>OY282609.1:55765599-57126290 GCA_958298945.1 Atherix ibis | reverse complement strand
TTTTTACTTGCTCAAGCTCTCCACTTCATGCTCCATATTTTCACATTACAATAAAATTGGGTCACCAAATAACCGTTAATTTACTATCGAATTTTGAAATTACAAGAACGAAAAGAAAACCTCATTTAATAAAATGGGGAAAAAAAATTTATTGAAACTAATAAAGTACAACAAAAAAGAAAAAACGTACAAAAGCAGTGAGAAATCGTAAAAGCTTTCTCTGAGAGCATCATCGATACTCGGGGTTGTATAATATTTCAATGAACCTGGCGGACGGAGGCCCTTTGTTGTCCATAGTGGGTCTTAAAGTAAATCTTATCTTATCAGATAATAACACCATAACCACCGGAACAGTAAGTTTTTCACTCACTATTACGTAATCACTTCGAACTAGCACCATTGCTGTGGTAGACAGTGCTTATCGCCACAATAACGCTGACGAATCCAGGTGAGAGCAACAACTTGTTGACCCGCAGGGCTATACGCTTTTCATCGCACAAAGGTGAGAGTTTCCTGCGTTGCTTGTGAGCCGATAATTTATCTTTGTAGATTACACTGTCCTATAATCTTGGTCGTAATACCAGATAACCTATACGAGAACACCTCTACGAGTGGCATCGTATTCCACAAATCGACGAATCCATTCTAGACTCGAAGATTGACTGTAGTGGCGGTGAATGGTATGTAACCGATCCTAGTCGACGATAGGTGATACTAGGCCATCAAGGATTCTGCTACTTTTGCTGATGCTATGGTAAACCCAAACATTTGCTGTAATATTGAAGCTGAACTGAACTTTTCTGTTAAGAAAACAAATACGAGTACGTTGTTGTGTGGTTGCTTCTAGGTCACGTACAGACAGAATCACTTGTTGTTCAATAACTTTCAGGTTATGCTATGACCCCCTACCCGCTTTTTCCTCCTTATCAAATAAAACACGCCAGAACTGATAAATATGTGTACTGCTCATACCATTGAGAATGAAAGAATAGATCTCGACAACACTCCTGCTTAACATATCAGATTATTGTCACCAGAGAATTTGTATTGTTGTAAATTTTCACCAACTAATATGTGTGTTTTAGGGCGTAAGGAAAAGCGAAGGTATTGGCTTTTCTCCACCCTAACGACGGTGACCCAACACACCATTTTGCTGAATAGGAAAAAATAGCCAATCTTTTGCCAGATGTTGATGATGGTAGAGCTGATACTCGTAGGTAAATTGGATGAAATTGTCAGGCGATTTGTAAAAATACGATTTCTGTCAACAACTTTTTAAAGCAGAAAGAAAAAAAAGGTACTTGCCAATTTGGATCCGTTCGTATGGTAATGGTTGCCCCAAAATGGTATTCATTTTACAAACAAGCCACGCTGTGACAATTGTATTCAAAATGAAATGGAATGTCATGGCATGCAATCGTATCGCAGCTATTTTTACCTTCGTTAAATCGAACTTGATAACTGACTATTTATGTGCGTTAAGCACTGTTGACTAGTCGGAATACTAATAATCCGAATAAAAGGGGATCGAGAAACTCCAACAAATTTTTTGTCGGATACACAATATTCCCTTAGAGATGCTCTAATGTTCGAACATTCCCCTCATTATCATAATAATTGCTTTTAGCATCTGACTTTTAGACTTTTGTCGGTTAATTTTCGAATATGTGCAAAGTCTCAATTGTATATTTAAGATAAGGCGTGATTTTACCCATTTTACCAGGTGGAATTGGATTGAACAAGAATTTTTGTCGAGATAATATCGGAAATGGCTAATGTTTGCACGAAATCGGGCTGATATACGATTTAATCGAATGGTAATAGGAAAGCGTAAAATGTCCTTAATTAGAAATTTCTACAAGAGACGAAGTTTTCTTGGCTGCCAGCGATGTAAAGGCGCTGGGAAAAATTCCGAATAATTTACGACTCTTGGAAAGAGTTTTCCAAAAGTTTTGTTCAAAGAAGTTTCTACCGTTGTTTGTATCCTTATTACGCACTAATGTGTACAAAATACCTTCCTTCACAATCTACAGGTCTGGGATAGGGTTTTGTTTCAGAAGGAATCGATGATTTTCATGTAGATCGGTGGTTACATTCAAGACTGTCAGAGTACATTAAATTCTATTTTGTTTTGTAGTTAAGTAATTCCAACTACCAAGAGGGGAAAATTGTGATTTGTTACCATGTTAAGTTTAAACTTATTTACCTGTATTAGTGAATATTTGCAAAGAAAAATTCAATAATATCAATTATTTTTTATATTTTTTATTAAAACCAAAAAGACAAAAAAATTGGGAATTAGTATTTCCTAAATGAAACTTTAATACAAAAAATCCAGACAAACGCACTTTCAGACAATTTTTACTGAACATTTTTACTAGTAATTTGTATGGAAATTTTTACGGCAAATTTTTATTGGAACTTTTTACTGACAAATTTTACCGAAAATTTTAACTAAAAATTTTTAGTCAAAATTTTTACTGGACATTTTTACTTAAAATTGGTGCTGGAAATTTTTATTGCAAATTTTTACTGCACATTTTTACTGACAATTTCTACTGACAATTTCTACTGACAATTTCTACTGACAATTTTGACTGGAACTTTTTACTAGAAATTTTTACTGGAAATTGTTACTGGAAGTTTTTACTGAAAATTTTTACTGGAAGTTTTTACTGAAAATTTTTACCGAAAATTTTAACTAAAAATTTTTATTGGAAATTTTTACTGACAAATTTTACGGAAAATTTTTGCTGAAAATTTTTATTGATAATTTCTACTAACAATTTTTACTGAAAATGTTTACAGGAAATTTTAACTGCAAATTTTTATTTGGAATTTTTTTCTGAAAATTTTTACTGACAATATTCACAGAAAAGTTTTACTGATAATTTCGACCAACAATTTCTACTGAAAATGTTTAGCCAAAATTTTGACTGGAAATTTTAACTAAAAATTGTTACTGGAAATTTTCATTGCAAATTTTTACTGCACATTTTTACTGACAATTTCTACTAACAGTTTCTACTGACAATTTCTACTGACAATTTCTCCTGACAATTTATACTGACAATTTTGACTGGAAATTTTTACTAGACATTTTTTCTGAAAATTGTTACTGGAAGTTTTTACTGAAAATTTTTACTGAACATTTTTACCAAAACTTTTAATTAAAAATTTTTATTGGAAATTTTTACTGGCAAATTTTACCGAAAATTTTTACTGAAAATTTTTATAGACAATTTCTACTAACAATTTTTACTGAAAATGTTTACAGGAAATTTGAACTGCAAATTTTTATTAGAAATTTTTACTGAAAATTTTGACTGACAATTTTTACCGAAAATTTTTACTGACAATTTCGACTAACAATTTCTACTGAAAATGTTTAGTCGAAATTTTTACTGGAAATTTTTACTTAAAATTGTTACTGGAAATTTTGATTGCAAATTTTTACTGCACATTTTTACTGACAATTTCTACTGACAATTTCTACTGACAATTTTTACTAGAAATTTTTGCTAGAAATTTTCACTGGAAATTGTTATTGGAAGTTTTTATTAAAAATTTTTACTGACAATTTTGACTGGATATTTTTACTAGAAATTTTTACTGAAAATTTTTATAGACAATTTTTACTAACAATTTTTACTGAAAACGTTTACAGGAAATTTTAACTGCAAATTTTTAGTGGAAATTTTTTCTGAAAATTTTGACTGACAATTTTTACCGAAAATTTTTACAGACAATTTCGACTAACAATTTCTACTGAAAATGTTTAGTCGAAACTTTTACTGGAAATTTTTACTTAAAATTGTTACTGGAAATTTTTATTGCAAATTTTCACTGCACATTTTTACTGACAATTTCTACTGACAATTTCTACTGACAATTTTTACTAGAAATTTTTGCTAGAAATTTTTACTAGAAATTTTTACTGGAAATTGTTATTGGAAGTTTTTACTGACAATTTTTACTGAAAATTTTTACTAACAATTTTTACCGAAAATGTTTACTGACAATTTTTGCTGAAAATTTCTATTGACAATTTTTACTGGAAAATGTTATTACAAATTTTTGATCAATATTTTATTGAAAATTTATTTTTTCTGTAAATATCATTAGATTTAACACTATCAGAATTTATAACTGAACAGACCTCGTATTATTATATTTGATGTTGTTGAAATTTTTTGTAAGTTATCATATTTACACAGATAATTCCTAAACTTTACAGTGTTTAAAAACCAACATACATCAAGTAATAACCGAATTACAACTCTAAATATGCGAAAAAGCTTTTGAAAATTATTTTAAAAGGATCAAGTCCTACAAGAATACTTTTGGCGATTATTTGGATAATTTAATATTTTATATATGTAAATATGGCAAAGTCCATGAAATATTTTTCCAAAGAAAAATTTCATAATAACCATTATTTTTTATTTGATTAAAACCAAAGAAAGAAAAGTTTAGCAATTTTAGTATTTTCCAAATGGAACTTTAATACAAATAAATCCAAACAAACGCACTTTTAGATGGAAGAGTTTTCTATTTCCTTACAGAATTAAGGCAGTAATTGACCCGTCCAGTGGAAAACATCAGACTTCCCTAGTGGACTGAATCCTAATCGAAACTGGTCGAAAACCCATACCTTAACAAAACCAAAATCAGATTAATTTTTAATAACCTTTGTTTTTGGAACTATCCCGTCTGTCCATAACTTAGTTAAAGATATTATTACCATCCTCAACTTTATTTCTGTGTTTCCAAACTTTCCTTGCGCACTAACAGCGGCGGTTATAATTGCTGTGTGCCGTTCGAGGGAATATCATCATCTTTATTCAAAGCTTTCCGCAGCCCATTAAATGATCTTGTTTACAGTATAAATGTCGATTTTCCAAAAAAAAAGTCTATAAAAAAAATTAACGAAAAATTTTGTTTGCAGATTCTCTTGATTATTTATGGAAATTTTTTGTGATAGGCGCTTTCCAATTTATTTTTTATATTTTTTATTTTTAGGCATAAATTCGTTTAAAAATATATTTTCATTTTAATTTGAGGAGCTTTTGTCAAATATCGACAATATTTCTGTCGATATTTGTTTTTTTTAATGTTGTGCGGTTTAAAAAAAAATAGTTTTTGCGAGGCATTTTGAATTCCGGTAAAAACACTCAATGTTTCGCATAATTTCTTTAGATCTAAGAATTTTTTTTTTCTTGAGGATCCTTAATTTTTCTATGAATATACTGTAGGATTTTGTTCCTTTTCATAAGAGAGCATAAGAAGAGCCCATACACTTTTTAGGTCTTTACTAATTACCAAAGAGTACGCTCGCTTTCTTTTCATTGGAATGATTTTCATTAAACAAATTTGTTTTTATAACTAGTAAAATTTAAAAAAAAAGAAGGAAAAAATATAATTTCATTGATGAACGAGACATTTTTTAGTTTCTATTTAAGAAAAAAAGTAGTTAATTTTTTCTTAAAATTTGTTTTAATAAAATACTTTGTCGTAAAGTGATTTAATTTTAAAACTAATAAAAATTTAATAAATTTTTAAAGTATTTTGAATTGTACTCAAAAATGTCTAATATTGTTGTTAATTTTTTTCAGAAGAAATTTCATTCTGAAAGTGCATTTTCGGTCTATATCAGCGTCAAACTTCTGTAATTAATAGTTAAATAGGTAAAAATCAATTAATATCATATGATACAGTTTTTATAATCTTGACTCTTATACGAATGTGTTTCAGAAAATATCTACATTCTATAATAGAAGTTCAATATATAAGGTGTAGCAAAAAGTAATCCATTATTTTGCCAATAGATGGCTTTAGGAGCCTGCATCTCCCGTTGTAAAAGTGCGATCGGGTTGTACTAGATGGCGTTAGAAAAATAAGATTTTGTACTAAAATAGTTTCTGATACAGTTTTGTGATTACTTGACTCAGTATTTTTTTAGCACGCGCCAAAGATGGACCCCAGCAAAGAGAAAATACGCCATATTTTACAGTTTTTCTTCGATAGAGGCGAAAACGCAAGCCAGGCAGCTGAAAATGTGAATAGTGTTTATGGTCTTGATACTGTAACAGCCAATCATGCGCAATTTTGGTTTCGTCGATTCCGTTCCGGTCATTTTGATGTCAAAGATGCACCACGCTCTGGAAGGCCAATTGTCGAAAATGTCGATAAAATAATGGAAATCGTCGAGTCCGACCGTCACGTAAGCACTGTTTCGATTGCCCAGGAGCTAAACATTGCACAAAAAACCGTTTGGACCCACTTAAATAAGGCTGGATACAAAAAGAAGCTCGATGTATGGGTGCCACACGAGTTATCGTAAAAAAACCTCATGGACCGAATTTCCATCTGCGAATCGCTGCTGAATCGCAACAATATCGATCCATTTTTGAAGCGGATGGTTACTGGTGGTGAAAAGTGGGTCACTTACGACAACGTCAAGCGACAACAGTCGTGGTTAAATCGCGGTCACCCGGCGCAAACGGTTGTCAAGCCAGGATTGACAGCCAGAAAGGTTTTGTTGTGTGTTTGGTGGGACTGGCAGGGAATCATCTACTATGAGCTGCTCCCCTATGGCTGAAAGAAGCAATCGCCCAGCTTTGGCCAATAGGAGAGGAATTGTGTTCCATCAGGACAACGCCAGGCCGAATACATCGATAGTGACTCGCCAGAAGTTCCGGGACCTTGGTTGGGATGTTCTTATGGATCCACCTTATAGTCCGGACCTGGCACCAAGTGATTACCACCTCTTCCTGTCTATGACGAATGATTTTGCAGGTGAAAACTTCGCCTCAAGAGAAGATTGTGAAAATCGACTGTCCCAGTTTTTTGCCAATAGGGACGAGGGTTTCTATGAGAGAGGCATTATGAAATTACCTCCAAAATGGCAACAAGTTATCGAACAAAACGGTGCATATTTGACCTAAATCGTATCATTCTATCTATGCTAAATAAAACCTTCAATTTAATGTAAAAATAATGGATTTATTTTTACTACACCTTATATATAATGGATTACCAACTCTTCTCTTTCGATGAATATGGACTGCCAATAGATTACCACAGGACACGCAAAATAAGGTAAGCCATTTTCAATCATTTCAATTTTAAATATTGTATTTATTTTGCTATATTTTTCTATATAAAAATTATATTATATTTAGGACTCTTCATCGAATAAAAATTCACATATTATAGTAAAAAAATTTTTTTCAACTATACAATTTTATTATCAAAAAGTTAATTTCATAAAAAACTTTAATTCGTAAAAAAAAAAATTTTAATAAAAACCGAAATAAGTTTTTTTAAAAATTTCCTATTTTCTTCACCTAATTAAATTTCTAAAAAATCCTTCTTTTCTGACGGTAATAAAATAAACTATTTTTATAAATTTCATTTTATTCTTTTTTTAGTTTTCTACAGACGAAAATAAACTTTAAAGAACTTGATTAAAAAATCACTTTTTGGGGTGTAAATAGTAACTTATTTCTATTGTAACTATTGTCGTTGAAGCTTTCGCGTCCCAAAAAAATAAATAGGCAAAAGAGTGTAAAATTAAAATAACCCCAAAAGGATAATTGAGCTTCTAATAAGACTCACTATCCTCAAAATGCTCTATTTGAGTTTTTGTTAATTTTATGAAGATGGTGTGTGCTTATTATATTAAATAAGAAGACGTTTTTCATTAAGTTAATTAGAATAAACTATTAGTTTTTCTAATCAATATTTTTATAATATAGAAAATCAAAAAACATTTAATTTGTTATAATTTATTTCTATCAATTTACAGCTCTATATATCTATAGGAGTATACATATATTTGGAGAATTATTCAATTTATAAAAGTAATTAAAACACATTTAAAACCTACATTTTGATGAGATTTTTATTTCATAATATTTCTTGGACTTTACTGTAATACATATATAAAATATAAAATTATCCAAATAATCGCCAAAAGGATTCTTGAAGGACTCGATCCTTTTGAAATAATTTTCGATGGCTTTTTCGCATATTTAGAGTTGTAATTCGGTTATTACTTTTAATGTATGTTGGTTTTTAAACACTGTTAAGTTTAGGAATTATCTAAAATTCCAACAGCATCAAATATAATAATACGAGGTCTGTTCAAATAATTTTTGACAGCTGCCGACAAGTTCGGCCATTTTGAATGTGCAGTTAATTTTTGACAGCTGCTTTGCTTGCACGTGTTTTGGTTCGTCTTCGATTTTTGCCCATTCCGAAAATCGAAAAAAAATGGATCAGAGAATCTGTTTCGGGAATAAGAAAAAGGTACAGGGTGCCAGATCTGGGGAATACAGTCGCTGCGGCATTATTAGTATGTTGTTTTTACTAATAATACATTATTAGTATGTTATAATAATAATGTATTATTAGTAAAAACAACATATAACGCAGGGGCGTTATCATGTTGCAAAAGCCAATTTTTGTTCTTCCACAAATCCGGGCGTTTCTGGCGGATTGCTTCTCGCAACTTGCGCATAACTTGCAAGTAATATTCCTTATTAACCGTTCTACCCTGTGGCAGGAACTCATGATGTACCACGCCCCTACAATCGAAGGAAACTGTAAGCAAAACCTTCACATTCGACCGAACTTGGCGCTTTTTTCGGTCTTGGCTTATGCGGCAGCTTCCATTGGAATGATTAAGCTTTGGTTTCCACGTCATAACCATAAACCCATGATTTGTCATCAGTTTAGATCCTCTGGAGTAAGTTTGGGTCGTCGCGGATAGAGTCCAACAGCTCCTTAGCATTATTAATGCGATGCTGTTTTTGGTTGAAATTGAGCAAAAATCGAAGATGAGCCAAAACACGTGCAAGCAAAGTAACTGTCAAAAATTAACTGAACATTCAAAATGGCCGAATTTGTCAGCATAAGTGAGAGACATGAGTACCAACTGATAACGTTACAAAAAGTCGATTATACATAACTCGCGGAAATTCAAAATTCGTTTGAACAGACCTCGTGTTTACAGACAAAATAAATTTTCAGTAAAAATTTCCAGTCAAAATTGTTAGTAAAAGTTTTCAGTAAAATTGTCAGTAGAAATTGTCAATAAAAATTTTTATTAAATATTGTCAGTAAAAATTGTCAGTAATCATTTTTGGTAAACATGTTTACAGAAAACATTTTCAGTAGAAGTTGTTAGTCGAATTGTCAGTAAAAATTTTCGGTAAAAATTTTGACTGACAATTTTTACCGAAAATTTTTACTGACAATTTCGACTAACAACTTCTACTGAAAATATTTAGTCGAAATTTTTACTTAAAATTGTTACTGGAAATTTTTATTGCAAATTTTTACTGCACATTTTTACTGACAATTTCTACTGACAAATTGTTACTGGAAATTTCTACTAACAATTTTTACTGAAAATTTCCATTGACAATTTTTACTGGAAATTGTTATTACAAATTTTTCATCAACATTTTATTGAAAATTTATTGTTTCTGTAAATATCATTAGATTTGATACTATCGGAATTTATTTTGTTAATTATCGTATTTGCACAGATAATTCCTATATTAAAGTAAAGTGTAAGAAATATTTTTCCAAAGAAAAATTCAATAATAACCATTATTTTTTGTTTTATTAAAACCAAAGAAGCAAAAAAATAGCAATTTTATTATTTTCCAAATGAAACTTTAAAACGAAAATCCAAACAAACGCACATTTAGACGGAAGAGTTTTCTATTTCCTTACAGGATTAAGGCAGGAATGGACCTGTCCAGTGGAGAACATTAGACTTCCCTAGCGGACTGAATTGTCAGTAAAAATTTCCAATAAAAATTTGCAGTAAAAATTTCCAGCAAAAATTTCCAGTAAAAATTGTCACTAAAAATTCTTAGTAAAAATTTTCTGTAAAAATTATCAGTTGAAATTTTTGGTAAAAATATTCTGTAAAAATGTCTAGGAAAAATTCCCTGTAAACCTTTTTTTCTTAATCAAACTTATATAATTTCTGTTATTTTCGTTCAATTTAAAAAAAAAATATATTTTTATATAATTAGTAATACTGTGTGGGATTTTTCTGAAATAAAAAATGTTAATCAAAATTGAACTCTATAGCAAAATAAAGATATCCTTTTAAGATAGTAAAAAATAGAAAAAAATAATGCATACTTTTATTTTTCTAAAAAATAAATTACATGCTTCTGACTGAGAAAAAGAAAATATTTATTATAATCATTGTGTACAATGAACCCTAAAAAAAACAGCAACAACACCAAATCAGGTAACAATAATCATTAATAAATGAATGCAAACGTGACTACCTCGTCTCGAATCCGTTCCGATCCCCCTCGTGTTATTGAACGTTGGCACGATTATTTTATGACAATGCAATATTGGCAACAACGAGCACGAGTACATCTTTGATTAGATTGCATGTTTTTTGCCCAAAAATCACTGATTATTAGCCAATTAAGCTACCGAGCAAAGTGATTAGACAAGTTTCGATGTAATTAGTGGATCAATACATATAGTTATGATGGCGATTGTTTGTGTGTGTGTGTGTGTGCCCAAGTATTACCAAAAATCCTAATAATAATCCTTGTAATTTTCCGAAAACATTTGATCACGTTTTGTAACACACGGTCATTATTGTGTTTTAGTCAAAGTACAAATAATAACACAATATTTCGATACCGATTCCCCAGAATTACGGATTCTTTCCCGTCTAGATATTTATAATAATTCACTATTAATAGCAAAATAATGTGTCATTGTTTGTACATAAAAGTCGATGGGAAAGTTTTAAGCACTAAAAGTTGTTCGAAATTCTGGTGTTTATATGAACTTTTATTACAAACGGATAAACGAAAATTATTGAAAAATAAAGGAAAAAAACGAGCACAATAATCAATACCTGAGAATGATTAATGACAGTGTTTAGAAGGGTGGTTTTTTAACTTTCTTACTTATAGTTATAATTCAAATATTCCGTGTAAATAAAATAAAAAAAACCATCGTAGTTTCAATGGTAATTAAAATAATAAAATATTCAAAGTTATTGCGGTCAAAAGCTGCGGTTATTTTAGTTCATTTAATGTTTAGAAAATTTTTTATTATTCATTTGATGGGTTGCTTATTGAAATATGATAAAAAAAATTAATACAAATATTCAGCTATAAATTTTGTTGTTCTCTAAGATTTTTTTCTTGTTGATTTAGTAAATTCTTCAAGAGCTTATGATCCCAAATAAAAAATAAATTTTCAAGTTTTAGTTTTTTGAAATTTTTACATCTTGTCGAGAAATTAGGTTCTTAATTAAAAAAAATTATATTATTGTTGAAATTATCGAGGAGGTGGATGGGTCAGAAACAGGGTTGTTATTAAAAGAAAACTCATTTTTTTTTATTAATTTTGTGAATTTTTAAAATATTGCTAAAAATTTCTTCGAATAAATTGTTATAAAAAATATTGTTGGAACGTAAATTGGAGGATTTTTTTACTCATTTTGAAAATATCTACAAAATTTTTTTATAATTCGTTTTTAAAATATATTGGTTTTTGAAAATTTGAGATTAAATTTTAATCCTTAAAAAATCCTTTTTTTTTGTCGCAAAAAAAAATTCTTTCGATTAACGAGGTGTGGCCAAAAATTTTGTCGGCAAAGAATTATAGAAAACGGAAGGAAAACTGATTTTCAAAACATCAGCCATATTTTTTGTGGACATTTTTATTTTAGGTATATTTTTTTAAGGGAATACTTTTTTTTGATCCCTAAAAGGTAAATTTTTAATCAATAATTAAATGTTTAATCGAAAGAAAATACTCGGTACAGAAAGGGGATCAAGTTTTCAATTTGGGAGTTTTGTATATCCGGCAAAATTAGTTGCAGTGGAATTTTTTTTTAAGGAACTAGACCTAAAGAAAAAAAATGTCCTAAAAAAAATGATGATTTTAGTAAAACGATTAAGAATTTCCTCCAAATATAATTTTAAAAATTTTTCTTTAAGAACAAAAAACCCAAAAATTTACCTACGAAAGATGTGTTTTTTTTTTACCATAAAACAAAACGTTGCAAACTTTTCCAAAAAAAAAACAACATAAAAACAAGTTACTTACATTTTTCAAATGTAAGTTTTTAATTATTTAATTAAAAGTTCCTAATTTAATTAATTAAAAAAAAATTCTAATTTTTTGAATTTAGGATATATGACAATACTTCAGAAAAATTGAATTTTAAGTGCAAATTAAATTGCTATTGGGTATATGCAAAAGTTTAGACCGTTTTTTACATATACAATTAAACATTTTTTTTTTTTTAGATTTGTATTATTTATTTAATCAATTATATAATTTCCATCTATTCTTATAACCTTCTCCCATCTTTCTATCAACTTTTTAATACAATTAGTGTAAAATTCCGTGAATTTTGATGCGAAAAATATAGTAAGGGATGTTTTTACCTGCTCTATTTTATCAAATTTTTTATCATTTAAAAATGTTTGCAGTGATTGGAATAAATAAAAATCGGAAGGAGCAAGATCTGGAGAATACGGTGGATGCTTGATAACATCCCAATTCAACTCATTCAGCTTGTGTTGGGTCATCATAGCCACATGTGGTCTATCATTTTGAAGGGCTATGTTCAATTTGGATAATTGCTGACAATATCGTTCTGCTGTAATTGTCTGATTGCGTTCCAAGAGTTCAAAATACACAATACTCTTACAATCCCACCAAATACAAAGCATAACTTTTTTTTGATGGATTTCGGCTTTCGAAGTTGTTAATAGGGCTTGTCCAGGTATAGCCCAATGCCTTTTTCTTGTCACGTTGTTGTAACGACCCATTTCTCATCTCCCGTTACCAAACGATACAAAAAAGGTTCATGTTTTTGTCCCGCACTCGAAGCAACGCACGTTGAAACACGATCTAATAAATTGACAGTCGACAATTGATGAGGTATCCAAACGTCGTCCCGCGAAACCATCCCCACACGCTTCAAATGTCTTAATACGGTTGTTTGGTTGACTCACATTATTGACGCGATCTCCCTGGTGGTTAGACGTGGATTGGTGTCAATTATGACTTTTAACTTGTCGTCATCAGACTTTAATGGCCGCCCGGTACGTGGCTTATGAATTAGTGAAAAATCCCCAGATCGGAATTTTGCAAACCATCTTCGTACCCTTAGATTAAAGAAGTACTGGATAAGCCTCTACACAAAAATTCTGTCCAAATTTTGTTGGCAATACATTCATAGAACGCACACACATGCAATACAACAGAAACGGCGTAAATCATTGGGGGCCAATTTAAAAGTTCAGTATGCGATTGAAGCGGTTCGTTTAAAACCATTTTTCATGTGTGATATCATTTATGCGTAAAGAAGCAGATTTTTTAATATTGCGGGTCTTGTTTGATGGAATTAGTTTTGTAAATATGCAATAAAACACAGTATTCTATTTTTAAATATTTATTTATTTATTATGTATTTTCATTTTATTTATTTCACTGTATATTATTTATTAAAACAGAATTATAAAGTGTGGAAGAGTTTATAAAAATAAAAATTGCAAGTTATTTGATTATATGAAAACAATTATGTGTACAAATTTAAATTAATTTCAAAAATGCAAAATGAATTAAATGAGAAAATGTGATATTTTGTTTATGTTGAAATCAAACAACACCGCAACTTATTAAATATAAATTTTAATCTTAAACAAGCATAAGTACCATAGATGGAAAAACCTTAATTATAATAAAAATGTGTGTTTATGAATGGAAATGGTAATTTAAATAGGCATTGTGCATTTAAATTAAATTAAAAAATAAAGCATTAATTACATAGAACATTACAATACATGATAATATATAAGTTAATCGTATACATTAAAAGAAATGCTTTAAAACAAAAATAGAAAATGAAAAATTGAATGTACTTAAATAATTAATAACTTATATTCTAAAAAAAAATGAAAACAATATTATTTAGTAAATGCATTATAATATGGTCTAATAGAGCAATCAAAACAAATTTATTTAAATAATAAGCTTACCGAAGAATAAACTTTATTTATTATAACACAATGAAAACAGCAATGGAAAATAGACAGAAAAATTCGGTCCCTTAAACTTTCTTACACACACTTTATATACACCGGCACTGTACTATTTTATGGTAAACATTGAATTCTCAACATCGGATTCACAAATGACAAAGCTAACCCCCAAGTCTCCACTTTCATGGAGAATTAAAGTTTTCAAACTCTCCGAAAGTCTACAAAATTGAGGCGGTTTATATTTGATTGATATTTTCGAAATGTATAATAAACCTAAAATAGAATTCCATCTCGTATTAAAAGATTGTACAAAAAATAAAAATGACCTATCGTTGTATTTAAATTGTATTTTTGTTTCCAGTAAGTGAATTCAAATAAATATAAATTATGCTTTTGCAATTAAATAAATTTCCATTACGACACATAGATGGCAGTGGGTGTCATGTCTACATAAAAAATTTTTGACAGTCGTATCCCCCTAGTAAATATTTGTACACAAAATTGCGTATACATATACGGTAAGGGCCTATCCAGGTATTCTTTAATCTAAGTTCGTACCTGTCGAACTTTGATGACATTGTTCAATACACTTCGCAAATGTTTTTGGTTGCCACACTCGCGATATTGTCTTTACGGAATTCATAAAGTAAACAATGACGTAAATGCACTTTATCGACCGACATTTTGAAAAAATACAAGGGCTCTTCACTGTACTCTGGCCAGGCCAAAACTGAATAGAAAGTAGAGGTAAAGCATCCTTTATACAATGAAATCATTTAAAAGGAGATACTATTCATCATTTCTGAAGAACAAATTTTTTTACCAAGGATCATAAAGGACAAAAAAATTTTTTTATTCAGTTATATTTTTTTGTCCTTTATTAAATTTTTTTTTAAGGGCAAAAACTCAAAGACTATAAAAAAAAGATTAAATTTTTCAACTTGATTATTTGTTTCAACTTAAAATTTAAAAAAAAAACAATTTTTTTGGCTGTTTTTACCAAAAAAATAGATTTTAAAATATTTCAATTTTTGAAATTTGCACTAAAAATAAAATTTTTATTTTTCAACTTGAAAAAATATTCCAAATTGAATAAAGTTTTAACAAATTATTTTCCTATTGGAATTTTATGTTAGTTTCTAAAAGAAAATGTCCTGTTTAAAAAAAAAATAGTATACAATTTTTGATAAAATGAAAATTTTTAAAAATGAAATATTAAAATTAAAAAAATCCAAAAGGCATTAATAATCATTAAAAAGAAAATTTCCAAATTTTATATTATCCTAAAAAGAGTGGCTGGTATGGGATTAGGGGGGCTTATAGAGGTTAGTGGGTATATTAGTACTTATTTATGCTCTCTATTACTTATTAATGCAAAATCGTAATTTTTCCCAATTTATTTTAAAATTTACAAAAAATATTTTTTTTTTAAAAACCTAACTTCCTTTTTTAAAAAATTCATAGCTAAAATTAAAAAAAAATTATTTGGTAAACGTTTTTTGTTTTGTTTTTGAATTTACCTCATTAGAAGTCTATACACCCTTCTATCCCCCCGCTTCTGAAAAAAATATATATTTTTTTAAATTTAAGAAGAATATTTAGAAAAGTTCTTTTCTGATGGGAAATTTTTTGGCTACAACGGCTGCTTGAAAGTGTACTTCTTCGTGCTATCCGTACTAGGGTTGTCTGTTCTTATACGAGTGTAGCTGTTCTGCCAAAGAAGAAGTGCGAAAAGTTTTCGGAATAACACTCTCCATTCGAAAAGTTTTGCGTTCTAGTAATTAACTAAACATTAAAGAGGGAATCGAGAAATTTTGTAAGCAATTAAAATCAGCAATAGTGCATTTAATGCAGTGCAATAGATTTTCTTGCAGTTCAAGTGCAGACGAACATTGTACGAATTCCAGAGTTCATGGAAGTTTGCTTCATTCTTCGTCCATTACCATTTCCATTCCCATCCTCAACCAAGGGACAGTCTATGCAGCACTTGTATAATATTTTGTAAAAGTTTTTCTTTCATAATATTTCTTTCTTTTTAATTACGCATTCGAAAAAAAGGTCGAATCTATTAATTTGCATTCGTCGTTTACTCTCGGAGATGTAAATAATTGTCACTAGTTTTTATCTATAATTTGTTTTGGGAATGTCTCAAATCTACAAGGATCTACGATGATTTACTTACAACTTTTAAATTGTATTAAAATTTAATTTTAGTTCGTCTTCTTTTCAAAATCATAATATTTTTTAAGAAAAATGATTTGTCGAAATTCACAATTCTTGTGATAGAAAAGAATTTTGATTTTGTAGATAGTTTTCCGGTATGAAAATTCATTTATATCCTTAAACGAGTCATTTTTGGAGAATCTTTAGACAGCAATTACGTCAATTTGGAAAGTTTATTTTTGAACAAAAATTTTATTTTTTCTGTAGGCCTTTTCACTTTTTTAAGAATTTAATTTTTGTATGCCTTTTTCTTTCTGAAAATATTCACTTTCTTAGACCCATTTGTTTGCTTTAACATTTCTATTTCAAGATTCTTCCTTTTTGTAAAAATATATTTTATTCAGGCATTTTTTCCCCCCAAGAAACCAAATTTGTGGTCCAAATTTTTACTACATTTTTGCTTAACAATATTTTTTTTACATTTTTTTTCTTTTTTTTGGTCTTGTTTTTTTTGGTGCTCAATTATTAAATATTTTTATTCGATCTACAAGACCCTTTCTTCCCCTAAATTTTTAATTTCTTAGAAGAAATTTTTATAGACAAAAACCTTTTTTAGGCCATTTTTTCCAATAAAAGTTAGTAGTTCATCAAAAAAGAATTTTTTATTATAAAAAAAGGGCTTCAAAAAAAAATTTTAAAAAGCCAATTTTTAGACATATTTTTTTTGTACACAAAATTAAATATTCGAATTCGTAGTTTTTTTTTATTAAAATTCTGTTTTTAACGATGGATTTAAAAAAAAAAATATTTAGAAAAAAGTCCTTTTTTTGGCTTTTATTAATATTTTTTTTAGTAAAATAATTGTTTTTTTTTGGTATTTTGTGTCGACAAAAACCCAAATTGAAAAAAAAGAAGAAACCCTTTTTTATTTCATGATAACTAAATTATTGATTTCTGTTCTTATTTTTAAAATCTATCAGACTTTCAGTATCTGAAAACTATTTTTAAGAAAATATTTATAAAAAAAAGTCCTCTTCCAAGCTATTTTTCTCTTATAAAAGTTGTTTTTTATTCCATAAAAAATTTCTACATCTTTTTTGGTCTGTTCTACAAAATTCTTTTTTTACATCTTCTATTTCCAGAAAAATTCAGTTTTTTTTCCTTTTCCTTCTATAAAAGCTAATTGTTTGGGACTCCTTCTCCTATAAATACTTCATTTTTTAGATTTTTCTCTTTCAGGAGATTTTTTTTTCCATACGATTTCAGTTTGTTCCGACTTTTTCTTCTATAAAAATTAATAGATATTTTCCTTTTTGAGGCAATTTTTTATAAAAAATAAAATTTCTTTTTTATATTTTATATTCTTTTTGCAAGGATTAAATTTTAAAATTTCTTTTTTGCTTATAAGAAATAATTTAAAGAAATTTTTCTATAAAGACTCATATTTTTTTTTTAAATTTTTTATATGATTTTTCTTTAATCAAAATTCATTTTCTTAGGGATTTTTTTTTCTTTTATAAAAGTCAAAATTTTGAATATTTTTCTGTTATGTAAAAATACATTATTTTATGGCTTTATTCTTCCTTAAAATTATAAAGCATGTTTTTCTACAAAAAGTCAATGTTGTTGAAGGCTTTGCTTATCTCCATTGCAAACATATCAACTGCCTCAGATTTTCAAAAAAAATAATGATTTTTTTCGTTAAGTTATTCACAATTTACAAATATTTTTTTAAATACAAAAAATTCTGTTCAATATTGTGTGAATATTTTTTCAGTTCCTGTCCTCAATAGTCCCTTGACTAAATCCTGTACGAAAGATATTTTTCCAACAATATCGAAGAAATGGAATTTATCGTGTGGAATATTTCCATAAATTCAATTTTCGGTTTAGTACGAAAAAAATTAGAACCGATTTCTCGATAATCCGTAGAGCAGAAAGTGAACAGGAAACTTAGAGATGATGCAGACTATTCCCATCCTTAGAAAAATATTGTCCATAGAAGGAGGTGGGTTTTTTGTGGAAGTCGTAATAATCAACACAGAAACGGCGAACACATACGAGAATCCTATCAAACCAAGGAGAGCCCTTTTTCTACTGCTACTGGCCAAATATTGTATAATATACAATTCTATCGATGGAAAATTATCCTTACCAGGACTGGGGTTGGTTATTCAATCATGCCAATGCAAGAGAGTTAAGAAAATTGTATTCATGTACAAATACTTGTGATTTTATAGATACTCTGCTAGGACTTTAATAAATTCAGGATCTAGGTTAGAGCTAAACAGAGTTCCTCTTCTTCCCCTTAACAAAATCCTACTCTGTACTCTTCTCTGATAATCTGTAGACAATGCACTATATCTGCTGCATAAAACAGTATTGAGAAGAGTATGTATTTAGGAAAGGAGGGGGGGGGGGAGGAGAAGGCCGAGTATACTAAATGCATTTATAAGAAATCTGAATTTAGATACAAAAAAAAGGAAATGAAAAAGAAAGGGAAATAGACAAAATTTAAATTTAACCAAAATTCGAAGAGAGATTTATGGAAAAATTTTCTGCATTTCATAAAAGAAATCAGCACCAACAGTCGATTCTGATTTCATGAACGTAAGGATGATATTAGTTGACAGGAACGCATGTATGGACTTCAGGCGTTCATATTCAGGAATGAAAAATGTTTCCAAACAAGGTGTTCGTAGGTGAAAAATATCCAAGATGAAACTTTTTTCAATTCAAATTCAATTATTTCTATTTCAAAAGGAACTTGATCATCATTTCCATCTGGAACTGTTTCCTTATCGGTGTTTCGTTCTCTTTTCGCAGGTCTCTTTTGTAAGTTCTTTTAGAAAGGATAGAGACTTACCGATTACACCTACTATTGCAGATATAGTCGTCTGGTTTCCACAACCAAAAATTGTCTTTTACACAAGCGATGGTTTCATATAAAATCACAACAAGGTAACAATTTCACTTACAAGAAAAAAAAGGACGAATACTCGGAATACCTAATAATTGTAATAATTTCCAGGTGATCATATTTTGAAAGCAGCAAAAATGCCATTTAGTGTGGAAATTTTGTGAAATTTTCAAGTAACTTCGGTAAGTATTTTATTTACTATAATGTGCGGGATGGTGCCAAACAACAGAGATGAAATGATAAAGGAAATGAACCATCACTTATGAAATATTTTTGATAATACAAAACGAGGATTTCTTTAGCTTAGGTTCAGGTAGAACTGACACTGATGACAAAAGGGGTGTGTGATTTTGTTATAAAATACGACAAAATAGGAAAGAGAAAATTTTGTCACTGACAAGGTCGTTTTGTTTTGCAAGGATAAGAGATCCAAGGACTTCTCTTCTCTTGACAGGATTTTCTCCTATTTTTTTTTCAGTTTATTTCGACAAATTAAATTTTATGTACACAATAAGAAGAATCTGCTACATACTTGGACGCATGTGGTCCATAATATTGTATGTGGTTTAGGTTATAGTCAAAATCTTATTCCAACATTATTATTCAAAATAGAGATGACTAAAATGGGAATAAAGAAATACTTTTAATCTATAACATAAAGTGTTAAAACTCTTTTTGTATTTTTCATTTAAAAAAAAAGACCTCAAAAACCAAAAACATAAATCGTTGCAAAGTGGTTTTATTATAAAAATATTCCCTTTTTCTGTATTCATTATGAGGTACTCTAAATTGTTCAACTTTTTGGGACAATTTTTAGTTTCCCTATTTTAATTGAACTTATTTTAAAGTGAGAATAATTCAGATTCCATTTGATATGCGTCTGTGGCTATCAGAGCTTTTGGGCTTAGTTATCTGCTCCCTGCTTGGAAGCATTGCCAGAAAGGCATTTTAAGTAAACGGGAATGCCATCTTAAGTAGACTGCGTTAAATTAATTTTTTTTTAAATTTTTAGCATGAAATTCATGTATTTAATAGTGTTAGAGCATATGTGCTCCAATTTTATACCCAAAAGAACCTCACGACTTCAATCAAATTTCAATTTTAGTGTGTCAATCCACTTATTACATGGTTAATGCGGCCTCATTTTATGTCAAAGAACTCTGAGAATGGGTCTTCATAATCGATTGTAGGTTGAAGGCATTCGATCGGGAAGCTTTTCTTGTTACAATAGAGGATGTAACACTCTTTGACAGTGGGGAAAATATGGTCTTACTGATGCCTCCGATGCTTAATTTTAATGCTAAGAAAATCTGCAGCTGGTGGACGTACACCAGTCTATTGGTTTGAACTTTAGAAAAGGTGTAAGCATGCGTGAAGACTGTTTCAACGGTCCAGGGGTAAGCCTCAGTCCCTATTGCTCTCCCAGTAGCATAAGATAGGAAGAAGAGGCTTAAAACACGATACTGAAATGTTCTTCCATTACGCCTCAGACATGCTCTGATTTGGAGGAAAGAATGATTACCAAGTTGTTCGCGCAGCTACTGGTACCTATATACAAGGGGTGCTCGATATCTGACAATGAAGAGATTCCATGAATTATCGAGAATGAACTTCTTCGGGTATGCAGAAAATCCATCGGGGATAAAAAAGGACCTGTGCTTGATGCAAAAGCGTTCGTTGCGGTAAAATCAGATATTGTGGACCATCCAAATTTATTTCTATAAACATTTAATACCTGTCCAAGTAAGGAAATTTTTCCACAACTTTGGAAGAAGCTATGCCTGGTCTAATTTGTCTTCTGGACATGGCAGGGAAAACCCTCGAACGTATTTTATGCAATCGATAAGAGAAATTTTTTCGAATACCAAAGAGGCTTATCTGAAAGTTAATATGGCTTCAGGGGGAACTGGCCCCATTGTAGATGCTAGAAATTTAGTTGGCCATCGTTCTTTTGGTGATGGAATTGTATCCTTCACGCTTTTGGCTTAATAGGTATTCCAGAATACATCAATAGGATAATAGCAGATTAATTGACAGCAAAAAATCTTTTGTACCAGGTGTATAAGGTTAAATCCGCTGTTTTTTAGTAAAAAAAACACATGTTTTCTTTTCATAGAAAACAAAAACAAATTTATTCAAAGTACCTGCCCTCACTAGCTACACATTTTTCCCATCTCTCGGGCAATTTGTGCATACCACGCCAAAAAAATCCTTCTCTTTCGAGGCAAACCACTCATCAAGCCATTTTCGGACGCATTCGTAAGAATTGAAGCGCTAGTGCTGCTCAGCGTGCGCGTGGCGCATCGACGAAAACAGGTGATAGTCAGAAGGGGCCAGGTCTGGTGAATAAACTGGGTGGGGTAGCACCTTCCAGTTGAGTGTCTCCAAGTAGTTTTGGACCATTTTGGACGTATGCGATGGTGCGTTGTTGTGGAGGAAAATCAGCTTGTCATGTCTTTGTTGATAATCCGTCCTTTTTTCACGCAGAGCACAGTGCAATTTGATCAGTTGTTGGTGGTAACGGTGGACATTGACAGTTTCACCAGGTTTGAACATCTCATAGTAGACGATACCCTGCTGATCCAACCAAACGCACAGCATCGTGTTCCGTCCGAAGCGATTTGGTCTTGGGGAAGATGTTGATGGTTGGCCGAGATCAACCCACGATTTCTTGCGTTTAGGATTCTCGAAATATATCCACTTTTTATCGCCTATCACAATCCAATACAGGAACGACTTTCTTTTTTGTCTAGCGTGTAAGATTTCGCATGTGTTTTGGCGTCGCTTCATCTGCATATCGTTCAATTCATGCGGCACCCATTTTCCGATCTTTTCAATCTTCCCCACAGCACGCAGATACATGAAAATGGCTAGTTGAGTAATACCCAATTGCTCCGTGAACATTTTTTGCAATTGGATATCGTTTTCGTCCAAAAGATCCTGCAATTGATGGGCCTCAACCTTCCTAGGCCGATTTTCACGCTTCTTGTCCCAAAAGTCAAAATTGCCGTCTTTGAACCGACGAAACCAATCTCGGCATGTTGTTTCCGATAAAGCACTGCCACCATAGACCTCCAGAAGCTTTCGATGCAATTCGGCAACCGATTTCTTCAAACCGAAGCAGAAAAGCAGAGCTTCCCGCATATGCTCTTTTTCTGGCACAAAACTAGATATGATTAACAAAGGAAAAATGTATGTTGTTATATGAAATTGCTGACAATGTGCACTGATTAATATTGACAGATGTCAAACTCATAAAAAAAAGTATGGCGTGCCCATGGTAGCTAAATACGCTCACTCACGCCCTCTATGACCAAACAGTGGATTTAAGCTTATATACTTGGTACAAGATGAGCAACGAGGAGAATTTATACAGGGTCATGGATGGGTAACATATGTAGAAGAGGTAAAACATATCTGTAATGGGACTATTGCTTCTTTCCCCCCAATCGGATTCTAACAGTTCGTCTTCGGCTTCCAGCCCTTGAAAAAGTAAGTGTGGCGAGAGCATTACGATAACGATTGGGGAATGTGCGCTGATCTCGGGACCATTACTGAAAGAGGCAGTAAGGATAACGATGGAACGGTCGCGTCGAATGCTGAAATTTGAGCACCCAAATAGATTAGGAGAATCCCGTTGGCCGGGTCAATCCTGCTCTAAAATGAACCGATTTGAGTGGAGACGCTAATTTGAGCAACGTACATACGCAAAGTGGTACTACCGTTGGAGTAAAGGGCCATGTGTATTGTGTCCGGAATGATACCGATCGCAATTCTGGGGGGTAAGCGACAGAAGCTCTACAGCCGGAGAAGTCTGATAAACGCGGTGGAGGGTTTCGAATATTATACGAAAAAAAGGAAGTAATCCCGGAGGCGGTTGCATAGCTGTTGGGATGCTGCTTTTGATGATAGATGGGCTCGCTATCTCAATCTCTGGTAAATCCATATATTGACCAACGTTACGGTTAGGCTGGCTACTGCCTTTGGGAGAGCGCGGAATACATCATCTATTACTGTACCCGATTTCGAAGTGGGAGAAGTAAGCTACAAACACAAAGATAAAGACGTGTTTATAGGACTCTTACACCTGAAAGCATAGTATAGTGTCTCTCATATTAGGTTCACAAAAAAGATTTTGAAAGCTTTCGATTTTCGGTGATAAAATTCCCAAAAAGACTTTTTCGGTGCTAGCAGACAAGAATAAGGTAACAGTGACCTCACAGAGTACTGAGTTTCGTCAATTCCGTGTCTCGTGAAGTAATGTCTCACACTTTGTTGTTCGTCGATTTCCACCTTGCTATAATAAAATTTAAAAAGAAATAATACCCACTTGACAACAAGCGTTTTTGCACGACCAAAAAATAATATTCAAACTATTTTTGTATCTACTAACCCAACTGAAAAAAGGGTTGCTCGGGTCCCAAATCAGAACTTTAACTCAACTAAAAAGCTATAGTGATAAACTATTCTTTCAGGTGTATCTATTGAGTCATTCGTTAATATAAGGATTATTTGGCTTTAAGGATCATTTTTTAACATAGCTTTCTAGATGCTCTTAAGTTAAACCTTCTGAACAGAGTATATTAATTGATGCGCTACCTCAACGCAATTAATATTCTTCATTTAGAACTTTTGTTTCGAGTTTGCCCCTCTAAGGAGCAGATACGTCATCTCAATGAAATAATGCTTTTACCTGCCGAGATATCATCCTCATCCGTACTTGCTTTTGGTTGTGCGTATCTTCAAACCCATTGACCAGCGATTTTGTTTGCTTTTGTCAATGTGTGTCAATGGATTCTTTTTTGTTGGATAGCTAAGAATTTTCCCATCGACTAGTTTTCTCCAAAATAACAATAATTCAAAATAGTCAACTTTAGCTGTAACTACCAGAAATTTTGGCCGCATTCATAAAATTTTTCCCAAAGTAAACTTTGCAGAAATAAACCAAATCACCCTTTTCTGAATCGTAAAATCTTTTGAAATTTACTCCAAAACCATCTAAAAATACCCTAGACTGATTTTCTTCTTCTTATAAGAAGAGCCTGATTTTCTTGATCTCTAATGACAGATGATATCATAAATATGGGTTTACGGGTAACTAAAAATGTGTGCCATTAAAAATCCTCCAAATCATCAGCAATAGTCGTTATTATTTCATGGGAACAATACTCAAATTTAGGTCAGAAAACATAAAGTTTGGGACATGATTTGTAATAGCAATGATGGAATATCATCCATAACAGCATATCAGAGTATACTGTAATCATCACACAATCGGGTTAATGTCAAAAACTATAAAACCATCCCCATCCCCACAATTCGAAAATATATTTTCTTAGTTAAGAAAATCTTAAGTGATTATTTTTAGGTCAAAAGATTTCTTCCTACGCACAAAAAGATTGACCTTTTCTAGTATTTTATAGCTACTTCCTGCATACAAGTAGGATAAGTCAGCCCTATTGCAGTCGACGATGGATTACAACTAGACTCATACTGGCGGCACCGTTCAACCCTATTGGGTACTTGTACATTTGTTGTATTATCGTCATTTTATTGTACTAACTTTCAACCCTCTTTTAAGATTTATTCGTATTAATTCTCTTCTTTTAATACAAAAAGTCGTCTGACTTGTAAATTATGAAAGATGTTCTTTTTGGAAAAGTTTTAATGGTTCTAAAGGAAAGCGCAAATTGTGGAACGGAAGTGGAATGGGTAAGAAAAGGAAATTTGTGTTAAATTGAAAGTTTGTGTATGCAAAGAGACCTTAGAGACATGATTTTAGATTCCTAAATGCTCGTATTGCAGTTTTTCGTTATAGTATAGCTGAGTCATACGTGTAGTTCGATTGTAGAGTCTGAGTGTGTTAGTGGACTTTATTTGACTATAAAAATTATGCATTTTTGTAAGGACTCACCTCTGAGATTTGGTGATATTCTCTGCTTACGTTGGTAATAAAGGGTTGAAAATGTCTGTGTGTGGCTTCTGTTGTACGTATGGAATTGCAAAAATTTCTCTTAGAAATGAATAGTTTTAGTGGGGATTAAGGACGAAATACATACTGTGAGTCTATAAATATCGGATTTTATATATCGAATGGCAATAGTAATTGTCATGATTGTTAGAGAATTTCGATCGATTGGACTACGAGCATAACCAAACATAGTTAAATGGTCGAAAGTAAATTTATAAAGTGAGGAGTTTTAATTCAATCTGAAAAAGTGGACACAGTTTCATTCGAAAAGTTATGGACTAGTACAGACCAAAAGGAATTAGGAGTAAACTCAATGGACGAGAAAATAGACAAAAAAACAATCATGAAATTTTGCAAAGCTTCCGGTTTCAAAATCAGTTTGCAAAAATGCATTTCGGAGATAATCGATTTTTAGTATCATATATTTTTTCTCCTTTGAATGTTGCAACCATTTGCAAACAATAAATATTAATACTCATAAATAAACGCAGTTAAACAGGGTGGAAAAATTTTGCCATTTTCTTTTTATTTTGTCATAAATTATTGTCAATTTATTAGAGGGATGATGGTAGTTTTTATCAACAGTAAATATTGCTGTTTATATTTAAAGTAAATAGGGTTGAGGGAGGGGGAAGCAGAAAATTAAGGATTGACAAAAAATAAATTTTACAATAACGCATAATAATAATTTTTTCTTTTGATAAAAAAGTAGAACATTTAAAATTTGGTTGGGTGTTTTTTTTTGTTAATCAAAAAAAAAATAAAATTAAAAAAGGGAAACTACCACAATTAACTTAGTTCCTCCTTTCCCACCTTTAAAAAAATGGAGTACTAGCCTTAAACATTAGGAAAATCATTATTTTAAATGCAACAAGATGGAGATAAGTGGAGAAAGGAGCTAAAGAGACCAGGTAAAAATGATTTTTTTTTTTAAAAACAAGATTTAAGGAGTTTTTTTTGTGAATTTTTTTGGTGAAATTTAAAAACTATTTTTCATTATTATTTTTACTAGAATACTCTTTTGTTTATTTGGAATTTTACACATATTTTTATATATATATTGAAATTTCCTTTTCTGTCATTTTATTGTACAAATACTGCTCGTTTAGTAGTAAAAACAACAAAATAATAATAAAATAGAAAACTTTTCGGTGCAATTTTCTCTACTATTGAAAAGTTGCAGGTTTTTTTATTGGATAAAAATAAAAATAAAAAATAAAAACAAAAATAATAATAGTGATGGGAGAAAATATAAATTAATGTTGCGTATAGTACAGTAGTGGTAAAAAGTTTTCCACAACTCCATCCAACAGGAACAGGGAAGAATCAATATGAAAATAGTTGGGAAAAAGTGAAGAAATTCCATTGCAATTGTAAAGTTATTTTTTTGATAATATTTTTCTGTTATTGCTGTTTATGGGCTTCAACTACCTAACCCCATTTTCCCCTATCCATATCTTCTCTCCCCCTTTTTTTATTATAGAAATACAAAAACTTTTATGAAAATAGCATAGCTTTTTTTACATAAACGGAAACATTTTTTTCGTTGCCTGTAAAAGTTTCACTTCCACCTTGGTACTTTGACTCCTCATTTTATTAAAGTCTACTTGGTTTAACCGCCTTTTATTCCACTACTTTTTTTTTATTACATTTGTTTAAATTATTGTTTTTAAATAAAAAAAACCAAAACAACGTGAAATAAAATACGAAAATCAAAAGCTTGCGATCTAAAATCAAAAGCTTGCAATCTTTTGAAAAGAAAAACTTTCCAATAATTTTTTTTTTTTAGAAATAGTTTTTCAATAAATTCATTGTTGGTTAGGCGGAAGTAATAAAATTGGAATTAACGATTGAACTATTCGCTGAGTGTAACGTAAAGGCTTTAGAAAATTATTTTTTTAAAAGGGCAAAAAAACCTGTGGTGTGAGTAAAATTTCTTTTTTATGTACCCCCAGAAATAGTAAAAATACATGAGAAGATTCAGTCCAATTAAGAGTATTTCTAGATATTTTTTTATATAGAAATTATGCGAGAATCCACAATCAAAAATTTGATGCTTCTGAAAATTACAATTGGTGTCAAATTTTTTGTTGTAATGTGTTTATGAAAAAAAATTTAAACATGGTGAATATAGTGAAAATTTAATAAATTCTTTTAATGATTGAAATTTCCCGATTCAAAAATAAGTTGACGATCACATTTAATTTTAATTACTAATAAAATCACAAAAATTTACAAAAGTACCATTACATCGTCAAGTTTAGGATAACTAAAAAAAAATATGTCCTCTTATATTAAAAATTTTAATTGTAAGAAACAATTATATTCAAAAGATGTTAAATTATCCCAGAAGTATTTAAAAAAAAAACAAAATTAAAACAGGTAAAATCTCAAAATATTATTTTATTTTTACCTGTTTTTAATTACTCTATAAAAAAATAAACTTTTAAACAAATATAATAGGGATTTTTCCTCGAATATGTTATTTTGAGAATTTTTATTATAAGCTACGAGAGTCATTCAACAAGTACTTAGCCTACAAAAGAAAAACAAAAATTTTGGAAAGGTGGCAATTTATTTTTCTACATAATCTCCTTCAAGCATGATACACTTGGCCCAGCGATGCTCTAACTTTTTTAACCCGTCCAAAAAATACATTTTCTCGAGGGAAGCAAATTAGGCCTCCGTGGCGACGATGACCTACGGAGGTCTCATTCGACCCAAATCTATTCCCGGCGAGTGATTTTTTCAGGTTTGGAAACAAAAAGTAGTCACAGGGGGCCAAATCTGGAGAGTACGGTGGATGGGGCAGCAATTTGTAGCGCAATTCGACCAATTTGGCCATGGCGACGGCGGAGGTGTGAGCCGGCGCGTTGTCATGGTGGAATATCTTTTTTTTCTTCGCAAAGCGGGGCCGCTTTTTCTTCAATTCGACGTCAAATCGGCCCAATAAGTCAGCATAGTAGCGCCCCGTGATTGTTTTACCCTTCTCGAGGTAATCGATGTGGATCACACCTCGTGAATCCCAGAAAACGGTGGCCATCACCTTTCCGGCCGATCAAACAGTCTTCGCTTTCTTCGGAGCACGTTCGCCGGGTGAAGTCCACTGTTTCGACTGTTCCTTGGTCTCTGGTGTGTACCAGTGAATCCATGTTTTGTCGACGGTCACGAAACGACGCAAAAACTCCGCTGGATTGCGCTGAAACAGCGCCAAACACGTCGCTGATATGGTCTCACGGTTTCGCTTGTTTTCCGGTGTGAGCAAACGCGGCACCCATCGCGCCGACAGCTTTCTCATGCCCAGTTCTACGTGTAGAATATGATACACCGTTCCTACTGCGATGCCCACAGTCTCAGCTATCTCGTGAACCTTCAATCGACGGTCTGCCAATACGAGATCGTGGACTTTTTTAACGTTTTCCTCCGTAGTAGCCGTTTTCGGGGCACCTGGGCGTGGCTCATCAAAAACCGACGTGCGGCCACGAACAAACTCGTTGAACCAATTCTTGAGTCACCATACACAGCATCCAAGCGATCGAAGGAGAAGAGTCACCATACACAGCATCCAAGCGATCTTTGATTTTGCTGCGCGTTTTCCCTTCCAAAAACAAGAATCTAATCACCAAACGATATTGTTCTTTTTCCATTTTTGTGCAACCGACCAACACGCTCCCTTTCAAAGGCTCTCAAAACAAAACTAATGAAGGGAATCAATTGAAACTTTGACAGTAGGCTACTAAAAAAATGTACTGCACGATGGTACATTTCTTTTGTGACAGCAGTTCCATCGGGCGGTGAGGCTAAGTGCTTGTTGAATGACCCTCGTAGCTATTGAAATAATAATCTCATAATACGAGTACTTCCAAATAAACTAGCTGTTAAAGAAAATTTATTAATTTATCGAAACCTCAAAACCCAACAAACCCAAAAAAAAATTCCTACCTCACATAGACCTATAAGTCTTCTTCCCATTTTATCAAAAATCGTAGAAAAATTACTTCTGAAACGCCTTTATCCCATTATAAACTACCATTGCATAGTAGATTACATAGCGTGCTCGTTAAATCGAAAGGAGTATTGCCCTGGCATATTGCTGGATATTTTGCACACATTCGATCATGTATGGCAGCCTGAATTACTTTGGCAGTTACAGCGAGTCCTACCCTCGGGTTATTTCCACATCCTCAAATCTTATCTCTCAGACCGATATTTCTAGGTAGCAGAAAAAAGTGAATATTCCGAAATTTATCCTATCACCGCCGGTGTCCCTTAGGTAGCATCCTAGGTCCAAATCCTCTATCATATTATTACCCACCATAATCCTTGCCACAACAAGTAAGGGTAAATGGTCAAAATTTTAAAATTCTAAAACAAGTGTGTGTTACCTTGGACTCATATTCGATAAACGATTAATATGAAAAGAAGTGAACTTAATGGACGATACATTATTTGTAATAATACACATATATGACTCCTTGACAATAGGTCAAAACTGACAATAAAAAGCAAACTATTACTATACAATACGGTACTGAAACCAATATGGACATACGGACTCGAACTTTTGGGTTCGACTAAGCATTGAACCCAAAAGTTCCCATCTAATCAAACTCATGCAATACGGAGTCCCTCATCAAATTGTCTCCTTTTTCAGTAAGAGTAAGCAATTATTTGATTGATTCATCTTACTTGTCAGTTTCTTATCTTTGAGAATTACCCAAAAATTTTTTGCTAATTTTATTTTTTCTCAATGGTTACCTGAAAGTTATTTTTTTTTAAATCCAAAAAAAAAAACCTAATTTACGTGACATATTTTCTCTATACTTTTTCATTTACTTTCTTGTTGCATACTTTTTTATAAACTTGAAAAAAAATTCTTTTTTTCTTAAATTTCTTAAATAATTTTGTGTTTTATAAAAAATGCTCAAAAATTTCTTTTTAATTTTATTTGAAAAAAAAATTGCGCTCGATTATTTTTGAGAATATATCTCTTTGTGACAGCAAAAAGTCTTTTTTGGATAAAAATTGAATTTTCTTTTCACATACTATCTATTTTTTGCAAAAAAAAAATTAAATTTAAGACTTTTTGCTGTCACAAATTTTAAAAAAAGCTCCAGTTCCGATTTACCTGTCAAAATTTCATTAATTTATGTTATAAATTAAAGTTTTTGAAAATTGTCAAAAACTTCCTATTTTATAATTATAAAATTATAAGTACTTCTAAAAATACAAAATTTTAGGAAGGCGGAAAAATATAGAAAATTTTAGGAAAATCTTTTGTATATAATAAAAGTTATAATAAACAAGTTTGATAAAAAAATTGATTTTTTATAAACAAAATTTACGATGGACGATGATTTTAAGTAAATTATTTATTTTCTATTAAAAATGTTTTAAAACCAAACAATTAGAGAAGAATTAGTTCAGTTTTTATAAAGATATTTCTATAAAAAACTTGAGTTTTTTTAAAAAAAATATTTATTTTTACATAAAGATTATTCAATAAAAACGCAATTTTTGTAAAATTTAATTTTTTTTTTTTAAAAATCCAAAAAAGACGGTTTTCAAAATATTTTACGGTTTTACAAAATAAATAAAAATAAGTTAATCTTCGAAGAAATTAAGCTTTTGTTAATAATTTTTTAGGATTTTCAAAGGTCGATTTTCGAAAATCTATTTTTTTAAATCAAAATAAATTGAAAAAAAGTTTCCGGAAAAAGTCAATTTTTATATGTATTAACAGAATCATAAGAAAAACGATTTTCTGTTCTGTTTTTTTTTTTGACCATACCTCCTACACATACTAGCATAACCTAAAAATATAAAAACATAAGAAAAGATAAAACCAATTAATGGCTAAGAAAAATAATAAAATTAAAAAAAAATTAATAAGAACATATACCAAAAATCAAACAATATCCTTTCAAATATGACCAACATACAAATAGAAAATTTCATTAGTTTAGTTTTTTTTTAATTTTCACACAACAAACGTAATTCATTTGAAAAACGTGATCCCTTATAAAGGTAACCAATTTTTCCACAAGCAGCAAATTTAATTAAAAAAAATAAGGCTGATACTGTGCTACGAGTAAAAACCTTTAAAAAGAAGAAGAAACAAATAAATTTGGAATAGAATACAGAGGAGCTTTGTTGATGGTTGTTGTAAAGGATAAAAATTGGTGTCTAAATTGGGTAAGAGAGCGGGGTTGACTTCAAATGTAAAAGATCGAATGTTTGTATTGCTCGCCTTTTTCTTCTACTTGTTCTTAGACTACTTCTATTTCTGTTCGTCTTTTTTCATATCAGTTGTTGTTTAAATATTTCAATTTAGTTAGGGACTGAACCGAAAATCTTATATTTGATAAAATTGTGATTGCCGGTCGTCCTCTAAGTGACTATGAATAGGGTGCATCCATGGTGTGACAGTGGTGAGAGATTGGAATTGTCAGACCATAGTAAATACGTATTGGGCATAGAGATGTAAGGAAGGTGGTGAGGAGGGGAGGAAAACATGTTGAAGAGCAATGAAACGATCTAATATCATTTGTTATATATTTGTATGGTGTGCTTTAAGAATTGAACCAAATTATGTGTCTGGAAAAGGGAAGCAAATAGTATCTGAGGTTGTAAATGGGGGGCATAGCTCTTTTTCGTAAGAATGGTAGTAATTTTAAATTGCATCTTTTGTAGTTATTCTGTGAACGCAATATTTTATAGCTAAAGTCCTGACTGTATTCAACGAGTACCTTGGAATTGGTATCTAACCATAAAGTGTACATTTACCTATGCCTTTAGAATCTATTCAAAAAGTGCACCTTCATGTACGTGGGAATATATGTACACTTGTACACATGGCTATAGATGCGATATTTAGTTCTGTTACGTAATATCTTGCTGCTAGGAGAAAATCGAGGATAGTCGAACGCGTCAAGTGCAAACAGGTAAACATTGCCATTTGTACATGCATACGTAGTAGCCCACAAACATGCCTCCCTCCATACTCTGAATACTTCATATCCGTAGCTGCTAGTTACACATAAAATAAACTTTTCACCAGAAAATATATCTTAAACTAGAATATATTTATCAAAATGTCGATATACAATACGTTCTTGTACATATTTACTTGTAGTTGCAAGGACTTTCAAACTCAATATAGGATAGAGTCATGTTACCACAAGATGTTCTTTAATCTTCAGATTCTTGGCAATAATTTCATTCTCTTCAACAATCGTCCAAGTATAGTGTTGGAGGAGTATGGTACGTCGGTTAATTTATATTTACTTATAAGAACCTACACGAGTACGCTATTATTTATTTTATTTAATTTAATATATTTTCGTATATTTAATGGTGGAATAAAGATAAATATTATATTGATATTCATATGGTAGATTGTTGATTTTTTGTTGTTGTCATGTTTGCATAAAATTATTTGACGTTAGTTGGTAGGAAAATTATGGAAAATTTAAAATAGTTTCTTACTGGCAAAATTATTGTATGAAGTTTTTCTTGTTTCTATTTTTCATTTTCATAAACAATGGTAAATTTATTGATGTTAATTGATTCAAATTTTGTCTTGGAACAACTTAAAAACGATAACGATTAATAAACAAAACTGTCGATTCTGGAGCGCCGACAATCCAAAATTTATTCATGAACACCCATTACATTCACCTAAATTTACAGTTTGGTGTGGTTTTTGGTCTGGTGGAATCATCGGTCCGTACTTCTTTCGAAATGAAGCTGGTAACACCGTTACTGTCAATGGAGAGCGGTATAGATCGATAATAACCAACTTTTTATGGCCGAAATTAGAAGAAGTTGATCTTGACAATATCTGGTTCTAACAAGCCGGGGCTACATGCCACACAGCATGTGCAACAACCGAATTATTGCGAGAAAAGTTTGGAGATTCGATTATTTCAAGATATTGTGACATTCAATGGCCTCCAAGAAGTTGTGATTTAACACCATTAGACTATTTTTTGTGGAGTTATTTAAAGTCATTGGTCTTTAGCAATAAACTAGACTCTCTTCAAGCTTCAGAAGTCAATATTAAACGTGCTATTCATGACATACGACTTGATTTAGTAGAAAAAGTGCTCGAAAATTTGGTTCATCGAATTCGTTCCTGCAAAAGAAGTTGTGGAGGCCATTTGAATGATGTTTTATTCAAAACTTAATTGTATCAATTTTACTTCACATTAAATAAAAAACATTTGAATTTCCTTAACAATTAGTGTGCTTTTTTTAAAAAAAATCGAAAACCCTTTATTTGTGTAGAAGAGAAATTGAGAGTGATTTTTTTATGACAATTTTATTTTATTTTTATACACATTTTCAAAGTAGTTCCCTTGGGCAGGTATATGTGTACATCTCCGGTGGTGTTATTTATACGTTTTTTAGCTCCTCGATTGACATTACTAAGATAACGTCCTTCCAAATTTCTTTTAAATCTTGCATAACAAAGAAAAAGTCACACGGACTATGATCAGGTAAATAGGAACGTTTAGAAACCGCACGAATCCCTCTTTTTTTTTAAAATTCAATATGCAATAAATCCAAAGAAATCGTCAGTTCATTAATACGTTTTCTTATAAATTTTCTAAGGCCCCCTACATTATTCTTATCTTTCGTATATATTCTTTATTTATTAAATCTTATAATAAATATATTCAAAATCATGCTAACTTTATTTCTGAGAGTTCCTTTCAAATCAAAAGAACACCATAAAAATATTAAAATTTGGAAAGACACAATATGAAAAGTAAAATTTTCTTTCGTCAATCTTAAAAATATTCAATACAACTTTTCATCGGAAATAAACAATAATTTGGTGAAAAGGAAATAAAATCACCATACATCCTTTTTAGATTCAGAACAGAAAAAAAATTCTCCGATAACAAAATTCCAATATACGAACAGGTTTTGATTTACATGAAAATATTCTGTACGATCATATATTTATAGTAAAGTGTAATCGCATCGAAATATTCTCATGTGGAAATCATTCAATTTGTGGTTTATTATATAATCGTGAAATTCTAATAGTTACCATATTGTAGCAGGTGGAGAAATTTTTTATTCTATTTGAAAAAATTTAAAAAAATGTAGGTTACAGAAAAATATGAAAATCATCGCCAACATTTCTAAATTAACACTTTCAAAAACATTTACCTGAAGTGCTTTCTACTTAAAGAAGCAGCCAAAGTAATAGGAAGGAAAAAGCCAACAAAATAATAAAAGCCTCATAAAAAAAGGATAAGCAAAACAGATCCTCAAATCGAACCAGTAAATTCTTATACAATTCGATTGGAATCAATAAAAAATAAGTTTATTAAGTTAAGTGGGATGATTTTATTATATTTTTCTGCCTTCTACTGAAGAGGTGAATTTGTTCAACTGTAAAATAAACACGGCACGGTTATAAGATTGGAGTAGGCAATGAAGGAGGATACAAGTTACTTAAAATGTAATTTTTTTATTTTTTATTCAAGCCGAAACAAAAACCGGATATTATGATTGTCATTTGTGTAGATGTGTACACTAAGCTTGCACGTCATTCGGATGCGATTTAATATCAAACGAATGAGTATCGGTGTCATGGTAGGATTTCAAGGATACCCGCCTACCCATTTTCAATAGAGTAACTCTGCGAATACCATGAACGTAGTATCCTGGTTAAATGTCGAAAGCTTTTGTATTTTGATTTTTATCTAATTTAGATTTTATTACAACGATGGTAGGGAAAATTCTTGAGAAATTTTTCATATACTCTGAGTACGGTGTAGTAAACAGGATATACCGGATGCTGAATATGTGCGGAGAATAAATCGTTTTTCACCTCGATGGCTATATTCGGTTAAGGTGGATCGTAACGATATTATTCCTAACCAACTTTTATAAGTGGTGGTATATCAAAAATATGACCAAATAACTTATTTACTTACTTACTTTCGAGTGTGTACTACCCTAGCCATACCACTGTCACTATATAATAGAGGATCAATGCCAAAGCGAACATATCCTTATCAACATTTATCTTTATAGTAAGACAAGAAGAGGAAAAATTAAATATATACGACACTGAATTTTATGAGGATTTCAAGCGTAAAAGCCATTCTGCGGTATAATATTAAGTTTGCTGAGCTTTCTTAGCTATAAATACTTGTATATTAGTAATAGTCGTACATTTTTCTATCAGCCACCCACGTTCACGTATACACCCCTCACCCCTCCATATACTTGTTGGTTCGGATAGCCAGTAGGAGTACACGTATGTGGGTATTCATTTATGGGATAACAGTCGGGGAGAACAAAAAGTAGTTAACTGGCAATCTGTTGCTTAAATGGCTAGGTTGGGAAATTTTTTTTTTTGGTTGGGAAAATTCGCCTTGGATTGGGACGGTGTGGATAACAAGTTTTATTGACAAAAAGGAATAGGAAGTAATCGTTATTACTGCAAAGGGAAAGTTGAAGTTGAAGTTAATAGCCAAAGGTGAGGGAAGAGGCTTTGCTGTTACCAAAATAGCCCACGGTACTCCTTGGCCAATTGTTTAGAGTATCCCTTCACATATAGGGATGATGATCTCTCCTACCATAACGTTAAGTTTTAATGGTAAAATCGTTGAGCGGAAAATCGAGGGGAGGACAAATATTAAATAAAAATAATAATTAATTTTACAATAATTTATTATAAAAATTAATTTTTTTTATAAAAAAATCAATTTTAATAAAAATTGAAAAAAATTTTACAATTTTTTAAATTTATGTACAAATTTTAAAAGTTTTTTTTTAAATGTGTCACCAAAAAAATTTGTAGATTTTTGAAATTTTCATTTATTTTTTCAACTTTGGTTAAGGACGATTTTTAATTTGTAAAAAAATTTAAATTGTAAAAATTTAATTTTTTCTCTACACCAAAAATTTCAATGTTTGTAAATTGTGGATATTTTTTTAAAGTTGCTTTTACCAGGTGTATAATCTTAAATCCACTGTTTGGTCATAGATGGCGTGAGTGAGCGTATTAAGCTACCATGGCACGCCATACTTTTTTTATATCTGTTTGACATCTGTCAACATTAATCAGTGCACATTGTTAGTGATTTCGTACAATAACATAAATTTTTCCTTTGGTAATCATGTCTAGTTTTGTGCCAAAAAAAGAGCATATGCGGGAAGCTCTGCTTTTCTGCTTCAATTTGAAGAAATCAGCTGCCGAATCCCATCGAATGCTTATAGAGGCCTATCGTGACAGTGCTTTATCGGAAGCAATGTGTTGAGATTGGTTTCGCCGGTTCATCGGTGGCTATTTTGACTTCTGGGACAAGTAGCGTGAAAATCAGCCTAGGAAGGTAGAGGACCATCAATTGCAGGCGCTTTTGGACGAAGACGATATCCAATTACAAAAAAATGTTTGTGGAGCAATTGGGTGTTACTCAACCAGCCATTTCCATGCGCTGGGTGCCATGGAGAAGATTGAAAAGATCGAAAAATGGGTGCCGTATGAATTGAACGGCAGATAGATGGAGCGACGCCAAAACACATGCGTAATCTTGCTCGCCAGACAAAAAGAAAGTCGTTTCTGCGAAGGATTGTGACAGGCGATGAAAAGTGGATATATTTCGAGAATATATATCCACTTTTCATCGCCCGGCCAACCATAAACATCTTCTCCAAGACCAAATCGCTTCTGACGGAAGATGATGCTGTGCGTTTGGTGGGATCAACAGGATATCGTCTACTATGAGATGTTGAAACCTGGTGAAACTGTCAATGCCCACCGATACCACCAACAACTGATCAAATTGCACCGTGCTCTGCGTGAAAAACGGACGGATTATCAACAAAGACATGACAAGCTGATTTTCCTCCGCGACAACACACCATCGCACACGTCAAAAATGGTCCAAAACTACTTGGAGACACTCAACTGGGAGGTGCTACCGCACCCCGCTTATTCACCAGACCTGACTCCTTCCGACTACCACCTGTTTTCGTCGATGGGCCACGCGCTCGCTGAGCAGCTCTTAGATTCTTACAAATACGTCCGAAAATGGCTTAATCAGTGGTTTGCCTCGAAAGAGAAGGAATTTCTTTGGCGTGGTATACACAAATTGCCCGAGAAATGGGAAAATGTGTTGCTAGCGAGGGCAAATAATTTGAATAAATTTGTTTTTTTTTTTGCTTTCTATGAAAAAAACATCGGATTTAAGCTTATACACCTGGTAAAACGATTTTTTTACCAAAATAGTCCTACAAAATTATTATAGAAATTAATTAATTGAGGTGAAAATAACTTTATTCTGTTATAAGACAATTTAAATTATTTTTTAAAAAAATTTAAAAAAATTTATTTAAGGAGGAAGGGTTTTCCAGAAAAAACATCTTGTAAAAAATAAAATAAATTTTCAAATTTTTTGATATGGTTAGGGTTAGCTTAATTTTGATTAATATATTTATATCTTATTAATTAATAAGAAAATTGATGAGTTTTCAAAATATTCCTAAAATTTGGTCTGAAAAACTAATTCCCAAACAAAGAGAAAGATTAAAAAATATGAATTTTTAGCAATTTTTCAATAAAAAACAAAAATAATAAAAGGATATTCTGAATTTTATCAAGATCTTAGCAATAGAGGATTTTTGTCAGAATTTTTTCAAATGATATGTTTTATTTTTTAATTTTCCTAAAAAATACTAGTCGGAAAAATTGTCTTTTTTTCCAAATTAAAATGAAAATTTTTTCATAAAAAATATTATAGTAAATTTTATTTTGAAAGATAACAAAAAAATATATAACAAAATTAAATAAAATATTTTCGCTTTGTACCTCACCTACCCCCCCCCCCCCCCCAATTTCCTAAAATATGTAGCAAATCTATTCATTACTGGTACAACTTTTTCCATTTAATTTAATCTTATATTATTATTAGTTAACACTCAAAGTGCCATTATTATCATTATACGATTTGACTTGAGAATCCCTTCTTCAAGTGTCTCCCTTTCATTATTGATATTAAAAAAAAAATCGATACGAAAAATAATTAATTATCATCAGTGCTAATAACGAGCGAAATCATTTAATATCAAATCTATTAAATCCTGTCAAAAAATCCAATTTTAATTTGATTGATACTTTTGCACGATTGTCAAATGCTGCTCGTATATTTAGTATTGCGATGGTTGTGATGGCGACGGGAGAGGTGTAGTATTCATTAAATTTTATATTATCAGTAATTAATATTGATTTAAAGACAAGGCTAAATTTCAATACAATAATTAAAAAATTTGGTATTAGCAAAAAATTAGATATAAATTATATTGAAATATAAAGTTGATAACTATTTGATTAAATACACAATTTTTTGTAAAAAAAATTTTACTAACAAATTAAAATTTAAAAAAATATATTTGATTTACACAAAAATGAAAAATTTTAATTAATTTCTAATTCGTGATGGAAGGGGAGGGGGAGATGGTTAGTAGAAGAGACCTGAGAATTAATATAGAAAGTATATTCTTAGACGGAAGCGATATCGGTGACAGCTTGAATGGGGATTGATTTTCAATAAACAATACTTTACAAAGCTACCGAAGGATTTTCCATATCAACAAGAATATCGTGGATGATGAGATTAAATTAGCAGAGATAAATTATCCTTTTTTTAAATTAAAATTATAGATAAAGAAAGGAAAGTACAAGGCGCAACAGAAAAGAGATGAGACGGATTTTATTTCCTCAAAATTTTATACAATTTTATTTTTATTTTTATACATCCGGTTATATTATCCATTTTAAGAAAATTAGAAGCTTGTTGCGGTTTTTATATTGGAATATGAGATAATTATATTGTAGGAGGTTCAAAGTTTTATTGCAAGGAGGTGCTCTCATACCCACCATAACAAGAAAAGATCATTCCTGAACATAAAGGGGTAAATGGAGACACTCAAAAGTGTTATTGGCTTACCAGTCCTAAAAAACTTTCTGATATTAAATACTACACTCCTTGACGTGAATTCCGATAATTTTCCAGGTCGATCATTAGACACCTTTCCGATTTTAAAATCCTTCCCTTCTAGACTTATAAGTGAAAAAGTTCATTGGGAAATTTTAATACAGAACTTGTATTTTAATACAGAACTAGTCTAACTAATGTATTTACAATTCAGCCTTAAGATCAAAAAACAACTTGATAGTTTGCAGACAAAACTCCTATAATTAATGCTAACAAACCAAGCATACGAGACAATAACACACGATCACATCCAAGACATTCAATATGACGAAAAAATTCACAGAGTTGGCTTTAAGTCAAGCTCCTAGATTTTTCCATCCTTCCCGAGTTAAATCCATAATATAGGGTGGTTCATCTAGCGGTTCCATTTTGAACTACTATTTATTTGAAGTACTAGAGTGTTAAATGTCAACACGAATTGACAGAGTGTTAGTTGAAAGTTTGAATTTTACGAAATGGTAATCCATACGCTTGAAGAAAACTGGCAAATATTGAGAACTTACTTCCAAAGTGGTGAGTCTTCAACCCAAACTGAGAAATTTAAAAAAAAAATGAGTAAAGATCGAATATGCTATCACGTGAATTCGTGAAGCGAGTTCTCGAAACTAGTTTGTGGGTTTCCAAAGCAACTCGTTCCCGCTCTAAGACAATGCGTACGACCGAGAATATTGCCGCCGTTACTGAAAATGTCAGTGATCATCCATCAACATCAACTCGTCACCGTTCTCAGGAATTGAACATTTCTCGCACTTCTCTGTTGAGAATTTTGCACAAAGACCTCGGTATGAAAGCTTACAAAGTTCAATTAGTCCAACAACTAAAGCCGCATGACCATCCGATGCCCAAAATAACCGAACTTGTTGGCATTAATGAGAGCCATGAGTACCAACATAATGCCACGAAAATCAAGATAAATTGGCCGAAGATGAGCATTTTTACCGAAAAATCATCTTTTCGGGTGTGGCCCATTTCCAGCTCGGTGGGTATGTCAACAAACAAAATTGTCGCATCTGGGGCTAAGAAAATCCATACGTCATCATGGAAAAGCCGATGCATCCACAAAGAGTCACGGTTTGGTGCGGATTTTGGACTGGAGGCGTCATTTGCCCGTTTTTCTTCGAAAACGATGAAGGAGCCGCCGTTACGGTCAGTGGTGAGCGCTATCGTGGCATGCTCAACGAATTTTTGTCTCCAAAAGTTGAAGAGAATGGCATGGACGACATTTGGTTTCAACAGGACGGGGCCACTTGCCACACAGTCAACGTAACAATCCAACTTTTGGGTACTGCTTTCGAAAACCGAATAATCTGCCGAAATTCTGATGTCAATTGGCCGCCTCGGAGCTGTGATTTGAGCCCGTTGGATTATTTTCTGTGGGGTGCCGTTAAGGATATATGTTACGCAAGCCATCCAGAGACAATTGAGGCCTTGAAACACGAAATCAAAGTTGCCAATGAAGAGACACATGCCCGGACAATCGAAAATGTACTGAAAAATTGGGTCGAGCGAATGGGGTACTGTAACGAAAGCCGTGGCAGTCATTTAAATGATGTTGTCTTTCATTCTTAAATTTCAAGGTTCAATCTTTCTAATAAAACCGGAAATTTGAAAAAACATACTCTAGTTTTTTTTTTATTTACTTTTTAAAATGGAACTTCTAAATGTTCCACCCTGTACAACAAAAAAGCAAATATTCAAAAAAGAAAACCTCAAGTTAACCCTGTAAGCAAATATTCAAAAAAGAAAACCTCAGGACCCAACAAACCCAAAAAACTTCCTACCTCACATAGACGTACAAGCCTCCTTCCAATTTTATCAAAAATTCTAGAAAAATTACTTCTAAAATACCTTTCTTCCATTTTTGAAACCAAGGATGTGATTCTTCAACATCAGCTTGAATTTTGAACTAAGCATTCCACTATCCAGCAGTGCCATTGGATAGTCGATTACATAGCGTGTTTTCGCCCACTTCCGACTTTGCATGATGCCCTGAATTACTTTGGAAGTTGCAGCGAGTCTTATCTTCCAGTTATTTCACATTTCTTAAAATCCTATCTCTTAGACCAATATTTTTAGGTTGCTGAAAATACTAAATTTGCTGACCGGTGCCCCTCAGGGTAGTATCTTAGATCCAATCTTTTTACAATATTTATACCCATGATAATTTTATCACTCCAATATCCTTACCGTAACATATACTGATGATAAAGTCTTTCTTACACATCACAAAGATCCTTTCATAGCCATCGAGATCCTACAGAACCACATCCAGTCTTTAGAAACCTGATATAACCCTAAACGGCAGTAGTATTCCATAAAAATATATGACATATGGACTTGAACTTTGAGGTTCGACTAAGAATTGAAATTCCGTTCCAATCTAAACCTTACAATCCCGAATCTTTCAAAAAATTGTCATTACCCTCTATTATATGCCAAACACGGTTAGGTCGTGATTTAAATATTACAATTGGTCGTGAACTGTATGTTTCCCGACAAAAAAAAATTCATTCCTGCCTATCCTACTATCTTAATCCTTTAGGAAGAGAACTGTTTACTCCCACCCTTCCATTGTACACTTATCGCCGTTTGAAATGGCGATAGCTGACCTATTTTTTGAAGTTATAAAATAATATTGTTCTGTTATAGAGGTAACATCGATGGGTGTTTTGCTTTACATGTTTACACGTTCTTGTACAATATTTACATTCCTAAAAATCTGATTGTTACTAGTTGTAAGTATATATATATCATAAAAAAAAAATTAAAAATAAATTTCGGTCCCACCAAATATTCATATTTGTTCTGTTTATTTTTGCAATAAGCGTTTATTTATTTGGATTTGTTTTCACATATTAAGTCCTGGCTGCAGGATAAATGGATGTGTTTTAGTTGGGGTATTTACGCTGTACTAATATTTACTATTTTACAATTAATTCGTTCATATTTTGACTGTTTTCATTTCATTGGTTTGATTTAGAATTTTCAACCGTATGCACATAATATAAATTCATGTAATTATTGATGGGAACCTGTTCAACATTCAAACTAAACACTTTAAATTGAATTATTTTTGAGTAATAATTAGAATAAATTTACAATTTTAGTCCCAAATTTTGAAATGTTCAAATTGAATTTTATTTGGACAAATGTTCGTTTAATTTTTTTAAAAATTCAATAAAATAAAATGTTTGCAAATATTAATACGTTTTGTTCTAAATAAGAGTTATATTAAGTTTAATGCAAAAAAAATAATTTATTGGAAATTTTGTCTTAAACTCTAAAATCGACACTGCTCTTAACAATATCATCCGTACAGTCACGGGTGCTTTTCGCACTTCTCCAGTAGAAAGTCTTTATATTGAATCGGGATTTGTTAATTTGGAAACACGCAGAAATCTTCTGTCACTTCGTCTCATTGCGAAAGGTCTCTCTTTTCGCTATCATCCACTGCATAAGTTAATAATTAATTTGCTGAATTTAAAGCGCATACCGCGATTTAAATCCGGTCTTTTGGAAAGCTGCAACTTGTACAAACAATGTAATATGCCCATTCCTTGCAAAATTAAAAATGCTCCCATTCCTCGATACTGGTTATTAGATCCTACAACGTGCGATACTCTCCTTAGTTCGCATAAAAAGCTTTCAACTTACACTCCACTTTTTGTCCTCGAACACAACATATTTCTGGCAACACACCCTGAATCCGAACACTTTTATACGGACGGATCAAAAAGTGTTCATGGCGTTTCCGCCGTTGTTGTTTCACAAAATTCGCAAACTCTCTTTTGCACAAATCTCCCAACCTATTTATCTATTTTCTATGCGGAAGCCTTTTCCATTCTTTCTGCTCAGTGTTTCATCATACAGACAGTTTCTTGGTTTTAAAAGCAACTTTAAACCCTTCCAACACGAATCTAATTATTCTGCAATTAAAGTCTGGTCTCATAAATGAAAAAAAGTAGGACCACACTTCGTTGAATTCCCTCTCACAGTCATATTTTAGGAAATACTCTCTTATCTCTCATCATCCTCCAAGCTACTCATCCATTTTAAATTTCATAAAATATTGCCAAGCTTTGGACTTAAATACGAGGGTCGTTCAATAAGTCCTTAGAAAATCCGAGAAATTGCGCTCGTAGTGTCGGTAAAGATTTTTTGTAAGTAGCTTTATCGACAGGAAAGCTGTCAAAATTTCAGCTCGATCCATAGCGTACGTCAATTTTTATCGTCGATTAAAGTTAACGACATTTATTTGTGCATAACAATAGAAAAATGCGACTTTAAGGCTGTCATCAAACATCTCCATTTGAAAGGCTTAAGCCCGAAAGAAATCAAAGCCGAGTTGGATGCAGTTCATGGCACATCTTCACCTGTGTTTGCGATGGTTTACAATTAGGTGAATGTGGCCGTTTATCAACAAAAGATGAACATCGTTCAGGACGCCCAGTTGAGGTGTCTACTCCTGAAATCATCGACAAAATCCACGATCTGATTTTGAACGATCGGCGAATTAAAGTGCGCAAATTAGTTGAGGCCACGGGCATATCACAAAGTACAGTCGCTTCAATTTTGCATGAAAAATTGTCTGTGAAAAAAATTTTGGCAAGATGGGTGCCGCGTTTGCTCTCAGAGGAGAATAAGCGCAATCGTGTAGTGGACTCTGAGGCTATGTTGGCACTCTTTCATCGCAATCCTGCCGAATTCCTTCGTCGATATGTCACTGTGGACGAAACCTGGATACACTACTACACTCCAGAAATGAAGAGACAGTCATCACAGTAGATTTTCAAGGGTGAACGGGCTCCGAAGAAGGCAAAAACTGTGCCATCGGCAGGTGAACGGGCTCCAAAGAAGGCAAAAACTGTGCCATCGGTGGTGATCGCCACGGTCTTTTGGGATTCGCAGGGCATCATTTTTATCGACTACTTGGAAAAAGGAAAAACAATAACAGGAGCGTATTACGCGTCGTTATTGCAACGGTTGAGCGAGGAAATCAAAGAGAAACGCCCCCATCTGAAAAAGAAAAAAATCCTCTTGCATCAGCACAATGCGCGTGTGCACACCTGCGCTGTTTCTATGGCCAAAATTGTGGAATTGAGAATGTAATTGTTGCAGCATCCCGCTTTTTCACCAGATTTGGCCCCGAGTGACTATTTTCTTTTCCCCAATCTGAAGAAATGGCTTGGCGGACGACGGTTCACTTCCAACGAGGACGTCATTGTTCAAACGGATGAGTATTTTGCAGAACTTCCGAAATCCTATTTTTTGGACGGGATAAAATTTTTGGAAAAACGGTTGGAAAAGTTACCTTGGACGGGATAGAGCTAAAAGGAGATTATGTTGAAAAATAAAATTTTTTTTTTGTAAAAACAGTTTTTTTCCTTTTTTTTTAGGACTTTTTGAACGACCCTCGTAATATTTGGAAATCTTCAAACTCTTTTCTTAGAAAGGTATGTCTTTCAACCCAAACCCCCACGTACAACCCAGAGCTAGAAAGGTCGTATTGCGTGCCGTTAACCGGGGCGCGTATTGGTCATTGCAGACTAACAAAAGAGCACTTGCTATCAAAACGTCCACCACCTATTTGTAAGTTCTGTGGAGAAATTCTCAATTCGGAACACTTTCTCTTCAATTGTAGGCAAACTAAAGTATTTCTATAGTTACATGGTATAGAAAACTTACCTGCTCTACTTTCACCCCAACAAAATCCTAATGGACCTTTTTTCCTGTTACTAAATCATCTAACCAATTGTAATGCTTTTCCTTTTTTTTATTTTTTATTTTTATTTTTTATTTTTATTTTATTTCTTTTTCATATATTTTTATTTTTTATTTTTTTTTAATAAATTTTTAGCAAAAGTAAATTAAGATTTTAAAAAATTTTGAAAATTTTAAATCAGCAAAATTGTAAATTTTTATTTAAATACCATAACTGTACAATGTTCATAAAAAAAAAAAAAAACTTTGATAAAATTAATAAGCGCCTTATAGCCCAAGCAGCCGCGTCCGCCAACACCAGACTATCCAGATTTATTCTGGGACAATCTGTTTTTATAAATAAATAAATAAATTTTGTCTTAAGCGACCATCGGTTGCTCATATTCTCACAACTATCTGAAGTTTATTTATGTATTATTCTTCAATGCTTTATAAGTTTCGGTGACCATTTTCTTTTCAGTTTGACACAAAATCTTATCACACACGTCTGTTCCGATCTTCCCAAGTTTGTCCCATTTTCTTGTATATGTTATATATACACGTTCTTCCGCCGTTCAAACTAATCAATTTCAATTAATAATTGTACTTGATTGACAAACGTTATCGAATCATGTAATTTGCTTGCGGTAGTGCTACCAGATACACCAAAACCGTCCGAAAGCTTCATGCATTGCTAATTTGTGGGCCACCTATTTAAAATTTAGGTACCAAAGAAATCATCAATACTATCGCTGAGGCTACCATAATAAGCTACTTCAACCGGAATCGAATTCAGCTCCTCGATAAAGTCCTTTTAAGTGATTTTTGATCTTGGCTAACAAAAAGATCAATTACTATACGGACTCTAATTAGCTAAATAGGTGGGATTGAGAACTATAAAAATCCTTTTTTCCGATACAAATTCGTTGATTGAGGAAATGGCTATGTGACGATGTGAATTGTCATAGTGCAGTATTTGTCAAGGACTCCCTGTCAAGGACTCCTTGATGAGCTTTAATATTAGTGGATGGTTTGACCTTACAAAAGCCTTCATTCGTTCTACATTTTCATCAGTTTTCGATGTTTGAGACCTTTTTGGGCGAGATTCGTTTTCTTGTATTTTTGATAAAGAATGTATTCGAAAAACTTGTATTTTTGATAAGAAATGTATTCCCCATAAGCTCGTTGCAACTTTTCGTAAGTCAAACTCGTAGATTCAGCAAGCTTAACACAAAATTATATGGCACATCCTTGTTCCAAATTTCGTAACATACTACAAAAAGTTATAATTACGAAATGAAATTAAAGCTTGCACTGCATACAAACTTCGGTCAGAAAAAGTCCCCAATATAAGGCCTGTCTCATTAGTTTTCTGCCAAACCACGTATTATTAAGGCATTTCTTATGCATTTTTACTACCAAAGTTTGAACGTAAAACTCAGATTATGTTTAACAAAAGCTCAGATTATTAAGGCATTTCTTATGCATTTTTACTACCAAAGTTTGAACGTAAAACTATTGAAAAGTATATAAAGATTATTTCCAACTTCTGGTGTTATCAGAAATTTAATATTGTCCGGTAATAATTTTACTTAACAAGTTATACAATTTTATGGAACCATCTTTAAGACTTGAATGGACAAAATTCTACTACTAAATAGAAAATATAGTCTTAGCAAAAACTGTTTAATTAAAATAAAGTCTTTGGGGACTAGTATTTATTTCCGAATTTCATAATAATTATGATATCTTCGAAAATATTAACAACATTAAGGAAATTTCTATTAAAAAAAAGAGGAGAAAATCATTAAAATGAACCAACACAGTAGTAGTAATAATAGTAATAATGAGGTCAATTTATGCCATTAAATTGATGTGTTTTACTCTTGTTTATAGAAGAAAATCGATTGCAATTAATTTTGATACTGGAAATAATATGGTTTAATGGCTAGCATAAATTTTTAAAATACTTTATTTAATGTTTTATCTTTTATTATTTATTATTAACGAAATGATTTATTAATAAAATTGGTTAATTGAGGGAGTGCTTTAAAGATGGTGTATTTCATAGAAACAATGCAATATAAATAGTCAAATACAATTAACCATAATCGATTATGAAATAATAGCTTTTATTTGTTAAGAAAATTGTCTTTAAATGAGTCGAATTTTGTCAATTTCAAAAATTAACTAGTCGTACTATATTAAAAAATATAAAAAAAATTAAGAAAATTTACTTGTTACTTTTTTTTAGAAACTAAGTTAAAAAATATTTAGAGATTCCTTTAAAAATTTAACTTTTGGGTAAAAAGGAACAGTCTTGAAAAAATGCACTAAAGCTTGTTTGTTTTTTGTGAAAATTATAAAAATTATCTCAAATTTAAAGAAAATTTTATTTTCACTTTTTTCAACTTTTGGGTTTTGGTGAATCTGATCTTTTTAAGATCTTTTTCAGATAATTTAAGGATAAGAAAAAATTTTGTGGATTTTATCAGAATTTTTTTTTAGCTTTTGTATAAAATTTAGGGGAAATTTCGGGAAAAAATAATACTAAAATTTGCTTGGCTTTTTGAACAAGTAGAAAATAAAGAAATTATTTGAATTTATTAATAACTTTTGACAAAATTAAGAGATTTTTGCAAAATTTGCCTAAAGTATTAAAAGAGAAATATAAAAAAAACTTCTTTAGAGATTTTTAAAGAAAAAAAGTTAAAATTTGAATGAAAAACTTCAAAAATATTGAAAAGGATTTTTGTACAATAAAAAAACATTGGGTAAATAATTTAAAGACTTTCAAAACACTTATTTCGAATTACGAAATTGCAGAAAAAAATATTTAAGTCTACAAAGCCAATAACATTTAAATGTGGGTGACTTTTTTGAAATTTATGAAAACAGGACAACTTTTTGTATTTCTAAAAACAAAAAAAGAAATACACATAAGAATATTGCCTTTTTTATTCTATAAAATAAAATAAAAAATTTCCTTACTTATTGTTGATCTTTAATAGCAGATGGACAGGCTTTTCGATACCAAAAATATTTAAAAATGCCTTTCATTTTCAATAAAAATAATTAAAATTATAAATCAATTGAAAACACATTAATTGCTAATAAATAATCTGCAATTTTTTTAAGGAACTAAACTAGTAACAAGTCTGTACAAACATTTTTTCTAATACTGATTTAAGTTTCATGTAAAAAGCGAACAAAAAAATATAGTAATAGAAAAATTTTTTGAACAGGACTTAAGCTAATATTCTTTGTAAACATTTAAAAATCCCTAGCAGAAAGAAATTTTTTTCGGAAAGCTATCGAAAAATAATAGCCAAAAATGTTAATCCAAATACTTGAACCAAGCAGCCATCATCCTTACAATATCAGATGAGAAATATTGTGCAATAGTGGCTGATATTATAGAAACGTTCTCATAGTAGAGTGGCTCCCCTTTTCATGTACTTAATATTATTATCCATTATAGTCCAAATGTTGTGCAATATTGGATAGCTGACCATTTTCATACTGAAAATAATAAAGTTGGTAGTGAAAATCAAATGTGCGATTTTATGTATGTTGCATATACAATAAAAGTAGGTTATTACCTTCATAACATGGGTTCCTATACGAAAATGGGATTTGATGTTTTCAACATGTTTGCCTTTTTCTTTTTTTGCTATGGATTTTAGTTCTTTTTATTTTAGTTTGTATTATATTTTTCTTTCTCATCATTCCCCGTTAATACTAATGCACATACTTTTGTGAAAAGAGTCCTTGATGAAGAATCCTTCTGTTGCGATCTTTTATACGAGTATTCTTCTCATTTTCTTTTAATATGTTCTAAAAATTTGGTGTAAAATAAGAAAAATGAGCCTACAATATGTGAGTCTTCTATCACGTAAATAATACCACATCAGTTTAAGGATCAGTTAGGAATCATTTCCTTTGAGCAAAAGTTAAGTAATGCTTGATACTGCGGCCATTATTAGGTCAAATTAGGGCATACATCACAGCTGGCAAACGTCCACTTTGGCTTCTTACCATATATACCAAAAATGTACTAAAAATAATAAAAAAGAAAGAGGAAAAGAAAAAAAATATTTTCTCCAAACAAACAAAAAATTAATAAGAGCACAACTATAAAAAAAAAAATACAGACTTAACCACTTCCTTTTCCTGCCTCCGTCCACCCCCCCCTCCCCCGCCACTCACACAAAAAAATTATATAAAAACAAAAATAAAACCGAAAATAGTGGAAATAAGTTTGAAAAAAACTTTGAACAAACTCACGTCTTCCATTAGAAGGAATTGCGATGATAAACAACGAAATGAGAATTTCTCTTAAAGGACATAAATTCATTCTCGTTTGGATGGCGACAGAAAGTCGACATTTTATGTCTCATTACGAGCACAAGAGAATCGAATCTAAATAAAAACGACCAACAGCAGCACACACTATTAACATTGTTCCATTCCTCCTTCCCCATCCCTCCCCCCTTCTAAATGTAGTTGTGCGTATTCTCTCGTACATACTTGTATTATATTATATCTTTTTTGGATTTTTTTCCTAAAAATGAGAGGAAATTTGTTGTTGTTGCTTTTTTTTCCTCTGCTATGATTATTGCCTTAAAACAACAGTTGAATTAGATGACTAAGATTGTCGCAAATGCGAGATGACTAAGAAAGAAAGAGAGAGTAGAGTCCAATATGGAATGGAAGGTCATCGGAGACTCTGCTTACTACTCTCTCAGCCATTTCAAGGTTTATGATTCATTTACCTCTTATTTGAGGAATTTTCCATCCACCAACCACAGACCCACTCAAAATATCTTTGCATAGTCATACTGTCCTTTCACTGTCTCTTTCGTTACCTCATCACCTTTCGCTACGTCTCACTCTTTCTATGTTTCTCTGCCCACCCCCTCTCACGGCCGATAATTTCCATTCACATTTTCGATTTGGTACTTTGAATAAATATCCTTTATGATGTTTTTGTTGATTGTACAGGACCACCCACAGGAATTTTCTGTCGATTTTGCACGCATTCGGAATAACATTATTGATTTTGTAAAATTTTGTTTATTTATTCATTCATTCGTTCATTCATTCATTCATTCGTTCATTCATTCCTCCATGGTTTGTGTTGAGCAAAGTTTTGAATTTCTTTTATTTTCCTTCTATAATTTTTTCTTATATCTTTCTTTTTTTTTTATTGTTGCTGTTCTAAGCAACAACTGTCATAGGGCTTAGGAGATATTTTAATTTTTTTTTTTTTGGGCAAAGTGAACAAATAAATGTTCAATTTAGTCAGAAGAAATGAACAACAATTCAATGTGATCATATCGAAAATGGCATAAAAAAAAATCAGTGATGAAAAAGAAAGTGGGTACTCAGAGTAAAAAGGTGACTCTTAAAAATTATCCTATTTTGGGAAGATATCTTAATGGCAAAGGGAATAATAACGATGACATTATTCCCAATGGCAGATGGTATGTAGATTCTGTTCGTGTTTGGAGACTTTTCTCTTATTTACTTTTCTTTTTCTATGTTCTGTAAAAAGGTGAGTTTGAGTTTTTAGAATTTTTAAAGACATGCTTTGCCCTTTGCCTTTGCTACTGTTATTTTTTTTTCTCTCAAAATTTTTTATATATTTATTTAATAAAAAAAAGTTAATTTAATATAATTTCTTTAATTTTTTTTATGGATTATTTCGTAATTGTTAAAATTTTGTTAGAATATTCATAAAAATTAAATATTTATGGTGAATTTGGTTGGTAGGGAAATTTTTTAATGAAGGATTTTTGATTACATAAATTAGGCCTTTTAATAAATATAATATTTAAAAAAATTTTTTTTGGGAATATAGAGAAAAATTATTTTTTTTTATTATTTTCTTATTTGATATAGTGATTTTTGATAGTATTTTATTTTATTTAACTATTAAATTATCCTTTTATTTTTTCAACTGATTTTTTAATGGCAAAAATATTTTTTTTTTATTTGTCCTTGCAAGTTTTAACATAGTTTATTTATTTTATTGGTTTGAGTATTTTTCAATAGGATTTTTCAAATTGAACTTTGTTCCATATTTTACGCATGGAAATATTCCTTCTTTAATTCAGCCTTAAAAAGAATAAACTTTTCATATCGCAATATAAATTTTTTAAATTTCTTTTAAAAAGTTTTAATTTAATTTTGAAAGATAAAATTGAAGTTTTGGCGGAAAAAAAGAAAATTTTCCCAAATTTACTACAATATTTCGTATATGTTTTGGTTTAATAAAAAGGGGGATACACTCCTCTTTTTATAGTTAATTCCAAAATGATATAGATATTTGTTGGTGCTATTATTTGCTTTCATTTTAGATAAAACTATTACTATAAAATGTACATTCGAAGTGTCACAATACTAAAGGACATCTACGGACAAGAATATCAAGACATGTTCGACCTTAAATACGTTTGCTGAGCAGTCGCAAATGTACCTGATGATACCATACCAGAAGACTGAATGAATATTTATTTATAAGTAAAAAAAAGAAGTTTTTGCAAAAAATTAAGTTTTTATTTAAATTTTATTTCGGTGTCAATACGCACCTTGGTGGAACTAATTTTAACACACATACTCCTATTTTTTTAGCTCTAAATTAGAACCACATAAGGAAATAGGCTCCAATCAAAATTCATAATTAACTTCTCTTTTATCAAATTTTAGAAGAAGCATCCATAAAACATCAGTTGTGAAAAAAAGGATTGTTAAAAGTGCAATTTTAAATTTAATTTCTTTTTGAATGTGAGCTTTTGCAATTACAAATTTTCACTCAAAAAATTAAAGTTTTCACGTGCTTATTTTATTACCTGATTACAATTTTATGCCAGATTTTAGGAATTACTTCCTGTTTATTAGGAGGTAGGAAAAATTTTCACATTTTATGCACACTTCAACATATTTTTTTTTCCAAAACAATACAAAAAGTTTCGATATAAATTCAATAAATAAAAATATTTAATATATAAATTGTACATATTTTTTGTATTGTTCTAGAAGAAAATAATTCTTAAATGTCTTGTTTAATTAAAAACCTTTTAAAATATTCTAAACATAATAAATAATTAATAATTATACCAATATATATTAAATTTGTCTCAAAAATCCTTATTGTTGCTTTTTTTTGGTTATTACATAAATCTACTCTGCCAGGGAAATATTATCATAAATTAAATTTAAAATTCTTCCATATTTCATAATTTTCTTCTGGAATCCTTTTTTATTTAAATCGATTTTATACATAATTTTCCTTTATTATGTTCTTAGGATGATTATTTTTTTTAGGCAGTGTAGTACGGTAGTCAAAATTTGGTTTAACTAATTAAATTTAAACATTTATAAAAGAAGATTCTTTGTAATTATTAGATATTAGTATCTTAAAGGAAAAAAAATAGTCTAATTTAAAAATCAACAATTACTAAAGTTTATTAAAAAGAATTTTAAAATTAACTCCTAATTTGTAAAAAAAAACTCCATTTGATATTCTTTACGGAGTAAACTCTGCTATATTTTACAGTGAATTTATCTTTAAAAAAATTTGAGGCTTTTCTTAAGTTTATGACTAATACAAAGAAGAATTATCCTTTATTGCGTTGGGGAGAAAATATCTGTCTAGACATTGTAACGTTTTTGTGATATTTTCTTTTATAAAATTTACCTTTCTACGCATACCCTTTTATGCGATTTACTAAGTAATATAAATTACTAAGAATAAAAGACTTTTTTATGATAAAGAAAAAAACATCAACCAAACTTTATTATCAGCAATAATTCAGTCAGCTAATATTAATATACTTTAGTTGATGTCCTTTTTTGCTGAAGTCTTTCTGATTCTGACCATTTTTTAAACACAATTTCTTCAAGGCATTAAGAAACAATATTACTTAAGCATATTAAATTTTCACTGCATAAGAAAGACTTTATATATATTTGTTTTTATTATACACTATATTATAAGGACACTTTAAAAGTTTCATTTTTTAAAAAAATGAGAACAAAAAACATCGAATTAATTTTAAAATTACCATAAACGAAAAAAAAAATTATTTAAAATTAATTTGCCTATTTATGGTAGACTTAAACTTTTTAAATGAAAATGTCCTTATTCATTAATAATAAGAGAATCAACAAAAAACTACCATTTACGGTGTATTTTTAAATTACCAAAATGGAGAAAAAAAATCCGCCATAAATTTATAAAAATTATTTGTTTGTTGTAAATTATGAACTTTTGTTGAGACTCTGTACACCATCCACTCACCATCAGTAATATTCATAAAATATTCCATTATTTTGAGTATCCCTTTTTAAAAATTGTCAATAAGAAAGAAATCTTAAAAATTAGTTAGTCCTTTTTGTATAAAAGTTTTTAATACACTTTTCCATTGCTAGTGGCTGTTAAAACTTGACTGAAGAATTTTTTTCTTAAAGTTTATTTATTTCTTGCTGTGGAATGTCAATAAGAAGAAATTGCACTTTTGCCACAGTCTTAAAGTAATAAAGTTAAAAGTATGCAGAGACATTTCATCCCGAGAAAAATTGTACTCTTTTATAGGATCTTATTGGTGGAGGTCAGCATCATCATCCAGTAAGGATTCTTTTAGAGCGATTACTTTTCTTTTTCCTCATTTGAAAAGTTCTTATAGTCCAAAGTTGTTTGGCAAAGCAAATTTTTCATTAACAAACTTCATCTTCAATTTATTTATTTACATTTTATTATCTTCAAAAGTATTTCCAAAAGTACTCTCAGTTAGTATTTTTGTACAGGATAGAAACTGAAACACTGAATGATATAAAACAAAACAAAAAACACAATTTTTTTTTAGTTCGTAATTTTTTGTGCATAATTACGAGAAAACAACATTCTTTAAATGATCACTATTTTTCTGGTCACAAATAGAGACTCTTTCCACAGCATTTTCTAACTTTTCGTAGCCCAATTCCGTTAAGTTAATCCTTTTTTCAAGATTTTTTTCTGGATATGCTTCCTAATCTTGAAAAAAAAATAGGTGTCGACAGTGCATTTTTTATAATTCAATTAATGCTTATGTAACTCTATAAGATCCTCACTACCCTAAAATGTACAGTATACTAGCAGATATACTCGTTTTAGGTGTTAAGTACGAATGGTGGCAGTAAAGTTTGGATCATTTGGATCTTGTATGGAAATTTTTTAAATCCACTTCGGAAGTATATTCTGACGAAGCCTAGTTGGGCAGAACAATGACAGTTAGAGGATGATGGATCCTCAAGGACGCTTATTCCAGGACAACTCAACCTTAGTTTCGTTGACTTGATAGTTGCCCGAAATAAGTTTGTAACGCGCAAATCAACCATCAGAGTTTTGGGAAAATTGGTACCATTCAGCTCGCTCCAAAAACAGTCTTCGGTCTTCTCTATCGATTTTTCTCCTATTTATTTTCCTCCTTAATTCTCAGTGTGGGTGCCGCAGTTTTTTTTTGTTTTCCTGATTTAAACCCTTTCTAATTTTTATATCCTTTATACTATTTTTGATTCCTCAATCACCCTGCTTTCATTTTTGACCAAATTTTTTATTTCATGTTTTTCTTTTCCTACCTTGGAGAACTTAAGATCTTTGGTATCCCGTAATTAAACTTCATGTTTTCTTTGCATGATTTTTTGTTTCTGCTATGTGGGTGTGAAGACAAGTTTCTGCCCACCTTCAAACCCGATCCCCAATCTCTACTTCCAAACGTTTCCGCAATGCTAGCGACAAGAATACCAATGAAATTGAAAAAGAATTTCTTCTTTAGCCTTTTTAAAATTCAAGGAATAGTTTTTTTTAAAGGATAGTTTTAGAATAAAATTTCAATTTAATTTTATTGAAAAATTACGACTCCTTCTCGAATTCCGAAATTTTAATCCTTGTTCGTTTAGTTAAATTTGAGCAACTAATTAAACTTTAAGATTTATTACCGAATTTTTCTAGTTTTTAAATTATTCTTAATCTTGGTAGCATATTATTATCCTTATTATACGTACCTGAAATAGTCTGGAAAAGTTCCAGACTATTTCAGGTACGTATAATAAGGCGCGAATTGTGCGCTTTCTAACAATAAATTTCTATGAACCGGATTTTGAGGATATATTACAGTCCCTACTGGGACCTGCACAGGAAACCATATTTATTTTTAGAAGTCAAATAATGCAGTACTTAGCCTACAAAAGAAAAACGAAAATTTTGGAAAGGTGGCAATTTATTTTTCTACATAATCTCCTTCAAGCTTGATACACTTGGCCCAGCGATGCTCTTACTTTTTTAACCCGTCCAAAAAATACATTTTCTCGAGGGAAGCAAAATAGGCCTCCGTGGCGACGATGACCTCCTCATTCGACCCAAATCTATTCCCGGCGAGTGATTTTTTTCAGGTTTGGAAACAAAACGTAGTAACAGAGGGCCAAATCTGGAGAGTACGGCGGATGGGGCAGCAATTCGTGGCGCAATTGGCCATGGCGACGGCGGAGGTGTGAGCCGGCGCGTTGTCGTGGTGGAACAGCACTTTTTTCTTCGCAAAGCGGGGCCGCTTTTTCTTTAAGTCGACGTCAAATCGGCCCAATAAGTCAGCATAGTAGCGCCCCATGATTGTTTTACCCTTCTCGAGGTAATCGATGTGGATCACACCTTGTGAATCCCAGAAAACGGTGGCCATCACCTTCCCGGCCGATCGAACAGTCTTCGCCTTCTTCGGAGCACGTTCGCCGGGTGAAGTCCACTGTTTCGACTGTTCCTTGGTCTCTGGTGTGTACCAGTGAATCCATGTTTCGTCGACGGTCACGAAACGACGCAAGAACTCCGCTGGATTGCGCTGAAACAGCGCCAAACACGTCGCCGATGTGGTCTCACGGTTGCGCTTGTTTTCCGGTGTGAGCAAACGCGGCACCCATCGCGCCGACAGCTTTCTCATGCCCAGTTCTTCGTGTAGAATATGATGCACCGTTCCTACTGCGATGCCCACAGTCTCAGCTATCTCGTGAACCTTCAATCGACGGTCTGCCAACACGAGATCGTGGACTTTTTTAACGTTTTCCTCCGTAGCAGCAGTTTTTGGGGCACCTCAAAAACCGATGTGCGGCTACGAACAAACTTGTTGAACCAATTTTTGACGGTCGCCATCGAAGGAGAAGAGTCACCATACACAGCATCCAAGCGATCTTTGATTTCGCTGCGCGTTTTCCCTTCCAAAAACAAGAATCTAATCACCGAACGATATTGTTCTTTTTCCATTTTTGTGCAACCGACCGACACGCTCGCTTTCAAAGGCTCTCAAAACAAAACTAATGAAGGGAATCGACTGAAACTTTGACAGTAGGCTACTAAAAGAATGTACTGCACGATGGTAATTCTTTTGTGACAGCAGTTCCATCGGGCGGTGAGGCTAAGTACTTGTTGAATGACCCTCGTATATTAACTATAAAATTAATATTAACGACCTTTCAACCTAACACCTAATGCGAAAATTAACCATTTTGAGCGAGAAAGAACCCAATTTTTATAGGAAACAGAAAAACTCCTTAAAGACGCTGTAAACTTATCGATTTTCGAGACTTCATTGATGGAGTCTATTCTTTGAGGGTTTCTGGCAGCATATAAACAATCTTGACAGTCTATTTTATAGTATTTTAAACCGACCTATAAATTTCCTAGTTAAAAAAGGGAGAAAAAAATTATTTTGCATGGTAAAAATATATTAAATCCTTTTTTAAGCAAATCAGGAACAAACTTTTTAGAAACAGATTAAAGTAGGTTTTTTAATTAATTTTTTTTTTCTCAAAGTAGAGTTTTTTTTTGATTAGGTGTAACCACATTTGTAAATGTGAAATTTTGATGATTTTTTATATCTAAGAACTCATATGTGCACCCTTACAACCTTCCGTATACTTTGCTATAAAAATAACCTCTGAACAAAATTCTTGCTGATCAAAATCATATTAAATTAAAAGTTCTTTTAAAATTCTGAATATGAAAACTTTTGGGGGAAATTTATTTGTCAGTTGCAGCTTTTGTATATCTTATGTGGTGAGAATTAAGTCAAAGAACTTGGTTGACGTGACTGGCATTAATAAATTTTCCTCTTATATGAACCATGGTTGAACTTACTCACAAACATACTTACATCCTTATGGAAAATAAACACCCCATCTATATTCTGTTATATTGGGTACAAAAAACCATATTTTTTTATTCCATCTAACAAGTACGGAACAGAAGAAAAAAGTTCTGCTATCTAGAAAAGATTGCAATAAATTTGATAAATTTTAAATCCTTTTGATATTGTAAACTTTTTAATATGTTAAGACTTTTGCATAGAAATTATTACTACATAAAAAAATTTGATAAGTTCCTATGGAAAAGTTTCATTTTTTTATCATCATCAAATTCGTGTTGGAGGAATATAGGCTAAAAATTCGGAAATGGGTTTTTATCATTTTTTGATAAAAAAATAAAGTAAAAGCTTTTCGGTGGTAAAATCTCTAAGCTTTGCTATAAAATTTTTATACTATCAAAAAGGCTTATATGTGGGCTGGTAAAGCTCGTTTAATTAAATTATGTGAATAAATAAAAAAAATACTCTAATCCGCGATATGGAATTATTACTAATAAAGGAAGTATTAGATTTTTTTGCCTAATTAATTGACGGTTGTATTTAGAAGAAAAAAGCACAAGTACGGTGGTATATATTCAAGTGTTTATTCTATACGACAGGAATATGGTTAATACCTGGCCTTGACAACAAAAAATATTTTTATGAGTAAAATTCATTTTATTTTTCAATACAGATTCCAACGTTTTTATATTTTTTGTATTAGGCTAAATCTGATTAATATGGTGGATGTGGAAGCAATTAGTATCTTAACCCATGGAACGCAAGTGTGCACGGCTATATTGTTTTGATGAAAGAGAATTTTTTCTATACCAAATGGGGTCGTTTCGCCTTGATTTCATTATTCAACTAATCTTTCCTGTAGATAGAACCGTTTTCGCCTACTTAAAAGTCCATTATTCCGCTGAATTTTTTGGTGAACTCATTGTAATGATGATGCAGAAATTCATTTGAAGTAAACCAAATACTCCATTGAACTTGTTTCATTAACATGTTTTTGTTCAGGTGTTAGCAAACAGGGCAACCATCTTGCCGATGGCTTTCTCATAACTAAAATTGCATGAATGATGTTGCCTACTTTTTTTTTAATAGATATTTACTATATTAAGTATCACACACACTTTCATTCCAGAGTCTCTTAAAAAAATATCATGTATTTAATTAATGATTTCCTTTGTGGCGACCTAAAATGCATTTGTGCGCGTACGGCCACAACGAAATTCAGTAAGCCACTTATGTATCATTCCATACGATGGCAAAGAGTTCTAATTATACTTTTAAGATTTTTATATTCCTCAAAAAATAGTATTTTAATAATACAAAAAATTCAATTTGTTCCATATTAATGGAAAACACAAACTTTGTCTCCTTCTGATTGCGCTCAAAACTAAACTAATGAACAAATGTTAATAAAATTTTATATGTCATCTTTTTTAGAATGTCAAATACTTAAAATATATCGTTTTGCTGAGATATCAGCAACATCTCTTGCAACAGTCAATGACTTATCATATTGCCCTCTTAAACTCAAGGTAAATCTTATACCGAAAGCTATTGTTGATATTTCCCATATTCTTAATGTCTGATAGGTTTGAGAGGTTTATTTTTACTGTATTTTTGTTTGTTAACAAAATAATAATGAAATAAGGAAAGTAAAGTATTTTTTTAGAAATAGCGTAGGACCATGCCTCAACGGGGTTTTAATCCATAACCATTTGGATAGTACACAAGCACATTAACGACTATGCTACCGGGTCGAGCATAATCACCATTGGATCCAAATTTCAATCAATAAACTCAGTAATTTTCACTATTAACTTTTGAAAGAAAAAAACATTTTAATGATGACCTTCGAAAAACAGTTTGAAAATTCACACGCAAATAATAGTTTTTCATCAGTAATTTTGACTTATCCTTTTCTTTTTGCAAGTTTTCTTTTAACAAAATGCAAAATTCCTTTTTTCCATTCAAGGTAAATATCGTCATAACCAACAAGTTTTCGAACTTGGATATTCCTAAAATTTACATTATTTATCATCTTTTTATACCCCCCCCCCCATTTGTAAGATGGTCTATTAAAAAAATTGTACACTCTTCATTTGCTATTAAAATTCCCTTCTCCCTTTAAATTCTCCAAAAAGTTATTTTAATTTTCTTTCTAAAAAAAAAGAAGATATTTACTCCAAAATTAACCTCTTTTAATATTTAACAAGATATATATACCCTTCTGGACATTTTTGAAAAACTCATCGAAAGCTAAACCTACCTCCCACTACCCCCCTTAGAAAGATACTTAAAATTTCTTCTTGTTGATATTATCAAATGTTTCTACTATATTTAACGAAAAGAAAAATTGTTTTCTTTTTTCTTTGCTTGTTAATCAAATTAAATTTTAATTGCACACAAATTTCAAACTAATTCAAGTGGGTATGTTAATTAAATACTTGAACAACATGCTCCAAAAGATAAACTTTATCAAAATGTCAACAAAAACAATAAGAAAAAATGGATAAGAAAATAAGTAAAAACACTTTAGTTTGCTCCATCGAATGGTATTTTGATAAAAAATCAAAAAGGTGGGAAGGACAATGCAGAATAAATACCGAAAACTTACAGAATTATTCAGGGACGTTAATTAAAAATGACAAAACGTCTCTCGGGGAGCCATAGTATATGGGATTTGAGTGGGTTTTTTTTTTATAGAAAATCTTTCGAAAATCGCAACAACATGTGTGTTCGGCTACTGGGGAGCACTTACAAAGCATGCTGGTTATACAACTGAATACGGTTTAGAAATGAGCAATTATTTATTTCTGTTTTTAAAAAGTGATTGTCAAAAAATTATGCAGGCTTTGGCCATTTAGTTTGGTCTATGAAAAGGTAAGAAATCAATTCTTTTCCCATTTTTTTATTTTCAAAAATATTTTTACCAATTTAAGGTAGCTTATTATAAGAACAAACCCTTCACTCCACCAGAGCTGGAGGTTCCATCATCAGATTTAAACTTTTTCTGATATGTACACGTTCATGTCTTTTGAAATAAAAACTCAGTTTAGGATTTTCGATTAGTTTTGGTGTATTAGAGAGGAGAATTTCAAACTGAATCCCCGGCAAAAGTTTCATATTGGCTGATAGTGTATGTCACCAATAACCATCCCCATCGCATTGTTTGTTTGCTTTAAGGTTTGCTTTATTTTTATTTTTTTGTGTGTGCAAAATTAATTTCGAAATTAATGTTGCCGCGACAGCATAGTTTTAACCACATTCACTACCATCCATCCGAGAATAGTACTTTAAACCCGATGTCAGTCCATGTGTGAAGTTGGATTTTAATTAACCGAACAAAACTTTTAGATTAATTAATAAGAAGAAACTTTTGATATAACAATGACAATACCAACAGTTGGCTTATTGTTCGTTATTATTATAATTATTATTTGTTTGTTATTATGGAATTTTTTTTTAAATTTAAGCTAACATAATTAAAAATTTGTTTTGAATAAATTCCATCATTTTGAAAGTTTACATTTCAAATATTTTCGCATAATTTTATATAATAAAGAATATTTAATTATGTTTAGGTGTGAATGGTTTTAATGAGAGGGAGGGTGTGGGGGAGGTAGGATGGTTTAAAATGTTAAACTATTTAATATTTTTGACACTTGCCTATGTATCAAACGTAATTATTAATTTTTTTTTATTCTATTTGAAAATAGACTACTTGTTTTTAAAACGTGTAAGTTCTGTATAGTAATTCTCTATTCGGAACACTTTATTTTTTAATCATAACCATACCAAAGTTATCCTACAAACACATAGTATAGAGAATATTTACTTTAACTCCAGTAAAGTTCTAATGGACCTTTTGTTCTTATTTTCAAGTTATCAAGACTACAGATTATTTTACTATAAGCATACTTATAATATTGTATTTTAATATTTGAGATAGTTTTAAGAAAATATAAAGATGTTAAGTAATCAATGAAAAGTAAATGTAAAATTTCAACGTTGTCAATTTCGGTTAGCATTAAGTTTATTATAAAAATATTGTAAGCGATTTAAAGTCCTAACTTTGGGACAATCTGTTTTTCTAAATAAATAAATGAAAATTCATCTTCCCTTTCATTAATGATCTCCCATCTAGAAAGAGATCCATGTACTATCATTCTGAAATTCCCAACTTCCTTCTCTTATCCTGACTGGAAACTATAGTTGACAGCAAAGTTGATAGTTTATTTAGACATTTATAAAAAGGTAAATACTGAGCTGTCCTTCTACGGGAAACGTTTATACTGTACAGGAAGCTTTTTATGTTACAGGTCAAAGTTTTTTTTAAATAACTTTTAAATAAAAATATAATTTATATTTTATTGATTGATCTATGAAATATGATGCCAGTAAAATGCCCGCCTCAACCTATGAAGCCAAGGCGACCTCTTTTAAGCACAACTTACATAATATTTTCGCAGACTTCTGGTGTAATTTCTGCAATTTCGTTTCGAATGTAGTCCTTAAGCATCGAGGTTGTGGTTGGTTTGTTAGTGTGTACTTTTTCTTCAAGCACCCTTATACAAAGAAATCGGGAGGATAGAAATCGGTGGATTGTGGGGGCTAGTTGATATCACCACTTTTCGATATTATTCGGCTGGTAAAAATTATTCTCAAAATTTGCATCGTAGCATAAGCTGTGTGTAATGTAGCACTGTCTTGTTGGAACCACATATTCTGTGAGCCTAATTAATCTAATTCGGGTAGAAGAAAGTTTTCCAGCATGTCTTGATAGCGGTCACCAATAGCTGTTACAACATTGCCTTCAGCATCCTCAAAAAATGGTGGTCGTTTATACCGAGCTAGAAAACTCGAGCAGTCCACTCCCGCCGCCGTTCATGATCATTTGCCTGCAGCTTTTGTATCAATTGAATTTTATTGACTGGTAAAAAAAATATTTTTTTAAATCATATTTAAATATGATGGAGTTATTCCCAATTCTTGGGCACACCGTCGATGAGAGGTACCCGGACATTCAGCAACACTCTCCAATCTTTTCCGGTATTCGTTAGCTTAATTGTCGCTCAGTCTTTGCTTTATCTTCTAGTATACGAGGTCTGTCCAAAAGTATCCCAAATTTTGAATTTCCGCGGGTTACGTATATTCGATTTTCGATTTTTTTGTGGCATTATATTGGTACTCATGTCTCTCTCTTATGCCGACAAGTTCGGACATTTTGAATGTTCAGTTAATTTTTGACAGCTGCTTTGCTTACACGTTTTTGGCTCGTCTTCGATTTTTGCCCATTCTAAAAAATGGATCAAAGAATCTATTTTGGGAACAAGAAAAAGTCACAGGCGGCCAGATCTGGGGAATACGGTAGCTGCGGCATTATTAGTGTGTTACTCGTATTTTTGGCCAAAAATTCACGCACAAGTAATGATGCGTGAGCAGGGGCGTTATCATGTTTCAAAAGCCAATTTTTGTTCTTCCACAAATCCGGGCGTTTCTGGCGGATTGCTTCTCGCAACTTGCGCATAACTTGCAGGTAATATTCCTTATTAACCATTCTATCATGTTGCGAGAACTCATAATGCACCATGCCCCTGCAATCGAAGAAAACTAAGCAAAACCTTCACATTCAACCGAACTTGAATTAAAAATCGAATATACGTAACCCACGGAAATTCAAAATTCCCGATACTTTTTGAACAGACCTCGTATGCATATTTTCAAAATTATCCATTACACGCTGAATGGTTTACGTGCTCGGCATATGATTAACACCAAAAAAGTCTCCACGTATTCACAATTGCACAATTAATTAAATAAAATGTTTTAATAATTTCAACAATTTTATCGACTATTCTTAACGACTGTCAGATGTCAAAAGACAGATGTCATTCAAATCAAAATGGCTGCCAAACAAAATTGGCCTGGAATATAAAAAGCACCCTATACAACGGATCATTATGAAAATTTTCCTATAAGGGGATTTAGCTACGTGGAGTGCTATTGCGCTAGCCATTTTGCTTCAGCTGTAGTGTAACTGTTTAAGAAAATAAAATGGTTCTTTTTCTACAGCTATTGGGTTATTTTGGTCAAATATTGTCATTCATTCAAATATCAACACTCGCTGATGAGCTTAACGCTTGCCTGAGACAGTCGCATTTTTAGAGAAATGTGGAGAAAGTTACTTTAAAACAACTCTTGGTGCCGGAAAGTTACCCATTGCCTCCCAAACAAGTGAGATGTTATTTCCATCGAACTTTTGTCAAATGCAGTCATCAATTCAGGTTATTTAAAAGATATTTTTGGCTCTACAGAAGAACAATCGTAGCTCTTCCTGGACAGCCAACAAAAGATATTTCCTGGACAGCCAACAAAATATAAATCAATGCTCAACTTGCACCAACAAATTTGCTCGTTGTTGCACCAAATAGAAAAATTAAAAATATTGTATATCCTCTTGCATTGTAAAAAGGACTTTTTTAACTAAAAATAAAAATCAAAATGTTGTATTGATTGATAAGCAGCACTGGGGGACAGACATCATTATATTGTGTGACAGCCACGCAGCCATGGAAGTCTTTCGTGGTCCATCGCGTAATCCTGTCCTTAACAATATTCTACATAACCTAGTTAATAACAGGGGTGTTCAATTGCGTTGGATTCCAGATTATGTGGGAGTTGTGGGCAATGAGCGGGCTCATCAACTTACGGGGAAACTGTCCGTTGCTCGGCCTGTTAACCAAATGGTAAATGACACCTTTGGCGTCATCTTCACATTATCCAACATTTCTTTTCTAATAAGGCTCCCTCCATTGTGGAGCTTTTGCCTCTTCATTGAAATTTCTTGAAACAAACTAACATGCTCTACAAAATTTAACTACTTCTACACATTGTTGGTCTTATCCATCTAACCCAAAACCGACTTTATCTAACCACACACTTACAGGTGTTTTAAGCCTTTATGCTTGTGGCACTGGATCATGATGCCTGGCCCATATCCTAGGTACCATAGATACAAATAAACAAGTAATGAAATATGTATAAATGTATTTAATCAAATTCCTGCTATTTTTCTTATTATTTTGTAGTTTTTCTCATCTTCCCAAAAGGTTGACAAAAGCATGGAGTCTTTCCAAAAGATAACAATAAAGGAGTCGTCAATTATCCTTTCTTTAGCCAAACAATTAAATGATACAAAATATCCCCTTTAGCAATATTTTTGACAAGTTTGGTGATGAAAGTGCAGGTGGTGGTTAACGTAAAGATTTAATCAATTTTTCATTCATTTTAAAACAAAAGTTGATTAATTTCTTCACCTTTTTGTATTACGTATAGTACAAGTATTATACGTGTTTTTATGATAACAATAATTTTCAAAAGTAATTATTATTATTGTACAAATATTTTCAAATAAACGAAGTAAGTAGATTAATATGAAAAGAACAAGAAACTTTTGCATAAATGGTAGATATTAGACAGTTATTAAAGAAAACTTTCTTTTTTGATTTAATCATTTATAAGAAGCGTATAGAATTAGAAATTGATCTAAAATGTTCTAAGTGATTTTCTTTGTTGGAAGTTTCACAGGCGAGTACCATTCCATTTTTTAATTATCTGAATTGTAAAATTAAAAAAGTAAATTCCTAAATACCTGTCTAAGGTTTTTCTTAAATCCTCGCTTGCCCCTCATATATATTATTTTGTGAGTTTCTATTTAAATTTTTTAAGTGTGCTAAAAAATTAGACCGAAAAGAAAGAGGATTTACTAAAGAATCCACACCAAGAGGCGGTTTCCATTATGTAAATAACAGTAGACCGAATAATGGTAAATATTGGGTTAGGACGAATATTTGGTCTAGAGAGTAGGTGGTTAAGATGTGCTACTTTCATATTGGCAATATCATGTGTACGACGATATTAATGCGATTCAAATATGCCAATAACGATTTATATTATACGTGCGGAGTGGTGGTAGATTCCCAGCGTATTATGATTATGTGCAAGAAACACGGAAACCACAGATGAAAACTCATTAATAATATGAACACCGTAAAGGATCTAGATAAACTCTTGAATACTAACAATGGGTTACCTTTTGGAAACTTTAAAACTAAAGAGAATTGTCCAATTCTGTTGTCGGATGCCTTTTAAGTGATAATATGGTCTGTTAATGCGAATTTGGAAATTATTTTGTAGGCGTTGGCTTAAAAAGCGAAGCTACGAGGGTCGTTCAATAAGTCCTTAGAAAATCCAAGAAATTCCGCTCGTAGTGTCGGTAAAGATTTTTTTTGTAAGTACCATTATCGACAGGAAAGCTGTCAAAATTTCAGCTCGATCCATAGCGTAGGTCAATTTATATCGTCGATTAAAGTTAACGACATTTATTTGTGCATAACAATGGAAAAAAGCGAGTTTAGGGTTGTCATCAAACATCTCCATTTGAAAGGCTTAAGCCCGAAAGAAATCAAAGCCGAGTTGGATGCAGTTCATGGCACATCTGCACCTGTGTTTGCAACGGTTTATAATTGGGTGAATGAATTTAAACGTGGCCGTTCATCCACAAAAGATGAACATCGTTCAGGACGCCCAGTTGAGGTGTCTACTCCTGAAATCATCGACAAAATCCACGATCTGATTTTCAACGATCGGCGAATTAAAGTGCGCGAATTAGTTGAGGCCACGGGCATACACAAAGTACAGTCGTTTCAATTTTGCATGAAAAATTGTCTGTGAAAAAAATTTCGGCAAGATGGGTGCCGCGTTTGCTCTCAGAGGAGAATAAGCGCAATCGTGAAGTGGACTCTGAGGCTATGTTGGCACTCTTTCATCGCAATCCTGCCGAATTTCTTCGTCGATATGTCACTGTGGACGAAACCTGGATACACTACTACACTCCAGAAACGAAGAGACAGTCATCACAGTGGATTTTCAAGGGTGAACGGGCTCCGAAGAAGGCAAAAACTGTGCCATCGGCCGGCAAGGTGATGGCCACGGTCTTTTGGGATTCGCAGGGCATCAGTTTTATCGACCACTTTGGAAAAAGGAAAAACAATAACAGGAGCATATTACGCGTCGTTATTGCAACGGTTGAGCGAGGAAATCAAAGAGAAACGACCCCATCTGAAGAAGAAAAAAATCCTCTTGCATCAAAACAATGCGCGTGTGCACACCTGCGCTGTTTCCATGGCCAAAATTGTGGAATTGAGAATGGAATTGTTGCAGCATCCCGCTTATTCACCAGATTTGGCCCCGAGTGACTATTTTCTTTTCCCCATTCTGAAGAAATGGATTGGCGGACGACGGTTCACTTTCAACGAGGACGTCATTGCTCAAACGGATGAGTATTTTGCGGAACTTCCGAAATCCTATTTTTTGGACGGGATAAAAATTTTGGAAAAACGGTTGGAAAAGTGTATAGAGCTAAAAGGAGATTATGTTGAAAAATAAAATTTTTTGTTGTTGAAAAAACAGTTTTTTTCCATCTTTTTCTAAGGACTTATTGAACGACCCTCTTAGCTTTATGCGAACATCATGGAGGGTTGGAAGTTTCTGCAAAGAGGTATACAGGAAAAAATTTATACAGGAAGAAGTAACGCGAGACAAAAAAAAAAGGAAAAAAAGTTACGAGATAAAAAAAATAACAGGAAAAAAATTTCATGGCATGGAAGGGAAGGAACAGGAAATTGGGGAAAGGCATAAAAGTTGGAAGGACAAAAAATCTTTAGCTGACCAACGACTGTAATGGGAGAGACTTTGCTCTTTTTTTGCGTCTTGGCTATGTATCAAATCGACCCATCGGCACTCCTTGACGAAATATTTTTGGAGTGACCATAAAAATGGCGATGATTTAAACAAATTAGAGTCCCCAGACCCAGTTTTATAGGAGTACGAGGTACCCTAAATTAAAAGACAACTTATTTAATGTTCATTAATAATGTATATATTCAATTATTCATTGATTTTATACATTGTATATGTAGTCGGCTTTGTAATTGGAGGAGTAGGCTGTCGTCATGTAGTTCGTACTCGCAGTAGGCTGTCGTCATGCAGTTTCTATCCGTAGAAGTATTCTCTATCGGATGCGGTGTGGCATTGTATTGGCGGATGGTTGCCCTATTTTAAATGAGGAAATTCAGGAGCTTGGAGACCGCTAACGGCAGGCTCTAGTCCTGGAGACAGTGTATGAGATTTGGCAGCAGCATTGTGATGCGAGTGAGAATGGGAGATGGACCCAGAAGTTCATCTCATGTGTTAGGTTTGCTTCGGCAAAAAAGTTTGAATGGGGCCTGTTCCTAGGGTATTTGACAACCGGGCATGGCAGTATGATTGAGTTCCTTTATAAGAGAGGATTGACTGAAACAGAAGAGTGTCTGTGCGGTGAACCACAAGAAAATGCCTATTACCTTCTCGGGGAGTGTGATTTATATAGGGATGTTTGGGTTTTGGATGCTTGTGGCATTAGAGTGAATGAAAGTCGAGTGTATTTGAGTGGTGCACTTAGTACACCTGAGAGGAGGGAATGTTTGGCTGAATTTGCCATTAAACTATTTGAGAGAAGAATTCGATTGAGGAATGGGTAGTGAATGTGTATGCGAGTGAAACGCAAGGTGGTCACAATCGGGTAAAATACCAAGGTAGATTCCGTTTGTACTTTCGGGTCTTCGCGAACCCACGTCCTGAGCTGGTTTAGCGGTGCCTAGGAATTTACAAGATTCTTTACCGTAGCTCAATGAGCGGAGTACAAATGAAGTACTCTTAAAACAAAAATTTGTACTACGGGAGTCAGGGTGCCCGATGGTGTTAAAACACACTGTGCCCGACAATGGTGAGGCGCTTTAGGCAGCAACGTTATGGCTATGGTTAATTTCCATATCGCGGGTACGGTTTCCGGACCGCTGGTGGGAGATACTGAAAATTATCCGGGGCGGTGTCACTGCTTATGATAGTAGAGGTTTAGATAGGCCTCGCCACTAACAGTTGGAGTAGTCAGCTTGTAACTGATAATTGGGCATATCTCAATCCCTATGGTCGTTGCGACTCGTGTTATCATGTCTTACGATCGATAAAGCACGTTAAATAAACAGAATATTATATCCTTGAGCAGATGGATATAATCGTATTTATTTAGATCTGGTGGCCCTTTAACAAAAGATATAAAGATAACATAATAGTAAATGCTCTCCGGTAGTACCAGAAAAATTTATTACTTGTAAGTTACCCCCGAAAATTACCCACGAAATTGCGGTATCTCAACACAAATAACCAGAATTCTGGGTCGATCTAATTTTGCAAATATTCCGAAAATGGGATAAAAAATTACGAAAAACATATATAATTTTGTAAAAATTTTAGATTTGTTTATTTGTTTGGATATAAGGTACCTTGGAACATGAGGCAATAGCCATTTTATAGCTTTATAGGGAAGTTACCAGTATTCACAGACTGATCTGTGGTTAGTAGGATAGAATATTGAATGTTTTATTAGATTTTGTGGAGCTGATAAGTATATCATGTTATGGTATAAGAGGGGAAGAAGAAGAAAGAATGGTGAAAATTAATTTAAAAAAATTAAACTTAAAATTAAAAACAAAAGAAAACTATCCTGCCAAGAGGATAGGAATAGGAATTGGAAGGGAAGGTATATGAATTGGAAAGATTTTTTACTTTTTGAAAAGAAAAAAAAAAATATTAAAAAAATTGGAAAATATTAAAAATTATTTAATAGAAAAATAAAACAAAATAATAATTAATCGATGGTCCATTCCTGTGACTTAGATGGTCCTTCCCTCCGTGGCCTTTCCTGAAACTGCCCTTGTGCAAGGAATCATAATTGCCGAACCAAGCAAAATACCAATTAGTAACGAGTCATTATAATTAATATATTCTTATAATAAGGATTTACAATACAATTTAATAAATATACACACATATATAAGAAAATAAAAATATACGAGTATACCACAAAAACAAACAAAAAAGAAATGTTAAAATTATTTTCTCTATATTTCATTATTTTTATTTTTTCTATTGTATCAAATTATATCTTTTTTCCTTGATGGCATTTATAAGTATCATTAAAATTTAATTTATGGGATAGTTACCATTGTTGCGGGCATTTCTACTGATCGGTAGATGGTGCACTGATCGGTATAGTTCCCTCAACCCCAATGCCAGCTCTCTCTAAGAGAACGATTTATGATGTCGTTGGGATTGTATAAAAAGGATGTTCGGACAGTGGAAGGCCTTTGAGACCAGTGAATTGTCAAGTAAAAGTAGTCAAGTAAAATTAGAGTTCCTCTTTGTCAATTAATTAGAGTTAAAGTCCGTGTAAATAATTACAGTCAATTAATTAGAATTCAAGCCATTCGAGAGATCAGCGCAACATAATTCAACAAGTGAAATACGAGGTCTGTTCAAAAAGTATCGCGAATTTTGAATTTCCGCGGGTTACGGATATTCGATTTTAGATTTTTCGTGGCGTTATATTGGTACTCATGTCTCTCACTTATGCTGATAAGTTCTGACATTTTGAATGTTCAGTTAATTTTTGACAGCTGCTTTGCTTGCACGTATTTTGGCTCGTCTTCGATTTTTGCCCATTCCAAAAACTGGATCAAAGAATCTGTTTCGGGAACAAAAAAAATCACAGTGGGCTAGATCTGGGGAATACGGTGGCTGCGACATTATTAATGTATTGTTTTTGGCCAAAAATTAGCGCACAAGCATCGATGGGTGAGCAGGGGCGTTATCATGCTGCAAACGCCAATTTTTGTTCTTCCACAAATCCCAGCGTTTCAGGCGGATTGCTTTGCGCAACTTGCGCATAACTTGCAGGTAATATTTCTTATTGACCGTTCTACCCTGTGGCAAGAACTTATGGTGCACCACACCCCTGCAATCCCCTGCAGAAAACTGTAAGCAAAACCTTCCCATTTGACCGAATTTGGCGCGCTTTTTTCGGTCTTGGCTCGTGCGGCAGCTTTTATTGGGATGATTGAGCTTTGGATTCTACGTTATAACAGTAAACCCATGATTCGTTACCAGTTATGACCATCTGAATGCCAATTTGGGTCGTCGCAGAGTCCAACAGCTCCTTAGCAATGTTAATGCAATTCTGTTTTTGGTCGAAAATGGCCAAAAATCGAAGATGAGCCAAAACACGTGCAAGCAAAGAAGCTGTCAAAAATTAACTGAACATTCAAACTGGTTGAACTTGTCGGCATAAGTGATAGACATGAGTACCAACATAACGCCACAAAAAATCGAAAATCGAATATACGAAACCCGCGGAAATTCAAAATTCGTGATACTTTTTGAACAGACCTCGTAAGTATTAAAAATCTATATAAAAAATCAATCTAAACGTTAAGGCTTATGAGTGTAGAGATTGGGTAGAGATTGGGCAAAATTAATTTAAACTATTTTCAACGAAAATTAATAAAAAACTAATTTAAAATTCTTGAAACTGTGCGTTACATTGTATAAATAAAGCAGACTACAATAAAAAAAAATTTTGTATTAAAATTTAATTTTTGTAATAGGAACTTTTTCTAAAATTCTTTTAAAATAGGTACTTTATCGATATATAAAATTTATTTCCCAATTTTCTTCTTAATCTCCTCTTACTCGTCCCCTTTTTATATAATTCTCTGTTATCCATTTACGATTTAATTCGCATCGATAGGATAATATTCTCATAACTTCATGGATGCAAGGTTATACTTCACATATTCATTAATCACATCCCCAAACATATGATCAGTCGCTCCCTCCTTACACCCTTAAATATTTGAATTTAATTTGTCGCATCACTTTTTACATATTAAATAATTTGATTAAAATGTAATTTTTCTCATCTATTTCCTCTAAGAAAATCGAAAAAAATAAAGTTAATTTTAAGATTTTCTATTAAGAATAGGAATTTTTATTATAAAGTTTTCTAACTGCACTTAAATAGAACTAAAAATAAATAAGAAAATATCCAATAATCTACAATATAACATTTAATAAAAGACTGTGCATAAATATGAGAAATTACCACAAGCAAGTGCATATTTATTAATGAGTGCATTTTCTTGGCTAGTTGGTAACCACTTTGTTCAATCCACACCCACGATATAGTCGTTGACGTAAACCATTACTCTACATGAGAGTGTATATTTTCACCATAAAACTAGCTATAGTCGAAAGCTAATTTCAGCAAAGCATCTTTGGACGACCTGTATTCGAGTTAGTTTGCGTCTGCCAACATTTAGGTAAGGAATTACCTGCAAAAGCTATAACATTAGGGCTTACAGAGTTTGCACAGGGAAACTGATATGCATAAATCGGTCTGGATCGTTCGTCAGTCCCTTCATCATTTCATCTTTGGCTATAAAATTATCCAATCCCGTTTAGATACACAACTTCGTGTCGTTGCTTCCTGTGTTAAGTGAAATTGATGGTTTGACACAAACGCTCCTATTACTGTTGTACTACACCCTCGATACTCTTTCTTCTGCTTATTGAAAGTTACTATCAACGTAACTAGATGCTGACACGTCCATTTACACATTTGTGGAAATTCCGATCCAAAATTGGGTTCAGGTTAAATGGAGCGTATGCGCATCTGGCAGAGGAACTGCAACATTTACCTAGTCTTACCTATTCCAACCTGTCCCCAACCTATCCCAACCAATCCAGTTATTATATAATATTTTTACCGTTATATCTGTGCTTAACTTATAAGTGTAGAAGCGACCAACTGAAAAGCATTTAGATTCAGGTGAAACCATACCTATACCTTTATATATACTCGATCCTATCCGGATGGAAAGGAATCTGGATTACAGGTGCATATATATCTAATTTTAGATATTGAAACTCTAAATTGTACTATTCCAAAACGTTTCAACAAAACCGCATATGAATTGAAAAGAAAATATTTTCTGAAAGTCGTATTAAAACTCTTATGAATTAGCTATAAATGTGATTTTTGTTCAACTGCAGTCTATGGTATGGTCTTTACTCATTCTTTTCTCCTGCCAGAGCTTCTTTATTACCCAAGCATACCTGCAATATTATCATTTGTGCAATGATGCCCTTCCGTGACATTTGTATACCGATTATTTTTTCAACTTCCTTTCTTTCTCTGCTAAAGCGTACACAGTGAAAGGAAACATATTCCCCATCCTCGCTTCTACGCCGACAAATTGGACATCTCGCATCAATGTCAATGCTATACAGCACGTGAAGCAATGGACATACCATATTGAGAGATGAGTTCGGTGAGCAATTTTATCTCACTTTCGGATCGTACGATTTGACGGATCTAGACTATTTTTTATATGGCAAACGAGAAGTCCCTTGTCTATGCCGATAAACAAGCGTCACTTGCAGCATTGGAAGACAACATTACACGTGTTATTAGCGAGATACCAGCCGAGATGCCTGGAAAAGTGGTTCCAAATTTAAAAATTAAATGGCAAGCATTAATTTATCAATTCAAATAAAAATTTCATGCAATTTTGCAATTTTTCTGTGTTTTATTTGTTGAACCAAACACTTAAAAGATCACTCGTTATTTGGCCTATAACTTTATGAATTATTTTAATTTCATATTTAAAGTATATAGTATGAAAAGATTTTTTTAATTATCCAAAAAAAAAAATTGATAAACTATACAATTAAAATAGATAAACACGAAAATAGTATCTGACAAATATGTCAAATGAAATACGTAAAAAAAATATGTATACAATAATTTTGTAGACTCTCTCATAAAACTTACAAAATATCTGTCAGCGTAGGATTTGAACAAAGGATCAGAAAAAGTATCCAAAATAATGCAGAAAATCATACATAAAAATCAGTCGTACGAACCTAAAATAATAATGGATAAGACAACAGAATAAAACTAACAAAACGTCTCCATTAAAATATGATCTGGTGCGGGTAGGGGGATGGTGAGTAAAATATGGGCTTTCTGTACAAAAAAAACAACAAAATGTAGACCGGAAGTGCAAAATTCAATGCAACACAGAAATAACATAAAAAAATGAAAACAAAGAAAAATTACAAAATTTTACCCTAGATATTAGGTATAATATTGGATTTACTTGGAACGTGAGGTGAATAATTTGTAAATAAAACGGAAAACAAAGAAAAATATCAAATAAAATAAATATAAATAAAAATAAAGAAATAAATATGTAAGCAAAATGCTACAAGAGAAATAAATCTCAAATAGAACGTGAGGGAAGTTCATATACACGTATAAAAATGGGGATGATTATTCCCATCCATCCACAACAAAAAGCTCACTACCCTAATCTGCGAAAGTATCCAAACACACAATGGCTATTTAAGCTACAATTGAGGATAATTTTTTTTCATTTTACGCGGATAAGGATATATATTATTATTTTTTTCGCATTCTTATTCAAACAAAATAATGTAATTTTTTAATAAACAAAAACAAAACTAATTTTACAAATATTTCTAAATTGGAGCCAAAGTAGATTATTTTGTATAATTTTGTTCGTTTTGGGGGAAAAAAATATCCTATCATAGTGTGGATATGGTTCTGCATGATAGTGGTGGATGTTGAAATATCTTTATGATGTGTAAGGATGGCTATATCCTCAGCATATATTGCGGTAAGAATATCACTGTGACAATGAATTTCATGGCTGTAAATATTGTAAAGGATTGGACTTAGGATGCTACCTTGGGGTGCATCGGCGGTGATAGGATAAATGTCAGAAATCTCACTATTTTCAGCTACCTGAAAATATAGGCCTAACAAATAGGATTTTAGCATATGGAAATAACTGGAGGGTAGGACTTGCTGCAACTTCTAAAGCAATTGAAGGTGTCATACACTGTCGAAAGCGTGGTAAATGTCAAAAAACGTCTGGTCAGTATTCCTTTTTCGCTGACACTGCTTTATAGTAGAATGCTCAGCTTGAAATCCAAAATGATATTGAGGAATCACACCTTCGGTTTCAAAAAATGGGTACAAGGCCCTTTTAGGAGTAAATTTTCAAGGATTTTGGATTAAATGGAAAGAAGGCTTTTGGGTTTGTTGGGTTTTGAGTTTAATTTTGGATGTTTGCTTAAGTATTTTTTAAGTTATCAGGTTATATTCTGGGACTTTTTTGTTGTATTATGAATTTAACTCCAGAAGGAGGGAAAAATCTAGGAGGTGCACTTAAAGCGTGTGGTGTAAATGTCTCCCTTGAAAGGTTTGAACTTTCTGTTTGTCCATTTTTACCCTGGTTCCGTCGGTATTACGAAGCGGATTTTAAGCTAGGAAGGAAGGATTTTAATATTGGAAAGGTGGCTAATGTAAGGGTAACCGGAGAATGATCGGAATTTAGATCAGGGAGTGTATTTATGATAGTATTGATGGAATTACGAAATGTGATTATGAATTAATCCAGGATATCAGGAAGTCTAGTACTGGTAGGCCAATAAGTGGGTGAGCATTTCTTGCATAATCTTTTCTCGGGGTTCAAAACACAATAACCCCATTTGGGGTGCTTAGCTTATAATCTTCTCCCGTGATGAAAGTTTTTCCAAGTAAGTTAAAGACTTAAATTCACAGTCAGTTAAAATTTTATTGGAATTACAGTAAGCGGATGCAACGTTGAAGGTAAAGGATGTGCATTGGAGGGTTATAGCTAACCCTCCAAGTAGAAGATCATCTTAAGAGTGAAAGGTTATTATTACTTTCACTCTTAAGATGATCTTCTACTTTTGATTGAGGGGGGGGGGAATAGATCTGCAGTAGAGATAGCGGGAAGCCGCTATATGCAGATGGTGTCTGAATGGGGTAATAGTGCTCTTCTACTTTTGATCTGTATGCAGATGGTGTCTGAATGGGGTAATAGAATGACAGTGAATGCTTCAGAAAGGATAACTGTATGTATGTTGTTGAAGAGTTTTTGGGCGCCCAGTAGGCCGCCTAATATTCGTTTATTGGTGGTTGGGGTTCGACACGCGCGGAAGTTACGTTACCTTGGAGTAAAGGATGGCGAGAGGCTGAACTTTCGCCCTCACTTGCAACCCCTCTAAGGGGTACGTGGCCGGTTTGGTTGACATGCTGGTGCGAGTATTTCGCGAAGAATAGGGACTTCGATCCAGAGCGGGGAAAGTCATGTACACATACAAGGGTGTACTTCTTCCGTGTGCAATGTATGCGTCGTATGTATGGGCTGACATTATGCGTCACCAGTATGAAAGGGTGGGCAAAAATTCAGTTCAGCATCTGCCTTTTTATGCATTTTTGAATGTATGTAGAACCGTGTCAACCGATGCGATGCTGGTTCTCATGGAAGAAATTTCATGGGACCTGGAGGTGCTGTGTGGAATGTGTGAAATTTGGCAACGTCGATGGGATGTGAGTATGAATGGTAGTTGGACGCACATGTTCATTTCGGATGTGTGCTTTGTGCCTGCGTCTGTTTTTGAATTTGGTATATACCTTGGGTATTTACTCACGGAACACGGCAGTATGAATGGGTTCCTGTACAGACGTGGTATGGCTGCGGAGAGATGCCCTTGTGTGTCGGCGGAGAAGAGGGTCAAGCACCTTCTCATTGAGTGTTGCCTGTACGGGGATTTGCGTGACTTAGGTGCATGTGAAATCGTGGTAAATTATGAAAGTGTGGATGTGAGTGGAGTGTTAACCACGCAGGGTAGCTACAACCAGGTGAAAGACCAAGCTCAACTCCGGTTCTTCTTTCGGGTCTTGGGGAACCCGCGTACCTGAGCTTGCCTAGCGGTACCTAGGGATTTACAAGATTCCTTACCATAGTTCAATGAGCGGAGTACAAACCAAAGTACTCTTAAAATAAAAATTGGTACTAAGGGAATCGGGTGTTAAGACACACTGTGCACGACAATGGTGAGGCGCCTTAGGCAGCAACGTGGTGGCTGTGATTAATATCCATATCTCGTGTATAGTCTCCGGATCGCTGGTGGCAGATACTTATAATTATCTGGGGCGCTGTCACTGTCTATGACAGTAGAGATTTAGATAGGCCTCGCCACTAAAAGTTGGAGTAATCAGCTTATAGCTGGTTACTGACTATAAACTGCCAGTAATGGTGGTGCGTTGCTTGGGCGTAACTCAATCCCTATGGTCATAGGCGACCCGTAGTTTTATGTTTAACGACAAATAAGTCATGTTAAATATTGTAATATAATATTACCCCTACTGGATAATGCTCTTCGATGTTTATTTTAGTAAAAAGAAGGCTGTCTAGATCGAATATATTTTTAATTACTTTGTGTCTTTGGTTTTAAAGACACAAAAAAAAGCGTAAATAGTCTGCTTTTTTATTTAACTTTGGAGCCACAAATTACTTACAGCCCCAAAATTTCTAGTTCCGCCTTAATGGAATTTGTTTGCGTTAAATACAAATTTAAAGAAAAATAAATATTTATTATTCATGAAAATGTTTTTCATTTACAAAAACTAATTTGTTAAAAAGTATAAACTTTTTTTATAATTAATTGAATCATAATTATTGTAAATTTTCTCCTGCTGCTGTTCTTGTTGAATTCGTTATTGTTGTTGCTGTTGAGAATATGATAACAAGTCTAATAATAATAATTTTAAGTATTATTATTACATGCCAAACAAATGAAATGACAGCTTTTCATTAAGAGTTTCATGAATTTCATTAACAAATATTATTTGACCCGTTTTTCCTCTCTCGACATTCGGCCTATTTTCTTTTTTCTATTAAATTTTTATTAAGGGTAATTTTTAAAGAAATTATCCTATCCGTTTTTAATTATCCATAATATTATGCACAGTATAGTCCTTATTATTATCATATATTAAAACGACAAGAAAGAAAAAAGAGTAAATTCGCTGAAGTGCGCATTTCTCCTCCCACCCCCGTTCCTATCCTAGCCATTTGTTACCCTTCTTGCCCCTCTATCTGCCTATACTATTCACTGCCTTTTACAGAAAGCTTTATTTATGGAAAAAAAAGAACCAACATACAAATGCGTTTTGCTTAAAACCCACTAACCAACTACCATTCTTGTTTTTCTGTCGTTTTTTTTTTTTTTGATTAATATTCAATGTTATTTGACACCCACTCAACCTTATTATCGAAAAGTTCCTAACCGAATGTATTAGTGAATTTTTCCGTGTTAATGATTTCGTAAAAGAATAACAAACTCGAAAATAATAATAATTTGTTTATAAAGAATGTTAATATTTTTGATAGTAAAGTCTGTGTTAAAGGGGGATGGTTTTGTTACCTTTCTGGCAGAGAAATAGCTTTATGGATATAATTTTTTTTTTTTTTTGATGATGGTAAATATTACTGACAACAGCAAAATTATAAACAAAAGACGTTTTCAACAACATGAATACACAACATTTCATTTTAATAATAATTGTTATTGCGATAATTTTGTTAACGGAATTCTGTTTTGTAGATTACTCCCCCACCTACCCCAATGATATTCCATGCAATCAGCCAACCAACAAGTCAGTCAGTTTGTATTGTCGGCTAGTAGAGTAGTCCTATCGGTTGAGTTTTTTATGTTGTTTTCGTTTTTTTTTTTATAGAGTGGATTCAACTTCAATATGGCAATAATATTATTCATGAAGGCTATACAGTTCTCATGAGACAAGAGGAAAACATGGAAAACAATCGCCAAAGCCTCATTTCTCCATTTGATCAAAGAAAAGAAAAAAAAATAAAACACTCGAAATACTTGTGGATGGTTATCTTAGAAGGAAATAAAATTTAAAAAAGAACAAGAACAACAACAATAATAATAATAACAAGAGAAGAAAATTTTCATAAGGACAAATAAGAAAATAAACTAAACTCTATGCCCTTCCCTCCATCCTTCAAAACGGGTTGTCCCTATATATTTGTGCCAAACTGGCGCTGATGCTCGTAAGTTTATTCCATGTTCTTTTAGTTATATCTGCATACGTTTTTGCATGTGTTTATGTATATATGTATTCATCGATGGTCTTTCTTATGACGGGGTGCAGTGGTGGGTCTGGGGTATTTGTTTATGAATACTTGGGAAATGTGACTCAACCAGCAAAGGAATTCGATCAACTGGGTCGTTTGAGTCTAGTATTAGGTCAGCACAGTTGAAAATTGTAATATACTCAATATATACACTTATACATATACATATACATATGCATGTGTTTATGTGGAGATATAAACATTTCCAATCGGTTAAGATGCGCCAGAGATATCGAATTGATGCTAGCCGACCAGACGGCGCCAGTAACGGATCGAACATCATCATCAGCAGAGTTTTCTATGAAATCCTTATTTTCTAGAAATTGGGGGTTGGTGGGGGATGGGGGGGGTGTTTTGGTTGTGTTTTGGAAAATATTATGGAAGAAGAGCAAAATAAAAAAGAAAATAAACAAAATGAATAGTGATGAAAATGATGAGCCAAAATAATCGTAAAAAAGAACGAAAAATCATTTGTAAAGATGGTAGGGGGGGGGGGGTTAAGAAAATATTGTTAGGCAAATAGGAGGAGAGTGAGCAGCAGCAGTAAAAACCATCCCGACTTGATGGCTTGTCGACTTGATAATATTACGCAATAAACTTTGTTATTTGGTCATAGCAGAGGAGATTTGTTTATTTTGGAGAAGGCAAAGAGGGGAGTTGTAAGGATAATTGTAAAATTTATCAATGAAAATCTTTTAACTATATACCTTCTCTCTCTCTTTCTCTCTCTCTCTCTTCCTCTTAATCTGATGACAATATTTGCTATGACAGCATGGACAGAAAAATTATACTACGACTATCTGTGCATCGAAATGAAACGAATCGAAACGGAACGACATCAACACAAGAACATGGACGACCTATGTCCTTTTTACTTCACTACTAATAAACATTTAACACTACTTATTTATAAAATATATTTTCTGTATTAAATTATTGGTACTTATTTTTAGATAAGATTTTTTTTTTTAATTTTTCGTATGTCATATTGAAAGTCTGAATTTTTTTTCTGAAGTCTAGAAAAGGTATTTAAAAATTCATAATGGATTTAATTTATAATTTTAGTCAAAGTTTTGCAATCGAAATATCTAGTTATAAATTGCACCTTAAAAAAAAACAATTTCAATTTCCATACTAATACTGTAGTTGATTACGTTATATACGCAATGGAAATACACTAAAAGTTACCAAACAAATACAATACAATGAAAATAGACAAGAGACAACAGGATTTGTTCAATGTTTTTTATATTTTTATTTATCGTTATACCAGGTAAGCTTAATATCATTCAGATTGCATTTTATGGTCGCATTCTAATGCATGTTGTCTTGTATTCTATTTGAATAGTCGTACAACGTCTGTCTAATTTATTCCATCATTCGGTTTGACCTTATTCCAAATATCTTTCTTCAAGTGCTGTTCTCTCATACGAAATAGTATTTTCCTTAATGCTGTTATTCCCTATACTAATTTCCAATCTACCCCAACATAATCCGTATGAAAACCCATACAAATATATATGTACTTGCATATTAAATAGTATGAATACCTGCAGAGGGTAGTAGATAGTGAAAGCTATTCGAAAAATATCTTAAGTAGATAACAAATCCAGGGACAAAAGCATACGTAGAAGCAGGATTTGCTGTTATTTTAGATTTTGTATAATCTTTACTAGCTGTACATATTCGATTAAGGACCTATGTCTCCTTATAGCCTGTCGAATATCCTCATATAGTAGCAACTTATCTGTTCTTATCACAAAAATTTACAAAAAATAATTCTATAATAAACTAATGGTAGTTTACTAGAACAATTATATAGAAACTTATAAGTTTATAGACAAGATAATTTTAAATTCCAAATAAATAGAATTATAAATCCTTTTTGATTGCAACAAAATTCAATTAAAACACACAACAACAAAAAAAACATTAAAAATTTGATAAAAATAATTTTAATATTAGCGAAAAAAACTGTTGGAAAACTGTTTCTTTATAAAAACGTTAGTTATTTCTTCAAAAACAAGAAAAAAATGAAAACTCATTAAATTTTTTTAATATGATTTAATTTATTTTTATATCAAAATCTTAGCTAATAACCATAAAAATCAAAATCTAGCTAATATATTCAAAAATCTTAGCTAATAAGCATAAAAAGCTATGTTATTAAATTTTTTCATTTATTAATTTTCCCAACAAAGGAGTAAGCATATCCTTTTTATTTAGACTATTTCTTTGCTCCTTTTAACTTTTAATATGCGGATTAAATATAAAAAATTAAATTAAAAAAATTTAATTTTTTTAACTTTGCTCCTTTTAACTTTTAATATGCGGATAATATGCGGATTAAATATTAAAAATTAAATTAAAAAAAGAAATTGGTTTTCTATCTTTTTGAAAGCTAATGTTTTCAAAGTTTCAATTTTTTGCAAAGAGAGAATCTTTCTTAAACTTGGACTCCTTTTTTTTTGTATGCACAATTAATTTTTTATCCTTTTCTTAGAATATACGTAATAGTGGATGTTTTTAATTCAAAAATATTTTGCGTGCAATTTTTTAATTGAAAAATAAATGAACACATTTTTGGTTCTGAATTACTTACCGCTCTCGTCCTTGGTGTATCCTTTATAATAAAATTTTCAACGTTATTTTTATAAAAATTTTTTTACGACTGTTGATATTTTTTAATTGTTATTTTTGGTGTTATTTGAAAAATACAGAAAAAAGGACATCTTTAAGTTATTGATTATTTAGTTTTCATACCCTTTACAGATAATATCCTTATTCTTTTGGAGAGTAAAAATTCGTAAATATTGTAATTTTTCTTTGACAAAAAAAAAGTCCTTTTATTATTATTTAAAAAAATAATTTTTCTTTGATAAAAAAAGATTTTTTTTATTATTTTGGAGATTAAAAATTCTTCAATAATTTTTCTTTGACTTTATCAAGTCAAAGAAGGCTCTTCTCATTCTTTTTGCATGATGGATCTTTTTATTACTCAAACATGTGCAATAATATCCTTCTATGACAGTCGTATACAGAATATAAGTTTCATTTTCTTTCTTTGTCTCGTAAAATGTGGACAGTGGGAAAAGACATATTGAGCATCCTAAATTCTAGGTCGACAAATGGGGCATACCGCATTAATGTTCACATTAAAGTAATAAAGATATGTCCTGAAGCACTAATGTCCTGGGAATAATATTTATGCTGTACATTTGCTATCTTGAAGGTAAAAAAAAGCACGAGCTGGGATCAGATATATATGGCGGTAGGTGAATAACAGGACTCCTCTTTTATGATAAAGGTGCGTTATTATGATGGAGCATCCGAGCGTCCGCAATGTCCGACCTAAAGCGAATTACACTTTTTTCTGAGCCTCATATTGGCCATTCTTCAGGTTTGGTCTTAATTGACGGTATAATCTTATGAAAGCCCACATTCTTTTCATATTTAAGGCCTTCCTGACCATGGTTCGTCTTTGAGTGGTTCTCGGCCGTAAGAACTTAGTTTTTGAGCCTTGAAGCACTTACTCAACAGTCACAAGAACCCTTATTCATTCCACATTTTTATTCATTTTTGATATTGTGGGCCTCTCTGATTCAGGATTCTCCGCCCTTCAAAAATGCTTTATGTCACCGACAAAGTTGTGCTCTTGGGAAATCTCGCAAAATCGTCAAGCTTAACAAAAAATTTGATGCCGTGCTATGTTTTTCTTTAACTTTGAATTCTTATGTAAAGGAAGATTAAGGAAAATATTGTTTTGTAGTCTGGTATGAAAATCCAAAAGTGATAAGGCATGTTTACTGGCTAGCATTGCTAGATTAAATAGTGGGTAGGGGCGGCCATACAAAACAAATAAAATGTATGCCAATTTTATATAAATCTAGAGCCACCCAAGGTGTGAATTACTCCAGGGGAAGTAGGAACTTTAAGTAAAGCAAGGGAAAGGTATGATAATGTAGAGAGAAAAAAATTATTTATAATTATTTATAATACAAATTAATTGGGAAGAAATTTTTAGGAAAGGAAGTACATACAAAAAACACAAAAAAAACACGCACAGGTCAGGTAATTGCCATGACAGTAGCAAAGCAACCAGACTCGATCTTTTAATCGATGCGAGAGTAGTTGTTAAGAAGTCGTAATGACATTTGACTCCGTCTGTGCCCGTGCTCCATTGCACTTTGTCCGCCAAAAAAAATTTAAAGTCCCTCTATTCGTGAAAACGACTTACCTTATCGTTCAGCTCATTAATGACATGATTATGCGGGATTCATGATGCAAGGGGTGAGGGGGGTGTAAAGTAAAATGTACCAAATTTATATTTTTATTTTTTTATGTATTTAATAATTTTTTTTAAATAACTTTGAACCATTGTATTATATGTCAAAACTAATGATTAATAAATATATTTATAATTTTGGTGTATTTTTTCTTTTGCTTCTTTATAAATAATATTTATTACAAGTACAATTAAAAATTAAAATTAATAATTACAGAATTCAAATATATATTTACAATATTTGCATGCGCGAGCAAAATTTGTACATGTTCGCGCATATAATACACTGTCAGACTAAAATTCGTGCATTGCACGTACAATATAATCTAAGCGTTCGAGTTTTTTTTTTTTAAATATTTTGGACCATGTTCGAATGTTTAATCAGGTTAAAATATGGAATTGCAAATGAAATTGTTGAACCGAGAGTTCCAGAATGGGGGAACCCTACTCCCAAAGAAATTCCGAGTTTGCTGCCATTCGATCAATGTATGTAGAATAGTTATCTGAATGCCGCAGGATTAATAGGTTTAACATTTGTGGTTTCCAAAAAGAGCAGTTTTCATGCCCGAACGCCGGCGAGTTTCCTCAGCAAACTGATCGAAAAATTCATTTTCCATAATTCGCACGTGCCCTGGTACCCAACGCAACTTCAATTATTTAGTAGATTACGTCGATGAGTATGGGATTTTTTAATGGGTCCTAATAGCTTTGAGGGCGGTTAAAATATCAGTAAGGATGATAATATTGCGTCGGTTGAAAAGGCCGCCTTTGTAACCCACCGATTTTTATAGTACGGAACAGCCCTGTCGGAAAAACTCCACAAGACAGATCATGAATTTGGGTTCCTTCGATAACTTCAAAATAAGTTGTATTAACTACTCTTTTTTTACATTAAAAATTTTTGAAAAATATAATTAGCATAAAATAACGCTTACACTCTCAAATATTGGGTTTGCATTATATCAAACTGAATTAACTTATTATTAAGTAAATTACTATAAAGAAAATAATTAAATTTGTTACTAAAGGAAATGAAAATTTTTGAAAATCCACTAATTGATCATTTTATTGAATAAATTTGCAATAATAAATTCTATCGATTTGCATGAAAATTATTAATAGACTCATCATCGGATCACTAGTGTGTGGTATATTCGTATTTTTCTATTATTATTATTATTATTATTATTATTATTATTGGGTCTATTATAAAAGCTTATATAAATAGACAGAATCGAATTTTATATATCAGGTGTTGTAATTAATTCGTAGCGTTTTTTTGCAAAGTTTCGTGGTTTATTATGACAGTATCATTACAGAAGCGTTATTCAAAGTATTGTCCTGCGTTATCCACTACTTTTTGCCATCTTTCTGGTAATGCTCAGATACCACGTCGAAAAAATTCTTCTTCTTTAGATTCGATGAAAGAATCGATCCAATTTTTGGTCATTTCGCGGTAATCGAAGTGCTCCTCTGACAAGCCATACGCCATGGATCGAAACAAATGATAGTCAAATGGGGCAATGTCTGGTGAATATGGCGGGTGAGGCAGAACTTCTCATTTCAGCGTATTTAAATAAGTTTTCACGACTTTCGCAATATGGGGTCTTGCATTGTCGTGGAGCAAAATTACTTTGTCGTGTCGATCTTTATATTGCGGCCGCTTTTCTTGTAATGCTCTGTTCAAACGCATCAATTGTTGTCTGTACACATATACGTTCCCATTGATGTTTTCACCCGGTTGGAGGAGCTCATAATAAATAACACCCAGCGGATCCCACCAAAAGCACAGTAAGATCTTCTCTACATGAATATTCGACCTGGGGGACGATGTCGATTCATGACCGGGCAAGCCCCATGATTTTCTGCGTTTGGGATTGTCGTAGAGTACCTACTTCTCGTCACCAGTGACGATTCGATGCAGAAATCCCTTCCTTGCCTGCCGTTGGAGAAGAATCTCACAGGTGACTAAACGCCGTTCGAAGTCCTTTGGCTTCAACTCATGTGGAACCCACGTTCCCTGTTTTTGTACCATTCCTATGGCTTTCAGGCGTTTTTCTACCGTCGAAAAGTCGACTCCAAGCGATGTGGACAACTCCCGGAGTGTTTGGCACGGGTCTTTATCGAGCAACGTTACCAAATCTTCATCTCCAAACTTTTTCGGCTGTCCGGGACGTTCCATGTCTTCCAAATGAAAATTTCCATTTTTAAACCGCGCAAACCACGCAAACCACTAAAATACGATGACTTTCCGTGGCACTTTTCTTCATGTTGACACTCTCCGTAAAAACGATTTTTCAGGCACGAACTTCGACATGTTCGACACTGCGCAACAAGTGCTACTGACACTATAACAAAATGCAATATAGTGGAAAAGTTGCGTTATGTCAGTAGCTTCTGGGAGAATATTTACTTTTGTATGTGTGACTATGAATAGTTGGCTAACGCCATCTTTTGTAAAACGCTACGAATTAATTCCAACACCTGGTATTATAGCATATCCTTTGCTACGTTTAACTATTATAAGAGAGACAGCCCTCATGTTATGTAGACGAAAGTCTTTATTAAAATGAACTACAATAATTTAAAAAAACCTTTTCCCATTTACTATTTCATCAAAAAATATGCTTATTTTTTTAGCATATTGTAAAATACGTGAAAAATGTATTTTGAAATGTTTGTTAATATTTTACTCACAATAGGGATAAAAAAACAGATGTACACAGTATGCTCTCTTATACCTTGTCACAAAAAACTAGATGTGTGAACAATTGTTTGAACTTTTCACTTAATTATAAACAAAATAAAGAAAATAGAAATAAAATATAATAAAAGATTTGCAAAAATAATCTGCAAAAGAAATTCTCTCATGTTTTTAGTTTGAATTTTATTTGATGTCTTTTTTTTAGTATGGAGAGTGGGGGTGCAATGGAAGTTGAATTTTTTTTTTTATGTACAATATTATTCATTTAGTTGCCTTTGGGCAGCACTTAGAATTTTCCAAATCTACTCTAGAAGACTATCTTCCATAAGCAGTCTCTATCCTCCATACCAGGGATCCGCGCTTCAATAGAACACGAAACTAGTGAAAAGTTACATAGTCACACCTTTTGGGTAGTCTCGAGTACACATATCCTTAGCAGTGAATTTTTTGCTATCTATTTTTATAATTTGTTCTCTTGTTATAAAAATTTATATTTTTTCTCTGCTACCCCGTGGAAGTTGGCTAGCGAGCACATATGACATATCTGATTTTTATTAAACGAAAACTTTTAACTTTACCTTAAGTTATAGTGTCTGTACTATTGAATGTACTTCAATCTAGAAAAAGTTTTCCTAGTTCTATATACTAGGAAAAAATTGTTACCTGTCTGCTGTCCTTTAGAAGTTATGTGTGACTATTAAAAATTAGATAAATGTTGAGATTTTAGTGCTTCCACATATATTTTGTCATGTCCTGTGAACGAATTTTTTTCGGTCCTTTGGTTATACAATTTTTTTTTGCATTTAAAAAAAAACAGCTTTAAATTGGACTTTAACTTTTTTTCTGTAAGGATATATGAAAAGTTTTAGTTCATAAACTTTATTGAGAAAAAAATATTTTTGGTATTTTTTTTAATGAGTTTTAACATTTGTTTTTAATAAAATAAATAATTTTCATTTTTCATTTGAAGTATTTCTGGTATTGGGAAGCTTTTTCTAATTCTAATCGGAAGGAAATTGCAAAAATTGGAGGGGAATCACGCTGCTGAACACCATCCAGAAACTAATCGCATCAATCATCCTGACTCGCATCACTCCAACAGTGGAAAGTGCCCTCCGCAACGAGCAGTCTGGCTTTAGACCAAACCGCTCCTGTATTGATCACATCAACTGCCTAAGAATGATCATTGAACAGTCGAACGAATGGAACAGCCCGCTCTATCTTCTCTTCGTTGACTCCGAAAGAGCCTTCGACATGATTTCTCGCGACGCCATCTGGAGTGCTCTGGCTGAACTAGGCATCCCGCAGGCCATAATCGATCTAATCCGAGAACTATACCGCGAGGCCCCGTGTAGAGTGCGTCTCAAAGGACGAAACAGCGATACATTCAACATCTCGAGAGGAGTCAGACAGGGTTGCATAATCTCGCCTATCCTCTTCATAATCGCCCTAGACCTAGTTCTTCAACGCACTAACAGCACAGCCAGCAACGGTATACAATGGACACTGCGTGAGAAGCTCCACGACCTGGACTACGCCGACGACATATGCCTCATGTCCCACACCTTCAACGGCATTCAGGAGAAACTGAATGCACTGGCCTCCAACGCAGAAAAAGTTGGAATGAGAATCAACATCAAGAAGACTAAATTGATGCGTGTCGGCGCCACCTGCGAGAGACCCTTGATGCTACACGGTACCCAAGTTGAAGATGTCGAAAAGTTCTGTTACCTTGGCAGCATGCTCAGCAAGGATGGTGGAACTGAAATAGACATCCAAACGCGCATCAACAAGGCGCGACAAGCGTACACCTCACTTGGGAACGTATGGCGTTCCAATTATCTCTCCATAGCACTCAAACTTCGAATATTCAACTCAAACGTCAAGCCAGTCCTGCTGTACGGCTGCGAAACATGGAAAGTAACAGACAGCACGACTCGTAAGCCTCAGGCATTTGTGAACAGATGCTTGAGGCGCATAAGCAAGATCTTCTGGCCGAACTGGATAACGAACGATGAGCTGCTTCTTCTCACGAAGCAAATACCCCTGCTAGATAACATCAAACGCAGGAAATGGAATTGGATTGGCCACACCTTGCGAAAACCACCTACGGACATAGCAAGGATGGCACTAGATTGGAACCCACAGGGCAATCGCAGCAGAGGACGTCCAAGGACCACTTGGAGAAGATCAGTCGAGCGCGAACACCACCAAACTGGCAAATCATGGTCGGAAGTAAAAAGGCTGGCTCAAGACAGAAGCAGATGGAGAGAGTTCACAGAGGCTCTAGTGCCGCTATATGCTCCATAGGAGTGACTGTGTTCTCATGTCTATGTGTAACATAGAAATGAAAACCTGTCAAATAAAAAAAAAAATAAAAAATCGGAAGGAAAGCTTTTGAAGATAACAAATTTAAGCTAATTCTTATTGAATAAAATAAAAATATCATACAAAAAAAATCCTGAGAAAAATAAAGAAAAAATTTCTTTGGTACAGCATTTTTTTGATAGATTAATTTAAGATTCCCCTTTTTCTTCAGTAATTTTCTTTACCAATTGATTGATTTCTTTATAGATAGTTTAATTTTTGGATGGTCTTTAAATTTATCAAAAAAAAAAGAATATTTTTTTAATAATTCTCGGAATAAATAGAAAAATTTATATAAAGGGTTTTCAAATAAGAGTGAAATGATTTCTTTAAAAAAAAAAAAAAACTAATTGTTAAGGAAATTCAAATGTTTTTTATTTAATGTTAAGTATAATCGATACAATTAAGTTATGAATAAAACGTCATTTAAATGACCTCCACGACTTCTTTTGCAGGAACGAATTCGATGAACCCAATTTTCGAGCACTTTTTCCACTAAATCAAGTCGTATATCATGAATAGCACGTTCAATATTGACATCTAAAGCTTGAAAAGAGTCTGGTTTATTGCTAAAGACCAATGACTTTAAATAACCCCGCAAGAAATAGTCTAATGATGTTAAATCATAACTTCTTGGAGACCATTCAATGTCACAATTTCTTGAAATAATCGAATCTCCAAATTTTTCTCGCAATAATTCGGTTGTTGCACGTGCTGTGTGGCACGTTGCCCCGTATTGTTGGAACCCTATGTTGTCAAGATCAACTTCTTCCAATTTCGGCCATAAAAAGTTGGTTATCATCGATCTATACCGCTCTCCATTGACAGTAACGGTGTTACCAGCTTCATTTCGAAAGAAGTACGGACCGATGATTCCACCAGACCAAAAACCACACCAAACTGTAAATTTAGGTGAATGTAATGGGTGTTCATGAATAATTTGTGAATTTTCTTCCCACCAGAATAGCCAGTTTTGTTTATCTACCACACCACTCAGATGAAAGTGAGCCTCATCGGAGAAGATGATTTTCTTAAAAAAATCGTTATCGTTTTCAAGTTGTTTTAAGACAAAATCAGCAAATTCACGACGTTTACGGTGGTCCAATGGCTTCAGTTCTTAAGTGATAACAATTTTATATGGATGCAAGCCCAAATCCTTTCTAAAAATCCACCAGGTTGTGGTTTCTTGAGAACGTCTTGGAATCGACAAATTGCGGTCTTCAGTAACACTTGCCTGAACGGCAGCAATATTTTCATTACTTCGAGCGGTTCTTTGTCTTATTGGCACTTGAACATTATGTAAAGAAAATATACTCTCGAAATTTTTAACAATTCGACGAATAGCGAGTACAGCTGGACGATTATTACGACCATGAAATGGCAAAAGCGCACGAAAAGTTGCAATTGGAGAACGATTAATTTGATAATAAAATTGAATAATTTGTAAACGTTATTCTTGCGTATATCTCTCCATGATAAAATTGTAAGCATTACTGAATATCTATTACAAAAACAACAGATCATGACATATTACAAATGGCCGAAACGTCACTTACAAATCATATCACTCTTATTGGAAAACTCTATGTATACAATATAATTTATATTTTGGCAAAAATAATTCTCGGAATAAATAGAAAAATTTGTTTGGTATAGTCGAATTTTCAACAAGGTTAACTTGTCAATTTAACTATTCTTTTGTCAGAATTTATTAATTATTTTTACTCAATATATTGTAGTAATAACTGACCTATATAATTATGTTATCAGTACATAAGCATGAATGACTTATTACTATGTCCATGCGTGAAGTCTAAATACCTTCGACAGGGCATTTAATACCTACTATCCTCAAATGTCCTTTTGTTATATAGTTTTTTTAAATCTAGCTTACTAAATAAATATCCAATATTAAAAGCTTGCCTAATCAAATCTAAAATTTCTTCTATTAAAATTTTTGCTAATAATTCCTTCTGTTTGATAGTCGCCAGTTATAGTTTGTCTTATTAAAAAAATTAGAGAAATATCAGATTATTATAAGTAAATTATTAAATATAACTGATCAGAATTATCCTTATTCTCTCTCTTCAACCTCTGCTAAAAATTTAAAGAATATTTTTATAAGATGGTGTCAGAGGGAATAGGGATCCTAAAAAATTCATAAAAAACTTATATTCTTATATACATCCGACAAACAATTTAATTAGTTGTGGACAATTTGCTCAAATAGAAAGAAAGAATAGGGTACGTGGCGGTAGTATTTCACTAAAATAAATATAGGAACTTATCAAAAACATTTTTGTAGATAGTGCTTAAATACAAAATTTTTGTTCTGTGTAAAATAGACCGTTTGGGAATACTTCTAATCCACAAAGGTGGGGGTTCGGAACCAATAAAAACATTTTTTTTCAAATTCTACCGGAAGAACATTGTTTTTATATCTTCACAAATCATTTCTTATTCTAAACAAATCCTTTTAAAATAAGACAATAAAATTAATTTCAGAATATTTAATTACCAATTTTCAGAGCTAAGTTTCGCTTCCATTTACAATATTTCCTTGAAGACTTTAATTTCAGAAATTTTAGTTAAAAGCTGTTCAAAACAAAAAGAAAAAATATTCTAAATAAATTTGAAATAAACAAACACCTTATTTCTAGATCTTAAAAGAAAACTTTTTATTGAAAACAAAAAAAACTGTTTTCTTGGAAAATTTACAAGAAAATTCCAAATCTTCACATCCAATTTTCTTATTATTTCTTCCTTTAGATATTTTCGTATTTACCTGAACGATTTTTACCACCTTAACAATTTTGACATTTTCCCATAAATGAAAAAAATGACGATCGAATAAAAGAAAATTTATAGCATTTTATTGTTAAGGTGGTAAAAATTATTTTGGTGGAAAACTTTACTGATTTTCTATCCTCTCTAACATAGACATTTATTGTAGCAAATGGTATGACAGGTGTTCATTTAGTTATTCGTCGATTGTACCTGGACGGATTCTGAAAGGATTTTCTCTACGGTATTACCAACAAACAACCATATATATTTATTTTGTACATATTCTGTAGTTTTGGCTGATATTTTTTTCCAATTCGATGTTAAGATATTTGTTGAATATTTTTGCTTTATGATATAAGATTAGATGGTAAAATAGAACATATGTACCACGGTACAATTCAAATCTGAGGCACGTAATTACGTTCAAAAAAAAAAAAAAAAACCTAAAATGCCTCGTTATGCTATTTGTCACTATTATAGCCGGGTCTTCCACCCCCACAAGCATATGTACGTACGTATGTACAAGAACGTGCCAAGAAATATTTCCTATACTCACTAGAAGATGAATGGTAAATGCTTTCACTTTACCAACATTAATTCTAGTGCTTTTCGCATTCAATATTTTTACCCACTAGTCCAAATTTCCAGAGTAAAAGCAGAATGCAAAAAGTTTATATAATCCTTAAAATAAGGTAACAAAATATTGAGGAAATTTTTCCTTACAAAATTACGGGCATAATAAATAGAAAAAAAATTTTTCTACTAAGAAATGAACCCCAATCTTTCATTATTCTCTTTTGGGAAGACGATAATTTCGGTAGAATCCTTAAGGAATTATTTATCGTTAATTCTCGCCAGCCCAACAATGTCACATTAAGTACTTTTAAATTCTGATTATGAATGACTAAATGTGTACGCGTAAATTACCAACGTGAATTTCTCTTATCTAGAATGGCGGTATTAACCCTATTCCCCCTTACCCTCCCACATATTTCTATTAGTATTTATTATGTAAAATAGAAAATATTATAAATAATTTCCAAAAAGCAGTAAATTCATACTTTGTTTGGCAATATTTTCTGAAGCAAAAATAATGCCTAGATATAGAGTAGGGTAGATTTTAAGGGGGTCATTTGTTCGATTGAAGAAGGATTTATTAAAGAATCTTTTCTAAAACAACTTCTTCAATACGTACATAAATTTAAAAAAAAAATTCTCTTTAGTTCTATGGTATTATAGAAGCTAATTATGAGTGCAATAAATTTATTGTATATAATTTTGTGAGGTAAAAAGTAAAAGGAAAACGGATAAAAGCACAACAACTTCAGAAAATAATAATAATAAAAAATCTTCATTTAACAAGAGAATAGGTTGAGGTCACTATGGATAAAGATCGGCTAAAAGATTATGTCTTATATAAGGTTTTCCAAAAAGAGTGATATGATTTCTTTTTAAAAAAAACACACACACTAACTGTTAAGGAAATTCAAATGTTTTTTATTTAATGTAAATTTAATATTAAAAAAGATTTTTTTTTGGTATGAAAAACAGTCAAAATTTATTTCCGTGTAAAATTTTTCTTTAAGTAGAAAAAGTTTTTTTTTGGACATTTTTTTTGCATAAAGATTGTATTAATGTGTCGATTTTTTTTGTGTATAAATTTAAGTTGGTTTTTTGTCATTTGTATTTTGGTGTTTTTGTTTAAGGTGGTCAGTAAAGCGGATGATTTGTTGCTAGTGTACACGAAAAGATATAAAACAAAACGGAACGAATATAAAAATGTCCAAAATATCCTTAATATGTGCAAGTTTATTCGTACACAGATATTTGTATATGGAAGGATAAGAACACCCAAGCAAGATAGTATTAGGGGAGGATTTCAGCAATGCGCTTGGTATAAATTTAAAATTCGATACTATCATCTGTTAAAGGAGCAGAAGGACGGGCGGATTGGTTGTTGTTATAAGCTAACAGGAAATGTTAAAATTTTTAACGAATATATTCCAGTTTGCATTCTAAATTTGGGCAAGGAACCCAGACAATTGTTGGCTACTATCAGCAATTCCATTTCATGGTAAAAAGATTTGATTCTTCGTTATTATACGAATACTGCATTTGCTACTGTGCCTTTCCATTTCCCCCTTCACCCCCTTATCACTTTTTTTTTGGTTATTTTACATTAACATATTTTTTGTGTGGATCTTTAAATCTGCTTTTTTCATTATCTCTGAGAATAAATATTTTTCTTATCTAATTGGGATATTAATTGGACTCTAAAAATAGAAATTTCAGTAAGAAAAATAAATTTTTCAAAAAACGTGTTTTTTTTTTTAAAAAAATAACTTTTAAATATTGTGAATTTTTTTAAAAATAGCTCTTGGTGTGAAAAAAAAGTATTTTCTATAAAAAATACTGAATTTTGGGAGAAATATACAATTTTATTAGTTTAGATTCTTTTTAATCAGAATTGGTATAGGAAAATGCGATATTGTATTATGAGAGAGGTCCTTAAAACATGTGCTAGCGGCCATTTTATGTAACGGCATGACTTTGAGTTTATTTAACAAAAACAAGCTTATGGAACCATTAGTTATCCGAATAAGAAAGTTCGTGGAATAGTACAATTGAAAACCTTATACAAGATGCTATCGAAAGCCTGGTCTGTAGTGTGTTCACGAAGACCTCGAGAACATCAAGTTCATGACTATCTGTAAAGATCAACTTTGTTTGGTAAATATGGAGTTCAGGAGCAATTTTTTAAAAACACTTAAAACCAGACTGTTGAATGAAATACGTTATGAGTTTGTTATCGAAAGCTGAATCCATTTAACATATTTAGAAAAAGTTTTTTACAATCATGGTCCCCATAGAAGAAAGACCATTTTTATGGTTCATAGAAGGACCTGACTTTATCGGCAAAGAACTGAACAAGGTGCTGATTTACAGTCCCATCTAAATTGAAGGTCATACCACGCAAGGAGTTTTGAAGAGACCGAAAAGAAGTGGAAGCCTAACAGCTTACATGGGGCAACACATCCCATACAATAACCAATACTTTTTGACGGGTGATCAAACTTGTGTGTGGTCTTGCGTTGTCGTAATGGAATACAACTCCTTTACGATTAACGAGCTCCGGACGTTTCTGGATAATGGATTCGATCAAACTGTGCAATTGCCGACAGTAAACTTCCATATTGATTGTTTTGTTCCTTGGTAGAAGCTCAAAAACCACAATACTTTTAAAATCCCATCACACTGAGAGCATAATCTTCCTCTGATGAATGTCCGATTTTGAGGCGGATCACTACGTCGGGACCAATCACGTTTGTCGCCTCATTATTGTAAATGATCCACTTCTCATTATTAGTTATCAATTGCTTTAAAAAAGCAACGTTTTCCTCATATTTAATGAGCATTTTGCAGATGTTTATGTTTGCAGTCAAATGAACTTCTTTGAGTTCATAAGGAGCTTAAATGTCAATCTTGCATATGCATTCCAACTTCTTCAGGTTCAATATTTCTGCAATATTTTGTGCCACGTAATGCTGATTTGAGTCACTTAATTGATGCATTTTTTGTCATTATCAACCTTGGATTTCTTTCCTGACTGAGGAGGGTCATTGAGATCACAATCGTATTTGTCACGCCAGTTATAGTTATATAAAACTATTCTTTAATTAATTAATTTTATTTATTAAAAAAAACTAACTCATTTCAGACTAGCGTCGGTTTTTACATGAACCGAAGCGAGTCTTGGGGAAAATGGTTTTTCCACAATTGATGGGGAATGTAACTCAGGTTCTTCCCTTTACAGAAGTGAAACAATAATATATGGCGAAAATACAATGTTTGGTTTTTCATCTTCAACTTTCGTAGAAAATAAACAAAATTAAAAATTGTTTTTCTTTTAAAAAGAAAAACTTAAACTATAAGCTGTTAAATTAATTCTAGTACTTTCAAAAATCAAGAAACGTCATTTGTTACGAAAATTCCGACAACCCAATTATATGAAATGATAAATTCCCTCAATTAAGAGGGAAACTACCGAAGTTCGGTATACTCCACTGGCCAAATTAATTGCCGCTTCCACCTGTCCTTGTTGGGCTACGGGTATCCTGACATATATACAGAAAAAATAGAGTAGCATACCATTAAGCCTTAGTTTGCCTGACCAAATAGCTTTTTCCGATTAAAACCTTGACCATTCCATGAAAGGAGTTGACACACTCGAGAGTAGTTCTAATATTTTGAATCAATCTTTGTGCTTTGTTAATGGTGATATTCAGAGTACTCTTAAAATCAGGAGGGGAGGAGGGAGTGATGTGAAATTGGGATTTTTTAATTTTGTAAGAATATTAATTATTGAAGTGTAACAAAACAAAATTTGACGAAAGACCGTATTTTTAAAAGAATTTATCTGTAAAAAATTTCCTCATAAAAAAAGCTGTGAAAAATTCCCTAATTTCGATTAGGTTTTGAGCAGTCAGTGAATTTTTGAAAAAATAAAAGTAAAAAAAATTTTCATTTTAGATAAAAATTAAATAAAATTGAATTTTTTAAAAATTTCCTAATAAATTCCGTCAACAAAAACTCTGTTTGAAAGTTTCCTTAAAAACATATCCCATTTTACCCGATTACAGGGAAAAAATTTGGGGGCTTTTGTTAAAATTTCAAATTTTTGTGAAATTTAATAACCAAAATCTGGTGTACGAGGTCTGTTCAAAAAGTATCGCAAATTTTAAATTTCCGCGGGTTACGTATATTCGATTTTCGATTTTTTTTATGGTGTTATGTTTGTACTCATGTCTCTAAGTTATGCCGATAAGTTCGACCATTTTGAATGTTCAGTTAATTTTTGACATCTGCTTTGCTTGCACGTGTTTTGGCTCGTCTTCGATTTTTGCCCATTCCCAAAAAATGGATCAAAGAATCTGTTTCGGGAACAAGAAAGGGTCACAGAGCGCCAGATCTGGGGAATACGGTGGCTGCGTTATTATTAATGTATTGTTTTTGGCCAAAAATTTGCGCACAAGCAAAACAATGGGTGAGCAGGGGCGTTATCATGATGCAAAAACCAATTTTTATACTTCCACAAATCCGGGTGTTGCTGCCGGATTGCTTTGCGCAACTTGCGCATAACTTCGAGGTAATATTCCTTATTAACCGTTTTACCCTGTGGCAAGAACTCCATGATGCACCACGCCCCTGCAATCGAAGAAAACTGTAAGCAAAACCTTCACATTCGACCGAACTTGGCACGCTTTTTTCGGTCTTGGCTAGTGCGGCAGCTTCCATTGGGATGATTGAGCTTTGGTTTCTTTGCCATAACCATAAACCCATAATTCGTCACCAGTTATGATCCTCTGGAGCAAATTTGAGTCATCGCGGACAGAGTCCAACAGCTCCTTGGCGATGTTAATGCTCTTTTTGGTCAAAATTGAGCACTTTTGGTACGAATTTTTGCGGCGACCCGCCTCGAGCTCAAATCATTGGAATGGCACGAGCCAATCGATGAGTTTGGTCCTCAGCAACTTCTCTAACAGTGATTCGACGATTGGCCAATACTATGTTCTTCACTTCATCAATGTTTTCGTCTATTGTTCACGTGCTCAGCCCTCTGAGAACATTTTTTACCACCGATAAACGTCCCTTCGGTCCAAAGTAGCTTTACCATATACCACACTTAATATTCGGAATGCGTCCGCGCAATTAATTTTGTTTTTCACAAAAAATTTGATACAGATTCTTTGATCCATTTTTTGGAATGGGCAAAAATCGAAGACGAGCCAAATCACGTACAAGCAAAAAAGCTGTCAAAAATTAACTGCACATTCAAAATGGCCGAACTTATTGGACATAAGTACCAACATAACGCCCGCGGAAATTCAAAAAGTCGCTATACTTTTTGAACAGACCTCGTAAATTTAGAAATATTATTTATCATAGTAATTTTTTTTCAGGTCCTAAATCATCATTATTATTGATAATCTTGTTCTTCTCAAACTCTCACATTCTATCATTAAAATTCAGTTTTTAAAGAATTGGCCATTATTTAAAAGATAATTGAAATTATTTTATCCGCACTGATTATCCAATCATATTCATCGGAAATAATTTTTTTGATCAAATTTACTATAAGAAATTCTCTAAATTAATTGTTAATAGTACAAGGGAATATCGCTTACCTTAAAACTGGTACGAACAAGTTCATATAAAATAATCCCATTGATCAAAAAAATTTGATTGATTTATTCCAGCAATAAATATTTTTTAACAATTAAATTTAACAAAAAAAGAAAGAAAGCAAAAATGCAAAAATCATCAACAACCAAATAAGGTTGATTCGAAATAAGGACGAATCGAATAAATTCAGCACTTCCCTCGCTCTCCCAATCTTATAAAAATTCATCCCTTCCCATCACCCTACCTTAAACATTTATTTCGGTTTATTTCCATTTCAAAAATTATTAACTCTGAGCATGTTCAGTCAAAAATAAAATTACTAAAAGCTTCACTAGCTATGGTGAATTATAGTACATAAATGTGAAAGCTCAGAAAAAGAGATTTTTTTTTGTTTAAATTCAGAATAAAGAAAAAAGGAGTTATAAATTACGGTTACAGTGTTGTGTTTTTGGAATAATAATTCAGTAGTAAGGATATTTTTGACAATAAAAAAAATAGGTGAACGATTTTTTAAATTTATTTTTAGCTTTTTTTTTATATGGACAAGGGAATATGGAAAAACATTCAATTCACAATTATCCATGCAACTATTATTTACTTCCGGTGATTGTGAAATAAATTTTCATAGCCAGTGTAATTTTCAGTTAATATTAAAACCAGAAATAATGATTTTATTCAATTGGTTTCCGGCATCATAATGTACTACCAACTTTCCATTTCCACATATAGAAGGGTTGTAAATATTTTTTGCCCTTACATCCTCTACATATGTGTATGTACGATTGGCCGGGGGATAGGAACAGAATAGGGGTTGAATGAATTTCAAGAGTAATAGGCAAAAGGGGACTATAGAAATATTGAGAAAATCTTTTATTTCTGATCCGGATATTAATAAATTTTTCATATTTAACCGTAAGCGAATAAGTATTTGTAATTTATAAGAATTAAAATCTAAGCCTTATTAATGTGATTATCTATTATGTAATTCGTTATTATGGTCATAGATGGCGTGAGTGAGCGTATTAAGCTACCATGGACACGCCATACTTTTTTTTATGAGTTTGACATCTGTCAACATTAATCAGTGTACATTGTCAGCAATTTCGTACAACAACATACATTTTTCCTTTGTTAATCATGTCTGGTTTTGTGCCAGAAAAAGAGCATATGCGGGAAGCTCTGCTTTTCTGCTTCAATTTGAAGAAATTGGCTGCCGAATCGCATCGAATGCTTATAGAGGACTATGGTGACAGTGCTTTTTCGGAAGCAATATGTTGAGATTGGTTTCGTCGGTTCATCGGTGGCTATTTTGACTTCTGGGACAAGTAGCGTGAAAATCGGCCTAGGAAGGTAGAGGACCATCAATTGCAGGCTTTTTTGGACAAAGACGATACCCTATCACAAAAAATGCTCGTGGAGCAATTGGATGTTACTCAACCAGCCATTTCCATGCGTCTGCGTGCCATGGGGAAGATTGAAAAGATCGGAAAATGGGTGCCGCATGAATTTAACGATAGGCAGATGGAGCGACGCCAAAACACATGCGAAATCTTGCTCGCCAGACAAAAAAGAAAGTCGTTCTAAACGCAAGAAATCGTGGGTTGATCTCGGCCAACCATCAACATCTTCCCCAAGACAAAAACACTTCGGACGGAAGACGATGCTGTGCGTTTGATGGGATCAGCAGGGTATCGTCTACTATAAGATGTTAAAACCTGGTGAAATGGTCATAGATGGCGTGAGTGTCATAGATGGCGCACCGTGCTCTGCGTGAAAAAGGACGGATTATCAACAAAGACATGACAAGCTGATTTTCTTCCACGACAACGCACCATCGCACACGTCAAAAATGGTCCGAAACTACTTGGGGACACTCAACTGGGAGGTACTACCTCACCCTGCGTATTCATCAGACCTGGCCCCTTCCAACTACCACCTGTTTTCGTCGAAGGGCCACGCGCTCGCTGAGCAGCACTTCGATTCTTATGAAGACGTCCGAAAATGGCTTGATGAGTGGTTTGCCTAGAAAGAGAAGGTTTTTTTTTGGCTGGGTATCCACAAATTGCCCGGGAGATGGGAAAAATGCGTAGCTAGCGAGGGCAAGTACTTTGAATAAATTTGTTTTTGCTTTCTATAAAAAAAATAAGGGTTTTTTTACTAATAAATAACGGATTTAAGCTTATACACTTGGTAACTAAACAGAATTTCAAAAATTCACCCTTTAAATGTCCATAAAGCTAAAAATCTGATACATTTTCTAGTAGATTTTATTGTTTTAAAAAAAAACAGAGTAAAATTAATCTCTTTATAAATAATTTATATTTGAAAGTCTTATAGTATTTATACGCAAATTTTATAGCGCGGAATAAAACGATTTTGTTCTGGGGCATCTCATTTTTATTTTTGATAGAATCTACATACTTAATATAATTTTCAAAAAAAAATTTCTTCACGTGGTCTGAAATCGCTAATACTTTGCAAAAAAAAGTCTACGTTGGTGGAAATTGTTATTAATGATACTTACAGAAGGTTTTAATTACTAAAGATCAAAGTTTACAGAATAAGCACTTATATTTACAGTCTGAAATTATTTTATTTACGATGTTTACCATCACATAGTTTTGTATTCAAAGAATAAAAAAGTACTGCTTCTTTATGACAGCAACCTAGAAATGGGGAACCTACATGGCCTTTTAACCTAAATTTTGTATTTAAAAAAGTATCAGATCCGATTAATCAACCACTATTCACACTTGAAGATCTCAATTTATAGTTAATCCATTTTTCTATAATAAAAATAAGCTTCCACCTACATAAGCCGGCTAGGTTGGATGTTATATAAGTCTTTGTTACTATAGACCTAATCTTGGAATAATAAAAACATATTGGGCATTATTTCCATCAAGAAGTCTAGGGCCTGCCTTATATGTTCAAAAAATAGAAAGTGACTTTGAAGGCTTCTGTAATGAACCTTTCAACTAAACTTTATGTTTTAAAAAATATCCCAATTATATTAAATTTTACGATAAAAAAGAAGTACTCTGTCATCACTATAGACCCAGTTTTATAATAAAAAAAAGTCTATCGATCCAAACTTACAGACCTAATTGACAGTCAGGTAATAAGATTACTTGTACCTCCAAGTTCTGCTCTCGTTGCCAGATATTACTTACACCATTTTAAATCTTGGCCTCTTTTCGACCGAGCTTTGAAATTTTTTTCAATTGAACACCATGGTCGGGACGATCATCACCACCATTTTAATCGAGGAAAAAAATTTACTAACGAAATGGATGTCTTTCTCTTGACATTTAAATATTAACTTTAAGGTGTCGGCATCACAGACCTGACCAATTAGCACTAGTCGCATGCAGATGGGAGAGTAAAGCCAACAGATCCTAACTCAGTCAGTTTAAATTATTTCGCTCGAAAATTCTAACTATAACGATGAAAGTACTGCTGTACAGGACACCAATCTTACCAGTTTTTATATATTCCTCGGTAATTTGGGCTCTCAGCAAAAACCATTGCGAATTCTTGTATCGAGGATTCCGGATTTCATTTAATGACGAGGTCATAGTATGAAGCGCTGCGGAAGGCTGGACACTTAGTCCGTATGGATGGGAAAAATCTACAGGGTCCCAGGAAACGAGATAGGCGCTGTCTTTGGTTGAGCGCAAGCATTTGCCAGGAAACCAAAAACATGCTGAAAGTGTCTTATGGGAAGACCGTATGGTGGGAGTTCTTTATATGAGAGGCCTAGACTGAACTTTTGGTGCTACTGCTGATCATGATGATGATGAGAGATTAATTTATTGAAATATTAAAGAAAAATTTAAAAAATTCTCAGAATTAGGATCGATGCAAACTGCTCAGAATTAGAAGACTACAGAAACTTTCACCTATTTCTTCCTTTTTAGCATATCATACATGTTATATGTGCCAATTTTGTGGCGTTCCACAAATATTAAGTGAATGTTAGCAAACCAGAGATTTATTTGCGAGTAGTCTTCCTCCCATAGCAGAGCGCCTAGCCCCAACAATAGTCTTTTCAAGATTATTTATTAACCTAATTAAATATGCTATTTTAATATTAAACAAATCCGAACTGATCTAGTCTACTTTAAACTGAGCAACTTTGCTCAGGAGACTGGTAATTCCTACCCATACGCAACTTAAAGTCACCAAATGCGCTCATGGCCGTGGCGCGGTAAGGCAGTGCCGGGTTTCTCTGTCGCCGGGTAAAATGAAACAAACAAATATAGGTGGGTGATTTCGATAGTATTTAAAGTTTTAATCTTCATTAAAAACTATTGCCAATTGTTTTTATTTTCATGCATTAAAAATGTTGGAAGGATTTAACTCCTTTATTGACTCTGCTAACATGACATCCTTTTCAAGTATTTTTTATCTCGGGAAAATTCGCTGAGGGCATCATCTTAGAATATGCCCAAGTCTTGAACTAAAATCGGGTAAAGCATAAAACGATTTAAGTTTAATTCACTACCACACCAGAGCCCTTACTCGTTTTACATTTTCATCAGGTTTTGGTGTTGAAAATATACGTGAATAAGTCCTTTTTCCACTGCTTCTCGACCCTGTGAAAATATCTAATACCAAAAAACTTGTGCTTTTAATAATGAATGTTGCTCAAAGACATGTTGCAAGTTTTTGTAAGTAAAACTCGAGCTTTTGATGGCACATCCCCCACTTTATAGAGTATCCTATTTATCAGACAAGGTTGAAACTTCTACTATTGGGTTGTTCGGAAAATAATTTCGTTTTTTTAAAAATAAAAATGGAATAGGATTTTTTTATAGTGAATTAATATTTTATTCAATTAAAGATTATCCAGTTTTATCAAATACCTTTTGCCATCTTTCTGGCAGTAGTATGATTCCACGCTCATACAATTTTTGCTCTTTGCTGGTAAAAAACTGATCCAAGTGATTTTTGACCTTCTCGTTTGAGTGGTCAAACTTGGTTGTGGTTTCGCATTAACCTGTTGGAACACTATAACTTTCCTAGTGATCAATTTTGGCCTTTTTTCTTTAAGTGAACCATTCAACTTATCCAACTGATGACAATACTTTTCAGAATTTATCGTTGTGTTACTCGGTAGAAACCTTTTTTTTATGAATATTGGCTTTCGAAGTGCTTTGAGCCAGTTCATCTTTTCTACTCCAGGATCTTTTACGCTTAACATTATTGTAGATAACCCATTTCTCGTCCCCAGTGATAATGTGAATCAAAAATTGATCGTTAATGCGACAGCACCAATTTTTTTCCGTCGGAAGATTAGGAACCCAAATGTCGAGCTTTGAGATTAAACCTAGCCGTTTTAAATGATCATGAACGATCGAATTCAATAACTTTAATCTGTCAGCGATCTCACGAGTTGTTATTTGCCAGTTTGCATCTATTAATGCTTTTATTGTGTCTGCATCAGCAAACGAAATTACTCTCCGAACAACCCAATAGCTATTTACAATTTATACTTAGAAGAAGTCGCCCGTTTTTTTTTCAAATTACTCTCTGTACTACGGGTATCATTACTTTTAATCCACATCTCATATTTTGTCAACAAAAAAAATGCATATTTTTAACCAGAAAAACATTATCAATCCACTACTGAAAAATGACACTTCTCCCGTCTCGACTCTTTAAAATTTTCATAGAAAAATAATAAAAATTAATTAAAAAATCATTTCTTCTACAAATTATGAGAAAATTATAATTTATTCAAAACTTTTTTACCAACCAAAAAAAAAAGGGAAGAAAATTCCTCTACGCAAAAGACAATCATTTATTTTTAGAAATCTAGCTGACTGGAAAGAAAAATATGATAAATGAATTTATTACAGACTCTCTCGCATGTTATTTATTGCACAATAAATATTAAAGAAAAATATAATAAATCTTAGGTATTTTCCATTATAAATTGACTAGAAATATGCTGCTTTAAAGAGGAGAGATATTCATAAAATTTCAGATTGTACAAGTAATGGATAGAAAATTCACCATGTCAGCTTCTAAGAATCAATCTGGGCATCCGGGAGGAATCTGGGTCTAACAATGTGGCGGCATCGTAGCAACTAAAATTACTTGTCATTTTCCTAAAGTGAATTATTTTTTTGCACATATTTCGAATAGTTTTTTCCCGAAGTAGGATGAGTTTTTGTTTAGCAGCAAACAAATAAACTTATGAACTTTCTGAGAAACTTCCGGGATCTGACTCCTTAAAGTAAACTTCTTGTACAAGAATGCATTCCATGCATTCCTATTATTCTATGTGGCATTACATTTCTACGAATAGTATTTTCTCCGCAACAAATTAAGCATAAATAAACGAGTAAAGGTGATGCATTTCCATAGATGATCAGAATAGGATCTGTTAGTGTACACTCGTCCTTGCTGCATGTTCTTAGGGTCAGAATTCATTTTGCCAAGATTAATTCCAGTAATGAGGGCAAAAAGGATGTCTTTTTATCAAAGAAATGTTGAATTGTTAGAAGAAATTATTGTAAAAAGTGTAATAGCTTTAAGCGTTTCCATACCAGATGAGGAAACTAAGAATCACAAGAGAAATTGGCAATAGAAGATTGGGAACCTAAAAAATAGCCAAGCTCTAGTGAGAAAAAGAAGTTCTCTTCTTCATAAAGGATATCGTTTCTTGTAAAGTTTCTTTCCTGAATCTGTCTTTAAAAAAATTCTATTGTTTCTTTTTCTATAAACAGCAATAGCCTTTGTTTTTCTACGTAGTTTAGAGAAAATTCTTTACAGCATATACGAATCTAATTTTTATTTCTTTTTACAAATCAAGACTATACTCAAACCCTCCCCCCACCTTCCCTTCTTTATACCCTTTTTCACTTCATTTGATATTATAAAGGCACGAAAACTTTCCCACTTTTATAAAATCAACTTTAAATTGTAGTGAAAGTTTTCTTATGTGTCTTCAAAATACAATGGATCAGATTGAGATACTGAAAAATTACCACCCTTCTCCGTTGACTCCACCGTATGTGACGTACACAGAAGTAGATACATTCTAAAGTAATTTTTCTTCTGCAACATTTCCAAGAATGTCCTTCCTCTTGGCAAGCTCAGTTTAGTTTAGCTAACATTGTTAGCCTTGATTGAAATATGGCATTTCTTATTGTGAATTTTATTTAAATTATTCGCAAACGTTTAATAAAATTTCCTGGAATATTCTCAGTGACTTGAAGAGGGGATATTACAGTTTCAGGTGTACTCTCAATAGGTGGTGGGAATGGCAATGAGTTATCTTGTCCGTAACAATGATGGGCTATTCATCCTGTATCGGTAACTTTTACGAAACTTTCTATGTTATGGTTTTTCCGGCATGGCATAATATTTTATGTCCTTTCAGATGAACTTTTTATCATTTTCTCCACCTACAAAAATGAACAGTCTACCACTATTGAGGTAATGAATCTTGGTCGTGTACAATGATAGTGATTAGAGATGATGTAATAATTGTTATATTTTTGGAAAATAAAAAAAAATTGCGCAAAACTTTTTTATCATCATCCGGTATATATGATTTGGTTTACTGTCTAGGAAGTGGAATAAGATAACAGAAAGTAAAGGACAGAATAGCCGTCACTAACTCATAAGTAAATTGGGAGGTTTTTTTCTGTCAGCTGGCTTCTCTGCGTTGGCTTCTCTTTGACTGCTCAAATATCAAACGGGGGAGCAAAAACCGAAACATAGAAAAAAGGTTCCAAAACTTGACCATAACATTACTCAGCTATTGGACACAAACAGAAATGAGATTTCTATTAGATTCCATTGCATTTGGTTGTTTAGAAATAATAATAAAAAAACTGCTGTGTCCAAGTTTTATACAAGTTAAACTCAAATATGAAAAGTTTTGCAATCGTCGGTCAAATTTGTGGGTATTTTGGTAGTCCGGCTCTTTGAGGATAGAAATTGGTATGGTGGCATTCCAAAACCAACTATTAAAAACACTGTAAAGATATTCGAATAGGGTAGGCATTTGCTAGTTGCTGTTACCAATACAAATGAACCGAAGAGGAGCTAGGATCTAGTTTTAGTTATTTCTTGTTAAACAAAAACGACAAACTTTGATTTAAGTTTTACGAAAACCAAACCAACAACAACAGAAAATTAAATTTGTTTTTCTTTTTTTCATTTTTTTTTTTTTGACAATAACAACAATAATTAGGACTATTTTTTTGTTGTTGATTTGATTGAATTTAATTAAAGTTGAAAAGGTTCTGGTTTTGTGGTAAAGGTGGGGCTGGGGGTTAGTTTGAAAAACATTTGCAATAAAAGGAAATATTTTTGGGAAATTTTCAAATTGCATTTTTAAACTTTTCATGGGTTATTTTGGTAAATATAAGATTTTTCTTTTTGTTTCAAGTAAATTGGTTAATTAAATTTCCAATTTAATTGGTAGAAAATTTCTGCCTTCGTACAGTATTAATTTTTAAGGGTTGAGATAGTGGACATTTACAGAACTTACAATGGAGTGATTATGGTCGGGAGAGTTAAAAAAAAACTCATTCAAATCAGACCAAAGACTTTTATATTGTTTTGTATAAAATATTTATTCACTTACCATGTTAGAACAGCATTTTTTTTAAATTAACTATAAAAGTTCTAAAAATAAAAGATTTCACCTTGAAATTATTTATTCTGAAATATTGATAATTATATATTTACAAAGTGCATTTTATGTTCCAGGTCAAAGTTTTTCTTTTTAACTTTTAAATGACATATAATTTTACAATTTATATTTTATTGATTAATTAAATGGTATTTAGCATTCTGTATAAAATATGATGTCGCCTCTGGTTGCGGCAAAAAAGTTAGCTCTTTTAGGCACATTTTTCAAAATATTTTCGAAGACTTCTGGTGTTATTTCTGCAATTTCGTTTCGAATATTCTCCTTAAGCATTGAGGTTATGATTGGTTTTTTTTAAAGTACCTCCATACGAAGAAATCGGGAGGGTTCAATTGTGGGTGCCAGTAGATATCACCACTTTTTGACATTATTTGGCCCGGAAAAATTTCTCTAAAAATTTGCATGTGTGTGATGTGGCACCGTTTTCTTGGAACCACATGTTCTTTAGGCCTGATTAATCCAATTCAGGCAGAAGGAAATTTGTCAACATGTCCCGATAGAGGTCACCAGTAACTGTTATAGCATTGCCTTTAGTATCCTCAAAGAAATATGGCCCAATGATGCCGCCGGCCCAAATGCCGCACCACACAGTTACTCTACGAGGGTGTAGTGGTCTTTGGTATATCAGTTGAGGGTTTTCAGTGCCGCAATAGCGGCTATTCTATTTATTAATAAAGCCAGCCAAGTCGAAGTATGCTTCGTCGCTCATAATGATTTTTTGCCAAAGATAAAAAGTATTCTGATATATGTGAGGCCTCTCAGACAGGGTTCAGATAATCCATTAAGTAGCGCCATTACAGTGAGGCTATTTTTACGACTTCATATATCCTGTGAGTGTACCATGCCTTATTACCTAATCAAGCAAGTCAATTATTAGTTGGACGGAAAAATCGGAGATTGTTAAATTGTTTAGAGCATATTTTTATGTTTGAAATGTTAAAAAGTAGGCTCCAAAACGGACTGATTATGTTTAGGACCTCTGCAATGGAAGAAATCCTATTTAAAAGGAAAGCCTAGAGTCATAGCCCAGGACGCCAACATAATAGGAAATCCTAGGCAGCTCAACGTATCTATATTTTACAGATAAGGATGACTGTTATTGATCACCGGATTATTTGAGTGGTGGATATAATTTGTCTAATAAGATTATGAAAAGGATAATTATCGAGCTTTTGAAACCAATATATTGCAGGTTTTTGACCAGTTTCAGTACGAATTGGGTGTCCCAAGCAAGTATTGTAATTTGGCGGGTAAAAGTGGCTAGATCCAAACATCTATTTTCCTGGATCAAAGTTTTTCTTGTGGCATACGTGAAGGCAGGGCGCATTTACGTGACTGTTAAGCGTGTTTTGGATAGGAAAATGATACAAATTTTGAATAGGCTTATTTTTGGAGAATACCGATTTCCATATAACGTTTACTTAAGAATTAGCCATTTGACTTTACCATGAAATTTTTGTCCAGTTATATAGGATGCCAACAGGTTGACTCCAAACTTAGCCAATTAAAGAAGTATTATGTGTGGATAAATTCGAATTTATTTCTGAGTCTACGTTTATTACAGTTCACGGATTCCAAACCCCACAGAGTCTACGTTCATGAATTCCAGTCAAAGTCATCATGCTCGATCTATAGGAATGTTGTTGTGGGGAGAGCTTCTATTCGATCTATAGGAATCTTAGAAATGGATACAAATCAATAGAGATATGGACCTATAATTATTAGCGGATTGTCAGGAACGTTGTTGTTTTACTACTGGAACCACAACGGCAACTTTCCCCTATATTTTGAAAGACTTACGTTCCGAGAATATGCCTAAACATATTGACTATTATGATATGAAATACCAAAGTAACCTCTTTAGTCATATTGAAAGGTAGCTTGCCGATACCAGCTGTACTGTCCTTGAAACAAATTTGAATTTTAAAAGAATATGGCTGTAGAAGAACCCGGAATTTTTGGTAGGTATTCCGTAAGGAATCCTTGCTTCTACAACATACAACCTTGAGGTTGTTCGAGGACCACAATTACAAGTTGTTGCCAGCTCCTCGACATTAAAAGGAGTTTCGGTTCTAGTCCTATTCTCAGTCTCAATTTGTAAAGCTATTCCATTCCACACAATTTGTCCATCTTGTAGGAATTGTTTCTATAGAAAATTATTAGAAATCCCAAAATTAATTCAAGTTCTTTCCAAGTTTTTTTTTATAAAGTTGTTGGTGACCCAAAAAATAGTCAAAATTTTATTCAATTTTTTTTAGTGAATTTTTATGGCTCCAAAACCTAGCAGGATTTTATATCAGGTTTCTTTAGTTGAAATAAAACTAAAGTTGGTCACCCAAAAGTAGCCAAATTTTTGCATAAGTTAAACTCAAAAACTCATCAAAATTTTCGTCAAATTTTTTAAGGATCCGACAAAAAATATTTTTAAAAATTTTTGAATTAAACAAAATATTTAAAAAATACCAGGAGTGAACGTATTAAGCTACCATGGGCACGCCATACTTTTTTTTATGAGTTTGACATCTGTCAACATTAATCAGTGCACATTGTCAGCAATTTCGTACAACAACATACATTTTTTCGTTGGTAATCATGTCTAGTTTTGTGCCAGAAAAATAACATATGTGGGAAGCTCTGCTTTTCTGCTTCAATTTGAAGAAATCGGCTGCCGAATCGAATCGAGTGCTTATGGAGGCCTATGGTGACAATGCTTTATTGGAAACAACGTGCCGAGATTGGTTTCGTCGGTTCAAAGACGGCAATTTTGACTTGTGGGACAAGAAGCGTGAAAATCGGCCAACGAAGGTTGAGGACCATCAATTGCCGGCTCTTTTGGACGAAGACGATACCCAATCGCAAAAAATGCTCGCGGAGCAATTTGGTGTTACTCAACCAGCCATTTCCATATGTCTGCGTGCCATTGAAAACATCGGAAAATGGGTGCCGCATGAATTGAACGATAGGCAGATGGCGCGATGGGAAGACAGATGCGAAATCTTGCACGCCAGACAAAAAAGAAAGTCGTTCCTGTATCGGATTGTGACAGGCGATGATAATTGGATATATTTCGAGAATCCTAAATGCAAGATGTCTTGGGTTGATCCCGGCCAACCATCAACATCTTCCCCAAGGCCAAATCGCTTCGGACGAAAGACGATGATGTGCGTTTGATGGGATCAGCAGGGTATCGTCTACTATGAGATGTTGAAACCTGGTGAAACTGTCAATGCCCACATCTATCACCAATAACTGATCAAATTGCACCGTGCTCTGCGTGAAAAAAGGACGGATTATCAACAAAGACATGACAAGCTGATTTTCCTTCACGACAACGCACCATCGCACACGTCAAAAATTGTCCGAAACTACTTGGAGACACTCAACTGGGAGGTGCTACCCTACCCCGCTTTTTCATCAGATCTGGCCCCATCCGACTACCACCTGTTTTCGTCGATGGGCCACGCGCTGGCTGAGCAGCACTTCGATTCTTATGAAGACGTCCGAAAATGGCTTGATGAGTAGTTTGCCTCGAAAGAGAAGAAATTTTTTTGGCGTGGTATCCACGAATTGCCCGAGAGAAAAATGTGTAGCTAGCGAGGGCAAGTACTTTGAAAAAATTTGTTTTCTATTAAAAAACATGTGTTTTTTTGACTAAAAAACAGCGTATTTAAGCTTATACACCTGGTATTTTCCTACAATTATTTTTATTTCCGATAGCATAAGTAATTTTATGATTGGTGCCCTTCATTATAAAATTACTCAAATTTGATATGATTTTCTCTTCCTTCCTAAACGTTTTATTTCCTGTTAAAAAAAAAACTATTTTTATTTCTTGCTATCAAAAACATGTGTAGAAATGCACTCTCAATCGGACATACCTTAAGAAAAAGTTAGTAGAAAATAAAATAAAGAACCTTTGAAAGTATTATAAAAATTCGTCTATTAATACTTTATCATTTATCGTTTCGAGTACATCTGTTACTTCAATAAATTTCAGCACATGCATTTGAGATATAATCAAATAACAAAAAACAAAAAACCGATTCTAAAAAGGTGCTTTAAAATATCTTCCTTTTAGAAAAAAAATTAAGACCCCCTTGGCGCATTCTCCAGATCCTCTGCTCTTTTGAGAACTGAGGGGGGAACTAAGATAACGTTGGCATGTAGCCAGCCAGAAAGTTTAGATATTTTATCGCGAAAGCAAATAATAACTTTAAATGGGGCTTTAGAGGGGAGCCATATTGATATAATGGATTTTGGCTAATCGTTGCGGCTCTGAATACAAATTCTAAATAATTGCTATTAATACGAGGATTTGTTTGTACTTTAGCTTTGAACAAGCAAAGTAGGAGCAGTCGTATTGGAGATAAACTGTTATAGAAAAATACAGATACATATCCTGAAAACGATCCAAGAATATAATATTATATTTGCGGTTGTCTTCTATCTTCAGAAACTCTACGAACGAATGGAAATATTCAAATTTGGCAATACTAACGGATTCAAATGTGCAGTGCGGTTACTTTAATACCATTTATTTTCATATGCAATATGTTAGACTTTTATGCACATGATATTTCGGGTATATGCACATCCTATTCCTCATAAAAATTCCAATAATACGAATACTATCCTGTTAACAGAATATTTTTAAGGTTCGATAAGAAATAAATTCTAAATAAATTGGATTTTAAGAATTTGTGCTGTTACTCAAATAATCGTCCTGTTATCCTTTTTTGTAAATCAAAAAAAAAAAAGAACAACAACTGATAATTTTACTGATATCCCTTTTATTTATATTTCAATATTTTCTTTGTTCATTTTACAATAAAATCAAATTTTTTTTTTTTATTAGTTAAGAATTAAAGATAAAAACAAGGTGAAAATAAGGATAAAAAAGGACGATAAGAAATTTTTTTTAAAAATTACTTTCAATGATAAGGCGAAATAATAGAATATGAGATGAAATAATGACGAAAAATTAGGAAAATTATCATAATTGAAGTGATAGCGAGAAGGAAAGGGGGGGGGGGGGGTTAATGTTGTAAATATAGAAGATAATTTATGAAAGAAAAAGCGCAACATACCAAAAAGAGTGTAACAAGACACAAGCTGTGAGAATATAATTGAAAGGTCTTCCAAACGAACATTACATTAGGTCAGGGTATAAAGATGAAAAATTTCCAACAACCTTTTTACGATTCCTTTTGATATTACCACCAGCTACTACAATCCTGAATACTCATTTGTACAAGTATGAGTATCCTTTACACAATCCTTAAGAGTTGAGTTACCATAGGTCATTGACTTGAAATTATTTGATTTTTTTCTATTCACGTTACACAACCCTGTTCTACCCCAACTTGTTTTCCTCTCCGCTCTTGTGCAACGTGTGTTAAGCTTTTGGGTAAAGTTCCTTTAGATATTAAAATGCCAAGAAATGAAAAGGACTACGGATCAAGTACACGAAAATTTTACAATACGGAAATGATAAAATGTGTGTGGATAGTTAATGAAAGGGCATAACAATAAAAGAATATGAAAAAGTATAAAATTTATAAAGCCTTATGCGAATTTTATGGTGAAATAGGAGAAAGAGGGCTGATGTGTACTTGGCACGATACATAAATTATAAAAGATGACTGATTTGCATAACCTTGGGTGGATGGGCGTCTCATTGGTTGGTTAATGGATGGGATGCATGAATGTGGTTAGTTTGGGAGGTCAGTGGGTAAAAAATTGGTATATGTCCACTTATTCTGGGTTGGTTAACATAGAGCTAAATTTATACGTAAGTCAATTTCTTTGTGGGGGTTGGTTTGCTTTGTTCATAGTTCACGAAGAGTTTATGGTTGATGTGATATGCTTGGGACTGGGGATAAAATTTTACAATACGTGCATTTATAGGTAGATGTTGAGTAACCCGGTACATTACATATAACAGTAAAATGTGATATAACAAATATGATGACAGGTTATCTTAAAGAGCTAAAATCATTTTGTGGATGCATTAAAATTGTTCCATTTACCATTTTTGCTTTGTGTTCAAAAAATTATGGGGTTATTTTTCCTTCAACAATAAAATCCATTTATAAGCGAAACCATAATATTTTTTTTGGAAGAATTGGGGCAGTTTTTTTTATTATCACCATCATTTTTTTATCACTCATATTTAGGATACTTTTTCTGAAAATTTAGGTAAATATTTTTTGTTAACCTTAAGAAAATTTGATATTTTTTTATAGATTTTTTTTATGCAATATTAAAAAAAAAGGAAAACAGTTTTTCTTTGTTACTTGTTATTTTATAGTATATTATATGGCTTTACTAGGACATTTAAAATTTTATATAAAAATAGTTATTTAAAAACAAGGACTCACATTCTTCAGGGCGTAATGATTATTTTTTTTGCTTTGGACATTTTTTATTACAAAATTTTCTTAATGGGATTTTTATAATTAAAATATTTTTAGAATTTAAGGGCATTTTAAAGGGTATTTGAATTAAGTCTAGTTCTAGTCTCTAGTGGAAATATTTTTAATTTTAATATTTTATAAAAAGAAATTTTTATCCAAATTTTATCAAACTAAATTCAAATTTTTTTTAATTAAAAAAAAAAATCCCATTTACATAAAGTAAAATTTGCTAGATTTACTAAAAAGCAAGGTGAAAATGATAATTTTTCTACCCCAACTGATACTGTAAGGCCACGAGATTGGCCGGGCTATTGGCAGACGAATTGGCACTGATGCATTTATTTGCAAGGTTCAAATTAAAGGTATTGCAATTCAAGCCTAAAGTAGGATGACCTACAGAAGCATTGTCCGATACTTGGACGAAATAAAAGCGGATTTCCACACTTACCAGGCCAAAGAAGAAAAACCGTTCAAAACTGTAGTTCGAAATTTATATAATATCACTCCCGTACAGGATATTATAAGTAAATTGGAGATTGTGAGTCACGAAGTAACTAGCAAAAAAAAACATTTTTTCGATTTGACATTGGAGATGCTAGTTATGTTATTTCGTGATCCGGAATCTATTTTGAGGAGCTTTATCCTAGCAAAACTATCGTACAATATCACAGATTTGAAGAATATGAATATACAAAAGCATACTGTCGTTACAAGCCCAAGTTCGTAAAATGCGCAGAGGAACACTTAACAGTAGAATGTTCGAAAACCTGAAACAGTCCAGCAAGGTATTTACTTTGTTCTGGAAACTATGCGGCAAATTACGAACGCTGCTCCACTTATAAAAATTGACAAACAAAAAGCCGATACCTTCGAAAACCATCTAGCAAACACCTTTAAACCAAACGAAGCCATCTAAGACAATCAGCATGATGAACAAATATGCCGACAAATATCAACACAGTTGTGCATAAGTCTACCTCCTAAGTTGGTTACTCATTCCGAGGTTAATTTCATAATACAACATCTATCCAACAAAAAAACCCCAGGATATGATCCTATAACTTTGAAAATACTTAATCAAATATCCAAAAAAAACTAGCTCTAATAACCTATTTTTAGAATAGTATCCTCTGCATCTCCTTTTTTCCTTCGCTTTAGAAGTTTCCATAATCAAAATGATCCCAAAACCAAACAAACCAAAAAATCTTTCTACCTCACATAGACCTATAATAGGCCTTCTTTTCATTTTATTCAAAATCCTTGAAAAATTACTCTTAAAAGGCTTTTTTCCCATTTTTGTAGCCGAGGGTGTAATTCCTCTATATCAGTTTGGATTTCAAACTGAGCATTCCACTACCCAAAAGTGTCATCGCATAGTCAATTACATAGCGTATTCGTTAGAGCGAAAGAAATACTGCCCAAAACGGATTTTAGGATATTCCCACATCCTAAAATCCTATCTCATAGACCGATATTTTAGGTTATTAAAAATATTGAGTTTCCCTAACTCCGCCGGTGTCTCTCAGGGTAGCAACCTAAGTCCAATCCTTTACAATATTTATACCCATGATATTCCTTTTTACTCTGATATCCTTACCGCAATATATGCTGATGATACAGTCTTCCTCGCATATCATAACGATCCTTGCATTGCCATCAATATCCTACAGAACCACATCCAATCTTTAGAAACCTGGTTCCAAATGTAGATAGTCGGGGGTAAATGCGCAAAAATCTGTTTATGTTACATCCACAATCTGCCTAGAATAGATCCCTGATATAACCCTAAACGGCAGTCCACAAAAAAGAGCATGCGTTGGCTTGGACTTATTTTCGACAAACACTTAACCTTGAACTCTCACACAACAACTTCAAGACCTGAACTCGACGAACAGTCCAAAAAATTGCTACAACTCCTAGACAGTAGGTCAAAACTGACAATAAATAGCGAACTATTAGTATACAATACGGTACTAAAACTGATATGGATATGTGGACTAGAACTTTGGGAATTCGAGTAGGCATTCCAATTCCCTTCCATTGCAAAACCTACAATCCCGAATCCTTCGAAAAATTGTCAATGCCTCCTTTTATGCGCGAAACACGGTTATCCATCGTGATCTAAATTAATTTTTCCTCCAAAATTTCAGAAGATCTTTGCAAAATTACAGAGGATTCCTAAATAACTTCAGAGGCTCCTCTAATATAATAGAAGAATTCTACTGAAAAATAGAAAATCTGTTCTTTTCATAAATCACTTTTAATATAAAGATCCTCCGCAGATTTAAAAAAAATGTCGATGGTATTTCCAATATAATTTTTATCTCTTTTGATAAAATAGACTATTTACAAAAAATGCATAAATAGTAACCTCTAAATTATAGAGGCTGCTCCTAAAATAACAGAGGATCCTTACACTAAAAATATTTTCATTTTTTTTTTGCTAATAACTCTTAACGTAAAGATCCTATGAAGGTCTGTAAGCAATTGTAAAGGTTACCCTCAAAATGCCTGCTCTAAAATTATTACCAGTTATTTTGATAAAACACTCTTTATATAACAATTATCAGATTATTTCACCAAAGTTGCAGACGATCTTTAGAAAATTACATAAGATCACTAAAAAATTACAGAGCCTACTCTAAAATACCACAAGATAACTAATCTAAAGTTATTCCTATTTATTGGTCCTCCGAAGATTTAAAAAAAATTTTAAGTGCTCCTCTCCAAATTATGGATAATCCCTGCTCTTAATTTATCTCAATTTCTTTTTGTCAATAATATTCCTTTCCGAAATTAAAGTTGTCCTAGAAAAAATTGTGCAAGCACCCTTTTTAAGATCATTGAGCACACTCCTTAAGATCATTATAGGTTAAGTTTTTCAAGACTGCTAACTACAAAACTTTCGCTTTTATTTTTCTGCACAACTGTAATTGGTGGAATTTAAATGGACAAATTTGTGGTTAATCTCAACACTCCTCCTTAATCAAAAATGAACGATTCAAATTAAAAAGAACCCTACTTAAAGGCTTTGTGAAAATATCTGCAATTTGTTTCTTTCCCTCAATGTGCTCAATACTGACAGTTTCCTCTGTGTGATACTTAATAAACTTTCTCAAAATCTCAATATGTTTCTTTCCCTTATTTAATTTTCCCTTGTGAGTGTTTTGCAACATGTGGACAGCCGATTTGTTGGTTACAAACATCGGAATTGGTTGATCTTCTTTCATGATGCCAAGTTCCAGGGCCAGTCGCTTCAGCCAACACACATCGTCGATTACTTGTTAGGCTGCTCTGTATTTTGCCTCAGCCGTTGAAGTTGACACTACCTTCTGTCTCAGAGAGTACCATATAATTGGTCCGCCTCTCAAGATCAAACCACCACTGGTCGATTTTATTGACTCTTTTTCTCCTCCAAAGTCAGCATCCGTGTACACCCTGATTTCCCTGTCTCCTCCAAAATAAATGCCTGCCCTAGGTATTTATTTTTGGAGGATTTTCCAATGACCCTTTTTCGGATCACAACATTGTCTGCTGAGGTAGCTTTCCGCGTAGCTGATGTCAGGTCTCGAAATTGTCGCCAGGTAAAGCAGACTACCGATGGCCTCGCGATAAGGAGTTCCAGCAGGCACTTTCTCGTCATTTGGAAAATCATGTGGCTCAGCCATCATGCCAGGCTCGATGGGAGTCGAAGCAGGATTGCAGTTTTCCATTCCCATTCTCTTCAAAATCTTCTGAGTGTATTTCGGTTGATTCACAAAAATTCTCTTTGAGTCGATTTTCAGTTCCATGCCTAGGTATGTAAACTGGTTTTGAAAAGTTTTGCTGTGGGTTATCTCGAACTTTTCGCCAATCACCTTCAAAAGTTCGAAGATTTCCCCCCCATCCCTGCCAGCGACCAATCCATCATCTACAAATATGGCCACAATAATAGTTTTATTTTTGTTGTAGAATACACTTGGGTCGCCGTCCGAACTTTCCCATAATCGATTCCTTGCTGTTGCTCGAACCCTCGAGCCACCAGTCTCGCCTTCAGCATACCATTTGATTTCTCCGTCAAGACCCATCTGCAGGTCAATGGTTTCACTCCCTCGGGGCATTTCACCAACTTCCATGTCTTCCCGTCAACCAACGATTTGTACTCTTCCTCCATAGCTCGTCGCCAGTTTGGATCCCTCAGCGCTTCGGACACCGTGATGTCCTCAGCTGTTCCGAGTAGTACTGTATCTTCCTGGCCAATACCTCTACTGTACCACACCATTGAGTTCTCATATCTCTTTGGCAGAATTCCTCTTGTTGAACAAACTAGTCTATTTCGAGTTGCAACTTCCTTTGCACTTTCTTTTTCTTCACTTTCATCTTCAACTGTGTCGTATTCCTCCGTTTCAGTCTCACTTTCTTCTTTGGAACTTTCTTCGCTTGGCATTTCAACATTTGTCTCCGTCACAATTTCAGTCTTGCTTCTCACATATGCTTCATTGAAGTTCACGTTTGCCTCGCTGACAATGTCTTGATGTCCAGGAATGTAGACCCGATAAGTTGGCCAGTTCAGATCGTATCCAACCAGGTAGCCCTTCTCTGACTTCCGGTCGAACCTGCCTCTTTTGTGTTCTGGTAGTAGAACGTAACACTCGCATCCAAATGTTCTCAACTTATTCAGATCCATTTGCCGTCCAAACCATAACTCAGCTGGAGATTTCCCCTTCACAGTACTCGTCCGTGTCTGATTAATTGTAAACACAGCGTATGAAACTGCCTCCGCCCAAAGTCCTATACTCATGTTGGCTGCTGTCAGAGCTGAGCGTGCAGCTTCAACGATGGTTTTCATCTCACGTTCTATTCTTCCATTTTGTTGTGGCGTGTGAGGATTTGTAAATGTGTGAAAAATCCCCAAGTCAGTCAGAAACCCGTCGGTGGCTGCATTTCTTATCTCCTTTCCATTGTCAGAACGTAGACATTTCATTTTCCTTCCAAGTTGGTTTTCCGCCATCCTCACGAACAACTTCAGTTTGTTCGGTGCTTCGTCATACTTTATCCTCATAAAGTAAACTGTTCTGTAATGCGAAAAATCATCTTTGAATACTAAGTAGTACCTAGCGCCACCTAGCGAAGGTTCTCTCATCTCGCCCATGTCCACATGTACCAGATCTAGGGGTTGCTTGGCCGTCTTTTCATTTGCAGGGTGAGATTTGCACGGGTGTTTGCCATAATCACAACCTTCACAGCAGTAATTGTTCCAGTCGTCGACGAATTTAACGTCTCCCACATACTTCACATTCTGGTGCGCCATCCTCTCGTGCCACGTTCGAATCAAAATTGCTGCCATAAAATCTACTTTTAAATTATTGCCAGCCCTTAAAAAAATCCTGCCGAAATTATAACAGACCACCCTCATTCCCCATTTAAATTAATGAAGATTTTTTTAAAATTATGTTTACCTCAAAATAGTTAATTGATCTTAATAAAATAATCCTCAGATTACCTAACCCCCCCCCCCTCCCAAATTACTATCACCTCTACTCCTGACTGATATATTCATCATAAATAGGACTTGTCGGTTTGAGTATATTTTTGCACCTACATACATCGATTTAGTTGTATCTTCCTCTGCATTAAATTTGAAAAATAAAGCCTATAAATTTACAAAAAAGAAACAATTGAGCCCTTATAAATGAACACCTCTTCAAATAAAGAGTATTCCACCTCTACTGGTGGTTAATAGATAATAAGCTCTACTGGTGGTTAATAGATTTATAGGTGGTGGAGTGCCCAAAATTTTCAATTATTTTTATTAATAAAAATGGAGAGGAGTTGGGCACTAATTTCCAATGCCAATACAAAAAAAAAATATTTTCACAATTTTTAACACTTCCATTACGAGAATATCTGCAAACATTATCAACACAAAACTGATTCTCTTATTATTTAGATATTGTCGAATTGCGTGGAGAGGGCGGAATATTATACATAATCATAGAAAAGGGATGATTTAATAAAAAGGATTGGGTTAATAAATAGAAATACATTTTTCTTTTGTTTTTATTCTTAGCGGTTACATAATTTTTATTTGACAAATTTAATATCGCGTTTCATTTTAATTTATTTAATATATTTTCTTTTGTAATATTATTTTTCTTATTAATAATTTTTTTCATATATAATAATAATAATAATTTTTATTAATTATATTATTATTGTTTTAGTTTTATTTTTTTTGTATAAACAAAAATTTTTCAAAAAATAAAATATTTTAACAAATTTTTTATAATTTCTTTTAATTTTTAATAAGAAAATATAATAATTGGAAATTAATAAAGTTTTTTTTTGTTTTTTTTTTCATAACAGGAAGCTTTTGATTATTACCTTTTTTTTTGGTTGTGTTCTTTCCTTCTAAAGATATATAGTACATTGAATAAATATACGAGTTAAGAACAACAAAATTAGTATTAATACTTAATGGCAATTATTGTACAGCATTTCATAAATTTTTATTTTTTTCCTTAATTTTTTAATTGCATACATTTAATTTGGTATTTTTTAACATATATAAATTCATATATTATAAAAATATCAATTTTATTACTTGGACAAAAATGGTTTAACAATTGAGAAAAAAATAACTGATTTGGTTTAATTGAAATTTTAAAATTCATAATAAATTATTTTTACACATGGTTTCATATGAAAATCATTGTTTTAAATATTTGCCCAGTTATATATATTTTTTTTTTGTATTAGCATGCAATGAAATTATATTTTTAACCACTAAAACTTATTCAAAATAAAATTACTTTGAATGCACATGAAATGCATTCTGTAAATGTAAATATTAATTTTTGCTATGTTGTCAATTTGATGTGATTTTCGTTTATGTAAGTTGGTATTTATACAATTTTTTGTTACGTTGGCCATTTTTTTTTAAGTTGTTATCATTGACTTTTAGGCTTAATGTGAATAATTTGTTTACAAATATTCTAAAAATATTTGCTTTTGTACCAGTTCAGATGTGATTTTAATGGGATGTAATCTTTTTCCATGGATAATATTATTGATAAAATCAATAATCCAGATTTGATTTGTTAATTTTATTATTATTGAAGAATAATTAATAATAATTTCAGATTTAATTAAATTCGATTTGGCTTTTTTTAGTGAAAATTAACTTTTCGTGGGTTTGATATTTGTGTAAATATCCAACGGTGGTGAGAGACGTGTTGATTATCATAATAATGATGTAAATTTCAACAATTTCATGTGTTTAATACTTGGAAAATTTGAAAAATAAATAAATTAGAATAATTATTGAATATTACTGAAAATGCAAATTATTAAATGCACATATAGTGGGTGGGTGATTAGCTATTCATTAGGAAGAATATACACTATGAGCATAGAAGATTACAGAGTAGGTGATAGTTATTGTTTAAAGATGGATTTTTCAATATAGCAAAAATTTTAAATATTCACTTTACATAAAATTAATATAAATTTCTATTTAATAATATAGACTACCCCCGATAAATATAATATAAATTTCGTAAATTAACTTTAAAAAATATATTTTCTTACAATTTCAAAGGAAAAAAATTATTTTTTAAAATTTTCTCAAAAGAATATAAAATAATTTTTTTTTAAGGAAATATCATTAATCGAAAAATCTTGAAGTCAAATAATTTTAAATATAATCAATTTTTATCGATAGGGGAAAAAATTACTTATTTTTATGAAGAAAACAAAAAATTACTAATTTTTATGAAGAAAACAAAAAATTTGTCAATTTTATTTTGATAGGTAATACTTATTATTGAAAAACGGATATGAATATTTTTGTCTGATAAAAAACAATGTTCAATTTCAAATTAATTTTATATAAGAAAAATTTAAGAGACAGTAATTTTTTTTTATGGGAAAATTCTCATAAAAAATTAAATTTGTTTTTATGGGAAAATTAGAGTAAAATTATATTTTATGGAAGAAATTTGTTTTTTTTCTTTTTTATAATAACAATTTATGTTAGAGAAAATTTAATTATTTTTGTATTTAATCAACCATTTCCTAAATATTAAAAAATAAAATTGTTTTTTGTAAATTATTGTAGATAATGAATTTTTTTTATAGGAAAAATCTGAAAACTAATTAATTTTGTAATGTAATTAATATTTTTTAGAGAAATATTTTTTTTCGCAAAATCTTTTAGATAAAATTTAAATATAAGGCGTTTAATTAATTTAAATAAAAAGAATAGAACATCATTAATTATATTTTTTATAAATATTCAATAAATAAAAAAAAAATGGAATAAATAAATATCCAAACCATGGTATAAAAATAAATTATTTAATGGAATTTTGCTTTCATAAATATTCGAGCATTACACCAACAACAAATACTCTCAAATGCGTGTATTAATTATGCATACATTTCTTATTAATTCTGTTTTATAATTACGAAACAATTATTAAAATAGAACATTGAAAAATAATTATAAAAAGAGAATATTTATTATAATTTAATAAAACTAACATTAAAATATTCATTCAAGGTAAGGTACACAAATTTAATTATTCATAACAATACTCGTATATGATTTTTTTTTTATAGATAAATATGTTTTTTTATTAATTATAAATTCTATTCACCTCTTAATTTTCTATTGTTTTCATAATTCTGTTTCGATCAGTTTTTCTATTTCGATCAGTTTTTATTTTTTGATTATTTTCCCATAAAATTTCAAAAAAAAATGTATATTTTCTTATCAACATTTTGTTCATATTGTTTTCCTATTCTTTCCTTTGAATTTGCATTTATGTAAATTTGGCTAATTATTTCTTATCTCATTCATTTCTTTCTTTTTGTTTCCAAACTTTGGTTTTTTTTGTAGATGGTTTTTGTTTAAAATAATTTTTTTTTTTATTTTTTATATTGTATATGTTAATTTTTTTTTATTTTAACATAAACTAACAACAATTAAATAAGAAATATTTATGTTTTCTTTTAATTTTGTATTTTCTTAAATATATATTATTTTTCCTTTCTTTTGTAAATAATGGTTTTATTGAAAATTTTTACTAATTGTATATATAATATGTATAATAAGAGTTTTTAATTATTTTTTTTAATTATTTTTTGACCTATTGTTAAATATAATTCATTTAAGTATTAATTTGATTTTTATTTTATTTTAATCCTTTGATGTTTTTGTGTGTTTGTGTATATATCTGTTCATGTATATACGAGTATATGTATGTATTTGTGTATACATATACACGACATTTTTTTAGTATTATTACAATAGTATTTTGCCGTAATAATTTCATTCATATACTATTAGTTTTTTTTTTTAAATTACTATTCGACATTTGTTCGAATTTCTTTTCTGTTGTTTCTTCATTTATTGATTAAAATAATTTTAATTTTTATTATTTTTAATTAATAATTTTACGTGGTTATTTTATTTAGCTATTAAATATTTATTTTAGTTTACGTTTTCATTCATTTTTATTATTAAATATTTTTTTTTTACTTTAATAATTTTTTATGGCGATTATATCGAATGTATTGTAGATTTTCCTATTTTATACAATATAATAATTTTTAGTAATATTTTTTATATAAATACTTAATAATTTCATATGTGAAAATGAAAACATCACATGTACGGAGTTGAAGATATTTTTAAAGTATTTGTCACGGTTTTCTTTTAATAATAATGCAACTTTTTTCTTTTACAAATTTAGATTTCCTTTCTTAATTTTTTTCTGTTCGTTAATTTACTATAAAATTTTAATTATGGTATTATTCTTAGAAGAAGTACACGTATTCGTTGACGATTATTTTAATGAGAATTAATTTTTATTACTATAGTTATTATTATGGTTTTTTTATTTAAATTATTTAATGCAATTAAATTATGTTATTGATAAGAAATATTTTATATAAAATATTCCGGGAGTAGTGTTTAATTATTAGGAAGAAATTAGGAGGAGGAAGTTAAAACAAAAAGAGGAAGATAAAATTATAAATAAATTCATTTAATTAGTTAATAATTATTTATTCAGTTGTTTTTTTAAATATTCAATTTTTAGTTTTATTCGCAATGTTATTTTTTTATATTTTCATTATAATTTTTTTCTTTTTACCCTTAAATAATCCTTATAAATATATTATATATTATAATATTTAATATTTGGCCGACGAAAGCAGTTTTTTTAAAAATATATATTTTTTTTGCATTTAATTAGAATTCCTTTTTTTTGTTCGAATTATTTTATAAATTTTTTTAAAATGAATTTTTTTATTCATTAATTTTTTAGTTATTGTTGTTGTTTTTTTTTTGCAGAGTTTATTTTTTTTAATTAGTTTTTTTTTGTTTTAAATAATTTTTAAATTGAAAATCCATAACATACAATATTTGTTGTATTTATTTTTTTAAATTTTGTTTGTTTGTTATCAAAGTTTTTTAGACTTTAAAGACAATCAGCCACTTTATAGTTAATTCTTAAGACATTTTGGTGACTTGATTTTTTCGTATGGAAGGAGAAGAATCTCTGTAGGGAGATTTTAAGGATTAAAATTCAAAAATAACAGAAGAAAAAAAAATATTTACTTCAAAAATAACAGCAGAAGAAAAAACTTCTAAAATATGGTTAAGGGTTCTCCTCTTTTTGATAAGAACTAAAAGACAGAAGTTGACTCGAGCACAGACCTAAAAAATAAATTTAGATTTTTAAGTTGGAAAATAACAGAAGTAAAGAGGCTTCCAAGATAATAAAACGAAGTTACCAAGACAACATAAGAGCAAGTGCTCTCCAGTGGTACCCAAAAAACTTGTGAGTTACCTCCACAAAGTATCCACGTAACCACATTTGTAATAGCTTAGCTGACGTTGCGGTATCTCAGAACATTTACCAGGTGTATAAGCTTAAATCCGCTCTTTGGTCATAGATGGCTTGAGTGAGCGTATTAAGCTACCATGGGCACACCATACTTTTTTTAAATTCGTATGACATCTGTTAACATTAATCAGTGCACATTGTCAGCAATTTCGTACAGCAACATACATTTTTCCTTTGGTAATCGTGTCTAGTTTTGTGCCAAAAAAGAGTATATGCGGGAAGCTCTGCTTTTCTGCTTCAATTTAAGGAAAATTGGTTGCCGAATCCCATCGAATGCATAGTGAGGCCTATGGTGACAATGCTGTATCGGAAAAAACGTGCTTTTCGTCGATTCAAAGACGGCAATTTTGACTTGTGGGACAAGAAGCGTGAGGAGAATCGGCCTAGGAAGGTTGAGGGCCATCAATTGCATGCTCTTTTGGATGAAGACGATACCCAATCGCAAAAAATGCATGCGGAGCAATTGGGTGTTACTCAACCAGCTATTTCCATGTGTCTGCGTGCCATGGGGAAGATTGAAAAGATCGGAAAATGGGTACCGCATGAACTGAACGATAGGCAGATGGAGCGACGCCAAAACACATGCGAAATCTTGCTCGCCAGAGAAACAAGAAAGTCGTTCCTGCATCGGATTGTGATAGTCGATGAAAAGTGGATATATTTCGAGAATCCTTAACGCAAGAAATCGTGGGTTGATCCCGGCTAACCATCAACATCTTCCCCAAGACAAAAACGCTTCGGACGGAATACGATGCTGTGCGTTTGGTGGGATCAGCAGGGTATCATCTACTACGAGATATTGAAACCTGGTGAAACTGTCAATGCCCACCGCTACTACCAACAACTGATCAAATTTCACCGTGCTCTACGTGAAAAAAGGACGGATTATCAACAAAGACATGACAAGCTGATTTTTCTCCACGACAACGAACAATCGCACACGTCAAAAATGGTCCGAAACTACTTGGAGACACTCAACTGGGAGGTGCTACCCCACCCCGCTTATTCAGCAGACCTGGCCCCTTCCGACTACACCTGTTTTCGTCGATGAGCCACGCGCTCGCTGAGCAGCACTTCGATTCTTACGAAGACGTCCGAAAATGGCGAAAATGGCTTGATGAGTGATTTGCCTCGAAACAGAAGGAATTTTTTGGTATCCACGAATTGCCCAAGAGAAAAAAGTGTAGCTAGCGAGGGCAAGTACTTTGAATCAATTTGTTTTTGCTTTCCATGAAAAAAAACATGTGTTTTTTTAATAAACCCTGTGGATTTAAGCTTATACACCTGATATCGAAGCCTCTACTTCCTTCGAAAGGATCATGAAAAGAAAAGTAATTGAGTGCACAAAGTGAGACTTCAAAAAAATCTTGATGAATTGTTTTCTTCAAAGCAACCAGAATTCTGACATTCTAAGTCAGAGGCTTATTTTTACCGACTTTACATACCAATAATCAAAATAAATGTCAGATCTTATAGTACCACAATATGGAAGCCATTTAGAGAATACATTTTTAATCTGGAAAGCTACCTACAGTAGGGCTCTGAATTTAGTGGAGCTGAGAGAGATGATCATGTTTTTGATCAAAGCGTAAAAGGAATGATTAAGAAAGAAAAGGTTCTGTGAATCAAGGTGCGACGAGTTTTTTTTTAAAATAGAAAAGCATAGGTTTTTGATCAGTTTTCGATTAGTATAGATTCCTCTGAAGAATGCTCCACTGGCTAGCCTGATACAATGCTTTACCGCTGTGTTAACTTATATCTTCCATACTATTGGCATACTGAACTATGAAGTGAGAAAGTGGAGCAAGATTCTATCCAAAAAAGCGTTTATTACTAATAATTTTTTCTTAAATTTGTTTCTTCTAAATTAATTTTATTTTATTTTTTTTAGTAATATTTAAACTTTCTTTTAATTTTATTTCCCATTTTTTCTTAGAATTTTTCAATATCAATTTTTTTTTAATTTTTATTTTTAGCAATAAACTCGTATTTTTATATGTTTTCTTTAATTTTTTATAAGCTTTTCGCTTTTAATATTATTATATTAAAATAATTATACATTAAATAAATTTATTATCAATTATTACACGAATTAGATGAATTTTAAATTTATTTTTGTTTTTTTTTTTTTAAATATATTTTTGATTTTTTTAAACACTTAGTATAAAGATTATACAATATAATTAGTCATTATTAATTATGTATAAAACAGTTTTTTTGTTTGTATTTTTTTTTCATTGGAAATATTTTCAATATATATTTTTTTTTCTATACTGATTTTCATATACTTTTAATTTTTTTAAAATATTTTTAAATTTGTATTTTTTATGTATGTGTTTTTTCTTAAAGCAGGTCTATTATTAGTGACGTATTAGTACAATAGGAAAATAAAAAAAAATTAATTTGATTAATTCAGTAAATTCTCAAGTAATTTTATTTTGAATTTAGACAAATTTATGCTTTAATTTATATAAATTAGTCAAAATCATTTTGATATACCTCAATACATAGTTATTGAGGTCCTTTTTGTTAGCAAATTGAATATGATTTTCTTAAAATCTTAGAAAAAAATGAAAATTAGTATACATTTAATTTGGATGAACTCTTGACAAAATATCCTTAATCATTTTTTTTAAGTATTTTTTCGCAGTCGAATTTTTTAGACATTTTTTTTTTATATTTTAACTAAGAAATAAGTTTTTTTATTAAAAAAAAAAAAAATTAAATTGCAAATTAACCCAAATTATTATACAAAAATTATTTGAATTTTTTTGTTAGAATATTTTGAGACCTTTCCAAATAGTAATTTTTTATACTGAATTTGCATTAAAACAAAAATGAAAATTTTCAAAAAAATATCCTGGTTTGCGGACGTATCTGGGTCATTTAGATTATTATTAATTAACTTATTGTGAATTTTATACTCTAGTTATTTTTTTTTTTAATTCAATATTTTTACATATATTGGAATGATGATATCCACTCCTCTCCTTTGAGAAAAAACAATAGGTTGGAAAATAAATCCAAATCTTCTAACGTTTTTTTAGGGAAAAAAAATTATAAAATAAAAATTTTCCCATTAAATAACCAGAAATAATTACACAATATTCATTAGACGCTTTGGCAATATTTTTCAAATTAATCATAATTGCAAAAATTAGTTATACAATATGTTCTATTATATTTATAGTATTTTTTTTTGTCAAAGCCCAGTTTATTCAAACTTAAACGAAAAGAAATGAAAGAAAATTTCTTAATAATAACCAAAAAGCATCCCTTATCTCTCTAGTTAATTTGGAATATTGGTGTTTATAAAACAAAAAAATCCCTCTTTAATATACACTTACATTTTTTGTTCGTCTTTTCTTTTATTTTTATAATAAGAAGTATAAATCTTCTTTAGATATTTCCTTATTCATATTTTCAAAAAAAAAAAAAAAAATTACCAAAAAAAAAGCTGTTCAGCAAAATAGAAGAAAATATTGAACAAAAATTTTGTGAAATTTTCAGAATTTACCTGTCAACTTATCATTAACTCGAAATTTTTTTATTTATTGTAACAAATGAGCTCAAGCACAAATTATTAAGTATGTAACCCTTTTTCAACATTCAAACCTTCATTTTAGTCAAATTTCCCTCATTATGTCTATTTTCCTTCCTGTTTCTGTTTAATTAAAAATAGACCCGCTTATTGAACAGAATTTCAACCCTAATTTCAAGTGTTCATTATGGGCTCATTTAATTTACCAGCATTTAATATAATATCGTTATTTTGTTTATGTTTTTATTCTTTAATTTTTTATTATTTATTATTATTATTATTATTATTATGATTTTTTAATTAATTTTTTAATCTTAAAAACATTTCGTATTTTTATTTATACGAGTATTTTTTTTTGTTTATTTTTGGGATCAAAACATTTTGCGTTTATGTTTTTCAGAAAATTTGTTCACATTGCTATTTTTTTTTCTTCTAATATTGGACACCTGTCACTGTGATAATAATTATTTAAATACACTTAATGGTAAAATAAATATTTTATAATAAAGTAGAGCCTTTAAAAATTAAAATTAAAAATTCAATAGATTATCGGCAAAAAATATATTCATCAAATGTACCAATGTTAGCGAATAAAAAAAAATGAAATCCCTTAAACAGTGAAAAACAAAATTCAGTTTTTAGTTGTTGTTTTTTTTTTAAAGTTATTACTATTATTCGTAGCTACTTTATTTTTTTTTATATTTGATTTTTATTAAATTATGTTTTTATTTTTTTATTTCTATTGATTTTTTTTTTGCGGAAATTTTAATGCTAATTTTCTCACAAAAACCATCTTGAACTAATGATCGATTTAGCATTATTAAAAATTGTTGAAAAATACCCATTCGATATTATTAAACTGATTACCGATATTGAGAAAATTCCATATTTTTGTATACCATCGCGATAATGTTGGCTAACCTGTGAACTATGCATAATTGGCTCCTTGGGATGAGTTGTAAACTGTTTGGTTTCGGTCCAATCACTTAGGCCGGCCGGATTTCTAGATGCCACTCGTATATGATAGGTTGTATTTGATGCCAGATTATTTATTAAATAAGTTGCACCTAAATTGTAAATGATTGTTTTTCGTTTGTTGTATTAAATATTTTGGAAGTTAGAATAATTGCTATTAATTGGTGGAAATGTTTTGAGCAGTTTGAATTTTGACAAGTAATAGAGTTGTAGAGCGAATTGAGCACAATGTGTCGGTAATATTTTTGATATTAAGCTATGAGAGAAAGGGCAATAAAGGAGTATAATGTAAATCTAAGTGGATAAGGGTCTGTTGAGAAGTTTAATCTTACTGAATTTTCTTGGAATATAATATAAATGGCTAAGTACAATGCCAACTAATATAAATTACTTACGTAAATAGAGTACTTACTACTACGATTTAAGGATTTTCATTAAAAAAAATTTACTACCCAATATTACCCAGTAAATTTTTAAACAAATATTTTAAGAATATTACTAAAAAGGCGACTTTTTTAGTTTAATAAAATTTATTTTGAAATTTAATGAATACCTCTGATCAGGAGGTAACGGGGTAGTTTTTAAAGTAATTAATAATATTTTTTCTTGTTCTCCAAAAAAAAAGGTAAATATTTTTTTAGCATTAAATTACTTTCATACAAAATTTTGAATAGCAAAAAAAATTATAGGCGTGAAGGGGAGGTTATTTTTTTATACTTAAATTTTAACTTTTAATTATTCCTCTCCCCTTCCCCTTATTCTCATCCTTCTGTAAATTTAGTAAATTTTATAGAATTATTATAAAAATTTTGCAATTATTGTGAATTTAAAAATAAAAATTGCGAAAAATTCTTTTATGAATTTTCCAAAATTGTTTTTTAGATGAAAATAATTTTAAAACTTTTTTAAAAAGATGTGAAAATATTTTTTTTTTTTTAAAGAATATAGGTTCAAACATTATTATTTTTATACAATAGTAAAAATTGTTAATAGACAGCAGTCAGAGTGTTAGTAAAACTTTTCAAATTTCATGATTCCAAAGGAATTATCAGGTAAATATTTTTAATAACTTATAAATGAAGGAAACTTCCTACATTTTCATATAATTTCTTTGAAAAATTAAAAGTTTTGATGTGTTACTTACCATCTCCGAATCCAAAGTTAAGAATTTTTGCCGTGTCCCATTTACCACCATTCGCTTGTAATTCTTGATCCGCAATCAATTCAAAACGATATCCATTAATGTCCATTTCATGTCGAATATTTGAAACACGCACAGCCCCAACATCAATATCAAACGTGTCCGAATTGACGCCACGTAATGATACCTGACCAGGTGGAGCTGGCTTGGTACCTTCCTGAAGTGTTATAATACGTTCCAATGTACCAAGCTTGTTCGATGCCTTGCACTTATAATCACCAAACACGCTACTATCATTGACCATTATTTGCAGCATGGATGCATGCTGATCAGAATAGATTGTATGGGTTTTAAGGTTAATCTTCTTTCCATGACGATACCATGTAAAATTAGGATGGGGCTCTGCTTCAGCTTCACAAGTTAAATTAACAACACCATTTAAGTAGCCATATTGAAGATCGGCTGTTGCCTTTCGAACAGGTGCTATTGGCTTATCTGAATTTTGTGTTATGTTTTTTTTTTTTGATATAGAAAAAAATTTATAGTTTTTATATTAAAATAATAAAAATTCTTATTTTCTAAATTTATTGACGATCGAATAAGAAACTATCCAATTTGTGCTTTGGAAGAAAAATTTTATTAAAATAGAGTTTTTGATAAAAAAAAAAATTACTAAATTAAACACGTATGTCCTAAATATAAAAATAATAAAATAAATTCAATGAGATTTCTAAGCAGAAATCGATTTTGAGATAATTTTAATTATTATCTGAGTAAATACAATTTGTTATAAAAATTTACAGAAACGTCCAACGGCATCAAATTACATGATCTTAGATGGTTGGCAATAAATCAAAAATTTGTTGTGTTATATAGTGTTTGGCATCTTTTTTGAAACCTTTAATTTTAAAGCAACAAAAAATCGGTAATCATGTGGCCATATCGCTCAGAATTGACGGTAACGGTCTCTGACACCTTCAGACCAAAATTCCCAGTAGATAGTCACTTTTTTTTTTTAGATAAAATAGCATTCCCAAAATTAGTAAAAGGTTTTTAAATTATTATTCTTTTAGATAATTGGCATATCCAACCATCGAGCGAGAAATTAGCCTCATCATTGAAAAACATTTTCTTTGAAAAATTAGTATATAAAGTCTCTCCTTACAGCATCCAGTGAGCATATCTTTTGCATTATTTATGATCAATAAAAAAAAATGAGATAATATAAGTTAAACAAAAATAATATTTAATTATATTTTATTTATATTTAAAAATTATCAAATGATAGAGCTGTAATTTTCAAACTACAATTAGGATAATTATTACTCTTATAAACTCTTATAAAAAAATTAATATTTTGAGACGCTTTTGATATTTTTCTCTAATTTTTATCCCACACGTTTTTTTGTTAATTATTCTTTTAATAATAAAAAATCCCAATTATACATTTTACATAATTAACTGTACGAAAATTGGTGTTATTTATTTTTTTATCAAATCCGATCAATTATAACTGATATTTTGTTATTTTTATTTTTAACATTAACTTTTATTCATCTGAAGGGATGGCTCTTTTGGCTAGGCGAATAAGTTCATATTTATTCTTAACCCAAATTTTTTTTAAAGGGAAATGGAGAGGGTCTGTTGAAATTTCTCTTTATTTCACATCTCACATAAAAGTTAATTTGATGAATAATTTCTTACAGTTCAGGTCACTTTACTGACTTTTCGCATTCTTAGTTGCCCATCGAATATCGTCAATTCTGAATATTTATGGTTTCGAAAGGAAACAAGAAACTTCCATTAGTAAGAGGATTTACAATTTCCATCACGAGCACTATCTGTAGGCAGGAACACACCCCAACTGCTATGAACAGAAGCTCTTGACAAGTTTCGCTTCTTATCATAGCTGGAGGCACTTGTCATGCTCAACAAAAAAAAAAAAAAAGAACGCAACGGATGGTAGGCGATAAGTTATTTTCTCTACTATCTCAATTTTCTGTTGGTATTTGTTGAATTTTGATTAGAGTTTTTAGATGAAGATTATATTACAGTCAAAAATAATAGAAAATTAGAGAAAGAGAGAATTGTTGGGAAGCGTGGGAGTTTGCATGGGTAGTGTTGACATAGAAAAAAGAAGAATAAACAAACTTTGAGGATGAGTTATGGAAAAGAGAAAAAAATCCCATTAAAATAGAATATTTTTTTCGCCTTAAGAAAATATGAAAAGTGGATATTATTGAAACTTGATCGTGGCATTCATCAGTCATGTTTGACTTTTCCAAATATCAATATTGCCTTATATCTAATATGAAATTACTTTATAAATAGATTGATATGACCTTCCTCTCCGTCCTACTTTCCCAAAAAGTACCATATAGTTTCTCTATGGTTCTTATAAGAATATGTGATAGAAATTTTTTTGAAAATTTTCTTGACTCATCGATGATGGTAAAAAAATACAATAAATCCCATCACCTCTCCCCTCAAAAAAAAAAATACCATCTCATCATCAGCATCATCATCTCATCATATTATTATTATTATTTATTTATTAACATTGATTTTTTTTTCTTCTATTATTACCCATTTTAATAAGACAAATAGACAAGAAATCATAAAAATCATGATGTGATAAAATTTGTATTGAATAAAATTCAAAGGGGAGCAAAATAACAAAACAAATACTCTACAAAAAGTGGTTTATTTAGGGGTAGATAAATTGGATGATAATAAGGTAGATGGTAATGGTACTTACGTTGAACATTCAGGCGAATTGTTTGTTCACGAACATCGCTGATTTTTGGTGAAACTTGAAAGGCTCGGCAGGTGTACTCTCCACTATCATTCCTTGTTACACTCTTGATATGCAAACCATCAGCCAATATTATATATTTGGGGCTAGGTGCTAAATAAAAAAATAAAAGATTTCTTTTTTAAATTTATTTTTGAAAAAAAAACAATTTTTTTATAGAATACATCTTTTTTATGAAAAATATTTTTTTTTTATATTTTAACGTGCAGACATTTCTAACTGAATTCTTTAAATCTATGAAAATATCAAACAACTAACTTATTTAAAGGAAAGAAGATAAAAGGAAGGGGGGACCGTATAATCTCCAGAAATATTGTAAATTTTAAAAATTGATTACAATAGTTGTGACCAATTAAAAAAAAATACTTTTTCAAACACTTTCCACTTCTATAAGTTTAAAAAAACCATATCCTTGGAAAAGAATAGAGCTTGATGGGTTTTTAATTTGAAAATTTAAGGAAAATAATTTTTTTTAAAACTCTTTGACTAACTACCGAGAGAAAAAATAAAAATTTTCATTTTTTTTTTTGTTTTTTTATGGTAGAAAAATTGATGGAAATTTAGGAAAAAAAATTAATTGCAAGTTGAGAAAATTTTTGTTTAAAACTAACAATTTGTGGATACATTTTAGGGGGAAAATAATTTGAACGTCCAAAAAAAGCTATGCTCCTAAAAGTTATAAAAAAAATTCTCACTTCATGAAATTTTGGGAAATTATTGAATTTTGAGATTTTGATTTATGTAGAACTCCGCCCGGGACAGTTCCAAGCCCGACTATAAAAGGAGGAGAAAAACCGGATGAAAGAGTGGCACTTATAGGGTAGGCTAGTCGAAGAACAGTGCAGTAAACCAACGGTGCAATTATAGTTGCTCACCAAGTGTTTCCAAGGGCCTCTAAGTAGGTTGGGCTTACTTTTTAGTCAGCCAAAAGATGAAGCCTGTTATTATCGAATTTGAAGCAATAAATGAGAGGATATGTACTCTAAATTTCCTCATGCATTTTTCCAAAACTTCAGTTCTCAGCAAAAACTATTGGTACATTTTATCGTCGTTTCATAGAAGGATCCTTTGAAGAATTTTTGGGACCATACATGAGGATAGACGATTCCAAAACCTATTTAACAACAAGATCCTGGAACGTTACCACCACAGCTCGCTTGAGGATAAAAGGACAGGGCACTTAATCCGTCTGGATAATAAAGATCTCTATTTATGGTCCCAGAAGACGAGGCAGGCTCTGCCTTCGAGATAGCGATGGCGTTAGTCAGAATGCCAAGGACATGCTTGAAGTGTCGTACGGAAATTATCTTTGACATTAAAGAAAATACTAAATAGGACTAGGAAAAAATTTTTATTATTAAATTTAGAATAACCTTTTTTAAGAAAATATTTCTAGGAAAAAAAGGACTTCATTTTGAAAAATCAACTTTTTTGAATATTTTAATCAAAAATTTGCACAAAAAACAATGTGAATCTTTTTTACAAAAATTAATATAAAAAATACAAAAACAATTTTTAAAAAAATACAAAAATTTAAAAAATTACCACCTGTAATAAAAATTTGTATATTTTTTCAAAAAAATGTTGCATATATTTTAGATAAATTGTAATTTTCTTCTATTTTAATTTAATTATTTCAAAAAATACTATGAATCATGGAATCTTTTTAATTAATTTGAAATCGTACAAGAACTTATTAATTAAAGCAGCCAGAATAACATTTTCCTAATATACATTATAGAAAAAGGAACTTAAAAGTATTTCCAGCAAAAAATATTGAATAAGAATGCCTTCTTGTAGATTGAAAATATAAGTACTCACTTTGAATACTGAGTCCATTGAACGACCATGAAACGACTGGTTCAGGATCTCCTTTGACCTCACATCGAATGGTGGCATCTTTGTCCTCAAGTCCTACCTGTACAATTGGTGTATCCATAAAGGATATTGGCTCTGTTGTATTGTAAATAAATAGAAATTAAATTGACATTATCACTTGTGCATTTATGTACACATCAACTTACGATTGACTATCAGACGAAACGAAATTCGTGCTTCTTTATCTGTAGTTTCGCATGTCCAATTCCCCCTATCGGCTAGGGAGATGTGCTTAAAAAATAGCGCCAACGAATCTTTAATGAATCATAAAAATTTGCCCATTACATTCGCTTTTTATTAGTTTTCACAGATTTTTCTCTATACATACCTGCCCTCATTTGATCAACATAAACCCGACCTTCGGTTTGGTTGATAACTTCTCCTTTCGGACTGATCCATATCACTTTAGTGTCCTTGTGACTTTTACATGTAACAAAATGCGATGCGTTCACAAAATGTACACTCTCGTTACTCGGTGGTATCAGTTCTATGTGATTATGATGGCTAGCTCGACCGGGCACTGGAAATTTAAAAAATAAACGGAAAATTTTTTTTATTGATTGTTTGTAGCCAAAAAGAAGATCTTTAAAATGTTGGTAAAAGTTGTCTTCAAAAATTGTTGTTTTTTTTTTGGAAAATTGTCGGTTTTTTTAAAAAAATTATATTTTTGAGCAGCAAGGAGGATTTTTTGAGAATCTTGGCAGTTTTTTTGGTAGGAATGGGGTTGTAAGGGTTTTTTTCGAAACTCAGAAACTTATCTAGATCTTTCGAATCGAACAATTCTAAACGAAAAGATCCAAAAAAACCTTAAAAGAACCGCTCAACTGGGGCCAAGATGAACCAGTAAACTGTAGATTATTTTCTATATGCATAACCTGTTTTTGAACTGTACTTAAATACAAATCACATCTTTAAGCAAAAGTCTCCTAATATTATAAACTGAGTTATAGACTTGAACCTTTCCATACTGTAACATCAAAAATCTTAAGCTTATTAAGTTTGTTTTTTCTAATCCCTTTTATTAACATGAATTTCCAAAAAATCGTTAGTATTCTTAACACGTGTTTCCCATATAATTCTAAAAGGCCTCGCATCACATGCCCATCTCTATCAATAAATTTTTGTAGGAAAAAGTGATCAAGGCAGTTCCCCATATACCATTTTTCTAAAAATATGCCAACATATACGGCACGCCTTTAACCGCATTTGTTTAACTGGATTAATTTGGAAACACAGAATAATTCTATCTGTAAGAATGTATCTTCCAACTTAATGAAAATGAAGAATATGCAGAAATAACTCCTATTAAATCGGTATTATGGTAGCCGTGGCGATAGTTTTGGTGATTTGTTCGATGCCAAATTCTAAGTAGGCGGCGCACAAATTAGCAGAATTATGCATGGAGTTATTAGACAGTTTTGGTGTCTCTGGAGAAAATTCCATGATTTGAAGATGCCTTGTCAAATGATCGGCAAAACCGACCGTATGATCGTGCTGCCGTCTACAGAAAAGTGACGTCAGCAGACAATATGATACAATCATACGATCGAGTTAGGGAGCCGGAACCACAAGCTTGTATTCGGGATTCGATGTCAAGCATTCCAATAGAAAAATTAACACCTTATGTATCTCCATTTTCCACTATATGCTCAAGAATGATTTCTTTGATAATGGTGATTGTGAGACCACCATTATCACCGTAAAGTAAAAAGTTCTCCGAGTATTATCGTAACTTACGATCTTCATTTCAGTTTTTTATACCTTCCTCATCTCCAATCTAACATTCAGGGAATAGTTTTGCATATTCCATGTTATCATACCATAACATCTAACATCACTCAGGGTAGCATTCTTGGTCCCATACTCTAAAATATTTATGCTTCCAATGATAATCGTAAACTTTTACAAAAATACATCCTGAAATTTCAAAACTATTTTACGAAAATGAGAGAAAAAGTTTACTCTAGCGAAAAACTTAAGATCCGCTACTTGGGACTGTATATGAATACATGGATGACTTGGAATATGCACACACAACAACCAAGACTTTTTCGACGATATCGCGAATTTCAAAAAGTATCCCGAATTTTGAATTTCAGCGGGTTACGTATATTCGGTTTTCGATTTTTGTATTGCGTTATATTGGTACTCATGTCTCTCACTTATGCTGACAAATTCTGCCATTTTGAATGTTCAGTTAATTTTTGACAGCTGCTTTGCTTCCACGTGTTTTGGCTCGTCTTCGATTTTTGCCCATTCCAAAAAATGGATCAAAGAATCTGTATTTAATTTTTTGTGAAAAACAAAATTAATTGCGAGGACACATTCCGAATGTTGACTGTGGTATATGGTAAAGCTACCTTGGACCGAAGCAATGTTTATCGGTGGTACAAAATGTTCTCAGAGGGCCGAGAAGATGTGAACGACGAAAAGCGTGCCGGACGCCCGAGCACGTCAACAACAGACGAAAACATTGATAAAGTGAAAAAAATAGTATTGGTCAATCGTCGAATCACCGTTAGAGAAGTTGCTGAGGACTTAAACATATCGATTGGCTCGTGCCATTCGATTTTTACCAATGATTTAGGAGTGAGACGGGTCGCCGCGAAATTTGTACCAAAATTGCTCAATTTCGACCAAAAAAAGCATCGCATTAACATTGCTAAGGAGCTATTGGACTCTGTCCGCGACGACCGAAATTTGCTCCAGAGGGTCATAACTGGTGACGAATCATCGGTTTATGGTTATGACGTCGAAACCAAAGCTCAATCATCCCAATTGAAGCACGAGCCAAGACCGAAAAAAGCGCACCAAGTTCGGACGAATGTTAATGTTTTGCTTACAGTTTTCTTCGATTGCCACAGGGTAGAACGGTCAATAAGGAATATAACCTGCAAGTTATGTGCAAGTTGCGAGAAACAATCCGCCAGAAACGCCCGGATTTGTGAAAGAACAAATCTTGGCTTTTGCACCATGATAACAACCCTGCTCACGCATCGTTGCTTGTGTGCGAATTTTTGGCCAAAAACAACACACTAATAATGCCGTATCCAGCGTATTCCCTCGATCCAGCTCCCTGTGACTTTTTGTTGTTCCCGAAACTGAAGACGCTACGCTACGATTGAGGAGATAAAGACGGCATCGAAGGAGGAGCTGAACAAGATCACAAAAAATGATTTTTTGAAATGCTTCGAGGATTTGAAAAAACGTTGGCATAAGTGTATAATATCTGGTTGGGATTACTTTGAAGGGAACCAAATAGATATTCATGAATAAATAAATAATTTTTGGAAAAAAAAACACCAAATTTGCGATACTTTTTGAACAGACCTCCGAGTCTTCAAAAACCATCTGTACTTTAAGATTTGAAATTTGGGATTCAAACAAGCCTTCCAATTCTCGTCGAATCGAATTGTGATAACCAAAAATCCTTTGTAAAATTATTACCTCTTATTTCTATCCACCATGAATTAAATGATACTTTTCTACATTAAGTCCAAACATCTTGATTCTTTCGTTAACCAAGTATATTCTCCTATCCTTTCCGCAGCACCCCCCCCCCCCCCCAAATCATCGATTAAAGTGATATTATTCAAAAAATATTCTCAATTTTTAACTGTAACTAAATACCGATTAGAGTTTTCTCTTCCATAATTTTTCTGTGATTCGGTCATTTCAACTTTCAAAAAATATCAGTCAAAACATCGTACATGTTATGATTTTTTTTACATCTGCCAAATATAAAATAGTATAATTTTAATCATGAAATAATTAACAATAAAACTGGGTGTTCTGTAAAAATGGCATTAACAAACAAAATTGTAAAATTTGGGGCGCGGAAAAACCTCGTGTGATTTACGAAAAACCGATGCTTCCGAAAACAAAGTGACTGTTTGGTACCGTTATATAGACTGGCGGAATCGTTGTGCTGTTCTTCTTTAAAAAATAATCATGACGGGGCCACTACAGTCAATTCTAAGCAATATCGTGACATGTTAACGAAATTTTTGTGACTAAAATTGATATCAATAAGACGGCACAACGAGCCACAAAACACGTCATTACATCGATAAATTTGGTAATTGAATAATCTAGCAATTTGAGACCGTTACACTTTTTCCTTTAAGGTTATTCCAAACGAAAAGTGTATGCCAATAACCCAAGAACAATTCAAGACCAATTCAAGTATAACATGCGACAAGAGACTGAGGCCGTTGATCCACTGTTATTGGGAAAAATCATCAAACATTTTGACTCCAAATTGAGTCGTGGTAGTCAGATGAATGATATTGTTTTTATTCATATTGGTAATAAGTTCAACTTAAACTTTCATTAAAAATTACCGATATTTACTCACAAAATGCGTGCTTCCTTTCAATGGAATTCAAAAACCAACCGTTGACCCATGATTTCCTTATAAATTTTCCAATAAATTAAAACGAAAAAAGCTAAAATAATATTTACTTGAACATTTGCCCCTAAAAATTTATATTAAAACATAGGAATCCGCTCTATTAAAGTTTTGTCATTTTTTGTTGTTGCTGTTTTTAAATCTAAACAGTTCCTCTACAAACGTAAAAAAATATTCATATTTATTAGGCAATAATATTTTTTTGTTGTTGTAGTAATTTCTGCTACAAAAATTTTGGAAAAATAAAAACAAATTTTTAGTTTTTGAGTAGAAATTTTTGTTTTTTTTTTGTATAAATGAAGAAAGTTAAACTATTCTTGTGGAACAAAATAAAAAAATGAAAATATGTCCAAAACAGAAGTGAAAATTAGTAAGAGGGAACCACGTTTAGGTATAGACGGTCATGCATCTTTGATGAAAATTGGCAATGAAAGAGTTCATCATATTTCTTGCAATTGTCCGCAAAATTTATATGAACAGGAAAGGTTAGAAATTATTTTTAAAAAAACCCCCGCATATTTTTAGCAGCTTAAATTTATTTTAGAAAAAGGGCCGGAAAAAGCTACCCTGAAAATACTTCAATGAGACAACAAGTGAGTTTTAGTACGGCACTCGAGACGGAAATGCTTTCGAATATTTACAGCGATAATAAAAGTAACAAATCTCGTCAAACTCAAAATTCTCTTCTATCAAAAATACCATCTGAAAAGTTGCCTGGCATTATTAGGTCACATCATAGTATGTACTAGTACCAGATCAGAAAATCTAAGGTCGGAATTTAATATATGTTTGCATTTATAATCCTGCAATTAGATCGCAAATATGAATCGTATCATCCCCAAAGGATTCCAGAACTTTCTGTCATTGCAGTCGCTAAAGAGCGTCCGGCTGGCGAAATGTTTCAATATCAAGGCCAGGAGATCGTACAAGTTGTCGAAGAATTGATGGAACAAGCGTGTATATTGAAATCCCGCCTAGTTGAGATGATTGACAAATACCAGGGCAAGATTTGTGGTCTCGATGATAAGGGAGCTGCAGGGTCGAAGCGGACTCTTGTTGAATCTGGAGGTGGAACGCCGGCCTTGACGAAGAAAACGGCATCTGAATCGTGTACACGGTTAAAAGGTGGCTATTCGGATACTTCACTTATGATAAAAAATATAAAACCGGAGAGCTTAGATAACAGCAATCATAGTGGCGGAGACATGACCGGTTTGAATGAAAAAATCGTTAAAGTCCAACAGCAAATGGAACAACTGAAAGTTCAAATGGACAAATACTGTAACAACTGCAAATGTAGTAAGGATACGGAAAATGTGCATGTGAATAATAAGTTCGGTTTCGACGACTTGTCGTCCCAGCTTATGGATAAGGCCGACGAAATCAAGGGGATGTTGAAGGATCTAAAATCGGATTATTCTAGTCAGAATGGTCTACAATTTGATAGTAATGGAAATAATGGCCAACAACGTGTAGCCCAACATTGTGAAACAGACGTCAGACGCGTCAGTCCAGAGTACACGAGAACATCGAATACGCTACAGACAGTCGAGGGAGCACGTAACAAAAGTGGTAATATCGAAACGTCAGCAATCGACGAAACAGTCGAGACCAATGTCAATACGATTGGGCATAACAGTGATAGGAATCGAAATTCAAATCCGGGCCCAAATAGTGTTTATATGAAAACTCAAAAGAAAATGGACGAGCGTGTCGAAAAGCTGAACGAAAACGATAGACATCGAATGGCAGATACTGTAACCGAGAGAACTGTGAAAAGCGGTGAGAAGACCTTCCGAGAAGTTAATACAATCACTGAAAATGATATACTATATCCCGAAGGACGAGTGATAAAAACCAGTAAGAAAACCGTACGGACAGAAATAGTCGAAGGGTTGGAACCGCAGGAGAAGCTGGTACGGAATGTGAGAATGAAACGACACATCAACAGTCGAACGGGCGAAGTTAAGGATATCATGCTGGATGATAATGAAGAATCCGATGGGGAATTTGATGATCTCCTAAGGCGATTGAAAGAACCGAAATCCGGAAGCTTTTCGAAGAGATCCGGCAGTCCTTCGCACTATGATGGCGGGACAACACGTGAGAAGGCTGGCTACAATCCTAATATTTGCAATGAACAGAACTGCCCATTTACACCGAAGCCGTCTATGAACTGTGAATCCGTTGTTCTCAATAAAAGGTCTTACGATACTCAAGAGCCTTGTAGACGGTCAAGCTCTAGGCTTAATCAGAGAAAGGCTGGATTTTCAAATCCACAGTGCTATACTACAGAAAGGCAAGTAAACGGACGATCCAATAATACATTCCTTCCAGTTAGACCAGAGGAATTAACCAGATCAAGACTACAGTACATTTCAACGAATTCAGAAGTTCAGGGCAGGAACGTTGTGGGCTGTAAGTTTTCCGAGCATGACGCTCAAGCCAACCGAAAGAACCGAAAAGATGGTGACTTGAATTTGGCTGGCCGTACCGATTCATATTTTGTTGAATTAGTCGACGATTCACCAAGTAGTCCGGGTGGAAAAGCATCCCGATCAACTAGAATTGCCGCGGGCAGCGATAATCTCTCCTTAATGCCCACCACAAGAATGGATAACGACGTTTCCGTTTGTAGTATTGAAGTGGACAAAATCATTCACATAATAACACAATTAGCCGGCAATCGATCCACAAAGAATTTCTTCGTTTCTGTCCTACCTGAAAAACATCATTCAAAAAATTATCGCATCAATGTTGTTGATAAGGAGACGGGCAACCTGTTGGGCTATTTCTACATCGATGAGGGTAAATTTCAAGAAGCTCGATCCGAAGGTATTTTTGATAATTTTCTGTCATTATTTGTGCTCAATTCGATTGGATCGTATAATGATTTTGTAAGTTTAATTAACCGGGAAGGAGAATAGGGAAACATTTTTAATTGTTTTTCAATAAAAAAAAAATTTCGTTTCCAGAAAAAAGGTATCAATCCATCGATTATGCGTTGTGAACAGTGTTTTGGGATATGCGGATGCAATATTAAAGAAATCTGACGGTGATGCCCAGACAGACACGTCCCCATGGGCAGATAGAGACTGATGGACATAGTCTTGCCAGCTTCTGGAATTGGTTATGCAAATTGTTATAAAATTTGTTGCTACATTAAAATTGTTCAATTAGTCACCATTAGTTGTGAGCATTTTACTAAACACTAGGGGACAAGTTGGGCCATATTCCCGGAAATGGCTAAATTTCTATCTTTTTGTGAGATGAATCCATAAGGACATGTGTTGTTCTAAAGCGTTTCTGGCTCTTTCTATGAAAACCTTTTTCGAAATGTACTTCAGGACAAAAAATAGCATAACTTTTCGGAGAGTTTTGCATATTTTCATGGTTTTTTGTTTGTTTTATTTTTGTTTGCATTTTTAACAAGTGTACTATGTACTCAGGATTTGTACCGAAAGTGGAAAAATGTATTTTCATGTGGGTGGAAAAACTTTTCTTTTTATCTAAACTAAAAGCTTATCCAAATATTGTAATCATAAATAATTCGAGTTATGATAGAATTTTTTTGCAACTTTTATCGCTACAGGATATTGAAATTTTTGGAGTTCCCAGTGTGGGGTTGCTTTAAGAGAAAAAAAATCAAAAATATAAATATTTGTGCTTTTTTTAATGGGTATTTTTATACATGTAAATTTTTGTTAATTAATTGGCGACGTTATAAAAATTCTCCATTAAAAGAAGGATTTTAAATTTGGAAAATTTCCTAGGTAAAAATTGTTCGCTTTAATCAAGCTCCTTCCCAAAAACAAAGCTCCTGGCTATGATCTGATTACCTTCAATATAATACAACAACTCCCTAAAAGAGCAATAGTGTCCTTGTCACAATATATAACTCCATTCTTAGAACTATACATTTCCCAATCCTCTGGAAATTTGCCATCATTAAAATGATCCCTAAGCCCAATAAACCAATAAACCGCCACACTTCCTACAGGTCAATAAGTCTCCTTCCACTACTCTCAAAAATCTTTCGATTTCATTGCATCCTCTTTAGAAAGAAAAGAGCACTGTCCCGGTGTGTTTCTTGATATAAGTCAAGCTTTTGATAGAGTTTGGCAACCGGGTCTACTCTGGAAACTCAAAGGTTCCTTCCTTCCACCGACTTTCTAATCCGAAGATCATTCCTTTCCAACCGACACTTCCAAGTAAATGAATCCAACGAACTCTCCAATATGTCTCCGATATTGGCTGGGGTTCCTCAGGGTAACATACTTGGACACATCCTCTACAACATTTACACATCCGATATCCCAATCTACCCTAATACTTTCTTTACTACATACGCCGATGAAACGGCCTCCCTTGCATCTAGCGAAACTCCCCAACATGCTTCCGAAACTCTCCAAATCTAAATCCAAACCCTACAGAACTGCTTTACTAAGTGGAGAATAAAATTCAATGAACATAAATCTATCCAGGTTACTTTGACTCTCCGTCGTGAGACATACCCTCCCATAAACCTTAATGGCAATGCCATACCGCAACACACCGGAGGTCGGTACCTAGGCTGAACTTAAACAAACGCCTGACATGGAACCCACATACAAGACTTAAAAGACAAGAAGTTAAAAGACGATACCTAAAACTACTTCTACTTCTAGACAAACGTTCCAGACTTACTATAGACAGCAAAGTACTGTTATACAATACCTTACTGGAACCCATATGGACATACGGACTAGAACTCTGGGGATCTACTAAGCTTTCTAATTCCCGTCCAATCCAATCCCTTCAATCAAAAGTACTCCGTAAAATTGTCGATGCCCCCTTTTATGTTCGCAATACTGTTATTCATCGTGATCTTAAAGTTCCATTTGTTTGTGATGTTTCAGTATCTCGCTATAAAAAGTTTTGTTCCCGTGTCCTCAATCATAATAATCCTCTTGTTCAGGAACTATCCTCCATTTCCTTCCCTAGAAATACTTATCGAAGACTTAAGTGTCACTGGTCGCGTGATTTACTAAAATACTGAGGCTTAACAGAAACACACGCTAGCAGGAGGAGCTTCATTGGATGTTTACTCCCCACAACCTTTCAAGTTAATTAATACCATTGCTCAAATTTGCTTATTACTTTGTTGTAGTTCTAAATTTCTTAAAAATTAAAAAAAATTGTTCGCAAATACTTAACCTGAAAAAGTTTCCTAAAATTGCTTTCCTAAAATTTACAAATTGGACATATTTTTGGTCAGATATTTATTTAAGTGAGGTAGGCCTTGTCGTGGCTATGCACAAAAAAAAAGAGATATTATTTTCTGCTATCTTATTAGGCAGGGAAGCTTATACGCTCTGAAGATAAGAGGGCTACACCACAGAGGCTTTGCTCCAGGCAAATCATCTGCATGTATGATTTTCTCCCAGTGATAGGTGAATAAACTGCTCGAATATTCATACCTGCTTTAGTATAATTTTCACAGACTTTGAAAACACCGATGATAGTATAAATAGGCTAAAAGCATACACGTGAGAGAATTTTGAATCCCAATGAAACTGTTAATATTGATTAGGTTGATGACGAATAGCCAAAAAATACTGACCGGAGATCACGATCGGAACTGAATACCCAATACCACTATTTATAATGTTCTTTGATCTCTGGTAATGAATCTATGTTCATTGAGTAGACACCAAAAATTGTCTATGTTAACGGTTATGAGTAGACACCAAAAATTATTCGAATTGCGCTCTAACATCGCAAAATTGTTTTTGGTCAATTGTGAGCAATCACGTCCCTCATATTTAAGTGAGTTAAAGGGTCTTTCAAAACAATATTGTTTCAATCATTTCTGATGTGATTACCAAATTTAGTCAACCTGGACCAATAATTTATATTCAATAACAAAGGTGCAGAGACCTCTTAAACTACTCTGAGTTCCACTTGTATCCCATCATACGATCTTTTTTACTGTAGAAAAATCACTTTTAATGGGCTTCATTCCCAAATAAAATAATACAGCTGCTTAAAAATTGAACAAGTTTTTTGTAAATGACCTTATGTCTTGCTAAGGCCAGATATTAATCATACAACCCTCGTAGCTTCTGACTATAAGCATAAGCTTTTAATACCTTTTGAATTGGATTTTTAAATATTCTAATTTTATCTTGACTATCAGAAATTAATAATAAAATACTATTTTTAATTTAAAAATTTCTAAAGTAAGCTGAGTTTGCAAGACATATCAAATCTTTTATAATAAGTACTCTATAAATAAATTAAGAAAGAATTTTTTAAAAAAATGTCTACTTCTATATATACTTTTATTGATAAGAAACTCTTTTAAGACTTTATTAATTAATGTTTCGAGAAGATTTTTGCCTATTTCATATTTGATAATAGAAATTCGACTGCCCAATTTAAACTTTCTCTTTTTATCCAGAAGAGTCTCTTAGCATTTATATTATTGTAGCAAGATTAATTCCATTCAAGAAGAACTATCAGGGGGCCTATTAAAAACCATTCAAATTTCGTTAATGCCTACTCAAGTATTTAAACCTATGTAATTTGATAATAACATAATAGAAATTACTTATTATTATAACCTCTTAAGCGAAAAATTTTCCTAAATTTCATTCAATTTGATTAAATTCATATACTTTGAATTTTCATCTATACTACAAGTACAATAATTTAGGGAGGTCTATTCAGTTCTTTTATCAAATTCATACTAAACTTAATACATCAAAGCATAATATGTAAAGATTTTGTTTCATTCATTGAAATATTTTGATTCTCAAAGAATAATTTTAATATATTTATACTATATTCATATTGAGCTTTTGTACATAATTTCGAGTCAATAATTTTATTTATTTTGACAAGCAATTAGATGATTTCTTAGAAGATGAATTAAATTTTCATCTTAAATAATCTCCAGATGGTAGATATAATGAGTGAATTTTATTAAAGCACGTATACAAAAAAAAATTTACGTAAAAAATCTCTGAAAGAGGTTTTAATTTAATTGTTACAAAAGTCAATTTTGAATTTTGCATAAGACACTCTATGGGAAAGTATTGGTTTTGTGTAGCGCCAAGAAGCTGTAGGCTTATTATGCTATTGTTAACTGAAATATCCTTATCTTAAAAAATATCGAAAATATTAAAGGGTGCCTTTCCCATCTGAACACTGTTGTCTTGAATATTATTCTGGTAAAATAAATTTCCACATAAAAGATAGAATAAAAATTCCCACTTCTTTTCTTATTATTGAAAATATGTGAAATTATTAATTTTATTATTTGTCTCTGCTTCTGACAATCCCTTTTACCTCTCTCAATAATGATCAACAAATTTCAGTATTGAATATGTATCCACCTTAAGATTCTTTTGATATCATATAAACATACGTACACACATCCACCTACACCCACTTGGAGGAGCAAATTTTCAGGATTCAATCAATTTTAGAAAAGTTCTTAGAATTTTCATTTTGACAGTAATACACCCCTAGTTCTCTATCAAGTGTATAATATGCCAAAATGTATCAATTCAAATAAGTTATTTAGCAATTAGACTGCTTATTAAAAAATTATTGCACGTTTCGGAAATCTCTGTTAAAAACTGTACTTTGGATTAAAATATATTTAAAACTACATATAATATTTTCAAATGCTCTTTTGCGTTTATTCCCTTTTAGAAAAAGTATAATCTTTGTTGATAAAGTTTTATTCTAATAGAGAAATGAGTAGCACAGAATTACAGGTATAGAAAATATGAAGTAAATAAATTCTTCGAACCCTTTTTATACACAACCCCTTACCAAAGAGTAAAGTACAAAATCCACAATCACTTTTGTATTAAAATCTATTCCATATAAGCCAAGAGGAAAACATAAGCTTTTTTTAAAGAACATTAAATCACTTTTGAATTTGTTATATTAGAAAAGTTTTAATAATTTTCAAAAGTTCAATATACAGTGGTGGCCAGAAAATTTTGCCCTCTTCGTTTTTATTAATTAATTGATAAATTCGTAATTTTCAAATTGGGATTTCTACCATCTGTTGGGCTCTGTGTCTATCTGGGAGATATAAGAGAATACTTATTCTCGGTTGGGGTGTACATAAAGAACGTTTACAAGCAATTGTAAAGCGGTACGAAAAATTGGAAGTTTGCTGTGCAAAAATGATCAGAGAGATCACGGAAAATGAAGACTGACGAATATAATTTCTTAAGACTACAGTTCTCAGGAAATCGTTTCAAAAAGCAGATCTATATCGAGCTCGAAAAACCAAAATTTTGAAAATCCTTAAAAGAAGATTAGTACCAACAGGAGTTTGTGCACGGTGAGAAGACCTTATGCCGGATTTGACCGCATCTGCGCTTAAGAAATTCTTGACTTCGGCCGGTGAGCATATCAATTGAGCTGGCTCGATATGGGATAATGTCGTCTTTTCTAACGAGTTCAAATTTAAATATCACATCACCAATGGACGGTTATTTGTCAGCCGGAAGAAAGGCGAAGAACTGTCAGAAGAGTGGCTGTAAATGATATCGCTAAGGATAGAGGGTGTATTGGTTTAGAGATGTTTCTCTGATGACTAGACACGATCTCTTTTTTATTGAGAAAATCAAATTTTTTGAAATTTACTATCAATACGAAACTTACAAAAACCAGTACCTGAAAAATAAAAGGATAGTACTGATCTGTATCCAAGTGATCTCATGGGTAATTTCGCTTGAAATGCCGATAGGTATTTATGTGGAATATAATAGACAAAAGTTTTCTAATGAAAGTATTCTAGTAGTATGATAATCGGGAATGAAACTACTTATAACGAGCACAATATACGAAGAGTGGAATAAAAGTAATGAGACTGGAATTTTCCTCCATACAGCTTCCCTTTTTTAGACGTTACTCCAAGAAGTCCCTTTTAGACGTTCACCGCAAGTTTCGATCTCTCCCAGTAAATACACGACCCTAAAGAGCACGATAGGACGTGAAGTTGTGTTTTTGGAGTGCTGATTAGCTGAACCTTCGCTTCGTATTTGATTTATTTTTAAATTGACTCATGCAGTAGAAACCCTCAAATTGGTTTTTGTCCTACGCTAAGTTCCTCTACTCATCTCTACCATAGTCCTCTTTCGGACTTTCAACTATCACCCCATTGGTTCTCTCACATGCCTCAGCCTTCCTACTCTATCATGCCAGCTTTTTTCAAAACCCATCTTCCTCCTCTATGCATTTAAGCAATCAAGTAATCCAGCTGTCAATCCCATAACAGTAAGCGGTCCTACCTCGTCCTCAATTCCCCACCTCTTGTGCTTCAACTCTTTGAGAGAGAAAACCCTCGCGGGAGAAAAATAGATTAGTGAAACTTTGAGCAACGATATGCCATCAAATTTGGTGTTAAGCTTGGTGAATCCGTGAACTTGACTTACGAAAAGTTTCAGCGAGACTATGGTTAACATTCCACATTAAAAGCACAAGTTTTGCAGTAGCATACGAGGGTCATTCAACAAGTACTTAGTCTCACCGCCCGATGGAACTGCTGTCACAAAAGAAACTTGTGCTTTTAATGTGGAATGTTAACCATCGTGCAGTACATTCTTTAAGTACCCTACTGTCACAATTTCAGTCGATTTCCTTCATTAGTTTTGTTTTGAGAGCCTTTGAAAGCAAGCGTGTCGGTCGGTTGCACAAAAATGGAAAAAGAACAATATCGTTCGGTGATTAGATTGTTGTTTTTGGAAGGGAAAACGCGCAGCAAAATCAAAGATCGCTTGGATGCTGTGTATGGTGACTCTTCTCCTTCGATGGCGACCGTCAAGAATTGGTTCAACAAGTTTGTTCGTGGCCGCACGTCGGTTTTTGATGAGCCACGCCCAGGTGCCCCGAAAACGGCTGCTACGGAGAAAAACGTTAAAAAAGTCCACGATCTCGTGTTGGCAGACCGTCGATTGAAGGTTCACGAGATAGCTGAGACTGTGGGCATCGCAGTCATATTCTACACGAAGAACTGGGTATGAGAAAGCTGTTGGCGCGATGGGTGCCGCGTTTGCTCAAACCGGAAAACAAGCGCAACCGTGAGACCACATCGGCGACGTGTTTGCCGCTGTTTCAGCGCAATCCAGTGGAGTTCTTGCGTCGTTTCGTGACCGTCGACGAAACATGGATTCACTGGTACCCACCAGAGACCAAGGAACAGTCGAAACAGTGGACTTCACCCGGAGAACGTGCTCCGAAGAAGGTGAAGACTGTTTGATCGGCCGGAAAGGTGATGGCCACCGTTTTCTGGGATTCACAAGGTGTGATCCACATCAATTACCTCGAGAAGTGTAAAACAATCACGGGGCACTACTATGCTGACTTATTTGGCCGATTTGACGTCGAATTGAAGAAAAAGCGGCCCCGCTTTGCGAAGAAAAAAGTGCTGTTCCACCAAGACAACGCGCCGGCTCACACCTCCGCCGTCGCCATGGCCAAATTGGTCGAATTGCGCTACGAATTGCTGCTCCATTCACCGTACTCTCCAGATTTGGCCCCCTGTGACTACTTTTTGTTTCCAAACCTGAAAAAATCACTCGCCGGGAATAGATTTGGGTCGAATGAGGAGGTCATCGTCGCCACGGAGGCCTATTTTGCTTCCCTCGAGAAAATGTATTTTTTGGACGGGTTAAAAAAGTTAGAGCATCGCTGGGCCAAGTGTATCGAGCTTGAAGGAGATTATGTGGAAAAATAAATTGCCACCTTTCCAAAATTTTCGTTTTTCTTTTGTAGGCTAAGTACTTGTTGAATGACCCTACAACAACGGTATTTTAGGAGGGTCAAGATGTAGTAGATCTCGTTCAGGCAGCACTTTATCATCGAATATTGAGGATTGAGGGCGCTTCTGAGGTTAGGTCGTGGATTTATATTGAATCTTCATTCTTCATCAGATTTGGAGTCAATATGTGGGAATGTGAATGGTATGTGGTACCAAAAAACTCACCATTGAAAATGGAAGACAATCTAAAGAATTTGTGCCTTCACCTTCCCGACAGAAGCGGAAATGATTCAGATTTCTTCAGTCGAGGGATTACTGGTAATGAATCATGGATAATCGGGTATGATCCAGAAAAAAAAGTTTCTTCCTCGACTGAAGAAAGCACTAATGCACAAATAAAAATAAAGTTCACGCATATTTGTTTTTTTCTTTGACAGTAGGAGGATTATTCACAAGAAGCTTTTAGTCTCAAGACTAAAGTTTATTATAATGAAGTTCAGGAAACGCTCAAAAATGGGTTCTTCTTCTCAGATCGGACATTGCAGACACTTCGATGCTCCACCATCATCTTCATCGACTAAGCAACCTATCTCCCTCCGTTAGTCACCTGATCTCAAAATAAAAAACTCTTAGATCCATGTTCATGTATCAAAAAACATTTAAAAGGACGTCATCAAAATATTCTATATCTTCACACAGTGAAATTTACTTACCTAACTTCCTATATTCGAGGATACAGAAAGATACTCTCCGAAAATAAAGAATTTTTTTTTTAATTGGACAAAATTTCAGAACCTTTGGCAGCACGTTTATCTCAAGAGTAGTTACCTAAGCATCCCTCCATAATAGTGGATATTGAATAGATCGAATCTTAAATATATAAAAATAATAATGAAAATTTATTTTAATTTTTTTAGTCCTTCCGAGTTGAGTGTCCTTCTATGATTTGGGCCTACTTTTAAGTCATTATATAAAATTGAGAGAATTTAGATATTTTTTTTAATTTACTTTAAATAAATAATTAAGAATAATATTAAAAAATAAAAAAAAAATCCTTTTTCTTTTTAAAAAAAATTTTGCCATTTTCCACTTTTGTATTTATATACAATAGAAAAGAAAAGCAATTTTTTCTCTGCATTCAACTCGTTATCAATAAATTTTTATCAACTGATTTACAGATCCCATTGTGCAAAGATGTTCCATGGCGAATTATATGCTTCTAAAAATACAAATTCTCTCCTTATTTTTACGCGATTGCTACGCACTCGCATTTCCCTTTAGAGTCCTTCTAAAGTGGAAGTACATACAAACATTCACTAACGAAAGATTTGCAACAAGTCCACACAGAGAATTTATAAAACAATCTACATAAAAATTGAAGTAAAATTTCGACAATCGACAATATTTCTGTTACGACCAAAATTTATTGATTTATTTATTTAGGAAGATTTTCTTATCATTGGTGGTAGGTATACTTTTCTGGATATTACGCTATCATAAATAGGATTCGAAGCTTTAATAAATAAGGGCAATCCTGTGACATTTTCGAAACTTTTCCGTTCATCTGGTGTTGTTATTTTGTGATATTTGCAAATCTCCACGGATTTGTATACGTTTAAGTAAATCCTGCGAATCAATATGTATTTAAAAAAAGAGTAAGTGAAAGGAGATGGATGCATGGTAGTAGTTTAAGTATGGAAAGTTTTTGTTAAAATTAATTTATTAAGAAAGGTTGAACAAATTCGATTGAAAATTTTGATTAAAGCAATTTTCTCAAATCGCTTTGAATTAGTGAATGTATTTATTTCACTAACTAAAATTCAAGAAGGATTTGAAAATTTTATAATGGAAACAAATATAATTTAGGTCCGCAAAAAAATCCATTAATTTACGTATATTTTTTGGGAAATTACTCAATGGAAATTCATTTCAAAAAATTCAAAAAATGTCGAATTCTGAAAATTTTATAATTGAAAAATATAATATACAAAAAATGTTTCTTTTATTTTTGCTGATATTTATAATATACAACATACTAACAAGCAGAATTGAATAATATTATTAATTAACGTGAAAGGTTATGGGGAGTAACCATCCATCGAAGTTTCTCCTGCTAGTGTGTGGTTATATTAAGCCTCAGTATTTTAAGAAATCATGCGGCCAGCGACGCTGGCGTATTCGATGGGTATTTTTATGAAAGGAACTGGAGGATAGTTCTTGAACAAGAGAATTAGTATGATTGGAGACACGGGAATGGAACTTTTTATAACGAACAAAAGTTCTAGTCCGTAAGTTCATATTGGTTTCAGTAGAAACTCTGTTTAAAAGTAGTTTGCTCTCTATAGTAAGTTTAGAACGTTTGTCTAGAAGGCGTAATTGTTATAGGTATGGTCTTTTTAGATCTTGTCTTTTAAGTTTTGTAGGTGGGTTCCACATCAAGCATTTGTCTCAGTTCAGTCCTGGGTGCCTTCAATGTATTGTTTTATTTCGCTGGAGATCGAAAGTTAAGTGGGTAGATTTTCGTTAATTAACTTTTACTCTCCACTTGGTAAAGCAGTTCTGGAGGATTTGGATTTGGATTTGGAGATTTTTGGAAGTATCTTGGAGATTTTCGCTAGATACAAGGCAGACCGTATTATTGGCATATGTATCAAAGAGGGAATTGAAACAGTTTGTGATAGCGGATGTATAAATATTGTAATGGATGGGCGCAAATAAATTCCCCTGTGGAACACCAGCTAATATCGGAGAGATATTAGTGAGTTCATTGGATTCATTTAATTAAAAGTGTCGGTTATAAAGGAATGATCTTAGGACTAGGAAATAAGTAGAAGGAAGGATTCTCTTGAGTTTCCAGAGTAATCCCGGTTGCCAAACTCCTTCAAACTCCCTTCATTTTCTTTCTTAAGCGGATGCATTAAAATCGACAACCCGATGACACCGCTGGGTAGTGGAGTGTTCGGAGCGGAAACTAAATTGGTGGTTGGAAATTAAATTTGAGGATCGAGTAGGGGATAGTAAGCGGCGGAGGACTATTTTTTCAAAGATTTTTGAGAGTATTCGAAGGAGACTTATTAGGTTTAAGGATTGGAAAATGTGTTATTCGAAAGATGGAATAATATAGTGTAGCAATATAATTACTCTTTTAGGAAGTTGTCGGAGTATATTGAAGGTGATACGATCATAGCCAGCAGTTTTGTTTTTGAAAAGGACTTTAATTAAATTATAGTATATAAATAGTATATACTATGGGAAATCAATACACTGCACTCAAATAAAACAAATTAGACATGATTATTTATTTTGTTCAAATCGAGTTTCCCAAGATATAAGAGAGAGAATAGTTTATATAGTAGAGTTAGTTAAATTGTTTTGATTATGAATTAGTTGAAATAAAAAAAAGTCCCTTTAAATATATTATTTAAATTAGTTAAAATAAAAAAATTGGTTGTCAAAATAAAATAAGTTATAATAAAATAAAATGTATGGTAAATAAAAATAATGAAATAAAATAAAAATGTACCAAAAATTATATTGCGGGATTATTAATTTAAAAAAAAAGTTTGTCATCTATAAAAAATGGCAAAAATTTTGGTTAAAAATAAAATTTCGAATTTTAAAAATTTGTAATCAAAAAAATTTGGAAAAAGGACTTACGAGTATGTTGACTTTTTTGAGCGATAATATTTCTAAAAAATTAGCATTAGTGGCAGTTTTTCTTTAAATAATGAAATTTAAACAATTGAAAAATACTAATTTCGAAATTATCAAAAATAATATCTTATATTTTATTGCGTTTGATTTTTTATATAAAAACATTTTGGGAAATGTTAAAATTAGTGCAAAATTTTTTTAGAAAACCATGCCAAAAATTTTAATAAAAAATATAATGCCGAATTTGGAAAAATTTATTAAAAAGGACACAAATCGAAATTATAAGAAAATAATTTTAAAAAAATACATTGAATATTTTTAGGTGAAAATTTTTTGAAAATAATATCTAGACCACTGAAAATTTGTAAAAGTGGGCCAAATTTCTTTATAATGTTTAATTTTTATGATGAAACGTCAATTCTCAAATTTAGAAATTTTTGTACCAAATAAAAAAATTAAATTATACTTAATCATATAAGTAAGAGAAATTTTTTTTTAATATTCACAAAATGCTTAGTTTTGGTGAAGAATGTTTTAAAAATACCTTTTCAAAAAATGGCGTTATTTTTAATTAACTACTTCTGAAAAGGTTGAGTAAATAAAAGGGTAATTTTTTTTGAGAAAGATTAATTTTTGTATTTTTCCGACTATTTTGTAAATATGACCTTAACTTTCCATTGATCCAAGCTATCAATTATCAGCAGTAAAATTTTTATTCTATCTCCGTTAGTGTTCGTTCTAGAATTAAAACTATCTCATAAGCTCCTTAATCACATTTGAAAAAAAAAAATACATATCCTAGATTATCTACCAAATATAAAGAATATGTTTTATAAAATGAAGAAATTATTTTGTAGAGTATAGCGTATATTATCCTTAAAAGATTATAAAACGATATCTGAACAATTACAAATGGAACCAACGATAAATCGTTTCTTTTTAGTAGTAAAAATTGCCAAAAATATTACGTCAACTGTTGGTAAATAGGTCAGTATTCATGGATTTGTCGTAGTTGCAATATTTGAAAATGTCGTGGTCAGTTAACAAAAACAATTGGAAAATTGCAATGAAAAGAGTACATGTTAGTATGTTGGTAATTGTGACCTGAACAGAAGATGAAAAATACTTAAAAGGGAGAATTTGGGGCATCATGTTGGCGACTTCCGATGGCAAAAGTTCATAAAGAATTTGTTAATCCTCTGGTGTTCCTTGTAAAATATGCTCATCTTACGAAAATGCACAGTGCGAACATACACGAATAAACACTCTTCTCCATAAGTAGACATATGGAAAGACATATGAAAGGAGCCCCGTACTTTTTATCGTTGATTTATATTTGTGAGTCTATGCATACACTATAATAACGGGAGCAATCATATCATAATGTAATATATGACAACAACAACAAAATTACGAAACAGCAACGAAAAAATTTTGTAGAACATAAACTTTAGTTGACTTTGGTGTATTCCATAATTGATTCGGTGAATGTCCTGAGTGGCTTGTTCGAAATTTCTTGTACAACTTTCAGTTATATTTGTATTATCTACTATGGAATGGAAAATATCTACAAATATGAACGTTTGCCTAGTCCAAAGGAAAAGCACATAAGCCCCAAAGTAAATATTTTATAAAATAATAAAATTGAAATTTCTCCAAGTGGTATACAAGTTTATATTGTGCCCCAGGAGGAAATAATGAATGTGATAATGGCTCAAAATATGTACTTTCACAAGTGTTCTTGTATATTTTACTAGTTTTCACCAAAATTCTTTCACTGACCTTATAGAAAAAAATAATTAATGTTCTATTATTTTCACTAAAAAACAAAAAACCATTTACGAAAAGTATTTTCAACAGATTTATTTGCTTTTTGTATTTTGTACATGAACTCTTTCTAAATATAAACTCTTAAAAAGCACTTGTTCCCGAAAATATATTGTAATTCTAAATGTGTTGAAAATTATATAAAATGTTTTTATAAAGTATTATTTAATGTTTCTGTGCAAGGTTTAATATTTCTTAAAAACTATCAAAATTTTTCTAAAATATTTTATGCTTCTTTTTAAATCTTAAACCGTTTCTGGCCACTTAAAAAGAATTTTGAAATTTTTCAAATTGTTTTCTTGAATTCCAAAATAATTTTTTTTAACATTTTTTTATCGCACTAATAATTAATTGGTCCTGAAAGTTACCCGCAATCTTTGGACTCTCTAATCAAATGAAAATCGTCATTATCTTAAAAATTTTTTAATAGAAGCCATTTGCAGATGAAAAGAGTCGATTAGATATGTTAGAGAAAAAATCTGGCTATTAACTATTAATAAATTATTAGAAGAAAAATGTGACATTATTAAACTTGGTAAAGGTGGAAGGGGGCGGAAAATCTATTCCAAAAATTAGGTAAAAAGTTATGGTAGCCTTAGCAATAGTATTGATGATTTGTTTGTTACCTAAAATTAAAATAGATGGCGCACAAATCAGCAAGACTATGCATCGAATTTTTAATCAGTCCTGTTGCCTCTGGTAGCACTACTGCCAGAAGATTCCATTGGGTGCAATGGCAGTTCTGGTTTTGCGTGTGGGTGGGTGCTCATCAGACCAAATGCAACCATTTTGCTTATTCACATAGCCATTCAACCAGAAATGACCTTCGTCGCTGAACATAATTGTTTGGTGAAATCCCACTCACTGAAAATTCGACGCTAAGGCAGGCTGTTCAGCTTCCGTTTAGACCAAGATACTTGCGTAACAGAAAATATACGCTTTTAGACCAAGGTCCTTACGTTATATCGTTCACATACACATAGCTGACTAACACACTCCCAATTACTGTGAACGGTGACGGATGGATAATTTATTAAATATAAGAAAGTTATAATGAATCTCAACTAATTGAAATTTTTGTTTAGAGTCCCTCCTCCCCATAGGTGCCCGGTCCTATGTTAAAGCTTCGATCTTAGGATGTAGTCAAAGAGATCATCGTTAACACTGAAAGGGGCACTGCATAAATTATTTAGTCGAGGAGTGCCAAAGGTAGGATTCACTCTTTCATTTTTGTTTTCTTCAGCAGTTCAATTTTATTTTTTTTTATATTTTCCAATTTTTTAAAATAATTTTTTTTTAATTTTAAACCAACTCACCATACCTACCCCCTCCCCCCCAATTTGTATTTCTTCCACGTCATTTCCTATTCTTTCTTCTTTCCCTGAATAGTTTTTCTAGTTTTTTGAGTAACTTTTTTTTGGAATCTCCTATATTTCTATATTTTCCCCTATATGCGTCGGCATGAAAATTTTCTGGTTATGGAGTGGGACCCACTTTGGGACCCACGCAATTTTCGCATAAAGCTAGCGACAAGCATGCCTACCAGGATAATATGCTCCCTGAGTATGGTCGTCACTGACCATATTCCTGTGGAACTTAACGTTCATCATTTTTTTTGCATTCCAACTTTTAATACCTTTTTCTGTCCTTCCAACACCCAAGGATACATATGACCATAGTAACCCAAGGATACATATTATATATAGACCATAATAACAATCATTTATGAGGTGTTGCAGATAAGAGACGGGATATTTTTGTTATTCCCTTCAAAGTAGTTCACTGGAACAGCTTACATATGCGGAGGCGTTGTTTGTACTCTTCATAGCTACCGGAAGCGCCTTCAGATATTATCGGCAGTACTAAGGTGACGTGTTTGGAAGTATATTTTAATTACGAAGAATAAAAAAAGTCACAAGGATTAAGATCAGGTAAATAGAAGGGCTGGGAAATTGTGGCAATCCTTTTTTTTTGTTGATAAAAACTCAATAATGGACCTCTTTTCTGAGTGTTTCAAGAAATCATTAGCTTTAATGTTAATCGACGTCCTCACATTATAAGAGCCCGCATTTTAAATCATTTTCATTAGTTTTCTCAGTTGAGGGCCTCCCTTAGAGAGGTTCGTTTTCCACACTACTTTTTGGCTCAAAAAACTATTTTTCTGAACGTATCGATAACTATACGGGAGTGCCCTCATTTGTTCCACATTTTCATCAGTTTATTAAATTGAAGGTTCGTCTGAAATATATCATAATAAATTTGCATTTCTAAATCACCTTTCAACTAAATATGTCTATGAGTTTATATTCTGATTTGGTCGTCTTTCTTACCCATTATCAACAACAGGGTCATTCAACAAGTACTTAGCCTCACCGCCCGATGGAACTGCTGTTACAAAATAAATTTACCATTGTGCGGTACATTCTTTTATAGTCGATTCCCTTCATTAGTTTTGTTTTGAGAGTCTTTAAAAGCGAGCGTGTCGGTCGGTTGCATAAAAATGGAAAAAGAACAATATCGTTCGGTGATTAGATTCTTGTTTTTGGAAGGGAAAACGCGCAGCGAAATCAAAGATCGCTTGGATGCTGTGTATGGTGACTCTTCTCCTTCGATGGCGACCGTCAAGAATTGGTTCAACGAGTTTGTTCGTGGCCGCACGTCGGTTTTTGATGACCCACGCCCAGGTGCCCCGAAAACGGCTGCTACGGACGAAAACGTTAAAAATGTCCACGATCTCGTGTTGGCAGACCGTCGAATGAAGGTTCACGAGATAGCTGAGACTGTTGGCATCGCAGTAGGAACGGTGCATCATATTCTACACGAAGAACTGGGCATGAGAAAGCTGTCGGCGCGATGGGTGCCGCGTTTGCTCACACCAGAAAACAAGCGCAACCGTGAGACCACATCGGCGACGTGTTTGGCGCTGTTTCAGCGCAATCCAGCGGCCGACGAAACATGGATTCACTGGTACACACCAGCGGCCGACGAGCGTGACCGTCGACGAAACATGGATTCACTGGTACACACCAGAGACCAAGAAACATTCGAAACAGTGGACTTCACCCGGCGAACGTGCTCCGAAGAAGGCGAAGACTGTTCAATCGGCCGGAAAGGTGATGGCCACCGTTTTCTGGGATTCACAAGGTGTGATCCACATCGATTACCTCGAGAAGTGTAAAACAATCACGGGGCGCTACTATGCTGACTTATTGGGCCGATTTGACGTCGAATTGAAGAAAAAGCGGCCCGCTTTGCGAAGAAAAAAGTGCTGTTCCACCACGACAACGCGCCGGCTCACACCTCCGCCGTCGCCATGGCCAAATTGGTCGAATTGCGCTACGAATTGCTGCCCCATCCACCGTACTCTCCAGATTTGGCCTCCTGTGACTACTTTTTGTTTCCAAACCTGAAAAAATCACTCGCCGGGAATAGATTTGGGTCGAATGAGGAGGTCATCGTCGCCACGGAGGCCTATTTTGCTTCCCTCGAGAAAATGTATTTTTTGGACGGGTTAAAAAAGTTAGAGCATCGCGGGGCCAAGTGTATCGAGCTTGAAGGAGATTATGTGGAAAAATAAATTGCCACCTTTCTAAAATTTTCGTTTTTCTTTTGTAGGCTAAGTACTTGTTGAATGACCCCCGTACACTGCCAGTTTCCGGGTACCATTTTATAGCCTGAATAATATCTGGTTTTGGACATTTTCAGTTGTAAAAGCTCCTTTATATTTTATTATGTAGAGATACGATCGCATAACGAACATCAATAGTAATTTCTTTTATTTTTTCCATTACTCATATGATAACTCAACAAAAACCAATTTTAAAATTAAAAATTCTTAAAATACCGCACAGACTATTTACGTCAGACCAATAATTTTGGGTTAATGCCATTCTTTTCCTTCTCTTAATTCTATCATTAGTAGTTCTCATTTTATCCTATCATTAATACTACTCGTATCTCATTAGTTTCAAAACTTGTACCTTTTTGACAAATTAATTTAATATATATTTTGTAATATTTTTTAAACAAATCAACAAGTTTAAAAAAAGACTTTTAAAATATAACAAAAACAAAATTAAAACTGAAAGAAAAATAAAAAATCAAATTAATAAGCAAATATTCTTGGGAAATAAAAGAGACAGACGACTTATATGAGAAAATGGTACATAAATTTGAATAATATTTTTTAATCATTAGAATCTCTTCTTATTATTTTTGTCCCTTTCTTTTAAATTAATACTGGTATTTTGTCCGCTTTGTTCGTCTATATATTAAGTACTACACGTAAGTACTCATGAGAATAAAATAAGAGAAAGGCGAAATTGGTACAGTCAAAAACTCTTTCTCGTTTCAAGGTAATAACTAGTTTGTGGTATGTACATACACGTACGTGTATTATTGCAAATACGTACGATTCAGTCTCGTTTATTGCACTTTTCTAATCGGTTGTGAGTAAAAATTTTGGTGTGAAAAATTCACTAAATTTGTTAACGGTGTAGTCTATTAAAAAATTATGGTGGATTTCGGAGCCGGATCAAAGAATTATTTTACTACATTCTTAATATTATAAATGGATAATTATATCTACAATAGTATCGCATAATATTTTTGAGTTATTTCTAAATATTTTGGTGTTGAAAACTTTGCATATCCTTTTCAAATAATTGTTATTAATTATGTGTAAGGCAGTATGTGGATGAAAGTGTGAGTAAATACGTATGTTGTGTGTTTGTTGATTTCAAGAGTGCTTTCAACTGCCTGCGATGGAATCGCATTATGGAGCGACTGGAGGAGGTTTCATGTGAAGAGACTTCGCTATGGCGAAGTTACTTCTATAAAAGGTATGCGGTAGTGTGTGGGAACAATGGGAGGATTGTTCGCCAGATGGTGCGTGGCTGTCCGCAGGGATCTGTGGCCGGCCCCACCATCTGGAATACGATGATGAATGGTCTCTTGGTGCGGTTGGAGGAGACCGGTTGTGTTGTGGTCGCGTATGCGGACGATCTTCTGCTCTTGATTGAGGGTGGGAGCAGGTCTGCGGTAGAGGTGGCGGGAAGCCGCTATATGCGGACTATTTCAGAATGGGGGGAAAGAATGGGTGTGAAGGTTTCCGAAAGGAAAACGGTGTGTATGCTATTGAAGGGGTTTTTGGTGGCCAGTAGGCCGCCCAATATTCGCTTGGAGACAGTGAGGTACCTTGGATTAATGGTTGGAGAGAGGCTGAACTTCAGCCTCACTTGCAACATCTTAGGGGGCGCGTAGCCGGTTTGGTTGGCATGCTGGTGCGAGTTCTTAGCAAGGAATGGGGACTTCAATCCAGAGCGGTGAGGGTCCTGTATAAGAGTGTGTTTGTTCCGTGTGCTATGTATGCATCGTGTGTGTGGGCTGACACTATGCGCCACCAGTATGCAAGGATGGACATAAATTTGGTCCAGCGTTTGGTTCTGTATGCGTGTTTGAATGGGTGTAGAATCGTTTCAACTGAGGCGATGCAGGTTCTCATGGGAGAAATTCCATGGGACCTGGAGGTGCTGCGTGGAAGTATATACTACCGTCTGCGGCGGGGCATCCCGCTTATCGGTTGTTCGGTTAGGAATGATGAGATTCAGGATCTTAGTCCGCGCCATCAGCGTGTACTGGTCCTGAACAAAATGTATGAGATATGGCAGCGACGATGGGATGAAAGTGTGAATAGCAGATGGACGCACATGTTCATTCCGAATGTGTGCTTTGCATCTGCGTATGGATTTGAGTTTGGTCTATCCCTTGGGTATTTGCTCACGGGACACGGCAGTATGAATGGGTTCCTGTACAAGCGTGAACTGGCCACGGGGGCTAGATGCCCTTGTGGGGCGGAGGAGGAGAGTGCCAAGCACCTTCTCATTGAGTGCGGCCTGTATGGGGATTTGCGTGACTTAGGTGCATGTGGAATCGTCGTGAATGAGGATGGTGTGGATGTGAGTGGTGTTTTGAGTGTGAAAGAGAAGTACGAATGCCTGAATAGATTTGCTGTGGCACTGTTTGAGAGGAGAATAAGAATGGTGCGTGAATGAGTGCGTGAATGACACGCAGGGTGGCTACAACCGAGTGAAAGACCAAGGTCGATTTCGGTTGTACCTTCGGGTCTTGGCAAACCCGCGTACTTGAGCTGGCGTAGCGGTGCCTAGGAATTTACAAGATTCCTGACCGTAGCTCAATGAGCGGAGTACAAACCAAAGTACTCTTAAAACAAAAATTGGTACCACGGGAATCGGAGGCCCCACAGTGGAATACACTGTGCCCGATTGAGGTGAGGCGCCATTTGGCAGCAACGTGGTGGCTGTGGTTATGCCCATATTGCGGGTATGGTCTCCGGACCGCAGGTGGGAGGTAACTGGCAAATTCCATCTTGCAATTATCTCGGGCACTGTCACTGCTAATGACAGTAGAGGTTTAGATAGTCCTCGCCACCAGCAGGTGGAGTGGTCGACCTGTAACTGACTACTAACTGCTTACTGCCAGTAATGGTGGGCGTCGATTGAGCGTATCTCAATCCCTATAGTCGTAGGCAACTCGTGGTCTTGAGGTTTGGACAACCAGGTCACGTTAAATAACAATTTCTAACTGTTATTTATTATATAAGATTTGACGTGAAAGTTTTCTATACAGAAATTGTGAACTTTCTTAAAGAATCTTTCTTTTTTCTTCATTCACAAAGCAGATTTTTAATGCCAAACACTCTCTTTTGAAATAATTTTAAAAAAAAGTGAGTCCAAAATAAAAAAAATTATTGCATCTGAATTTGACACGATTTGATAGCAAACAACGGGACACGTATTGATAACAATGTGATTACTACAACTGGCCTGGTAATATATTGCCTTACATAGTTTTCAGAAAGAGAAAAAATATATACAACAGTTTGAAAAAATAAATTAAAAACGGGTAAACTTATAAAATGGAGGATGGTGATAGGAAAATAGTGAATTTCGGTTTTTCTTCTAATTACTTTTTTTTTTATTTAAAACCGCGTATTTTTTTATATGTTTATTTTTTTCTGTAATTTTGAGTAGTTTTTTTTTTGAGAAGCATGTGCATTATAAATTATCCAAGAAAATGGATTGTAAGATTGTAAATAGTAATTTTGTTTTTTGCAAAATTAACGCAATATTGTGAAATTAGAAAAATTATTGGGAGAAATGATTTTTTTTATAGTTTTCTTGCAGGATTTTAAAGTTTTTTCAAATATTTTTTGTTTGAAGAAAAAAGTACGATAATATTATTTTTTTAACGAAAATTTGGTTTTAATGATTGCTGGTCTCAATGAGTGCTGGAAATTGTCACTTTTTTTAATTTTTCTAAAGTGAGCGCTTTTGCAATATTTCTTAAGGATGATAAAGTTTCGATAATTCGTCCAAGAAATAGCGAATATTTGATTGAAAATTGGGAGCTTTTTTTAATTCTTTTTTAAAGACAATTAAATTTCAATCAATTATTCTGAAAATTGAAATTTTTTGAAACTTTTTCTTAAAGACAATAAAATTTCTCAAGAATTATAATATTTCGAAAAATTGTTTTAATAATTGAAAATTATCGTTAACTCTTTTACAGACAGTAAAGTCTCTGTAATTTATCCTAAAAATTGTCATTATTTGAATTTTTTTCTTAAGGACAATGAATTATCAAAAATTCAAATTAAAAACGGGGAGTTTTTTGGAATTTTTCTTGAAGACGATAAAATCTCAATAATTCGTGTCGAAAATTGACATTTTTTAAATTTTTATAAAGACATTAAATTCTCGACAATTCGTCTTAAAAATTGGAAGTTTTTTTAAAAGTATTTAACGACAATAAGGTTTTGATGAGTCTTTTTAGAAATTGTGCACTTTTTAGAGGTTTTCGGAAGGGCAGTAAAATTTGGATAATTCGTTTTGAAAATTGCCAACTTTTAAAATTTTTCTCAAGGTCTAGAAAATTTTGGTTATTATTACTGAATATTGCAAGTTTCTCAAAGAATTTTTAAAAACAATTGTGTCTCTAAAATTTTGATTTTTTTTAATTTTCTCGGATAAAGGCAGTTTTATTCTTTAAGGTTACGCTATTTTAGAAAATATTAGATCAAAATAAATGGTTACGATGTACTTTGTTTTCTGTTGCAATTAATTGACGTAATGTAAATTTTAGTTATTAGTCAAAAAAAGGCCATCTATCAAATTCGATTGTTATTATATTTTACGTAAATTCTCAATTATTTATTCTCATTGAGGATCACAAATTATCTTCAAAATATCCTTTTCGTAAACATGGTTCTTTTTATGTACTCCGATATCCAAAAATTAATTAACATTGATATTCTCAGTACAATATTATATTTTAAAAAATCATAAAACGATATATATTTTAAGTAAAAAGGTAGAATTTGGTGTAGAAAACTAGACCGCTTATTCTGAAATTATTCAAAATTGAAATAGTGCATTTTGACTTAATTTTTCTTAAATATACATTGACTCCCTTGGAATTTGGGAAGAATCAGTTAGAATCTTTGTTAGGAAAATCACATTTTCTGTATGAAAAATTTAGAAATGTCATTCCAAAATTATTTGATTCTCAAAAGAACATGACATTTTCTGTCAAAATTTATCTTGGAATTTTTTTTACATATTTTTATCAATTTGCCATGATATGCTATGTACATGGATGTGGAAACAAGCTTCTTGTAAGTAGAAAACTCCTTGTTAAAGGAATCTCATGAATTATCACAAGTGACATGTGACACTCTCTAAATATGTTCCCTAAGAAATTAATTCTTTGTACAAGCGAAAATTTTCCATTCCACATCATTTGTGTTTGTATCAACAATTCTTAATGATTTAATGTATCAAGTTTGCAACAAGTACTCTGTTCATACATAGAAAATTTCTACAAGGAATCACATTAAATTTTTAATATTCTCAGTATCAGCATATTTTTATCGTTACGAATTCTTGATTTATTTATTTTCCGTACTAACAAGAATAGGTACGAGTATGTTGTTTATGTAAAAGATTTGCTCCTTTTCAATTTTTTTTTTGGGGCAGTTCTATGACATCCCAAATTGGATTTGAAATAGGAAGAATATATATTTTGATGGCCGCTTAGAAAAGTATTTTTGAAAAAGAATCGTTAATTAAGGATAGAAAAAATATTTCACATGTTTAAGTAAAGAAAAATAGAAAAATATTTATGCCTGCTTCTATTAAGTTTCCGTACATTTAACATTGTGTCAATACATTAAAATTATTAAAAAGTTAAGAAGGATTTATGTTCGAGGAGTTCATTAGTAATTCTCATAAAAGAGACTTTAGAAAAGATTTGTTATTTTTTCTATACAATCTTATTAAACAAGTCGTTCGATGTATTAGATAAAAACCTACAATATTTGCTGAGGCTTTCTCACATTGATCATTCCGAGATCATTTGCGCCGTAAAAGTTGAAGGGATAATTTTTCACAATACCTTCTTTAAAAAATCATCTTCCTTATTTGTACTCTCTTAACCAAAAAAAAAGAAAGGATTTGGCGCTCTATCACTTCTAAAGAACTCGCTGGTTTGTCTTAAAGTTTTTTAATGGATTTTGAAGTGTTCAAGCATTTTTCTTCTTTTTCTCTTAAGGCTTTTTAAGAAATATTATTTAAATTTATATTTATTATCCTAAACCAAAACCGTCCTTAAAATACTAAAAATATATAGGGTGGTCCATCTTGCGGTTCCATTTTCAACTACTATTTATTTGAAGTACTAGAGTGTTAAATGTCATCACGAATTGACAGATTGTTAGTTGAAAATCAGTACAAAATGGTAATCCATACGCTTGAAGAAAAATGGTAAATATTGAGAACTTACTTCCAAAGTGGTGAGTCTTCAACCCAAACTGTGAGAAATCAAAAAAAAAATGAGCAAAGATCGAATGCCATCACGTCAACTTGTGGACAAATTCGTGAAACGAGTTCGCGGAACTGATTTGTTGGTTGCCAAAGCAACTCGTTCCCGCTCTAATACAGTGCGTACGACCGAGAATATTGCCGTCGTTGCCGAAAATGTCAGTGATCATCCATCAACATCAACTCGTCACCGTTCTCAGGAATTGAAAATTTCTCGCACTTCTCTGTTGAGAATTTTGCACAAAAACCTCGGTATGAAAGCTTACAAAGTTCAATTAGTCCAACAGCTAAAGCCACATGACCATCCCATGAGTTTTCGGTTTGCCCAATGGGCTCAAGATGAATTGGCCGAAGATGAGCATTTTTACCGAAAAATCATCTTTTCGGATGAAGCCCATTTCCACCTCGGTGGGTAAGTCAACAAACAAAATTGTCGTATCTGGAGCTCAGAAAATCTATACGTCACCATGGAAAAGCCGATGCATCCACAACGAGTTACGGTTTGGTGCGGAATCTGCACTGGAGCATCATTGGCCCGTTTTTCTTCGAAAACGATGAAGGAGCCGCCATTACGATCAATGGCGAGCGCTATCGTGGCATGCTCAACGAATTTTTGTTTAGAAAAGTTGAAGAGAATGGCATGGACGACATTTGGTTTTTACAGGACTTGCCACACAGCCAACGTAACAATTCAACTTTTCGGCATTGCTTCCGAAAACCGAATAATCAGCCGAAATTCTGATGTCAATTGTCCGCCTCGGAGCTGTGATTTGAGCCCGTTGGATTATTTTCTGTGGGGAACCGTTAAGGTTAAATGTTACGCAAGCCATCCAGAGACAATTGAGGCCTTGAAACACGAAATCAAAGTTGCCATTGAAGAGATACAGCCCCGGACAATCAAAAATGTACTGAAAAATTGGGTCGGGCGAATGGGGTACGGTAACGCCAGCCGTGACAGTCATTTAAATGATGAAGTGTTTCATTCTTAAAGAAAAATATTTTAGTTGTCGGAATTTTCTTGAAAAGCCATTCTATATTTTTTTTGCACAGGACTTTTCTCTTAATAGTGTGAGACTCTAACCTCATACTATTGAGGGAGGAGTCCTATGTGGTTTGATCCTTTTAAAATGATCTCAGAAATTTTATGTAAATAAAAGCTGTCTTCATTGCAAGCTGCTTTCTTTCTTATATCATCAAAAACCGAATTAATTTTCAAATCAAGTTGAAATTTCTTTATATACTCTCAGGATCCTAAATCAAAATCGTCGTTAAAAGTCTAGAAATATTTACGAAAAATTTCCTTCGCATTAGTACATTTTTGTCGTTGGCATTTTTAAGAAAAAAATTATAGAAAATTCTCAAAGGACATAAAGAGAAGTCCTCTTAATAGTGTGCGGTTAGAGTTCTGTTTATCCAAACAGGCTTAAATTGAAATTTGGATCTTCTCCGCAGGATATAATACAATTTTATATATTTGTTGTTAAGTTCTATTTTTCTTATTAATATGATCCTTCCACTGTTTGGTATTAAGGGTCATACCTAGATACTTAGTACAATTTATCCATTAATGGTAATATACGCAGGATCAACTATCCTGTAGCTAAAAATAATGTGCGCTGATTTTGATTCATGTAGCTTAGTCCGATATAGGTTCGCCCAGTTGTTGACATTATTTATTGAATTCCATTCCAAATATATAGACTTTGAGATAACAGGTCTATACTTTCACATTGTGTATAAATCCAAAATTTCAAGTAAGACTACTTGAAAATATATACAGATTGGTTAAGGAAAAGGGGCATTATAAGAGCAGGATTCTTCTTTGCATCTTTGGATGTAAACATATCCCAAAGACTCCGAGACCAATGTAGTGTCTCACAAGCAGAAATTCTGACTTCGTGAGGCCACAACTTATATAGTAGATGAATTAACCAGAAATGGTACCAAATTCCCCCACTGTTATAAAGGAGGTATATATACCTAAGAAGAGGGCTTTACACCTTATTTCACTGAGGGCAATGAAGCTGGCGAACGAAAGGTGGGCCAATTTAGAATGATATTGTCTAAGTAAGGTCAGAAGCGAACAGAAAACATACTCAGAACAGGTAGGGCTCATAAACTCATATTAACATGCTGATCAGGATAATTACACATTAAGGAGACACGCTAGATAACTAAGCATCTCCACAAATAACTTCTGTCGTAGCTGTTTAGGAGCAAGAGGAGGAAGAGGAGACAATTTCTCACCTTTTCCCTTCATGCCCAGCCTTCAAATCGTTCAGGAGCATAGCTCTAGGAGACTTATTCCTGGATGATTTGAGTTATATTTTGTGCATATATATCATCGCTGCCAATTGGTTCTCAGTTCGACATAGGCTCTGATGATCACGTGGTATTACAACGGACCTAAATTTGGTTAAAGTGTGTCCGACTGAAACAGCGGATAGCCATTCATTATCATCTGCAAATGTAGCCATTACTGCAAGGGGGAGGGCCTAGCATATTTCCTTGAGGTATCCTTACTTTTTATTGAGAATTTTCTTTGCCATACCTGACTCTAAACTGTTTCTCTTAAATATATGAAATGAGCAATTTAAAAAAATTGTTTTGGAAGATCTCTATGCAGTTTGTACATAAGCTTTTCGTGTAATACCTTGTTGCACTTGCACAAAACATCCAGGAAGATTGCTGGACGCACCTTTTCCTTTTTCAGAGCTTTTTCACATTATTAGTGATTGGGTGCACTTGGTCTATAGTAAGATATTTTTCTCTGAATCCAAACTGTAAGATCTTTTGCAGGAACAGCTTTCCAAAAAAAATTTCATATTATGGGTAGCAGAGAAATTGGCTAGTAAAATTTTACGTCTGTAGGTGGCTTTCCTGTACACATTTAACTTGAAGCAAGCATTAACAATAAACTAAAGCTTTAGATAGTTCACTTCTGAGAGTTTTTTTATTAACTGGTCAGTTATTAAATCAAATCCAGAATCTTATTAGATACTTAAGCTGTGGCTAATCATATTTTCGATATTTTTAATTAAGACTTGTGGATTTAATTTACTATCTACTTTGATAGGAATAGTTGTATTCGCTTTTGCAGCATTTTTCAGATATTGTTGGAAAACACCAGCGAAGACGTTGACCCATTTATAATCCTTAGTTTTCAGCGGAGGATCTTAGACTATAGGTCTCTTAATTCTTTTGGAAGCTTTTCATGGTGGTTAGCACTATTTATTGTTGCATTCAAATTTGTATCGAAAAGTTTTATATAAGCTCTGAATTGCTCAATTTCTATGAGAGCTGCCATTTTGCTTTTTGAAATGGGTGGTCGGGTAAAATTTTCTATGGTTCTTTGGAATATAATCGTTCTTTGACAATATTATACAAATTATAAATTTTTTTTAGTTATTTTTTGTAAACTAAATTTTCCTAAGCGCGCAAATATTTTCCAAAAAAAAAAGATAAGAAAGATCTTGACTTATAATAACGAGTTAGAATTATCAAATAAAAATATATAAATTTAATTTTTTTTTATGCTAGGATTGTCTTGAAAGGATAATTTCTTTATTATTTCAAGAATCTTATCTATCTTATAACTGGTTTTAGAGATAGTATAGGATTCCTTAAAACTGAGAATTTTAAAGAATCTTATACTATAGGGTTTTCGAATAAGAGTGATATGATTTCTTTTTAAAAAAAATACACTAAAATCGTAATTGTTTTCAAGTTGTTCCAAGACAAAATCAGCAAATTTACGACGTTTATGGTGGTCCAATGGCTTCTTGAGTGATAACAATTTTATGCGGATGCAAGCCCAAATCCTTTCTCAAAATCTGTCAGGTTGTGGTTTGAGACAGTCCCAATTCTTGAGAACCTCTTAGAATCGACAAATTGCGGTCTTCAGCAACACTTGCCTGAACGGCAGCAATATTTTCATTACTTCGAAATCTTCTTTATCTTATTCGCACTTGAACAATATGTAAAGAAAATGTACGCTCAAAATTTTTAACAATCCGACAAATAGCGAGCACAGTTGGACGATTATTACGACCATAAAATGGCAAAAGCGCACGAATAGTTGCAATTGGAGAACGATTATTTTGATAATAAAATTGAATAATTTTTAAACGTTATTCTTGCATATATCTCTCTATGATAAAATTGTAAACATTACTTAATACAAATAAAAAAAAATGACAGATCATGATATATTACAAATGGCCGAAACGTTACTTAGAAATCATATCACTCTTATTGGATAACCCTATATATCTAAAAACTCGTCAAAAGGTAGATAAGATCTTTGAAATGATAATACAAAAATGAATTAACCTGAATTATTCAGGTTAATTAATTTTTTGATAAATTAACCTTCATAATTTACCCATACATTAACATATTTTTTAAGTCCTTTTTGAGAAACTTTGTGCAATATTATCACGATTGAAAAATTTGAAGGTAATGAATTTTATAGAAAATTTTTATGGTATAACAAAAGCTTATAATTAGATATAAGCAGTTTTTATCAAAGAAATATTCAAAAAATTTTAACTTAATTTTTTCTTTCCTTGATAGTTACAGTAAATTTCCCCAAGAAACTACAAGTACATTAAATAAGAAATAAAATTTATATGTTGGTACTATCAAATCGAATTAACTGTCTAATAGTTTAAATGATCCTTTAAGTAATCATATTTTATTGCCCGTTTTAGTTGAATTGATAGAAACATTTCTAACACACAATTTATTTTAATAATATAGAGAAGTTTAAGGACATTTTCTATATACGAGTATGTATACTCGTACATATGTATAGGCAAAAGTTTATATAATAATAATAATATCGACATCCATAAATTCTGAACTACTCTTACGTGTATCTACATAATTTGTTATTTAAGATTTTCTCCACTTTATGTGCGGATATACGTAATAATGGGGAAATTCAATTAATTTTGAATGATTTATTTACGACATTTAATGTCTTGACCAATTTTTCTCTCATTTTAACATATTTTATACAAAAGACTACCCCCCTCACTGTATTCTAACAAAAAGGAAAAAACAACAACAGAAACAAAATAGGATTTACGTTTTCCATCATTTTTATAAGGCTCTAATACCAATAATTTATTTTCGTGATTCCATTATAATGGATTACTTTTTGAAGTGTTTGATGGATCTTTAGAGCTTTTATAGATTCCTTTTTCTCTGGCGAAACTTTGTTTTATTTTAAGTCTCATAACCTAATTTAATACAATAGTTTCAGGACTATTTTCACCTTATAAGCATATTTTTTCTATCTATTGATAAATATAACAGCAGGATTTATTATGTGGGAGTACACAATCCTTAATGTATTTATATATTTATATATGTATAAGTACATCGGTCCTTACCATATCTACCATATTTGCTGGTCTATAAAAGTAGATAAAAATAAATGAAAATGTTACATAAATACAAACGAATACATGCAGGACATTTTCGAGAAAATTTTAGTATAAATTTAGCATATGGTCATGTGCAGTATATAAGATAAGGGATGATTTTCCCAAAAGGGATTCCAAGAAAACAATTCACCTTTTTTTCGGATCTAATTATTTGGAGAGAAACAAATGTACGCCCAGTTCTGACCAATTTTATCTATGATACTTTTTGGATGTGCTCGTAATTATAGCATTATTTCTATTTGCTCAGATAGCCTTTTCATATTAAATTGTATAATATTACTTAGATAAAAATCTACTCACTGTCTAGTATGCACATAAACAAATTGGTTTTATTTTTGGGAAAAAATTATTCCCATATGCGAGGGAGGGAAAGAGCAAATTGGGTTGAACAAGATAATAACTATATGTTAGGATAAATGAAATTTATTTTTTTTCCTTCTTCCCATTTAGTAGTAAAAATATTATAGTCACTTGTGATAATTATTATCCTTATTTAAGGTACTTACATTACTAATTATTATTCTTATAAAACGTACACACATGAAATTATTACGAAGTGATTTTAATATTTTTCGAAAAAGGAATTATGTCATCTTTTAATGAATATGGATTTTTATTTTTACCTTTGAGATTAATTAACCATTTTTCCATGCTTTTATATCCTTTTGAAAGTATGTTATCAAAAGTAAAAAGTTGACAATAAAACAATTCAATAAGTCCTTAGAAAAAGATGGGAAAAAACTGTTTTTTAAAAAAAATTTCATTTACTTTTCAACATAATCTCCTTTTAGCTCTATATACTTTTCCAACCGTTTTTCCAAAATTTTTATCCCGTCCAAAAAATAGGATTTCGGAAGTTCTGCAAAATACTCATCCGTTTGAGCAATGACGTCCTCGTTGGAAGTGAACCGTCGTCCGCCAAGCCATTTCTTCAGATTGGGGAAAAGAAAATAGTCACTCGGGGCCAAATCTGGTGAATAAGGGGGATGCTGCAACAATTCCATTCTCAATTCCACAATTTTGGCCATGGAAACAGCGCAGGTGTGCACACGCGCATTGTCCTGATGCAAGAGGATTTTTTTCTTCTTCAGATGGGGCGTTTCTCTTTGATTTCCTCGATCATCCATTGCAATAACGACGCGTAATACGCTCCTGTTACTGTTTTTCCTTTTTCCAAGTAGTCGATAAAAATGATGCCCTGCGAATCCCAAAAGACCGTGGCCGGCCGATGGCACAAAATGATGCCCTGCGAATCTTCTTGCCGGCCGATGGCACAGTTTTTGCCTTCTTCGGAGCACGTACACCCTTGAAAATCCACTGTGATGACTGCTTCTTCGTTTCTGGAGTGTAGTAGTGTATCCAGGTTTCGTCCACAGTGACATATCGACGAAGGAATTCGGCAGGATTGCGATGAAAGAGTGCCAACATAGCGTCAGAGTCCACTACACGATTGCGCTTATTCTCCTCTGAGAGCAAACGCGGAACCCATCTTGCCGAAATTTTTTTCACAGACAATTTTTCATGCAAAATTGAAGCGACTGTACCTTGTGATATGCCCGTGGCCTCAACTATTTTGGTCACTTTAATTCGCCGATCGTTCAAAATCATATCGTGGATTTGATATGATTTTGAACGATCGGCGAATTAAAGTGAGCAAAATAGTTGATTTCTTTCGGGCTTAAGCCTTTCAAATGGAGGTGTTTGGTGACAACCCTAAACTCGCTTTTTTCCATTGTTATGCACAAATGAATGTCGTTAACTTTAATCGATGATAGAAATTGACCTACAGCTTTCCTGTCGATAATGCTACTTACAAAAAAAATCTTTACCGACACTACGAGCGCAATTTCTTGGATTTTCTAAGGACTTATTGAACGACCCTCGTAGTATCAAGCTGATTTGTATAATAGTATTAATTAACGTAAAGGATTATGAGGAGTAAACATCAATTGAAGTTTGTCCTGTTAGCGTGTGCTTATGTCAAGACTCAGTATTTTAATGAATTGCGGGATCAGTGACGCTCAAGTCGTTGATGGGTGTTGCTAGGAAATGTAGTGGAGGATATCTCTTGACAAGGGAATCGGTATGATTGAAAAGATAAGCATGAAACTTTTTATAACGAGACACAGTCTCATCGCTGACATAAGGGACTTCAAGATCACGACGAATGAAAAGTCACAGTAGTTGACAGTATCGTCTATTTAGTTATAATCTTTTAAGGCTTGTGTGTGGGTTGTTCTTAGGTCAAGCGTTTATCTAAGCTCAGTGCTAGGTAACAAGCTTTGGTGTGTTGTGGGATGACACTTTTATTACGGTTTATGAAAGGGCATGATTCACGATAGATAGTAAAAATTATGTGGACACATTTGCGTTCATTCAATTTCGAAAGCATGTTGAGGATTTTTGCTAGATACAAGGCAGACCATATCATGAACGTATAAATGTTGTAGAGGATGGGTCCAAGTATACTTCTCTGTTGAACAACAGCCAATGTCGGAGTTCATTGGATTTATTTTCTTAGAAGTGACCGATTGAAAGGAATGATTTTAGTAATAGCAAAAAGGTGTAAAGAAAGATCCTCTAGAAATTCCAGAGTAATCCGAGTAAGTGAGCGCCTGAATTTCGTACCCCATTTTGACCACGTCAGAAAGAAAGTGATTAGTACCACTGAATGTCTGAGGAGGGTATTAATAACGAATAGGGTACTCGGGGGAAGGCAATGAGAATGTTATATAAGGGCTTGTTTGTTGCATGTATGGCGTATGGAGCTTGTATTTGGGGTGATGTAATGCGCTTTAAGTATGCAAAAGGCAGAATCAACAGTATTTAACGGTTGGTTTTGTATGCATGTCTGAATATTTGTAGGACACTTCTCTACCGATGCAATGCAGGTCTCATTGGGAGAAATTCCATGGGATCTAGAGGTGCTCCGTAGAAGTATTCTCTATCGCATGCGGCGTGGCATTGTATTGCCGGATGGCTGCCCTGTTCTGAATGAGGAAATTTAGGAGCTTGAAAACCGCCAACGGCGGGCTCTACTCTTGGAAAAATGTATGAGATTTGGCAACAGCGTTGGGATGAAAGTAAGAATGGGAGATGGACCCAGAGATTCATCTCATGTGTCAGGTTTGATTCGGCAAACAAGTTTGAATGTGGCCTGTTTCTAGGTTATTTGATAAACGTGCATGACAGTATAAATGAGTTCCTATATAAAAGAGGATTAAGTGAAAGAGCAGAGTATCTGTCTATCAGCTCCTCGTGGAGCACGATCTATATGGGAATATTCGTGATTTGGTTGCGTCATTACCAGGTATATAATCTTAAACCCGCTGTTTTTTTGTCAAAAAAACACATTTTTTTTTTCATAGAAAGCAAAAACAAATTCATTCAAAGTATTTGCCCTCTCTAGCTACACATTTTTCTCATCTCTCGAGCAATTTGTTGATACCACACCAAAAAAATTCCTTCTGTTTCGAGGCATACCACTCATCAAGCCATTTTCGGACGTCTTCGTAAGAATCGAAGTGCTGCTCAGCGAGCGCATGGCCTATCGACGAAAAGAGGTGGTAGTCGAAAGGGGCCAGGTCTGCTGAATAAGCGGGCTGGGGTTGCACCTCCCAGTTGAGTGTTTCCAAGTTGGTTTGGACCATATTTAACGTGTGCGATGGTGCGTTGTCGTGGAGGAAAATCAGCTTTTCATGTCTTTGTTGATAATCCGTCCTTTTTTCACGCAGAGCACGGTGCAATTTGATCAGTTATTGGTGACAGCTGTGGGCATTGACAGTTTCACCAGGTTTCAACATCTCATAGTAGACGATACTCTGATGATTCCACCAAACGCACAGCATCGTCTTCCGTCCAAAGCGATTTGGTCTTGTGGAAGATGTTGATGGTTGGCCGGGATCAACCCACGATTTCTTGCATTTTGGATTCTCGAAATATATGCACTTTTCAGCACCTGTCACAATCCGATGCAGGAACGACTTTTTTTTTGTCTGGAGAGCAAGATTTCGCATGTGTTTTGGCGTCGCTCCATCCGCCTATCGTTCAATTCATGCGGCACCCATTTTCCGATCTCTTCAATTTTCTCTATGGCACGCAGACATATGGAAATGACTGGTTGAGTAACACCCAATTGCTCCGCGAGCATTTTTTGCAATTGGGTATCGTCTTCGTCGAAAAGAGCCTGCAATTGATGGTCCTCAACCTTCCTAGGCCAATTTTCACGCTTCTTGTCCCACAAGTCAAAATTATTGTCTTTGAACGAACAAAAACAATCTCGGCGCATTGTTTCCGATAAAGCACTGTCACCATAGGCCTCCATTAGCATTCGATGCGATTCAGCATCCGATTTCTTCAAATTGAAGCAGAAAAGCAGAGCTTCCCGCATATGCTCTTTTTCTGGCACAAAACTAGACATGATTACCAAAGGAAAAATGTATGTTGTTGTACGAAATTGCTGACAATGTACACTGATTAATGCTGACAGATGTCAAACTCATAAAAAAAAATTATGACATGCCCATGGTAGCTTAATACACTCACTCACGCCATCTATGAGCATACAGCGGATTTAAGATTATACACCTGGTAGAGTGAATGAAAGTCGAGTGGATATGAGTGGTGCACTTAATACACCTGAGAGGATGGAATGTTTGGGGAATTTGCCATGGCACTATTTGAGAGAAGGATACGATTGATAAATGGTAGTTGATGTGTATGCGAGTGAAACGCAAGGTAGCCACAACCGGCTCAAAGACCAAAGTCGATTCCGATTGTACTTTCGGGTCTTGGCGAACCCGCGTACCTGAGCTGGCTTAGCGGTGCCTAGGAATGTATAAGATTCCTTACCGCAGCTCTATAAGCAGAGTACAAACCGAAGTACTCTTGAAACAAAAATTGGTACCACGGAAATCGGGGTGCCCCATGGTGTTAAAAAACACTGTACCCGATAATGGTGAGGCGCCTTAGGCAGCAAAATACTGGTAATTATCTCGAGCTCTGTCACTGCTTATTACATTAGGGATTTAGATAGACCTCGCCACTAACAGTTGAAGTAATCAGTTTATAACTGACAGTAATGGTAGTGCGTTGATTGACCGTAACTCAATCCCTATGGTCGTAGGCGACTCGTGGTAGTATGTCTAACGACAGGTATATTACGTTAAAGAAACAGAATTAATCTTTCAAAGGCTTGACTTATATCAAGAAATACTCGTACACTGAGACAGTACTCTTTCCTTTCTAAAGAGTAATGATACTGCTAAGTAGTGGACTGTTCGGATCGGAAATCGAATTGATCGTTGGAGATTAAATTTTAAGATGTAAGTGGCGGAAGAATATGTTTTCAATAATTTTTTGACGATTGCAAGGAGACAGGTTATTTGTTTTTGAGCTTATGAATAATTTTTATTATTGGAAAATTCCAAAGGACTAGAAAATGTGTTCTTCAAAAGTTGAAATTTTTTTTAAATCATATTAATGACCTCATCAAAATATTATTGAAGAGAAAAGTCTTCTGAAACTAATCTTCTTTTCTATTTTGCTAAAGTTTAGTTAATTTTCGTACAAATATAAAAATTAGGTAAACGAAATAAAAATTGCATGAAATTCAATATGCATCCTCAGTACCTATTTAAATAGTAGGTTTAGAATATGTCCTGTGTGTTCTGTTGAAACTTTATCAGTAAATACCGTATCAAAGTTCATACTTGATATGTATTCATAGAACTAGTCGACTATTTGTTGATATTCTTAGGTGGAGATGATGTATGTACATACCATATGTGCATGTATAAATACGAGTAGCTGAAAACGTTTCTACCTTTTGAACTCAAGTGTCCTCCACTGTGGCATAAGGAATAAATCAGATTACGTGAGGAGGACTATGACAAATGACTTAACAGAATCTTGTATATCAACTTTATTGGCTACTCCCACGTATTACACTTTCTCATAACAAACTACTGAATATTTTCAAAACAACATTTTTTTTTTTTTGTTTTATTCAAGTTGAAATTTGTTCGCTTCTCTGATTAAATTGACATTGATATATTTAAATAAAATTCGATAGCTCTTGACGGTAATAGAAAATGTTTACTCAAAAAACAAGCGACCCTAGGAGTAGGTATCCAGCTAAATGTTCGTAACGTAATTTAATAAATTTCCAAGTGACTTTCTAATATTTCACAATCCTTACAAACGTTTCAGTACATCAAAAATTTCAAATAATTTACAATTTATACAATGGAAATTGATCAAATTATGAGGATGGGTTACGTTTTATTTTCAAAAATTTAAGGACGCCTCTTAATGATGATAATTTTGGTTTTTAGATGATTTTTAAGAATTAAACTGTTTCCGAACAAAAATTTATTTTAGCAAACTTTTTCTTTAAGCCATCGACTAAGAAGAGAAAAAAGAAAGTCTTACCGGTTTGACCTAGTCTCAAATTGAAGGTAAAAGCTGGTTTTTTGTTGAAGAAAAAAAATGTACGATAATTAACTGGGTTTGTTGACTTTTGCAAGTTTGAACTTACCATCTTCCAATTGGAAGCTTGCATTAAAGGAGCAAAAAAATAGTGTCTCGCCAGTTTTATCTAGTGTCAAATTTGAGGTGAATACACGTGCCGAGGATATTTTGTTTAAATATACGAGGGTCGTTCAATAAGTTCTTAGAAAATCCGATAAATTGCGCTCGTAGTGTCGGTAAAGATTTTTTTTCCTAAGAAGCATTATTGACAGGAAAGTTGTCAAAATTTCAGCTCGATCCATAGCGTAGGTCAATTTCTATCGTCGATTAAAGTTAACGACATTTATTTGTGCATAACAATGGAAAAAAGCGAGTTTAGGGCTGTCATCAAACATCTCCATTTGAAAGGCTTAAGCCCGAAAGAAATCAAAGCCGAGTTGGATGCAGTTCATCGCATATCTGCACCTGTGATTGCGACGGTTTACAATTGGGTGAATGAATTTAAACGTGGCCGTTCATCCACAAAAGATGAACATCGTTCAGGACGCCCAGTTGAGGTGTCTACTCCTGAAATCATCGACAAAATCAACGATCTGATTTTGAACGATCGGCGAATTAAAGTGCGTGAATTAGTTGAGGCCACGGGCATATCACAAGGTACAGTCGCTCCAATTTTGCATGAAAAATTGTGTGTGAAAAAAATTTCGGCAAGATGGGTGCCGCGTTTGCTCTCAGAGGAGAATAAGCGCAATCGTGCAGTGGACTCTGAGGCTATGTTGGCACTCTTTCATCGCAATCCTGCCGAATTCCTTCGTCGATATGTCACTGTGGACGAAAACACTCCAGAAACGAAGAGACAGTCAACACAGTGGATTTTCAAGGGTGAACGGCCTCCGAAGAAGGCAAAAACTGTGCCATCGGCCGGCAAGGTGATGGCCACGGTCTTTTGGGATTCGCAGGGCATCATTTTTATCGACTACTTGGAAAAAGGAAAAACAATAACAGGAGCATATTACGCGTCGTTATTGCAACTGTTGAGCGAGGAAATCAAAGAGAAACGCACCCATCTGAAGAAGAAAAAACTCCTCTTGCATCAGGACAATGCGCGTGTGCACACCTGCGCTGTCTCTATGGCCAAAATTGTGGAATTGAGAATAGAATTGTTGCAGCATCCCGCTTATTCACCAGATTTGGCCCCGAGTGACTATTTTCTTTTCCCCAATCTGAAGAAATGGCTTGGCGGACGACGGTTCACTTCCAACAAGGATGTCATTGCTCAAACGGATGAGTATTTTGCAGAACTTCCAAAATTCTATTTTTTTGGACGGGATAAAAATTTGGGAAAACCGGTTGAAAAAGTGTATAGAGCTAAAAGGAGATTAAAAAACAGTTTTTTTTCCATCTTTTCTAAGGACTTATTACTCGTATTTCCACAGTCACCCGAATGAGTTTGTTTACTTCAAAATGGGACAGTCTGCAATTTTCACGTTCAAAAAATGGGAAATCCCTGCAATTGCACAGACAAATTTTCCATTTCTTCCAAAAATGTTTATCTTATAAAATATAAATTGACATAAACTAATTTTTTGTATTTTTTCCTCAAAAAGTAGATTTTACATCATTATGTATATGATTTTATATATTGTATTATAGCCAGATGTAATTGAAATTGTCCTTTGGCCCAATAAAGTAAACAGAGGGCAAAATCCTAAATATTTCTTCAATTTTCATTAAAATTTCCCACAAAAACTTGATTGTGTTACAGTTTTTCAAAGTATTTCACTCAACATTAATTTAGTACAGAAAATTTCAGACAAATAATTATCATGACTTGCTTTCATATCCTATTAACGTTTTTTTTATATCCCAAAACAACACTAAATTGATATAAGCTTAGGCCAAACACCTAAAAAACAAGAATAATTTTGGAGAAAAAATATTTCATTCAATTTTGATCAAGTTTACTGAGAAACATTTTATCCAACAATCTTGACACATGATGTCCTGTCCTATTTATAACCACTCCCTTTCGATTGAAAAAATTTCACACAATATTCCCACTCCCTATTGGAGCACAAATTAGTCACAAAGAAAAATTGGATACTTGTAAGAGAAGAAATTGTCAAATATAAATTCACAAAATGAACATTGAAATGGAAATTTTCTCTGTTCATTTCGATGTTGATGAACAAATTTAAAATTCTCTACACGTCCTTCTGTTAGAAAATGCAGAAGGATAAAAAATTCTCATTAATAAACCCGTTCTGTTTTAAGAGAACAAAATATTGTATTGTAGTTTTTGTTCTCATTAATAAACCCGATATAAAATCAAGGATATTTTTATAATAAATTTAAAAATATATTTTTAAGCTTTTTTTAGTTACTTATTTTTCTTTTTTTTTTCTTAGAATTTGGGGGGGGGGGGGGAAGGGTGACGGGTGATTATCATTGTGAAGAAGGAAAAGTTTAAAGTTGGAATTTTATCTGTAAGAGGGAATTATTTAAGAAAAGTTTTCGAAGATTTTCACTATGTTTATTTAATTTTTTTTAAATATTTTTTTTAGATAAATACAACTACAACATATTAATAAGCAAATTTTAGCAATAGTATTAATTTATTAACTTGAAAGGTTGTGGGGAGTAAACATCCAATGAAGGCATCAGTATTTTAGTAAATCACGCGACCAGTGACGCTTAAGTCTTCGATGGCTATTTCGTGGGAAGGAAATGGAGGATAGTTCTTGATCAAGAGGATTATTATGATTGAGGACACGGGAACGGAACTTTTTACAGCGAGATACTGCCACATCAAAAACAAGTAGGACTTTAAGATCACGATGAATAACAGTATTGCGAACATAAAAGGGGACATCGACAATTGCACGGAGTATTTTTGATTGAAGGGATTGGATTCGACGGGAATTATAAGGCTTAGTAGATTCCCAGAGTTCTAGCCCGTATGTCCATATGGGTTTCAGTAAGGTATTGTATATCAGTTCTTTGCTGTCTATAGTCTAGAAGTCGAAGTAGTTTTAGGCAACGTCCTTTTAGTTCTTGTCTTTTAAGTCTTGTATGTGGGTTCCATGTCAGGCGTTTGTCCAAGTTCAGTCCTAGGTACCGAGCTTCGGTGTGTTGAGGTATGGCACTGCCATTAAGGTTTATGGGAGGGCATGTCTCACGACGGAGAGTGAAAGTTATCTGGATAGATTTACGTTCATTGACTTTTATTCTCCACCTAGTAAACCAGTTCTGTAGGGTTCGGATTTGGATTTGGAGAGTTTTGGAAGCATGTTGGGGAGTTTCGCTAGATGCAAGCCATCTAGGTAACTTTCACTCTCCGTCGTGAGCTATGCCCTCCCATATACCTTAGGGATCATCGGCGCATGTAGTAAAGAAAGTATTAGGGTAGATTGGGATATTGGATGTGTAAATGTTGTAGAGGATGGGTGCAAGTATGTTACCCTGAGGAACCCCAGCCAATATCGGAGAGATATTGGAGAGTTCGTTGGATTCATTTACTTGGAAGTGTCGGTTGGAAAGGAATAATCTTAGGATTAGAAAATAGGTAGAAGGAAGGAACCTCTTGAGTTTCCAGAGTAGACCCGGGTGCCAAACTCTATCAAAAGCTTGACTTATATCAAGAAACACACAGGGGCAGTACTCTTTTCTTTCTTAAGAGGATGGAATGAAATCGACAACTCGATGACACACCTGCGTAGTGGAGTGTTCGGCGCGGAAACAAAACTGGTGATTAGGAATTATATTTGAAGATTCGAGTAGAGGATGTAAGCGGTGAAGGAGGATTTTTTCAAAGATTTTTGAGAGTACTGGAAGGAGACTTATTGACCTGTAGGAAGTGTGGCGGTTTATTGGTTTATTGGGCTTAAGGATCATTTTAATTATGGAAAATTTCCAGAGGATTGGGAAATGTGTTGTTCCAAGGATGGAGTTATATATTGTGGCAAGGAACACTATTGCTCTTTTAGGGAGTTGTTGGAGTGTATTGGAGGTAATCAGATCATAGCCAAGAGCTTTGTTTTTGGGAAGGAACTTGATTAAATTGGTAACTTCGGAAGGAGTGATTGTCTTTGGGGGAAAACTCATGGGTAAGGGAATGGATTGTTCCGTCTCGTTTGTAGTGCAATGAGTCCTGTATAATATGTCCTCATGTGCAGTAAATGTTTGTGCAAGGTGTTCAGCAAAAGCGTCTGCTTTATGTTTGTCCGTTTTGGCCCAGATTCCGTCAGTTTTTCGTAAATGGTGCTTTGTTTTTCTATAAGATAGTATTTGTCCACAAAGTTCTGTTTTTCATTAGGGTTGAAGTGTAGTTTCTAAAACGTTCTGTATTGTATTTTGTAATTTTGTCATGTAGTTCTTTTTGCAGTTTGTTCAGTTTGGTTTTGTCGCTGGGCATTCTTATATGTTGCCAATGAGCTCTTGCTTTTCGTTTTTCTGCAATAAGACGCCTAATTGTTAATGGTTGATTTGTCAGGTTTTGTGTAGGTTTCGAATTTTTACTTTATTGAGAAAAGGCTATAGCGTTTTGTAGTAAACATGTAAACTTGTGTACCGCGTCATCTAGTTCTTATTCTATTTTTAAGCTTTGTCGTAAGTCTAAATGCTCGTCAATATATTGTTTGAATAATTCCCAATCAATTGGTCCAGTAATAAGTCTCGGCGCATTAACTTTTGGAGTGGATTGGGAATCGAGGACTAGTAGAACAGGGCTATGATCGGAGTTAAGATCTAGTAATGAATTAACATAAATATTGGAGGAATTCATGGGACTAGTTATAAAGTAATCTAGAATATCAAGAAGCTTAGATCGGAAGTTGGCCAGTAAGTGAGAATCGGAGGAGAGATGACTTGGTAGGGAGAGAATGAAAGCTTTTGGTTAAGAATAATCCCACGGGTATTGGAGACTCGACAGCCCCATTATGGGTGTTTGGCGTTAAAGTCACCTCCAGCAATGAAAGAATTCCCAAGAGCTTGGAAAAATGACCTAAATTCAAGGGAGTTTATAGGTTTATTAGGAGGGCAATAAGTTGCGGTAATAGTTAAGGGGACAGGGGAGCAGTCAATTGATATTGTGGTAGATTGAAGAAAATCTTCTGCAAGATAGGAATTAAAAGAAAAGGAGAAGGAATTTCTCATGAGGATAGCAGTGTCTTTATTTAATTGAAAGTAAGAAATTAACAAATTCTAAAAAGCTACAATAAATATTAAATTTACAACATTTTCTTTTATATTTAAAATTATTAATAATTTAAAAAATTTATGCAAATAAAAGAGAAGAAAATAATTATAAAAAATCAAGAATACTTAAAAATAATTGCATCTGTTCTGCATTTAGAACGGATTGCAATCCATCTGTTGTGAGAAAGGTTATTTCCGCTACACAAAATAAAGTTAGTTATTAAAGTAGCAGTTTTCATAGCACTATGAAGGTGCACTTACCATAAGTTCTGTTAGCGAGAAATTTCTCTTTGCAGTTCATTCTTAAGAATGAAACAATTGTTGAGAGTCTAACTACAAATTTGAATACTGGTAACGTCTCAATTAGGTGGAACATTCTCCTGTTCGCATTCTGATATGGCAGATTTATAACGTTCCCTTGAATACAAAAAAATACCAAACATCAAACACCAAATAGTCATTCATACCAGTACGTACGGAACTTACACAATAGTTGAAAATGTTACCAAGGAAACGACATATGAACACGGAAAAAAATGATTATTCTGTGGAGTTATGGGTGCATGCTAACATAAGAGATAATGTGGAAAAATTCTACGTGCAAATAGTCATAGTCCTTTTTCTCTCTCTTTGTGCACAGAAAATTTCAACTAAACTAAGACTATACATTGTGCTGCCACTTGGCTATGAAAACGAAATGGGACTGGGGAGATTCTTTCGTTTGCAAACATTTCCGAGGTAAAAGTACTCATAAATTGTACGAGACATAGTGTATCTGATAAAGTTCTTCCACCATTTTATGAATAGGATTCCATTTCTGAATATAATACTAATTAGTTCCTAGATATTTTCTACAATAGAAGAAATAGTAGAATTTATGATGAAATGTTGACTAAATGATGTGCAATTATTCTTTTACTTTTCAATCTTAAACAAGATTTTTTTTAAGTTTTACAGATATTTACAACTATAACATAGTAATAAGCAGATTTGAATAATAGTTTTAATTAACGTGAAAGGTTAAGGGGGGTAAACATCCATCGAAGTTTCTCCTGCTAGCGTGCGGTTATGCTAAACCTCAGTATTTTAGTAAAGCACGCGAGCAGTGACGCTTTACTCTTCATTTTGATGTCTTCTCTTGTTCACGAACTATCCTCCACTTCGTTTCCAAGAAACACCCATGGGACTACAAGATCACGATAAATAACATATTATTGCGAACATAAAAGGAAGTAACGACAATTGTACGAAGTATTTTTGATTGATGGGCTTCGGTTCGACGGGAATTGAAAGGCTAAATAGAACCCCAGGGTTCTAGTCCATAAGTCCATATTGGTTTCAGTAGAGCGTTGTATAAAAGTACTTTGATCTCTATAGTAAGTTTAGAATGTTTGTCTAGAAAGCGAAATAGTTGTGGCTATGGTCTTTTTAGATCTTGTCTTTTAAGTCTTGTATGTGGGTTCCATATCAAGCGTTTATCTAAGTTCAGTCCTGGGTACCGTCAATGTATTGTGGTATTTCGCTGCCATTAAGTGGGTAGATTTTCGTTCATTAAATTTTACTCTCCACCTGGTAAACCAGTTCTGGAGAATCTGGATTTGGGTTTGGAGAATTTCGGAAGTATTTTGGGTATTTTCGCTAGATACAAAGCAGACCGTATCATTTAAGTATGTATCAAAGAAGGAATTGGGATAGTTTGGGATATCAGATGTATAAATGTTGTAATAGATGGGCCCAAGTACGAGGGTCATTCAACAAGTACTTAGCCTACAAAAGAAAAACGAAAATTTTGGAAAGGTGGCAATTTATTTTTCCACATAATCTCCTTCAAGCTCGATACACTTGGCCCAGCGATGCTCTAACTTTTTTAACCCGTCCAAAAAATACATTTTCTCGAGGGAAGCAAAATAGGCCTCCGTGGCGACGATGACCTCCTCATTCGACCCAAATCTATTCCCGGCGAGTGATTTTTTCAGGTTTGGAAACAAAAAGTAGTCACATGGGGCCAAATCTGGAGAGTACGGTGGATGGGGCAGCAATTCGTAGCGCTATTCGACCAATTTGGCCATGGCGACGGTGGAGGTGTGAGCCGGCGCGTTATCGTGGTGGAACAGCACTTTTTCCTTCGCAAAGCGGGGCCGCTTTTTCTTCAATTCGACGTCAAATCGGCCCAATAAGTCAGCATAGTAGCGCCCCGTGATTGTTTTACCCTTCTCGAGGTAATCGATGTGGATCACACCTTGTGAATCCCAGAAAACGGTGGCCATCACCTTTCCGGCCGATCGAACAGTCTTCGCCTTCTTCGGAGCACGTTCGCCGGGTGAAGTCCACTGTTTCGACTGTTCCTTGGTCTCTGGTGTGTACCAGTGAATCCATGTTTCGTTGACGGTCACAAAACGACACAAAAACTCCGCTGGATTGCGCTGAAACAGCGCCAAACACGTCGCCGATGTGGTCTCACGGTTGCGCTTGTTTTCCGGTGTGAGCAAACGCGGCACCCATCGCGCCGACAGCTTTCTCATGCCCAGTTCTTCGTGTAGAATATGATGCACCGTTCCTACTGCGATACCCACAGTCTCAGCTATCTCGTGAACCTTCAATCGACGGTCTGCCAACACGAGATCGTGGACTTTTTTAACGTTTTCCTCAGTAGCAGCAGTTTTTGGGGCACCTCAAAAACCGACGTGCGGCTACGAACAAACTCGTTGAACCACTTCTTGACGGTCGCCATCGAAAGAGAAGAGTCACCATACACAGCATCCAAGCGATCTTTGATTTCGCTGCACGTTTTCCCTTCCAAAAACCAGAATTTAATCACCGAACGATATTGTTCTTTTTCCATTTTTGTGCAACCGACCGACACGCTCGCTTTCAAAGGCTCTCAAAACAAAACTAATGAAGAGAATCAACTGAAACTTTGACAGTAGGCTAATAAAAGAATGTACTGCACGATGAAAAATTTTTTTTGTGACAGCAGTTCCATCAGGTGGTGAGGCTAAGTACTTGTTGAATAACCTGCGTATATTTCCCTGTGGAACACCAGCCAATAACGGAGAGATATTGGAAAGTTCGTTGGATTCGTTTAATTAAACGTGTCGGTTGGAAAGGAATGTGCTTAGGGCTAGAAAATAGGTAGAAGGAAGGATCCTCTTGAGTTTCCAGAGTAAGTCCGGGTGCTAAACTCTATCAAAAGCTTGACTTATATCAAGAAATACACTAGAACATTACTCGTTTCTTTCTTAAGAGCCTGCAATAAAATCGGCAACTCTATGACATTGCTGGGTAGTTGAGTTTTCGAAGAGCAAATCAAATTGGTGGTTGGGAATTAAATTTGAGGATTTGAATAGGGGATGTAAGCGGTGGAGTACTATTTTTTAACATTTGTTGAAACGATTGGAAGGAGGCTTATCGGTTTGTAAGAAGTGAGGCGGTTTATTGGTTTATTGAGGTTAGGGATCATTTTTATGATGGTAATTTTCTGGATGATCTGTTGCAATCGGGTGAAACCATCGCATGTGTTCGTTACCGAACTTGACTGAAGCGTTTGAGCCGAGCAATGAAGGAAAAACGGCCACAATATGAGCAAAGACACGACAATGTAATTTTGGCCCCTTCCGACTACTACCTCTTCCGATCGATGACGAATGACCTGACTGAGCAGCACTTCCAATCTTACGAAGTGGATCGCCTCAAAAGAGGAATTTTTACAGCATGGAATCCGTTTGCTGCCAGAATTTTGAAAAAAAATGGTGGTTTTCTAGTTGTATTCCTTTTTTTTAAACGGCAGTTTACAATGTCTAAGGAAAAGGTTCACATTAATATTGCCTTCATTGAATATGTGGATTTTGGTATATCTTGAATAATTCAAGATGGAAAAATGTTCTTTCAAGTATGCTTGGGTATTGGATAAACTAAAGGGTGAACGTGAACGGGGTATTATAATTTATAATCTTCTCTGACAGTTTAAGACAGCTAATTAATAATAAAAAGCAAAGGTTTTTTTTAAATGTATTTGACTCATGAAGCTGCAGAGAGATAGTTTTTCGACTGGTTTAGATTAGGATTGAGTCCACAGGGAGTGCTGATGCTCTCTGCTGGCTAGTCTAATCCAATCAATTTTAGTATCTCATTCAATTAATATTTTTTCAAGACCGAAATAATCTTTTTTAGCCCCCTTTTTCCCATTTATTTAATGGGAAATTTTATTTATTTTAGTGAAAATAGTCAACTTTACTAAATGTTTTCCTACTCAAATCAGAAAAAATTATCAATTTTCAAATATTGTAGCAAGATTTAAACTTAAGAAATTATTCATATCAATTTGCACTGTTTTTTATCTGTTTTTTTTTTTTAAATAGAAAAAATACGTAGTTTCTATTTTTATTTAATCCCAAAAATGACAACATTTAATAAAAACTGTTATCATACTATATTTTTTCTAACCACTACGATATATTATACAATTTATCCTATTTTTCGTACGAATTTTCAATTTATTCAACTAGATCAACTCTAAATTTCTATGAAATTTCGTATAAAAATGACAAAAAATGAGCAACAACAAAAAAAAAGAAAATTATACTTTTATAGCGGCAAGGAGCATACAAATTTCTCCAAACTAACTCTTTGACTGGATAAATCTACCCCCAATGGGATAGGGTGAACTCGTAACAGGAAAGCTCGAAAGATAAATGGAGTAAGCTTAACAGTATTTGTATTCGTACTAAAAATCCATGCCATACTCGTACTACCATCGTGTATCGTCCAAATAACCATAGTGGTGTACTGCTCCATTTAGCTAGCTCCTCCACTTGCTCCTTTAGTATTATAAGATGTACTACTTGAACAAAATAGGAAAAGTTTACTTTTATTTAAACACCTTTATCATATACGGTCATAAATTACATGATAAGAAAATCCTTATTGTGTAGAAAGTATCTTCTTACTTTAATACAATATATTTTCCTATTTTTGCTCCTACATTTGCTCCTTATTTCTCTTGTACAATTTTTTTAAACATTTTTTTTTTAAAGAAAAACAAGATTGCATCGAAATATCTCAGTTAGTGTTTGATTGCTTGAACAAAGTTTAAGGATTTATTTAGTAAATTAAAGTACGTACAATATATTTTCTTAAATGGACCAATTATAGTTTGATTCTGCTCCTTTGAAAGGACTCTAGTTTTATTAATACATAATTGGTTTAAATATAAATTAAATATTAGAATTTTTATCAAAATTACTCTCATAACTTTGATATGTTTTAAGTCTCAGGATAAAATATGGCTTTAAGTCTTTTTCCCTATTAAGCACTTTAAATAATTTTATTAATTTTAATTCAAATTGTAAGTGCTTTTTTTGTAAACAATTTAGTTTTTTGATAGTTATTTTGACCCTGTCTTATAGTAGCCTTTGTTTCCCAAATTATCCTTTTCACAATTTAAAAAAAAAATATTTCCACTAACTACTCAAAAAGAAATGCTTCCTTTCTTTCCTTGATGTAGTTGCAAAAAGGTAAACATCAATGCTTACATCTGAAGGAAAGTTTTCCTTAAATTAGTGGATAGATTGGGTGATTCTACACTTTTGTGCATAACCGCTGGTGTCGATGATCACACAGTATTTTTCGCGTTTATCCAGGTTATTGGCGGTAAACATTTGTTGGGAAGCACTGGTGTCTCAGCTGTTTGAAGTTGGATTTGTTTCAAAGTTCATCCAGCTGACTCGTTCTACCGGAAGATGGGGCGAAATTAAAGGCACGCGGAATATTCTAGAACAAGAGGTTTCGTTAGGACCTATTTGATCGCTGAAAGGATTGTCGGGAGGGGAGTCGTTGAGTAAGAGTGGCCATATTCATTCGATTTGGATGTTGGATAATAGCAGACAATATACGAGTGTAACAGGAAAAAAGAAAAAAAATCAAAATAATAATTAAAACAATAAATTTTTATGTTTAAATCAATTTTAATATAGTTTTCCTTCCTTGTTCGTTAATTGGAAGAAATTTTAAAGTTTCAAAGGTTTTTCTTATACACAAAAAAAAACATTTAAAAAAAAACAATAATTTATAAGAAAAGCAATTATTATTATTAAATACTATTTCTGAAAAAGTACTCCTTGCGATTGACACAAAGACTCATTCCGAAATTGGCTCTCTCTTCTCAATCCCTGTAATGCGTTTATTTGCCCACCGAATTTTTTTTCCCATTTTATCTTCACCTTCCAATTTCCATAGCCTACCTCGTTTTATGGAAATAAAATTTTCCTGGAGAAGATCATATCTTCCACTTCTGGAGGTTCTGGTTAAACTACCATTTTTCTAAGACTTTACATAAGCGAAAAAAAATATGTAAACAATTTTTATAATTTTTTACTACACCACACAATTTTCTAACTCTTTTAGAGTTCGGCGTATAAATCATAACATATCTTGACAATTACCCGAATTGTGGGCAATCAGAACGATTGTTGAGACTGACATTAATCTCCCTAAACATCGCAGCGTAATAGTATTACCGGACTTGGAAGCCATTCGTGAATCTTCATATAATCAGGTTTTGAATGAAATTTGTTGCAATCTATTAAACAATCGAAAGGTTGAATTGCGGTGGATTCCGAGTCATGCTAGTATCCTCGGCAATGAGCGGACTTCCTTTTTAAATAGGTCTTTTTCCATTTTAGAGCTCCTAGATCCCTCCAAAGCCCTTTTCAATTTTCTAAAAGAAACTAATTTGCTCCACACAACGTAACGATTTCTAAATTCTCTGTCCAACTAACTATCCACTAGTTTCATAAGATCAACTGGCAATGCCAACCCACGTGTAACATGAAGTCACCAAATGGCCGACATTTTATGTTTCACAAAAATTCCAGACAATTATACTAATTAAATTACTAAAAAAATTATAAAATATATCATCCTCGTAAGGGAGTGTTTGTGAGAAAAAGATCAAGAGGTGCCCTTGGGTGCCTAGAATTTACAAGGTTCCTTATTATATATACCTCTATAACTACGAGTACATACCAAAGTACTCTTGAAAGAGAAACTGGTTCCATGTGAGTCTGGTCCTACACGGTGGTTGGGTTACACCATATCCGATTAAGGTTAGGTGAGGAATACCTATTATCCTGAGTGCTATCATTGCAAATGATAGTTGAGGTTTAAGTAGCCCTTGCAACCAACAGTTAGAGCAGCTACTTTGTAATGGGTAATTGTCTGTTAGCGGGGGTGTGAAAGATGGAAATTATTTTAGGTCCCAAGCCCTATCATCATATGCGTATCATATCTAACAATAGATATTCCAGGTTAGGTTAAATTACAGTAAAACGTCCTGGTTTATTCGATAAAAATCTGCTTGCTGCAAACTGTATGTAATCGTGTAGGTGCCATTAAAATTAATTAAAAAAGGACTCTCGATGTTTTAAATCATACTAAAAATTGGGGAACTGACAATTTAGAAAATTTTTTAGAAAATCAGAATTTTTTGGAATCTTTTCAATATACGAGGTCTGTTCAAAAAGTATCACGAATTTTGAATTTCCGCGGGTTTCGTATATTCGATTTTTGATTTTTTTTTATGGCGTTATGTTGGTACTCATGTCTCTCACTTATTTAGATAAGTTCGGCCATTTTGAATGTTCAGTTAATTTTTGACAGCTGTTTTGCTTGCACGTGTTTTGGCTCGTCTTCGATTTTTGCCCATTCCAAAAAATGGATCAAAGAATCTGTTTCGGGAACAAGAAAAGTATCTGGGAAATACGGTGGCTGCGACACTATAAGTGTGTTGTTTTTGGCCAAAAATTTACGCACGAGTAATTATGCGTGAGCAGGGGCGTTATTATGGTGCAAAAGCCAATTTTTGTTCTTCCACAAATCCGGGCGTTTGTGGCAGATTGCTTCGCGCAACTTGCGAATAACTTGCAGATAATACTCCTTATTGACCGTTCTATCCTGTGGAAAGAACTCATGATGCACCACACCCCTGCAATCGAAGGAAACTGTAAGCAAAACCTTCACATTTGACCGAACTTGGCGCGCTTTTTTCGGTCTTGGCTCGTCCGGTAGCTTCCATTGGGATGATGGAGCTTTGGTTTCCACGTCATAACTATAAACCCATGATTCGTCATCCCTAAAATGAAAATTCTAACTTCTAGTAAAATTTTCTTATTAAATATAATTTTTTTTCCAACAATAATTTTGTATGAAAAAAACAATAAAAAATCAAAAAATTATTATTTTTCTTTCGCTGTGAAGGTTATTTTCTCTCTGCCTGTCTCTCGCCATAAACATGAATAATATGCATAAGCTCAAAAGAAGCTGAAGAAAATCTCTTAGATTATTTAAAATTAAATTTGATAGGCATTTTTTTTCTTTTTAACTTTTTAAGGATAATCTTTTCTCATTCGATTTGGTTTTAAATTGAAAAGTCTACAAAATATTCACATATTTACATTAACAGATCAAATCCGTGTACCTAAAATCCATGATGATCTTTTGTAAAATATTTCCATACATTCTCCGCTACAATACGTAAGGATACTCCTGCCTTATATATATATATATATATATATATAGGTGGTAGGTTATTTTATGGCCATGTTACTCTCCAGGGATAGGTCATATTTCGAAAAACTATTGTACAATGATATGTGCTATATTTCAATTTATTTTTGAACATTAATCTTAGTCAAAAAAGGTTGATTTTGGGGTTAGCCATAACCAATATTTTCTGTTCTTTTCAATATGTGCACCTATAAGAAAATGGGCTTGGGCCCATACGTCTAAGGATGTACTCACCATAATTTATACAATATTCAGACTCATGGGATATAAACACCCATATTTGCAGAATTTGATGTGGGCTGAGGTTGTTGTATTATATAATAATATTGAATATTAATGAATATACAGAAGAGCAGCTACATTGTCTCTGCATATTCTAGGTAAACACCATCTGGTATATGGATGGCACCTGCTGAAAGAACTGTTAACAATGTGCACAAAATGGATGTGCTAAAACAAATCTAAGCGGAAGTGAGTGGCCTCTCTATGTCTCTACCCAGAGTGAAATATATTTTTGTATAATATTTTTTGTACTTAAAGAACCAAGAACCATAAAATATTGTATAATGAAAATGTAACATCGTTGATTATTGTAGGGGGAGTAGAGAAACGAAAAACGGAATCATTTTCTATCCAATAGAATTTTGTTTAATTCAATTTGAATTTAAATTCAATTTCTTCGACTCAATTTCAATTCAATTGATGTTATTCACGAACAGGATTAATGTTAGTTAGTTAGTCCTTAAAGCTTTTAATCCAAATTGAAATCCTTCGAATGTATCATTCATAATTCCTCCAAAATGTAATATCATATAATTTTCCTAGTTTGACGTCTTATCTATGCTGATATTATTTTTATTTCCAATTTTATGTGGTCCTTTTTTTATATTAAAAATGAAAATATTTCCATCTTTAGTTTATTATTAAAAAGCTTTGCTTTCCTCAATAAATTAAATATCCTTTTCGGATAATTTAGTTTTTTTTTCTTTTATTTACATAATATCAAGAAAAGTCATAATTCTCTTCTATATTTTATTGTAACATAATTTTATATTTGAATTAGGAAACCCTAACGTATAATGCTTGAAGATATAAATAATCTTTTCGAAGGTATGTATTTTTTCAAGGTATCCTTGTAGAATATTTCGATTTAAATCAGAGTCTGGAAAAGAAAAATTTATATGAGTGTAGTCCTATTTTTGGAGAGAGAAAAATTGTCTGAGCCTGGACAATGAGGCTTGTTTTTGTGTGAGTTTTATTTTTTGTCTGATGGTCCACAAAATTTTGATAGAATTTTTCTGGTCTTTAATCAATATTTTAAATAAAAATAAGAGATGTAAAATTATCCTCATTTTTTAAATGGAATATGGATTCTATTTTGTGGAGTGTTTTCTATGGATCACATTCAACTAACAATTTTAAATTTGAGTGGGTTTTTCCATGACTAATTTAGAGGATTTGCATTGTTCAAAAAATATTTAGAAAATATCAAGAAATACTTAAGAGGTATCATGGTCATTAAATCTCGCTAGCTTTTAGCATGGTCGGAGCATATAGATATTATGTGAGGTTCAAAAAGAGATACTCACCAATATTGAGTTGGCAGCAAAAATTCTTGAACTACACATTAATGGAGCGTCAATGTCAAAGATAATACCATCTAGAACTAGTCCCGTACAGATAGTAGACTAGAGTTTCAAACGAGTTACCAACCTTCTCCTTCATGCCATTCCTGGGCTTCTCAACTCAGCTTTTACTATACGAGGTCTGTTCAAAAAGTATCGCAAATTTTGTGTTTTTTCAAAAATTATTTATTTATTCATGAATATCTATTTTGTCCCCTTCAAAGTAATCCCTACCAGATATTTTACACTTGTGCCAACATTGTTTCCAATTCTCGAAGCACTTCAAAAAATCATTTTTTGTGATCTTGTTCAGCTACTCCTTCGATGCCGTCTTTATCATCTCAATCTTAGCGTGGCGTCGTCTTTTCATGGGGCTCTTCTGTTTCGAGAACAAGAAAAAGTCACAGGGGGTCTGATCTGGCGAATACGGTGGCAGCGGCATTATTAGTGTGTTGTTTTTGGCCAAAAATTCGCGCACAAGCAACGATGCGTGAGTAGGGGCGTTATCATAGTGCAAAAGCCAATTTTTGTTCTTCCACAAATCCGCGCATAACTTGCAGGTAATATTCCTTATTGACCGTTTTACCCTGTGGCAAGAACTCATAATGCATCACGCCCCTGCAATCGAAGAAAACTGTAAGCAAAACCTTTACATTCGACCGAACTTGGCGTGCTTTTTCGATCTTGGCTCGCTTTTTTCCATCTTGGCTCGTGCGGCAGCTTCCATTGGGACGATTGAGCTTTGCTTTCCACGTCATAACCATAAACCTATGATTCAACACCAGTTATGACCCTCTGGAGCAAATTTGGCTCGTCACGGACAGAGTCCAACAGCTCCTTAGCTATGTTAATGCGATGCTGTTTTTGGTCGAGTAATTTTGGTACGAATTTCGCGGCGATCCGTCTCACTCCCAAATCATTGGTAAAAATCAAATGGCACGAGCCAATCGATATGTTGAAGTCCTCAGAAACTTTTCTAGCGGTGATTCGACGATTGGTCAATGCTATTTTCTTCACTTCATCAATGTTTTCGTCTGTTGTTGAAGTGCTCGGGCGTCCTGCATACTTTTTGTCGTTCACATCTTATCAGCCCTCTGAAAACATTTTGTACCACCGATAAACGTCGCTTCGGTCCAAGATAGCTTCAACATATACCAAAGTCAACATTCGAAATGCGTCTGCGCAATTAATTTTGTTTTTCACACAAAATTTGATACAGATTCTTTGATCCATTTTTTGCAATGGGCAAAAATCGAAGACGAGCCAAACACGTGCAAACAAAGAGAAGACGAGCCAAAACACGTGCTGTCAAAAATTAACTGAACACTCAACATGGCCGAACTTATCGGCATAAATGAGAGACATGAGTACCAACATAACGCCACGAAAAATCGAAAATCAAATATACGTTACCTGCGAAAATTCAAAATTCGCGATACTTTTTGAACAGACCTCGTATTTTAAATAAGCGCCACTTAAACCAACTTTTTTTTTTGAATAAGACTCCTTCCATTGCGGAGCTTCTAAATCCAACAATTCTATTTCCAAGACCTATTTTTAACAATGTCTGACTTTCCCTACGATTAATCTGCGGCCAGCTTCGTTAGGAAAGCCTAAATTACTAAATTATACGTAATATGAAGTCGCCAAATGGTCTCATGATCTTGACGCTACAGAATGGTGTCTGGCTATAGTTTGAGATACCTTACAGCAACAAAAATAAAACCTCGGACCACTTAAATCGTTCTCCTATCACAGATCAACTGTCGAACCCAATAAAAATATAAGGAAAGCAGGATATTATATAAAATATAAACCACTATCGAATAGGATATTAATCGTGCCAGTTCTCATTTGATGTATCAATTTTTTTGACCTCTTCGCAAGGATTATTCAAAGAGCATACGGGGGCAGTTAAAATGAAGCTCATTGGGAAACGGTGGGCTTAACAATAAATCCTGCCCGGATATTAGAATTATTTTTTCCCATAAAGGGGTACTTCTGAGTTAATTATCAAACTATTATGAATACCAGAACCGGAGCTACCATAGCCGCGCCTGAAATTTAAAAGGTTCCTTACTACTGCTCTATGACCCGTTGTCCCATCCAACTTGAGGTGTCTCTCGTAAAAACGTGGCGAATAAAGTCTTCGAACTGCTGGTGAAGGATACCAGTAATTATCCCAGGCACTATCACTGCAAATGATAGTAGAGCTTTAGGTAGGAAAACTCCTTATCTATTTTCTTAAAAAATTCCTTATTTAATTAGTTCTTATTATTAGTCCTTATTTTATTTAAACTAATTTACAAAAACAAATTTCTACAAAATTCCTTATTGATTTTAGAGATTTTTTCCAAGCAAAACAAGCCGTCTCCTCTTATATTGCTACATTAAAAAAAAAACTCATGATTACGTGTATACAAAAAAAATTCTCGTATTTTACTTTTCTCCAACTCATATAGTCCTTTATTTAGAAACTTTTAATTGTTACGCCTTTGCTGCAAATCTTTTTACTAATTGATGTTATTTGTCCTCAATTCTCGAAAATTTTATATAAACAAATTGTATACATTTGCTACCCGCACCATGTACAGAAACTCTGGCCATTCAACGTCTTCGGAAAACGGAGAGTGTGTTGAAGGTAAATGTGGGGCATGCCGCAAACGTTGTCGAACATAAATGTTTATTGGATTGAAAACTAGTTCATGGGTATGCATGCATATAAAAATTCCAGAATGCAAATTGAAACGCGAATGGAACATAAGAGAAACGTTCTTAACCCCAAAAGAGAAGTCCTTACAGTCCCATTCCAGATGAACTCGTTAATTTTAAGTTTTCCTTTGTGCTTGAGAAATTATTCTAGTAAAATTTGCATGCGGATAATTAATACATTTTTCTGGGTTTTTCGTGATGCTTAGTTACAATTGCATATCTGCAATAGTGATGTGAAAGTGGTGAGCTTTACAGAAGAAAATGCAAGCGTAAAACTTTCAAAGGATGCTAAAAATAAAATTACTAAATGGAAAATAAAATTAATTGTTCTTCTGCCATTAAATTTTAATTTTTAAAGCTAAGAATATGGACATTCACATACTTTAGAATCAAATAGACTACAAGAAGCTGCAGAGCAATAAGAGTCTACAGTCGCTATTAACAAGAAAGCTTTCTCTTCAATTTATTAAGTATCTTGTCAGGAAACATCTGCCATTTCTCTCATGAATATTTCAAATCGAATTATAAAGAAAAATTCAAAACAATTTATATTCATTTTCCATTAGAAAGAAACTTACAATTTTTTGCCATTATTGTATTCTACTTTCTCTTTTGCAAGTGTTATAATGGCAAAAAGTTGTAAATCAAACAATTTATCATGTCCGTAAAATTATTGTCTTTTTAGTTTTCTCCGAAAATAGAAAAAATTTCATAAAATTATATTTTTTTTATATTTCTACACTTCCCCTTCCCCCTAAGCTAGTTTTTGAATAGTAGAAATTTAGTATTTTTAAAATGGGCTTCATTAACCTCGTTTTTTCAAATTTTATTCCAAATTTGTAGTTTTATTTATTATTTAATATTTTCTTATATATACTATCGATATCCAAAATTTATATTGCTTTTATTAAATTGAAGATTTAAAGGTGAATTCATAAAAAAATTCTGCTGATATTTTCATATTTAATGTCCTGCCATCATCCACTTCTAGTTACTCAGAGTCTTCTGATCTTTAATGCGTTCTAGAAAAATGCTACCTTTTCTGTCAAATTCGGGTTAATAGACTAGAAAATATACTTCAAAAATTCTCAGTGCCTTCTGAAAATTCTGTTCCGGTTTTTTAAATAATTGTTCCCACTTTTTTTCCAAGTAAAAATTGTAAGTAAAATTTTAGAGTTAATAAACTGTAAAATAGACCGCCCCTACCCCCCTTTCAGTGATTAAAATTTTTTTTTATATGAAATTTTCTAAAAAAAATATAATAAAAATGCAAAAATAGTAATCAATCTCTTTCGTTAATATAATTTGTTCCAAAAACAACCCCCACAAAAGTTATGTTGCCCTTTTCTCACAGACAAAAAATATATATTCTTTGCAGAGTTTTTATTCTCGTAATTCTATAAATATGCTTAGAAATTTTTATTCGAGCTAAACAATATCCAAATAATATACTACGAAGTGAGTTTTTTCCTCTCTCTCTCAGCACTCCTTTGCCCAAAAAAAAAAAAAGAAAGTCACATAAATACTGCTCCCTTCCCCTATAAAAGGACACAAAAGTTATTATATTTTCTTCCGCTCTATGCTAAAGTAAACAATGCCAACAAGAAAAAATAATAATAATAATAATAATAATAATCCACAGTAGCTAAAATTCCATTTTGGATTCCCAATAATTTAAGCACACCCTAAAGTGTTTCGTTGATTTTAGTAAAGAATGAAATTCATAAACAAATACGACCTTCACCTCCTCTCCGCCCACAAAGAATATTTGTGCGGGAGAATGAAGGATGTTTGAAATAGAGCGATGGGCAAACGAAGACTCAAACCTGATGGCCACAGTTTGGGGTCGAAACCAGAATCATTCGGTTAAATGGCTCTATTCTTTAGGGACCATTAACTTAAATGGTTTCATGGGCAGTTGATTCTATGCTCTACTGATTACAGATTACAAAATTTTCTTATATTCGTACTCGTATATGAACAATGGTTTTACTGGTGGTTACTGTTGCTATTCGTACTGTTGCTCCATTACAAGTGCCAGTACCAGCGCCAGTGCGAGTACTAGTACCAGTTCCATATTTCTGCCATTTTACGAGTAAAGCGTATCTTTGTGTTACGAATTTCTTTAGTTTACTCTTTTTCCTTTTTTTTTTTGTAATATACTCGGATTTGGCCAAAAGTTCAAGTAGTACTTCATCGTTCTCCTACACTAATATGTTCATCGAGAAAAGTATCTAAATTTGATATAAAAAGGAAAAACTAATTCACAGTCCTTGGGAATTTTTATAACAAAAATTGTTTCTCTTCCGAAAATGACTTAGCATCATTGAATAGTATCAGAAATCTGATCGGAATGATGCCCCATAATGACTTTCATTTGATCAAAATAAGTTTTGCTATCTTTTTGAAGTCGATTCATTTAATGGGCATCACTTCATCATATTTGATAGGAAATTGATACGAAATCAATGTTTTGTGCACAGTTTTTATAACTGGTAGCATTTTGTAAAAAGTTTCTTTTCCATGTTTTCATTGATTCTTATTTAATCATTTTCCACTTATCAAAGTACTATTATTTATCAAAAATGGTTATAGATAGGGCAATATAACTCGTAAGGTATGATTTAGGATAAAATAATAATAGTAATAAGATTTTTGATAGGAATTTTTATAATTTTTTCTTTAATTTTCTGCAGCGTAAATTTTGAGGTTTCAATAATAAATTGAATAGCCTCAGTTTATGCTTTGGAAGAAGAAAAAAACCAAATAGCTTAATATCCTTACTTTATGTGACAGTGTCCATAGATAAGCTACTGCATTAAAAATAGTCGAACTAAGACTAAGTATCAAGAATATTACTGATCAAATTTCATTTTAATCACAATAACGTAAATATAGTTTGAGACTTATTTCAACAGCATTTTTAAAACCAGACAAAATATTTAAATTTCATAGTTGAGACCATATTTAAGGTCCTCAATAATCGTGATTTTATGGTAGACACTATTTTTATTTTTAAACTAATTGACTCATATAAGTCAAGAAAAACTACAACTTCAAGATTAAGTTGAAAGTTAGTTACAGGTTCAAAAAAAAATTAATTCATTCTATTTTATTAGAGATTCTGGACTCATGCTTCAGAACACTTTCAAATCATGATCTAGTTTAAGATCGAAAAAATTACAACCTCACGGTCAGATACTTTTTTAATTTTAAGTTTCAGGCTCATGTCAACATATTCAAGGTCTAAAAAAAATTGGGCCGACTTCAGGCACTATTTTTATTAATGGTTCTAAACTAATTTACTACGTGTATATGCTTAAATCCGCTGTTTTTTAGACAAAAAAACACATTTTTTTTATTATAGAAAGCAAAAACAAATTTATTCAAAGTATTTGCCCTCTCTTGCTACACTTTTTTCCCATCTCTCGGGCAATTTGTGGATATCACGCCAAAAAAATTCGTTCTCTTTCGAGGCAAACCCCTCATCAAGCCATTTTCGGACGTCTTCGTAAGAATCGAAGTGCTGCTCAGCGAGCGCATGACCCATTGACGAAAAGAGATGTATGTTGTTGAACGAAATTTCTGACAATGTGCACTGATTAATGTTGACAGATAAAAAAAAGTATGGTGTGCCTATGGTCGCTTAATACGGTCACTCATGCCATCTATGACCAAATAGCGGAGTTAAGCTTATACACCTGGTATAATTCCATTTTAAGGTTCTAATCTCATATCGAACTTATTTAAGGTATAAACAAATTTTTGCTTTCATTTGAAGCTCTAAAGCAGTGCTTTCATTTGAAGCTCTAGACTCGGGTCGTCCCAGTAAAAGGTCCCAAATAATTGCTACATCACGACTCGTCTCTTACCTCGTTTGCAAATCTAAAAATATTTTGACTTTAGGCACCTCGCTTACAATGTAAGGTCTGAAAAAAGTTGCGGCTTGATGGTCAGTTAGTTTTCAAACTTGAGTTAATTAAATCTCGGTACGAAAAAAAATTTGGGCTTTACAGTTGGGATAAAGTTAGTGGTTAAAGAAATTTTAACTTTGGCCCAGTTAAGTTTAAAAGAAACTCCGATTTCGGCCGCTGAAATCGGAGTTTCTTTTAAGGGTTCCAAAAGTTATAATTTCACTGTGAGATAATATTTAAATTTGATGTTCTAGACTCATGTCGATCTGCTTTAGGGTCAAAAACAATTTTGTAGCTCGAACTTAAGACCGAGTTTTAGGTTAAAGAATTTTTGAACTTTAAACACTATTTGATTTTGTAGTTCTAGAGTCATATTCACCACCTATTTAAGGTCAAAAGAAACTTTGATTGCATGCTCTCCTTAAATTTAAAATTTTGGACTCATATCGATTATGTTTAAGGTCCCGAAAATTAAGTAAAGTCTCTTTACCTCAAGGTCAGGCACTTTTTATATTTGACTTGGGTCAGTCTAGCTTAGGGTTCAAAAAATGTTTGCTTTTTAGAGTTGGAACCCAGTTTTAACCAATTTTTGGCATTTAACACAATTTATATTTGTAGTTCTTGCCTGATATCAGCGCAGTTTAAGGTTTAATTGAACTAGGATTTAAGGTGATGCTGAGATTTAAAGTTCTGAACTTTTTTTTATATTACTCTGAGAATATATAAATATTACTAAATTTTAATATTTATTATCATTTTATGTCCTCCAAGAATACTCTTATTAATATCCTAATCTACATCTTCCAAATAGATTAGAATATTCTAAGGGTATTCTCTGCCTATCATAAAGAGGGTCCTAATAATAAAAATATAATCCTCTAAGTTTAATTTAGAATTGGAAAATAATGGCTCAATGTACAAATATTCCTTAATAGAACTATTAGTCCTAGTCAAATGACCAATAAAATTACTTTATGAAAATTCTTTGTCGAAAAAAAACTCTTTAAAAGAATTCCAGAAATTGTTCTCCTCTCAAAACATATTATCCGCGAAATGATCTATTTACTAATCCACAAATTATACTTTTTAAGTATATTAACTTTTCTAATTGATACACTTTGGTAATAAAGTCTTAGTACATAAATTATATTTGCGGCATTCTCCTCCATTCTATAAACAAAGTAAATAAACTCGAACACCCACAATCTTCAAGCAAATTACGAGTACACCACCAAATCTTGGCTTTTCTTTGCTTTGAAAGTAAACAAATTCTTTGGTGAAAAGTTAATATTTCCTGGAAAATTTCTCATGCTCAAATAATGTCTTGTTTTTGAGTTTTCCACCATTGATTTTGACTAAATATTATCCGTCAACAAATATGTAGCAATCGATCCCATTTACGGTGGAGTACATACTCCCGTAATTGGATTCGATTTAAATCGAACGATGTCACATGCTCGTTCCGACAAAATCCAATAAAATGAAAACGTAAACATTTTCGGAGCGCCTCTTAAAGGAGTACATACTCGTATAACTGTTCTAAGTAATCGGATTAATCGGATATTAAACTGATTTTATTAGATTCTCATTTAAATAATTCATGTTTTCAATTCCTTATGCAAGAATTCCCATATTTTCTACACCATCTTATATTTAAGATGAAAATATAGAGAGAGAAAAAGTCACAGAGTATCTAAAGGGGAAATCGTTTATTTTGAGTGTCTGATAATACGATATCTAGGACAGATTGTAAATAAGGTCTGGAAAAGTACTGCTCGAGACGTTGTAGCCTCTCTTTTTAGGTACTTTTTATGAAAACATCTTTTTTCAAACAAAACAATTGGAACTGTGCTCGATCTTCTACAAAAAATTTATCTTAAATTTCTTCTCTTTCCCCACTTTTCCTTCTATTAAAATTTATAAGTTTAAACAATTACCCAATTCTCAGTACTTCGTTTTATCTAGCATACTTTCTCCGGGTTTCCAACAATAATAGAAATTATTTTTAAAATATGTGTTGGGTATTTTAACTATCCTGTCCCCCCCCAAGTAAAATTGGAAAATTTTAAGAAAAAAAAATATTTAGCAGCCATTATTTATGCTTTATTATTATCAATAAAAAATATAAATTTATTCAAAATAGTCAATTACCTTCCTTCAAAACCACCCCCTTTTCCCCTCACTAAAAACATGATTTTTATCCCAGTTCATCAAACAAATTGGCTTTCACCTGTTCCTTCTTGCCTATTGTTTAAAAAAAAACTCCCTTTTTAAAAGGCTGAATATTTTTTTTGAACTGCTCGTAAGAATGGACTTTTTCTTTCAAAATGTAGTTGTTGTTGTTGTAATGTATCTGAGACAAGAGCCAGAGGTCATTCTGGTAGTGTCCTGACCATAAGGCCATTTGGCGACATCATGTTACCTGTCGGTTGCCATTACCAGTGTACCTTATGAAACTAGTCGATACTTAGTTGACGAAGGGAGCATTTCTTCTTTAGTAGTTAAATTTTATTGAGCGTATTTACTTATTTTAGAAAGTTATAAAAAGAAGTTGGGAAAGGAGTTGTCGGGTCGATGAGCTGTACAATGCAAAGAGTCCTATTCAAAAAGAAATTTTCGATTAAGATGTGAGAGATAGTAAAATTGAAAACCACAGAAATGGCCTGAAGGACGAGATTGATTATCGCTGAGAAAATCGTGGTGGATAAGTTGACGGTATGCTTAATCCAAATTCTGAGGGTCTCCTTTTCTAGAATATAGGAATGGCTTTTGAGTGGACTGGCTTTATGATGTTTGGCAAATGCCTTGCAAGAAATCTTCCACTGACCGTCACTTGCCAAACATTAAAAATCCAGTCAATCTGAGCAAAAACACTTTCCAGAATCCAAAAAGGTCACACAGCACTAGCTCATGGCTTCCTCTTCGGTGAACAATATCGTCTGTAATTCCATTTGTATAGAGTTCAGCTATTATATTTCATATTCGAAATGAATGCCACGTAACCCAGAAATGGACTTCTTCCACGATAAAACGCCTAGACCTAACAACTCCTTTCTTATGACCCCTGTTCAATAATCTTAAAGAATTTAATATAATCCATAAAATTGAACCACTTCTAGGTTGCTCCCTCTAACTTACATTTGACCAGTTTCATTATGGTCGTAGAGTTATAAAGTAGCCGCTGGTATATGGCTTAAAAAGCCCATATGCAGACTAACAAAAAGTATTGGTTGGGGAAAAAGAATTTTTTTATTTGAAGACTTCTCCGATTTGTGTCAAATATACGAGATCTGTTCAAAAAGTATCGTGAATTTTGAATTTCCGCGGGTTATGTATATTCGATTTTGGATTTTTGTGGTGTTATATTGGTACTCATGTCTCTCACTTATGCCGACAAGTTCAGCCATTTTGAATGTTCAGTTAATTTTTGACAGTTGCTTTGCTTGTACTTCGATTTTTGCCCATTCCAAAAAATGGACCAAAGAATCTTTTTCCGGAACAAGAAAAAGTTACAAGGGGCCAGATCTGGGGAATACGGTAGCTGCGGCATTATAAGTGTGTTGTTTTTGGCCAAAAATTTACGCACAAGCAACGATGCGTGAGCAGGGGCGTTGTCATGGTGCAAAAGGCAATTTTTGTTCTTCCACAAATCCGGGCGTTTCTGGCGGATTGATTCGCGCAACTTGCACATAACTTGCAGGTAATATTCCTTATTGACCGTTCTACCCTGTGGTAAGAACTCATGATTCACCACGCCCCTGCAATCGAAGAAAACTGTAAGCAAACCATCACATTCGCCTGAACTTGGCGTGGTTTTTTCGGTCTTGGCTCGTCCGGCAGCTTCCATTGGGATGATTGAGCTTTGGTTTCCACGTCATAACCATACACCCATGATTTATTACCAGTTATAACCCTTTGGAGTAAATTTATGTCGTCGCGGACAGTGTCTAACAACTCCTTAGCAATATTAATGCAATGCTGTTTTTGGTCGAAAATGGGTAAAAATTGAAGACGAGCCAAAATACGTGTAAGCAAAGCATCTGTCAAAAATTAACTGAACATTCGAAATGGCCGAACTTATCGGCATAAGTGACAGACATGAGAACCAACAAAACGCTACAAAAAAATCGAAAATCGAATATACGTAACCCGCCGAAATGCAAAATTCACGATACTTTTTGAACAGACCTCATACACCGTTTTATTTGATAATTTGTTGTCATTCTCAAGGTAACTTCATAATGCCTCTCTCAGAGAAACCCTGCTCACTATTAGCTAAAAACTCGACTAAGCAATTTTCACAATCTTCTGTTGATTCCAATTTCATCAAAAAAATTGTTTGCAATCATCAAAAAAAAAATGGTGATCACTGGGGCCAATTCCGGACTATAAGGTGGATGCATCAAAACTTCCCAACCACGCTCGTGGAGTTTTTGGCAAGTCACTATAGACGTGTGTGAGCTGGCGTTTTCCTGTTGGAAAACAATACCTCTCCTGCTGGCAAATTTGGGCCGCTTCTAGTCAATCGTTAGCTTCAAACGATCCAATTGTTGACAGTAGAGATCCGAATTTAGTGTTCGGTCATATAAGAGCAGCTCATAGGAGATGATTCTTTTCCAGTTCCACCAAATGCACAGCAAAACCTTCCTGGCCGTTAGTCCTGGTTTGTCAGCCATTCGAGCCGCTTTACCATAGATGAAAATTCGACAATATTATCGTATGTAACTCATTTCTCATCCCCAGTCACCATCCTTTTAAAAAATGGGTCGATTTCGTTCTATTTGTCCAATGCTTCGTAGATGAAAATTCGATCCGTCATTTTTTTGTGTCAATTCGTGTAGTACTTAAACATCGAGCTTCTTTTTTGAATCCAGCTTCATGCAGATGGTTTAAAACTGTTTTGTAGTCGATCTTTAGCTCCTATGCTAGGATTGCTAATATGCCGATCTACTTCGATTATTTGCATGATTTTATCGACATTTTCGTAGACCTGCCTACGTTTGCGAGGTTTGTCTTTAACATCAAAAATACCGGGACGTAATCGACAAAAGCAAAATTGTCCGTAATTGGCTATAACAGTATGGGGACCATAAACACCAATCACAATTTCAGCCGCTGCCTGGCTTGCATTTTCGTCTTCAGTAAAGCCAAATTCTAAAATATACTGAATTTTCTCTTTGTTAAATTTTATCTTTTACACCCTATAACTCACAACTGAATCGACAATTAAAAAAATTGTAAACGAATTTTTTTTTAAGTACGAAATGAATATATACAGGGTGCGTTTAATGTTCCAAGTCGAAGTTTTTTTCTAATTTTCTAATTTATATTTTATTAATTGATTATATGGTCTTTAGTTTTATGTATGGTATATGATGTCGGTCAAATTTCAGCCTCTGGCGAGCTCTTTTAAGCAAATTTTTCATAATATTGTTATCGACCACTCTCAACAACTGTCAAATGCCAACAGACAAATGTCATTCAAACCAAAATGGCGGCCAAACAAAATCAACCTGGAATATAAAAAGCACCCTGTATATCACTACAGCCATCTTGCGGAAAAATAATGGATTTCGTTGTCCCTTAAACTATTATTAGATGTGGGCTAATAAAATGGAAAAACTTAAGCAGCGATAAATTTGAAGTCTAGCCATTGTTCGTGGTTTTTCATTTTATTTATATTTATTTTTTCCTTAATAAAAGTTTTTTGTGAAATTCATTTTATAACAAAAGATTTTATTCCTTAAAAAGTCTTTTTCATCATGAACTAAATCAAAGGTAATTTCGAGAATAATTATTTGATTCCAACCTATCCTGTTGATGACAAAATCTTGATATCGAAAATCAATTACTAATTTGACCTCCAATCGATTTAAATTGAAACCAAAAAGGTTATTACAATTACCTCAAAACATGAATGGAATCAATTACTGGGAAAATTATTATTAGAAGCAAAGTCCTAATAATACTTAGTTGCTCGCACTCATTAGATTATAGTATAAATAAAGGGGAAAATTGGGGTCATTGCATGAAAATCGAAATCCTTTTGTACAAACGAACTGTTAGATCCTTTTATATCATACAAATACAAACTATCATAAGTAATATGAGTGGAATAGAATTATTTGAAAATGAACCTTCATTAGAGAAGAAATAATTACTCAGAAAATTACTAATGGAATCAGATGTTCGAAAAGGGAGAAGATAAACTATCCTGAAAAGATCACATTTTGAATATAATATCATATGACAGTATTATTATTACTAATGATTTCAGACGAAATTGATTTTTATTTGATGAAATAATTGAAATTTTCACAAACAACTTTTATTATTGTATTATTTTTTCCATATTCAGTTAAAAACAAGGAAAAGGTATCTTCAAAAGTTTACTCTAACAAGTTAGATTTCATACTTCCATATTCAGTCATTTTTTATTATAAAGAACTTATAATTTTTAGCCAATTAACTTATTAGAAATATTTGTAGGCTTCTTCAACAGATTTTTAAAAAAAAAAACTTTTTTAAAATTGTACGTAACCAAAATTTATGGTTGTTTTATTTATCTATGAAAAAAAACTATAATATTATGATTGGATATTTTTTAAAAAATGCAGGTCGACCCAGTTTTAATACCAAAAAAATTTCGACTCCATTTTCATTAGACTCAGTTAAAAGTCAAAGCAAATTTGTTTTCACGCTCAGGCACAACATAGAGTGGAAGCTCTAGCCTCACGCAGCCCTACTTTAAGCTCATAACAAAATTTCGTCCTCACGGTGAAGAACTATTTACAACGACCCAATTAAAAAAAATACCGACAGGTTAGTCGGGCATTGCTTAAGTTTGAAGACTCATACCGACATAGTTTAGGGTCTAAAAAATTTTGACTTTTCGGTCGTGTATTTCAGTTTCAGAGTCATGCCTATTTGGTTTGGTCGGATGCTGGTTCGGGCACTTGAACTTCCAGACTTAAGTCAATGCAATTTGAGGTCTAAAAATATTTAGATTTACGATTGGTCGTTATTTAAATTTCAAATTCTAAACTCATGTCAATCCAGTTTGAGATCGAAAAAAATTTTAAAGGAATTATTTACATTAAAAAATTTTGGACCCAATAACGAAAAATTTTTTCAATTTAATTTTATTCGTATTGAATTTCACACTCTTTTTGTTTATTATATTTGCCTTTACGGTCGAGTATTTAAGTTTCAGAGTCATGCCTATCTGGTTTGAGGTCTAAAAAAATTGTCGAATGCTGGGTCGGGCATTGAAGTTCCAGACTTAAAACAATGCAATTTGAGGTCTAAAAAAATTTGGATTTACGTTTCGGCGTTGTTTAACTCATGTCAAACCAGTTTGAGATCGAAAAAAATTTTAAGGGAATTATTTACATTAAAAATTCTGGGTCCAATAACTAAAAATTTTTTCAATTTAATTTTTTTCGAATTGAGATTCACACTCTTTTTGTTTATTATATTTGCCGTTACGGTCGGGTATTTAAGTTTCAGACTCATGCCTATCTGGTTTGAGGTCTAAAAAAATTGTCGAATGGTGGGTCGGGCATTTGAAGTCGTAGACTTAAGTCAATGCAATTTGAGGTCAAAAAAAAATAAGATTTACGATTGGGTGTTGTTTAAGTATCAGACTCATGCCTATATGGTTTGAGGTCTTAAAAAAATTGTCGAATGCTGGGTCGGGCATTGAAGTCAACGGAATTTGGGTTCTAAAAAAATTTGGATTTACGATTGGGTATTGTTTGAGTTTCAGACTCATGCCTATCTGGTTTGAGGTCTAAAAAAATTGTCAAATGCTGGGTCGGGCATTGAAGTTCCAGACTTAAGTCAACGCAATTTGAGGTCTAAAAAAATTTAGATTTACGATTGGGTGTTGTTTAAGTGTCAGACTCATGCCTATCTGGTTTGAGGTCTGAAAAAATTGTCAAATGCTGGGTCGGGCATTGAAGTTCCAGACTTAAGTCAACGCAATTTGAGGTCTAAAAAAATTTAGATTTACGATTGGGTGTTGTTTAAGTGTCAGACTCATGCCTATCTGGTTTGAGGTCTAAAAAAATTGTCAAATGCTGGGTCGGGCATTGAAGTCAACGTAATTTGGGGTCTAAAAAATTTGGATTTACGATTGGATATTGCTTAAGTTTCAGACTCATGCCTATCTGGTTTGAGGTCTGAAAAAATTGTCAAATGCTGGGTCGGGCATTGAAGTTCCAGACTTAAGTCAATGCAATTTGAGGTCTAAAAAAACCTGGACTTACGTTTGGGCGTTGTTTATATTTAAAGTTCTAAAGTCATGTCAATCCAGTTTGAGATCGAAAAAAATTTTAAGGGAATTATTTACATTAAAAATTCTGGACCCAATAACTAAAAATTTTTTTAATTAAAATTTTTTTTGAATTAAGATTCACACTCCTTTTTCTTATTTATATTTGCTGAATTTAAAACGTTCAACAAAAACACTACTGGAAAAATTTAATTTTTTAGGTAGAAATTTTAATTATTTTTTGTAAAAAAATAATATTTTCAATTATATGAAAAAAACAAAAACTTGAACATTTTAATGTATATTCAAAAATTTCCGTATTAAAACAAGAGTTTTTGCTGATTTATTTTTAATAGTAAAAGTTTCCACTAAATTTTTCTCAATTGTGCTATTTAATTTTGTTTATTTGTTTTTCATTATTAATCAATTTATCAATCAATTTTCATTATTAAATGTCCTTTTTATAAATGAAAAGCTTTTAAAAAATCAACAATAAAATTTTTTTGTTTCGCTACTATTTTCTTTTTGACTTTGACAATGTTTTGTTAACACATTTTTCACAATAAATGACAGGTTTTTTAATAGGTATTTTTCAATAATAGATTTTTTTTTATTGATTAAATTCTAATTCGGTAGTCCAAAAAACTCTTAAAAATTATGTCTAATATTTTCCATTTTATTATTTATTTTTTCACAATGTCAACTTTTTGTTCACTACAATAACTAAAAAAAAATTAAGAAAAGAACAATTTCTTCACTATCATTATTGGCAAATTGCCTCAATCGAAAATAACAATTTTGAATACAACATTTTCAATTTATCTACCAACTACTATTACTAATAGCACTTAAAGATTTACTTAATTACATTAAGTACATTTCAGAGCCATTGCTTTCGTTCTGCTTGCTCCTCGTTATGTACTCCTAACGATTCAAATTAGTGCTTTAAGTGTTTTTATTAAATATTCAAAGACTGTTCGTATTCTTAAGTGGTTAAATATACTCTAAAGCTTACTACCACTTGCATATGGGTATTTATCGAATTATACAAAAACTATAGTGAATTGCATTTTTTTTCAACTTTTTCTATTTAATAATCTTATCAGTGAAATGTTCTATAAAATTTTTTCCAATTTTTCAATTTCCTTATTCGCCTTTGAAAAAATAAGGACATTTTACACTATTAAATATAAATAAAAAACGAAGAATTAGTGACAAAATTAAGGCCTTCGTGAGAGATTTTTTTTCTCTCATCCTTTCAAGATGATTTTTATTCTTTAGGTCGTTTGCTTTTACTTCAAAAGAACTGATTTTTTTTTTTCAAAAAAAATAATGATTTAGCAAATTAAAAGGCATTAAATACATAAATAAAGATTGCCGGCCTTTTTGTTAATCATGCTCTTATTCAAAAAGGATGAAAGGATTTTCTGCTACTGTATTCGATCTTTTATGATGAATTAAATCAACTTAAATTGGAAATAAAAATAGAAAGAAAAAATATGCTACATAGGAAATGGTCCTTAATTTGCCCCGATTCGATTTGTAGAAGAGTTGTTGTGGGTAGTGGTAACTAAGACTATTTTTTTTTAAAAGGGAAAAACACAAAGAAAAGAAACATTTAGCGAATTTTGCAGGAAAAATTATCTGTCCTTTCATTGGTAATTTTTTTTAGACCATCCTACAATTGTGTATCTTATAATTTTAGCTGAATGGATATAATTAATTAATTAAGCGGTTAGTTTAGAGAAGAGAGTGAAGAGTCCAAAAATAATAACAACAACAAAATACACACACAAACAAAAAGTAGGAAAGAGAAAAAATTGACGGGTTTTCCCCCTATAATATTAATGATTCGTTAGAGGAACGATGCTCTCATTAATTATAGTCTCGTAGACATCTAGAAGTATTAATACATAGATAGGCATATGGTAAGAGGGTGTAAAGAATATTTAAATATATATGAATTTTCAGGTGTGATCCATTTATTTGTGGTGAGGTAGCAAGGATCCATACTGTTGTGAAGGCCTATCACATTAGTTATTATTATCGAATGGAAAATCCTTCAATATTTCTTTTCTTCTTCAATAAACACAAACTTATCAATATGTCATTTTGGCCATTCAAACCAGTAGGCAAGTTGTGCACATTCATAGTAAATTATTTGATTAACGATTAAAAACTTCCATAGAGTCAGCTTGAAAAGGCAAATCATATTCTAGATCCTTGATGATATTCATTGGAGCGAAAAACACTACTTCGAAAGCTTCTCTGCCGACATAGTATAGAGCACACATAGTCTGATTAATTATTATACATGAAATTCATCTATATCGGAAAATATCAAGAGACCATCTTACGTTCAGGTTATAACCTCAATAATAATATTAATAATATCAAAATTAGATGTTGATGCTTTCGTCTATAAATCAAAGGAAGAAAATTCTTCTCTTCATTAAGTGGATAAAATCCTATTTTGAAAAATTACATATTTTCAAGATGCCCTTCTTCTTGAGAAAAGGATATTATTTCTAAATAAGTATTGAAAATTATTTTTTTTCTTTCTCTCTTTCTTAAAAATATATGAAAATTTTATTGCCAGAGCAGAAGCGTGGATATAGAATTTAAAAATTAGATTCGGATCAGTATTAAAATATATTGAATTTATTTGTGTCCTCTTTTTTTAAATCCAAGTGTTTCTATTTATATTAAATTCAAAAAATTCCTTTTACCTATTGTCTTGTCATTTGCAATTTAAGAAAATACCAAAAAAAACTCATAATTTTTACTAAAAATTAACGAGGTTTTTGCCGTTTTTTTTCCGAATTTGAACCGAATCTAAACTTTCTGATTAAAAGAATGTCCAATATTGGAGTTATTTTTTTCTTTTTTATTTTACAAACACTTAAATTTTAGTACGTATTTCTCAATTACTTCTACTTAAAAGGATATCTACAAATTTCTTTTTTATAGAACAAACTAAAAATGGCTAGAAATTTAATATATTTTTTTGACAAGATTATTTCTACGGTTTGTATTTTTAAGACATTAAGAAAATTCAAACAAATATCAGCACAAACTGACAATTAAATTTAGGATATTATTTTTCACAATGCTTTTATGGTCGGATTACCTTGTGAAAATTTTCGAATGTCTCTATTTTTAGCCAATTCTTATTAATTTTCAAAAGAAATTTTGAAGTCTTCTTAAACAACTGGCACATGAAATTGAATTGTAATATTAGAAATTGCGTATGGGAAAATTCTACGCTTGTACAGAATAAAAAAAAATATTATTTCACGTTTCAAGGGCTTTAAATCTTCTCTGGTTTTTTGGATAAAAAAAAAAAAAAAAGAAATTCACTTAATCCTGTGTACAAGAGTTCTACAAAAGGATACTTTTACATTCTGTTAATTTTATGAATAAAAATTCTAAGACTCTTGAACAATAATAATAAGAATTTTCTCTGAAGGATCAAATTGGAAGCAAAAAATAAATTGAGGCTTAAAAAATAAGTTAACCTCAACCAGAAATTTAAAAAAAAAACAAGAACAATTGAAAACGATAAAATTAGAAGCGAAACGAGCTAAAAAAAATATATTAATTTTCACACAGGTGAGGTATGGGAAGTATAGTAATTTAGTAAGGATTGCTAAGGACAGAACTAGAAATATACAATAGGAAGAAAGAAAAAACAAAACCACAACTTGACAAGGAAACGAAACCACAGAAAACTTGTAATTTGTCTGAGCGTTGACAACTAAGAGACGAAAATACCATAAATAGAAGCTTATGTGTAGGTAAATATCCTCTTACATTTTTGTATATCCTTTCTTAGCTAAGTCGACATATTTCTTTCATACAAAGAGTCCTCTGAAGAGGTGGTTTTCTTGTCGTGTAGAAAACTTGTAATCTTACGTGAAACACGTACTTGTTAGTGTCGAAGGTTTTTCAAATGGCAGAATGGTACGCGACACGTAAGGATAAGAGAAAGGACAAACCACAAGACCAAGTTCATGTTACCTATCGGGTTTCATAAGGCAAAATTCATACTACAAGAATTTTTATCTGTCTGGTTTCTTCTCTCCTAAAACCTATCTATTAGCATTAAGGAGTTTGTTAATGTTTAGGTCTGAAGGATGGAGCAATAAAAGTAATTATTTCAAGTTATTTTCAAATTTATTTTAATTTTTATTTAATTGACTATTTACTTGCAAACAAAATGGGTTTTTAGTTGTAGTATTTTTGTTCTGGGGTAGTTATCGTATCAAAGAAAAATCAAAATCGCCCAATAACCTTACACCCGATGCTAGGTAAGGTTTTTGAGAAACTAATCATAAAATGACTCTAGAATCTTTCAATATAATTCCAGAATACAGTTTGACTTGGAAAAAAAAGAATATTGCCCAGGCGTATTTCTAGACTAATCTAGATATTTTACCACGTAATTGACACAATTTCTTCCCTCTACTTGCTACCTGATAATTCAATCATACCTTTCACAACGTTATTTTCAAGGGTCCACAAATTTTTATCACAACCCAATAACCCCTATATCATTGCCCTACATCTCCTAGCACCTTCGCTGCAACTTGCGTACACCCACAAATTAACAACCCTCGAAAACCCTTTTTTCTTTGGTGATTTTTCGATGGTTCTCAATATGGTGATTAAAATTAAATGAACGAAAGAACGTTAATGTAAATTTTACTCTTCCTAGTGAATCGTCCCCTCCCATAAACAACTGTTGAAGTATAACTTCTGAAATAGAGCTATTGCCTTAATTATAACTATACCTTGACAAACGGTTAACCTGGAACCTACAGACCAGACTCATATGACTTGAAGTGAAGAGACCTACAGACCCGTCTATGGGTTCCATGTTAACCCTTGACCCCTAAAAAGATAAATAGTCGAAAATTTCGATTTTTCTGAAATATTCCCCATCTACGCTTTTATTCTTCAAGGCAGCGTTTTTGGCCCTCTTCTGTACAATATTTATTCTTACTATAGTCCTTGTTATGATAACTCCTTTAGATCTATATATGCTAATGGCAGCAGCATCTTGTCACTTAACAAAAAAAACGGTATAATGCCTCCTACCATTTACAGAAGCATATTGATTCCTCCCAAAACTCATTCAGAAAGTGGACACTTAAAAGGTAAACGAATAAAAAAAAATTCATATTACTTTTACTCTTGGCCCAGTATGCAAAGTCTCTTAGATATAAGCTGGGGCCAACTGTGACGATTTCAAGTTTTGTGTGGGTAGACGTTACCAGCTACCTAAACGAAGCTGGTATGTTTTTAGTAGACTAAATCAGTTGAAGTTTGTCAAATTTTGTGAAGCATGCTTCAAGTTAAAAAGCAGCCATGGAAATGAATGTAGTTAATCTATAAGGTCTACAATGAGAGAAATCCTGCTCGGGAGAAAAAATCCCGGATTTGCTGATATTTTCTTAAAATATAAAGCATTGTAAGCAGAACGTCCAAGTTGGCAGAAAGGACGTGTGTGGTTTCCAAAAAGAAAGTTTTGTGCCCATAATTTCGGTAAGGTAGACATGATTTCTGGTAATTTGCTAATGAGATGCTTAATTTGTACGTTTAAAAGTCCTAACTTGATTTCCACATTCCCTGACACTCAAGGCTATACTCCTATTGTTGAGTAGGCTATGTCAAATCTCGTTGCGTATAGGATGATTCAAAGGGTAGCGAATAGCGTTGAGGGCGACTTAGATGATATGGCTTCGATTTAAAGGATCTATAGCAATTTGAACAGTTGCCTTTATAGAACACGCAGCTGCCCTATTAATAAAGACTACACAATGTAGATCACGGAAAAAATTGCCTCTTCATAGACCGGTCGGTAAAAATTAACGAAAAATAAATTGGGATCAAGCAGACATTCCAATTCCGATCGAATCCAATTCTATCAATCCGAAACCCTTCAAATCGCTATCTTAATGTTCTTGTAAGAGAATAGTCCTCACTTACCTTCTTCAAAAAATACATAAACACTTAAAAAGATAATAGCCTCAAGGGTTTCTATATTTCAGAAATCCAACTTCGAAGAAAAATCTCATGATTTAGAGAAGCTTCAATAAATAATTACTCCTGTTACTGTTCCTGTTTAAAAAAAATCTGCTTGTTACTTTAAAATAGTTAAATGAGGTAAATCCAAACCGAAAAAAAAACAACTTGAACACTTCTTTTCGATTCGACTAAAAAGTAAAGTATTATCACTCGAGGAGCGGGTGGAAATATCGCTTTGAATTTGTGAGAGGACTATTCGCCCGTGCACTTAAAAAGATCCCATTTGATGGAATACTAATCCCTCGAAAATATCTTTGGCACATTCATTAAAACTGATGTCGGCCGTTCATATCGTATTTATTGAATATGGAAATCGTTCGAAGAAACCATACACAATTGACACAATAATCGTATTGGAGTACCGTTCAATCAGTTAAAAACGTCGAATGGTTGGTAGGGGGAGCGTTGGGGTTTTGGCCGCGAACGCAAAATATTCTAGAAGTCAAAGTTTTTTTTAATCAATCAACTTCGATATATTCGCATACGTTTAATGCTCCTTTTTTTGCACTTTATTGTTCGATTTTTCTCTATTTTGTATAGGTTATAAAAAAATAAAAATAAAAACACGTTCACATTGGAAATATGCTTAAGGGTGGGTATATAGTAGGAAAAGTTTACATAACCTACAAGTGTGTGTACCTTTATATAAAAATTAAAAAGAAAAAATTTGCTAGTATGGAAAACATTTTATTGTTAAAATGAAGAAAAATCTACATTGATATGGGTGAGATTGGGCTGTTGCATACGTGTGAAGGGTTGGGGGAGCGACCGTGTTTAATAAAAATCGAAGAAACTGGAAATAGATTAATGGGGACGCGAAGCCATCAAAATGTGCCAGAGTTCGCGTCAAAGTTTTAACATGGATCGATGGGCGAAATCCAATTTATTTAGTTAAGAAATGTGTGCTTGGGTTTGTCTTCTTTCTTAGCATTTTAATTTTGGCTCTTTCCCTTATTATTTCTTATTGCTATTATTATTTTTTTCCACGTAATTGTCATTCAAATCATGTCCTTTAAAAGAAATTTCCTAATATTTTTAATTTATTTTTTTTTAGTATTTTTCATGTCACTTTATTTTATTTATTTTGAAATGTTAATTTCAACTGGAGAAAAATGGAGCTTTTTCTTTGTGTTTTTTTTTGTTCTTGGCTTCTAATTAAAGGGTTACTTATAAATATTCATCTTACGTGTTAGTTGTTTTGTTTTATGAAGTAAAAATTAAAGAGAAAAAGAGTACGAAAAAGGAATAGTTTTTTTTCTTTTTGTTAGATTAAAATAATTAAAAATAAACAAACTGACTGTAATTTTTTTTCTTGAATGAGCATACATTATTATTTTAAGAAATAGGCTAGAAAATCAATTTTATTCAGAAAGTTCCTAACTTTCGTTCATTTAGCCATTACAAGACATCCGAACTGGACAAGTAGCAAAATTTTGAAGACGAAAACTGTTCAAAACTCGGATAGGTCACTCTGCTCTCACGTATAGTTTCCTTTTCGAAAAACCTGTTACGTTCAATCAACTCATTCTTACTCATCTTTTAACAGAATGTCACCTTATCCAATATTTTTTTTCTAATGAGCTTTTAGATATCTCAATGCCATTTCTAAGACCTCTTTTTAATTTTTTTAAACAAACCAAAAATGCTCAACAAAATCTAACAATCTCTAACTTATACCTCCCAGCTAACTTAAGACCAACTTGTTCTTACAAACACAATTACAGGTCTTCAAATAATCTCACGGTTGTGACACTACTCAATAGCCTCTAACTTATGTCCTAGGGACTTGTTGTTAAAAAATTAAAATGGTTGTTAAAATTTTTGAATGGAAAAACAAGTTATTTTATTGAAAAAATTTTAATGTTTCTTTTATAGAAAAAATACTAAAAATATTTGTATTTGTATGTAGGGGCTCTGAAGCAAGAGAAAAGGCCATTTTGTAGCGCCATGACAATGAGGCCATTTAACAACCTCATGTTACGTGTTAATTTGCATTACCAGCTTTTTTATTGAAACTAGTCGATAGTTGGTTGGAGAGAGTAATAAGGCATTGTTAAAATTGGTGAGGCAAAAAGGTTTTTTGAGAATATTAAACAGAGGACTTTAATAAGGAATTTATTGATTTAGGGTCTCCACAGAGATGCCACTCTTCCGAATATGAGAGATAGTCAGTTGAACACTACGAACTAGGTTGATTGCCGAAGAGGAGATCATTTTTATGTTTGGGACCAGTGGGTTTCTCTGCTACGAATTCGGGAATTGTTGTTGAGTCAACTGATTAGCTAATATTGACCTTCTACCATTGTACCAGTGGATTTGTCTACGCGTATGCATAGCTAATGAAGTTAAGTGTCATTTTGTTCGTAGGCAGTGTAAAATCGGGATTATAGTCAGTACAAGATGGTGGAGGATGCAAACATGATTGGGCCACCAATACAACTCGGCACATAATTTGACGATCCACGAACAGCTTTGGGGGCTGGCAGACTATCAGCAAATATGACTGGCCTTGGAAAAGGGAGCTCTTGGATGGAAAAATTCTACTGAATAATTTACAGTGTGTATTGTGAACGAGCTGGATTACAGAAACATTTTTTTATGGTCATCAATAGCTGCATTCGTTGTTATTAGAACTAAATTGAGTGTCTGCTGAGTGATGTAGACCACTGTTTCCACTAATAAAAAAAATAATAAAAGGAAAAAATGCAGAATGAATTTCTTCTAGAATAGATGGTGGAAGGTGTTTGTCTTAGAATAATATAAAGGAAATAATGGGCAGAGCAAAAGATTTTAATAAATGAGCTTAACGTGGGATGTGTAAGTTAGTATTAAGTCTGCCTACTTCAATTTACCTTTGCTCTACTATTACCATTCTGCCACATAAAGTGAGGAAATATAAGAACATTTCGTCCAGTGAGACGTTAACTACTCTGATTGCCTTACTTTGTCGTATCGTACATTTGTTATTGTTGATGTTTAAATTAGCTGTTCGCTGTTTCAGTCAGATTCAGTCACAAACATTTAGGTCCGTTGTAATACTACAAGAAAATGGTAAGGGATAAGGAAATGAAACGAAATGAAAGTTGTTATAGGTATTTAGCGTAGGACCATGCGTCGGTGGGATTCGAACCCACAATCCCCTTGGATGGTTAGCCAGTATGCCCAAGTATCTTACTTTTATATAAAAATTTTACCATGTTCAAAATGAAGTTTTCTATGAAATCTATTGGACGAAGAGGGTTGCGTTCAGAACTAAACCTATGAGATACACAGTTTCCAGGTGTTGACAATTGAGATTACCTCACTAATGTTAGTACGAGGGTCGCTCAATAAGTCCTTAGAAAATCCAAGCGCAATCCTGTAGTGGACTCTGAGGCTATGTTGGCACTCTTTCATCGCAATTCTGCCGAATTCCTTAGTCGATATGTCACTGTGGATGAAACCTGGATACACTACTACACTCCAGAAACGAAGAGACAGTCATCACAGTGGATTTTCAAGGGTGAACGGGCTCCGAAGAAGGCAAAAACTGTGCCATCGGCCGGCAAGGTGATGGCCACGGTCTTTTGGGATTCGCAGGGCGACTACTTGGAAAAAGGGAAAACAATAACAGGCGCGTATTACGCGTCGTTATTGCAACGGTTGAGCGAGGAAATCAAAGAGAAACGGCCCCATCTGAAGAAGAAAAAAATCCTCTTGCATCAGGACAATGCGCGTGTGCACACCTGCGCTGTTTCCATGGCCAAAATTATGGAATTGAGAATGGAATTGTTGCAGCATCCCGCTTATTCACCAGATTTGGCCCCAAGTGACTATTTTCTTTTCCCCAATCTGAAGAAATGGCTTGGCGGACGACGGTTCACTTCCAACGAGGACGTCATTGCTCAAAAGGATGAGTATTTTGCAGAACTTCCGAAATCCTATTTTTTGGACGGGATAAAAATTTTGGAAAAACGGTTGGAAAAGTGTATCGAGCTAAAAGGAGATTATGTTGAAAAATAAAAAAATTTTTTTTAAAAAACAGTTTTTTTCCAATTTTTTTAAAGGACTTATTGAACGACCCTCGTATGTACTGTTATAAATATAAATTAAATTTTTGAATTCATCTGAACTTTGTGGATACCGTTTCACAATTAAATTAAGTCCTTTCAAAAGGAGTAGAAGTGAAATTGAACTTTTTAAACTCAGTATTTCTAGCAAAAAGCCTGTTGGAAAAGAGTAAGGAGAAAGTTACCCTCTTTTTTAACTCATTTTTCATATTAAAAAGTCTAATTTTTATATAAGAAATAATTTCACTGCATTAGCTTAAGAATCTTTTATGAAACTAAGTTTTATGTTGTTCAATTGTTGACTTTGTATAGAAAGAATTTTTGCTGCAACCGACAGAAGGTCGCTTTTCCTGTTGGTAGAGAAATTATCCACCGTTGGAAGAACGTGTGCATTCGAATAAGTTGATTGTTCACGGCCTTTCAAAATGAACTCACCTGAAGCACTTTCGACCTTGTAAGCAAAGCATATGCCTATGCCTACAAAGAAAAGTGTTTGCATTCACGAAAAGAACTCAAATGCACATAATACATTTTTCCTTAGAGAACAATAGTTTTTTTTTCCTTTTCTCTGCCCATACTTGTATCATGTGTGCATTTGTTGCACACTCGAGTACAGAACAAAATTTTAAAGTATTAAAAAAATCATTTCTCACATGTACGACCTGCAGGTACAGAACAGGTGAACAAGACTGAACCTACAATTTTCTGTGTACCTACAGTGATTTAGTAGATTGCACTTGACTTGTGAAAATATCCTTGAAAAAAAAACTATATTTTTATATTTGGAAAATTCGAATTAAAGTGTAAAAATTATTTATTCCCTGTTGAAAAACTGAGATTCTCTGTGGTAAAATTTATGGTAAAAATGTTTTTTTTTTTAAAATAACTTTTAAATATTTCTACTATAAATTAAAATTATGAAGTATATGTACTTCCACCCAGTAAAAAAAGAGTATATAGTAGTATTCGCTTATATACAAGGTGGATTCGTACATTATTGTAAATAAAGTAACAAAAATATTTTGTGGATAATTATTGGAAATTTATTATGGCGGACAGAACATATTTTGAATAGATTTTTTAGAGGTCTGTTATGATATCATTTGCAATTGTTAGATAGCATCTTAATAGCGTTCTATTTTTAGGAATGTGTACTTAGGAAGTGGCGGTAGCCTTTATTACAAAATATTTCAAAATTATTTCTTTCTTGTCGTGTTCAGTTTGTACACGCACAAGACCGTATCGTTTCGTAAAAGGAAGCATAAAAATATTGAAGAAATTAACAATTTCTATACTTCTATTACAGTGTAATTTTATGTATGGCTCATTAGGACCAAATGTCATGGATAATAGTACAAGGACTTCCACGCAAACGGAACCAACCAACAATATTTTATGGTTCAAGAATTTTCACGTAGTATAATTTAGAAAAATTATTTAAAAAAAAAATTATTGATTTTGTTCAAATATTAGTTTATAAGTTTTTGAGCTTAAAAGTAAAAGGCTTGTTAAAAATTAGGAGGGAAATTATTTATTTTATTTGGAAGAGGAAATGGATTTGTAAAAATATTTTTGTATAAAATGTCTACTTAGAAAACTATTGGGTGTATAACTTAAAAATACGGGATTGACAACAGATGGCATAACTTTTACACATGGTTTGTGTTAATAATAACTCATATGGCATTTTGGAGGTTAAACATCTGTCATTCATTTTCGATTAGTCATTGAACGAAATAGTGTAAACAACAAAGTTTTTTTTGCTTCAAAAATGTCGAATTTCGTACCAAAAATGTCCCATTTGCGGAAAGTGTTGATTTACTTCTTCAATTTGAAAAAAAGTGCAGCTGAAGCACATCGATTGCTCACGGAAGCTTATCCTGAATATGTTCCATCGATTTCAACGTGCGAGAGATGGTTTGTGCGGTTCAGAAGTGGTGATTTTGACACGGAAGACAAAAAACAACCAGGTCAGCCAAAAAAGTTTGTAGATGAAGATTTGGAGGCATTACTCGACGAAGACTGTTGTCGAACTCAAGAAGATATTGCAAAATCATTGGGAGTTACTCAAGCAGCCATTTCAAAACGTTTGAAAGCAGCAGGATTCATCCAAAAGCAAGGAAATTGGGTTCCATATGAATTGAAGCCGAGAGACGTTGAAAGGCGATTTTGCATGTCCGAAATTCTGCTTGAACGGCAGAAAAAGAAGTCGTTTTTGAATCGAATCATTACTGGCGACAAAAAATGGATTTATTACGACAACCCAAAGCGCAAAAAATCGTATGTGAAGCCCGACCAACCAGCCAAATCAACGCCAAAGCCAAATATCCATGGCGCCAAGGTAATGCTCTGTATTTGGTGGGATCAGAAGGGTGTGCTCTATTATGATCTATTGAAATCGGGCCAGACGATCACAGACGACCTCTACCGAACACAATTAATCCATTTGAAGCGAGCATTGGCCGAAAAACGCCCGGAATATGCGACCAGACACGAAGCCATAATTTTCCATCATGACAACGCTCGGCCTCATGTTGCAAGACCGGTTAAAAATTATTTAGAAAACAGTGGCTGGGAAGTTTTGCCTCACTCGCCTTATAGCCCAGACCTTGCCCCTTCCGACTACCATTTGTTTAGATCCATGCAAAAAGCCCTCACCGGAATACGCTTCACTTCAGAACAGGGCATCAAAAATTGGCTCGATTCATTCTTGACCTCAAAACCGGAGCAGTTTTTTTGGCGCGGAATCCATATGTTGCCAGAAAGATGGGAAAAAGTAGTGGCTTCCGATGGATAATACTTTGAATAAAATATATTGTAACAATTTTTCAAAATAAACACTCAAAGTTAGCCAAAAATCCCGCATTTTTAAGTTATAAAAAAAAATCTAGGCCCATACCAGATAGGCTTCACTTCAGGAGAATCGCAAAAAAAATAAGCTCCAATTCCTGCGGTATTCGATGAAAAAACTCCTTGCATAGGATCAGCGACATATCAGAAAAATTAATTAGATTGGTCCTAGTGTAAGAAAGAATAAATGAAGCCCAATTACTTTCGATACTATACAACAACAATAAGAGTCTCTGGTGAGAAGACGTGCTTGTACATTTTCCTTAGCCTGTTATTCATGACTCAAATGTTAACTATCCTTTTTAGGCAATAAGGTGTACCCATCTCTTACCATACACCAACAATATCAACATTAGGTATTAATTGGAGGAAGCTTTACGAGAGGCCTTCACCAATTTTGTAACGGCTGCAAAGTCTTGTGCTCAACCAAAAAAAACTACATGGTGGCAATGTCAGCGTCGTAGGCAAGATCGCCGAGTACACATTGGAGACTATAGCTTCGAAAGAGTAAAATGGTTCTCCTATCTGGGATCGAGGGTCGAAATAATCCTTGAGTGTTGTTTGACTAGAAAGTGACTACAATAAAACCAAAGTTCGTGCCAATTCTGATTATGTATCTTATTAAATACCATTGCAAATTCTTACCATCTTCAAGAAGCGCATTGCTGTGTAGTTCCTAGTATAAATGAGGAATATTATGCCCGGAAAATTAAGGCTAGTGACAATTTTTCCTTCACAACAGTGTACTTGTGCGTTAAAGTCAAACTATGATCAATACAAGAAGTGCATTCGGACTTAGCAAACCCGCAGACCAGAGAAAATGTTCTTTACTTTTCCTCTATTGCCTGTTAATTGATCACACCGTCTCCAACCAAGGTAAGGAATAGTAGTTATTAACCTGAACACTATCACTGCATATCCTTGGAAGATGGTTTCTCTACCAACAGTTAGAGCAACTATATCTCACAAAGATTCTTTTACCTTCTATTAGAGGATAAAGAAATCTGCAACATGTTTAATTATGAGATCATGAAGCGCTAATAAACCTGCCCGGTTGGGGATAAAATCATGTTCATTCTGGTAAGAACTTTTAATACGCGTGGATGAGAAAGATCCTGCCCAGAAAGTCAGAACGCGCTTTTGTTAATTTTGGGATCTAGACATTTGATAGTCGTAATTTTTTTTTCTTAGTAAAAGTCTAAAAAGGGGAATTTGTTCGCCCTTTAAAGCCATAGTTTTTCGCCTTCAAAATAGGTATTTTTTTTAGCCTATAAAAGAAAGTTTAGCCTATAATCCTTCAAAAAGGATTTTTTGTAACTTCAAATTTTTATTATTGGAAATTCTACTATTTATTTTATAGATAAATTTTTTGTTTGTTTGTAAATAAGGCCCTTTTGGTAACTTCATGTTTTGCGTGGGTTGACTATAATGAAAGTAGTTGGAAGCATATTCGAATATTTTATAAAATTAGAAAAAGGATTTGGGAAAAGAGGTTTTGAAAGGAGTTCTAATCAAAAGAGAATCCGGATTAAGTCTAATTCACTTACGATATGAGGGATAGTAAATTTAAAACCACATGAATCACATGAACGATGAGATTGATTACCGAAGAGGAAATCGTTTTGCCCAGAATTTTTGGATAGTTATCGAGTGCTTATGTTTGGCCAATAAGTAGACAGAAATCGCTAAGAAAGTTGCGTCCACGCACGAAGAAAGATGTTTTATGCTATTTGGTCAATGTCAATATACGAGGTCTGTTCAAAAAGTATCGTGAATTTTGTGTTTTTTCAAAAATTATTTATTTATTCATGAATATTTATTTTGTCCCACTTCAAAAAATCATTTTTTGTGATCTTGTTCAGCTCCTCCTTTGATGCCGTCTTTATCTCCTCAATCGTAGCTTAGCGTCGTCCTTTCATGGGGCTCTTTAGTTTCGGGATAAGAAAAAGTCATAGGGGGGCTAGATTTGGGAAATACGGTGGTTGAGGCATTATTAGTGTGTTGTTTTTGGCCAAAAATGGCAAAAGGCAATTTTTGTTCTTCCACAAATCCGGGCGTTTCTGGCGGATTGCTTCACGCAACTGGCGCATAACTTGCAGATAATATTCCTTATTGACCGTTCTATCCTGTGGCAAGAACTCATAATGCATCACGCCCTTACAATCGAAGAAAACTGTAAGCAAAACCTTCACATTCGACCGAACTTGGTGAACTTTTTTTGGTCTTGGCTCGTTCGGCAGCTTCCATTGGGATCATTGAGCTCATAACCATAAACACATGATTCGTCACCAGTTATGACCCTCTGGAGGATATTTGGGTCGTCGCGGACAGAGTCCAACAGCTCCTTAGCAATGTTAATGCGATGCTGTTTTTGTTCGATTGAGCAATTTTGGTACGAATTTCGCGGCAACCCGTCTCACGCCCAAATCATTGGTAAAAACTGAATGGTAAAATAAAAACCCAATCGATATGTTTAAGTCCTCAGCAACTTCTCTAAGGGTGATTCGATGATTGGCTAATATTATTTTCTTCACTTCATCAACAGTGAAGGTTCGAACCCAATCGACATGTTTAAGTCCTCAGCAACTTCTCTAAGGGTGATTCGATGATTGGCCAATATAATTTTCTTCACTTTATCAATGTTTTCGTCTGTTGTTGACGTCTTCGGGCATCCGGCACGCTTTTCGTCGTTCACATCTTCTCGGCCCTCTGAGAACATTTTGTACCAACGATAAACGTTTCTTCGGTCCAACGTAGCTTCACCATATGCCACCGTCAACATTCGGAATGCGTCCGCGCAATTAATTTTGTTTTTCACACAAAATTTGATACAAATTCTTTGATCCGTTTTTTGAAATGGGCAAAAATCGAAGACGAGCCAAAACACGTGCAAGCAAAGCAGCTGTCAAAAATTAACTGAACATTCAAAATGGCCGAACTTCTTGGTATAAGTGAGAGATATAAGTACCAACATAACGCCTCAAAAAATTGAAAATCGAATATTCAAAATTCGCGACACTTTTTGAACAGACCTCGTATGCAGCAAATTTGGTATAACAATGAGCATAGGACGATGAAGAGCCTCGCTCAACATTTCGGTTGTTCAGTAACCAATGCAGAATGAGGAAAAAAATATTTTTTACAATTTTCCCATTTACGATTTAATATTATCAAATATTTTCAATCATTTCCATTCTTAATAAGCGAAAAAAATAAAGCAGAATTTAACATTGGTGAATTTTCAATCAAATAAGATATTTTCCAATTGAAAACATATTTTCCCAAGCAAAACTTTCGTTTATTGAAAAAAAAATTAAATTAAAATTTCTACAAAAAAAAAAACAAATAATATCTGTAATTTATGCTTTGTTGATTTTCATTTGTGTATTTTTAACTAATAGTTTTGTTAATAGTTGATAAAAGTTTTGAAAATGAAAAATAATAATTAAATTTGTACTAAAACGAAAATAAAAGCTTTCCATACTCGTAATCAGACAAACAAACTTCAATGTAGAAAAAGTAATCATACCGAAAATAACGCATCAATAAAATGGAAAATGCACTGATATGTAGATTAGGGAAAAATTCACAAAAAGCACAGGATAAAAAAGCCTCTTTTTCAAGTGTATCCTAATGGATCGAGAGTTGCACGTATGTTTGTAAATTTGTTGAAATTTTATAGAGCAAAACATTTGGATTTGGATAAAAATGATGGAATTAGGCTTAAAAATGTATGCAATTGCAAAAAATCAATTTGATTGAAAATTGAATGAAAAATTACCGGGGAGGTGAGGGGGTGGTTTATCTTAGTTGGAAAATAGAGGTTGAGATAGATTTCTAATTTTGATTATATGGTATGACTTAAAGCACAAAAATTGTGAAACTTTCGAAAAACCAACAGAGTCAGCAGGTGGTCTAGTAGGGTTTATTGGAGAAAGAGGATATGCGTAGGCACAGAAAACACCACGTCTGCTTTGGTGGTGGTCCATGGATGTATGTTTATATGCTCGAGAGTATTTTTTTCGGAATGCTTATGATTTGCAAATGCTGCCATAGAACAACAAATAATACCAAAGTGAATGGAGTGAATTTTAAATGTATGCCATTTCAATTCATTGTACTTTTATCTTAAACTAACTCCCCCCCCCCCCTCACCTTTTTTTTATTCTTATTTTTGGTTCATTTTTGAATTACTGAACAAAAAAATACTTTTTCCACTTTCGATGTATCTATTGTTTTTAAACTCCAATACAAGAGTACCCATTAAGTTCTCTTAACCAAAATATTTATTCGCAAAAATACCGGAAATATATTTGAAAAGGGCATACAAGTATGACAAATATAGAGAAGCGTCATTATTCGGAATATACTGGATGACCCCACTTATTCCAAATGAGATGATCCACTTAATGAGAACTTCTGCTCATTCCTTGGGCACCTCTTGTCAATGTGAACTTATAGAATATTCCTGACCGAACACTGCATGCTCATACTATTAGTAGTTATGCATATAGAGTTACCATCGACATTTGTAATAATAATAATCGTACTTTGCATGATGAGCACTATCATTTCCGAAATTACATGCAACCAGAATACACTTGAACAGAGTACAGGCTTCAAATATAAGTACACGTTGACATCAAGGGAATAATATTCTAGTATTTATATATAATTTCAGTAATTGTTCTTCTTCTTTAGAATTATTTGCAAAAGAATTTGTTTATATACAATTTCTATTCACAATATTACGTACTAGCACACGACATGATTACGACTATAACTAGACTACCAAGAAGCAAAGTGGGCATAATTTTTCATTTTCTTGTAAAATAATCTCTTCAGAAACACTAACCGTACATAACAGAATATTTGCATAATCATCTATAATTTTTCTAAGGATTCTTTTTCATTATACATAATAATACGTCAATGCTGTGTGATTTTACTCTTGTTGGCTTTCTATTTATTTGCGTTTATCATTATGCAAAGCTCTATGATGATTGTCATTCGATTTGTTTACAATTATTCTGCGAAGGATGGTTTTTGTTAATGCCAAAAGGTCATTTTTATTAAATAAAATAAATATCCACCATTTTATGCCAATGGAAAAAAAGAATAGCGTTGCTTTAATATTTAACTGTGACTGTCTTTTTCATGGTCACCTAGGGGTTGGTTATGCTTTCGAATTTCTGTATTGTTCATTTTCTAATTGAGTGACGAAAATATCTTATCTCGCCAATTTGATTTAGTCTCAAATTGGAGGTCTAGACCTGTGTCAAATCCACTTTTGTGTACAAAAACATATTTTTTTTATTGTAGCTTAGAATCCACTTGGATTTTTTTTGTACAAAAAATCCAAGTGGATTCTAAGCTACAATAGTCAAATTTTCTAAATGGAAATCCAATTTAATAGGCCGCACAAATTACGTTATCCCTATTTGACCTAGCCGGAAATTAAATGTCAAAGTTTGTTTACATTTCAAACTTCTCATTAGTCTGACCTTGTCAGGTTTGCTTACATTTGAAATTGAAGTTGCAGAAAATTTTTTTGTTACCGAAAATCTGTACAGTCGTTGAGTGCGGTTGTTTCCTTTTGAGAGGAAAAAACTGCATCTTTTCAGTTCAACCTAGTCTCAAGTTAGGGTATTGAAAGGTTCTAAGCCTTCTTTTTGAAAGAAAACAATTTCCTACAAAGGAACAAATTTTACTCTCACTAGTCTGTCCTGGTCTCAAATTAAAGGTCTAGGAAATGCTCGGAGCCTTTTTTGTATTAAAAAAACTATCCACGTCCACCAATTTCTTTATTTTGTACTTTGAGGCTCAGAACAAACAATTTTCTTATTAGCAGTCTGGCCCCAATAGGGGAAAAAACAATTTTCCAGTGTCATCTAGTCCTAAATTGAAGATCTGGATCTGCGTAAAGCCACTTTTGTGTTCAAAAACATTTTTCACAGATACCAAGTGGATTTTTATTCTTGTGATATTCTAATTTAATAATTTTCTAAATGGAGAACCGATTTAGTAGGACTCACAAATTACATTTTTCCCTTTTTGACGTTGACAATTTAATGTCAAAGTTTGTTTACATTTGAAACTTCTCGCCAGGCTGACCTAGTCTCAAATTGAAGTTACAGAAAATCTGTACAGTCATCAAGTGCGGTTGTTGGGTTGTGAGAAGAAAAAATTTCATCTTTCCAGTTGGACCTAGTCCCAAATTAAGGTATTGAAAGGTGATAAGCTTCCTTTTTTTTAAGGAACAAAATTTCCTTCAAAAAGAACAAATTTCACTCTCATTTGTCTGCTCTGGTCTTAAATTAAAGGTCTAGGCAATGCTCGGAGCCTAGAACTTTAATTTGAGACCAGAACAGACTAGTGAGAGTGAAATTAAAGGTCTAGGCAGAACAAACAATTTTCTTATTAGGAGTCTGGCCCCCCAATAGGGGAAAAAACACGATTTTCCAGTGTAATCTAGTCCTAACTTGAAGATCTAGATCTGCGTCAAGTTATTTTTGTGTTGAAAAAAATTTACACGGTGAACAAAAAAAGGTTAGTTTAATCTTGCGGTTTTAAACTAATAATTTTTGAATTTAAAAAAAATCATTCTGAGTAGTCTGATATCAAAGTGAAGGATTGGCAAAAATATTTACGTTCATCAAAAAAGGAAGTTTTAAATGAGCAATTTGGAATTTGCTCCAAAATTATTTAATCATTTCGAGCTCTTACAAAACTGACAGATTTTCATATTATGTCCCCAAGAAATCTCAATAACGATACCACGTTGAATATTCAAATAATCTCTACGGTGAAAAATCCTTTCCAATCGACAATCAAATCAGAAAAGTATTCAGATATTCTGTCGAAATTCTCTCATTTTAAATTATCAAAATAAATCAAATCTAACCTTTAAGATTACCACCATACCAGATAGAAACTTTAATATTTCAATTTGTTTAGTTTGATGAATAAATTTTCGGAAAATATTGAAAATAAATCATCTTTGAATTTGCCTATCCTTTTTTTTACCTTATATTTTGTTGATATTATTTATGATTAAATCCGCGATGTTATATAATAGAATTATTTCATCTACAATTTTTATTTATTCATTTTTTGTTTTATTTAAACAAAAAGATAGTCATTTGATAAATGTTCCTACAAAAGAATAAATATTCGTATTGAATAGAAGATAAATATTACCGAGAGTATGAGTATACGATTGCTACTGGCTGTACGACTAAAATAATGAATTTAATTAAAATTTCAAAAGGAAATTTATATTTGCACATGGAGACAAATGAAATGAACGAATGAATAAATAAATCGTACCTGATGGCAGGTAAGTAGCAAAGTAGTATGGCTGGCTGGTTGGCGGTTGTGTAATTCTGTTAAGTAAGCTAACCGAAAGAATTAACCAAACAGAAGTGCTCATTGATGAGGCAACATTCGCCAACCATCTGGCGCCAGCTTCCAACCATCATCTGCTAGCTACGAGCCACTAAGTACTTACTAGCTATCAAATACCATCATCCAGTATAAACATCAACCAGCATTCCCACCGAAATCAGGCGATAATAATTATTTACCTGTTTTTATCCTGTTACGCTGTATCCTAAATTCGAGTCCACAGCTAGTTTTTATTATATAAAATCAGGACATAATATTTTATAGGAGCGTTGTTTACCTTGAAAATAAATTAATTAATTCATGAGGTGATCGAGGACATACTATTTAGTAGAAGAAAAAAACCCAACAGTGGACTTTTCATATTTATACTATGTACCGTATACATTAACTCTCCTCGCTCAATATTCACTATCTCTTTCTTTTTGGTCTTTTTAATTTTTCTACTTCTACCTTGCTACCTCGTTAAACGTCGTAGCATTTGTTTATTTAGCAAGAAATTGTTGTTAATTTATACAAATTACTAAATTAACAATTTGATTATCTGTTATTATCCGCTACTATCCATTCCAGTATCGCACAGTCCAATTTAGAAAAAGTACACATCGACATTTTTAAAAATAAAAAAGAATTTTCTAAGGAATCAATATTTTTAAATTACATAAAAGTATGAGCACACTAACGTCTAAGATAATATCTTAAATTATAAGTTTTCAATTTTTGGGACAAAAATTGTTGCTATCGAAAAGGACTATTTTTTCGTTAAATATCCTTTTTGTGATAGTTGAGAGAAAATTTTCTATGGAAAATTTAATCAGAACATATATTAGTGTTTGTAATTATTTTTGTATTAAAAAAAATTGAGTATTGTTGATTTAAAACTTCTTTATTTATAGACTTAAATTTTGTATCTTAAACAGAAACAGAAAATTACTGATTTAACTTAAGTTGAGCTTAAGGATTTCAAAGGGAAAACTGGAATTTTCTTAAATCAATTTAACAAAAATTTCTTATGCTTTAATTGAAATCATTTAAAATTTTTTACAAACTAAAAATTTCAGTTTTTATTCAAAAATATTCTCAGATACTCTATTTTAAGAAATTTACAAATTTAACTCCTTGTTTAACCTTGAATTTTAAACCATATTTTCAATTTAGTATGTCACTTTCATTTTCCGGTTGTTTTAGATTTCCTAATTTCCAAAATTTATTTTCCATCGAGTATCTCAGGCACGCGACTTATAGTAGTAACCTATTAAAAAGACCTTTAATGAACATGACCATACCAAGAACGATCAGATTATTATAATATAGTCTTAAAACTTAAAATTAAAAATAAGACCCCAAACCTAAGAAAAAAACATAACCAACCTCTCATCACCTTTTAAAAAATCCCTTAATTCCAAATAATACGTATAATAGCCTTAGACTACGTTAGAAAAATTGAATATTGTTGAGTTATTGTTCCCCTTTTTTTATAAATTATTAATAATAGTTTTAATAATATTTGATTTTATGGAGATTTAATATACTTTTAATAAGGATGACTTTGTGTTCCGGGAAATTTACATTTTATTTTCTTTTCTGATAAAAAAAACCTTTAAAAATTTGTTATTGAACAATTTCTAAAAGAACTAATTTAATAAAGAACCATTGAAAATAAAAAAGTTCAATCATTTGCAAAAGTTTACTACAGGTCATTTTGGACTAATGACCAAAAACAGTCATTCATCTTCAAATTTATCTTGAAAGAAGTAAAAAAAATAATCACATTTAAAAAAAAAATTTTATTTGCTTTCTAATAAATACATAATTTTTTAGTTACTGAATTTCCCTAGAAAATAATTAGTAAATTTTTAAATTGAAAATTGGAAAAATTTTAATGCAAACTATAAAAATTTAAAATAAAATTTTTTATTGATAAGAATTTTTTTTTTGATTTAAAAAAAAACGATTATTTTCTAAAAGCAGTACGGATTTTTTTTTTTTTAAAAAAATAAAAGCAAAAATTTTGAAATTTAATTTTTTTTTTAATTAAAAAGTTTTAAAAAAAAATTGTAAAAAATCTTTTATTTAAAATACAAAAATTTCTTAGGTCCATAAAATAATTAGACTGAAAATTGAAAGAAAATCTTTAAGGATTTTAATTATTTTGTAATAAAATTTAAAAAAAAAAACTTTGAAAACTTATAACTTTTTTTTATAAGTTTTAGTGCATTTTTTTTAGGACACAAAATTAGAAAATTTTAAAAAAAAACATTGAAGTTCCTTTTTTCTAATTTTAGTTAAGAAATTCTCTGGTTTTTGCAATGTCATTTCTATTAATATTTACAATAAAATGTCAGGACCATTCAAGCTAATTTGGTCACAATTAATTGGCACCACGGCTATGTTACTAGCTGGATTCGAACTCAGGAATGTTGTGTATTAAATGTAGACGTTCTGAGTATTGATAAGGTAGAGCACAAAAACTCTCACAATTAATGAATGAAAATATCGAAAATTTTTATTAAGGAAAAATAAAATTATTTTTTTATATTATTTTCCTTTAAAAAAAACACGGTTTTTTTTCAAAAAAAAAGTTAGTTTTAATATTAAAAAATATTAATTAAAAAGATTTTTGGAAAAAAAAAAATTTTATTATTAAAAAATTAGGAAGAAAATTAGAACGTGATAAAGAAAAACAATTCAATAGAAAATTTTACAAAACATTATTAAAAAATTAAGAAAACTATTAAGAAGATTTTTTTAGCGTAATAATTAAAACTGGAAGAAACTTTTTGTTAAGATACTCGAGATCATAGACATTTTGTTTCGCAAAAGAAACTTATGATATTAAGAGTAATCTCCAAACAAATTAGTTTCAGTTTACCAAAATAAACAAAAATATACTGAAAGGAGAGCTACAGACAAGTTGATTTATAAAATAAATAGGAAAGTTAATTTGTAAGAGAATCTTCTTACAGTACTTACTCTGATGAGTATCATTTTCATCTTTTAAGATAAGAAATTATCTTAAATATTCTTTATCAATCAACAAATTCTATGTAAAATCGTCTCCCCTTTTCTTATTCTTTCTTACATTCCAAAAAGTATACATTTCCTTGTTATGGCATTGATACAAACATTTTTGAGATATTTTTGATGTTAAAAGCTCCCTTTGCTATTATTCATTCATACCTTCTGATTATTTTATTAACCTTCTACTATTTTGATATAGATATTCGTGGTATTTTAAGAGTAACCTTTCCGTCCATTGAAAGAAATTTTTTATTTCCCTAGAAATTTTTATTTATAGAATTTTGTACTTTTCTGAATCAATCTGTTTAAGGAATTAATTTAGAAAGTTTACTAAATTTGCGAGTATTTTTGAAAAAAAAAATATATTTACTCTCAATTTTTAGAGTAAAGTAAATTTATAAATCCTTTAAAAAACATATTTTCCAATTCCCAAATTAAATGGTTTTTATTAAATAAATTTTTTTTAATAGATTCTCTCAAAATTTCTTCTAAAAAAAATATTATTATTTTTTTAAATTTTTTTTTTAATTTTACAATTTTTCCCTTTTTTGAAATTTTATTTAGGTTTTACTTGGGTTCGATTGATTTTTCTGATCAGTAGTTCTAATTTTCTCATTATTCAAAAAATATTCTAATTTTTATATAAATATTCGATGCATCCGAAAACCAATGATCCTTAGAAGAGGCTACTTCAGAAAGTGCACAAACTTTAATGTTAACTATAGAAATTTAATATTTTACGAAACATTTGGTTTTTTTGCACGTTTAGGACCTTTAAAATTTACTTTTAACGTCAAATTTTAAGTAAAAAAAGGTAGAAAAACACTGAATAATTTCGGTTCAGAAAATATATAAAAAAAATTCGTCCAAAATATCGTACTATCAATATTTTCGAATCGTAACGAATACCTATTAAATTAAATAGTTTATTTTTCTCTGCAATATTCTCAAATAACGAGCAATATCTTAAACAGAAAATGATAACAGCATCCTTGAGAAAATTTATGAAAGCATCCTTGAAATTGTTTATAAACTTTGAAATATGTTTACAAATCTTCTCTACAGATTTTATCTAAAAAAAAAAAAAACAGTATTGAAAATATTTACAAAAACCTCTTCAAAATTGCTTAAATTAACAATTTTATGAAAATGTTTAGTAAAGAATTTATCTAAAATTTCAAAGTATATAATTTTTATAATTTTATGACAAGTACTTATCATTTGTACTTATCAGAAGAGAAATTTGCCTATTTTGCAAAAATTTTATGATTAAATAACAGAATAATAATAATAATAATAATAATGATTAATTAATTAATTAATTTTCAAAATTACCTAAAAACAGAGGCATTAACAATGAAAATGTTTGTACTTTTGAGTATGTAGATAAATTTTACTAATAAACATGAATTTTGTCTGTGATTTGTTTTTTTTTTTGCTCTAGTAATAATTACTGAAAAAAGGTAAAATGTCCAATTTTACCTGTAGAGTTTGGTGAAAATTTTTATCAAAAAAAAAAAATATAAACAAAAAATTGTTATCAGATTTAACAGACTAAATGAAATATGCGCTCAGTAATTTGATTATAATTTGCCTTTGTAGGCGTTAGAATTTTCACCTGCCACAAATTTTAACGCATACCAACTTTGGTAATTTATTTAGCGAAGGCCAGCGACGTATTTACTTCAAAATTTCCTAAGCCAAGAATAATGGAATTTTTATGAATATTCAAAGATACCAACTGATAAAATAATAAATTGTTTTTTTTTTACATCTACACTTTCTGGATATTTGTTGGTGTCAGAAGTGAGGGGAAAACACAACGAAGAGAATATATCATAGTAAATGATAAGGAAAATTTTGTCTAATAAATCAGATGAGATTTGTATACAAGTCATAATAGTGACAGCGATGATATTATAAGTAGTTCACTAGTAACCAGGTGCGATAATAATTCATCTTTTCTTCTTTTATTTTGTTGGTGGGTCATTTTTTTATTTTTAGTATTTTTAAACTATGCAAAATAGCCACTAAGAATGGAATGATAAAGAGACTTTCTTACAAAGAAGAGAAGATTTAAGTATCCAATCTGAGATCTTATCAGGAAAAGGGTAACTGTGGTGTGGTGGTGAGTTTGGGACGTTATCTGGTTAAGTTCATTTTTTTGAATTTTTTTTTCTAAAAATAATGTTGCTAATATAAGAAGTAATTGCCGAATTACCTTCATATGGAATTCATATACAACAATGTCCAATAATTTTGGGAGATGATTGGCTTTTTTTTGTGTGGCTATACATTGGACATTGTCTTCGTAGCATTGCTGGAAGCCTTCAACTCGAATCATTTTCCGTTCCTCGGCTACACTCCTTGTAGATCAGGCAAAAGGAGGCTTAGAAACTGTAGGAATTTATTTTTCTGAGAAAACCTCGTTGAAGAACCTTTTTCTAAGCCTTTCGAGGACTACAATATCAGCTCCAATATTAATTGACGGTCTGACCTAATAATGAGAGCCCTCACTTGTTCCACATTTTCATCAGTTTTCAATGTTCAAGTCCTTTCTGAGTGAGGTTCATCTTTTATCGCTTTTCAACGTAAATAATTATTTTTCTGGCCCTTTCAAGAACTTACATTTTTAATAAAAAATCTTCTCCATATACTCACAACAAGTTTCAAAATCATAGATTCACCAAGCTTACCCAAAATTTGATGGATAATTGCTTCAAAAACAAAACTTTACTTATCACTCTCTATATATAGAGTCGCGTTTTGCAACAGAAAAAATTTTGTATACAATATTTTACTAAGTATTGGTAAAAGAACCAGATATAATTGTAAGGATTTTCTAAATTTCCTTTCTAAGTAAAAAATTACAAATTTATAAAATGAAAAACATTCTCAACTTCCATTATAATAAGTCAATCCAGGAGTACATCCTTTAAACTGTTAAAATGGTTGTTCATACAATTTTTATTGAATCTCGGAAACTTTTTTTTTTTTTTTTTGCATAAAAAGGATCAAAAATGAATTTTTCTGGATGTTTTAAATGAAAATCTCTACAGTGATTTTTAATTATTGTAGAATTTCTAGTGATTCTTGAAAGATGTCTCAAAATTTCCGAGTAATTGGTTATACGAGGTCTGTTCAAAAAGTATATCTTTTTATATTAAAAAAAAATATACTTTTTGAATTCGCTCAAAAAATTTGGAATTTCCGCGGGTTACGTATATTCGATTTTCGATTTTTTGTTGCGTTATGTTGGTACTTATGTCTCTCACTTATGCCGAGAAGTTCGGCCATTTTGAATGTTCAGTTAATTTTTGACAGCTGCTTCGCTTGCACGTGTTTTTAATCTGTATCAAATTTTGTGTAAAGAACAAAATTAATTGCGCGGACGCATTTCGAATATTGACTGTGCCATACGAGGGTCATTCAACAAGTACTTAGCCTACAAAAGAAAAACGAAAATTTTGGAAAGGTGGCAATTTATTTTTCCACATAATCTCCTTCAAGCTCGATACACTTGGCCCAGCGACGCTCTAACTTTTTTAACCCGTCCAAAAAATACGTTTTCTCTAGGGAAGCAAAATAGGCCTCCGTGGCGACGATGACCTCCTCATTCGACCCAAATCTATCCCCGGCGAGTGATTTTTTCAGGTTTGGAAACAAAAAGTAGTCACAGGGGGCCAAATCTGGAGAGTACGGTGGATGGGGCAGCAATTCGTACCGCAATTCGACCAATTTAGCCATGGCGACGGCGGAGGTGTGAGCCGGCGCGTTGTCTTCGCAAAGCGGGGCCGCTTTTTCTTCAATTCGACGTCAAATCGGCCCAATAAATCAACATAGTAGCACCCCGTGATTGTTTTACCCTTCTCGAGGTAATCGATGTGGATCACACCTTGTGAATCCCAGAAAACGGTGGCCATCACCTTTCCGGCACCCTATGACTTTTTCTTGTTCTCGAAACTGAAGAGCCCCATGAAAGGACGACGCTACCCTACGATTGAGGAGATAAAGACGGCATCGAAGGAGGAGCTGAACAAGATTACAAAAAATGATTTTTTGAAGTGCTTCGAGGATTGGAAAAAACGTTGGCAAAAGTGTTTAATATCTGGTGGGCATTACTTTTAAGGGGACAATATAGATATTCATGAATAAATAAATAATTTTTCAAAAAACACAAAATTCGCGATACTTTTTGAACAGACCTCGTAAGTCTCAAAATTTCAATGGGTTCAGGATTCAAAAATCCCCTAGATACATTGAAGAAGACTATAATTTTGTTAAAATTTACCTAACAAGTGCATTTTTTTATTAGTCTACAAAAAGTTTTGTTAATGGCCGTACACTATTAGTTAATTTTTTAACCTAGTTGCGTTGGGAAGTTTTTCCCCTATAGCCTTTTAAAAGCAATTTCTTAAAACGCCTCTAATGCAAAAAATAGTGGCCTGCCTAATTTCATGAAAATGCAAAGTATTTTCGTCAGTTACAGCCTATATAGCTTGGCGATATTAATAAAGATGTTGTGTGAGTCCATATTTAATACCAACCATTAAACCAGATTATCTTTAGATAAAAATCTCATAGTAGAAAAGTGTATATTTTTCATATTCTAAAAACCCAAAATCTACCTTATATAAGATAGTAAAAAGGAAATATCTAAGGTAAAAACGATCTATTTTTAGAAAGTAAAAAGGAAATATCTACGAAACATTAGAAATTTTTTTCGTAAAACCTTAATTTGTTTTCTTATTTTTTAAGTTTTTTAACTTATATTGACCTGAGACTTTAGAGATAAATAAATAATTGTGGGTGTAGATAATTTTTTTGAAATAGTTTTTCTTACTACAAGTTTAAGGATAAAAGCTATTAAGTCCATAATTAATATCAACTGATTGGATTTCAGTTACAATTTATCAAGAAAAAAAAATATATTAACTGCCTAAAAGGTAAAGTTATTCTTAAATTATCTACCATTAAAAATTCGTTATGATCAGTCTGAGAGTACCGAAATAAAAATCCACAATTAAAAAGACTTTAAAATTATTGTATTAACCCTTGTATACTTAAAAATGGGCAAAAAATTGCACAAAGTATTCTTTTCGTCAGAACTGCTACTCTTAAATACATTTAAAAAGTATAGCATTTTTTTAAGTAAATAATTTTGCATATATTTTGTTAAATAAATGTTGGTAAATAGATTGTCGTTTGAAAAAAAAACAAGTAAAACGTTATTTACCTTTTTAGTTTTTAGTGTTTTAGGTCAAAAAAATGGTTTTCTGTTTGTTTTAAAATGCGAATAGAGTCATATTCGTTGCCTCGGTGTATTTACAAAGTGTAAACTCTCTGAACAAAATCCCACAAAAATTATCTTTGAAGAATAAAATAATAAAACAAACCCAAAATTTCTGGTTGAGTTCTTTGCGGAATAAGCCATATAGTGGGTGTCAGGCTGGACCTTTCCTACTATGAAAAGTAAATTTACACCATAGAATGTTGATTTATTTGAATTTATTTTGTATGCTTAACATCAAACTATGGCGTACAGTAACTTTTTTTGATAAGTAGAAAAGTAAATTTTTGTTGAATTCGTAATTCGAAATTTATGAACGAATTTTTATTCTCCTAAAAAAAATTTCAAATTCTATCACTTGTAGTCAAGAGTCTGTATATTTTTCCATTGATATACTTATTATTTGTCTATTCAGAATAGATATGTGAATTTTATAAACAAATTTTTTAGATCTACTTATTAAGTTTTGCAACTTTTATTAAATTACAATTTTTAAAAAAAAATTCACGACTGATGATATGAATTTTATTTATATCCCACACCTACTCAAAGCTTTTTACTTCAAATATTTTTAAGTAAAAATAATCTTACTAAAGAACCTCAAAAGTGAAGACCGTAAACGTACCCAAGGATGAGTCAAAATAGCTGAAAGTAATTTTGTTCTCTTGATAAACTGAACTCCTGATTAGAAAATTGATTGTTCAGAAACAAATCGGTTATTCAATATAAAAGTGCCTCGCCACCTTTAATTTGAAATTAGGTTGGACTGGTGAAATGTGATTTTATTTTCTTCTAATAGGCTAGGCCATAAATTAGAAAAGTGCTCTTTCAGAGACTCAGAACTAAACAAACCCACTTAATGACCAAGAAATATTTTTTTAAACAAAATAGAAAATTTACCTTAATTTTTAGACTAGATCGTTATTTTCTTCTTCATGAGTTTTTCCAATTAAAGAATTACCTGCTTAGAACCTCAAACGTAAACAAACCCCTTTGGCGACTATGAATAACTTTTTTTAATACAAAAGTGACTCCGCAAAGGTCTTGAGGACTCCGCAAAGGAACAAAACCTTCAATTTGAGATTAGATCAAAATGTCAAAACGTAATTTTTTCCCTGCACTAAGCTGGGACCTATAATACGAAAATGGGTTTTCCTTCACTCAAAAGTAAACAAGCCCACTCGGTGACTAAAAAAGTTTTTTCCACCACAAAATAGGCTCGGTAAAGACCTTTAATTTGCGACAAGGTCCAATTTGAAAATGGTCAGTTTAAAAGTCCAAAACCAAACAAATCCACATGGAGACAGTGAAGATTTTTTCAATATAAAGCAGGGTATCCACAGGTCTATACATTCAAATAAGGTAAACAGTCGAGACAAGAGTATTTGATCCCACATTTAGCTAGACCTCTAACTAGACAATTAACAGTTCAAAAGTAAATAAACTGATTTGGTACCATAAAAATTCAATAAAATCTTAAAGAGGCTACAGCACTTGCTGCTCAGACCTACAATTTAAAGACCGGTCATACTGGTGAGACATGATTTGTTTCTTTACTAAGTAAGACCTCCAAATAGAAAAAAATTAATTTTCTGTAAAAGGCATATTAAGGCAAATGAAGTTAAAAAAAAATATATCTGAGAGGTCTTCGAAAACAAAAAATCTTTTAAATACCAAACAAAAAATTGGAAAACCTTCAAAATTAAAATTATTAAATATATTTTTTTTATTTAAAATTTTAAATAATTTTTAATTCATTAAAAATAAGTCCTATTTTTTTTTTGTCAACTTACTTGAAATAGCAAGAAACGTTGTTAGTAATCCAAAAAGTATATTCGTAAGCATTTTGTTTTTATTAATTAATTTTTTTTAAATTTAAATTTTTAATATTTATTTATGATTTTTTTTTTTTTTTAATTTTTCTATTATTTATGATTATTATTTTCTCTTTTGAACAATCTTCTTTATATAAAGTAAGTTAATTAATTTCAATTTAATAATTTTCAACAAAATTTATCACTCTTGTATAAGAACTGGGGCTGTAAAAAGTACAATAAAAATAGAATTTCCTTCAAATATAATTAATAAAACTCCTATTTTAATTAATTAATTAATCGATTGATTTAATACTAATTTGTATATAAATAAATAAATTATGTATGAAATTTATACGAAATTTATTCAGAAAACTTTTAATAATTTGAAATTTTCCTAATAATTTTTTCTCTATCTCTCTCTCTCTCTCTCTCTCTCTCTCCTTTTTTCATAGAACTAATATGAATATAATTAATTTAATTAATCAAATTTATATTACACGTTAAATAATATATTGTATTGTACTATTATGAATAGTTCACATGCACATTAGAAATTCACACTAAAATTATTAATATTTTTTTATAACAAACACTGAATATTAAACAAACTATTCGAAATTCTATTTATGATTATCAAATTGAATTGCAATAAGAATAATACTCATAATATATGTAAGTACTATAAAAATAAAAATTTCATTAGAATTATTTAATTAGAATAATTAGTATTATTTGTAGAAATATGAACAGAAACTTTTTCCACTTGTTCTATAAAACGAATCCTTTCAATATGACTAATGCGTAAAAATCAAATTTAGTTATTATTATTATTATTGTTCAATAATATATTATTATTTAAGCAGTGCTCCTCACCATTCGTATATTAGCAAATAATTATTAACAAATTTCGAATTTTCCTATAAGTTAATCAACAATTTACGTTACGTACGATACAGGACGAGCTTACCAAACGAAATCATAAATTATGGGCAAAATTATTTATTTATTTTCGGAAACAATGTTAATATTTAATGATCACTTCTTAGTATCAATTGATCAATAATTTTTTCGATATTGGAAAATTGTTCGTCTTATTGAAAATTTATTGTGAATTTTGATTCAAATTTTTTTCATTAGTACGTTGATAAATTTAATGGTAACTACCAACAAAATCTTTTTGTTCACTCTTATATTATGGGTTAACTACCCAAAAAAATTAAACATTTTATTAACTAATTAACGTCTTTAAATAAATTCGTTACTTCTTTTTAACTTTTATATTTTGTTTTTTATACTGTTTTTTTTCCTTCTAAATATAATATTAACTATAGTTGAGACCTTCTCTAATTAAATTTTGTAGTATACATGAGAACAAAAAAAGAAAGCACATACGATCCCCCCGATGCTAAAAATACGAGTACGTGTGTAACCGCCACCACCGAGCGTATGCGTTCACCTCTTCACGTCTGTTTTGTTGTTAACTGTATTGAATCGACAACGAAACTAACTGAAAATGCATTCTTTTAGAAACGAAACTCGGCTTCATTGAACTGAATTGGATTTGTCGCTTTTTGGATTATTTCAAAAATAGTTTACGGCGAATTATTCATAAATGTACGTACTGCGATTATGGGAAAAGAAAATTTAAGGGGCTTTTCGCGCGCATACACTCGTTAAACTTTTAAGAATTTGTAGGGCTTTTTTAACCCCCGTTTCTATTTAAGGGGTTCGAAAGTTCCAGTTGAGATAATAGGCATTTATAAAAGCTCGCCTTTCCAGTTCGCTGCAAAATAGCGCCATTTTGTTTCCTAAAAGCTACAATTTTTACCAGAAATACATTAAAGCTTTTTTATTATTACATTAAAGCTTCTTTATAGACTTGACTTTTATATCTTAAACAGAAATAGAAAATTACTTCCGGTTACTGATTTAACTTTAGTTGAGATGTTATCAGAAAAAGGGTAGCTGTGGTGTGGTGGTGAGTTTGGGACGCTAAGTATCTGATTTAGTTCATTCTATTGAATTTTTTTCCCTACAAATAATGTTGCTAATATAAGAAGTAATTGCCGAATTACCTTCATATGGAATTCATATACAACAATGTCCAATAATTTTGGGAGATGATTGGCTTTTTTTTTGTGTGGCTATACATTGGACATTGTCTTCGTAGCATTGCTGGAAGCCTTCAACCCGAATCATTTTCCGTTCCTCGGCTACACTCCTTTGGATGTTATCGACAGTTTCGAGTATTTTTTTATCTTGTATATAACAAAAGAGCCACACATACGTAGATCAGGCAAAAGGAGGCTTGGAAACTGTAGGAATTTATTTTTCTGACAAAACCTCGTTGAAGAACCTTTTTCTAAGCCTTTCGAGGACTACAATATCAGCTCCAATATTAATTGACGGTCTGACCTAATAATGAGAGCCCTCACTTGTTCCACATTTTCATCAGTTTTCAATGTTCAAGTCCTTTCTGAGTGAGGTTCATCTTTTATCGCTTTTCAACGTAAATAATTATTTTTCTGGCACTTTCAAGAACTTGCATTTTTAATAAAAAATCTTCTCCATATACTCATAACAAGTTTCAGTAAGTCAAAATCATAGATTCACCAAGCTTACCCAAAATTTGATGGCACATCATTGCTTCAAATTTTGCTGTTCCATGCACTTCAAAAACAAAACTTTACTTATCACTCTCTATATATAGGGTAGCGTTTTGCAACAGAAAAAAATTTTTATACAATATTTTACTTAGTATTGGTAAAAGAACCAGATATAATTGTAAGGATTTTCTAAATTTCCTTTCTAAGTAAAAAATTACAAATTTATAAAATGAAAAACATTCTCAACTTCTATTATAATAAGTCAATCCAGGAGTACATCCTTTAAACTGTTAAAATGGTTGTTCATACAATTTTTATTGAATCTCGGGGACTTTTACTTTTTTTTTGCATAAAAAGGATCAAAAAAGAATTTTTCTGGATGTTTTAAATGAAAATCTCTATAGTTTTTAATTATTGTAGAATTTCTAGTGATTCTTGAAAGATGTCTCAAAATTTACGAGTAATTGGTTATACGAGGTCTGTTCAAAAAGTATCGCTTTTTATATTCAAAAACTATATACTTTTTGAATTCGCTCAAAAAATTTTGAATTTCCGCAGGTTACGTATATTCGATTTTGTTGCGCTATGTTGGTACTCATGTCTCTCACTTATGCCGGGGAGTTCGGCCATTTTGAATGTTCAGTTAATTTTTGACAGCTGCTTTGCTTGCACGTGTTTTGAATCTGTATCAAATTTTGTGTGAAGAACAAAATTAATTGCGCGGACGCATTTCGAATATTGACTGTGCCATATGTTGAAGCTACCTTGGACCGAAGCAACGTTTATCGGTGGTACAAAATGTTCTCAAAGGACCGAAAAAAGCGCGCCAAATTCGGGCGAATGTGAAGGTTTTGTTTACAGTTTTCTTCGATTGCAGAGGTATGGTGCATCATGAGTTCTTGCCACAGGGTAGAACGATCAATAAGGAATATAACCTGCAAGTTATGCACAAGTTGCACCCAATGACATTTTCTTGATCAGAACTTTTTGATCTGGCACCTTATGACTTTTTCTTGTTACCGAAACTGAAGATGGAAAGGACGACGCTATGCTACGATTGAGGAGATAAAGACGGCATCGAAGGAGGAGCTGAACAAGATCACAAAAAATGATTTTTTGAAGTGCTTCGAGGATTGGAAAAAACGTTGGCAAAAGTGTATAATATCTGGTGGGCATTACTTTAAAGGGGACAATATAGATATTCATGAATAAATAAATAATTTTTCAAAAAACACAAAATTCGCGATACTTTTTGAACAGACCTCGTAAGTTTCAAAATTTCAATGGATTCAGGATTCAAAAATCACCTAGATACAGTGAAGAGGACTATAATTTTGTTAAAATTTATCTAACAAGTGCATTTTTTTATTAGTCTACAAAAAGTTTTGTTAATGGCCGTACACTATTAGTTAATTTTTTAACCTAGTTGCGTTGGGATTTTTTTCCCCTATAGCCTTTTAAAGCAATTTCTTAAAACGCCTCTAATGCAGAAAATAGTGGCCTGCCTAATTTCATGAAAATGCAAAGTATTTTCGTCAGTTACAGCCTATATATATTAATAAGGATGTTGTGTGAGTCCATATTTAATACCAACCATTAAACCAGATTATCTTTAGATAAAAATCTCATAGTAGAAGAGTGTATATTTTTCAGATTCCAAAAACCTAAAATCTACCTTATATAAGATAGTAGAAAGGACATATCTAAGGTTAAACGATCTATTTTGTTTCCTAAAAGCTACAATTTTTACCAGAAATACATTAAAGCTTTTTTATTATTACATTAAAGCTTCTTTATAGACTTGACTTTTATATCTTAAACAGAAATAGAAAATTACTTCCGGTTACTGATTTAACTTAAGTTGAGCTTAAGGATTCCACAAGGAAAACTGGAATTTTCTTAAAGCAATTTCTTATGTGTTAACTGAAATCATTTAATAATTTTTACGAACTAAAAATTTCTAGCTTTTTCCCAATATAATTTTGTGTTTCATCAAAAATTTTCGCAGATACTTTATTTTAAGAAATTGACAAATTTATTTTCTTGTTTAACTTTAAAATTTAGACCAACTTTTTGAGAAAACTCCAAATTCACTATCATTTTCGTGTGTTCTAAATTTCATAAGTTCCAAAATTTATTAGTTTTCCTAAGTGCGACATATAGTAGTGTGGGAAATTAACCCACTGAAAACACCATCCTTGAGCATGACCATCCCAAAAACGATCCCGCTACAGACTTTTGTGATATAGTCTTAAAATTTATCGTCAAAACTTATCCAGTCATTGATTTTTTCTAGTTTTTTTCACACTTTTTTTTCCTTTTTTTCATTTTTTCATATTGTAGTAGTAATAACAGATCAAAAGGCTTAACCCTTTAGACAGAATTACAAATAGGACCAAACATGAACTCTCCTCTCACCCAAGAGCTTTTAAAAAAATTACTTTATTCCAACTGAATTAGAAAATCACCAGATCAGAACCTTAAAAGAATGTGACCTCAGACCTACCCTAAACTTTATACAAAATATAACTTCAGATGTAATAAAAATTATTACAACATAACTTAGACCAAAGAAAAGTGAAGGCTTCTTCCCTGAAAAAAGAACCTTGCAAAAATCAACTCAGGCCAAATAAAAATAACTTAAGACTGCAACAAAAGCTGACCTCTAAACCTTAAAAAAAAGTAGATTAATAAAAAAAATGTGCTTCAGTTCTTTTAGACCTCTAAAATGTGTTTCAGACACCAAACTTTTCCAAAAATATTTTCTGATCATATAGAAAAATTATATGGTTATATAAAAATGAAGACCTTACTTCTGAAGAAAAAATTTTTGTAGAAGACGTCAAGCCAAACAGTAATGGCGTTAAACTGCGTAAGAAACGGACCTTAGATCTCAAACTTGAAAAAAAAATCGACAACAAACGTTTTGAAAAAATTGACCTCACACCTTATCAAAATAAAACTTGATCTTCAAACAAAAATAGTCTACGACCTCGAATTTTATTTTTAGAAAAAACGTGGACCCTATAAGTGACTCTGAAACAATTTCAACTCTTTTAGGAGAAAACCACTTTTAAAAGATAAAAATTTATTGATGAGAAAAAATAGGAATAATATTTATAAAACCAAAATTATTTAAAAAAAAAATTGGCTTGAAAGTTTATTCATACATGTTAGTAATAAAAAAAAAAATTATTTTAAAATAATGCATAAAAAGCTATTAATATGTACAAAAATAAATTATTCTTTAATAATAAGTGCTTATAGGAAAATTAATTTTAAAAAAAGCACTGCGGTTTTATAATTATGCTTTCAATTATTCCTCAATAAGTGTAGTCTCTTTATTTATTTAATTTGATTATAATTAATGATTTTACGATTATTATTATTATTATTATTATTATTATTATTATTAATATGCGAATTCTATCAATTCGACTGCTTTATTTTATTATCAATTGAAGATATCATTTCTTCTTTTGTTCATTTGCGTTAGTTCTGCAATCACACATCATCAATTTCCGATACGACTTTGTCAATTTTATGCGGTAAAAGACTAACCATTTCTCTGCAAACGCCAATTTCAGCTTGGAATACTTTTGCAGCCTCCTCATTCTCAGTACAATCATTCACAAATTTCTTATAGTATTTTAAACTGTTTCGCAAATTATTCAATTGCATTCGCTTGTCTGGTGTTATTATTTTATAAAATAATCGTCCAATATGGAAATAGGAGTAGAATACACCCTGTAATTCGTCCTGTTGGATATTTGTGGATAATTCTCCGGTGTCCTTATTTTTATAGGAGTCTATATATTGATTAAAATGTTTTATAGCTTTATCGCAGAGTGAGTTCACTTTGAATAGTGCTTGGGGTGTTGGTGCTTCATCGAATTTCATTTGTGAAAGAGCGTCCAATCTGATATCGAGCATGGCACAGTAGGCAAGACCACAATCATACCAGCATTCACGACATATTGACAGATAATATGTTGGATTAAGTAATTTCAATAAATCCTCGAGATGGTCAGCTCGCTTTTTATGTAGTTTAGCCTGATTCGCTGGTATATCATCGAAGAATGCTAAAGTTTTATACAATTCGGCAAAGTCACTTATGATTTTAGCATATTCGGTTGCTTCCGTTTCTGCTGTGTAGTATTCTTTGGCACGATTCAACCATTTCGCAGTAGTTTGTGAGATGTTGGCCGCGTCCTCGAATGTGAGTGCATAATTATCGGATATTGTATTTTCGTATAATTTTAAATCGAGTGTTTCGAAATTTTCGAAAACTGTGGGTGCTGCTGGTGGTGTAGCTGTTGGTGGTAATGCTGGGAGTGATCCCGAATCCTCCAATTTCGATTCGTTTATATTAATATTCTCAATGCCTGAAAAAGATAAACAAAATAAAAAATAACGAAAACTTTGCCTGTTTGAAATTATTACCTCTCTGCACTTTACTATCGTCAACCTCATCACTGTCATTCTCTTCGTATTCCACATCTTTAGGATCATCTGCCATCAGATGATCTTTCGAATACGACAGTAAAGCTAGGCCGTATTTTGCCCAACACCGAGCAATATCGGCGTATCGGTGCCTAAAAGTGTCCGTTACCGCAGCTTTAGCATCCTCCGACATGTCTGGAGTTATCATTTTTGTTTCGTGTTCGGCTATCACATAAGTGGCAGCAGCCAAATGATGTCTGGCTTCATTGTAACGATTGTGCGTGAGAAAATACTGAGACAATGTGGCCGCATTAAGGGACCAATCAATCGATTCGTATTCCTTCGATTCTAACTGCCTTTTTAAAGTCATGTTACAGTAGAGGGCAGACTTTTCAAGCTCACACATATGGCCAAGGATTTGTGCCAAATAAAATGTTGTCAAAGTGTATAAACTTTCCAGCTCTTTTGTTCCCTTGCCAGCTTCAATCTCGTCTTTTGTACCAAACAAATCCATTAAAGTCACTGGTAATTTTTCAGTTTTCTTAAAATCATTGTACAATGACTCTGCACGATCTAAATAGAATTTCGACTGTTCCAGATCCATTAAATTTGAATAATTTGCTCCGAGTTCGTTCAGAGCCGCTAAATATGGAATAACAGCTTCCGGTTTCAACTTGTGTTCTTCGATTAATTCCAGACATTTCAGTAAGTATTTCTGACCGTTTGCTATCTCCTCGGTAAGATCGTAAATTCTTCCCAAATCTTTATAGATAAAAGCCAAAATCACTTTATAAATGTATTGATTTTCCGAATTCGGCTCCTCCGAATTAATCAAATTCTTCAGATTCTCCATCATTTCCAACAAAATACTATTGGCCGCATAATGCGACTTAAACGGTTCGGTAGGTGGATCATGTTGACTCTCCTCGTCAACTAGTTTGTACGCCTTTTCGAATTTCTCCTTTAAATCAGTAAGATTCTCCTTAAAAATCACCATCGCGATATATAAAAATCTTTTACGGCACTTTGGGGCTCTTCACAAATTTTCAATAGAAAAACATCAAATTTAACAACAACAATAACAAAACGGCAATACACAGGGGAAAAAAAGCAAATGTCACAACATCAAGTATCAAAATTTCACCGAATAAACGGCCGTTTGTCAAAACTTATGTGGTGAATTCTACTCTGTAATTTTCACCATGGTATGATAGGAAAATCTTCTTAAAACTATACCGTCAGTCCTGTTTGTAAATTATTGCTTTTTGTATTTTTTTTATTTCTTATATTATTGCAAAAAATGAGGCTAATAACGATAAATATTTTGTTATATACTTTGTAAAAGTGCAGTGTTTTATATATATTTAATTTATAGTAAATATGCTACAGTTTTGTGATTTAGTTTGTTTAATAATAATTTTTTTTAAAAATGTTACGCGTACGTAAAATCCAAAATTCGTTATTTTTTTTCCTGTACGTAAAATTTGATATTCAATATGTAAAACAAAACAGTTTCATTTATTATCAATTTCAGTAAAATTATTTATGAAATGCCTTTTGTTGCTGGTTTTGTTTTAGTGATGTTAATTAGTGAAGAAATTGGGGGAGATACACGAAAACAAAAATAACCGCAAAATTTCAATACAATTTCGTGCAGCTAAACAGCTGATTTCGACGTACGTGATTTTCCATGCGCGTGGTTATTGGTAAGTAAAGTTTCAAAAATTTTGATTGGGATTTTAGTAAAAAAATTTGTTATGACTGCGATTGTTAAAAAAAAAAAACATTTCCAAATAAGCAAAAGAAAACAGTTTTAAATCTTCGGTACATTTTCTTGCAGTTAATCACCTGATAATTATCGTGCGTGATTTTGCACGCATGTGATTGTTGTTAAGTAAATATTGGAAAATTTTTATATACTTTTTTATTAGAGTTTTCAAATTAATTGCTAATACAAAAAAAAAGAAAACCCAAAATTTTATTAAAATTTTGTGCAGGTAAACAGCTTACTTTGACGCACGTGGTTTTATACACATGCAATTATTTTTAAAGGTTTTTTTTTTAATGGAAGATGTTTGCTAAAAAATTATTCCAAGAATTATAGAACCTTAATCTTACGGTCCTGAGCCAGCCTAGCAGTGCCTGAAATTTACAAGGTTCCTTACTAAAGCTTTTTGAGTGGAAGTAACCATGACGTACTTTTAAAACAAAAATTGGTATCACGGGAGTTGGGTGCTTCATGGTGGTTGGTCATACGGTGTCCGACCGAGGTGAATTAATACCCACATTGCGGGCACAGTATTAGGAGTGAATGTGAGGGATACGTTATCCTAAAAGTTAGGGTAATTAACTTGTAACTGGTTGTAGCTGGTTCCGCGGTGGGACCAGATGGAAGCACAAAATCTACTGGTTGAGACTGCTCACGGTTGACGAATTAACGAATGGTTGATTGCTCCATGCATAGAACAGGGAAGTAGGTTTTGTATAAAACTGGAAATAGTAGAGTGTGTCTTCTGTTGGATAATTAACATATTTAACCGTTCCCTTATCAACGTGATTTTTGACCAAGGATGCACGCACGTCGGGCTGACCCCAAGGAGGAACTGAATAAGGTTCCGGAGCAGGAGTGAAAGACGAAAGAGTTTACAAACTAGCTGATAGCTGAGGCAACCTTACATAGGGCGGAAACCGATTTGCGTGTTCGATTATATAAAGTAATTTAAGCAATAAGTTGAAGACAAAATAGAGTGCTTAAGTGAGCTTATACCATCCCTACGGTCTTAGGTGGCCCAGGGTATTATATCTAAGGATAGGGTATGATACGTTAAATTATAGAACAAATCTTACTTAGCCACACTTTAAAACTTGAAAAAACTTTCTTTTGATCAAAATCAAGTATTTTTTATTAAATAATAAAAAATAATTTTAAAAAAATTTCTAGAGCTTTCAAAAAAAGTTCGGGAACATTTATTGCAATGGATTCATACAATGTAAAAATTTAAACACAACAGAACAGATCAAATGAATAATTTTGATCAGTTGAAAATTATATAAATGCAAAATGTTTTATTTTTTCGATGGAACTTCAACACGAATAGTGGTTCTAGTCATACTTTTAATTAGCGTTTCCAAAAAGTTTTTCACAAACGTTAATGTGACATCATCGATTAGATTCGTTTGGGCATGTCGGGTGATTTCATTAGCCATTTTCACAACATTAATACACTGTGGAACAATTTCTGGTAAAATGATCAAATTCGATGAAATGTGTTTGATAATCTGATCATTTTGTATATCTTCGGCTGGCAGAACTTCTATCATATCGCGTAGGATTTCATGTACGAGATCGTGGGTGTAATTGTTCGTATCAGCAATATTGATCGTTTCGAAAGCATTCGAAATAATACCCGATACTACCTCGATGGAGCTTATGTCATTCTCTTCATAATGTCGAACTGCTATTATCCTTTCGAATAAGCGTACAATATCCTCTGGTACTATTTTAGCTAAAATTGTTTTCGGCAGCATGCTTTGGAATTTCGTAACGACTTCTTTAACCAACTTGCCTTCGGTATCCTCTTCGTTTGGATCCATATTATTGACAATGTAAGCCAAATATTTTGATATCTTATTTGTGTACTTTGTTAAGAGACTAATGCTCATTTGCGTGCCACAATGCTTGGTCAGGAAATTGTGAACAATTGAGCTCGTCTTATCCAAAATATTTACATTAGGTTGGTCTGATGTAGAACGGGGTGTTGTAGCCTGTACATTAATATAAATAGACTCCTCATAATTACGTTCATCATGCGGTAAGATAATCTCTCGTATATTAGACGTGCCCATTCGTGAATTACGGGAAGAATCAGCCACTGCACGTGTGTGATCCAATTCTAATGGGGACCAGGGTTTCGATTTAAATCTTAACGATAGGATTTCTTTTTCTAAAAACTTTGAATTTTATTTATTTTAAAATATTGTTCTTTCAAATAAATATATAAAAAAAGATTACGTCAATTTGTTCCTCTTGTTGTCGTTCAATTTCTTCTAATTTCAACAGGTCATGACGGAAATTAATTTGTTCAGGTGTTTTTTTCAATTTATCAGAAATTTTCTTTTGATAACTTAGCACATCACTCAAATAGTTCTTCTCCTCTTGTAGAACAGTTAAGATATTCAATTTTTCTGTAGATATTTGAGTCTCTTTAAGTAGATCAATCTCCAATTCCGCTAAAACTTGCTATTTTAATACAAAAGAAGAAAAAAAAATAAAAAAATAATAATAATAACGTCTTATTATGGGTTTAAATTTGATCGACTGTCATGACTCACCTTCCTCTTATCTATCTCAGCGTCATAGGCATTCTTCTCATTTTGTAGTTCAGATCTTATATTAAAGACGAAATGTCTTAAGACAGACTCCTCAAGTTCATCCAGATTGACAATTATTCCGAACTTTTTAATCATCGCATTATTGATTTGATCTTTTAACTTTTGTATCTTCTTTTCCATATAATTACAATCGGATTTCATTCTAGTTAAATGAATAATGTTCACTTTATGACGGCGTGTAGCCTCCAAGGTCTCGTGTGCTAATTGTTCAACTCTCGAATGCAATTTAGTCACATTATCCGTTTGGAATAGTAGTGTATTTTCGACATTATTAATATTCTCATCGTCGCGGAAATATTGCATTTGATTCATTCGAAGGATGACCAAAGTTTCGATTTTATTCAAGATTTTTTGTTTTTCATACTACCAAAAAGAAAAAAATTATAATAATGAGAAATAGGAGATATTTCAATAGGTACGAGGGTCATTCAACAAGTACTTAGCCTACAAAAGAAAAACGAAAATTTTGGAAAGGTGGCAATTTATTTTTCCACATAATCTCCTTCAAGCTCGATACACTTGACGCAGCGATGCTCTTACTTTTTTAACCCGTTCAAAAAATACATTTTCTCGAGGGAAGCAAAATAGGCCTCCGTGGCGACGATGACCTCCTCATTCGACCCAAATCTATTCCCGGCGAGTGATTTTTTCAGGTTTGGAAACAAAAAGTAGTCACAGGGGGCCAAATCTAGAGAGTACGGTGGATGGGGCAGCAATTCGTAGCGCAATTCGACCAATTTGGCCATGGCGACGGCGGAGGTGTGAGCCAGCGCGTTGTCGTGGTGAAACAGCACTTTTTTCTTCGCAAAACGGGGCCGCTTTTTCTTCAATTCGACGTCAAATCGGCCCAATAAGTCAGCATAGTAGCGCCCCGTGATTGTTTTACCCTTCTCGAGGTAATCGATGTGGATCACACCTTGTGAATCCCAGAAAACGGTGGCTATCACCTTTCCGGCCGATCGAACAGTCTTCGCCTTCTTCGGAGCACGTTCGCCGGGTGAGGTCCACTGTTTCGACTGTTCCTTGGTCTCTGGTGTGTACCAGTGAATCCATGTTTCGTCGACGGTCACGAAACGACGCAAGAACTCCGCTGGATTGCGCTGAAACAGCGCCAAACACGTCGCCGATGTGGTCTCACGGTTGCGCTTGTTTTCCGGTGTGAGCAAACGCGGCACCCATCGCGCCGACAGCTTTCTCATGCCCAGTTCTTCATGTAGAATATGATGCACCGTTCCTACTGCGATGCCCACAGTCTCAGCTATCTCGTGAACCTTCAATCGACGGTCTTCCAACACGAGATCGTGGACTTTTTTAACGTTTTCCTCCGTAGCAGCCGTTTTCGGGGCACCTGGTCGTGGCTCATCAAAAACCGACGTGCGGCCACGAACAAACTCGTTGAACCAATTCTCGACGGTCGCCATCGAAGGAGAAGAGTCACCATACACAGCATCCAAGCGATCTTTGATTTCGCTGCGCGTTTTCCCTTCCAAAAACAAGAATCTAATCACCGAACGATATTGTTCTTTTTCCATTTTTGTGCAACCGACCGACACGCTCGCTTTCAAAGGCTCTCAAAACGAAACTAATGAAGGGAATCGACTGAAACTTTGACAGTAGGTAACTAAAAGAATGTACTGCACGATGGTAAATTTCTTTTGTGACAGCAGTTCCATCGGGCGGGGAGGCTAAGTACTTGTTGAATGACCCTCGTATGCTTAATCTTTGTTTAATCTATTTGTTTGACGATTCAAATGACACGGCTGCGGTCACCATTCAATTATGCAGACCTCCATAGTTCAATAAAGGGTCAAAATAGTGTAAATTTATTAAATCCTAGAGCTGGTGAAAAAAATAGCTACCTAAAGAAGCAAAATTGTCGGTGCTGGGATAAAAAAACAACCGCAACAGTTCTAGGAGCTTCCTTTGAATCCAGAACAACTTACTGTCTGGTGTAGATTTTCATCGGGAATCATCGGGAATGAGGGTGTGCGACGGTAACTGTCAATAGCGAGAGGTATCCAGAAATGAGAACAGACTTTTTTTGCCTCAATTGGACGATATGGACTTGGATAATATCTGTTCCTAAAAGTTTAGAACTTTTTCTATGGGGCTACGTTAAATTCATTACGTTTTTTCTATGGTGCTACAAGATTCAGCCCGATTTATGCAGAAAAATCATTATACAAAATAATACATCTCGGATCACCTCCTGTAAACAAGGCCTTGAAGGCTATGTGAACAATATTATTCCTAAGTAATAATTGCATTAAATCCCCTTTACTATGCAATAATAGCTAATATCCACACCTTTTTAATTAACTTTAAAATAGTAATGCCCTAAATGAGAAACTCTCCTTTCATTTTCATTTATAATAATTTAATATTTTTTTAACGACTACTACAAAGAGTATCTATATAATATAAAATTTTTTTGAAGAAAAAATCTTTTATTACTTACACGAAAATCAGCAAGCTTTCTTTTATGTTCATTTAAACTTTTCTCAACATTCTTGATTTTCGATGATATCTCATCAATTTTTTTCTTATCTTCTTCGATTTGTCTTAGTTCATAATACGTTTTCTGTTCGAGAATGTGTCGTTCATTGCGTAGAGTAAAAGTAGTATCGTAAATGGATCGATCCATGCTTTGAGGGCAATAGTCTTCGTCCATTTTCAAAGGTGATATATCCAATGAGTCTATACTCTTATTGTCGTCTTCTTCGTTCATAGACCAGCTATCAGCAGAATCTGGAGATTCGTCTGATTCTAAAAGAAAAATTTCTTATGAATATTTAGGGTCTTTTGTAAGTTTTAAAAAAAATTTTAAAATCTATCGTCCAAATTCTGTGTGATAATATCGTTAAAACCGAGCTTTTTTTCACCAAAAATTCAATATTTTCTATTACATAAGACTCCTTTCTCCTCCCTCATCCCCCTTCTCCAACATCCCAACTTCCATTCATCGTATTTTCAAAATGGCCGCTCTACACTTTAGTATAAACAAAGAATAAAAAAAATATATGCCCCGATTAAACTAAACTGGGACATCTGTATTTAATATGCAATAGTCTTGAGTTCAAATCCAGCTGGTGATGTAGAACTGAATTTTTAAAAAGGTAGAGATTATTTTGACAAATTGATACTGTCATTCTTTCCTTCCTAAAGCCCGTTTACTCAACAACAATTCCAAAATTTGACGAAGGAAGTTTCCCAGCATTCGAGTAAAGCATATCGACACTTATCCATGATTTCCTTTTGGGAACCAATCTCGTCCTTCATACCATTCCTGTGGCGTTCAACTTTGCATTCCTTATATTTGAAAAAAATGCCACTTAATCTAGAATTTGATATTTAATAGGACTCCTGCCATTGTAGAGCTTCTAGATCCAGAAACTCCTTTTCCAAGTCCTCTCTTCAATTTTCTAAAATAAGCAAATATGCTGCATAAAATTCAACTACGTCTTATTGCTCACTCCAACTTACTATCGACCAGTTTCATTAGGGAAGCTAGTAATGCCAGCTCACACGTACGTGGGCTACTATATATATTTCTGGCCTAATAATGAAAATGCGAATATTTATCAACGAAAAAGGTTTTATTGTTTTTCAAAATATTCTCCATCAAGATTTATACACTTTTGCATGCGCTCAAACCAATTTTCGAAGCACTTTTTCCACTCCGATTGAGACACCTCCAAAACATGGTTTTTGAATGCTTCAACAGCATCTTCTGGCGACGAAAATCGTTGACCACGCATTTTTTTCTTGATGTGTGGGAATAAAAAGAAGTCATTGGGTGCCAAGTCAGGGCTGTACGGAGGATGACCCATCAATTCGACGTTTTGTCCGGTCAAAAAGGCGCTGGTTTGAGCCGATGTGTGAGAGCTCGCATTGTCATGGTGCACAATGATTCGACTTCTCTTGTTCGTTTTTCGAATTTCTCCGAAGACTTCAGGCAAACAAATGGTGGTGTACCACTCAGAATTGACCGTCCTACGTTGCACAAGCGGAACAGTCGCCACATGACCAGTTTTGCCAAAGAAACAAGCGACCATTTGCTTCGAAATGCTTCTTCCACGAACAACTTTCGTTGGATTTGACTCGTCTTGGAAGACCCACACGGTCGATTGCTGTTTTGTTTCGGGCTCATACGCATAGATCCATGATTCGTCACCTGTGACGATCTTATAAACGTCTTTTGAAGCACCGCGATCGTATTTTTTCAGCATTTCTTTACACCAATCCACACGAGCCTTTTTTTGAGCGATTGTCAAATTGTGCGGGATCCAACGAGAACAAACCTTTTTTACGGCCAGGTGTTCATGCAATATCGAATGTATGCTGGTGGGAGAAATGCCTAGGCATGCCTCTATCTCACGGTATGTCACATGACGGTCTTGCATTATCAGTTCACGTACGGCATCGATGTTTTCTGGAACAACGGCTGTTTTTGGACGACCTTCACGGAATTCGTCTTTGAGCGAGCGTCGGCCACGATTGAATTCGTTGTACCAGTTTTTCACAGTGCTATAGGATGGTGCTTCATAGCCATACAAAGATTTAAGTTCATCGATGCACTCTTGTCGTGATAATCCACGTCGAAAGTTGTGAAAAATGATCGCACGAAAATGTTCACGAGTTAATTCCATTTTTTTGCCAAATTGATTTTTTCAAGTCACTGTAAACAACACAAATGATAGTCGTACGTCAAAACGTTCTGAGTACGTTTATGCTAAAAAATGTCAAACTTTCTAATGGAAATGTCAGATCGCACCTGCCAACACTTAGTGTTGCCTAGGCCAGAAATATATATAGTAGCCTACGTAATATGAAGTCGGCAAATAGTCTCATGGTCGTGTTGATAAAGGCGTGAGCTTCTTGCCAAGACTCTGATTCAATTTGAAAGATAGAACTGTCTCCAAAATCTTGAAATATAAGGCGAAAGTTTACTTCCCCAATTGATCTTTAATAGAAAAAACGTCCTTGATAATTTAAAAAGACCACATGATGCCCCGTTGAAGAGTTCCGTGTTTATAAGCTTAAATCCGCTGTTTTGTAGTCAAAAAACACGTTTTTTTCATAGAAAACAAAAACAAATTTATTCAAAGTACTTGTCCTCACTTTCTACACATTTTGCGCATCTCTCGGACAATTTGTGGATACCACGCCAGAAAAAATCCTCCTCTTTCGAGGCAAACCACTCATCAAGCCATTTTCGGACGTCTTCGTAAGAATCGAAGTGCTGCTCAGCGAGCCCGTGGCCCACCGACGAAAACAGGTGATAGTCGGAAGAGGCCACGTCTGGTGAATAAGCGGTGCGGGGTAGCACCTCCAAGTTGAGTATCTCCAAGTAGTTTCGGACCATTTTTTACGTGTGCGATGGTGCGCTGTCGTGGAGAAAAATCAGCTTATCATGTCTTTATTGATAATCCGTCCTTTTCTCATGCAGAGCACGGTGCAATTTGGTCAGTTGTTGGTGGTAGCGGTGGGCATTGATGGTTTCACTAGGTTTCAACATCTCATAGTAGACGATACCCAGTTGATCCCACCAAACGCACAGCATCGTCTTCCGTCCGAAGCGATTTGGTCTTGGGGAAGATGTTTATGGTTGGCCGGGATCAACCCATGATTTCTTGAGTTTATGATTCTCGAAATATATCCACTTTTCATCGCCTGTCACAATCCGATGCAGGAACGACTTTCTTTTTTGTCTGGCGAGCAAGATTTCGCATGCGTTTTGGCGTCGCTCCATCTGCCTATCGTTCAATTCATGCGGCACCCATTTTCCGATCTTTTCAATCCTCCCCATAGCACGCAGACGCATGGAAATGGCTGGTTAAGTAATACCCAATTACATTTTTTGCGATTGGGTATCGTTTTCGTCCAAAAAAACCCGCAATTGATGGTCCTCAACCTTCTTAGGCTGATTTTCACGCTTATTGTCCTACAAGTCAAAATTGCCGTCTTTGAACCGACGAAACCAATCTCGGCACGTTGTTTCCGATGAAGCACTGTCACCCTAGGCCTCCATAAGCATTCATAAGACATGATTAACAAAGGAAAAATGTATGTTGTTGTACGAAATTGCTGACAATGTTGCACTGATTAATGTTGACAGATGTCAAACTCGTAAAAAAAAGTATGGCGTGCTCATGGTAGCTTAATACTCTCACTCACGCCATCTATGACCAAACAGCGGATTTAAGCTTATTCGCCTGATAAAAAAAAAAAACTCTTCGAGAAATATTGGGTAGTTTAAAATACATATGGAAGAAAACGGAATCAGCGAGAGGTTTTCCGTTAAGGATTCCTTATCTCTGCAACATTCACCACTGAGGTGTTAATTCAATAAGCACGATGCCCAAGTTGTTGCGACTTCCTCAACGATAACAGTACAGTCGGTTATAATCCCATTCTTGGTCTCAATCGATGGAATAACTCCATTTACTTAACGGGCAGGAAATCGAATAATTCCTCCCCATCGGGGGATCCTGGTGTCAATAATCAGTAAAATCATTCCAAGCTATAAGCTTTTCCTGTTTAACTACCTTTTTGATTTTGGATGTCTTAAGTCTCACACCTGGTTCGAAGATATTGTAGTACCATAGGCAAATCTTCAACGGTCTCAGACATTGCCCTCAAATTTACCCCAGTTCATCCATAAAGCGAGTAATTAGTTTAATATTGGAGTATGCTACACATACGTTGGCTTCCACTTCGATGCACAGGTGGTTACTTTCCTATAAGAATAAACCATACATCCTTAAAGGAGTAAAGGTAACGTGAGGGATGGAAATTGTACCATTGTGCAGCTCGAATCAGTTGAGTTTAGCCATTTTCGAAGATTCTTCAATGGCAACATATTCTTGATGAGCCCCAACATAAATGAGTAGAGTTGAAAATATTGTAGAATTAGGAATTTCAATGTAGGATAAATAAAGTAATTTTCGAATAAATTAGGTCCTTCCACAAGAGCATATCTTCTATAACCCTTAACATAACTGTCAATTTTATCTAATTTACATCTTTAAAAAAAATCGCATGAATTTTTAATAAAATAAGAGGTCACTTACCATCAACTCTTGTAATTCTCGGTGGTTTATATTTTATCCGAAAGATTTTATTAAGAAACTCATCGAATTTATTCCCTCTAATCATATTGAAAAACTCTTCTTGGATAACTTTCTGCTTCTCATTATGGCTTTCGATGATTTTGCGATGAGCCTCAATAGACGATTTATACTTGATTATTTCCGTTTGAATTTCATTTCGTCGAAGTAGCGTATTGTCGACATTTTCAATGAAATTATCTTCGATACGTTCAAATTCCCGTAGTATCCACAATTCTTGATTCAATGTCAGAATATAGTTTTCCAAAAATTTCGCCTCAATATCAATGCTTAACCGCTGCTCGGCCAAATCCTGCAATTCCTTGTCGAACATTTCGATGCGACTTTCAATATCGAGAATGATGTCGTCTTGTTTTAAAATATTGTCAGCTGTACGCAAAAAGCGGACTTCCAATTGCCAAACCGATGGTGTATCATCGCGTTTTGCAAGTTCCTTCAAAACATCCTTTTTGTGTTCAGAGATTTTTGGAAATTTATCGATTTCCTTGCAGAGTTGTTCAAAATTTAAATGCTCCGCATCCGGATCCATATTCAATACACGTAAAGCTAGCTGTCTGTATCGGTCCTCTTGTTTTTTCTCAGCCTTCAAAAATGATTTCCTCAAAGCTTCAGATTTTCGATAGAATAAATCACGGACTTCTACTCCAGTTCCAGTCTGAACCGTAACCTGTAAACGTAATAATATTAAGTAATTTAATTTTTTTTTTCTGAGGAAGGGAGACCCTCTTGAATACCATTTCTTATGAAATTATTTCAATACCAAAAATATAAATTGCACCTCATTTCGACTTATAATAATTTCGCAAGAATATATTGTAGTTCAAAACAAGATTTAATTAAAATCTTTTATATTTGTTTAACCAAACATCCAATGACTGAGGATAAAAATAACAAAATTACCTTGAGCACATTTTCAGGATATTCGCTTGTCTCCACTATAGGCGGCAGTGAACGTATATGATTCTGTTTATCTTTGGGGATTTGTTCGTGTATAAATTTCAATTGTATCTGCTTATTTTCTATGTAAGTGTATAACTCATTCTTTTTCTTTCTTAGTTCGAAAACCTTCACATTGTAGCTATTTCGCTTATTGAAAATATCCTCCCTGACGCGAAGAAGTTCCTTGTACTTTTGTAATGTGTTGTCCCGTTCGTCTGGCACATATTCAGGATCGCTTTTCAATTTATAATCTCCAATCGCCTTACGAGCTTCTTCGATTTTTCTATCGTCATCTTCATGGTTCTTGTTGGGATCAGGCCTTTCAGAATTGACAATTTCCCATTCGAAATTTCTTTCACTTTCACGAATTTTCCTAGAGCGATATTTATCCAGGAGTCGTTTCATTTTCGAGCCAAGCTTCATTTCAATTGTCGATGATGATAGCCCTTGAAGGAACGACTCCTGCGGTTCCATTACTGGTTTCATTTCTTTGGTACCAACATCTTCAATTAATTGGATAACTCTGAATGATTTGTATGAATATTAGTATTTGTAATTAATTGTTTTTTTCAGTACTTATATCAAAAAAAACGTTTCTGAGATATTAAATACTCCTCTATGGATAAGAGCAAGTAATTGGAAAATTTAGGGACATTCCGAAACCCGACAATAAAAAAATTACTTAAATTTATCTAAAGTTTTATACGCCACCATTAGATGAAATTTCAAAGATATTTTTTCTTAAAAATTGAATATGGCTGATGATATTTTCATGCTATAAAAATTGGTTTCTAAAAAAAAATCAAAAATCAATAAGCCCTGCGTAATATTGCTAAGATACTATACTATAGCTTTGGCGGTATTTTTAAGATCGATTACCAAAGAACAATATCACTTTTTCGAAAGATCTATTATTGAACAGCTGTTACTGCACCCATTATGATGATGAAGAGTTGAAGGCTGCTAATGATAAATAGATTCACAAATTTTAAGCTTCATTCTATCGAATCGAAAATCTATGATCCAAACTAAACTATTAAGCATATTTGTGTATAAATAGCACTAAATAATTTCGACGTTTAAGCGATTTACGTTAAGGATTTCCAAGAACAAATAAAAACTGCATATTTTATTTAACATGATATGCCTATCGTGAGACATAATATAATGCCCGCATCGCCATCAATAATCTAGCTCGCTCAAATCCAACACTAAATTTGATTTTCTTCTTGGACTATTTCATGTAAAAAACACTCAGTTTGGTTACCTCTCTAGGGAAGGTTGACTCAGAACACCCTTTCATAGCCCTCTTACGTATTTTGCCCCTAATACTTTAACCTCTTGGCAAGCTGATCTTTCTTTACGAATCAGAAAACTTTTCTTTATTTCATCACCATCTATGGCAAGTGACCTTAGCACACTCACTCTACCATATCATCTTTTTAACCTGCTTTCGTGTTCCATGTATGAAGCAGGCAAAGATTAAAGTCTCCCTTGTTATTTTACGCACAGTTATGCAACCACCTGGGCCTAGGTTTATTTACTAACAGTCAGTAATCAGTTACAAGCTATTTACCCCAACTGTAGATAGCAAGGCCTACCTATATCTCTTCTATCATCTGCAGTGATAATACCCGGGATCCTGCCATCCCTCAAATTCTGTCCTAATACAGCCACCACGTTTCAGCCAAAAGCTTCTCACCTCAACTGGGCACGGAGACCGAACCCCCGTGGTACCAGTCAGTTCTACCTTAATACTGAAAGATCTATACCTGGTAGGTACTCCGCGCTCAAAGAATTACAGTAAGGAAACTTGTAATTTCCTGGCTTAGGAGCCGCGGGTTCGCCAAAACCCGTAGACTACTTCTGGTACAGATCTTATAGATGGATCATAAAACCCAGAAGTGACCCCTTTGCGGAAAGGACCTTGAAACAAAAAACTTTTTACGAAAAAGTGCAAAAACCATTTAAGAACCTCTATGATAAGTACAAATAATTCAAGTACCGCTAAGTACAATAGTAATTAAGGACCGCTACAAACTACTAATCAATTTTAAGGACCTTTTGATACAAAACTAGATTAAGACCTAGCAAAACTTCAAACAGCCCAAACGCAAGGTAACGATAAAAAATATCGTAAAATTAAGTTTTAATATTAATTGTTTTTTTCTGCAACTACAATTGTTACAATAATATTAAAACTTAATTTAAAAACTTAGATTAAAGCGAGAAGAAACGCACACTTGGGCGTTTCTTCAACTAACGGAAATTAGATTCCTCAAGACAATATCTAGGCAATTGTCTCTTCAGTCTCTGATGAATATTTCCGTGGAGGGCAGTACAGGCCAATCCTCTCACAAGCGGATTATGATGATAGGATAAACGGGAGTGAAATTTTTGGTAGCGGAAAATGCACTAGTCCTGAGAAAAAGGAACACTCAGATCACGATGTATGAAGTTGTTATGAACATAAAAGAGAGCATCAACAATTTTACGGAGGATCTTGTATTGTAAGGCCTGGACACGATAGGAATTGGACCGTTTCGTTGAACCCTAGAGTTCAATTCCATATGTCCAAATAGGTTTTATAATTGTATTGTATATTAAAAATTTGTTAGTTTTGAGCATTTTTCCAGTAGTCTAAGAAGTTGTAGGTAACGTCTGCTAGCTTCAACTCTTTTTAGTCTAGTATGTGGGTTCCATGTTAATCTCTTGTCCAGGTAAAGTCCCAAATAACGTACGTTAAGACGATACCCAATTGCAAAAAATGCTCGCGGAGCAATTCGATGTTACTCAACCAGCCATTTCCATGCGTCTGCGTGCCATGGAGAGGATTGAAAAGATCGGAAAATGGGTGCCGCATGAATTGAACGATAGGCAGATGGAGCGACGCCAAAACACATGCGGAATCTTGCTCGCCAGACAAAAAAAAGTCGTTCCTGCATCGGATTGTGACAGGCGATGAAAAGTGAATATATTTCGAGAATCCTAAACGCAAGAAATCGTGGGTTGATCCCGGCCAACCATAAACATCTTCCCCAAGACCAAATCGCTTCGGACGGAAGACGATGCTGTGCGTTTGGTGGGATCAACAGGGTATCGTCTACTATGAGATGTTGAAACCTAGTGTTGAAATCTGGTAAAACAATCAATGCCCACCGCTACCACCAACAACTGATAAAATTGCGCCGTGCTCTGTGTGAAAAAAGTACGGATTATCAACAAAGACATGACAAGCTGATTTTCCTCCACGACAACGCACCATCGCACACGTCAAAAAAGGTCCGAAACTACTTGGAAACACTCAACTGGGAGGTGCTACGCCACCCCGCTTATTCACCAGACCTGGCCCCTTCCGACTACCACCTGTTTTCGTCGATGGGCCACGCGCTCGCTGAGCAGCACTTCGATTCTTACGAAGACGTCCGAAAATGGCTTGATGAGTGGTTTGTCTCGAAAGAGAAGGAATTTTTTTGGCGCGGTAACCACAAATTGCCCGAGAGATGGGAAAAATGTGTAGCTAGCGAGGGCAAGTACTTTGAATAAATTTGTTTTTGTTTTCTATAAAAAAAACATGTGTTTTTTCGACTAAAAAACAACGGATTTAAGCTTATACACCTGGTAAGTAGCAATGATAGTATTTGGATCAGATGGAATGTCATGGGTATAAATATTATATAAAATGGGACCAAGGAAGTTTTAATATTAATTGTTGTTTTTTTTTATATATAGAATATAATCATACCCATTCCTAATTGATGCTTTCCTTGGATCGCTTATAAAAGAATTTATAAATTAAAACTTTTCTAAAACGAAAAATGAGAGCACTTACCTTCGTTTTTCTTTCTCCCTTTTGATACGCTCTTGTAAGTCCTCCTTAGCCAACATGAACTCTTCATCAAGTTTATGGATACGAAAAGAGACAACTGACATGTTTGCATTTCTATTCCATGAAATATGATCAAAATGGAATTTTATTTTTGAATCGTCAATACCTTTAGAATACGAACCTTATTGAGGTGACTTTGACTGGTAAATCCTCCAGTGGATCTATAAAAAATTCCATGAGTTTTTTCGTAGCCAATTGAGCTTTTTGCACATCGAATGCCATCTTCCTTCGTACCAATTGTAATTGTTCATCCAGGGAATCAACAAAATCCTGTGTTATGCGAGGATCCAGTTCTAGATCGTCTGGTGTAAACTGTTGCAATAAAGGCAAGTCTCGATTACGTTTGATAATCTCCTTAAATTGTACTCTATAGTCAGAGAGGATGTCATAGAATTTCTCTCTCCTTTCAGCCGTTATCCTATTTCGATTGTCGAGCTCATTTTTGATTTTCTGTTGCTCCAATGAAAGGTAATTTTTATCTTCAATATCACTTGCGATCAATTTCGATCTTTCCAATTTTGGAATAGATTCCATTTTGTCGACTTGGTCAATTGGCACATTCCATTTATAGGAAAATAGATTTCCATCATTTCCAATCGAAAAAATATACCGATTATCATAACTGGAGCAGATTTGGGGAATTACTCCATTGAAATTATCGTGCATATTCAATTTCCAATAATCTGACAAATCTCTAAAATCCTCCTTCTTCAATTTATTAACTCTAATACTTCCGTCATGCATACCGAATATTAAAAAGTCATGACTTTGTAATTAAATTGGAAAGAGTGGAGGGGGTTATTAACGAGAATATTTAGAAAAATTTGAAGAAAAAAATAATACATCCTCTCAAGCTTACATGTATAAATATGAATGAATTTCAATATCATCCATATCGTAAATTAGTGTACTTCGAATAGTCTGAGTTGGGGGCTCAGTAATCCTACACTCATATATGTAGCCAGCATCATATCCAGATAACGAGAGCCAAATAGTCTCATCAACGGTGCAATGCAACCATAGAATTTTATTGGGAATTTTCGGTATGTACAATGGTTCAAGTTCAGTCTCCGGCTCAGAATCGGCTATGGAAATTTCAGAAGAAAAAAATATCAAAATTCTTAAACTTTTTCCCACTTTCTTATAATGCTTACCCAAAAAAATTTCTTCATCAATTTCAATTCCAGGATTTTCTTTTTTCAACTTGTTCATATTTTCAATTTTTCTCTCACGTTTCTTATCTTTGCGCAATTTGATTTCATCTAATTTTATATCACGTCGAATTTGACTTTTTATCGAACTAAATTGGAATATTTGAAATTGTATCCTTTCCAATTTATATGATATATTATTTTTATTCGAATTTTGTATTTTTTCTAATTTATCAATTTGTAAAATCTGCCCATTTGAACATCCCACTATAAGTGCAGATGGCTTAATTAGAAAAAAGGGGGAAAAAAACAGAAAAAATTAATTCGTAAAAGTATTTTTCCCAAAAAATTTAATTGATATCCTAAAAAAAAAAAAAAAAAAATTATCTGCCCTTGGGGTGAAGATCGCCTATAAAAAAAAGGCACTGTTAGTAATGATTGTGACGTTGAGAACGTGTCGTTGGTTGTTTGTTTGTTTAGAATGGCTGACCGCTGTTTCAGTCGGACACACTTAGACCAAATTTAGACACGTTGTGATACCGCAAGGGATAAGGAAATGAAATGATATGAATGAAATGGAAGTTGTGATAGGTACTTAGCGTAGGGCCATGTCTCAGTTGGATTCAAAACCACGATCCGTTGGATGGTAATCCAGTACACTAACGACAATGCTACCTCGAAACTTTGATGGCGGTTACAAAAATATTCACCTTTAAAGTCATGATTTTTTAGAACTAGGAATATTGGTTATTATGAGCCTAAATACAATGAAAGTTTTTCATAGTGCAAAAGGAACCATAAAGAAACCAAACCTCAACTTTCTTAGGGCTATAGGACCATTATTGTAGTCTTTTATAAATCCGCCAGTATAATGTAGGTTTCGTCAACCAAACAACACGTGTGTTATGGTTGTTATGGGGAAGGAGAAGATATTAAAGTTTGGAATATAAAATTAATGTTAAATTCAACAGGAGTTTGGCCAGTGCCGACCATAGTCAGGGCAAATTTTCACATCGAAACTACAGGGTGGTCCATCTAGCGGTTGCATTTTGAACCACTATTTATTTGAAGTACTTGAGTGTTAAATGTCATCACGAATTGACAGATTGTTATTTGAAAGTCTGAATTTTACGAATGCAATCACGTCAACTTGTGGACAAATTCGTGAAGCGAGTTCGCGAAATTGGTTTGTTGGTAGCCAAAGCAACTCGTTCCCGCTCTAATACAGTGCGGACGACCGAGAATATTGCCGCCGTTGCTGAAATGTCCGTGATCAGCCATCAACATCAACTCGTTACCGTTCTCAGGAATTGAACATTTCTCGCACTTCTCTGTTGAGAATTTTGCACAAAGACCTCGGTATGAAAGCTTACAAAGTTCAATAAGTCCAGCAGCTAAAGCCGCATGACCATCCGATGCGTTTTCGGTTTGCCCAATGGGCTTAAGATAAATTGGCCAAAGAAAAGCATTTTTACCGAAAAATCATCTTTTCGGATGAGGCCCACTTCCACCTCGGTGGGTATGTCAACAAACAAAACTGTCGCATCTGGGGCTCAGAAAATCCAAACGTCACCATGGAAAACCCGATGCATCTACAACGAGTCACGGTTTGGTGCGGATTTTGGACTGGAGGCATCATCCGCCGCTACGGTCAATGGTGAGCGCTATCGTGGCATGCTCAACGAATTTATGTTCAGAAAAGTTGAAGAGAATGGCATGGAAGACATTTGGTTTCAACAGGACTTGCCACAAAGCCAACGTAACAATTCAACTTTTGGGCACTGCTTTCGAAAACCGAATAATCAGCCTAAATTCTGATGTCAATTGTCCGCCTCGGAGCTATGATTTGAGTCCGTTTGATTTTTTTTTCTGTGGGGAGTCGGTAAGGATAAATGTTACGAAACACAAAATCAAAGTTGCCATTGAAGAGTTACAGGCCCAGACAGTCGAAAATGTACTGAAAAACTGGGTCGAGCGAATGGGGTACTGTTAGGCCAGCCGTGGCAGTCATTTAAATGATGTTATGTTTCATTCTTAAATATCAAGGCTCAATCTTTCTAATAAAACCGGAAATTTAAAAAAATATGCACTAGTTTTTTTAAATTTACTTTTTAAAAGGCTCTTCAGCCCCATCCCATTATCTTTTGCGGTTTTAGGACGTCGCTACGCTTAAAAGATGATTTATTTTTTCTTCGAGTTCATATGCATGCCACGAGTAGGTCAGAAAAGGGTGGTCACGTGTGCCACATCGTAAGATAACCCACCTTAGGAAAGCTAAATTTAATCGGAGATCTCCAGATATTCGGAGTTTGCATACTAACGACTTGGGACGTATGTCGTTAGCCTTCGTCTGGATTAATCAAACGTATGAGCCCAGATACATAGGTAAGGCATGAGACAATCATGACTCCTCTCATGTCATCTGCACTCAATTGGTTTGATAACATCTACAGTTACCAGGGCTGATCACATCGAGATGACAGTGTAGAATTTGATTAGTCTATAATACGTCATCCATCTTTAACTACAATGTGAGATCCTTGAAGCTATTCGTGGTTCATCAAATTGGGGTGGGTTTCTTAAAGCTTTTTCAAGTGTCATGTTGCATTGCGCTGGATTCCGGGTTATGAGGGTATTTTAGGTAATAAGTATGCTGATAAGGTAATTAATTATCGACTACCCGGCAAGGAAGCTGCTTGGAATCTGGATTAGACATTCAACACTCACCCATAATTCCCTATTTGAATGTCACTATCATCCCATCTGACGATTCTGTACCTTTCAAGTAATAATATTTCTTATACTAATACTTTTTCCCCATTATGGAGCTTCTTATATCATTTTCAAATCCGCTATTTAATTTTCTGAAATTTACTCTACAAAATATAACAAAATTTTAAACGTAATTATTTTTAACAACAGCTATGCTGTCCTGAAGGCATCCGCGGTCCATTCAATGAAGCGGTGCTGCTTAAAGTGATTCGACATACCGATCGCCTGTTTGGAATGACTCTAAGTACTGCGACAACAAAACTCTTCGTCCTCCAGTACTTAGATTTATCCCAAACATACTTTGCCTATCAACGAAATGGCAAACTACTCCTATAGACACAAACTAGTCCAATTACGGAACGTTCTTATCGAGGTATTGAAAGGCTATATAACCTTATCGATATTCTGGGCCCGCCAACGGCTCAGAATCCAGATTGGTCACACTGCTCTCAGTCCATAATTTATTTTTTGGCAGCCACACTGCCCTCACTCATATTGTCTGCCAGTACTGTAGCACACAGCTCCTGTGCAAATTTCCCTTCGAGTGGTATTCCGTGCGTCTATTTTCTGGGAGCTTCTAGGTCTTTTTAATCATCTTCAAAAAACTAACAAAATTTATCTACCTAAAACTCACCCATCCCACTAAACTCTTGATCAGCTTAGCATTGATAACTGGCAACGCTTACCGACACCTGATATGTAGTCGCCAAATGGCGCCATGATTGTGGCGCCTTTAAGTGGCTCCAATCATTATGTTTTAGGGACTTTATATTCCAATGTTTAAACAAATAAAAAACTCTTCAAAAACTAACCGAAATATAAAGAATTTACCTCGTTCGTTGCCCAATTAAGAGCTGTTGGCATTGATGGTAATTGAACAAATCCAATTGGTGATAAATTGATGGATTTGTAATTTTTAATTAAAGCATAAATAAAAACTGTATTATCGGATGAACCAGATACTAAATAGGTAAATTCTGGATTGACTGATAATTTTGTGATATCATGCGTGTGAGGCTTAGTGGCCTCTATTAGGTGTACTCGGTTAGCGATGACCTGCTTTCTTTCATCCAAGTCGATAAGAGCCATTCGTATAACGCCATCACTAAAGCCCATAATAAGAGTGCAACCCACTCCATCAACCTACAAAAATTATATATATTTTTTTTAATTTATTTTATTCTTAATAAAAAATCACTTACTGATTTTGGTAACCAAATGAGATCAGCTCCTCCAGCAGAGAATTGCTTCCGACTGAGTAGAATTTTAGCCGCATAATTGTACAAATGCAATGCCCCACCCACATCAAGCGTTGCAATATGTGATGAAAAGCTACTGACACCAATCGCTCTGATACCACCTTCGTGACAGGTAAACAATTGCTCAGATTTGCCTGGAATCAATTCCGGATTCAATTCACATAACCAAATACCCCCTTTTCCATCCTTAAGAAATAAAAAAATTTAATTTCAAATAACAATCAAAAAATTCTTCAACTTAACAACCAATTACCTGTGCGAACCACTTATAATCCTTAACCAATTGTGGGAATTGTTTAATCAAGCACATTATCTCACACTGAACTCCTTTTGGGCCAACTTTGAATTCGTAGATTGGCTCAATTTCGACAAATCGATCATCATCCGGCGGATCGGCCAACTCGACCGTCTCCCAGAACCATATCCGAATATAACCATCCATTCCAACGGTCATAACTTCGTCATCGTCCATTGTTATCTGTGTTATCGGTGCGGTATGACAGGGTTTTCTATTTTTCCGACAAACCTCGAATTTGATTAGTCCAGCATCCCAAACCAAAATGTTACCCCAATTGGTACCGGATATGACCTTATCATCCGGCATCGGATACACCGCATAAATATCACAAATTTCTGTCTTTCCGAAGCGTCCCAATTCACCTTTCAGTTTAAGTCCGGTGAACGTCTGGCTCATCTTCCAGAATTTAATATGTCCCAGACCGGAGCTGCTCAACTGGTTGGCATCGTACGCAGAGAATTTCACTTTTATCACATCATTCTGGAAGGATTTCGCACGCAACAAAACCGAATTCGTCTTCCAATTCCATATTGTCAGCATGTAATCTGGATCACCCGCTTGACTTGCTAGCAGTTCCCCATCGGGTGTATAGTCCAAATTGGAAAATGAACGGTCAGCTCCTTTTCGGAGAATCGATATCACCTCCATTTCTGGGTATTTGTAGATGAAAATTATAGGCTTTTCACCATTTTCAGCCACAGTCAAATAATTGTAGTCTGGATTTGGATTTTTCTGCAATAGTAAATGCAAATAAATATACTCGGGAATTTTTTTTTGCTTTTATTAGAGCTGGAGTACAACCAAAAATATACTAACTGTAATAAATCCAATTCCTCCGCCATTGCAACTTCTTCGAAAGGTCATTTCTCGTGTTTTTACATTAAAAAAATGAATAAGATTGCCGGATGCAAAGACTAACACTTCCGGATCGATGAGGCATAAATTGAAGAATCGATTGCAATTGTACCCAAAGGAATGGCTAAAAAGTTTAAAAGGTAATCATTTTGTTTTTACTTTTCGTTTTCTTTCGGATCTTAGAGAATTTATTGGAAAAAACATCGAATTTTCACTTACTCGAATTGTAACACATCCAAAGGGATTGTCGAACCTGGACTCGTCCATGCGGTTGAAATGTACTCCTTATCCTTCCGTAAGCATTCCTCTTCAGTGGAGCTTTCAATAACTTGCAGAGATATTTCACGATTAACACTACTTCTGGATTGTTGCTCAGCCATAATCTCTTTAAGCCGAAATGTTGTTTACTAGCCAAAGACAAAGATTATCGATTAAATTCGGTCGGTTGCTAGTTACCTTAGAGCAAGTATTATGACTCGATTGTTATTATTTTAGATGCGTTTGATTAATCGATACGGGAATGTCTACTTTGTTTAGTTTTTATTCGAATTTCAGTCTGTTTTTTTAAATTATTTTTTTGTTTGATTTTTTGTCATTTTTTCAACGTAATTTTTGGGGGTCTACTTAATATCACAGTTTGTTTGTAGCGTGCCTAAACCAAATATTGGCTAATGATATTCGTAATTGGGCCACATTTATGGAGAAATTCCTAACATAAAAAAGGAATGGATCAATGCATGGATTTATAACAAGCAGGATCTTCATATGTCAGTTGTGTTTACCTAAAAAAAATATTTTATATAGAAATTGACAAATTTATTGACTGATTTCAAATGTTGAGGAAAAGAATCTCTGAAGTTTTGAAGATGCTTCCTTACACATTGTGAAAATTCAGATTATTATGTGAAGATTCTGCTCATATATGGCAGGGATTCTATTGACTACACTTAAGACCAAATATATGCGGGGATGTGGTAGGAATCATCGGCTCAAATGACATAAGCAAATAAAAGTCTTCGATGTAAATTTTAATGGAAGAAATGCTGTGGAATTTGGAGGTTCTTCGTACGAATATTCTCTATCGGATGCGGCACGTAAGTTGGCTACAACCGGGTGAAAGACCAAGGTCGATCCGGTTGTACTTTCGGGTTTTGGCGAACCCGCGTACCTGATTCCTTACCGTAGCTTAATGAGCGGAGTACAAGATTCCTTACCGTAGCTTAATGAGCGGAGTACAGCCCGAAGTACTCTTAAAACAAAAATTGGTACCACGGGAATCGAGGTGCCCCAATGGTGTTAAAACACACTGTGCCCGACAATGGCGAGGCGCCTTAGGCAGTAACGAAGTGGCTGTGGCTAATACTCATATCGCGGGTACGGTCTCCGGATCGCTGGTGGGAGATACTGGTAATTTTCTAGGGTGCTTATTGCTTATGACATTAGAGGTCTCGCCACTAACAATTGGAGTAATCAGCTTGTAGCTGGTTACTGACTGTAAACTGCCAGTAGTGGTGGTGCGTTAATTGAGCGTAACTCAATCCCTATGGTCGTAGGCGGCTTGTAATATAATATTACTATCGGATGCGGCGTGCCATTGTATTGGAGGAGGGCTGTCCTATGCTGAATGAGGAGCTCCAGGATATGGGAGTGCACGAACGGCGGGCTCTAGTCCTGCAGAGAATGCATGCAATTTGGCAACAGCGGTGGCATGACAGTATGAATAGGAGATGGACCTACAGATTCACTTCATGTGGCAGGTTTGTTTCCACATGAAAATATTAATGCGTCCTGTGCCTGGTTTATCTGATAATCAGGCACGGGTAGTACGAATGTGTTCTTGTTTGAGTGAGGATGAAGTGGAAGAGCAGAGTGCCTGTGCGGTGCACCATGAGAGAATTTTTGTTCGAGGATCTTACAGATCTGGATGCGTGTGGAATTGGATTTAATGAGAATGTAGTGGATCTGTGTATTGCACTGAGTATGTGTGAGAATGCCTGTGTAGGTGAATGAGCGATGAATATGTTTATGAAACGTAAGGTGGCCGCCACCGGATGAAAGGCCATAGTCAATTCTGGTGGTACCTTTGCGTCTTAGCGATCCCGCGTACGTTAGCCGCCTTAGCAGTGCTTAGTAAATTTGCAGAACTCTTTGCCGTAGCTCAATGAGCGGAATACAAACCGAAGTAGTCTTAAAAGAAATTTTTTTGTCCAGAAATCGGGTGCCCAATGATGTTAAAACATACCACATCGCGGATACGATCTCCAGACCGCTGGTGGGAGATGTGGATTCTTATCTAGGTCGCTATCACTGCTAATGACAGTAGACTCCATTAATGATAGAGTAATATCTTTTCCGACATTACTCTATCATTAATGGAGATAGCCGAGTCGATAGGGTACGATCTTCTGAAGACGCTGTAGAAATACTGTTTCCTATAGTGTATGGTATTTTTACCCACTAAAAACCACTTTCCTTTTCTTTAAATAAGACTCTTGATTGTACCACAGTCAGGTACTACTTCATAAGAGAGGAGACTGGAATCAACCGTATTACATCTTCTTTATGAATCGTGATGTGTATTTTGTGATATTATCATTTGTACAATGTTGCCCTTCCGGGATAGTCGTTCATCGATTCAACTCCTTTCTTCCTTCGCTAAAGCGTGGGCAGTGGAAAAAGTCTCGCCACTATCTCATTTATTTTCTTCCTGCTGAAAGTGAGCCAATGAATTTCTTTTCCCTCTCGTCGTCGATGACAGAATCTGGTTTTTACAATTTGCATATTTGATCAATTTTAAAATCAGAATTTTTAATCAAAATTAGCCAGATGTCTGACCGATACTTCCAATCTGTTAGCCCTACAATCCTCTTTGAGTCTATATTTTTCGACTTAAAAATTTCACTCTTACTACCTGTCAACCACAAAAAAAAGATCTAAGATCGAATTTTAAATTTTTTTCAAGACAATAAGAAATTACCGTAAAAGTTTATTGTCAGTTTGGAAGACCTTTAATACAGGTATCTCTACTCTATGCAAACTATACAAAAGAAAACATTTAAAAAAAAAAGAATAAAAATTCCTCTCATCGATCCTATATGCATTTCCGGGTAAGTATTACCATTTGGTACCGACGACATACAATGAAATGAAGAGCATACAAATTGTTACAAGTCATAATGTGATAAAGAAAGTCTTTACAAAAAATAGCAATTTAAAAATTCAAGAAAAGTAAATTCAAAAAGGGGTTTGGAAGGAGAGTAAAGAAGGCAGAAAAACAAAGACAATTACGATTTCATTCATTCATAAAGTTGAGTTGACTTTGACTCTGGATAGGCCTGAAAGTGGTCTCAATTGGACGATTGCAGAATGTACCCGAGTATGCCTCAGACACTGGGTCAATTGTTTTTCTGAAAATTTACTACTTAAAATGCATCTGAGTAATGGTATCGACAGAAGTGAGGAAGCCTGAAGATTGTCAAGTGTTACTTAGTCTGTACCTATACACAAGAGTGGGGGTCCAGATGAAAGATCAGCAGATACTCCACCACATGTCTGAGCATATAACTAACAATGTCTGAAAGCATTAGTGCAAATGTCTCGACTAATCATTCAGATTTGCAACGATCTCCAACCTACCTATTCGTTCGTATGAGATTATTTTCCTTTTATACGAATGCCCATAAATCGCAGAAAGCTGAAGCTATAAAGAAATGACATATTCTCACTTTGATCATCGATATATTGTCTCTTCTAGGTAATAATATCATCTCGATTATATTTAAACCAAAAATGGTCAACGATTACATTCATTCAAGGGTAAAGGACCGGATAGAGTGAAGTGTAATTTCTTAGAACTGGCGAAATTGCGGGTGTAACTAGTTTCAGTTTTCTACTTTTTCTTCGAACTTTCCCATGCCAAATGTACCCGTTCTGGTACGTTTGATTTACGATTAAGGAAAAATTCAATCGGTGATTAGGTCTATAGTCTTTATAGTTTCTTAGCCAAGTAAGTAAGTAGTTCCGATGTGCTTATATTTGGAAGGTTGCCATTTCGTTATTTTATCAGTTATTGATCAATAATCTCTAGATTTTGTAGTTGAATTTCATTTTTAAAAAAATGTAGGTTTCTGTTCCTCTTCTTCTCCTTTTAAGTGAGGGCGAAGGGGGAGGGAGTTTATTTAACCAAATTTTAGTTTTTCTTTTTTTTAGGAAAAATCGAGTTCGAGTACAAAACATTCAACTTTCTTTTCCAGAACTTTCGCTCAACCTGTCAGAATAATTCATTTTTTTTATTTAAATCGTTTTTATATATTTAAATTTGTTTAGGGTACTGCTGTATACAGATACAGATATTCCGATTATGTATGTATAGGGTTTTCCAAAAAAAAGATATGATTTCTTTTCAAAAAAGATCACACTAATTATTAAGGAAATTCAAATATTTTTTATTTAATGTGAAATACAAGCGATTTAAGAACTTAATTATTCAATTAAGTTCTGAATAAAACGTCATTCAAATGGCCTCCACGACTTCTTTTGCAGGAACGAATTCGATGAACCCAATTTTCGAGCACTTTTTCCACTAAATCAAATCGTACACGTATGTCATGAATAGCACGTTAAATATTGACTTCTAAAGCTTGAAAAGAGTCTCGTTTATTGCTTAAGATCAATGACTTCAAATAACCCCACAAGAAATAGTGTAATTGTGTTAAATCACAACTTCTTGGAGGCCATTCAATGTCACAATTTCTTGAAATAATCGAATCTCCAAATTTTTCTCGCAATAATTCGGTTGTTGCACGTGCTGTGTGGCACGTAGCCCCGTCTTGTTGGAACCAGATGTTGTCAAGATCAACTTCTTCCAATTTCGGCCATAAAAATTTGGTTATGATCGATCTATACCGCTCTCCATTGACAGTAACGGTGTTACCAGCTTCATTTCGAAAGAAGTACGGACCGATGATTCCACCAGACCAAAAACCACACCAAACTATCAATTTAGGTGAATGTAATGAGTGTTCATAAATAATTTGTAGATTTTCTTCACACCAGAATCCCAAAGTTTTGTTTATTTACCGTACCACTCAGATGAAAGTGAGCCTCATCGGAGAAGATGATTTTCTTTAAAAAAATCGTTATCGTTTTCAAGTTGTTCCAAGACCAAATCAGCAAATTCACGACGTTTACGGTGGTCCAATGGCTTCAGTTCTTGAGTGATACAAATTTTATACGGATGCAAGTCCAAATCCTTTCTGAAAATCCGCCAGGTTGTGGTTTGACACAGTCCCAATTCTTGAGAACATCTTGGAATCGACAAATTGCGGTCTTCAGCAACACTTGCCTGAACGGCAGCAATATTTTCATTACTTCGAGCGGTTCTTTGTCTTATTGGCACTTGAACATTATGTGAAGAAAATGTACGCTCGAAATTAATTTTTAACAATTGGACGAATAGCGAGCACTGTTGGACGATTATTACGACCATAAAATGGTAAAAGCGCACGAAAAGTTGCAATTCGAGAACGATTATTTTGATAATAAAATTAAATAATTTGTAAACGTTGTTCTTGCGTATATCTCTCCCTGATGAAATTGTAAATATTACTGAATACAATGTGAAAAAAAAGACGGATTATGACATATTACAAATGGCCGAAACGTCACTTAGAAATCATATCACTCTTATTGAAAAACCCTATATAAATTGATAAAGAACCATTAAAGCTCGGCAGATACCGTCGCATCTATCTGCTCAAGCGGTTTGATGGTACACGAAATGAAAATGAGGTAATTAGCGTAGGACCATGCAGTAGTCAGATTCGAACACTCACTCAACCGCTTGGATAGTAGTCCAATAAATAATCTAAATTCCCAATAAATAATCCAACAAATTGTGAGCATTTTACAAAATTATAATAAAGAAAAAAATATTATATAGTGTCCCAGATTTAGAGATACTTCCCAGTGTATGGTCGGAGATATGTTGTATTTCCTGCTTGTCGTAAGGACTATTGTCATCTTAAAATATCTTCTCAAATTAAGTAAGCCATTTTGCTATTCAGACTCATAATATTATTTAAAATTATTTGAAATGTAGTTCAATATAAAAACATTAGTACTGAAATTTATTGCCTATAAAATTTAAAGAAATTTTCTGTAAAAACGCGCAAAAATTGTCCATTACTCACGATCGTTTTAAACGAAACCAGTTCAATAAACTGAAAAATAGTCTGACGTGAATGATAACAATTTGTATCTATTTGGATATCGCCTTGATAGTTGCTTATCAAATGAAACGACACTAAGCAGATCTAATAATTAGTTCTGCTCTTAAAGCTTCATAAAGTTCTTAAAGCTTCTTGAGATATTTTAAAACTTTCTGACATCCGGCACTATCAGTTATTTCTCTTTGATTTTCCTTAAAATTGTCTCTCTTCTTGAATTTTTATATCGCAAAAGAAAACTAAACAAAACAAAATTGACAAGGGAAAATTCTAATAAATTATTCAAACCACATCGGAAGAAATCTCTTTTCGAAATTGAGGCTTTATTGTGAGTGTCTCTTATATGTCATCCAAGTGACATTCACATACCGAGAGTGAGCGCAATTCGTATGGAATACACAAAAACTAATCGTCTTCCCATTCGAAAGCTAATCTCCAAAAGGGGTAAGCACGGTTCATTTTTTGAATATTTTCAACTCTTTATAAGTCATTGGCTTTTTCTAATATAATATTAATTATTCATAACAGACAACAATCCGCACATACCACCTCCACCTTCCCCACCTATTATTGAAAAAGTTATTATTGGACAGTTGCAGAGTACACATTCAATTGTTTCTATACGTTACCATCCATTAACTTCTAGTTTTGGTAAATTGAAATCGAAATCCTACAAGAAAAAAACACGTTTTCGCTTTCACTTGTTGGGTAGAAATTTATCTGCATATTTTTTAAGTCTTCAATACTAAATATAAAACATAACAGATGGATTAGCCTATCTGAGTATAGTAGAAATTATAAACTTTCAATATTCGGACAAAGTTCAGAGCTGATAATTTTCTTTGAGGTAATTTTTGATGGTGGTCTACGGTAGTTTTTAAAGAAAATTAAAAGCTGTCGTTCTTATTGGAAAGTGAATAAAAATTTATTCTTCTTATTCATTTCCATTAAAATACATTTTGAGCTCATTGCAGAGATCCATCAAAAACATGTAATTGCGAGTAGCACATTGCTTGGCAATCTAGAACTAAGAAAAGCTAAACTCAGAAATTTTGTGCACTTGGTAACTATCTTAATAATCTGTAAAAAAATTATTAAGATAGTTACCAAGTGCACAAGTGCTAAGGTTTTTTTATTAGATTTCTCATTAAATTCCTTCGACTTAAAAAATTTCTCAAACAAATTTCGAAGGTGTTGACAAATTTCTCCACAAAATTAAGAAGACGTTGAATTTTTCCTAAAAATTAAAAAGATACCAAACGTCTACCAGAAATCATTGGTGTTTCCAGAAATTGTTATAGTTTATCATAAAGATCTTTAGCGGTTTCAAAATTTTCCAAACAAATTTAGATTGTTTTAGTAGCAACACGTCAAAGTTCTGGGAATTTTGTGCACTTGGTAACAATCTTAATAATCTGTAAAAATCAACAATATTTAAGCAAAAGCTAAAGTTTTTTTTTGTAAGATTTCTCATTAAATTCCTTCGGCTTAAGAAATTTCTCAAACAATTTTAGATGACGTTGACAAATTTCTCAACAAAATTAAGAAGACGTTGAATTTTTCCTAAAAATTAAGATGATGCCAAAAGTCTCCCAAAAATCATTGGTGTTTCCAGAAATTGTTATGGTTTATCATATAAATTTTTAGCGATATCAAAATTTTCCAAACAAATTTAGAATGCTTTACTAGCAACACGTCAAAGTTGTGGAAACTTTGTCCACTTGGTAACTGCCTTAATAATCTGTAATAAAAATCAATAATATTTAAACAAGTTCTAAGGTTGTTTTTGTAAGATTTCTCATTAAATTCCTTCGGCTTAAGAAATTTCTCAAACAAATTTAGATGATGTTGACAAATTTCTCCACAAAATTAAGAAGACGTTGAATTTTTCCTAAAAATTAAGATGATGCCAAACGTCTCCCAAAAATCATTGGTGTTTAAATATTTTTCCACAAATTGTTATAGTTTATCATAAAAATCTGTAGCGGTTTCAAAATTTTCCAAAAAAATTTAGAATGCTTTACTAGCAACACGTCAAAGTTTGTTCTGGAAACTTTGTGCACTTGGTAACTGCCTTAATAATCTGTAAAAAAAATCAATAATATTTAAACAAGTTCTAAGGTTTTTTTTGTAAGATTTCTAATTACGAGTAAATTCCTTTGGCTTAAAAAATTTCTCAAACAAATTTCGAAGGTGTTGAAAATTTTCTCCACAAAATTAAGAAGACGTTGAATTTTTCCTAAAAATTAAGATGATGCCAAACGTCTCCCAAAAATCATAGGTGTTTCCAGAAATTGTTATGGTTTATCATATAAATTTTTAGCGGTATCAAAATTTTCCAAACAAATTTAGAATGCTTTACTAGCAACACGTCAAAGTTGTGGAAACTTTGTCCACTTGGTAACTGCCTTAATAATCTGTAAAAAAAATCAATAATATTTAAACAAGTTCTTAGGTTGTTTTTGTAAGATTTCTAATTAAATTCCTTTGGCTTAAAAAATTTTTCAAACAAATTTAGATGACGTTGACAAATTTCTCTAAAAAATAAAGTTTTCCAAAAAATTTAGAATGATTTAGTAGCAACACGTCAAAGAATATCAAAATTCTCCAAAAAAATTCAGAAGACATTGTAAAAAAATCTCGGTATTGTCAACGTTTTTCAACAAAAAAACCTTGGCAATTTTAAATGTCTCCAAATAAATTGAGGTCTTGACAAAATTCTCCAAAAATCCTCAGCACTTTCAAAATTCTCCACAAATTCTCTAGTGCTTTTAAAGTTCCCCGAAAAATTTAGAAAGCATTGTCGAAATTTTCGAAAAACTCCTTGGCGCTTTCAAAGTTCTGCAAAAACCATAAGATTCATAATTATTTGTCCAGAAAACGTTATTTAAGGATTAAAAAAAAAACTATTTATGGTTTAGGACAATAACTTATATTTTGTTGACTTGCTAGATTTTTTTATTTATGGCTATTTGTTCGAAACGATTTACTATAAAATTCAAGCTGTTGGTTTACAAAATCCCCGTCCTTACAGTTCTCACGAAAGACTTGCTTCCTTAGATTGTTAAAAGTCTTTGTAAATTCGTAAGAAGTAGTGGGCCGGTTATTTAATCCTTATAGATGGAAAATACCCTGCTCGGAATGTATACAGTTGCAGCATTTGGGGTAGAAGCTGGCAGCAGACTCGGTGTTCGATGGCGCTATGGTATCGGCCAGGACCGAACTGATCGGACCGTTGTGAAACCAGAACGTCTGACATAGCTTGATCTACCAGTCCTGTACCGGATCATTGGTTATTACCACAATAATGATTTTTTTCATTAGTCAACAAAAAGGATAATATTTTCATAATCTGTACTTAAGAACATTTTTTTAATTAAACCAAAGAGGTGACGACAAGGTAACCCAATTTCAAAATGTCCGGTTTTAAAGAACTTAACTCACGTAGGACTTAGAAAGATAATATGACCTTTAATAATTCTTTGAGCAGCTATACATCGACGAAGGCAATGTTTCCTTTCATTTTAGCAATTCTGGAAAATTTCGACTGGAATTGCCGTTAGCTTCTTAGTTACATTCCTTTGGAAATTATCAATAGTACCAAGATGACGTTTTCTCAAGTGTTTTTTAATCTTGAGGAACAAAAAAAATCCCACCGGATTGAAATCAGCTGAATAGAAGGGCTAAGGAACCGCATGATTTGCTTTTAAAATTAAAACTCGTTCATCAAGATGGCTGTGTGATAGAGGGTTTTTTCATGTACGGAAAATCCAAGGTTCTACAATGTCCGTTTTTCGGAGCCTTTCAAGTTTTCACTCATTACCTTTAATGTTAATCGCTAGCCTGATCTCAGAAGAACTCACATTCGATGTTGAAGACTTAGTTAGGTTCGTCGTCCACTGCTTTTGAGCCTTCCGGAAATAATTTATTCCACCGAAACACTTGAGATCTTGATAAGAAATGTTATCCACAGTTCTTTTGGAACTTTGCGTCAGCCAAACTCGTGAAATCACCGTGAAGTCCGTATTTCGCTACCCCATTTTCCATAACGCACTACAAAAACACAACTTCACATGGTTGCTGAACGGTCAAAAATTCAATTATATTGGATTCCAGATCATGCTGGCATCCTCGGAAATGAGTAGACTAATCAACTGGGAGTGGGGCCCTCAAATACCTAAGTTGCCTCGCATCTACTGATCAAATCATATTTAGCCATGTGTAAACAAACAGACGGCACCAACGGTGGATTAATTCTTTCGACATGTTGGCCAGACATCGACAAACCAGTCTACTCAACAACCATTCCGAAATTCTGAGCAAGCAAACTTCTCAGAATCCGGATTAGTCATACCGTCCTTCTGCATTATTTACTCGTCGGTAACCAATCTGGTCCATTATGCCATTCCTGTGGCATTCCACTCACCATTCCCCATATTTTAAATGCATGTTACTTAACCCACAAATTTGTTTTCGAATAGGACTCCTTCCATTGTGAAGATCTTAGACCCAAACACTCCATTTCCAAGCCCTATTTTTAACCTTCTTAAATATTTTAATACTGGTTTACTTCAAATCTCTACTGTTTGTCTCTGATTTTGAAGAATCTTTGACTTTTCCCTCCAGTTTACTATTGATCAGTTCTCATGGTTGTGGTGCTAAAAATTGCCTCAGGCCTTGTTTTAGAACACAACTGCACTTATTTATAGTATCTCAATAGGTTCGAATATTTACCGAACAAGGTTGAAACTTGCATTGTACGCCTAGCATGGCCTAACGTACAAGCTATTAGGAGGGGAAGTCGTCATTGCTCATTTTTTTCTGCTATAACTCGTAGGTTAAAGATACGCAAGTATAGATTGTTAATACTCGTGGCTATGTGGATTAACTACAAGGGAAGTTCCAGTTCGAAAAATGTCTACTTTTAAAAATCAATTTGACTTTTGATATTAAAAAAATTTCGTTTAAAACAAATTATTTTTAAAGTTAAGGAAAGGATTGGAAAATTAAAGGATCTACATGGTATCTAATTTCTTTATTTACGCGATGGAATAAAGATTGTAAACGAGTACATGAAGCCACGTGAGGGATAATTCCACTCCGAATTTTCAAGCGGTTCTCTTACTTAGAAATATGAAGAAATTGTCTCATTACGGACAGAACAAGAGAACAACAGGTGATAGCCAACATCTAATCGAAAAAGTTTCAAAGATAACCCGGGTATCCCTATTTTCGTATTTTAAAAAAACCCATTTTTCAAATTTTTTGTTCCTAAATTTTAGCACATTGACAAATTCCCATATTTTTTATATAGAAATTTTTTGAGCGTAATTTTTTCGAGAAGAACTATTTGAAATTACGAGGTATATAAGCTTAAATCCGCTGTTTTTTAGTTAATTACAAACACATGTCGTAGATAGCAAAAACAAATTTATTCAAAGTACTTGTCCCCGCTAGCTACATATTTTTCCCATCTCTCGGGCAATTTGTGGATATCACGCCAAAAAAATTCCTTCTCCTTCGAGGCAAACCACTCATCAAGCCATTTTCGGACGTCTTCGTAAGAATCGAAGTGCTGCTCAGCAAGCGCGTGGTCCATCGACGAAAACAGGTGGCAGTCGAAAGGGGCCAGGTCTGGTGAATAAGCGGGGTAGGGTAGCACCTCCCAGTTTAGTGTCTCCAAGTAGTTTCGGACCATTTTTGACGTGTGCGATGGTGCGTTGTCGTGGAGGAAAATCAGCTTGTCATGTCTTTGTTGATAATCCGTACTTTTTTCACGCAGAGCACGGTGCAATTTTATCAGTTGTTGGTGGTAGCGGTGGGCATTGACAGTTTCACCAGATTTCAACATCTCAAAGTAGACGATACCCTGCTGATCCCACCAAACGCACAGAATCTTGGGGAAGATGTTTATGGTTGGCCGGGATCAACCCACGATTTTTTGCGTTTAGGATTCTCGAAATATGTCCAGTTTTCATCGCCTCTCCTAATCCGATGCAGGAACGACTTTCTTTTTTGTCTGGCGAGCAAGATTTCGCATGTGTTTTGGCGTCGCTCCATCTGCCTATCGTTCAATTCATGCGGCACCAATTTTCCGATCTTTTCAATCCTCCCCATGGCAGACGCATGGAAATGGCTAGTTGAGTAACACCTAATTGCTCCGCGAGAATTTTTTGCGATTGGGTATCGTTTTCGTCCAAAAGAGCCTGCAATTGATGGTCCTCAATCTTCCTAGACCGATTTTCACGCTTCGGTCAAAAATTGTCGTTTTTGAACCGACGAAACCAATATCGGCACGTTGTATCCGATAAAGCACTGTCACCTTAGGCCTCCATAAACATTCGATGCGATTCGGCAGCCAATTTCTTCAAATTGAAGCAGAAAAGCAGAGCTTCCGCATATGCTCTTTTTCTGATTGCCAAAGGAGAAATGTACGTTGCTGTACGAAGTTGCTGACAATGTACATTGATTAATGTTGACAAATGTCAAACTCATAAAAAAAAGTATGGCGCATCCATGGTAGCTTAATACGCTCACTCACGCCATCTATGACCAAACAGCGGATTTAAGCTTATACACCTGGTAAAAAAAAAGTTTTTAAGAAAATAGCCTTGCTGTCTTTAAGCTTCCCAAAATTTTTTTACATTTTTAACTGTTGGAGTTATGAATAGTTTTTGGAAAAGTATTTTTTTCCTCAAAAAATTAATTGTAGACTTTTTTGTACATAAATATTGAAGGCAGCCGTAGAGACCTTCAGCTAAATTAGCATTCTCATATGAGTGCCTTAAGTCAAAGAAGCTGTTTTCTTTCACTTAAACACTTACCACCTTATTTGTTCAACAGCAGGTATGGTACCATTCATGTTAGTTGGTGGCTGTCTTTTGACATCAACTGTACTCGTTGTAAGGTAGTTGGCTGAATGGACAGATGGTCGATACACTTTGCGTTAGTTACCGACTCCATAAAACGAGCGTACCTACATGTGTTCATACGAGTATATTGCTTATTGCTACCTGTAACTATGTGTATATCTTGGCATGTTTACACTAATAAAAAAACGTACACGATATAAAATATAAAAGAAGAAAGCGAAGGAGAAACGTGTGTGATAAGAAATCGTTTTGATTTTTTTCCCAACAAGTTTGGACTAAAGTTTTCAATCAAAACGGCAAATGAGCAAATTGTTTTCTGGCCGATCGGCCATAAGACTTGTTGGAAGTCGCCTAAGTTTAATGGTTCAGTTGAGTTGGTTTAGTTAGTCTTTCACGCGACATTTAACAGATTGGACGGATTCATTGGATTACCTGTCATTATATATTGTAGTATCGGTTACCAAAAAAATTGCATTTCCAAAAAACTCAAACTCACTTCTCCTTGAATTGGTGTTTTTAAAATAAAATAAAATTATTTTTTTTAAAAAACATTTTCAATTATTTTAAGTGATTTTTAACACTGACTCTAAAGAAGTAGAAAAAGAAATAATATTTATAAAAAAATAAGACTGTAAAAACATAAAATTTTTGGATAAAAATCTTTAACATTTTAAGTGTAAGAAAATAATTCAGTTTTTTTCCTATTGGGAATAATTACAAACAGTTTAAATTGGATTTAATTTTTATGGTAATATTTTGCCCTTTTTTTAAATTTTATTAAAAAACTATTATAGTTTAAATTATTTGTTTTTTTTTTTTTAAATAATATTTAAATTTATTTTAGATAAAGTATATTATTGAAAAACAATTAAGAAGATGACTATGGCTGATCGTGATAAACATTTTCATTATAATTTTATAATTACAATATTTTTAATAATTTTAACAATAGTATCAGCAGTTAAACTGAATGATGAACAAATGAAAATTATTAAAAATTATTCAAATAATGAGGAAATATCAAAAACAGGTGATTATTATTGTTGTTTTTTATTTTTAAATAAAAAGAGGAAAAATTGAAATTAATAGCATCAATAATAATTGTGATAATAAATTTTATTATTAATAATTGTGATTAGGCTAGGAAATTACTAATTATTTTTGAGGTAATTTATTGTATTTTTATTGATTTTTACTTTTTGCCTATTGAGTATCTTAATTTAAATATGAATTTCGATAAGTTACGGAAGCCATAATAATAATAATGTAAATTATTTAATATGAAAACAAAATATACATCATCTGGAAGACAGTCAAACATTTTCAAACTATTTTTTTCCAAACTTATACAAAATTGTTCTCAATCTCAAAATTTTGACAAAAAAAATTTTTTGTTTTAATTAAAAATAATTTTTTTAATGTTTGTAAATTCATTAGTTTTTAAAAAAGAAAAATTTGATGATTAGGCCGGCCCAGTAGTACAGTCGTTAGCGTATCCAAGTGGTCGTGGATTCAAATGCCACTAAGACACTAATTCCCAAAAAAAATCTTTTTCTTTGCATTTCTATTTTAATGTCGTGGCGCTTAGAATATACATTTCATGTTATTTGAAATAGTAGCAAACAAACAAACAAACAAAATTTTTGGGAAATTTTTTTTTTTGGGGAAAATGGGAATTTTTTGTAAAAAATTTTAATTTTGGAATTCAGAAGCAGCATTATTTTTTGAAAAATTTACTTTGAAGTTGAAAATATTTTGAAAGACTCCTAAACTAACACTTTTTTTTAAGAATTTTCACAACAATTGAAAGAATTTTAAAATTTCTGTAATAAAAATGAGATTTAAAAAAGAATCATCAATTAATATAAATATTTTAATAATTTTTAATGGGAACACATTTTTTTAAATGAATTTTTAACGAAAGTTTACGGCACTTTTACGAATTTTTTGTAGGAAACTTTTTATGAAAATTTTAATTTTAAGTTAAGACAGATTTAGAATCGGAATTGTAGACGAACACTTAACTTTGGTGTGTGAAATTTTTGTTAAAAAGTTTCAAAAATTAAAAAATTGAAGAAAAATGAATTTTATAACATTTTTTATGTTAATTAATTATATTGTGAAAATTCTTCTGAAAGACTCCTAAACTCACATTTCTGATTAGAATTTTCACTAGAACTTTTACGGGAAAAATCGAATTTAAGAGAAACAAAAATTCCTTTTGTGAAAAGAGAAGGCATTCAAAAGGACTATGGAGAAAAATTTGTTTATTTAAATTGAACTTTGTATTTATGGAAAAATTTAATTAAAAAAGAATTAAATTTCCACAAATGACAGAAAAAAAGTGCAATTACTTTTTTAATCTCAAAAATTTTAAGTATTTTTAATAACAATTTTTAGTTTGAAAAATATGTTTTTACTGTAAATAATCTTTTTTAAATTTGAAAAAAAAATATCAAAAATTAAGCACGAATTTTTTGTGAAAATTGAAATTTTCAATTTACAAAAATCCAGAAGCGCAATTTGTAAATGAACACTCAGTTTCAGAGTGTACACTTAAGTTTTGTAAATTTTTTCCCCAAATAATTTTGAAAATTAAAATAAAATTTTTGTTAGTAAATTTTCTATCAAATGAGGGAATTTTAAATCCATAAGCGCAATTTGTAGAGAAATCGGTAGAGAAATTTTCTAAATCGGTAGAGATTGTAAATTTTCATGGGCTAAATTGTAAATTTAAAAAATACAGAATTTTTGGAATAGGATTTTTCCAAATTTATTTTAACATAATTCTGAATTAGTAATAAAAAACTTTTTTTTATGCAAAATTTCTATTTTTTTTTAATTTTTCTAAACAATTATCAAGAAAATATTTGCTAGAATTTTGAAAAATAAAATTCTAAATCTTTGTAAGATCTTAGCAAGAAGGATCAGTAAAAAAAACACTCAATGCGTGCATATTGATAGAAGTTATAGAAATTTAAACAACAACATTAAAGGTGATTTATGTTAAGTTCACTGTAACTTGTTATTTGGGATAAGGGGGAAGGTGGGCATATTCTAAGTGAATTAAGAAAACAATTCTTGATAAATCCAAAAAATTGAAACTCATTGTTTTAGGAAATTGTTGCGTAAAATTTCGGCTCAAATAGAATTGTTACAAGTATATTGAATCAAAAAAAAAGAAAAAACTCATCAGCTTATTAGTTCAATCAAAAATAAGCTCAATTATAGATCAATTGTGAATATTATTAAAATTTATTTTGCACATTTTATTTTCTATACATATCAGCTTATCAAAAGATAATAATTTATCTTTTTAAACTAGTTTAATGTGATTATCCATAAAATTTGCCTTAACTACGAAAAACTACTTTTCTATTGCACGACTATTAGAAAATTTTTGAACGTACTAGAGAAATTATTAAATGAAAAATTATAAAAAAGAGAACAACTAAAAAATTGGTAATTATAGTAAGTAGGAATAATAACAATTAGTATTGAACACCACGATAGACTAGAAATTCACGATTGATTCGAAAAATTCATCATTCGAATTGTCAGTAAAATACTTGGAAAGAAAAAAATAAAGAGTCACCGCTTTTTGAACCACAACCGTTTTGGTAGCAATTTACAATCAGGTTCAATGATAACATGTGCATTGTCAGTTGAAGTTGTTTGGCAACTGTAGAAAGTGTTTTTTACTCTCAGCTCTTAACATACCTTTTCGAGAATTTTCTGAATGGAAGAAAGCACCTCATCCCCAGTACGGATTTATTGTGCTTTTATTTATGATTGGATATATTTACTGATGCGATTTAATGCTACACGATGGTACTATGTAATGTGGTGACTTATGCATCTGAGCGCACTCTAATGTGTGTGGCGAGAATTTTTATTTTTTTTTACTATCGAAGCATATGTTAGATTACGATTATTTACAGAGGTGGAGGAGGGGGGGGGGGGCGGAATACAATCCGACAAATTAACAAGACAAGGCAACAAACACCAGTATTTGCATTTACTTACTTTAATCTGCATCTGTGCACGTGAACTTGTTGTAAAAAGATTCTCATTGCCTTTTGTACAAGTGCTAATACCCTAACTTACTGATTTTTTGTATAACGAGGCTAGAAGGTACACACAACTGTAGATACTTTCTTTATTATATGAACTTTCAGTTTATATATTGAACAAAAATACCTCTAAAAAAAATGAGCGAACTAAAGTTATTTTGAAAACAAAAGTCTGTATTTTGGGACAAATTAGGACAATTCAAAAATTAGCTTCTATATTTTGAGACAAATTAGGAAAAATTAAAAATTAGCTTCTTCATATTTGAGTTATTTTAAAATAATTTAAGATATACGGAATATAAATTGAGAAAAATAAAAATATGAATTTAACCCTATTTAATAGACAAGTTGGGACAGTTAAAAAAACGCGATAAATTGGACAAAAAAGTAAAATCGTTCTTACGTGGATAATTCTGGAAAAAAAACTACCTCCATTTTATTGATAATTTGGGACAAATTAGAACAGTGAAAAAACATGCCAGATTCAAACAAAAAACGCTGTCTTTGTTTTGTAGATAATTTAGAATAATTTAGTTAATAGAAAAATTCTATTTTTAATGCATACAAAATTTTGAAAAATAAAGGACAATTAGGACATGTGATAAGTTTAAAAAAGTGTTGATAATTTTAGAAACTTACAAATTGTTGATAATTTTAGAAACTTACATGTTATGTTGTCGAGGTTTTGGGACCAATTACTAGAGAGAGAAATACTATTTTTTGTTGCGTATTTTAATACGCAATAAACTTGATAAAATGACATTATTTTGTTGTATAGATAATTGGGACACTGAGGTTGATAAAAGAATTTTTATTCTTTTTTTTATTGTCAGTAATATTTTGGGAAAATTAGGACAATTAAAATATGAAAATAAAAACTTTTAATTGTATAGATAATTTTTATGAATTTAGAAAATTACAAATCCGTGATAAATAATAAAATAATTCTATTTTTATAGTTTACATAAATTAGGACAAATAAAATACGCAACAGTTTTAAGAGCAAATCGCCATTTTTATTTAGTACATGATTTGGGATAAATTATTTAAAAAAATCACTTATTTTATTTAGTAGATAATTTAGGACAAATTTAGCGTAATTAAAACATATAATATCCTTAATTCCTGTTTGGCGGTGTATAGATAATTTGGAATAATTAAAATTATAGGAGAAAACTATTTTTATTGTTCACATAATTTGGGACAAATTAGGACAGTTAATATACATGCCAGATTTAAGAACAAACTGCTGTCTTTGCCTGTGTAGATGATTTGGAACAAATTATTTTTTTGTTTTCTTAAATTTATCTCATGTATTGTAATTGTGTATTTTGGACAAATTAGGACAACCATAATCCTCGATAAGTTTAAGTGTAGATTTTTATTTTGTACGTAATTTGCATCTGTCACTTATTTGTGAACCTAGTTTGGCCTTTTCAATATGGTCAGTGGTTTTTAACCATGAAATATGGTACACAACGATCAGAGTTGTCCCAAAGAAACAAATCCAATCAAATTGGCATAATAAGAAATTTTGAATATTCTATTTGAATTATAATCAATCAAAATGGAAAGTGGTTATTTTCAATTTTATATTGTAGTAAACATAACAACTTTAAAATTAAGTTTTTAATAATAAAAGTAAAAACGAAAAACTAAAGAGAATATGTAAATTTATAAATTTTTTACAGATTAGGTTTAAACCCGTTTATTATATACAAATGGTGTCTAATCATTCTGTAATACTTGTATCTAAATAAGTATTAAATCAAGCCGGCTTAGCTAAGTAAGCAATATGAATGGTACTCTTATTAGAGAGGTATATTCGTAATTATGCTGCTCCCCAATATGTAGCCGGGGCTCAGCTAGTTTTTTGACACATGAACTTGAAAATTCTTACTTTTGAATTTTACTTTCATCGTTGAAAATGATCAAAACTAGTTTGACACGTTTTATTTTGTAAATTTTCATAAAGATTTTCTTGTAAATTTCTTCCAAACTGGATAGGGATTATGGAGCTGATATTTTCTTGTAAAATTTTCTAAATTTGGAAATTCACAATAAATCAACAAAATTTGAACAAAATTTATATGAAAATTTTATTATTTGCGGTAAAAAAAAATGTAAGCTTAGAAATTGTTTTTATTTAGTTTTCTTTCATTTTTCCTCTAAAATAGCCTTTGTGGATTCTGACCAAAGTGGAAGTCGATCAAATCATTTTAAATGCCAAATAATGTCCATAATTTTCGATATTTTTACCCGGAATTGATCAGATTTTAGTTAAAATTTCTGCGACTTTTGTTAAAATCATAATGAATTTTGTAAATTTTACAAAAACAAGTATTATTTATGAGCAGTTTTGCAGTCGGATAAAATTTTTATTGGTGTTAATTCGGGGTAAATCCCAAAATGAAACTGAAAGTCGAACTTTCAGCATTCGTTAGTTACCATCTTTATGCCCTTATTTGGAACGATTTTAATAAATTTATCTATTTGCCAATTTGTCAGCTATTGATTACCCATATCAGTTCATTTCAGGTGACTTGTTCATCTTTAGAAGAAATTAATTCTTTTCTTAAAAAATCGCCAAAGTATCTTTTTCTTGTTCAGAAAATCCGCTCTAATAATAGCTGATTTTCTATAAACTTCCTCCACTTATTATTTATTTAGAAAATATTTGAAATTTTTGCAAACCAAGACAACAAATAGCAAAGAAATGAATAAAATTGAGGCCAAAAATACCAGAAACCTAAAATCTTTATTGTAAATTAGTTTCGTTCATTTATTAACCTTAAAGAAACTCACAAAGTGCCTGATTAGCATACTGATTGAGCGACAACAATTATTGTAGATGATAGTAGGTAGCCGCAAGTAGTTAGTGTCCACACCTAGGCTATTATTCCATAAAAGAATAGCAACGATTGGTACTCAAACCATAAGAAAAATACTATAACTCTTCAAGTAATAAAACTACACTTATAGTTGGGATTTTATTGGGCTTCGGTTTTGACTTTTGTGAAGAATTAGCGTTACATTTTGAAATTCATATTCCGATAACGAAACCAAAATCAACGCGAACAGAATTTTTTATGGCAAAAAGAAAGAAAAAATCAATAATTTACTACCACTTTGAAAATAGGCTTCATTGAAAGAGTAAATTGGTTTGGTTAACGAATAAAGGAGGTACAAAATAAAATTGAATTTTTTTTTTTTACAGTAACACATCCGGAACCTAGGGCACTATTTAGTCCACGAGTCGATTATAATGAATGGATGCCTGTAGGACGAGGTGATCCACTAAAGAATGATCCCACATATGATTATAGTCCGCCCGTACTTGATCGAGTGAGGTATTGGGGTGATAATACCAATAAGGATAAAAATGAAATTTTACTTTTGGGTGTACCCTCGAAAAGGCAAAGTCATACGAAAGATTCGAAATTCAACAATTCCATACGAAGGAATTACTATCCAAATTTACCGACACGATTAATGCCGCCACCGATGCAAACGATATCGCCACCCACAACCAAACACACTACAAGTGTGGATATCTCCACAATGAACACATATGACCAGTATAAGACATTCACACATGGAACAACCCATCATAATTGGCATCACAATGGTATTCCGAGCGTTGATGGACAAGCAGATGAGTCTATAAACTATGTAAGTCTGGTGCATCCAGGAAATTCAGTTGGAAATGCACCGGAAAATGCTTATTCTGGTAAAACGAATTTCAAATCGCAACCAAGTTACGAGCCCCAGCACACGTACGTGCCCAGTTTTGCACCGACTATAAGCCATATGAGAAAGCCATGGCTTCATGAGCTTTTGCAGAAGGAAGTCGCTAATCCATCACAAGATTTTGTTATGCATGCGTCGCATAACGTTTATGAATCGCACACGGCAGAGAGTATCGGACCAATGATATGGGCTCCGACAACTGAATCACCACCGCAGCCGACATTTTTCCAACCGACCACTATTCCTCCAGCTCCGATCATAACAACGGAACCGCTATTTGTGCATAAAATTCTGCCAACACAGCCTGCCAAAGGTCCATTGTACCTTATAATTGAGGGGCATTCCAAAGTGAAGACCTACGGTCTAAAAGATAACGAAACCAGTACTCAGCATCAGCCAAAAATTGTTCCGGTAGCAACGACCGAAAACGTTGTCGTCCAACATGTTGTCAACCATGACGAAACAGGAAAAATCTTGGAAGTATCGCATTTAACAACTGTTCCGCCTACAAAATCGTTTAAACAGAACACTTCGCCAAAAATTAATAATCACGACAATTTTGTAGAAATTTCCAAACAAAATCCTCCAGAAAGAAAAGAAATTCAATCGAAAGATGAAAAGTTGCCGTCTATTAATGCAGAACCATCGTCAGGAATGGGAAATTTACTAAGCTTCCTGGATAAAACGTTAGGCAACTATTTTTTAACTAACGACCAGCCAAATGAGCTCACAACAAAAACCAAAGAGGCTACCACAGATCCTACGTCGACACGAACTGTAAGACAAGTTTTCGATTATGATCAGTTGCTGCCCGATGGCGAACACAAGAGAATTTTCGACGATTATATGGAAACTGATTTTACAACAGCGCAAAGCCTTTGAGATTCTTTGTGTCGCTACAATATTTGTCAAACTCCAAAAAAAGAGATTTAAAAAGATTTTTAACACATACAACTAAGCCAAATTAAAAAGAAAAAATATTATTTTATATATTTTTATTAAGGATCACTTTTATCAGAGCTATTTTTACTGATAATTATCACTCCTACTAATTTTAGTTTTTTTTTTTTACCAATATTATTTTGTCACAATTTTCTGTGACTCTGGTTTTGTGTAAGTTTGTTTTTTAATTATAAAAATGAAACTGTTTAATTCGTTTTATTTACATTATAATTATTTATATTAGAAAAATGACTTCCCAAAAAGAAGGGTGTAAATGTGCGTCAAGTTGCGTTAATTTTTTAAAAGTACTGATCGTTTCCAACAACTAATTTACTGATACTTCTTCATGTGGAATCCTTAAGAAGTACTCCTTAAAGAAAGTTGAAATTATATTTTCAACCCTTATTTTAATAAAACACCCCTAAAAATATTTTCCAAAAGCTCCCTTTAAAATATTACTTAAGACAATACCCCTCAAAATGTACGGAAATATTTTAAGGATATTTCCTAAAATATTTTTAAGGCTTCCTTTTTCAAAATACAAACTCTAGAATCAAAGTAGCTATTGCTATACTGGGCCTCACTTTATGCGTCCGAACGCCAGCAGCATGGTAAGAGCACATTGACTAGCCAGTGGATCTCATCTATTGTAATTTATAAGAATCTTTGCTTCCCGAAAAATCCACTCCATAATCCTTTAAAACAAGTTATATCCACCGCCTACACTGAGTTTTCCTAGAATTGGATTCAACAGTTTTGGATGCTGTCGATAATCACACAACCCTTGTTGTTATCATCCAGTTTGTTGGCGGTGAATATCGCAAGGTGAAATCTGGAATCTGTTCGCAAGGCAATTGAAGATACCAAGTACAGTACTTAGCCTCCCCGCCCGATAGAACTGCTGTCAAAAAAGAAATTTACCATCGTGCAGTACATTCTTTTTGTAGCCTACTGTCAAAGTCTTTTCATTAGTTTTGTTTTGAGAGCCTTTGAAAGCGAGCGTGTCGGTCGGTTGCACAAAAATGGAAAAAGAACAATATCGTTCGGTGATTAGATTCATGTTTTTGGAAGGGAAAACGCGCAGCGAAATCAAAGATCGCTTGGATGCTGTGTATGGTGACTCTTCTCCTTCGATGGCGACCATCAAGAATTGGTTCAACGAGTTTGTTCGTGGCCGCACGTCGGTTTTTGATAAGCCACGTCCAGGTGCCCCGAAAACGGCTGTCACGGAGGAAAACGTTAAAAAAGTCCACGATCTCGTGTTGGAGAGATCGCAGTAGGAACATCATATTCTACACGAAGAACTGGGCATGAGAAAGCTGTCGGCGCGATGGGTGCCGCGTTTGCTCGGCGCGATGAGTGCCGCTCACACCTCCGCCGTCGCCATGGCCAAATTGGTCGAATTGCGCTACGAATTGCTGCCCCATCCACCGTACTCTCCAGATTTGGCCCTCTGTGACTACTTTTTGTTTCCAAACCTGAAAAAATCATTCGCCGGGAATAGATTTGGGTCGAATGAGGAGGTCATCGTCGCCACGGAGGCCTATTTTCCTTCCCTCGAGAAAATGTATTTTTTGGACGGGTTAAAAAAGTTAGGGCATCGCTGGGCCAAGTGTATCGAGCTTGAAGGAGATTATGTGGAAAAATAAATTGCCACCTTTTCAAAATTTTCGTTTTCCTTTTGTAGGCTAAGTACTTGTTGAATGACTCTCGTATGTGGAGTTAAACTCTATTACTTAATACATAATTTACTCACAAATTACTCCTCTTGGAAACTTGGATAGATAATAATGTAAAAAATAAAACGATGGAGCTGCCCCCTTTTTGCACCATTCAAGTTATGTATGGTATTACCAATTTTTTTTTCAAAAATACATAATAAAGTAACATTACATTAGTCTGTTAAGCTATCTTCTTCGTGCCCAACAGTTTGCTCTTCTTCTTGGCTCTTCAGCTGGTCATAAAACCACATACAGTCTGGGAGCACTCGGACATGTAGATATTTGGGGCGCTTACGTGTAAGTGGTAACGTCCCAGAGTAGAAGAGAGATATAGAAGCAGGTAAAGTTAACGTAACGCCATGTTTCTGAAGGATAAACAAGTCCTTTAGCAAGGCAGCAGAGACAACACTCTGACACGGTAGGAAAATATCCCAAAGTTTTGTTTCCTTTTGTTTGAAACGGTTGTTTTGAAAGCACCTTTAAAATGACCAGTGAAATCTAAAATCATATCTTGGGAAACTGGAACTACTATAAATTTGCGGCATGTATTTTTAACCAGTTGAACCTATTCTTCTGGCAAATAGATCCTTTCTTTTTCGTTTAATCCAAAGCTCCTGTCGCAAGGAAGAAAACTGTGCCCCGGTTCTGGAAAATCTGTTAGTATTTGCAAGAAGTGTATAAAGATACTGAGCCAAGACTTTGTTTTTATTTTGTGAGCTGCAGTTATCGGAATAAAGTACGAAACGTCACCACTAGTTACATGTGGCAGAGGCATATTTTGTTGGAAATCGAAAGCTAACAGCTCCATCTCATCCTTGTTCTCTGAAATATCTGCGGTATCTTCTTTCATTTTTGTATAGAAATATTTTACTTTTTTCTCGTGCACCTCTTTTTCAGTTACAAGATCCTTTTTTACGTCCTCGTTCTTTTCCGCTGATATGAGTTTTTTCATACTATCGCAAGTTTGGCAAGTATCCGACCGCGGCTTTCCAAATGAGTAGTTCAATAATTTAAAGAAAAATGATGACAAAAATATTCGTAAGTAACATGAGGCTTTAGTTTTTCATTGTTCGTGATGGCAGTGTATACAGTCATACCCCGCACTTACGTACACTTTGGGACCGGAGCGTGTACGTAAAACGAAAATGTATGTAAAGCGAAACTACTGCTTTTATTGATGAATATGTATGTTTGAAACAAACTAAAACAATAAGTATATAAATAAAAATAAAAAGAGGGATATATGTATGTAGTTTTACACTTTTATTTCATACGTTTATATTTTTTTAATGCTATATTTAACGTGTATAACAAAAAAAAAACAAAAAACAAATTCATATACATACATATTAAACAAAACTTAAAAAATAAACATAAACTTCAAAATTCAACAATATGTACTACATATTTAAATATAGAATTCAATTGGTAACATATAATGTTGTAATTCAAATTTAATTGCTCAATGACGTAGAGAATGATGTATCATCTTCATAAGTGGTGTAATCAACCGTTAAACGCTTTTTTGCTGGTGAGTCAGGAGATGTAGATGAACTTATTGAAAAAGTCTTGCGACTTCCTGAAGTGGATGCCAAATTACGATTTTCTTTTGATTTTAAGCTAGGTGATAAAGTTTTTGTAGCAAAAAAATCTTTTAAAGAGCTTTGTTTACTATGTTTTTTTTTCATTTCCCTGTATAATTCTGAATAACAGAAATATGCGTCCATAATGTCTTTGTTAACCTTTAAACTCCTCTCAAAATCTGGATTGTATTTTTCAAAAAGAGCCATTCCATTTTGAAAACATTGGAAAGCATCTGATAAAATTTTGGATGTTAGTCCTTCAAATGGAGTAGATTTTTCTGCGACATTGCATACCAAAACTTTCAGGTTGTATCTGTTCATTTAATTCTAGAAGATCTTCATTGTTGAGAGGTTCATTGTAGGATGCTATAAGTTCAACTACATCATTTGAATCTACTTCTAACTCTAGATGTTGCGCCATATCTATTGAATATTGCAAATGATTTCAGCGTTATTATCTTCGCAATCTTCCCTATCTTATGTCTCCTGCGGAAATAATTTATTCCAGGCCTCTTTCATTGTAGAAACTAAAATATCATTCCAGGTGTCTCGAATTGTTTTTATGCAATCTAAAATATTGTATTCCGCCCAAAGTTTTTTTTAAAACTTCCCTACCTGAACCTTCTTTACTGTCAATTGCAGTAATTATTTTACTGAATGTTTTTTTTTAAATAGTTCAGTTTAAATGACGCGATAACAAACTGGTCCATGGGTTGAAGGATAGATGTGGTGTTTGGAGGTAAAAATTCAACTCGAATATTATCGTTGCGTAAATTTTGCGGTTGACCGGGAGCATTATCTACAACTAATAAAATTTTATACAGTATTTTTCTGCTTCTGCAATATTCCCATTCCTCAAAAATATATGCAGTAACCCATGCTTTAGGGTTAGATCTATAGTAGACTGGCAATTTATCTTTCGAATAGTTCTTTAACGCTCTAGGGTTTTTATAGCGATGCAAAAGCATGGGTTTAAGTTTATACGTTCCTGCGGCATTACCACCTAATAAAAGAGTAATTCTCACTTTGGCTACTTTATATCCTGGCATAGTCTTTTCTTCTTTAGAAATAAAAGTTCTAGCTGGCATCTTCTTCTAAAAAAGACCTGTCTCATCAACATTAAAAATTTGGTCTTTTGTATATCCTCCTTCTTTCACAATTTTTGCGAGTTTTCCTGGATATAGTTTTGCAGCCTCAACATCTGCAGCTGCTGCTTCACCGGTGACTTTAATGTTGTGTAAGTTGGATCTGTTTTTGAATCGATGAAACCATCCACGACTAACACAAAATTTAGTCTCGTTTGCGCCTTTTTTAACTTTTAAGTCATTAAACAAGCTTTGCGCTTTACTTTGAATAATTGCCCGACTTAAGGGTAGGTGTTGTTTTGTTTGATTTTCTATCCAGATAACTAGTAATTTCTCCATGTCTGCAACAAGACCGTGTTCTTTTCTTATGATGGCACTATTTATTGGTGTAGCATTTTTCACTTCAAAAAAATGTTTATCTTTGTTCTTGACTACAGTGTTTATAGTAGAACGTTTCAAACCTAGTTGGCGGGCTACTTCAGCTTGAGGAGTTCCGTCATCGCACATTCTAATTATCTTAACTTTGGCTTTCAGCGAAAGAACATTTCGAGTTTTTTTTACTTTTTTATCTGCCATTTGCTTTAGAAAATTTTTTATTTTAAGAATTTTTAAAAAAAATTACATGTATTTCTACTTAGTATGCAAGTTAATATTTCATAGAATTATTGTTCAAAGAAAAAAACTATACATAAATCAAAACAGAAAATTTTATTCTTTATTCTTCTAAAGTCGAATTAATTATGAATATGTTTTATGTTTTTCTATTTTACAAAGGTTTTTATTTATATTATTCGTATATGTATTCGAGCGCATTCGCTCTGATTCGTTTTTGTTCTTATTCCACTTTACAAAGATTTTGTTTTAACTTGTTTCTACATGCATTCAGTCATAACAAAATTTAGGTTTCATATAAAAGGGGACTTTCCGTTTTTATACGATAACAAAATTTAAGTTTCATAGAAATAATGTACACACATACAAAAACACGTTGTTACAAGTGTACATTCATAATTTGTTATTCTATTGTATTACATAATTTTTTTTTCTATAAATTGCAAAACAAGAAAAAATATAAGTAAAAAAATGTACTTGTACGTAAGTGTGAATCATTGTACGTATAATGGGCAAATGGGGACAAAAATGAGATGTACGTAAGTGCGAGTGTACGTAACACGGGGTATGACTGTACATCGGGTTCGTACTTTTGCAAATAAAGCTTATGCATTTTTTGCATATTTAATACAGGTGACAAATAAAACTTTTTTTTTTAATTTTATTTTAAATGTTATCTACAACTACTTATGCTAATATAATAACAAGCAGAATTTTTACGGGAATATACATGGACATGAGGACATGTGGAGGAAAACACCCATCGATGTTACCTCTAGAACAGGCTAATTTTATTTTATAATTTTAGAGAATCTCTCGGCCATCGCCGTTTTAAACGTCGATGGGTGTATACTGGAAGGATGGGAGTGAAAAGTTCCCTTCCTAAAGGATTAGGGTGGAAGGATAGATGCGAATGGAATTTTTTATATCGGGAGATGCATAGTTCACGAGCAAATGGAACATTTAGGTCACGGTGGATAACAGTGTTTCGCACATAAAAGGGGGCATTGACAATTTTACGAAGGATTCGGGATTGTAGGGATTGGATTGGAAGGGAGTTGGAATGCTTAGTCGAACCCCAAAGTTCTAGACCATATGTCCATATTGGTTTCAGAACCGTATTGTATAGTAATAGTTTACTTGTTGTTGTGAGTTTTGATTTACTGTTTATGTTAGGAGACGTAATAATTGTTTGTATCGTCCGTTAAGTTCACGTCTTTTAGTTTTCGTATGAAGGTTCCAGATTAACCGTTTGTCGAATATAAGTCCAAGGTAATGTACGCTATTTTTTTGTGGAATAATACTGCCGTTTAGGGTTATGTCGGGGAGTTGTTCTCGGCAGAGTGTGAAAGTTACATGAGCAGATTTTTGCTCATTTACCTTCACTCTCCACCTTTTGAACCAAGTTTCTAAGGAGTGAATATGGTTCTGTAGGATACTAATGGCTGTGGAAGGATCTTTGTGATGTGTCAGGATGGCTGTATCGTCAGCATATGTTGCGGTTAGGATGTTGTTGTGGCAAGGAATGTCATGGGTATAAATGTTATATAGGATAGGACCTAGGATACTTCCTTGAGGGACACCGGCGGAAATTGGATAAATGTCAGAGTACTCCATATTTTCAGCTACTTGAAAATATCGGTCTGAGAGATAAGATTTAAGGATGTGGAAATAACCCGAGGGTAGGACTCGCTGCAACTTCCAAAGCAATCCAGGGTGCCATACACGGTCGAAAGCATGCGAAATGTCAAGAAACACGCCTGGCCAGTATTCCTTTCGCTCTAGCGAACACGCTATGTAGTCGACTACGCGTTGACACTGTTGGATAGTGGAATGCTCAGGTCGAAATCCAAACTGATGCTGAGGAATGACACCCTCGGTTTCAAAAATGGGAGAAAGGCGTTTTAGGATTAATTTTTCTAGGATTTTTGATAACATGGGAAGGAGGCTTATAGGTCTATATGAGGTAGGAAGGTTTTTGGGCTTATTGGGTTTTGGGATCATCTTAATTATGGAAAATAATAAATTTTTTTTTTCCATAATTAAGATGATCCCAAAACCCAATAAGCCCAAAAACCTTCCTACCTCATATAGTCCTATAAGCCTCCTTCCCATGTTATCTAGGATTTTTGATAACATGGGAAGGAGGCTTATAGGTCTATATGAGGTAGGAAGGTTTTTGGGCTTATTGGTTTTGGGATCATCTTAATTATATTATAAATATAGGTTATAAGGACGAGGGTTTTTTGGAAATTTGCTTCAGGATTTCTGAAGTTATTAGGTCATATCCTGGGGCTTTTTTATTATGAATTTAACTTCGGAAGGAGTGAAAAACTTAGGAGGTGGACTTATGTCCAACGTCTTGGACATCTTCGTGAGGTTTAAAGATATTTTCTAAGTGTTTGCCGAAGATGTCGGCTTTCTGTTTATCCGTTTTTGCCCAGGTTCCATCGGTATTCCGGAGCGGGTGTGTAGCTGTTTTGTATTTGAGAATTCGTCGGGTAGCTGTCCAGAGTGACTTATTAGTTGTTAGTGATTCTGTGTATTCAGTAAATCGTTCGTTATTATAATTAATTATTTCTTGTTTCAGTTCTCGTTGTAGTTGGTTCAGTTTTTTCTTTTCATTTGGCATTCTTGAACGTTGCCACTGGGCCCTGGCTCGACGTTTCTCGCTTATTAAGCTGCGAATTTTTTGCGGAAAATTATAGTCATGACGTATGGTTGGTTTGTTATGAGTTATGTGGGCGTAAGTGATTGAGTTCTGTATGCAAAAAATAAAACTTGTTTTCATTTTTTGTGCGACTATAGTACGATGATCTTTTTGGAAAAGATTGTATATGAGTATCAATTTGATGGATTACATCCTCACGTATCATATTAGGACGATTATTGTGTTTCCCAAGCATGTCTTTGGGTGCCGGAATGTTAGCTTTCAAGTGGTTAATAATAAGTTGTACTCTTTTCTTAATAACACCATACAGTGAACAAAAAGCATTTCTACAAACCCTGTGAAAAGTACTGCCGATTTTTATGGTGTATTCACAGGAACAAGAACGTTTTGGTCCATCACCCGATTTAGGTCTATGTCTGGCTACCTTTTTTTACAAAATATGCCCTGTTTCTCTTTGTTACCAATTTTATTAAATAATGTGAAGATATTTTGTTTGGCAATGTTTTGGTAACATTTTAATTTACAGTTGCAGTCTTGGCCGGTTTTCCTTTCACTTTTTACACATTTTTCTTTATTTTTACTGCCGATATACGATTTTCCTTCAGCTTTCCTTCTCTTCGCAATATTTCTCTCCCACTTGCTTTCATCTCTTATTCGTTTCTTGCGAATGATTGTTCCTTGTCCCTATGGTCATCTTCAGAATCACTTTGGACCATTTATGAAATATGAGCACTTAAATTAAACACAGAAAATCGTTTAGCAGGAGCTTCCGGTTCGCTTGGACTATTGCTATTCGACATTTAAAAAAAAACTATAAAACACTATAAAACTGTAACACAATCTGCTGCAATTTACACGGAATAAGACCCTAATCTGCCAATGATCTCACTGACTGACGAATCTGACTATTCGTCAAAGCCACATTTCACATTGATATGAAATTATAAACTATTGCAAGCCTTTATCATGCATGTTCATTCAGTGCAAAAACAAGGCAGCTCCAGACTTGCCTCGTTTTTGCACGGGATTCAATAAGGGGCCATCTACAAAAAAAAATCGTTAAAAAAATGGAGTTGCCTCCTTTTTGCAGCGGTGTCTTCAATTAATGTCCCAAACATAGAGGTTATTCGTGTCTCATTAGTTGACTCGGTTCTAAATGGTATTCGGCATAACCTACTTAACAACAGGGGTAACAAGTGGGCTAAATAACTAGCGGGGAAGGCTCTCTACCATCATTTTCACACTGTAACATTTTTAGCCAAGCGTAGATAAGCATTCTGGATTCGAAAGAGGATGCTGAGTAGACCGTTTTGCCGATGTTTGGCCAATGTGGGAAAAAAAACTCAGAATCCGGGATTGGTCATTCCTCATATTTTCAATGCATATCTCTTAACCTAAAATCTCTTTTTGTTAATGATAATAAGTACAGTTTTATTAGTAGGCTGGGCAAGTTCGGGATTTTAGCGAGCACATGACATAAGGCAGCCTCCACTGCCAAACTACGAGTATCAAAACATTTATTACCCAGAATACCAATATAACCGGATTATTCCAGGACAGACGAGTAGCTTCGAAGGCTGACAGACTTAATTGAAGTGGTTTTTTTTTTGACTGGGTGATTATTCGCATTCTGAACTGCCGTTCTAATTGGTCACGGCTCACTTTTAGATGGAAAAATTTCACTGTATATGTTAGTTCACGAACTGCATAACAGTAAAAGATGTTTTTATCTATAAATCAGGTGAATGCGGGATATGTATAGATAGTGTAAAAAGGGTTTTTGACCATTTTCATTGGCCATTGCCTTGCTACTGGCATTCTGTGACATAAAGTGAGTGAAATTCCGTCGAGTATGGCGTTCTGATTGCCGTACTTTATCAAAATTCATCATCATCTGTGTGCTTTTAAGAACTTAAAAAAAAACGATTTTATTATCGTTAAAATGAATTTTTTCTTAGGCAGTCTCGCCGCCTCCCTATTATTTCTTCTTTTTACAATTTCAATTTTATAACTAATTTTATCTTTCAACTTAAATATGTTATTACGAGGGTTGTTCAATAAGTCCTTCGAAAATCCAAGAAATTGCGCTCGTAGTGTCGGGAAAGATTTTTTTTTGTAAGAAGCATTATCGACAGGAAAGCTGTCAAAATTTCAGCTCGATCCATAGCGTAGGTCAATTTCTATCGTCGATTTAAGTTAACGACATTTATTTGTGCATAACAATGGAAAAAAGCGAGTTTAGGGCTGTCATCAAACATCTCCATTTGAAAGGCTTAAGCCCGAAAGAAATCAAAGCCGAGTTGGATGAAGAAGTTCATGGCACATCTGCACCTGTGTTTGCGACGGTTTACAATTGGGTGAATGAATTTAAACGTGGCCGTTCATCCACAAAAGATGAACATCGTTCAGGACGCCCAGTTGAGGTGTCTACTCCTGAAATCATCGACAAAATCCACGATCTGATTTTGAACGATCGGCGAATTGAAGTGCGCGAATTAGTTGAGGCCACGGGCATATCACAAGGTACAGTTGCTTCAATTTTGCATAAAAAATTGTCTATGAAAAAAATTTCGGCAAGATGGGTGCCGCGTTTGCTTTCAGAGGAGAATAAGCGCAATCGTGCAGTGGACTCTGAGGCTATGTTGGCACTCTTTCATCGCAATCCTGCCGAATTCCTTCGTCGATATGTCATTGTGGACGAAACCTGGATACACTACTACACTCCAGAAACGAAGAGACAGTCATCACAGTGGATTTTCAAGGGTGAATGGTCTCCGAAGAAGGCAAAAACTGTGCCATCGGCCGGCAAGGTGATGGCTACGGTCTTTTGGGATTCGCAGGGCATCATTTTTATCGACTACTTGGAAAAAGGAAAAACAATAACAGGAGCGTATTACGCGTCGTTATTGTAATGGTTGATCGAGGAAATCAAAGAGAAACGCCCCCATCTGAAGAAGAAAAGAATCCTCTTGCATCAGGACAATGCGCGTGTGCACACCTGCGCTGTTCCCATGGCCAAATTTGTGGAATTGAGAATGTAATTGTTGCAGCATCCCGCTTATTCACCAGATTTGGCCCCGAGTGACTATTTTATTTTCCCCAATCTGAAGAAATGGCTTGGCGGACGACGGTTCACTTCCAACGAGGACGTCATTGCTCAAACGGATGAGTATTTTGCAGAACTTCCGAAATCCTATTTTTTGGACGGGATAAAAATTTTGGAAAAACGTTTGGAAAAGTGTATAGAGCTAAAAGGAGATTATGTTGAAAAATAAAATTTTTTTTTTTAAAAAAACAGTTTTTTTCCATCTTTTTCTAAGGACTTATTGAACGACCCTCGTAATAATTGTCTTCCATATTATTATTAAGAAAAGAAAAAAAAACTATCACAACAAAAATATTTTTATTTAGTAAAGAAAAAATCTAACAAATTAAATCATTTCAATTTCATAATCTACCCAAGAATATGGAGTAGATGTGAAAAAATTCCTTCCTAATCGCCGAAAATATTCACAAAAGTTTCCGGATCCGAAATTTGACCAAATCGAATAAGTAGTTTGTACGTAACTTGGCCGTCAGCTTCTTTAATCATAGTAAAGAATCGAAGTTTCGTTTGGGGCATCTCCACTGGTGGAATCAAATTGCTAGCACACAGTTCGGCATTTCTCCGTTTACCCCAGAAGTCAATGTACGATATCTTCAGACTATCATAGTTTTTTTTGTCAATATAAATGTGTCCGATAAGATTCTTTAAACCTAAACTCAGCAGTAGCAATGTTATGGAACCAGTGATACCTATTCGCAAGAAAATGCACAAGAAATTCTGCTTTAACACTTCGATTAGAATGGAACAATTTCTAATTACCTACTGTGGAAAATACCGCACAGCTGCCATCAGAAATATAATGTAAATTCTCTAATGCACACGTCGATGGGATTCCAATTGCCGTCAAACCGAACTGATAGAATTTTATCTTATTCAAAGCAGCTACAAATCTTATCGGCGCTAATCGATATAACAATACCCAATTATTAGTGTCACTGGCCGTATTAGGGGCCTCTGCCGACGTAGCCAAACGACAAACTTGTCCACTCACTATCGTTTTGTGACGATCCAATAATAATTTATAGTTTATTTTATGGTAATTTTGTGTGAAAAGTCGTGTAATCATATCGCGGTCGATTTAATTGGAAAAGACAGAAAGTGCGGTTAGGTTGATTTGTTTATGTCAAAACACGCCATCTGTCGGTTGGTGCATATCAATTATCATAAACGACAAAATGACATCTAGTTATGGGAATCTAAATCTATAAATAATTTCCTTACAGCGGTTTTTCTTTTTAAATCATGGAACTTGTAAAAAATAGTTTGACTTGAAGAAAACGAGAATTTCGGGAATTGTAATAATCTAAACTAAAATCAATAAGTGAAAAACTGAAGATTTACGTGTATGTTAAAATCAAAACAATGCTTCATGATTTTATCTAGAATTCTGGCATTTAGAATGGCATAAAGTTAAATTTTTTCTTCTTCGTCAATTAATAATAAACGAATTAAATGAAGAAGAAAGAAAATTTTATTGAAAATCTCAAAAGTTCAGTTAAATAAAATTACTTTATCGCAATAAATCAATCAAATTTGAACAAATTATTTAATAATGAAAAAGTGTGCAAATAAAATTGAAATTGAAATTGGAATAACTTAAAAATAAAAATTAGACCAATAAAATGTTACTACCCACGTTATGGTAGTATTTTTAATTAAATTTGTAAAACTTGTAATCAGAAGGAATTCCCAACCCCCGGCATCCCCACAGGCACTCGATTGTCTTTAAATAGGAATTACATAGGGACGGTCGACTTCATTCATTTTATTGCCATATCTTCTATCTTTTATTTTTTTTAGGGGTTTCTTTTGGAAAATAATTTTTTTTTTCTTCCGATTTTCGCCTATCCATTTTTATTCTCGCGATTTCTTACCTTCTCTCCCATTCCCTATTGCTCTTCTTCTGTGCTTTTTTTCTTGGTTTTCCTTTTAATTTTTTATTATAATTTATTTTTTCTCTTACTTCTTCCCTTTATTAATATTATTTTTCTCCCTTCCCCTTCCATAGAGAACGTAACACCCTCTGGTGTTTTCATTTCCGCCTTTACGTTTTTTGGCATGTTATTTTTCTGCAATTTCGAACCAACCCCCCACAATCTTCCCAGAAAGCATGTGGCACTTAATGTCTAGAAAATATTTATTTTAAATCCAAATTTTTAATACCTTATTAACATAACAAAGACCTAAATTTAGGAATTATGAATTTTTATTTATTGTACATAAAATAAATTGAGATTTTATGCATATTATTTCGTATGATTTTGTTTAATTGACAGAGAAAGATTTCTAATTAGCAAAACTTTAGTCATCGAGAGGTGTTCATGGAAAGGTATGTTTTTGAACAAGGGAATTAGTAAGACTGGAGAGACGTAAACTAAGAACGTGCTTACAAGAAGATACAGGTACAAATGGGACTTTCAGATCGCGATAAATATGACTATTACGAAAAACAAACGGGAGCATTGACAATTTTGCGAAGCATTTTTGGCAGTAGGGATTGGTTTTGACAGGAATTGGCTGGCTTAGTAGAGCCCCAGAACTCCAGGCTTGCTGCCTATTGTAAGCTTTGAACATTTGTCTACAGATACAAGTAGTTTTTTTATCATCTCCTTTGTTCCAGTCTTATAAGCCAAGCGCTCGGCTACGTTACAGTCCTACGTAACGAACATTTAAGATGTACAGGAGGGCACGATTTACGACGAAAAGTAAAAGTTACATTGACACATTTGCATTTGTGCTTGTTGAAACAATTTCGGAGGATTTAAATTTGGGTTTCGAAAATTTCGAAAGCATTTTTGGGATATTTGATAGATGTGAAGCAAGTCGTTAGGGCTAATGAGAATATCTGAAATGTAAATGCTGTATACAATGGGATAAAGTATACTTCCTTATGCAATACCATCGAATACCGAAGAGATATTTGAGAGTTGGTTATTTTCATTTATTTGCAAATACCCGTTTGTAAGCAGAAAACATCCTCTCGAGTTTCAAGAGTAACTATTAAGTATTTAATACTATTTAATAGATGGCAGAAAACATCCTCTCGAGTTTCAAGAGTAAGCCCGAGTAACAAATTTTATCAAAAGCTTGGCAAATGTGTAGAAACGCTCCTCCGATACATTACTTTTTTCTTTCTAAAAAGGATGCAATGAAATCGACGACTCGATGACACTGCTGCTTAGTGAAGTAATAATATATATATAGATGGTATTAAGAGGCTGATAATCTCCGAACCACTTCGACCAATAAGGTCTTTTGTGTTGAGTAATTCTAATTCAAATAATAATAATATTGACTCTTTTAGAGAAATCTCGTAGGAATAAGTGAATCCCAAACCAAGATGCCGAAGTATCTAGTGGGCAATGGCCTCGCAATTGCAGAGTAGATGCTCCGGTGTTTCATCTTCTTCAGATTAAGAAACAGTCCCCAGTGGGTAGTAGCGTTAGGTTCTGGCTTGTTGATTTTTAAATTCTGAATTTTCTAGAGTGATTCATGTCCTGGACATTATCCCAGTATGAGCTTTTAACCTCACGTTCTCGGGGCTCTTTGGGTTCCCAAAAAAAGTCTTGGTCCCATGAATGGAGTGTTTTGTCACATTTTGGCAAGTTTTTCTGATAACTCAATACCCTCAATATTGTCCCGACCTGGCACCTAAATCAAAGTCTGTGTCTAGCCAGCTGATTTAGAACAATGACTACATCCTAAACTAGTTGGATTGAACATTCGACGAGACAAGAACTTTCAGTTCAGCTTGGATGTCTGACATTATATAGATTTTTGTATTATGTATGTTCCTGCTGTGATCTTCTCTAGCACAAAAATCAATGGCACGTAATTCTGCCTGAAAAATGGATGGGGAATTTTTAAGGGCCTTAGATAGACGGTAATAAGGTCCGACTGCTCCCGCCTCAATACCCTCATCTGTGTAAAAGACGAGGACCCTTCCTCGTTTCATGGGACTTCTTCCTTCCAAGGCAGACGTACCTAAGAACCCCTTTGAAGGACTGATTTCAATTAGGTTTCATCGTCATTGTGTCCAGATTTATTTTAGGTCCAAAACAGACAGGTCGCATGGTTTAAAGGTTTTTGAATCTCCTAACCTACGAGCCTCTCAAGCAGCTTTCATTTTAATATTCAAATGCAAAGGTAGCAGGTCTAACAGAGCCTCAAGAGCCGTGTTCTCAGAACACCTATCATACTCAAGTACGCCCGTGTTTGAACTTTAAGAAGAGTTACTTTGGCAGTATGTTGTTCAGTCTTAAGCCACCAAACAATAGCCGTATAAGTGATCATGGGTCCACTATTACCAGATATGACCGCTATATCATTTTTGGCTGAAGACCTCAGATGCTACCGAAGAGCCTATGACAAGCTCAGATAGCTCTAGTTGGTCTATCAGTAACTCTAGTAAGGTACGATAATCAGGTTAATTTTTGGCCACGAGAACTTAAGTTCAATTCTATTCATTTTAATTATACATTTTTTTGGTCAAATTTATATTTTCCAGCATGAAAAATTTATTGATAAGATAACATTTGTATGGAATGTGTAATAATCCTAATTAATTGCACTGAAAAAAAAAAATATTCTGGATTAGTGGCCATTATTTTCTTGTACTTACTCCTATTATAATAAGTTATTCAATCATTCAATAAAAAATCAAACCTGATTAAGGATTATTTAAAATTGATTAACAGAAGACCAAGAAAATAATTTGTAGATTTTTTTTGTATATTCTGTGTGCGATTATTCAACAACAAAAAATTGGGGAAGGAAGACGGGGAAGGGAGGATTTTGGTAAAGATTTTTAACAATAATATTTTTATTTTTGTTTTGTTTTGAATGTTTTTTGTGTAAATACACTTAGTAGTGTGGGACCCTAACCCACTAAAAAAAACCTCCTATGGGACTGCACATATAACTGGTATAATACTAACCATTAATTTTTTTCTGAGTTCTTTAACTAATTTTTATTCAACGATAGATAAACCAAAGTTGTTCTATAGTTTTTCCTAGTCTGTAATCCCAACATTACAAATAATACCAAATCGAATGGTTTAGTTCTTTTTAACCTTCTGATTCCGATAATATGACCCTAGTAATTTTATCAACTTTGAAATTTAGTTATTTCAAAAAACGATCAATTTAACCGGAAAAACTTTCGAAATCTAGCTTTTTTTTCTTAATTCACTAGCGAAAAATAAAATTTTAGGTCAAACTGGTTTATATTTAAAAATAACTTAAAAATGCAGGATTTTTGGCAAACTTTGAGTGTTTATTTTGAAAAATTGTTACAATATATTTTATTCAAAGTATTGTCCATCGGAAGCCACTACTTTTTCCCATCTTTCTGGCAACATATGGATTCCTTGCCAAAAAAACTGTTTCGGTTTTGAGGCCAAGAATGAATCGAGCCAATTTTTGATGCCCTGTTCTGAAGTGAAGCGTATTCCGGTGAGCGCGTTTTGCATGGATCTAAACAAATGGTAGTTGGACGAGGCAAGGTCTGGGCTTTAAGGCGGGTGAGGCAAAACTTCCCAGCCACTGTTTTCTAAATAATTTTTAACCGGTCTTGCAACATGAGGCCGAGCGTTGTCATGGTGGAAAATTATGGCTTCGTGTCTGGTCGCATATTCCGGGCGTTTTTCGGCCAATGCTCGCTTCAAAAGGATTAATTGTGTTCGGTAGAGGTCGCCTGTGATCGTCTGGCCCGATTTCAATAGCTCACAATAGATCACACCCTTCTGATCCCACCAAATACAGAGCATTACCTTGACGCCATGGATATTTGGCTTTGGTGTTGATTTGGCTGGTTGGCTGGGCTTCACATACGATTTTTTGCGCTTTGGGTTGTCGTAATGAATCCATTTTTCGTCGCCAGTAATGATTCGATTCAAAAACGACTTCTTTTTCTGCCGTTCAAGCAGTATTTTGGACATACAAAATCGCCTTTCAACGTCTCTCGGCTTCAATTCATATGTGACCCAATTTCCTTGCTTTTGGATGAATACTGCTGCTTTCAAACGTTTTGAAATGGCTGCTTGAGGGACTCCCAATGATTTTGCAATTCCTTCTTGAGTTCGACAACAGTCTTCGTCAAGTAATGCCTCCAAATCTTCATCTTCAAACTTTTTTGGTTGACCTGGTCGTTCTTTGTCTTCCGTGTCAAAATCACCACTTCTAAACCGCACAAACTATCTCTCGCACGTTGAAATCGATGGAACATATTCAGGATAAGCTTCGGTGAGCAATCGGTGTGCTTCACCTGCACTTTTTTCAAATTGAAGAAGTAAATCAACACTTCCCGCAAATGGGAACGAAATTTGACATTTTTGAAGCAAAAAAAAACTTTGTTGTTTACACTATTTCGTTCAATGACTAATCGAGAATGAATGACAGATGTTTAACCTCCAAAATGCCATATGAGTTATTATTAACACAAACCATGTGTAAAAGTTATGCCATCTGTTGTCAATCCCGCATTTTTAAGTTATACAGCCAATATACCGTGATATTTTCTCTAATTTTGGCTCAAAGTTTAACCTTGATTACGTGTATAGTGTTTGTTCTTATTTTTCAGAAATTTCTTAATTTATTTTTACAAAATAAAGGGGAATTTAGATTATGGCTGTTTTATATATATTTCACCTGTATCGATAATAGGAGCTTAGAGACCTGTAACGTTTCCAAGATTGATTGAAGTCGGACGAAAAATTTACTGCACAATCTGATATCATCACAGAAAGATTATACTTTTCAAAATTGCCGTGAATTTATGGATTTTTCAATAAGAAATTCTATTTTAATAAAAATTCCATTAATAAAAGTATGCATTTAGATTAAATTGAAATTGTTTTCTCTCATGTTCTTTTTTATCTATTTTTGATAAGAAAATTCACATTTTGTTTTGTTATGTAAACATACCTCTTAATAACAATAGAAAAACAAAAACTTTGGGGCTGACCTTAATCTAATAGCCAAGAAGTGGTTATTGAATGATTCTGTACTCAGCGAGACTTAATATAATCTACTTAAAAATAGGACTGTTGACTTGCCAACACGCAGGGTGGCTACAATCGGTTGACAGACCAAGGTCGATTCCGATTGTACTTTCGGGTCTTGGGGAACCCGCGTACCTGAGCTGGCTTAGCGGTGCCTAGGAATTTACAAGATTCTTTACCGTAGCTTAATGAGCGGAGTACAAACCGATGTACTCTTAAAACATAAATTGGTACCATGGGAATCGGGGGCCCCATAGTGGAATACACTATGCCCGATTGAGGTGAGGCGCCATTTGGCAGCTACGTGGTGGGTGTGGTTAATACCAATGTCGCGGGTACGGTCTTCGGATCGCAGGTGGGAGGTAACTGGCAAATGTAGCAATGCATTGCACTTATCCTATATAGGTTTATATAGTCTTCGCCACCAGCAGGTGGAGAGTCAGCTTGTAACTGATTCTATCTGTTAACTGCCAGTAATGCTACTTTATATACCACGTGATCATCAGAGCTGATGTCACTCTCAGAACCAATTGGAAGCGAGCGCTGAGTCTTTGATTTTTGTGATATCCATGTACACAATATCACTCAAATTATCCAAGTAAGTCACTCAGAGTTCTTCTTCTGAGGAATCTGAAGGTTGGGCCTGAACAGAAAATGTGATAAGCTCTCTCCTCTTCCTCCTCATAATATGCAATGACCTGTACTAATCCCGGTCAGTATACTAATGTGAGTCCTACCTATCCTCAGTAGGCTTTTTATTCTATTGTGATCAAGCTTAGACCAGAGATGTGATGCGAGTCAATATCTCTCGTTCGCCTGCTTTATTGAACTCAGTGAAATGAGGTGTTTTTTTTTTGGTTATAGTATGGCGGAAATTATGGAAAGACAAAGTGTGTCTTTCCATAATATCCACCTTACTATAACCAAATAAAAACACTTTATTTCTATGGATATCACCCCATGAAACCGCCGTCAGGTATTACTTCGTGTAGCAGGGATTGATCGAAATCACTACTCTGGGGAATTATCAGTATCGCGTTCTTTCACGTTCCTTCATATGTAGTTTTTTTAGGACGATTGTCGCAAGGACTTCGACAGCCTCCCAGGCCGTCCCCGAATTCAACATCATGGCCACTAGATTCTCCGGTGGCCTATTCTTTTTCCGCCTTGAATCGGGCACAGTAAAAGAACACGTCCTCTATGCTCTTCACCATTCCGTCACAAGTAGGGCATACTGGGCTAAAATCCAAATTAAAGCGGAATTGGTAAGCACGAAAACATCCGTGTCCCGACAAAAATTGTGATAGATAGTAACTAACATCACCATACCGACGGTGGGTCCATCTGCCATCGGTGGCATCATCCCAACGAGTTTGCCACGTCCTCTTGGACTCGTTTCTTTCCTCCGTAATTCTACGGATCGCGCCACAGCATCATACCGACCTCTCCGGTGGTTCAGCTTCTGTCGCTCATCTGCCAGTATTTCAGTCATTATCATTCTGGTCACAATACAAATGGCATCCTAAGACACTGTTCGGAATGCGCAGGCCACCCTCAATGCGCTCCTACGGAAGCCTGAGACAAATTCACTTATGAAGAACTTATCCGCCCATATTGGCGCAGCATACAGGAGGATAGACCGGACCACCTTTGTCAACTGGGTCCTCCTGTTCTGCCTGGGTCTCCAAGGTTCGGCATTAAGCGCACCAGTTCCGTCATTGTGCCAGCAGCCGTCCCACCAATATATAGTAGGTGCTCCTGAAACAGCAGCCTTACGTCAATAATCACCCCTAGGTACTATAGAGATGGTCGCGATATCACCTCATGTTCGCCTATATTAATGGTGAAATTCTCTCTCATTAGAACCCCTAGTGGTCTTCTTATAGTTGTGGTTCTACTTAGGCAATATTTTCAACAACAAAAAAAAAAACAAAATTGTGTCATTAAAGTGTAAATTTTTAATAGAAAAAATAAATTCAAACTGAAATCTTTCAAATTAAACAAATACTTTTGCTAATAGAGAAATTACCCATACCTACCCCCAACATCTTTGAAGTTTTTCTAAGTTCTACCAAAAATAAAAATATTTTTTTCTTAATTTTTTGGGCGTAATTTGTATTTTTTTTAAAAATTGTTTTGCATGAAGAATGAAAATTTTTACTTAAAATATGTGAACTTTTATTTAAAAGCTCTGCTTTTCTGCTTCAATTTGAAAAAATCGGTTGCCGAATCGCATCGAATGCTTATGGGGCCTATGGTGACAGTGCTCTATCTGAAACAACATGCCGAGATTGGTTTCGTCGGTTCAAAGACAACAATTTGAACTTGTGGGACAAGAAGCGTGAAAATCTTTTTGACGAAGACGATACCCAATCGCAAAAAATGCTCGCGGAGCAATTGGGTGTTACTCAACCAGCCATTTCCATGCGTCTGCGTGACGTGAGGAAGATTGAAAAGATCCCAAAATAGGTGCTGCATAAATTGAACGAAGGAGCGACGGCAAAACACATGTGAAATCTTGCTCGGCAGACAAAAAAGTTAGTCGTTCCTGCATCGGATTATGACAGACGATGAAAAGTGGATATATTTCGAGAATCCAAACGCAAGAAATCGTGGGTTGATTCCGGCCAACCATCTACATCTTCCCCAAGACCAAATCGCTTTGGACGGAAGATGATGCTATGCGTTTGATGGGATCAGCAGGGTATCGTCTACTATTAGATGTTGAAACCTGGTGAAACGGTCAATGTCCACCGCTACCACCAACAACTGATCAAATTGCGCCGTGCTCTGCGTAAAAAAAGGACGGATTATCAACAAAGGCATGACTAGCTGATTTTTCTCCACGACAACGCACCATCGCACACGTCAAAAATTGTCCGAAACTACTTGGAGACACTCAACTTGGATGTGCTACCCCACCCCGCTTATTCATCAGACCTGACCCCTTCCGACTACCACCTGTTTTCGTCGATGGGCCATGCGCTCGCTGAGCAGCACTTCGATTCTTACGAAGACGTCCGAAAATGGCTTGATGAGTGGTTTGCCTCGAAAGAGACGGAATTTTTTTGGCGTGGTAACCACAAATTGCCCGAGAGATGGGAAAAATGTGTAGCTTGCGAGGGCAAAAACACGTGTTTTTTCGACTAAAAAACAACGGATTTAAGCTTATACACCTGGTAAATAGCAATGATAGTATAAGGATCTGATGGAATGTCATGGGTATAAATATTATATAATAAATTTCTTTTTCCTTTCTATAATTTACTAAAAACAGCAGATTTAAGCTTATACACCTGGTATAATTACAAAAAAAAACCAAGTAAATTTATACTAAAAGAACGTTAGACTCTCTAGAAAATTAGGAGTCCAAAAATTCTCTAGATTTTTTATTACAATTGCCAGGAAAAATTAAAACGAAAAGAGGAACTTCCTTAGGACTTTTAATTTTCGAATAAATGTTTTATGGTATTTAAATAAAACTTTTAAAAATTTCCATCTCATTACTCTAGCGATCAGATATAAACTGTATCTTACTCTTGTAGATCTAAAATAGGATGACCCCGCGCCAAAGCAGCACACAAACTGTTATTATTTTAAGATATTTTCTTAAAGGCCAAACGATAAAATTTTTAATCTAAGCAATTGTACTTTTCCAATCTAAATATTAACATTTTGGATTAATTATTACCACAAATAGAATAGATTATAAGATTCTAAATTGGAAGGTTAGGTGGAGATGAAAAGAAAGATGAGTAATTAGTCGCAAGCAATAATATTGATAAGAAAATTATATTAATAAGTACACAAAATGCTGATACTCTTAAAAGGTAAACTTTACCATCTTTAGTATAGGTGCAGAAAAAAAATCGGATAATTCTCTAGGTTTTAATTACCATTGAAATCTGTAGGCAAATATTTGTGAAGCAGGTGTATTCCCCTTCGTCTGCAATAAATTAATAAATGTTGTGGCAATAATTACGGCAATCCGAATACCGGCTATGTTTTGTTGCGTAATTTCTCGAATGACGACAATTTTTTGTTATTTCCTTTGATTAACAGCACACAACCGAATGGATCCAGAGAATGCTACTGCCTGTAATCGTAGGTGTATTCGTCCAGCATGATAAGTAAACACAAACATGGTCTCATTGCGGCATTATTTCAAGGTACAAATAAGATAATCTCTTTTCGGTAATCACAATTAAAATCGCGATAATGGTCATCCCATACGACTTGAACTTTTTCTTCTACTAAGTTTCGCAAAATCTTCTCATTTACAAAATGGCATCCATCGCAAAATACTGACTCCTACAATTTAAGCTTCTTCCTTAAAAAATCATTTCTCCAATATTTACTAATAATAAAATTTTATTTGGTTTTTTTTCAAATTTATCCAGAAAAGTCCATAAAACGCGTTGAGTAGCAATGACAAGACCCCCACATTACTAATATTTATGAGTAGACCAACACCAGTGGTGAGTGAATCATGCCAGCAAATGTGATGCAAAATAATCTAGTTTACTTAATGTACTCATTAAGTAAACTCATTTAATTTGGTTTTAATTTCTTCGTATTTAATGCATAATTATTTTATTATTATTATTATTATTATTTTTCTTTCTAAATTGTACAGTCAATTAAAGCCAAGCGTAGCGTTAAAAACTTCTTATCAATTTTACTGGCAATTAATTGGAATCAAAAGTTTCTTAATCTGCTTTTGTTTTCGTAAATTTTTCGATATAATATTGTGATCCACGTTTCTTTTTTGAAGAGGTCCCAAATTAATCAATATAAAAATAGATTACTTATATAAATTCGGCTTATTTGAAGTAGAGGATATTTTAGATTCGTTGGTTGCCTAATGGCCTCATGGTTATGACGCCATAGAATGGTTTCTGTGCATTAAGAATTGTGTGGGCTTTAATTGTTCTTGATTTGATTTTACCTATAGTTGGTCGTGGAAGAGAGGGTGGGGGGTAAGGGGCCTATTTGGTGTACCTACTTTGACGTGAAGGATCAGCAACGTAGAGTTCCCGCCTAGTGTTATGTTACAGTCCATTGAACTCTGTTTGTTGATATCTGGAGATACGAGAGTCATTCAACAAGTACTTAGCCTACAAAAGAAAAATGAAAATTTTGGAAAGGTGGCAATTTATTTTTCCACATAATCTCCTTCAAGCTCGATACACTTGGCTCAGCGATGCTCTAACTTTTTTAACCCGTCCAAAAAATACATTTTCTCGAGGGAAGCAAAATAGGCCTCCGTGGCGACGATGACCTCCTCATTCGACCCAAATCTATTCCCGGCGAGTGATTTTTTCAGGTTTGGAAACAAAAAGTAGTCACAGGGGGCCAAATCTGGAGAGTACGATGGATGGGGCAGCAATTCGTAGCGCAATTCGACCAATTTGGCCATGGCGACGGCGGAGGTGTGAGCCGGCGCGTTGTCGTGGTGGAACAGCACTTTTTTCTTCGCAAAGCGGGGCCGCTTTTTCTTCAATTCGACGTCAAATCGGCCCAATAAGTCAGCATAGTAGCGCTCCGTGATTGTTTTACCCTTCTCGAGGTAATCGATGTGGATCACACCTTGTGAATCCCAGAAAACGGTGGCCATCACCTTTCCGGCCGATCGAACAGTCTTCGCCTTCTTCGGAGCACGTTCGCCGGGTGAAGTCCACTGTTTCGACTGTTCCTTGGTCTCTGGTGTGTACCAGTGAATCCATGTTTCGTCGACGGTCAGGAAACGACGCAATAACTCCGCTGGATTGCGCTGAAACAGCGCCAAACACGTCGCCGATGTGGTCTCACGGTTGCGCTTGCTTTCCGGTGTGAGCAAACGCGGCACCCATCGCGCCGACAGCTTTCTCATGCCCAGTTCTTCGTGTAGAATATGATGCACCGTTCCTACTGCGATGCCCACAGTCTCAGCTATCTTGTGAACCTTCAATCGACGCTCTGCCAACACGAGATCGTGGACTTTTTTAACGTTTTCCTCCGTAGCAGCCATTTTTGGGGCACCTGGGCGTGGCTCATCAAAAACCAACGTGCGGCCACGAACAAACTCGTTGAACCAATTCTTGACGGTCGCCATCGAAGTAGAAGAGCCACCATACACAGCATCCAAGCGATCTTTGATTTCGCTGCACGTTTTCCCTTCCAAAAACAAGAATTTAATCACCGAACGATATTGTTCTTTTTCCATTTTTGTTCAACCGACCGACACGCTCGCTTTCAAAGGCTCTCAAAACAAAACTAATAAAGGGAATCGACTGAAACTTCGACAGTAGGCTATTAAAAGAATGTACTGCACGATGGTAAATTTCTTTTATGACAGCAGTTCCATCGAGCGGTGAGGCTAAGTACTTGTTGAATGACTCTCGTAGGTGAGATACCAAATGTGGCATAAAAGTAATGCTGATTTCTTCCAACTATTTAAATTTTTATATAAAATATTTATGTTACTTAACGTGGCCTACCTTTCGTTAGACATAATACGAGGGGTGGTCTACGATCGTCGGGATTGGAATGCACTCGTTGTTCACCTTAACCTCCTCTTGAAGCAATTTTCACCTTCATCTCCTCTTAAATTAGCTCATACAGTCAAACCGTGGCATGTCTTTCATCCTTTCCGTGTTTCTTTAATGGCATGTGGACTCATCTTCCTTTTAATCTGTTATCTTTTATAATATTACCATCTAAAGGCAAGTGGCGTTAGTATGCCAACTCTACCATTCTACATAAACAAAATCTGTTTCTTGTGCTATGCATAAAGCAATCAAGCAATTCAACTCAACTCACACCTCTTGTGCTTCTATCTAGTCCCACCACTGACCAGCCACTAAAGATACAGCCGTACTCACAGTCAGTAACCAGTTATAAACCAATTATAACTGATTTGTAAGCGATACCACCCAGGATAACTGGTATCCCTGACCTCCAGTTCTAAGACTGTACCCGTGATATAGGTATTAAAGAACTGCCACCACGTTTCAGCTAATGGCACCTAATGTCTCAGCCAATGGCACCTTAGTACTTGGTCAGTACTCTCACTGGAAGAGCTACAGTAGAAGGAACCTCGACAAATCCTAGGCAGCAGTGGGTCAGCTTAGAACGGCAGGTTTACTAAGATCGATAGGCACTTCTGGTATTGATTATTGTTTGATCGTTTTCTCTGAAGAAACCCTTTTGCGGGATTTATTTTTATACAGCAATGTTATCCCCTACAAAGTTATTCGCCTTGCCAGCAGAGGCAATGTTTTCAGTTAAGCCTTCAATTGGACTCGCCTTCAGCTCTTTGCTTATACTCCTTTGGATATTATCGACAGTACCAAGATGACGTCTTGTCAAGTGCTTTTTGATTTTGGGGAACAAAAACATCACATGGACTGTGATCAGGGAAACCACAAGAACCTGTTAATGTAGATGGCCGTGCGATGGGAGTGCCGTCATGTTGGGTCATCCAAATATCTCCAATGTCCGATCTGATGCGAATAACCCTTTTTCTGAGCCTTTCAAAAAATCATTCATCAGCTTCAATGTGACTCGATGCTTTGACCACACAAGAATCCTTACTTGTTCCACATTTTCAACAGTTTTTATTTTTAAAGGACTCCCTGCTCTAGATTCTATTTTGATTAAAAAAATAGCTCTCCAAAAATGTAGTAGGTATCACATGAGCAAAAATGCAGTAGGTATTTTTCGCTCTCCAAAAATGCAGTAGGTACCACATGAGCATAAACCGAACATACCACCTTGATCAAAAAGTTACCGGAATTTATTCAGAAAATTAAAAATACAAGTTTATTCATCTAAAGCCATATTGTCCCCTTCAAAATAATCCCCATTACTTTGAAGGGGACGATATAGATTTATATTGTCACTTATGCCAGCGCTTGATCCAATCCTCGAAACATTTTTTATATTCGGTTTTCGGTATGTCCATCAGTGCTTCCTGCGATTTTTCCATTACTTCCTCTCGGCTGTTGAAACGCGTTCCCCGTAATGGGGTTTTTTTAACTCGATTGAACAGAAAGAAGTCGCAGGGAGCCAAATCAGGTGAATTCGGTGGTTGTTGGATGGTATTTGTTGCATTTTTCGTCAAAAAATTACGAATAATGATGGCACTGTGCGACGGTGCGTTAACAGGTGCAAAATCCACGAGTTTTCTGCCCACAATTCTGATCTCTTTCGGCGAATTGCTTCACGCAAAGGTCTCACAACGCCCAAATAATACTCTTTGTTTACTGTCCGGCCTTCTGGCAAAAATTCATGATGCACTACACCATTTTAATCCATGAAAACCGTGAGCATTTCCTTCTTTTTTGACTGAAAACAACATGGGTTTTTTGGTCTCGGCTCATTTGGTGAACGCCATTCACTTGCCTGATGTCTGGATTGCGTGTCGTACTCATAAACCGACGTCTCGTCTCCAGTAATGATCCTTTTAATGAATGTGGGATCGGATTCAGCCTCGCAAATCTAGTCTTTTGCGACGTTAGTACGGTCTCTTTTTTGCATGAAATTGAGGTCTTTTGGCACCAACTTGGCTGCTATACGACGGATACCCAAATCATTAACCAAAATGTCTTGGACGAATCCGGCAATGTTCAAGTCCTCCGCTATCTCTCTGATGGTTAACTTGCGGTTATTGACCAACATTTCTTTTACTTTATCAATGTTTTCGTCGGTTTTCGATGTCGATGGTCTGCCACTGCGTTCATCATCTTCGATTGACTCACGACCACTTTTGAACCGCTCGTGCCACTGGTAAACGACCGTTTTCTTTAGAGAATCGTTGCCGAAACACTTTTCCAACGTTCGCGCACCATTAAATCCGTTTTTTACGCAAAATTTAATACAAATTCGTAGTTGCAAATTTAAATCCATTTCTAAAATTGTAAAAAAAAAACGCCAACACACACAGAGATAGATGTACTTTTGGCTACGTAACATTTGCAAATGTGCTATGACGCTAAGATTTAGAGGGAATATCAACAACAGATGTACCAACTTTACAAAAAAAAAAACAGAACTCAAATCGGAACGATGGGAGCGCCACACTCAGAACTCAAATCTGAACGATGGGAGCGTCCGGGAACTTTTTGATCAAGGTGGTATATACAAACAAAATAAAATAAAGGAAAAATTTTACTAAACAACTAATTTCTATGTTCGTGATTGTGTCGCGCAAGTATCTATTTTTTTTAAATTTAATGTACAGTATCTTTTCTTTTTTATGGATTTTTTTTGTTATTATATTTTTTTCAAATAATCAAAATTAAAATCATTTTTAATTTTTTTTTATAAATAATATTTAATTAAACTAGAAATTTACAAAGCTTTATTTGCGAAATTCAATACAAATCCAGTTTTTTTTTCGAAGATGATTTTCGAAGTTTTTAATTTTTCTCTACCCAACAATATTTTTTGATGATTTAATAGAAAAAAATTAATTTGATTATTTTAAATCCTTTCTGATCACTCTTCAACCAAAAAAAAAATTCAAAATATTTGACGTCAAAATAAGTGTAACAATAATCAATTTTTCTATGCTCAGTGACGTAGATTGAGTGGAAATTGACATTTAATGTAATCTCGGGAAATACTAAAAAATATCTAGAAAAAAATACTATGAAAATGATACTCTGTTATGAATAAGTATTTCTATTCAAATACCCTTACCTCTTACCTCCTACCCCCCTACCCCTTAAATTTAAAAAAATTCTTTTCTTTAAAAAAATTAATTTTTTTATATGAAAAAATATATTGTATTTTTAACATGCATATCTTTTATACTATATAAATACTAAATAGTTACTGCTTGACAACAAACTGAACTTTTCCAATCAAATTGAAAATTTCCGTAATTATCCGAGTCGAGAAAAAAATAAACCAAAACATGTCATTAATATCAATAATACTCGTTATTTTCTACTTAATTAGTTTATTACTTATTAAGTCTTAAAAGAAAACCGAAAATATATGCTGATCATCCCTAATTTGAAATGGAAGTTTTGGAAAGTAAAAGCAAATTAAACTTTTCTCATCAAATATAAGTCAAATACTTTAAATAATAATAATTATTGTTATTATTTTACATCAACAATAAGAAAAAATCAATTAGTAATAATTCTTATGATATCAAAGTGCTCTGCCTTCACATAAAAGAAAACAACTTTTGCACAACCTAAAAAAAAACGTGCAATTTATCTACTTCCGTTAATTGACTCCTTATCAGACTTTGCCAAAAAATTTCGTAGGTCATCGAAAATTGCTTATTGAAATTATTGAATTATGACAAAAACGTTTCTTCATTTATTTATATATTTTTTTTTTGGACTGATGACGATTCTTTGTTTTTACTTTTATTTACTACTCGCTCAGCTTATAGTGTACTCTACATGCTCACTCTCCAAAGGTGTATTCTCACACAGGTATGTGTACATGCATACATATGTAGTCTACTAAAGAAAATAAATCAAAGGTCACTAATAAGATATATTCCCTACTTCTACTTCTACACAAGATACGTAATATTTCAACAACAACAAATTAAATGATTATTACTAATTAATAATAAATAATAAAATTTGTTAACAATTAAAATAATTTTAAGACATGCGTTGTGCAAGTAAATGATACTTTTTACGCAATCCAACGTGTACTATCCAAAATAGGGTTGAGAAGTCAATAGTCGTAGGTGAACACATCTTGAACTTGAACAAGTCAATTTGACAATATTGTTTTTTCTTTTGGAGTTGCATTTTCTTCTTTTTTTTTAATGGCAAATTGTGGAGACAATAAAATAACATTTTGGAGTGATTTTCATATTCATTAATTAATTACATATACTCAACATATTCAATACTCAATTTAATAGTACATTAACCCCGGTATAATAAATAGTAAGAAAATGGAATGTAAAATTTACTATCAGTTTTGTGCCACAAAAAAAAATCGTTAATGTTTGTTGTTATTTGTTAAATGTTGTCTGTTTTGAAGGTCTTTTTTCGTAATATTTTGACTTAAATTATCTTTTGTTTGATAGAAAATTTTAAATAATTCTAAACTTAGATTAATTGCTTTGGACTATTTTTTATTTCCTAATTTTATAAAAAAGTATCACAAAAAATTTTTTTTTCCATAATATTTGATAGTGTTAGGCAGTGAAAGTGCTGATCAGCTGGCTATAAAAACACTCGAAACGCCCATTGATCACAGTTATCCCCAATCTGCTTCGTCTACTAATACAATATCAACTTACACATAGATACTTTTTTGTTGACTCATTGGGCAACCATCAATAAACCAGTCTTTTTTTTCATTTTCATACCGAAATTTTGGATCAAGGATGCTCCTCAGCGTATATGCGGTTGGTGATCCCAAAAACAAAGACCTCAATGAGAGCAGTTAGTTCAGTTCGGTTACTGAGAAGCATCCTCGCTATCCCTCGCATATTTTATGAATACCACCTGATCAAAGATTACTTAGGGAGTAGGATTTCTTCCATCATGAAGCTCATGGAGATAACAATCTCACGTACTCTTCAAAAAGGCAAATGCTCTCATAGAAGGCTCCTAGCAACTATCTACAGAATATTACATACCAAACTAACAAATAAATTGTTTGCAATTAATACTTTCTATTTTTAGAAGTCTAGACTGAAAATAACAGCGTATTATTTCACGTTTTGATAAGTCTAATCAGATCAAGACCTAGAAAAAGTACTCATACAGAAGAGACTTTTTCGAAAAAGCATGTTTTTTCTGTACAATAAATTAAAAAAAAAAACATAAAAATCATAAAAATTTTCAATCTTCTGAAATTAAATCTGCTTTTCTTCATTTTTCCAATTAAGATTTAAGAGAAACTTCTGTCCTGAAGCAAATTTCCTAACAATTTTTAATTTTACCAGGGGTATAATCTTAAATCCGCTGTTTGGTCCTAGATGGCGTGAGTGAGCGTCTTAAGCTATCATGGGCACGCCATCCTTTTTTTTATGAGTTTGACATCTGTCAACATTAATCAGTGCATATAATAATCAGTACACATTATCGGAAACAACGTGCCGAGATTGGTTTCGTCGATCCAAAGACGGCAATTTTGACTTGTGGGACAAGAAGCGTGAAAATCGGCCTAGGAAGGTTGAGGACCATCAATTGCAGGCTATTTTGGACGAATGCGATACCCAATCGCAAAAAATGCTCGCGGAGCAATTGAGTGTTACTCAACCAACCATTTCCATGCGTCTGCGTACCATGGGGAAGTTTGAAAAGATCGGAAAATGTGGGCCGCATGAATTGAACTATAGGCAGATGGAGTGACGCCAAAACACATGCGAAATCTTGCTCGCCAGACAAAAAAGAAAGTCGTTCCTGCATCGGATTGTGACAGGCGATGAAAAGTGAATATATTTTGAGAATCCTAAACGCAAGAATCCGTGGGTTGATCCCGGCCAACCATCAACATCTTCCCCAAGACCAAATCGCTTCGGACGGAAGACGATGCTGTGCGTTTGGTGAGATCAGCAGGGTATCGTCTACTATGAGATGTTGAAATCTGGTGAAACTGTCAATGCCCACCGCTACCACCAATAACTGATCAAATTTCTCCGTGCTCTGCGTGAAAAAAGGACGGATTATCAACAAAGACTTGACAAGCTGATTTTCCTCCACGACAACACACCATCGCACACGTCAAAAATGGTCCAAAACTACTTGGAGACACTCAACCTGGGAGGTGCTAGCCCACCCCGCTTATTCCCCAGACCTGACCCCTTCCGACTACCACTGTTTTCGTCGAAGGGCTACGTGCTCGCTGAGCAGCACTTCGATTTTTACGAAGACGTCCGAAAATGTCCTAATGAGTGGTTTGCCTCGAAAGAAAAGCAATTTTTTTGGCTTGGTATCCACAAATTGCCCGAGAGATGGGAAAAAAGTGTAGATATCGTACTTTGAATAAATTTGTTTTTGCTTTCTATGAAAAAAACATGTGTTTTTTTTGACCAAAAAAACAGCCGATTTAAGCTTATACACCTGGTAATTATATACATTTTTAAAGCTATTCTGCGCACAATATATTTGTCCCATGTTTGTAATATTGTTACTTATTAAAAAATTCTCCATATTCCTCTAGACCTTTAAATAATCTATTAGTCTTCGGTCAAATGTTCGGACAATTAATTAAAACAACTCTATCGTTTCCTAGATAATAATAAAATTATTCCTGATTACCAATTTCGCTTCCTAAGATTCCACAATCCACTAATGTCATGAGGTTGTGTCATGATAGAGGAGTACTTTTAGATATTTGCCATACTTTTGATCGTGCGGACTCCTTTGAAAACGAAAGAGATTCCTTCCTTCTATATTCTACTTTATCTTAAATTCATTAATTTCGTTAAATCACTTCCAATGGGCAGTTAATACAGTAACCTCAGAAATATATCCTATTTTAGCTGCAGCCTAACGAGGCAGTATATTTATTAGTCAAGATAATTCTCAGATCATACTTACTTCCCACACAAATTTTGACATAGCTTCTAACAGTAAGTAAACTTTTAATACATGGCTCAATTATAAAACCTCATTGGACTTATAGAATTTAACGTTAGGATTCAATCAAACGTTCCAATTAGCTCTCACATTCTGTCGGTACAATCCTAGATTCTCTGCAAAATTGTTGAGGCCCTCTTTTATGTATGCTTCGCGCTACAAAAAATTTCATTCTTATTTATCCTATCATCAAAATTTACTCGTATAAGAAATTTCGTCTACACATATTTATTACCCTCCCCAAAAACACTCCGCGGAGACTTTAGAGACAGAGTCGTTGAGATTTATTAGAATCTATTAGCTCTTGTTAAGTGGAGAAACGCCATTGTATGTTTAGTCCCATCCTTCACTTAATTGAAAATAAAATTTTAAAGTTAAAAAAAAAATTTCTAATTGTCAGACGGACAGATAGAAGCTTCTTAAAGTGCACCCAAGTTTAACTATACTAAGTAGACTCAAAGTCCCTAAAAATCATAAATTCCCCGCTTAAGATCGTATGTCCAAAATTGTGACATTCCCTTTAATGTTGAAATTATATAAACATAAAAAGTGGCATATTATACACAATAACCCATTCACTTTCGCCTTTCTCCTTTAAAAAACTTTCAATAGTAAAGGATGTAGAGAACATGCCTTTGCATAAAAGGGGAAAAGTCTGTCAACTTTTGGTATTTATTTTTGGAGAAGGGGATGCATAAATTTCGCACTTGACCTATTAAAATGCATGTGATTTTAAGTTCACATGCTATGTGGGGTTATTTTTTTTCCTTTCGAATCAACTTCGAGAAAATTACTTCAGCAACTAGGTTTTCAATCTTAAGCGAAAGTTAGAGAAGTGGTTGAAAAAAATTGGGTCGAAAGAATATTTAGGCGGGGGTGGTTTTATATAGATTTAAAAAAGTTTTCTTTACTATTACACGGGATCAATTCACCATCTAACTTCAGATACGAAAGTTTATTGAGTTAAATAAGTGCAAGTGTTTATTTAATTGTTCAAAAGAGAGAGAACAAAAATATAGGAATAGAAAGTATAGCATTTGCCAGGAGTTAAAAAGGAACAAGTTTCATGTGCCACTTCCTACAAAATTCCCTGAACCGATCGAACAATTGAACGGTTTTTGGCGCAGCGGCAAAGCAACAGGCATCATCGATACTATGATGCCCAATGAACGAATACACCGGTAAACGTGAACGAGGCTGCTGCAAAGGTGGGAATCGCGATAACAGTAGCAATACGAGTAAGAGCGGCAGTAACAGCAGCAGGAGCAGCGATAAGAGTGAGCAACTTCAGTATTGCACTGCGCTCCCAATAACACGTTCTCTCTTGATCCTCCGCACAGCAAATTTCTCATTTACTAGGCTGAGGCGAACGCATGGTGATGAGTAATTAATTTCAATGGCGTTCAAACCGAATACTTTAAGAAAACGCTGCCGAGAGATAAAGGTGTGTAACGCGCGTCGCGATCATGCTTCTTGCGAGGCGGGCGGTAAATATCTCACCTTTTCGGGTGACTTTGATTTTACTGCATCGACGAGACATTATTAATACACCTGTTGCCGTGGTCGGCATTTTTCAATTGAGTTTTGCCGTTCGAAGACTTATTTCCATCGGAGTAACACCTGAATTAACTGAGTGTAATTTTTCAAGTCAATTGGTTTTCTTACATTGAAACCTGATACAGTCGTCTTGTCTAGCTGAGTTTTTTTTTCTTCTCCTAAACATTTTATTATATTTTAATAATTGTGCAATCAAATAAGATCAAACAAAAAAAAACAAATAAAAATATTTGCCTTAAAAAATAATTAAGTAAAAGTTTTAAAAGAGTAATTTTTAATGCAAACTTATTTAATTATTAGTGAAAATTAGTTTAAAGTTAGTTTTTTTTAATTTGTAATATCAATTTTTAAATTTGTTTTCTTTGATATTTGATGTGATTTTGTGTGTGGTGCTGCCAGTGTATTAATAATTCAAGTTTACACAATTTTTTTTTTAAATATATAACTAACAAATAGTCTAAGAGAAAGGGAGTAATTACTGACTTTACCTTCAACTGAACATTTCGGTTCTATACGTTGGGGGGTTGCTCCAGATTTTTCTGTTACTGCTGAATACATTTTTAACAGGTGAATAGAATTTTTTTTAAATATACACGTTTGAAAATAAAAAAAAATAGTTTTTGTGTTCGTCAAGAAGATAAAAAAAGTCAGAAAAAATATAAAAAATTCAAAAAAATTTAGTGATATTTTTCTGTCGGAATAATTAAAATATTATTAGGTTTTTTTCTATATTTGAATTTAAGTTTTAATAGAAATTTTAAATTAATAGAAATTTAAAAAAAATAACATTAAATTTTCTTTACACGAACACTATTCATAGTAAGCTTACTTGCAGTGGTTTAAAAAAAAACATTTAAATAACATTTTTTTTATTTATTCTTTAATTAAAAATTAAGTATAGAATACTATTATTACTAATATTTTAAATCTTTAAGTTTTCTAACATTTACTTATTATCGCTATTATTGGTAATATTTATTATCTCTTCTCTTTTTGGTTTTTGTTCTATTAAAATATAATAAATTTTCGATTAATTCTCGTTGCTGTCATAATAATATTAATATTGTTTTTGCATATTGTTAATGTTTTCAATATTAATTATTGTAAACAAAATGCAACAAAATTTGCAAAAGATAATTTTATTACTATATTGACAGAAATTTAATATTTTATAATATTGCTTTTCACATTACAAATAAGTTTAAAAAAATTATAGTAATTAATTTATAATTAGTTTATTTAATCGTTTGTTTACTTTTGATAGGTAAAGGTTTCATAATATTTATTGTTTTATTAAGCTCTAAAATTTAAATATAATTCAGTAAACAAATCTTTCAAATCAAATTTTGTCAGCCCAAAGTTTTATCAATAACAATTTTTTTAATAAAAATTTTTTCAATAAAAGTTTTTAGAGCAAACATTTTTTAAGAAAAAATTTTTAAAAGTTTTTGGTAGCAAAATTTTAGTAAAAGTTCTTGCAGCAAAAATTTTTTAAGAAAAACTTATAGAAAATTTTTAAGAAAATATTTAGTCAGTCCAAATTTTTTTGCACACATTTTCATTCCAAACCTTTTTAGCAGTTCGAATTTTTCAAGTACAAATTTATTCAGTAAAGTTCGTTAGTCCAAATTTTTCAAGGATATTTTCAGTAAAAACTTTTTTCAACTCTTTTAATTACAAATTTGTAATTCAAAATTTTTGTAGTAAAAATTTTTTCAGTGCAAAGTTTTGTATTCAAATTTTTCCATCACAAATTTTTTAATGAAGATTTTGCTACAAAGTTTTTACATGCTTTTTCAATTATTACTTAAGAAGAGCTCTAAGTTTAATTAAAAATTTATTTTAATTCACAAAGGAAACAAATATTTACATATTTTTATAAGAGAAGAAAAAAACTTTTTTTTACTTGAAAATTAAATCAAATTATTCATTTTTTTTTTTTGTTAAATATAAATATTCTGCCAGAACTAATTTATAATCAATTAGTTTGTATTGTGGTTGGAATATGATTTAACGCCTGGCACGATTGCACCTACAACAATTTATAAAACGTGCAATTCAATTAACATTGAAAATACTGTAATTAGATTTTATTTATACTATAATACTTTACTAATTATTAAAGATTTTACTACTAAACTAACTATCGAACACACATAATTGATATTTTTAAATGATATTTTGGACATTCTTTTGCTTATATCACATTTTTTATATTCCAATACTCTGTCTAAGAAAAATTTCTTAAATATAAACAATTTTTGAAATAACTTAAAGAAAAAAAACATTATTTCTGATTTATAGGAAAAACACACTCACCGTTAGAATATTTGCCAACGATTGGCAGATAAAATTTACTAAACGAAATGTCAGTTACATAACCAAGAAAAAAATTTAGTTTTATAGAAAAACTACATAGAATTAAGACTTTATAAATAAAAAGCAAAAAAGCCAAGAGTTCAAATTGAACAACTCTTATAAAAGAGGAAGGACTTTATATCATTTGGAATATATTTTCAACACAACAAAAATGAGTTCAGAAAAAATGAGAAAGCTCATCTTCACATCAAGTCTGATACTCTTAATATTACTAAATTTCGTTAAATGTGATATAATTATAACAGTTCAAAAGCCACCACCCCTGGAGCCTCCAGCTCAAGAATTTCCACAGTCCGCCGTCTCCAATGGAACTGAATTTCCGACATTAACTGACAGTATGGAAATTACGGATCTACCTGTAAATACAACAGAAGAACAGAGCACTGAAGACGGTGATTCTAATGCTATACCGGAGCAGATAAAACCAACAACAGAAAATCAAACAGAAACGACTCCCACTTCAATGTCTCCATTAGATATTATTGAGAAGATTCTCACAAACATATCCTTGGAAATATCGAAAAACTTAACAGAGTCATCTGAAAGTAGCAGTTCCACGCCATTAACAACGACGAGTTTACCAAAAAGCTCGACTGAGCCATTGAGAAACTCCTCGGATCCAACAAAGTTTTCTTCAAAAGAAGCCAACCAAACGGATTCATCGGCTATCATGAAAGTGTCGACCGTACCTCCATCGACAACCAATAGTTACGTAATTAATATTAGTGTAACCGATGATGGCAATATCGTTTTACCAGAGGATGTTCTGATCCCTCCAGCCGATGTCAATGCCAGCATAGCTCAAATGGATACAAAACCAAGTAAAAAAGGACAAATTATAATCAGGTAAACTAAAAAAAAATTTTTTTTCTATTGATACATTTTTTAAAATTTTTTTTTGATATTTACAAATTTCCCCATCAATATTTTTTACGAAAATAGGGTCTAAATTTTGTTATATTTACCAAAATTTTCGTAATCTCTGAAATAGTGTTTTGTAGCCATTTCAGTTCCATTATTTTTTTACACAAAAATTCCTCTGCATATTTTCTAGATTTGTTCACGCAAAAAATTATAAGAGGTCTCTTATTTCATAAAATTTCTTCCAAATGATAGCAACAAAAATGAGTTTACAATTTCAGCACAATTCGTACAATAAAACAAATTGACTTTGACGCACGTTATTTTACACGTACGTGGTTGATATTAAACATATTTTGCATCAAAAATTTCAACGGATTTGGGTTGTAATTAGACGGATTAGTTATTTTTGGGTTGTAATTAGACATTACATTACAGTAATTAGACATAGAAAAATATCTAATTACAACCCAAAATAACTAATAACAACGGATTAGTTATTTTGGGTTGTAATTAGACATTTTTCAACATTTTCTGATACTCTCTTTTCAGCTTTACGCAAATTTGTCTATCTTATACCTTACTTTTAAAGGAATTTAAAAAAAGTCTAAAATTACAGCTCTAATTACACAGATTTTAACTGGTAAATCGAATAAAAAGTGCTTCGGAAATCCTTTAATATTTCAGCACCTAATTTTGTTCAGTCAGTTTTTTTCAGCGTCAAAGTTAAAACAGCGAATTTTAACGCGCGTAATACTCGTATTACATGCTGTTATTAATTCTAAAAAAAATTCTCGAATTTTCAGTTAAAATTTTTATTAAATTATTAAATTTGATATTTTTTCTTATTCACATAAAAAACTGATATTTCTGATTCTGAATTTAATTTTTAAAATTCTACATTTACTGATGCTCTCCATTCAGTTTCAAAAAAATTTCTCAGACCTTATTCCTGGTATATTTTTGCTCATGTTTTAGTCCAAATTACTAAGATTTGGAGTGGTACACCAAATAAAAAGTATCTCAGATAGCTCAGAATTCGACTTAATGTAAGATTTCAAAACCTTTCGCACATTAAAACATCTGATTTTCACGCACGTGATTTCTCACGCACGTGGGTAATATTTAACGAAAACTAATTTCCAGTTTAACCAAATTTCTGAGTTCATTTATATTTTTATTCATTTCTGGTTGCTAATATTTCAACATTTTCTGATACTCAGCTTTATTTTTAGACCATAATCGAAAATGTCTATCCAAATCTGGAGTGTAGAATAGAAAATTCCATAAAAAGTATCTCAGATACTCTCCATCCCATAAATTGACTAATTTTTTTTTTCCATTAAAAAGTTCCATTGTGGACCAAATTCTACTCTATGTAGGGTTGGAGTCTAGAATTGCCCTACGATATTTTCTGCCTGTCGTAAGAGGTGACTAATAGGAAAAATGGCGATGGGAGCTCTTCTTGTACCCTATAAAAAAAGGCTTTTATTTTAACAAAATTGATCATCGCAATAGTCATTTGAAAATGACGTAAATTCTGATGAAATCTAGCCTTTTTTATATACGTAAAAAACAAACTTTCAAATTTCATCAATAATTGATTATAATTCAATTTACAGTTGAATAAAAATAAAAACCAAAAATCCAACTAAATTTATAAGTAATATTAAATCAAGTATTAAATTTTATTGCCTATTATAAATTATATTCATAAGACCTGGTATTTAATATAGATTTTTATAAAAGACTCCGACCTTTTTGAATAGTAACCAAGTGCCTTTGAGGAATATTTGATGTTGTATTCTTTTCCACAACCCATTAGAATTAATCCTCCTATAAGTACAAATTTAATTAATTATTTTTATTTACTGTATATAAAGAAAAAAATACTTAAAACGTTATCAGTTAAAAAAAAGTTCCATTCAATTCAAAAAGTTATATTTTAACACACGACACTAATTTTTCAAACAGAATAAATCGGAAATTTTCAAATTTTGATAATTTTTTTCCCTTTTTTTTTCTTGTTTAAGATTTAAGGAGTTCTTATTAATTCCTTTTATATTTCTTTGTTGGTATATATTGTAGAAAATGCCGACAAATAAAAATCAGAACGCACTTGATTATTGCATTTCCTTTACAATAATTCCGTATATTTTTTAAAAAGGTATTAATAAGGAAAAACTTATGTTATCATTTCTGATTATAAGAGTATATTTTGACGGATACTTATTACGTATTGTTTGTGCTCTTTTATTAACTATTTTAAAAACTCTCTTCTGCTTATTAATTACTCATAGACGCATAGTCATATAGGAAGTTGATATCCGAAACAAACAAAAAGGAAATTGTATTTTTTTTTGCTTATTTTTACAATATTATTAATTATTTTGTGATTTTCGCCTATTGCAGCATACAATTCGATTATAGTTAAATTTAAATTTGATATAATCAAAAATCAAAACAAATAAAAAAATACCCCTTATATGAGTGAGTACATAAATTATTAATTAATTTTATATGTAAAATAATTATTTCAATCGTAAATTTCATAATAATACTTAATATCATTGAATCGGTATCGATTATTAATAAAACAATTCTCTTATCAACATCCTATTATTAACGAAAAATTGATATAACTTCAATTATTAAATGCTACTTAAAATTTTCTATAAATAATCCATCTAAAAATAATCCAAGAAATAAAGAAAATTGTTATTTGTCGGAATGGGGGAGGAGGAGGGAAAATGAAAAGTATCTAAAAATAAATTAATGATATCAGGGAGCTACTTACTTGTTCTCTTATCAATATTATAAATAGTATTAACTTTATTAACTGATGCAATAAATATTAGTGCTTAAAAATCACTAAGGCAGACGACTTACTTATCAATGGGAAGAATAGTAATCATATCAAAACCCAAATAAAAAGAATATAATTGAAAGTGTCTTGCTACCAATTGTTATAATTATCGATATTTTTTTCTTCAAATATTTTTGTTATCAAATTTTTTTTTAGAGTAAGAAAACACTTTATAACATCCAAAATCCCTGTCCAGTACCCGGTTTGGATGGCTTTGTTTGGAACGATATTGAGAATTTCGTTTAATATGTTCAGTTTTGTAAAAGAAAGCAAGCAACTTAATATACTTCCGTGCAATCTTCAAGCAAGAACTGAGCATAGGGACGGTTCCGACCATCTAACAAGCGGACTGTAACTTTGTGGAAGTACAAGAAACGAAAAACTGGTCACAATAGTCTTGCTGCTTCAAATACATTTCATTGCTCCAGGAAGAACCCGGTACTAGATGGGATTGCACTTCGTCTTATTCACTTGCGGTGGATACCGAGTCATGTAGTTCCCAGAGTATTCGCGTCATTCATTAATCTTAACAGCTCATGGCAACGAACAGCATCGACTTCCACCAGATGGACAAAATGGGAAAAGATTGAAACATTTCTTCGTACACACTGATAGACCATCGCCAAACCCATGTCATGCACTCGATAGCCAACCCGAAAATCTTGACAAGAAAATTCATATTGGTCATACGACAATCACCCACGACTTTCTCATTGATAATCGTGGATATTCTTTTTGCCTATCTTATGGCGTTCGTTAAACTTTTAGCATAATTACTAGATCCCAAACTACACCATTCTCTAGTTCTCTCTTCAATCTTTTTACACACACTTATGTAATCCACAAAATATAGTCGATACTCTTCCTGTAACCAAATTAATAAAATACGAGGGTCGTTCAATAAGTCCTTAGAAAATCCGAGAAATTGCGCTCGTAATGTCGGTAAAGATTGGTAAGACTCATTATCGACAGGAAAGTTGTCAAAATTTCAGCTCGATCCATAGCGTAGGTCAATTTCTATCGTCGATTAAAGTTAACGACATTTATTTTTGCATAACAATGGAAAAAAGCGAGTTTTCATCAAACATCTCCATTTGAAAGGCTTAAGCCCGAAAGAAATCAAAGCCGAGTTGGATGCAGTTCATGGCACATCTGCACCTGTGTTTGCGACGGTTTACAATTGGGTGAATGAATTTAAACGTGGCCGTTCATCCACAAAAGATGAACATCGTTCAGGACGCCCAGTTGAGGTGTCTAATCCTGAAATCAGCGACAAAATCCACAATCTGATTTTGAACGATCGGCGAATTAAAGTGCGCGAATTAGTTGAGGCCACGGGCATATCACAAGGTACAGTCGCTTCAATTTTGCATGAAAAATTGTCTGTGAAAAAAATTTCGGCAAAATGGGTGCCGCGTTTGCTCTCAGAGGAGAATAAGCGCAATCGTGCAGTGAACTCTGAGGCTATGCTGGCACTCTTTCATCGCAATCCTGCCGAATTCCTTCGTCGATATATCACTGTGGACGAAACCTGGATACACTACTACAGTCCAGAATCGAAGAGATAGTCATCACAGTGGATTTTAAAGGCAAAAACTGTGTCATGTGAAGAAGGCAAAAACTGTGCCATTGGCCGGCAAGGTGATGGCCACGGTCTTTTGGGATTCGCAGGGCTTAATTTTTATCGTCTACTTGAAAAAAGGAAAAACAATAACAGGAGCGTATTACGCGTCGTTATTACAACGGTTGAGCGGGAAAATCAAAGAGAAACGCCCCCATCTAAAGAAGAAAAAAATCCTCTTGCATCAGGACAATGCGCGTGTGCACACCTGCGCTGTTTCCATGGCCAAAATTGTGGAATTGAGAATGGAATTGTTGCAGCATCCCGCTTATTCACCAGATTTGGCCCCGAGTGACTATTTTCTTTTCCACAATCTGAAAAAATGGCTTGGCCGACGACGGTTCACTTCCAACGAAGACGTCATTGCTCAAACGGATGAGTATTTTGCAGAACTTCCGAAATCCTATTTTTTGGACGGGATAAACATTTTTTAAAAAAAAAGGTTGGAAAAGTTTACGTGTACTGAGCTACGTATAAAAGGAGATTGTGTTAAAAAATAATTTTTTTTTTTTAAAAAACAGTTTTTTTCCATCTTTTTCTAAGGACTTATTGAACGACCCTCGTACCTTTCCACAAACTTCTCCATTTAAGACCTCATACCAGAAATTCCTTTATAATCTGGTACCCAATGCGGCGGGATATAATAGGTACAAATGATCTTTACAGTAAAGAAACTGGCACTGAAAACAACAACCTTATGGGCATTATAGTGTTTGTTGCTTAAAGCATGTTTTACTGACAACCGTACCTGATCAAAGTTGTGCTTACTCAGCCACAGACTTTTAGGATACCACAAGAAACCTTCTTAAAACGGCAGCCATCTTGTTGAATTTCTGAAAATTATTTTAAGATCATTTGTTGGTGCATCGGTATAGATATATTCAGCTCATGCTTAAGGATATTGAAGTTATACAGGGACTTGGTTTATTTTTTTTTGAGTTTCTTTTGAGTTGATTAGGAGGATACGAATATGATTCCTTTCCATTTCTGACGGGATTAGGGAGAGTGAGGAACAGTTTCGTTATGAGGTTTGTTATACAAAAAGGTTTCTATGTTTTAGGTTGATTTTGTTTGGCCGCCATTTTGGTTTGGATAACATTTGACAGTTGTAGAGCGTGATCAATAACAATTTATTAGGGATCATTTTACGTCGCAACCACGTGTTGAAATAATTAAAACATTTTATTTAAATAAATTGTGCAATTGTGAAAATTAGTGACTTTTTTGGTGTTAATCATATGCCGAGCAAGCGTGTAATAAATAATTTTGAAAATATTGGGAGATAAAGCAAATACAAGGTCGGGTGGAAAAAAAATAGAAAATGTGGTGGGTGTATAAATTGGGCAAAGGAAGTGGGAGAGAACTAGATGGAATATCTCTCCCTGGCCATGCCCCATTTGACAGGTTCTTTTTCATTTTCTACACATTGTACAATTTGTAACACATATATGCATTTTTTTATACACACATTGTCATGAGAACACAGTCGCTCCTATGGAGCACATAGCGGCACTAGAAGACTCCGTGAACTCTCTTCCATCTGCTTCTGCCTTGGGATTTTGCCTGAGGTACGGTCTTGGGGTTTTTTTTTTTTGCCTGAGGTACGGTTTTTGCCCTGAGTACGATGAAAGCCAAATGAGTTCTTCAGGTACGGTCCAGATGCTTCTTCTTGTGCTGTTTCTTTGATAGGGTGTGTTTTTTATATTGTAGCTTGCGGCTTATCAGACCAGCGAAGCAACCTCCAGTGACGTTGGGGGACCCTACGGACTACATATATAAGGCTTGTAGTTGGGCCTTTCACCCCAGCACCAATGCCGGGATTGCGGCAGCGGGAATCGAACCCGCCACCTACCGAGTGGGAGTCGGTCGCCTTGACCATTGCACCACACACTCACTCCTTGTTTGCAGAGCCCCTATTGACACAACGGCGACGATCTCTTCACAGCATCGGGAAAACTGCCTATAAGCTAAAAGTCCAATGGATAGTTGGAATAGGAGAGAATTCGGGAAGGATCAGGGAAAGCGAGGAAGAATTTCATTCTCGACCGTAAAGATCATAATCAAGGATGTCCATTATTCCTGCACCTTTTGTACAGAAAAATTTTTGTTTGAATAATGTCCATAATCGAGGAATGCAATGTAGTCGGAACGGGAGGGATTTATATCTGACGATGGGAATAAGATGTAAAAATAATTTTTTATAGATTTATTTTTCTCTAGAAGTTGTCAATAGGCAAACATAAAAGAAAACACTTCTTCGTCATCCAGAAAAGCCCCTACTATATCTGCTAAGCTATTTGGGGAAAATATTGTAATTATTTTATTATTTTTTCATGTTCGTTCTGTTTTTTCCCTAAGTGACCTTTGTCAAAAATAATTTAAAATTTTTTTCTCTTAATGATTTCCTCAATTAAAATCGTACTAAATTAAAAGAAAATAAAATCACATGAAAAATGGAAAAGTTTTTAGATGACACTGCCAAAAAGCAGACCTAAACATGACTAAGAGAATTTTCGAAAACACTTTGCCAGTATCTTCCGGCACCAAAGAGTACTCTTAACTTAAATACGTTCGAACACACATTCAGACAAGTATAAATATTATCAAATCATCAAAATATTAAATGGAAAATCTTGTAAGTTAATAAAAAAAAATTACAAAAACATTGATAAAAAATTAAAAATAAAAAATAATTTACGGAGAAAAATCGATGTTAGGTAATTCTCTGATTGCTGTACGAAAATTAAAATTATTATTTTGATTTATAAAATGCTTTTTGTGTTGGAAAATTGCTTGCAAGAAAAGAAAAAAACAATAGAAAAGAAGACAAAAATTTGTAATATTCTTGAAATGATTTATGATTAAAATTCGCACAAATTGTTATGATGCGTAAATTTTGCGTAAACAATAAGAAAAAAATACCTTAAACTACACATGCCTGTAATATAGATGAATTGCATGAAAAAAAATACCTGTAATAATGTAAAAATCGTAACAAATTATAACACCTAAAAATTCTTATCGAAAGAGTTGGGAAAAAATTTATGTTAAAACAGGGAAAAATAACACTTGACGCTGGTTAAACTTCCGGTAAAATGCTTAGGAATTTTTTAATTTGTTTTTTATTTTATTATTTAAACTGAACTTTTAGTTATAGACAAGTCAGCAAATAAGCAAAAAGGGTGAATTTTATTTTGATCAATATTATTAGGTAGGTGATTTTAAGAATTTTACATCCACTTTCCTAAATTGAAGGATTCTTAAAAGTCTAAGATGTGATTTTTAGAAAATATTTAAATTTCTGGTAATCTTTGAATGTTTTTGTTTTATTAACTTTCAATAATAATGTTGAAATTTGTGCCTGGCCAAGTGAAGATTTTCCTTAGTTTTTCTGCATGGCTAACTGTACGATGTGGACTTCGAAAAAATCCATATTAGACTAATAGGTTATCTAAAGTACCAAGACGATATGCTTTTAAGTGTTTTTTTGATATTAAGGAATAAAAAAGAACGTTATCATTTCCATCAACGATCACACACATGGTCTGTGATCGTTGATTGAAATGATAACGTTACAAGGGACGTTGTTATGGTGGGGCATCCAATTATCTTCGTTGTCTTCTGCCCCTGTGGCCGAATGCTAGGCATAAACAAGCCTGTCAACCCAATGATGGTCAGTGGGTAATAGGGGAGCAATAGCAAATATATAATAGTGAATATCCTAGGCGGATGATCGCTATGAATTCAGAGTAATCTGTCTTGGATGTGAGGAGTCTTCCATTCTTCAAAATGTGCCTCGAAAGCAGCTGTGGGACTCGCGGTGATTGTTTTGTTTATAAAGTCGACTAGCTAAGGTCGCAGCCTACGGTATAGGCATTGAGAAAGATCGCACTATTCCCCATTATTCCCCATCGGGGATCGATTTTTTTATCCTTCTCCACCATCATACGGTGGTGCGAAATATATAAATCGTAAAAATTACCTGACTCTACGAACAATTGGTCTAAAGAGTGGAGAGTATAACTATTAGACTTAAGAATCTCTGAAGGACAACACGCAAGATGTCTTTATGTCCAATGTGACGCATAGAATCCTTTTTGTGAGTCTTTCATATAAAGATTATTTTTTAAACCATTCAACCCGAATGTGAAATGGCCTGCCTTGTTCGCTTTTGCCGAGTTATTAGAATCAGCAGCTTTTTAACAGCAAACTACATTAACACCTCTTCCATAATATATACCAGAATATTATAAGGTTATTCATATTTCCTTTAGCCCAAGTGTTTTACATAATTAAAAAAAAACCAGTAGTAGATCTCAATGACATACCGTGTGCATATTACGAGCGAACGAAAAATTCTATTTATTACTGAAATTTTTACTTCTATGTAACTAGTTCAACTAATTCTATTTATAATAAATTATTTAATAAATCTTTAAAGTAAATGCACTTTTTAGCACATGAGAAATATTTAAAATATTTTTGAATGTTTTTTTTCTACTTTCATTTGCATAACTCTACAATATTAGCACGAAGAAAACTTACTTCAGATCGAAAGTATTCAAGTTTTCTCTAGCAAAAGTTATTTTAAATAAAAACTAATTTGTTTGTGAAAATGTTCACTTTATTTTTTTTCCTGTTTGAGGCCGTTTTTCTTATCTACTTACTTATTATTAAAAAAACTCGGCGACAATTGAAGTACTAATCAATATTTACGTATTCTTATAATTATTGATAATTTAATATGTACTACTACATTTTTCCCAGAACAATTTTCCATTATTAAGAAAAGTGATATTCTTGGAAAAAGTTGCCAAAAAAAAAAATCAAATTCTTCTGTGAAAAGTAAAAGGGATTTTGTTAATATTTCCAAGGAAGTAATATGATTTTCTGTATCAGTAAAATTTCCATGAAAATTCTCTCCAAACAGAAACAATGAAAATAAAGAAAAGATTGCAAGACAATTCATGTTTGTAAAGACGTGATTTTGTACGTACGTGATTATTATTAAACGTTTTCTCAAAACAAAAGTCCGCTCATTTTCTTAAGAGGAACAAAAAAAAATGCAAAATTTCAGGACAATTAACAGCTGGTATTCACGTACGCATATTTACACGCACGTTGTTATTATGGAAATTTTTTTGAAAAATATTTCTTTGCGAATTTTTTTATTAAAAATTTTTAACTGAATTTTTGCTCAGTAAAAAATTATAAAAAATTTTTAAGGTTTATTTTTAAGAAAACCCACCTTTTTCATGAACAATAACAAACAAATTTAAACGTTCAGTTTCGCAGCTGATTTTCACGTGCGCAATTTCATATGCACGTGATTATAAGTATTTACTTACTAAAAAAAATATTTACTTAGAATAGTTTTCGAATAGCATAATTTAGAACCTGCATTTCTTAAAATTAATTTTTATTTAATGCTGGTGTAAATTCAATTTTAACAAAAAACTTATTAGTAAACAAAAAATCTATTATCAATTTTTCATTGTAATTTTCTTTTTGAATTTAAAAAAAAATAAAACAATTTCTATCAATAAGACCTCAAAAAAAAATGAATATATTTTCTTAGACATAATGAATTAAAAATTTCTTTTAGATTCAAAAATGCTTTTCCACTAAAAAAAAAAAAACAAATTTGCCACCTTATCACTAAAAACTATTCGAATTATTTTATTAACTATAAATATCATAAAAGTTGTGTAAATTATAAATAAAAATTATTGCCGATTTAAATAATCACTCCTAATATAAATTTATAAAAATTATAGCAGGAAATATGCAATAAAAGATATATAACCTTTCAACAAAAAAAACGTGAATCAAATAAAGACCCTTGAAAAATATAAAATTAATTAAAATATTTTAGTAATACAAACATTTCCTCTCCTTCAGCCTCTCCCTATTAAACTCCTTACCTGTACTTACTAATATTGTTTAACAATCATCTTTTTTTACTATTCAAAATCAACTTATAAATATTGATAATTATGTTATTTCGATTATATTTTTATTAACAGTCTACTTAAGATTAGTCTATAAATAGTATAATCTCTAAATATAACTTTTGTTTCATCTTTGATCGAATATTTTTAAATATAGAAATAGTAATAATTTATTTTCTTCGTATTTCTTATTTTTCAATATAAATATATTGATAATAAAAATAGAATGGGATTTTTTTTTACTATTTATAATTACAAAAAGTAATTAATATGTAAACAAATTTGTCATAAAAATCTTTATGAGTTGTTTTAGTATTACTGTTAGTCTATGGATTTATTTGTTTTGAGAATGTAAGAAGAAATGTCAAAAATGTTACACGTGCGAGAGAACTTATTGCATCATTCATAGACTAATTACTTACCCAAAGCAAATAGTCCATTTTTATGTTAAGAAAATTTCACCAACAAGGCTGATTTTTCTTTTGCAATAATCTAAAAATAGATTTTTCTTTTACAATAATTGAAGCTTATTTTAATTAAATACAAACGTAGAAAACCATATTTAAACTGAGAAATTTCTAGACAATAATGATAATTATGATGAGTATTCACCTATATTTAAGGTTTGTAATCTTTAAATGCGTGTACAATCGTTCTGTGCTCGTTCTTATCATTTATTTTTACCATTATCAAGGGATATGTTCATTAATTTGACACGTTTTGATTATTCGAATAGGTGACATAAATTAGCACAATTTACTATTGTTAGTCGGAAATTGATTTTACCGAAAATGTTGTTTAGATCAAATTGGGTTAATCCGAGAAAAAAAAATGGGATAATTCTTATGGAAGTTGTTATGGTATGAAGTAAACAAGATGGATTAGGGATAAGAAAGGTATAAAAACATGGAGTTCAACATGAGTATGGCCAGTTACGATCCACTATAACAAAAACAAATCTTACCTGGACATTTAGGGGGAAAGTGTAGACACCCAAAGGTGTTAATTTTATCCATGGGAGGGGAAAAGACAGAGAAGGTTAAAACGTCAGGATAAACGTCATTTATTAGAATTGTTTAGTCTAAAGAATATGTTTTTTTAGGAAGATTAGAACTTTTCTAATAAAAAAAAAATTATAATTTTAGAAGTGAAAATCTTTTTTGGAAGACCTAATTGTAGAGTAAATGTAGCTCTATCTCCTCTATAACTCGGTTAATGTTACCTTTCAAGAAGCCAATTATTGCTGGTTTGTCAGCATATACTAACAACTATACATATTCCTAAAAGATATAATCGAGTGGTGTTCTGATCGCATGATCTTTTGGGTCCAATTGACAAATCCACTTACGTGCAAGTTCGTAATAAATCGACGGTCTCGGTAGATTTTTCGACAGTAGCGTTAGTCTACTAGAAGCACATATCGTCCGCGTCTATGTGTATTAAGTTTGCAAAGAAATAATAATTGATTATGACTCGGTAACACTCCCGGTCTTATTTTGGCAGAAATCGGAACTGTAAAAGACACACGCGTTCAAGCCACACCAAACAAGGCATAATGTTGTCGCCTCCAGTATCTGTTGTGGATTTGTCTCAATTTATAATTTTATAATAAATTTTATAAAAAAATTATAAAAGTTATAATTTTGCTTGCTTATAAAACCATTTAGCCTTATTTAATATGTTCTCCGATTTTTTAAACAAGCAAAATTAGAACTTGTGAATTGAGCAATACCAACCGCCGTATATAATAATCGTGTGGCTTTCAGTTCACTATAACTTACATATTATAAGAATTCGACCTGACCAATTATTTTGCGGGAAGAATTCCTTTCATTCTGGAGTTCCTGGATCCAACAACCACATTTCTAACTTCTCTCTTTGATCTTAAACAACATTCTAATCTACTCCACAAAATCTAATAAAATTCTCACTATTCTACAGTAGGCACTGGAATCTTTTGAAAGCTTCCAAGTTCTCGCAATAATTTGTAATAATAATCCAGGTGTCCAAAGAATATATGAGAATTAGTTTCGGTAACAAAAAAAAAGTTACAGAGGGCCAGATCTGGGGAATACGGTGGCTGCGGCATTATTAGTGTGTTGTTTTTGGCCAAAAATTCGCGCACAAGCGACCATGCGTGAGCAGGGGCGTTATCATGGTGCAAAAGCCAATTTTTGTTCTTCCACAAATCCGGGCGTTTCCCCCCTTACAGGTAATATGCCTTATTGACCATTCTACCCTGTGGCACCACGCCCCTGCAATAGAAGAAAACTGTAAGCAAAACCTTCACATTCGACTAAACTTGGCGCGCTTTTTTCGGTTTTGGCTTGTGCGGCAGCTTCCATTGGTTGAAATGAATGAGCTTTGGTTTCCACGTCATAACCATAAACCCATGACTCGTCACCAGTTATGACCCTCTGTAGCAAATTTGGGTCATCGCCAATAGCTCCTTAGCAATGTAAATGCGATGCTGTTTTTGGTCGAAATTGAGCAATTTTGGTACGAACATTTTGTATCACCGATAAACGTTGCTTCGGTCCAAGGTAGCTTCACCATATGCCACAGTCAACATTCGGAATGCGTCGAATTCGCAAAAATTTTTGGAATGGGCAAAAATCGAAGGCGAGGCAAAACACGTGCAAGCAAAGCAGCTGTCAAAAATTAACTGAACATTCAAAATGGCCGAACTTGTCGGCATAAGTGAGAGACATGAGTACTAACATAACACAACAAAAAAACCCGAAAATCGAATATACGTAACCCGTGGAAATTCAAAATTCGCGATACTTTTTGAACAGACCTCGTATTCCTTGGCCGAGATTATCGTCACCCACGGTTTGGGTTAGGTAAACATGACAGCAAAACCGATCATTTACCTTTACTACCAAAAGAGATAAATGATCTTGACCTATACAAGGGTCAATAGTACTGTTTTTTGTATGAACTTTGGGTCGTTTGCACTTTTATTAGCTTACGTGCACCAATAGTGTCGCGGTTAGTCCATAAGCTTAGCATTTATATACGCAGAATGTTGTGAGTAGCATATAAGCTTGATTTGGGCTTGCTCAGAAATAATTACCTTGACTAAAAACCACTAAGCGACATTTTTTAAAATTCTTTCCGTTTTTGGTAAAAAATTGTTTGATTGGTGAAAAAGTTCTTTAAAAAAAAAGTAATATACAATTCGATAGTAAAAACTGTTTGTAAATAAGAATAATATTTACAATAATAATAATAACGAAGACAACACTCTCCGGCACAATATACAAGTTCCTAAAAAAGACCGTACAAGATAATATTGACCTTTGGAAAAATTACTTTACAGCATTATTCTTCCATCTACTAACGTGTATATTAAATATTATAAGATTGTCAGTATTAATAGTATTTTAGAATATTAAAAATTACTCTAACAGACATAATTCAATTTATTTCAAACCAAAACAATATACGAACAGACTGTGTAAATCGAAAAAAAATATTAACTTTTAATACTTCCCACATAAAATAATTTTAATATTTTTCAATACCTGTAATTATTATTAGTTATATTTTCCTTCGATCTCTATTCCGAAGTTAAGACTTATACCTTATTAGTTGTAATAATAGTAGATCGATCAGTTTCAATGTTACAATAATAGATATTAAACTGAATGACAGTTTATAAATTAATTAACATATTTATCGATAATACAGTCTAAATATGAATACAGTAATTTTCTTTTTTCCAATTAATATTAGAGGTTATTGGAAAATATTAAAAGTAAATTTGAAAAAAAAATAACAGAAAAGAACGATTAATATTTAAGACATTAATAATTACTGTTCACAAAGTGTAGAATAGACTAGGTTGACTAGGCTTGACTATCGGTGGTAGGAATTGGAATACTGTTGATATATAAACACGTAAATATGACAGATTAGTTTTGTGCAATATCTAAACTTATAAATTTCTAGATATCTTAAGAGAAGTAGTTTTATTCTAGAAATTACTTTTATATTTGAAAATATTTTTAAACTACTTTTTGGCATGGAAATACTTGTAAGTTCTTTACATTTTTTAAACAAAGTTTGTTGTTTATTTATATATCATAATAAAATAGAAAATTATTTTATTTAAAGATTCCCCTATTAGAAGCGATAATTTTCTCCCATCTCTCGGATAAAAAACGGATACCTCTCAGGAAAAATGTTGGTTCTTTCGACTCGATCCATTCATCACTCTCCAGAAAGTGAAAACCTGAGGGGCCAATATCTAGCAAAATCCGTCAAAGTATTTTCTGGACAGGGTTTGGCAACGCTGGGCCTGCCTTTGTCGTGTAGCAGAGTCAGCTTGTTATGTCTATCGTTCTACTTCAGGTGTTTTTCTTTCAAAGCTCGAATTAATCTTATTAGCTACAGTCGATGACGATCACCAGTAATGGTTTGGGATGGGTTTAGGTGTTCATTATAAATAAAAACCTTCTGATCCCACCAGATACATAGCATAACCACCAAAAAGCTCTCTTCTGTCTTTAGGCTATTTAAGGTTGCCGTAGTATATCCATTTTTGATCGCTTGTAATAATCCAATAAAAAACACCTTTCTTGTCTGTCGTCCGAATAGCATGTGACCAAGCGTCTCTTGATTTCTCTTTACTTCAATTGATATGTGACCCAATTAATCAATTTTTGGACCATTATCATTGCATGCAACCGCTTATCGACAGTAGATCTATCAACATTTAATACAGTTGACAAATCCCTGATCGTTTGAATTGGGTTTTTTTTCAAGTAATTATATTATTTATTCGCCTTCGAATTTTTTCGGTGATTCTTTGGAACAATCACGTTGAAGTCATCAGCATCATCAATGGTGCGACAACTGGAAATCCAGTATATTCCTCCTGAATTAAAGAGCTCCAGACGTTCAGGCTTAATGCCGCAGTTTTTCATTTCGATGTTTCCATTTTTTTTAGCGTCCTGACTAACGGCGTCGCTCTTTCGAAGTCAGGGTCTGGCTCGTCTTCTGGGAAAATAAATGAAGGCACTTTAGTGTTTCCGGGCAACACTTTCCTCAAACATACGAATTAAGTGTCCAGCCCGATGCAGCCTATTGATCTACATGTAGGAGGCTGAAAATTTTTCGAACAACCATCCTCTTGAACACAGGCAAGTTTTGACAAAGATTTTGCTAGAATCAAAGCATACAAGCATAACTGCTTCATCGAACACGAATCTTGTACCACTAGTAACATCAATATCAAAAGGGCAAACACTAATTCCATAATTTATGTTGAGTAGTTTATAGTGTAATATTATTTTTATCATTTATGTAGTTTTTTTTTCTAAATGAATAATTTCAATTATTAATAATTTAAAAAGAAAAAAACCGATAAAACCAAAATTATCCTCACTGTCACCCAAGTAGCGCTTAAATTTCTCTCAACTACTAAAATTAAAACCGTATAATTTTATGGGTTCTAACGTATCTACCACATACGACCAAATATTGTGATAACATATTTTTTAATCTATTAAAAATTTAAGTACTAATAAAATAATAATAATAATAATAGTAGCTACAATGTCAATAATAATAATAATTTTTAATAGAAGCAATTGTCATACCATCAGTAATAAATATTATTATTTACTAGTTCCTTATTAAGTGTAACGCCATCTATTAACATTCTTAACCAATTAACTGTTAGAAGAGTAACGCCATCTATCAACACTTACAAATGACTGCATATATTTGGAAGTTTTCTTTTCTCGTTTGTCACAGTCATTGACTGACATTGATGGAGTGAGTATTAATTAAAAAATAAAGTTTTAAATATAAAATTGGCAATGAAAATTTATAATTAAAAGAAGAAAAAAGCACAACTACTCATAAGTGAATATTATTAATCGAAAATAAATAATAAAAAATTCATCATCTCACCTTCCTTTCAAATTAAATAATACAAATTGTCATTTTGATAATAATAATGCACAAACGTGTGTAGTATATCTTTTGTAATAATTTATAAGAAAGTAATGCTTTTATTCAAGTGCACACAGCTCCATTTTCCTAGACTTTATTTTTAATATACGCCAACAGCTTTTCTTGATATTTCATCGCTTATCGCTGATGGCTATTGTTAACAAGGGGAAAAGTGCTATTTATTAAGAACAAGGGAAAATGTTGACAAATTGGAAATTAGCAATTTTTGGTTTATTTTTGAGATTATAATAATTTTCAAAAAAGTTGATCTGGTAGAGCAATAATTTTGCAGAAGATTTTAAATTTATGATTTATAATATTTTCTTTTATGACATTTTTAGACTTCACAATTTATTTTTTTGCAAAATTTAACAATAATCGAATCCTAATTTTTAATATAAAAATTCGATTAGAGTCTTTTTAGTGATTTACTAGGCCACTTAAAATTTAGGCTGCCATACTTGATAATAAAATTTGTTGTCATCTTACCGAATTTTTTAAGACCTCCAATCACTCATAAATAATGAAAAATTACATCAAAAATTATATAAAAAAGTTTCTTTTTTTTCAAATGACTTTAAGAAAAATGATATAAAAATAAATACTTAGGTGCCCCCCTTAACTGATTTACTTTAATTCAGTGCCTATTTTCTAATGGCAAGAACTGAAAAAATCCTTTTTTGAAAATTTTTAGTCAATTTTTATTTGATTCTGTTTTTTTTTTATAGATGAAAATTTGGATAGGTACATAAATAGATAAATTTATTTATTTTTAAATTTTTTAATTTAAAAAATTTTAAATTGTTTTTTTTTTTAATTTTTAATTAATTTTTTCTTCAAAAATATTATAGAGCATATTAGATTCTTTAAGATTAATTAAATCCTAAAATGTTGGTCCAATCTTTGACCAAAGATGTTAAATGGCAGTTGCTCAATAAATGATGGGCAGATTTGGAACTACCAGTGAGAACAGAATGACAAAGACCTAACTCCCCACCCCCTACAACACAACGCATTTCGTAGTTTCGATAGTAAATGTTCATTGTCTCTAGGACTAGGACGTCTCTTTATTTTTCAAAATAATTAAAAATTTATCTACGCACCCTTACTACTGACAAATATAAACCGAATTTTTTTTTTTGTTTTTCCTATTGAAATTACCAATGTGCTTATAACCTCAAAGTTTTTTTAATTAATTCTAAGTGCAAATAATTATAAAAAGCATGTTTTTTTTTAAAAAAAGATTTTTATGTAAATGAATTTTAAAAAGTTACTAAGTTTTGTTGTTTGTTTCGGTTTTTATCTATTTCATAATCAGAATATATACCGTGCATTATTATAGAAAGTAAAACAAAATTCTTATCATAAAATAGGAATTCTTTTAATTTTTTTTTTACAAATTTGTTAAATGACAAAAACAATATATAATATTGTAAATAAAATTAATAAATGACAATTTCATGAATTAAAAGAAAATAACAAAAAAAAAAAGACTAAAACTTCATAATTGTGAAACAATTAATCGGCAACAGGTGATGATAATAACCGTGAAAATAGCATCCCTTGACGATAAAAGGTGATATTCAATAAGTTCACAGTAGGTACATACATATGTGTACTGATGGGCGGGCATACGTACACACGATTCAGAATCGCTTACTACACATATATTATAGTATTTGCTCACGTGTTCGTTTGGTGCAACTTGTTGCTAGCTTTGACACTCACCTGTGTGACAATCATTTATATCATGGCGACATTATGTCATCAATGAATGCATTATTCAACTGGCAAATGACTTCAACTTGCCTGCATTAAATTGTAATAAATTCTTTGTGAATATTTTTTTTTGTATTTTTAATTTTCTTAAAAAAAAAACCAGATCTTCCACCATTGACAGCGGCATGTATTGTGAACATTGATAATTTTTTCTTTACTTTTGTAGTAAACGATTTTCACCCTCTTTTTCTATCTCAATTTCTCTTATCACATAATATATTGAAGATGATTTTTATTTTCACCTAAAAGATATTATATTGTGCAATATTTAATCAAGCTACTTAATTATATTAATTTAGCTTTTATTTTGTTGTTATTTAATATGAACAAACGATGATGCACCACAAAATAAATACTCATATGAATAAGGTTTAGTCGTAAATTTACAGTTAAGATAATCGTAATATTTAGGTGAAAAGTACTATATTCTAGACATCTTAGCAGTTAAATGTACGATTCCATGGACGAGGTTCTGTTGAAAAACAAACAAAAAACACATGCGTCGACAATAGCTCTTGTACTACATAATAGGAAGGACAAATTGGTAATGTCAAGTTGGTGGTTTATTGTAAATTTTCTGTAAGCTTTTGAACAATTTGGCAAATGAGATGGACAGGAATATCAAAAAGCATGTTCGATTTCGGGTCATGTGGATATTTTGGGTAATGAGTACTCAGATAAAGTTGTATGGGAAACTTTGCTGCGTCCAGTGTCCACAGTTTGTATCTCTAATTTACCGTGTTTTCCCATACGTAATATGCAGTTCCCAAAAGCCCTCATGGTCATGGCGCTTTCTTTTATAACTCCTGGCACATATCTAAGAGACTTTATCAACAAATAAATAAACAATTAAGAGGGGGTAAACATCCATCAGTGGTCCTCTACCTAACGAGCAATTTATAGGTTTGAAGAGATCCCATGGGTAATTTCTTCTCACATGCCAACGTGAGAAGAAATTACCCATGGGAGAGAGGTAACAGGGGAAGTTTTGTAATAATAACGAGCAACATATAAATCGTAAAAAAAACAAACATTTCAGTCAAGGATAAATGACTTTGTTATGAACATAGAACAGGACATCAAGAATTTTTTCAAAGGATTTAGATTAAAGGGTTATGCTTATATACATAGAATTTACAAATCAAATTCTTTAGAAGGAAAATGGTAATGTTTCGGTGCGTTTCTTTATATACACATAAGTCAAGCTCTTGATAGAGTCTGACACTCGGAATTACTCTGGAAACTGAAAATCACCCTTTCTTCCACCCCTTTCATAGTCCTAAAATCATTCTTTTCCAACAAATATTGACTGGTGTTCCACAGGGTAGTAGATTGGAATCCATCGTCTACAACATTTATACATCCGATATCCCAACCTGTTCCAATATCTTTTTTCATACATACGCTGATGATACGGCCTGCCTTGCATCTAGCAAAAATCCCCCCAACATGCTTTCGAAGTTCTCCAAACCCAAAATCCAAACCCTCCAGAACTGGTTTATCGAGTGGAGAATGAAAGTTAATGAACGTAAGTCTACCCACTCTCTGTCATGAACCATGTCCTGCCATATATCTTAATAGCACTTATACAAACGCTTGATATGGAAACCACATACAAAACTTAAAAGACAATAACTAAACAGAGGATACCTACAACTAATTCGACTTCTAGACAAACGTTCTAAACTTACTATAGACAGCAAAGTACTTTAATAGAATGTCCTACTGAATATGAACTTACGGACTAGAACTCTGGGGTCCTACTAAGCCCCATTTAAGGGCCATCGCATCCAAAGCCCTTCAATTAAAAATATTCTATACAATTGTCGGCGTTCCCTTTTATGTTCGTAATAGTGTTATTCATCATGATCTTGAAGTTTCTTATGTCAGCGATGAGACTGTGTCTCGTTATAAAAAGTTTCATGCTAAACTTTTCAATCATACTAATCACCTTTTGTATAAGAACTTTCGGCCACTTCCTTTCCTAGAGACACTCATAGACGACTTAAGCGTCAATGGTCCCGCAATTTATTAAAATACTGAGGCTTAATATAATCACACGGTAGCAGAAGAAATTTCGATGGATGTTTACACTCCCCTTAAGCCTTTACGTTAATTAATACTATTCTCCAAATTTGCTTATAACTATGTTGTGGTTGTAGGCATCTAACAACAATTCTTCCGGTGGAAATGTTTCACGCTAAACTCTAATCTGTGTTTTAACATTAACACCCATAATTTACGTAACCTAAAAAATTTATTCCATTTTTTAATTCTGTAGTATCCGCTCAACTATGGGACTGCCAATCTTGCTGTGATGCATATTATTTTTGGAGTTTGGCTTTGTTCTACTAAAGAAATTTAATTTTATTCTAGTCCTTGGATAGTCCTAAGATCACAGCACTATAAAAATTTGGATCCTTTGTTAGGGAAAGGGAAAAAATTGAATCTACCCTTATCTTGAATAAATTAAATAAAAAAATTTTTGTTGCATTGCAAATTCCAATTTTCTGCTTATTTTTACCAACAATTCCGTAATGAATAATTTAACTTTTAATTAATTATGTTATGGTGGAAAATGTAAATTTCCTTTAATGATTTCTTATTATTAAAAAAAATTGATAATTTTGCAATTAATTATTGTTGACTTATTGTGAATTTATGTCGAGTACAAGTTAAACCTGTTTAAGTATGAGTTGTTCCTTGACATGTTATCATCAATAAAATTCTTTCGTAACGATTTTACTCTAAATGCGTTTACATTTGTGCATAAATTCTTCAGTTAAAATCTAATTGATTCTGTATTTCTTGTTCCTTTTTTAAAAAAAAAATTCCCTCCTTTGCTGCAATTGTAAGATCTACCGATTATCTTTATTTCCGTCTTACTAACATACATTTATTGGTATTCGCATATTCGAATACAAGAACTTAATTAGTCTTTGACTATCAGAACAGTTTTTATTGAAAAATTAATGTTTTTTAAGGTGTATTTTTTTTCATAGGTAAAAATTGAATTTCCGAATATAATTAATGAAACTGTTCAGATTTGGCCTAAGTAATTTTTTTCAATATAAAGATTTGAAATTTTGGGTAAAAGAAATATTTTAAAACTTTCAAAAAATATTTATTTACTGAAACTTTTACATTTTTTTCAGCTTTTTATTTAAACTTTTTACACAATTTACGGAAAAGTAATTCAAAAATTTCAATACTATTCGACGTCAAACAGCTAATTTTCATGTACGCAATTTTGCACGCATACATTTTTTTATTATTTCTTTTTCGAAAAACTTTCTGAAAATTTAAAGAATTTAAAAAAAAATTTACTGACTCTTTGAGTTTTCAAAGAAAAGTTAAATTTCACAGTCTAACGTAAGTGAGCCTGATCCCACGTGCGTGCTTTTGAACGCATCTGATAATTTTAAATGATTTGCTTTTCAAAAAAAGTTCATTGTAATTTTTACTAATTTTTTTAATTTATTACCTTAAAAAAAACTTTCCTCCAAACATGTGCACAAAGCAAATAAGTAGCTAATTTTTAAATACGTGATTTTACACGTTTCCAATTTATTTAATATTTTTTATTATTTGTGAAAAAAACATTTTTATGAATATTTTTACAAAATCATTTTTATTGATTTGTTGAGCTAAACAAGATTAGGGATAGTAAAATTTCAGCACAATTTCATGCAGTTAAGCAGTTGCTTTTCTTCATGTACGTGATTATTATTTTTCTACTAACTTTTATTAAATAGTTTTCAAATGGCATATACGTATAACTTTTAGACGTTTTCTACTATAAATATATTTTTGAGCGGCCTAAAAATAATTAAAAAAATGCTATTAGTAACACTTTTTCAGATTGTATGCTAGAAATTGTCCTTTCGTCTGTACACGTGCATTTTTTGAGTTAATAATCGCACATTTTCCGATAAATAAGAAAACAAATTTATTAATAAAAAAGAAAATTTCCCAAGATCTATAAGACACTAAAAAAAAATTCAATAAGTATTAATAAAAATCAACATTTTCTACAATGACCAGCAAGATTCTGAACAAAATAATTACGATCACAATAATCTTGGAAATACCCAAAGAGAAATAAGCTAAGAGTTATGTAGTTTATTTGTTTTAGAACGGTTTTTTTTTTACTGCAGAAATAATTACTCTAAAAATATTTAAATAATTTCATATATCTGCGAGTGCACATAGAGTTTTTTTTATCTACGTACTAAAGGCTATATATGTATGTATGTACATACAGGATAGTTTTATTTTCAAGGTCAATTGTGAAAGGGCGTTGATGTTTTGGTTCATGTTATGAGGAACAGGATGTGTATTTTTATACTAAACTTATTTTAGGAACTACTTTATTAAGGAAACAATTTTTTTTTGATTTTTAAAATCTCTTGAAAGCTAAACGTTTAATTTTTTTAAATATTTTCTATAATAATGTGAAAATTATTGAAAGAAAAAGTATGGGACTTTATCCCACTAAAACCTCTTTCGTTGGTCACATTTGTATATCTTCCCACGGAAATGTCGTTAATGATTACTTTGCTGGGCAGGAATTGATCCAAAAAAATACGCAGACGGTTAACATTACCGTTTGCGTTCACGCTCATTTGGTTGAAGATCGGCATCGATAGTCTCGCAATTGAGACTATCCATGCCGATCTTCGACCAAATGAGTAATTGGAATAGATTTCGGGCTTATTGGTAATTCCGAAAACATCAATGTACCATCAACAATTGGAATAGATAGTAGCCAGTCCCACCGTGATGTCGGTCAATTTATGAATTCACTGAGGAATGAGAAGTTGGGTCTATCTATCATCTACTGGTCTGCAAGCCAATGTTCCATCTCTTCCTCATATGGAGCTTCAGAATGCCATCATACATTACATTCCACAATAGAGCGCTGAACATCAAGGCCTGTAGGATTCCTTCCATGATCCTGTATGACTCTCACCATCGGTCGTCTGGTACAGAATAGTTCTACATCTTAAACAATCTACTATTATCCTGGTCATGTATTCTGAAACATCTATTAAGCCCAAAGTCTCAAGGATACTACTCCATCTCGCCAAATTGAAGCCATTCCTCTTCATAACAAGCGTTACGACCGTCCAGTACTTTATGGAGCATCTAATATGGATCGCGTCTCTTAATCTATATTGATTTTATATAACCTTGATAAGCCTTTCCACCCTTCGATGAACCCTCTTTCATGTGGACATATGTCTAGGTTTGCAATTTTGTACAATAGTCTGAAATAAAAGAATTTTTTTAATATAAAATACCTTATGACAATCTGTAAAAATATAACATGATAAAATATATACTCTATCTCAGTGTATAAAACTGCTTGGATAAGTCTTAAGCTATATATTGGGTTGGTGCAAAAGTAATGACGTTTTTTTACATATGCAATTAAACATTTTTTTTTTAGATTTGTATTATTTATTTAATCAATTATATAATTTTCATCCGTTCTTATAACCTCTTCCCATCTTTCTAACAACTTATTAATACCATTAGTGTAAAATACCTTGGATTTTGATGCGAAATATGTAGAAAGGGAAGTTTTTACCTGCTCTATTGTATGAAATGTTTTATCATTTAAAAAGTTTTGCAGTGTTCGGAATAAATGAAAATCGGAAAGAGCAAGATCTGAAAAATACGGTGGATGCTTGATAACATCCCAATTCAACTCATTCAGCTTGTGTTGGGTCATCATAGCCACATGTGGTCGCGCGTTGTCGTGATGAAACACTACCCCTTTTCTGTTTACCAATTCTGGTCTATCCTTTTAAAGGGCGATGTTTAATTTGAATAATTGATGACAATATCGTTCTGCTGTAATTGTCTGATTGCGTTTCAAGACTTTAAAATACACAATACCCTTGCAATCCCACCAAACGCAAAGCATAACTTTTTTTTGATGGATTTCGGCTTTCGAAGTTCTTAATGGGGCTTGTCCAGGTATAGCCCAATGTCTTTTTCTTGTCACGTTGTTGTACACGACCCATTTCTCATCTCCCGTTACCAAACGATGCAAAAAAGGTTCATGTTTTTGTCTCGCACTCAAAGCAACGCACGTTGAAACACAATCCAATAAATTGGCAGGCGACAATTGATGAGGTATCCAAACGTCGTACCACGAAACCATCCCCATACGCTTCAAATGCCTTAATACGGTTGTATGGTTGACTCCCATCATCGACGCGATCTCCCTGGTGGTAAGACGTGGATTGGTGTCAATTATGACTTTTAACTTGTCCTCATCAGACTTCAATGGCCGCCGGTACGTGGTTTTTCAATTAGTGAAAAATCCCCTGATCGGAATTTTGTAAACCATCTTCGTACCTGTCGAACTTTGATGACATCTGCTCCATACACTTCGCAAATGTTTTTGGTTGCCAAACTATCGGTATTGTCTTTACGGAATGCATAAAGTAAACAATGACGTAAATGCACTTTCTCGACCGACATTTTGAAAAATACAAGGGCTCTTCACTGTACTCTGGCCAGGCCAAAACTGAATAGAAAGTAGAGGGAAAGCATCCTTTATACAATGCAATCATTTAAAAGAAGATACTATTCATCATTTCTAAAGAAAAAAATTTTTTACCTGGGATCATAAAAAACCGTCATAACTTTTGCACCAAGCTAATATTTCCAATAACCATAGTTACATAGCCAAAACTAATACTCGTATATTCGTACTATTCGCATTACTCCTACACTAAACCCAATCGAACTTGCCCTAATTTTAGGCGTTTAATGTAAATTTAAAACCACTTTACAACTTATTCAAAGAAGAAGAAAAAAACCACTAAACACACTCGTTAGAGTCTATTTCTAATAGTAGAGTATATATGTTCTTATTATTTTGTTGTTGACATTTTATTCGTTTTACTAGCTACCAAATCATGTTGTTGTCAATAGAAAGAGAATATGTTATGTCAGATTCGATGCATAATAAATAATAAATAATCGCCATCCCATAGTTTATAGGCTTAAACTTTGACTTAAAATGCATTATTAGTCATTATTGTGTGCATACGTGTACCTTCATACGAGTATTAATGTGACTGCATGCGCTGGGCGGCTGGATACGCAAAGTATGCAATTGGAAAATTTAAGAGCACAAAAGAAGAATGAGAAAAACTCGTATCCATAAATGTACTCGTACATCGGCATACTTATTGTACGAGTAGCGATAAAAGAGAATAGGATATCCATAGAGCGGGTACGTATGTTAACTGCATGGAGGATATTTTAATTACAGCTCATACACATGCTAAGGCAATTGCACTGCTATGCAAATATGAATTTCCCCCTTTGCCCCTCTATTGTATAAAATCTCGATCACGTCTGGTCTTATTTTTTATGCCGAACGATTATTTACATATTGGTTATTGGTTGTGTTGTTATTTTGTAATTTTAAATTTTTATTTTAGACCAAAAGAACAAAATTTAAAAAAAAAACCAACAATTAACATGTAAGAAACAAGATTTAAATCTAAAGAAAAACGTATACAAAAAATTATATTGTAATAAAAATTACAAAAAAAAAGCTATGAAAAAAAAATGTCTACCAAGCAATTGGCATATAATATTTAGTATAAAATTAATATTTATTTTTATGTGTTATTATTTTGTTCTCTCATGTTCTCTTTGTTAGAAAGAAGAGAGTACAAGATAGAAGAAAATTTCCTTTATTTTGTTTCCTAGTAAAAAAGAAATTCTGAACTTTTTTCAACTTGTTTTTTTATTTGATTTGTTTGTTTTGTTACAGCTCAGAACCGGACTGTCCTTCATTGGCCGACGCAGACAGCTTGTCGCAGACGCAACTTTTACAACGATTGACACACGGTTGTCGCTACGATCGCTTAGAGAGACCAATAAGTATGTACATATATAATATTATTTTCTGTGTGTGTACGCGTATTTGCATGTTTACAGTTGTAATTTCTTGTCATAAATTCATAATATAATTATTTCTAATGTTTTGAAATAATTGATCAACATAAGCGTGTGCATCATTTTCTATTAATTTAGTTAAGTGTTTATATGAGGCTATGGTGGTGGTAGGTTGGTTGTGGGCGGTAGTGTCGCTAAAAGGAGGTGACTGGATTGGTTTTTCCTTTCTTCTTCGACTTTAATACTTAACCCGTAACTTCCTATTAATGAGTGAAACAAAGAATAATTAAAAATTTCCATTAATGATTTCTGATATAATATTTTTTGATAATCTTTTCAATACAAAATTTTTTCTTTTAAAAAAGTTCTTATTAAAATTAATGATTTTTAATGACATCATTAAATTTTAATAAGAACTTGTAGTATTGCCTCTTTTTTTTTTGAATCTGTACGTACGAGTATGCATGTACATATGTCTACTAAGTAAAATATAAAAATTAGTCAGTTTTACAATGTGCACGCTTATAAATTTAATTTTTTTTTTAATTTTTGGTACTGTTTACGTAGAATTCTGCTTATTCGTTTAGCATATCAGTAAAAAAAAAATTGTGTATTAATTTCTTATATGTTTACTAATTGTTTGAGCAAAATAACTAATTATATATTAAAGTAAAAAATAAATTTAAGAAAAAGCAAATCGAACTTCTCCGATCTTTTATTATATTTTCAAATCTCGTACAATTTTATTGTACAAAAAATTTTCAATCTCCAAACTTCCTTCTTTCATCCTGACTGGAAATCATGATTGAGAGCAGAGTTGGAAAGTGTCTACCTGCATGGACAGGCTTAAAACGGCAAACACTAATCCCTTCGTAGAAAGGAAACTTTTCCTAGAACCTAGAAACACTAATCCCTTCGTAGAAAGGAAACTTAGTAAGGTAATTACTATTTTTCACAGATGCGGCCGTCGACAATAACATCACGTTTTATGAAGTCATTGAATTAGAGATAACTCCCACATCTATGCACTTCATTGTGCAACTTTACTTTTTACATCAACTCTATATTATAGTACAGATTGCAGTTTGCACTCACAATAATCATTGTGTTTAGTGACATTTATGCAGCCCTGAAAGCCATTCATGGCCCATCGAGCGATCCGACATAGCCAGCTTAACAACAGGAGTGTGATATTGCGTTGGATTCCAGATAATTTGGGCATTTTGGGCCGATCCAAAGAAGTTCTTTACAAAATGGCAAATATCATAGTTTTGTGATGTGGAACTGGATCCAACGGTTCTCGTCCGATCACCGAAGTTAAGCAGGACTGGGCGTGGTTAGTACTTGGATGGGTGACCGCTTGGTCGGACACCGCGTGCCGCAGGTTTAACCGTGTGTGTGTCGACCGACTCGGTAGGTAGCGGGTTTGATTCCCGCTGCCGCCATCTCGGCATGGTGCCGGGGTGAGAGGCCGACTACAAGCCTTATATGTAGTCCGTAGGGTCCCCCAACGTCACTGGAGGTTACTTCGCTGGCCTGATAAGCCGCAAGCTATAAAAACCAACTTAACAAGAAACAGCACAAGAAGAATCAACCGGACCGTACTACAGGCAAAAAACTCATCTGGTTTTCATCGAACAGCCCGAATAGGTACCTGGAACGTGCGGGACTCTCTCCCAAAAACTTCTCGACTGGCTTCTCTCCCAAGAAAACGCTTCCAACCTCGACATCCTGGGAATCTCCGAGACAAGGTGGAAACATCAAGAAGCCCTCACAACGCAGACGGGTGAACACTTCATCTACAGCGGCAACGACAGCGGCCACCACTGTGGAGTCGGATTGATCCTATCGGCCAACGCAAAAAGAGATCTCTCATGGGCTACAAACCGGTCTCCGACCGCCTTTTGACAGCCAGGCCCCACTCGAAGTTCCGAAAGATCACCATCGTGCAGTGCCCCAACCGAAGTAGATGATGACGCCAACAAAAAGAAGCCTTCTACCACCAGTCCATAGGGGCGACTGTGTCTCATGACTATGTGTATATGTGTCATAATGTATAATGTAGAAATGAAACCTGTCAAAAAAAAAAAAAAAAAAAAAATATCATAGTGTATTTAGCTGTTCGTAGACACACGGACAGGACAGGTAGTGAAAGGTTTATTTCGAAATCAATCTTCTTGACAGCATTATTCAAATTTTAGACACGGAAAGTGCTCCAACTCACATGTTGTCACACATACGAGGTCTGTTCAAAAAGTATCGCGAATTTTGTGTTTTTTCAAAAATTATTTATTTATTCATGAATATCTATTTTGCCCCCTTCAAAATAATCCCCACCAAATATTATACACTTGTGCCAACGTTTTTTCCAATCCTCGAAGCACTTCAAAAAATCATTTTTTTGTGATCTTGTTCAGCTCCTCCTTCGATGCCGTCTTTATCTCCTCAATCGTAGCGTAGCGTCATCCTTTCATGGTGCTCTTCACTTTCGGCAACAAGAAAAAGTCACAGGGGGCCAGATCTGGGGAATACGGTAGCTACGGCATTATTAGTGTGTTGTTTATGGCCAAAAATTCGCTCACAAACAACGATACGTGAGCAGGGGCGTTATCATGCTGCAAAAGCCAATTTTTATTCTTCCACAAATCTGGGCGTTTCTGGTGGATTGCTTCGCGCATAACTTGCAGGTAATATTCCTTATTGATCATTGTACCCTGTGGCAAGAACTCATGATGGACCACGCCCCTGCAATAGAAGATAACTGTAAGCAAAAGCTTCACATTCGACCAAACTTGGCGCGCTTCTTTCGGTCTTGGCTTGTGCGCCAGCTTCCATTGGTTGGAATGATTGAGCTTTGGTTTCCACGTCATAACCATAAACCCATGATTCGTCACCAGTTATGACCCTCTGGAGCAAATTTGGGTCGTTGCGGAGAGAGTCCAAAAGGTCCTTAGCAATGTTAATGCGATGCTGTTTTTGGTCGAAATTGAGCAATTTTGGTACGAATTTCGTGGCGACCCGTCTCACGCCCAAATCATTGGTAAAGATGAATTTCCCTCCATTGTGAAGCTTTTAGATTTCTCAATATCTTTTCCAAGCCCATTTTTAAATTTTGTTAAAACAAACTAACTTTCTCTATGAATTTACTATTTATCAAAAACAACTATATTTAGATGGAAAAAAAATTAAACACAGTAGTTGTTAGCATAAAAATAAAGTACTCTTATTTTTTATTGTTAATTTTATAAAGAAAATAATTTTTTCAATTAAACCTTAATAAACTTTAATACAAAAGAACTATTTTAGTTTTTTTTTCTATAACAATTATTAATTTTAAATAACATACAAAATACTTAATAAAAAAAAAGAACAACAAATTATACAAGTACCTTGCAATTAAATTCCATTCAATGACACTTGCAATTATATATATTAGAATATCAAAGAAATTCTAGTGTAACTTTGAGGTACTTAAATACGAGCATATGCGGTGATCGATCAATAAACCACCTTCAAGTGGTAGTTAAAAAAATATTAATAGTTTTAAAAAAAACTGTGCAAATGACACAATATGGAGCATAATTTAAAATCAAAATTAACTTAAATCAAAATTATAATTAAAAATATTTCTATTCTTAATAAATAATATTTATTTGAGAGTAGAAAAAAAGCGTATAAAATAAAAACATAACTCTAATATGCATGACCATCAATTTTGATTAATATTTATGTGCTTTCGTTTATTTTTTTTTATTTTTTTTTAGTTTCTCAATAATTGATTTGTAACTAATTGATTTGCTCTACAGTTAGTTTATTGATGTTTTTTTTCTATTTTGTTCTCAAAGACTCCGGCAAAATATTATATTTTTAATGCATAAGCAAATTGCTCTTATTATTTTCTTATACTGACTCATATTTTTTGCAATTTAGCCATATTCATGGCCTTTTGGATTCATTGAAAATGTTCACTATTTATTAATATAAAAACTACTTTAAATTTATAGAAATTATTTTAAAAAAATTATTTAAAATTTTTTTATATTGGTTTTTTTTTTAAACTTTCTTATAAAAAACCTAAAATATGAAAATTTTATATAAAAGATTCGTATTTACCTTTGTGGACATATGAATTTGCAAAGCCCAATGCCATTTAATAAAATCGAAAAGTCTAACGCCATCTAGTATAATTAGTAGGAGTTTTCGACAGTGGATACAAAAACCATTGTTGTATAGACCTATATACAAAAATTCTGTCTACATTTTTTTTGTAGAATACATTTTTTTTCAGAATGCACACACTTGCAAAATTACAGATTTCTCCGTCTGACGAAACACTTCATTATGGATATACACTTAATTGTTTATAAATACTTAAAATATAGGGTTATCCAATAAGAGTGATATGATTTCTAAGTGACATTTCGGCAATTTGTAATACTCGTATGTCATGATCTGTCATTTTCATTGTATTTAATAATGTTTACAATTTTATCATGGATCACCGTAAACATCGTGAATTAACTGATTTTGTCTTGGAATAACTTGAAAACGAGAACGATTTTTTTAAGAAAATCATCTTCTCCGTAAGGCTCACTTTCATCTGAGTAGTGCAGTAAATAAACAAAATGGTCGATTCTGGTGCGAAGAAAATCCACAAATTATTCATGAACACCCATTACATTCACCTAAATTGACAGTTTTGGTGTGGTTTTTGGTCCAGTGGAATGATCGGTCCGTACTTCTTTCGAAATGAAGCTGGTAACACCGTTACTGTCAATGGAGAGCGGTATAGATCGATGATAACCAACTTTTTATGGCCGAAATTGGAATAGTTTATCTTGACAATATCTGGTTCCAACAAGACGGGGCTACGTGCCACACAGCACGTGCAACAACCGAATTATTGCGAGAAAAGTTTAGAGATTCGATTATTTCAAGAAATTGAGACATTGAATAGCCTCCAAGAAGTTGTGATTTAACACCATTAGACTATTTCTTGTGGGTTTATTTGAAATCATTGGTCTTTAGCAATAAACCAGACTCTCTTCAAGATTTAGAAGTCAATATTGAACGTGCTATTCATGACATACGCCTTGATTTAGGGAAAAAAGTGTTCGAAAATTGGGTTCATCGAATTCGTTCCTGCAAAAGAAGTCGTGAAGGCCATTTGAATGACGTTTTATTCAGAACTTAATTGTATCGATTGTACTTCACATTAAATAAAAAACATTTGAATTTTTTAACAATTAGTGTGTTTTTTTTGGAAAACCCTTTATTATATTTTTAAAAAAAGTAATAGAAATTAAATTTTCCGATATCTGTCAAAATTACAAATGAAAAAAAGAGTTTATCTATACTCAGTGTTCGGTATACTACCACTAGATGGCAGTAGTGTCCATATCTACACAAAATATTCTACACTTAAATTCACACGTTGTTCAATTTATCACCGATAGGAGTACAAATATCACGTGTACATAGAGGGCCTATCCTTACATATAACAAAAGGGCGTGTCCAGTAATTATTTAATGTTACGAGAGTTGTTCAATAAGTCTTAGAAAATCCAAGAAATTGCGCTCGTAGTATCGGTAAAGATTTTTGTAAGTAACATTATCGACATTAAAGCTGTCAAAATTTCAGCTCGATCCATAGCGTAGGTCAATTTCTATCGTCGATTAAAGTTAACGACATTTATTTGTGTATAACAATGGAAAAAAGCGAGTTTAGGGCTGTCATCAAACATCTCCATTTGAAAGGCTTAAGCCCGAAAGAAATCAAAGCCGAGTTGGATGCAGTTCATGGCACATCTGCACCTGTGTTTGCGACGGTTTACAATTGGGTGAAATGAATCCACAAAAGATGAACATCGTTCAGGACGCCCAGTTGAGGTGTCTACTCCTGAAATCATCGACAAAATCCACGATCTGATTTTGAACGATCGGCGAATTAAAGTGCGCGAATTAGTTGAGGCCACGGGCATATCACAAGGTACAGTCGCTTCAATTTTGCATGAAAAATTGTCTGTGAAATAAATTTTGGCAAGATGGGTGCCGCGTTTGCTCTCAGAGGAGAATAAGCGCAATCGTGTAGTCGACTCTGAGGCTTTGTGGCACTCTTTTATCGCAATCCTGCCGAATTCCTTCGTCGATATGTCACTGTGGACGAAATCTGGATACACTACTACACTCCAGAAACAAAGAGACAGTCATCACAGTAGATTTTCAAGGGTGAACGGGCTCCGAAAAAGGCAAAAACTGTGCCATCGGCCGGCAAGGTGATGGCCACGGTCTTTTGGGATTCGCAGGGCATCATTTTTATCGACTACTTGGAAAAAGGAAAACCAATAACAGGAGCGTATTACGCGTCGTTATTGCAACGGTTGAGCAAGGAAATCAAAGAGAAACGCCCCCATCTGAAGAAGAAAAAAATCCTCTTGCATCAGGACAATGCGCGTGTGCACACCTGCGCTGTTTCCATGGCCAAAATTGTGGAATTGAGAATGGAATTGTTGCAGCATCCCGCTTATTCACCAGATTTGGCCCCGAGTGACTATTTTCTTTTCCCCAATCTGAAGAAATGGCTTGGCGGACGACGGTTCACTTCCAACGAGGACGTCATTGCTCAAACGGATGAGTATTTTGCAGAACTTCCGAAATCCTATTTTTTGGACGGGATAAAAATTTTGGAGAAACGGTTGGAAAAGTGTATAGAGCTAAAAGGGCATTTTATTAAAATTAAAAAATATTTTTTTTATAAAAACAGTTTTTTTTCATCTTTTTCTAAGGACTTATTGAACGACGTAGATTCTAAAAACTATTCGATAATTGATGATTCTTCGCTATTTGTTATTTAGAATAAAATTAGAAAATGACGCCATCATTGCTTCAATATTTGGTCTATTCAACCAAAACGAGAAGCTACAATTTTTTTAAAGAATAATGCTACGACCCACGTAGATTCGAGGGATAGATTAATAGAATTTTCTGATTAATTAATAGAGTCTCAATCAACCCTCGATTTTATTTTAACTTTTTTTTTACAATTCAACTTCTCCGAGCACTATATCCCCCACCTCCTTCGAGCATTATATCCGCTTACTTGCTGTGGAAAATATTTTTTTTTGTAAGATTTTTTTTACATGATCTTAGAATATAATTTTTTTTGGACAGTATCAAAATTTGTTTAAAAACATAAACAGATTACACGTGGTTTTAAAAATAACATTTACGAGTGAATTTTTTTTTTGTTATTGTAAGGTGTCTGAGACAAGAGCCAGAGGTAATTCTGTAGCGCCACGATCATGAGGCCATTAGGCGACAAATAGTATTTTCTTATAAACTGTTTTTTTTCTATCGAAATGGATGGTCCTCAATAGATTTATTTGAATATAAAAGGTAGAAAATACAATCTATATTTTGAATAACTATTAGTTAAACATTTTTTTTTAATTAACTGTAATTATTCACATAAGATAGGAAAAGAAGGTGATTTATTGACCGACCTTCACAACGGTCGATGAAATGGAAAATACATATGGTAGACCTTATAATAGACTATCTACCTATTCACCTTGATATGACTGAATAGATTTTTAATTACGATACTTATGAGTGATTAAAAACAAAACCAAACAGAATAAACAAATTTCAATAGTATGCAAATTTTTAGTCATAAGTTTTGTTTGTTTTTTTTTGGCTACCCTACTTGGGGATAAATGGTATTATTTGAACGTCTTTTGGAGAAATTTTCCCATTATTTTAAATTCGCTTAGGTTTAAGTCAATGCTGTTTATTCCTTTTTAATTAATAGTTCTGTATAAATAGGCTCATTTTATCGATAATTGAGCCATTAATAATATACAACAAAAAAATTATTATTGTTAATATTTTTGGCTGTTCTCAATGTCTTATCTATCCCAAATCAGTCGCCAAACTATTTACCGAGTTTTTAAAGATGACAAATAATGTTTTGCTTTGAGATCTCAATACTACGAGGGTCGTTCAATAAGTCCTTAGAAAAAGATGGAAAAAAACTGTTTTTTAAAATTTTTTTTTTATTTTTCAACATAATCTTCTTTTAGCTCTACCTATACACTTTTCCGACCGTTTTTCCAAAATTTTTATCCCGTCCAAAAAATAGGATTTCGGAAGTTCTGCAAAATACTCATCCGTTTGAGCAATGACGTCTTCGTTGGAAGTGAACCGTCGTCCGCCAAGCCATTTCTTCAGATTGGGGAAAAGAAAATAGTCACTCGGGGTCAAATCTGGTGAATAAGCGGGATACTGCAACAATTCCATTCTCAATTCCACAATTTTGGCCATGGAAACAGTGCAGGTGTGCACACGCGCATTGTCCTGATGCAAGAGGATTTTTTTCTTCTTCAGATGGGGGCGTTTTTCTTTGATTTCCTCGCTCAACCGTTGCAATAACGACGCGTAATATACTCCTGTTATTGTTTTTCCTTTTTCCAACTAGTCGATAAAAGTGATGCCCTGCGAATCACCTTGCCGGCCGATGGCACCGTTTCTGCCTTCTTCGGAGCCCGTTCACCCTTGGAAATCCACTGTGATGACTGTCTCTTTGTTTTCGGAGTGTAGTAGTGTATCCAGGTTTCGTTCACAGTGACATATCGACGAAGGAATTCGGCAGGATTGCGATGAAAGAGTGCCAACATAGCCTCAGAGTCCACTACACGATTGTGCTTATTCTCGAGTCCACTACACGATTGAGCAAACGCGGCACCCATCTTGCCGAAATTTTTTTCACAGACAATTTTTCATGCAAAATTGAAGCGACTGTACCTTGTGATATACCCGTGACCTCAACTAATTCGCGCACCTGTAATTCGCCGATCGTTCAAAATCAGATCGTGGATTTTGTCGATGATTTCAGGAGTAGACACCTCAACTGGGCGTCCTGAACGATGTTCATCTTTTGTGGATGAACGGCTACGTTTAAATTCATACACCCAATTGTAAACCGTCGCAAACACAGGTGCGGATGTGCCATGAACTGCATCCAACTCGGCTTTGATTTCTTTCGGGCTTAAGCCTTTCAAATGGAGATGTTTGATGACAGCCCTAAACCCGCTTTTTTCCATTGTTATGCACAAATAAATGGCGTTAACTTTAATCGACGATAGAAATTGACCTACGCTATGGATCGAGCTGAAATTTTGACAGCTCTCCTGCCGATAATGCTACTTACCGACACTACGAGCGCAATTTCTCGGATTTTCTAAGGACTTATTGAACGACCCTCGTAACTAGGCTGCCAAAATTAATGATAATTGATGTAATATATTTTAATTTGATTCAAAGATAATATTCCTGAGGAAAGTATTTTAGTTTATATTGGTTTTTTTTAAAGATAATATAATAAAGTTTGTCGTCTTATCGAGTCGCAACAATTATATCTACTTTGGAGTCATTATTTACCAATTAAGATATCAAACTTACAAGAAGCCTACCGTAATTTACCGTAAAGACTGTAGAAATTGAAATTCTCTAAAAAGTTGCGATGATTCAGTAGCAATGGTTACCAATGTTGAGGTTTTCTTTACGCCTTCTTATTTTGACATGCTAGAAACTGAATTGTTTGGGATGGTTTTATTAATAATGGATGTACTCTGATCACATATCTTATGGATCCAGAGGGTGAGGTAATTCTAGAATCAACTTATTCCTTAGAAAAATCCATTCTGAACCCAAAAAAAATATCGGTTCATCAATTGGGCTAACCAAATTATCTGAGGTGCAAAAACCAGTACCCCAACTAACAAAAATTCCTCTAAGCTATAAAACCCTACAAAGAGATGAACCCTACAAAGACTAGATCAGGAATAGAAAGAAATTTTAGATATGGCAAAAAAAGTAATGGGACTGATTTTTTTTGCAACAATTTTATTTTATTTTTATACTGGAATACTTCAACTTGAATCGCCTTCAGCTCTTCGACTATTTTGGATGCTATAAACATTGCCAAAATGACATCCTTTTAAATGGCTTTTGATCTTAGGGAACAAAAAGACACACGAACTCTGGTACACATATGGTGAAAAGGGGGCTGTGGACGGTCTGACCTCACAAGAGCCCTCATACACCTTCTACATATTCATCCGATTTCGAAGTTGTGCACTATAAAAACACAACTTATATAGTTATAGGGATGCACAGTTACCGGACGATGCTCAAACTTTTACTGCACGTCTAGCGAGGATTCAAAAACTCCTCAGTGATGCCAGTATTATTACTTTTATATTATCTCGTATTATTTGAAGGACGGAGAAGTCAGCATTTTTAGCCTCTAATTATTTGCCATTTATTGAAATAAACCATTTATGTACCATCACAATCCACTACTCCAATCTTCAGCTTACAAGATGTTTTCCTCTTTACCCTTTTTGCAAGTGTAAAATGGTCCAGAGAAAAAACCAAGTAGACGAAAATACATTAATTGAAAATTTCAAATTAAAATAAACATTTTGTATTAAAATTTTTTTTTGTAATTTTTATACAAGCTCATTTATACAAACACCGAGTTTCTAGCAATAAATAATATTTTGTGTTTAACTTAAGTCGTTTTTTCACTAAACAACATTAAGTGGCATTCAAAAAAAAAAACACTAATCTAAAATTACGACTAATCATAAATTCATTTTCATCTAAAATAGTTAATAATATCCATTAAAATTCACCTCGTAGAACGTAAAGTTAGTCAGTCATTCGGTTAAGGAAAAACCTCATAAAAATCATGCTCTCAATTTGTAAAAATTGCTTCCTAACAATGCGTAATTATGCAGTATTCCAACAAAATGAGAAAAAAATAACAAAGCAAAATCATCGTCCAAAATTATTTAAAATTATGTAAAAAAAAAAAAAATCATTTTCATCATGTAAAAAGAAGCTTCCTTCTTCCAATCATTATATTTTCTCATTCAGAAGAAACTATTTGCAATTTTTGTAAATTTTAAAGGATATAAAAAACATTTTTCTTCTTCTTCTTCCGGATCCTAGCTGTAAATGAAAAGGGCCAACGACTTCCGGTCAATGTCAGTGCACGAGCGTATATTTATTTTCTACAAAATCTGGAAGCTCATGACTTACAATTTAAAATTCATGCGCTACTTCAGCTGAGATTTGTTGATCCGCGACTTGTTTTCAAAGAAGTCTCACCAAAGAGACATCAGCCGATTTTGGGTGAGAATTCCTTACGAGAAGCACTCTGGGTACCTCACATATTTCTTGCCAACGAACGAGATTCTAGCATTTTGGGAACGACTGAAAAGGATATTCTCACATCGGTTTCGCCAGATGGCACTGTAATTATTTCAACACGAATTCAAGCGACGCTCTATTGTTGGATGAATTTACAAAAATTCCCATTCGATGAACAGCATTGCTCCACAGTTTTAGAAAGTTGTAAGTTTTCATTTTTATTTACTTTTTTTCTTAGTTTTACGAAAGAAGCGTACTTCTTCTTAAGCGGAAAATTTTCAAGAGTGCCAAAACTAAGTACTTACCAATGAATACAATCCAGGATCTGATAAAAAAGTCTCTATGATCCTCCAAAAAAAAAAATTATCTACGAAGGTCGTTCAATAAGTCCTTAGAAAAAAAATGGAGTGTTTTTTAAAAAAAAAAATTTTTATTTTTCAACATAATCTCCTTTTAGCTCTATACACTTTTCCGACCGTTTTTCCAAAATTTTTATCCCGTCCAAAAATTAGGATTTCGGAATTTCTGCAAAATACTCATCCTTTTGAGCTATGACGTCCTCGTTGGAAGTGAATCGTCGTCCGCCAAGCCATTTCTTCAGATTGGGGAAAAGAAAATAGTCACTCGGGGCCAAATCTGGTGAATAAGCGGGATACTGCAACAATTCCATTCTCAATTCCACAATTTTGGCCATGAAAACAGCGCAGGTGTGCACACGCGCATTGTCCTGATGCAAGAGGATTTTTTTCTTCTTCAGATGGGGGGCGTTTCTCTTTGATTTCCTCGCTCAACCGTTGCAATAACGACGCGTAATACGCTCCTGTTATTGTTTTTCCTTTTTCCAAGTAGTATATAAAAATGATGCCCTGCGAATCCCAAAAGACCGTGGCCATCACCTTGCCGGCCGATGGCACAGTTTTTGCCTTCTTCGGAGCCCGTTCACCCTTGAAAATCCACTGTGATGACTGTCTCTTCGTTTCTGGAGTGTAGTAATGTATGCAGGTTTCGTCCACAGTGACATATCGACGAAGGAATTCGGCAGGATTGCGATAAAAGAGTGCCACAAAGCCTCAGAGTCGACTACACGATTGCGCTTATTCTCCTCTGAGAGCAAACGCGGCACCCATCTTGCCGAAATTTTTTTCACAGACAATTTTTCATGCAAAATTGAAGCGACTGTACCTTGTGATATGCCCGTGGCCTCAACTAATTCGCGCACTTTAATTCGCCGATCGTTCAAAATCAGATCGTGGATTTTGTCGATGATTTCAGGAGTAGACACCTCAACTGGGCGTCCTGAACGATGTTCATCTTTTGTGGATGAACGGCCACGTTTAAATTCATTCACCCAATTGTAAACCGTCGCAAACACAGGTGCAGATGTGCCATGAACTTCTTCATCCAACTCGGCTTTGATTTCTTTCGGGCTTAAGCCTTTCAAATGGAGATGTTTGATGACAGCCCTAAACCCGCTTTTTTCCATTGTTATGCACAAATAAATGGTGTTAACTTTAATCGACGATAGAAATTGACCTACGCTATGGATCGAGCTGAAATTTTGACAGCTTTCCTGTCGATAATGTTACTTACAAAAAATATATTTACCGACACTACGAGCGCAATTTCTCGGATTTTCTAAGGACTTATTGAACGACCCTCGTTTTTAAAAAAAAATTAAATGGTTTCAATTAAATTTACTTTTAATATCATAAATGGAAAGTTTTCGTATTTATTATAAATTCTAATGATGAACCCCAAAAAACCTCTGATTTACAAAAAAAAAAACACTTTAAACAGACCCTAGATCCAAATTGGCATCTCTTAGCATAATCAAAATGCATCTTGCGGATTACCTATTTTGGATACCATTTATTTTTATTTATAATTTTTTGTTTTCTACCTACCAAGGGATGTATAATACTTCAGAGCTGGTTCTGCATTGGGAGCAGAAATCACCGGTAACTCTGGCCCCAGAACTACACTTGACAGAATACGTCCTTCTAAATACGTGGACTAACGAAACAGTTATCAATGCTGATCTGAGCGATTTAAGACATGGAGCTTTTGGTAAGGGAGAGCAATAAATCCATTCTATTAAAGAATTTTAAAAAAAGAATATGTCTTTTTTTTATGATAGCCGGAAATTATAGCTCGCTTAGTTTTACTGTACATTTGGCTCGTGAGATGGGCTTTTATTTAATGGACTACTTCTTGCCATCAATGATGATTGTTGCCATTTCTTGGGTATCGTTTTGGTTACAAGCTGACCAATCAGCGCCCAGAATTATGTTAGGTATGTACCAATTCACACAAATGGAGCAAAACCAATTTGTACAATATAATTTTAATTTTTTGTTCTTTATAATATTTTTTTGCTAATTATTTTTTTATTGATAGGAACAAGCACTATGCTTACATTTATAACATTGGCATCTGCACAGGGTAAAACACTACCGAAAGTTAGTTATATTAAAGTTTCGGAAGTTTGGTTTTTGGGATGTACTGGTTTCATATTTGGTAGCCTAGTTGAGTTTGCATTTGTGAATACAATCTGGAGACGTAAGAAAAATGTCGAATTGAAAAAAGTGAACAGCAAATACATTCTTAAATCGACATTAACGCCGCGGCCGGCAAGAAAAGAAGTCGGCCTGCATAAGTCGAGATCTTGTTCGAGTTTGGAAGCGACCACTTCCACACCAAACAGTCCGCCATACAACAACTACTTAACAGTTCATGTAAGTTAGGATTCCGTTTGTTTTGGATCACATGTGTCCTCCTCCTTTCTAAATAACTGTCAAACGAATTATTTTCATTATAAAAATGATTTTTTTTTTTAGAGTTTCTCATCAAAACATACTTTGCCAACCATCACAACGCAAAGTGTCGATGATCTAGCCCAAGAGAATGGCAGTATACACATTAAAATGGAGCCATCCTCCAGCGCTTCGACGTTACCAATCACCAACAATTGTTCACCATGTCCTTCATCAGGTTCTGGTGACAATTCCAATTCGAACTCATCATCCCATTACGGATGGACAACAATGACACCGCAAGAGATTTCCATGTGGATTGATCGTCGATCGAGATTCATCTTCCCTTGCGCTTTTGTCGTTTTCAATGCATTCTTTTGGACATTCGTCTATTATTTATAATAATCTCACCAGGATATAAGAAAAACATGGGGGAAAACTGTTGGAGGGAATATGGCCACCCCCCCCCCCCTTTTTTGCAACTACGTTTTTGTTACCTCGACTATTCCATATCATCTTCATTTAATTTATGCAAAAACTGTTCACACTTTTCCACTTACGCAGTAAGTCCTCATAAGCGAATCCATTCATAAGATTAGTGCGTAAACGAACTCACACAACCATAATGCAAATTGATCATTTTTCATTCAAAAAAAACCATACGCACCCCCCTTCCCCCTTCCTCATCTATCTATTTATAAGTAAATCGCTCTAATCTCAAAGATAAAAAAAAAACAAAGTCCAACATTTACTATGTAATGTAATGTCAAACAGTCGTAGTTTATTTTTATTTATTGTAGTTATTTTATTTCTAAATATTCGCGAAATTATGAATAAGTTTATGTTATGATTTAGAGTAATTAAGTTGATGAACAAATAAAAACATAAATGAAATAGGAGATAAGATGTGAAAAAAAAGTAGTCACCAAATAAGGGCGGTCCGACGTTTGGCGCCAAAACTAGGAGTATGTACGATATATCCTACAAGGGAATAGCAAATGAAATTGCGAATTGCAAATAATATAAGAAATTGAGTAAGAAAGAGATAAATAGGCAGAAAATCTCATTTTTATTGCCTCCTCAAATAGGGCAGGTACGAGTATTATCGTATGTATGAAGAAAAAAAATTAAACAGGAAAGAAATATAAAATAGTAAAAAGTGAGTGAGATAAGCAAAGAAATGAGAAAAGAAAAAATTAAGGACAACCTCTTGGTTGTTGCATTAAACAATAAATACGAGTACTTAATTTACAAGTAATTGTAAAAATTAAAATAATAACAAAAATATTTTTTTTTAACTTTTATTGCTGCTATTAAATATTTATTATCTTAAATGTGATCAAAGTTTTTAATCAATAAAAATTCGATAAATAAAAATTATTACATATGTACATACATACATACATACATATATGTGGTATGTATAATAAAAAAGTTATAATTTTTGAAAAAGATGCAATGTTTTTTTGTTTTTTTTTTTTTTTTAATACAAAGTATTTTCAGACGGTCTGCCAACTTGCTTTAACCCAAAGTCATCAGCTACCGTCAGCCATTTTTGCCAAAGTCAGCCATTTTCTGATGGTTAAAGTCAGCGAACTATTGATTTTTTCGTGCTTGACAAATTCAAATTTTTCGCATAAAAGATGGATGCCTATCGAACAGTCAGTCAGTGAACTACACCCGATTTTAACGCATTGGCAGATAGTGCTTTCATTTCGTTGTTTTTCATTTCCAGGAGTCAACCAACTGCAAAGATTCTTGTTAATAATTATTCCTTATCAAATACTTACCGACAACGTTCTACCAAGGATATTTTCAACTTTTTCTGTTCGACATTTTTGATGCATCTGCGCTTGCCTGTAAATAAAGGGCAACAAAAGCAATATAAAAATGGAATATTTTATTTCGTAATAAAAGTCAATTTAAAAAAAAAACACTTTTAAATGTAATTAAATATTTTTATTTAATATTAAAAAATGAAATTTTTGAACGATACAAATTCAAATTACAAAACACACAACACCGTTCCTTCTATAGTTATACTAAAAAAATTATCTTGGTTAATTTTAGATTATAGAAGAACTGGATAGGCTTCTATACAAAAATTCTGTTCAAATTTTTTCGAAAATTCATTCGTAAGAATCGCACCACACACTTCCAAAATAACCTATAATGAAATACTTAGTATTCTGAAATAAAAACTTCCTATTTACTGTCGTGAAGAATAAAACTAATTATACAAATGTATTAAATTACTTGTTCGTATACTATTTTAAATTTAATTTAATTAACAAATAAAAGTATCACGAATTTTGAATTTCCGCGGGTTATGTATATTCGATTTTCGATTTTTTGTGGCGTTTTGTTGGTATTCATGTCTTTCACTTATACCGACAAGTTCGGCCATTTTGAATGTTCACTTAATTTTTGACAGCTTCTTTGCTTGCATGGGTTTTGGATCGTCTTCGATTTTTACCCATTCCAAAAAATGGATCAAAGAATCTGTATCAAATTTTTTGTGAAAAACAAAATTAATTGCGCGGACGCATTCCAAATGTTGGCTGTGGCATATGGTGAAGCTCCCTTGGACCAAAGCAACGTTTATCGGTGGTACAAAATGTTGTCATAGGGCCGAGAAGATGTGAACGACGAAAAGAGTAACGGACGCCCAAACACGTCAACAACAGACGAAAACATTGATGAAGTGAAGAAAATAGTATTGGCCAATCATCGAATCACCGTTAGAGAAGTTGCTGAGGACTTAAACATATCGATTGGCTCATGCCATTCGATTTTTACCAATGATTTGTCGTGAGACGGGTCGCCGCAAAATTCGTACCAAAATTGCTCAATTTCGACCAAAAACAACATCGCATTAACATTGCTAAGGAGCTGTTGGACTCTGTCCGCGATTTGCTCCAGAGGGTCATAACTGGTGACGAATCATGGGTTTATGGTTATGACGTGGAAACCAAAACTCAATCATCCCAATGGAAGCTGACGCACCAGCCAAGAACGAAAAATGTGCGCCAAGTTCGGCCGAATGAGAAGGTTTTGCTTATAGTTTTCTTCGATTGCAGGGGCGTGGTGCATTATGAGTCCTTACCACAGGGTAGAACGGTCAATAAGAAATATTACCTGCAAGTTATGCGCAAGTTGCTCGAAACAATCCACCAGAAACGCTCGGATTTGTGGAAGAACAAAAATTGGCTTTTTTTTTTGCACCATGATAACGCCCCTGCTCACGCATCGTTGTTTGTGCGCGAATTTTTGGCCAAAAACAACACACTAATAATGCCGTAGCCACCGTATTCCCCAGATCTGGCCCCCTGTGACTTTTTCTTCTTCCCGAAACTGTAGAGCCCCATGAAAGGATGACGCTACGTTACGATTGAGGAGATAAAGACGGCATCGAAGGAGGAGCTGAACAAGATCACAAAAAAATGATTTTTTGAAGTGTTTCGAGGATTGGAAAAAACGTTGGCACAAGTCTATAATATTTGGTGGGGATTACTTTGAAGGGGACAAAATAGATATTGATGATAAAAATAAATAATTTTAGAAAAAACACAAAATTCGCGAAACTTTTTGAACAGACCTCGTATTTAAATGTAAATAAAAGTATGCAAGCATTTCGGTATGCTACCATTTCATGGAGAATGACGTGTTTTAAAACTCTCTGAAATTATACAAAATTGAAACGATTCTTATTTGATTGTTATTAATAAAATAAATAATAAACCTAAAATACAATTGCATTTAATGCCACACGGTTCAAAAAATATAAATGTTGCCTTCTGTAGTGTTTAAATTATATTATTCTTTGGAATAAGTGAGTTTAAATAAATATTAACTATGCTTTTGGAATTCAATAAATTTTTATTACGAAAACTAGATGTCAGTGAGTGTCATGTCTACATAAAAAATCTATTACAAAAATATGCAAGCATTATGATTTTTTTGCCGCCTTTAAGATAATTTAGATAGAAAATTACGTATGCATATACGAAAATCTGACCTACAGGTATATCCATTTATTATTTAATCAAAGAAAATACTGTAATTTTATTTAAAGATAAATAATAAATAGATTTAATTGATGTCCAATCCACATAAACACAGTTCGTTTGTTCAGCTAATTAAATATCAAAATAAGTCAATGTGCGCAGGGTTGACTATCTATCTTTAATAGCGTTTGTGAGAATTTCTATAATCTAGCAGGCGCGCGTCTTTAAAGTTAATTGAAAAAATTAACAAAATGTTTAAAATTGTTTAACTACAATAACAATAAATTAATTTTTATGTTAATTAGCTTTTCTTGAATAAAATTTCTTTAAAATGTATCCTCAACTATTATTGTGGAAAAAATCGTTTTTTTTTAGCAAATTTATTTAAATGTTTTTCAAATTATGATGAAAGTTGTTAATAACTAATATTGAATAATATAACAAATTGTTTATTAAGTAAAATAGAAAATTTAAAAAAAAATCTCTTCTAGATAACATTCTTTAAAATTAAAAAAAAAAAAACGAAAAGGTTTTGGTGCAAATTTTTATTTTTAGTCAGAAAATTTTCTTAAATCAAATAAAGCTCTATAAAATTAAAAGAAAATAAAAATCATTCGATAATCATAAATAAAAATAAAAATAATCAAACAAAAATCTACTCATTGTGTTACAGACCATACATATGACCGCGAACCATACACAAGCGCGCAATTTTGATTGGAGGTCGATCGTGATTTCTGTTTCCAATTAGAGTTTGCTCTCTCCCATGCACGTGTGCTCTTTTGTTTTGATCGCTCAAAAGCTATTCGTTGCGTTTGTACTGAAGCTTTTGGTAACGGCTTCCCGTGTGTGCATGTAAGATGGTACGACGCATCGCATTTATTTCTAGTGAATTTTATTAACCAAAATTTACTTTTATATAATAATTCCTATATTATTGAAAAAATTTAAATCAACATAAATGAAAATATGTTGATTAAAATTGCCACTGAAAAAAAATGAACATAAATAATAATCACAAATAATGGTGGTGTGTAATCATTAATAAAAAGTAAATGAAATAAAAATTATGAAAAAATGTGATAAGTACGTGTATTTTAAATGTGTATTTGCGTGTCTTATCTGATAGAACGACGGAGCGGTGTTGTGTTGGTGGCAAAAAGGCTACAATCGAAAGTCGACAAGAATTTCGAGACCACTGTAAATTGTCCAATTAATTATTTGTAAGTGTAACTATTTACCGTAATACTTTTCCAATGTACGCAAATTTACATAAACAAGCCCATGCATATACAAATGAGTCTGTTCAGGTAGTAGAAGTCAAAAATTATCAAGGTCAGAAATTATTGACAGGTGAGTTAAGGTAGAAAAAGTTCGTTGGCTTAGGTTTGGAAATACTCAAAACTATGCTTTTCTTATTTATCCAGACCAAATTCCAAATTAAGCGATTGTTATTTATTCGATTAAGTCCTATTTGCTGTATTGCCTGCCATCAACTTCGTTAATTATAATTGAAAAGCATTGTACTTTGTTGAATACACGCACCTTTCTTTTAGTATTAAAAATAGCATTAAAAAAAAAAGGAGCTGAAATCGCTTTTAAGGCGTTAACTATTCAAATACTCACCCAACCACGCTTATCAGGATTAATCGATATTTTATCTAAAAATAACTTTGCGGTTTTCTGCTGTTAGACTATTGACATTAGAGTTCCTTATAGGATGGTATTAAGTCCTTATCGGATTTCGAGCAGAGTTCCGCTCATATTTGTAGTCAATATTACCAAATTTGAGTTAATGTTTATTCTAATAGAAAATGACATTTATCGAGTTTGAAGAAACTTCAATTTTGTAATATTCCACAAGAAATATTAACGAAAAAAGCTATTGAGACCCTAAACTAACCTACAAGTTGAGGCTTACTTATTAAATTATTGAATCAAATTTTTACGGGTTTTAATAACCAAAATGATGATTTTTTGTAAAATTTTCTTTTCAACGAATGAGGGGAAGAGGATTAATATAGAAAAAAAAATATTTTAATGAAAATTTATCCTGTTGAATATTTGGTAGGGTAATATTTTTAAAAAGATGATAGTTGAAAGATTATTTGTTAACCCAAAAATATTTAAAAAAAATTTTTTTTTGGTGGGTCTGCGAGATGTGTCCACACTGTATTTTGACGGTTAAAATGCCAATAGCCATGAGATTTCTTAAGTTTAAAAAATAAAATTTAAGTAAATTTTGTGATGTAGAGAAGCATTGATAGATATTGTAATTTAAAGAAGGTTGCTGGGAAACGTTCCTGTGGTAATTTTAGATAGCGCCACTACCACATTGAGGTCATTTGACAACAATAAAAAGGAAGTTCTCTGAGTTATTGGGAAGTAAACAGTAGTTGAATAAAACTGGTAAAAGGACTAGATGGGCTCAGAAGTTCCATTGTGGGTATAATATTATTCGAAAAGTATCTCTGGGTATTTGTGGTAGACCTGAATAATATGTAGAATATAGTTTGGCAGACGCGGTGGGATTGAAATAAACGAGGTGTCGCAGAAAAGTAATGGAATTGATAATTTTTTTAAAACAATTTTATTAATTTTTAAAAATAAAATTGCTACAAATACTACTTCTGATGTTATCGACAGTAACAAAAATACCCTTTCAAGTGAATTTTATCTTGGCGAGCAAAAAAAAAATCATATAGAATGCGATCAGTTGGATAGGAAAGCTGGGAGACCACCGGAATTGTTTCTCCGACAAAAATTCGTTAATGGAGGTAGGGGGCGTTGTTATGGTGGAGCATCGAAGTATCTGCAATTTGACTTAACTAACCCCTTTTCTGAGCCTTTCAGGTAATCACATCAGCATCAATGTTAATCTATAGTCTGACTTCACAAGAGCCCAAAGTCCTTTCACTTTTTTATCAGTTTTCGATATCGAAGGCCCTCCTGACTAAGGATAAGGAATACGAAAAACATATCCTCTTGATAAGGAATGTTCCCCATAGAGTTAAAGTGGATTATGAGTTTTGTATGTAGAAAATTATTAGTTAAAATATGGTAGAAAATCACTCAATATGCAAATTATTAATAGAAATTCTACTCTTCTCAGTTCTGAAAACTTATAAATAAAAGTTCAAATTTACGAAATTTTTACATACGAAAAAGATGATAGAACAGTAAAATTTGAATAATTAGTCTTTCTGATTTTTTGAAGTAACTTTTTGTACAAAAAATTGCAAAACTAGTAAATTTTATCCATGGAAATTCATTCTTTAAATATTTTTCTAAACAAGAATCCCTCCTTGATCGATATAACCAGTTAAAACTATACAACTTCAATTATGTTTCAAGCAAAGGTAGATTCTGAAAAAAAAAATATTTAAAACCTGTCCTAGTATTCACCTGTTATTAAAAAAATTTTCTGTAAGAACTATAACAAAGGAGTCCTAAAAACCTTTAACCCATAAGACTTTTAGAAAAGTTGCTCTCTTTCGATTTAGCGTTTTATCTGATGAATTTTACCTGATCTGACCGGTTTTCTGCCCACACACTTGCGTCATTGAAAATTTTTAAAAATTTCTTTTTCGCGTATTATCCACAACATAAATTTTTTTTTCAGTCCTTAACACTTTTATAAGAGCAATTTTTTTTTTCATTAAAAATATTTTTGCAAAATTATTTTTTATAAAAATTTTCTAAAAATTCTGGTAATTCATCAATTTTTCCTGAAGAAAGATTATAAAATAATAACATCGTCCGTGTAGGACCGGATATAAGAATAGTCCTACGGTATTCCTTGCCTGTCGTAAAATACGGCTATTGGAAGAATAAATAGGGTAGTTATTGAACCCTTGTGCAGATGTGAATGTCAAGCAAAGACATCTGGCTTGTTAGGTCAGTTGACCCTATAATAATTTCAATTCAATTCAAATAATAAAATACGAACTAAAAAAAAAAAGAATTTTAAACTTTCTTAAGGGGAAGTGTTAAAAAAAAAAATATGGTTGGCTAGGTGATAGGTCAGAAAATAGGGATTTTAATAAACGTTCAAGAATACTTTTTATAGAAAAGACTTTTTAGATACTTCTTGATTATCTTAATGACAATATGAAAAAGAAATACATGATTTACATTTCATAGAAATACGAGTAAATGCATTTCCAATGGCGTCACTATGCTCTATACATACTCGTTTTTATGTTACTCGTAGTAGCTACATAAAAATGAATCTTTCTTCTTTTATTGTGCAATATTTGAAATATATCCAAAAAGTCTGGAATATAAACTAATCGATAGTGTTTTTGGCGTCACGGAATCTTAAATCTACAATACATCTTGTGAAGAAGAAGTTGAAATTTATTTGAACTAAATTTCAACTCCTTCTCATAATAAGATTATATACATGAACATATGTAATCATAAGTACAACAAAATTTATAGCATTCGTTTCTAAAGAAAAGAAGAAAATATTAAAATAGGACTCAATAAGAAAATTCGAAGATGAAATTCAAAAATTGTCCACATAGTTTTCTAATAAATAAAATAGGGTAAACAGAGGAAGTAAATGGTAAATCTGAAAATAAGCTTAAGAAGATTAGAAAGGAATTGGAAGAAAATCGGAAAAAAATTTAACCAAAATCGAAAAATAATAAGAAAAAAAAATTAAAAAAGATTCGGAAATAATTTTAAGTTGTTTCTTTAAATCGGTTCACTCTGTACGTACATATTCCAATTTTTTGTAAATGTGAGATAATCTGAAGTTAAGATAATTTCTATACTACAGTAGTTATTTTTTATTTAGCACCTACTAATTTTATCAGCTTAGATTGTAGGTTGTCTTTCCATATTTCGATATTGTCCCCTACCGCCTACCCATGGCAAAAAAAACCATATACACATACTTAAAAGAATCCTATTAAAGTCAACATTTTATTTAGTTTCGGAAAAAAATAATTTGTGCATTATTGGCAAATAAAATTTAAAAAAAAAATGGTCAATAATAGAAAAAATATCATTAAAAAAAATTAGATTAGATAACCGAACTAAATATATATTATCTACCTACACGCACATATGCATCTTAATTTGCAAAAATGACCGAATTTATTGCTTTTTATTTGTATTTATAATTTTTTCTCTCTCTATTTTAATGACGGAATGTAGATCTTTTTGGTTATTTATTGTGCAATAAGCAAAGAAAATAAAAGAAAAGCAATACCGGCGTCTGAATGCCGAATAAGAAAGAGCAATAGAAGTATTCGGTTCCGAAATCATCAAAATTCCTGGCGTACAATTAATGGGAGCGACAAGCAAGAGAAAAGTGGAAATCAATAGAGGATGAGAAAAAAATGAGTAAATGATAGATTGTGATATACATGCAGGCGAAGAGAGTGAATAGTAGCATGGATATGCATATGAATAAAAAAGGGAAATGAGCGGTTAGGAAAGAAAATATGTATGAGTATATATACATATCAACAATTTGTGTACGTATGTAGCCGTATAGACAAAATAGGGAACTGGTGAACATTTTTCTAATTGACCCTGAAAAACATTGAACTCTTCTTTGGCCCGCTACTATTATGAATTAAAATTCACAGTCAGTTGAATTTTTTCAGCCATCGAATATACATTGTGTTCGTGTTGTTCTTTGACAACTTTGCTGATATACCCGTCCGTATTTATTAAACTGTGGTTCCTGTGGTTTGTTAATTCGTTTAAAGTAAATTTTTTTTGTATTTTGTTTCGTTTCTATTTGTGTTATAATTTTTTTTTTCTCCAAAAACAACACACAAAAATCAACTAAAACATTCTACTTTTTGTGAAAAATTTCTACAATAAAAGAAAAATTTAATTTAATGATTTAATCACAAAATAGACAATATATAAATAAAATAAATTTATATTAATTGGTAGTTATTAAAACTTATTAAAAAAAATAAAAAAAATAATGTAAAAAATTTTTTTTTTAAAAATAAACCAGGAAGAAGGAATGGAATATATATACGTGAAGATACGAAATTTATTCGAAGACTTTCTAATTTTGATGCAATAAATATCAAGTGTGATTTTACGACGATAATGATAAGATTCTAAAAGCGCGCACCTCAAATATAAAAATACTCATCAAAATAAAAATAGTTTTAAAAAAAAAAAAAGACAAACATAAAAAAAATAGTTTTTTTTTGTTGTTGTTTTTTTCTTTTCTTTCACCGACTATGTGCTTACTTTGTCTACTTGAAATTACAGGGTGGTGTTGTCCAAGTTCAGGTTGTGTATTTGTTCACCAAAAAAAAAAACCAACTAATTACCTTTTTTTTTTTTGCTTTTTTTATGAAATTTTAAAAATATATAATTAAAATTTAATTGTAATTTGAAACATTTTCCTTAGTGAATATTTAGAAATATTTTGGATCATAATACATAATTATTACAAATACTTTTGCAAAAAGAAAAAATGAAATTTAAATTTAAAAAAATCTTACACTTAAAGAAACTTTCAACTACAATAGTAAAAATAGATATTTGAAAAAATAAAAAATAAAAAAAAAACATTTTAAAAAATGCTTAAAAAATTTGGCGTCGAAATAAAAAAATGGAGACTTTTGAGTGAATTTTTTCTCACGGCAAATGATTTTGGGACGCTTGTGAATTCTAATTTTGACCTAACGAAAAAGAAGAGAAACAGAACTAATTGAATTCGGATATCACCAATGCGCTATGCTTCTCTTACCAATAGTTGTTCTTTGTAAAAGAAAAATCATCAAATACATTTTTATTTCGTACAGATTCGTAAATAAACCCAATTGTAAATAGATAGTCTCTTTTATTTTATATTTGGGGTAAAATCGAACAGAGAAAAAACGCAAAAATTTTCAATAATTAATTTCAACCCAATTAATTTCCCCATATGCATACATGAGAACACCGTGGATAGAGAGAGAGAGGGAGAGATAAAAAATAGAGGAAACAAAATTCTTTTTGGGGTGTGGTTAATCATACGAAATTTTTTCAATTATTACACACATCACATTTGATTATTATTACTATTCTTTCAATTAGAGAGCAGTTTTTGTTCTTAAAAGAGAATTTGTTAATTTTTTTTAATAGAAAAAAAAAGATGAAAAGTTCAATTATGCAAAATTATATTTAGTACATTTATAATTTTAATTACAAAAAAAAAAAGGAAATATTAATTATGATGTTGAAAATTTTGTTTTGTTTTCAGTGTGTTGTTGTTTTTTTTTTCATATTGTATTACTTTTGGCCGGCAAATATTGATACACATATACATTCACATTAAAAGAGCGTCGGCGTTGTTTATTTTGATTTTTGCACTTTTTTTTACAATAATATACACATACGTGTATGTACAAATTGGAGTATTTAACTACAATAGAATTTTTTCGTATACAATCAAGTGGCTATTATTGATATTGCTTAACTGAGTAAGAAACACTTTGAAACCGTTTTAAGAAAATAATAAGGAAATAAACAGTGTTTTTCTTGTTGTTGGATTTGTTTATTAATGGCTTGAAGATATTGATCATCTTACGCAATAAAAGTTTCTTTGTAATGTACTTGTCTCAATTGAGTGAAGGAACAAAAATATTTTCTTCCATATTGTTGATAAAACACTCAAACAGATGCATTTTTTTGGGGGCTTATTAAAATTTATTCTATTTTTACGAGGAAATTTTCAGTTAAGAGAGTTTTAGAAAAAATTCAAGTGCTTAGTAGAGAGTATGTAAATTTTCTTCTGTTCAAGTAAAGACAACGTAAGCTAGTATAAAAATAAATTAGAAATTTAATAGGAATAATTATAAAAATGCAGATTGCGCAAGGGCATAAAACCGGTACTAAACCATAGAAATAATTTTTGGTTTTTGTTTTCTTTTTTAATAAGTAAATCAATTAAGTTTTTTTTTTTAGGTTATTTTCTTTAAATTTTGTTTATATTTTAGTGGCTATTGACTAATTTCAATTTTTTTTTGTCAGTTGGTGCTTATTTACTGTAGTTAAATACTTTTAAAGACACCCCACCGAATGTTTTATTTCTTTAAACGAATACTTTAGGATAAATGTTCTGATCATGTTGAAATGGTTTTTTGTTGTTTTTTATTTTAAATTATTCAAAGTGTTTTTAAATATATTTTTTTAACATGCAATAATAATGTGTTAATATACAAAAAAAAAACCTTTATTGTTGTTGATGTGGCAAAAACTCTTAATAATATGTTTAGCCGCTTATTTTTTGTATATTTAAAGTAACACTTTGCTAAAAATCTAATTAGTAGAGAATGATAATTTTAAATTTAATTAAATTAGAACAAATTAATAGAAGTTTTATTTTATAATAAGTTAAAAATTTAATGAAAAAAAATTCTTGTATTTGGCTACAATATTCAAAATATAAAATTTTTTTTATTAACAAAAAGCAAAAAAAAAAAACCGATCAAATTTTGACTTAATAAAATCTGATAGTTGGTCCGAAACTATTGAAATCTGATAGTTTTTATTGAGTTTTTATGTAGTTTTAGTGATTTTTTTTTTTACAAAATGATGAATAAAAGTTTTTATGTATTTTTTTAGTCAGAAATTCGACCTATATTTCTTGTAGTTAGTATTTAGTTTATTAGTTAAATTTTTGTGAATTTTTTTTTTCAAAGTTTGCAAAAATTTCTATTAAAAAATATTTTTTAAAAATTTTTGTGAGGAAATTTTTATGGGCGATATTTATGAATAAAAAAACACCGAGAACAGTAGTTAAACGCAAATTTATTAGTGAGTTTGTAAATTTCCTGTTTTTATTTTGGCAATATCAGAAATTTATGCATTTTTATAAAAAAAAACGAAAAACAAACTAATAATTCTAATCAATATTTGGTAAGTAGGCGTTATTTATGATTATTTGCAATTTTGCTGATAATTTCAAATACTTAAATTTTTATCTCATTATTTTGAATGATAGAACTAGCAAATCATTTATAAAGCTACAATATTTCTGTAGATTTTTTAAGTTCAAATATCTTAATTTATTCCACTGCCACAGAAAAAGTATAGAAGAGCTCGTTTGCTTCAATTTCGTCTACAATTACCATAATAAGCTAACAATGCCGCAAAAGTATCTCTGAGTTTTTTTTTCAAATCTCTAGACCTTAAATTGAGAAAAAAAAGAACTCCACCAGAGCTTTCTGAAACTTAGGGCAAATAACAAATCAAGTTCCTCTTTTGAATATTTTGTCTACAATAAAAATAGCAATAAATAAAATTAACTACAGAAAAATAAACAAAAGCAACATTTTTTATTTAAGGAAAATAGCCAGCGATATCCAAGTTCAAGGAGACTAATTTCTAAAATAGTTCCTCCCCCCTTTTTTTTTGTATATTTACTTAGAAAAAAAAATAATGCTGAAAATGCTACAATGTCAAAATGACGAAAATAATGTATTTTGAACGAACGTTTTTTTGCTTGTATTTTTCTTTGTTTTTCGTGTCAAAATATTGCCTTGAATTTTTTTTTTGGCCTTTATTCATCATCAAATTAATTTTTGTTCTAAAGTGTTTATTAGCGTGAGTTCAAAGAATCCAAGCTCAACTGATTCTGTCGTTAGAATTTTAATAGTGGGGAGAGGGGGGTATAGGTTCATTAAGGTATTTGTAAGTTGTGACTCTGTGATGTTCGAATGGGAGGCCTAATGACGAAATGCGGCAATTTATGAAGAAAATTAGTCTTTTTGGAGCCAATTTTTTTCTTATACTAACAATTTTCTCCTCTAAGTTTAAAAGCTTTTTTTCTCTTCTCCTCAGTGAGTTTTCTTTCCCTTTCAATTTATTTAATCTTATGGAATTTCATAGAAAATTAATCAAACCCCCTGGCATGGTGACCGGAACTTATGAAAGGGTGTCGGATCACATAGAAGGTCCCTCTTGATTCCTTAGGTACTCAACGGACCTCATGACAGCCATTCGAACGCCTTAAATGGGTTGATAGGCCTCCATAGAAATGCGTCAAGAAAATATAAATTTTTAGACGCAAAAATCGGTTGTTGAAGTTCATCGAGGTCCATAGAAGTTCATGGTGTCTTATAGAAGCTGAGCGTACATTATAGATGATTATCAAGTCGCATAGAAGCTCATTTGTCCTCATAGAAGGTTATTTAATCCCAAAGAACCTCAGAAGACTTGAAAGAACCTCGATCAACCCCAAAAGGTTACTTCAAAAAATACAAAATTTTAGGTCTTTTTTATCAGAATTCTTTTGTTGATGTGTCTGTATTTGGGATATGTCTTTTTTTAGGGAAGGTGTGAGGAGGCAGTTTTATAGTGCAATTTTTTGTTAGGGAGAGGAAAGAATATACAATATTTAATAACGTAGAGAAATATTAAATGCGCAGACGCATTCCGAATGTTGACTGTGGCATACGGTGAAGCTACCTTGGACTGAAGCAACGTTTATCGGTGGTACAAAATGTTCTCAGAGGGCCGAGAAGATGTGAACGACGAAAAACGTGCCGGGGCGTGTGAACGACAGTTTTTTTTTCGATTACAGGGGCGTGGTGCATCATGAGTTCTTGCCACAGCGTAGAACGGTCAATAAGGAATATTGCCTGCAAGTTATGCGCAAGTTGCGTGAAGCAATCCGCCAGAAAAATTGGTTTTTGCACCATGATAACGCCCCTGCTCATGAATCGTTGCTTGTGCGCGAATTTTAATAATGCAGCAGCCACCGTATTTCCCAGATCTGTGCCCCCTGTGACTTTTTCTTGTTCCTGAAACTGAAGAGACCCACGAAAGGACGACGCTATGCTACGCTTGAGGAGATAAAGACGGCATCGAAGGAGGAGCTGAACAAGATCACAAAAAATGATTTTTGGAAGTGTTTCGAGGATTGGAAAAAACGTTGGCACAAGTGTATAATGTTTGGTGGGGATGAAAGAATAAATAATTTTTGAAAAAAAAACAAATTTCGCGATACTTTTTGAACAGACCTCGTATTTAATTACGTAGAGAAATTTAAAAAAAAAAGTATAATTTGTATATTGAACAAAAAAATAACTTGGCTAGCTTGGGACCCCCAGAGTGAGAAGGAAATCTTATTATCCAAAGTATTAAGTTGTCTGTCATGCTAGAATTCTTTTTTTTTATCTTAGAAAACTTTGAAGTTAATTTAATATCTACTAACTGATACCAGTCATATGTGATAAGTAGTTAATATTATATGTGGTTGACCTGACGTTGTGCACGATTTTTCCTGTACAGAATAATAAAAACCATAACAAATTTTTGAGAATAAAAACCATAACAAACTAGTTATCTTATCAATGAATAATCATCTAGAACAATTTTTTTTATTTTCTGATAGTCTAAAAAATTGAAATTATTTCGTAAGCGGTAGGGTTGACCAGCGATTTGTTTTTGGCCAATTTAGTTATCATATTTTGTTAACTATTTTTTATGATAAAAAATAAACGGTGATATGGAATTTAGATTTTTTTGAGCATAACTTTTGTAAAGTAAGAAAATTTCTTTTTTGTTTGTTATTCCAGAAACCCATAGTCGTGTTAAGAGTAGTCTTTCTTTACAATCTGATATTATTTTTTTGTTCATGGTGTTCTTGAGTAATGACCCCCCAAAAAAAGATAATTTTGATATTCGATATTTGATAATTGATTTAAAAAATTTCAGTTGAAAATTAATTAAAAATAATCATTGAAGAGAGTTGCTCATCGTTTTAATTATTTCTGAAATTTGAGACAATTTCCATCTGTTTTCATTCGATGAGATCATTTGTGAAGCTATAAATTTTGGTATTGATTTTTGGAAGATTTTTAAGACTCTTTCCCGTATTGGATTCAAATTTTATAGCTTTTATAGCTTCACAAATTGTTATAGTAATTTTATTATGGTTTTTTTTTGTTTGAAATTTTTTTAAATAAATTTTATTTATAGCAGTTTGAGAAATGGGGTGTTTGGTATAAATCCCACATGAAAAGTTACCAAGTCGAAAGAGCTGAAAAGATAGAGTCCTTAATACTTCTGCAAGAGATTTATTGCCCGTTTTTATGTAGACTAACCCTATTGGGAAAACTATGAACAAGATATTTCCCATTGGCTTTGGATCATGTTCATTGCGCCAACTGCCCATATTAGCTCTAGCGCACAACCAAACGCAATACTCTCATTATTAGGGTGGGTTATTCAGACATACCCTTGGGGACTACGTGCCAGCTACTAAAGAATATTTTCCTAATATATTGCTGTCTACCAAATTTGTTCAGCTCCCAACCTCACCAAACGTGGTTTTCTTTACGATTTCCTACCCAATTTTTTTTCCAAATTATTTCCAAAAATAATCCGTTTTTTTCATTAAAAATTCGTTCACCTTTTTGGTCTTGTGAGGTGGTCTAACACGACCAATTCTTTTCCACAAACGATCTAAAACGCCTAAATAGTATTCTATATTAACAGTTCGACCTTCTGGTACAAATTCCTTGTGGACAATACCCTTCGAATCATAAAAAGTAATCAACATTGTTTTGATTCGAGACTTCTGAAAACGCATTTTTTTTGGTTTTGGCTCGCCTTTGGACTTCCATTCAGCAGATGGACGCTTAGTTTCAGGGTCATATTTAAAGCACCATGACTCATCACCAGTTATGATCGAATCAAGAAAGTTTGGATCGTTTTCAGCAGTTTCAACAATGTCTTTGCAATGCAATGCAAAAACGGATTTCTCTCATCAACCACCCTCCGTATTCGCCTGATCTATCACCATGTGACTATTTTCTATTTCCAAAACTGAAAACCAAGCTGAAAGGAGTATTTTACACATATGATGATATTCCAGCCATTCAAGCAGCCGTAACCGAGGTGCTGAAGCACATTCTTATTAATGACTGTAACTTTCACATCTGTCATTCGCTTTACATGAATTTAGGTGCGTTTGAAAGAGGATAAATGTATCTTTTTAATGCTGCAAATTTTCAATAGATGGCGCTGCATGTTGTATGATTTAAATATAAAGTTCGGTTATTTTTTTTTTAAAATTGAATTAAATTTCAGTTATTGATTTTTAGGCATATTTTTTGTATGGAATTTCGTGTAATATCATTATTAATTTCTGGGAAATATCATTTTCTGTGGGAAATAGTAAATTTTTCTTGAATTAAAAAATAATATTTGTAATTTAGTGAACTGCACAATTAAAAATTACCGAATAAGACTCGATTCAGAAGTGTTTTTAAAGGTTTCGATTATTTATTAGAAAATTACGTATGACTTGTTGAAGGGGGGTCTGGATGTAGAGGTGGTTCCGAAAAAACTTGGAAGTTTTTATATTTAAAAAATTAATAACTTTTGTTTAAAAGAAAATGACAAAAAAGTACTTAAAATTACTTTTTTTTTCTTTTTTCTTTAAAAAAAAACACTAAATTTAATAAAATTTCCATTTTACATGAAAAGCTAAGAATTGATTTTTAAATTCAACTTTATATTAAAATATATTTAAAAAAAAATTCTTATATAATAAAACAAAAAAAAATAAGCAAAAGATTTAATTAATCATAAATAAAAATTGATAGTAAATCGGAAATGCCGTAGTAAAGCTCAATTAATCACCTGATTAGATACAATTTTTATCAATATAATTTTATAGGCAGTAATTTAATCAAATACTCGTATTTAGTAATCTTATCTTATCTATGCTTGGATTGTAAATTTTTTTTAAATACTAAAAATTAAATTTAAATGTTTGCGCAGGTATACAAAATGAAATGTTGCTCAAAGCGTTTAGTAATAATTTAATATTACTCAATAATTAAAATATGTGCACTAATAATGTGCTTGTCAGTTGCCTCTATGGAAGTGTTAATCTGATTTTATTGGTCAAAAAATATAGGAACATTTTGCAATCTTCCCTAAACATAGTATCTTAACTCTACGAATTGCTCTAAAATGTTAAGGTCCTGATAATCAATTACTTATAAAATAAATGTTTCAACTATTATATTTTGATTTTTATTATTTGTTTAATTTTACAGAAAATAATGAAGAAGTGATGGCGACCGATCCCTCAAGTAATAATGAACTTACGATAGTGCCTTTATCTCGCCCCAATACCGATGCGAACAATCCACCAACCAATAGCTGTGAAGATGGTGTGTGTGATGCAAAACCGGAGAAAAATCCCAATTTATTCGACAATGATCCATGCCGGGGCAATTGGGCATACTTTACGGAATTCTCCCACGCTACTATCGCCCATGCAGTAGGGATGAGACACATTTGTCTGCTGTCGTTCCTTTTTGAGAGTGCGAGTCGATGTGAGTTTAAAAAGAAGGAAAAATTTTGTAATTTTTCTTTTAATTACTTTAAATTTTTAAAATCTTTTCAATCGTATTTTTTAAAGAATTTTTTTTTATAAATTTTTAATCTTGCTTTGTTTATTTTCCTTTTTTTAACAATTTATTTGGCTTTGTTTGTGGGGAATTTTTAATTAGTTAAATTTTTTATTTATTTTTTTAATATTTTTTTTTAATTCGAATTTTTGCTAACATTTTTTGGGGGGGAAATTTTTAAACATTTTTTCTTTTATTTTGACAAAGTCATTTTTAATGGTAGGAAAATTTTTGTTAAAAATTCTTTTTTGAGACCATTTTTTACTAGATTAATTTTTTTAATTTAAAATTTTTGAACATTTTTATTTTGAGTGTTTGTCAATACTTTTTATATTTTTTTACAAATTTTTTTTTTCATTTTTGTTTTTATAATTTTTTACAAATTTTTGACTAAATTTCAAATTTTATTTTTTGCTCCTATTTTAATTTTAATTTGTGGCAATATTTTTTTTTTTATAAAAATTTTATAATTTTTCCTGAGCCTAATTATATAATTTTTTTGCTGATTTTGTTTTAATTTTTGGGATATTTTTAGTTTGAGATTTTTCTATAATTTTTTTTATTTGGCTTAATAAGTTAGGACTTCAAAAAATTCATTGATCAAAAATAAATAAAAATAATTTATTTTAGATCAACGACTTTTTTGAAGTCAAAGAAACTGCTTGTAGTAGGATTTTTGCAAAATAATTTTTATTTTTTAAGAAGGTGTAGGACCACTTGTCAAACTATAAGCCGCATGGACTTCAAGAGAAGAAGATTACAATATGCGGCCTATAAACTATTCCATTTACTGTAAAGCTTTTAAAATTTTTAGCGAAACTTTCGTAATGACATATTAGAGATCTTGTAAATTTTCCCACTTCATTTAAATTTTTGCAGTTGCTATTCAGTCTATTAGTAGGACTTATAGCTTAAAGGGTCCTAACTTATTATTTGTAGCACATATTCACTTGAACAAATTTGTGTAATTTGGCCGAAAATTTCATTAAATCCTGATGAGATTTTGAGCCAAAGTCATTTTACAAAAAAAAAAAAAAAAAACAAATGAACAACCCCGCCCTTTCCTTTCCCTTCCTCATTTCCTTCCCCCATTTCTTCCGATTTTCGCAATCAATAAATAGTTTTAATCGTTTATTTTTAAATATATTAAAATTAATCTAAAAAATGGTATTTATTTTTTTTATTTATAAATAATTGTGAACTTTTTTACAGTTGGCCTTTTAGTATTGATTTATTTTTTGTTGACTGCCACAATTTACCGGTCTATTTTGGAAACAGGAATTGGACAATTCTCAAGTACGGGATTCATTTCAGCATTTCGTGTATCACCGCTTTTTAAAGGTTTGAAATGACACCAAAATAGAAATGTCTTATTTTTTTTATATAAAAGTCCTGATCTCTTAACTGGCAACAATATTTTTTTGTTATTTTTTTGTTGAAAGGTGTCGGCTATACGATGTTGTTTTTGAACCTTTTCGAAATGATGTATTTAGGAACGGTTGTTGCCTATCCGTTGGCTGCTACATTACGTCTTGTCGACTATGTAACGCCATGGGTACAGGTAAATAATTTTCTTTCTTCTAGACTCGAAGATCAGAACAAAATTAGATTTTTTTTTTATTTATTTCTTCCTGCAGAACTCAACTGTAAATATGACTGTAATTCATAAGGAATATTTTGAGTAAGTTTAAAAGTTAACGACTGCCTTTCTCAAGTTCTTGTAAGAAAAGTATTTATCTTCATTTTATTATTGGCATTTTGTAGAAGTCAGATTAAGAAACTCGATTCTGGTTGGACGGATATTTTTGAAATTTCCACACCGGTTATGCTCTGCGCACTCTTTTCATGGATAATGGTTGGCGTGTTCCTTGTGAAAGGAGTTCGAGCAGTTAGTATTCTTAGCCACTATTGCGATTAGAAATTTCTTTTATAATCAAAAAATAGTAAAACCCCCAAAAAAAAAATTTACAAAACAATCATTTAGATGGGAAAAATTATTTATGGAACAGCGTTGACGGGAATCTTCTTTTTGATCATTGTTTCAATCAAAGCAGCTACGCTTTTCTTCCCAAAAGTTGATCACCTTCCAAACGAGGATACGTGGGGTAAAGTTCTAGGCTCTCGTGATACGTGGTTCGGATTGTTTGTTGTGACCACTTTTGCCTTAGGACAGGGTCACGGTATCCTAATAGCAATGTCCAGTTTTAATCGGTTCCGCGAAAAAAGAGCGTCACACACGTGCATTCCATGTTGTGCAATATTCGTCAATTTATTAGCTGTCCTAATTGTGCAGGAATTTGGAAATTATATGCGTAAGTCAATTTTGTCTTTTTGCTGCAGGGCTGATTTTTTTTTTGTGTTATCATATTTCAAAAGTGTATCCATTTAATCAAAAAGTTAATTTTTTTATCTAATTATGTGAGAGTTTACGAAAAAAAATTGTCAGTGCGCACATCGTATTGGTTGAACTGAACTCCTTATTTTGACGTATGTAATTTTGTACGCACGTGATTATTTTTAAATATTTTTTTTTCTTGATAATTTTTACAAACAAAAAAAATTAATCATTATTTTTCAATAAATAATATTAAAAACCATTTAAAAAAAAAAAAAAACATTTTTTACCATCTGGGGTAGAAAATAAATGCAGAATTTCAGTACAGTTCATATAGCGCGAAAAACCTAGTTGTGACGTGCGTGATTTTACACGTACGTGATATTTTATTGAAATTTTTTCTTTTTTATTAAAAAAAATTGCATTTTAAGAAAAAAAATTAAATGGATAAGCCCATATGAGAAAAAAGTTTTTTTTTATTATAAAATTTAACATAGAACAAAGAAAACCAGAACAAAAAATGCATTTTAGTACAATTTGTGCTGTTAAATAGTGATTTTGGCTAACGTGATTTTGGACGCACTTAAATTATTGAAAAATTGTAGAATTTTAGAATTTTTTTACTTTTTAAAATTATTTTTATGCTTTAGGCTATATCGGACTTGGTCATATCGATTTCAAAACGCCGAACACGGTCAATTACGTGTTCGTCCTTTTTCCGGACTTTGTAAGGGCAACCGGAGCAACAATGGGCTGGGCATACTTGTTCTATTTAGCGTTGTTTTTGCTCGAGTTTCACAGTATTGTATTGTTAATTTTATCCTAATTTTTCGTCAGGACATTGACTAAATTTTTTTTTTATTTCTATCATTCCGAAAAGCTCATCCAATCGTTTGCAATATTATCATCGCTGTTTGATGAGTATCCATTTTTGAGATTGGGAAAATCCGTAGTGACGGTTGTCTATTGCATACTGTTTGCTGCAATCACAATTGGTCTGGGCTCACTTGTAAGTTCGCTTTGAATGTTTTTTTTATTGCCTTTGTTATCAAAATAATCATTCTCCATTACGATTCTAATTTTGATATATCTCGCTTCGCATCTCATTTTTGTTACAGGGACTACATGTGCCATGCGATATGTTCCTGTATGTAATGATATCCTGCCAAATGGTCACAATCATTTTGACGGTCATTGCCTTCTGCTACAGTTACACGTACGAGCGTTTGTCGATCGATTGGAAGTTCATGTCACTTGCCTACATTGAAAAGTGCGGCTTCAATTATGCTATTCCGATTGGAATTCTTATAACCGCGGTAATTTCTCTCATTTTTATAAATAAGATTTTTTTTTCCAATAATTTTAATTGTCTCGTTTTACTAAAAGGGATGATTTTTTTTTTTAATTTTCTTTTTTGTTTTTTTTTTGTTTTACTTAAGGGAAGTAAGTACTTTCAAGCAAATCTGATAAACTAGGTTAATTTCAGGCAACCAAAAATTTAATTTTTAAATTTTTGGGATTAGGAGGTGTTTGCGTATGCAGGAAGAAAGAATTTTCTTGAACGCAAATTTTATGACACTTGTTATAGTCATTCTTGGATGAAAACTTCAAATTGATCTACGAGGGTCATTTAACAAGTACTTAGCCTCACCGCCCGCTGGAACTGCTGTCACAAAAGAAATTTTTCATCGTGCAGTACATTCTTTTAGTAGCCTACTGTCAAAGTTTCAGTCGATTCCCTTCATTAGTTTTGTTTTAAGAGCCTTTGAAAGCGAGCGTGTCGGTCGGTTGCACAAACATGGAAAAAGAACAATATCGTTCGGTGATTAGATTCTTGTTTTTGGAAGGGAAAACGCGCAGCGAAATCAAAGATCGCTTGGATGCTGTGTATGGTGACTCTTCTCCTTCGATGGTGACCGTCAAGAATTGGTTCAACGAGTTTGTTCGTGGTCGCACGTCGGTTTTTGATGAGCCACGCACAGGTGCCCCGAAAACGGCTGCTACGGAGGAAAACGTTAAAAAAGTCCACGATCTCGTGTTGGCAGACCGTCGATTGAAGGTTCACGAGATAGCTGAGACTGTGGGCATCGCAGTAAGAACGGTGCATCATATTCTACACGAAAAACTGGGCATGAGAAAGCTGTCGGCGCAATGGGTGCCGCGTTCGCTCACACCGGAAAACAAGCGCAACCGTGAGACCACATCGGCGACGTGTTTGGCGCTGTTTCAGCGCAATCCAGCGGAGTTCTTGCGTCGTTTCGTGACCGTCGACGAAACATGGATTCACTGGTACACATCAAAGACCAAGGAACAGTCCAAACAGTGGACTTCACCCGGCGAACGTGCTCCGAAGAAGGCGAAGACTGTTCGATAGGCCGGAAAGGTGATGGCCACCGTTTTCTGGGATTCACAAGGTGTGATCCACATCGATTACCTCGAGAAGGGTAAAACAATCACGGGGCGCTACTATGCTGACTTATTGGGCCGATTTGACGTCGAATTGAAGAAAAAGCAGCCCCGCTTTGCGAAGAAAAAAGTGCTGTTCCACCACGACAACGCGCCGGCTCACACCTCCGCCGTCGCCATGGCCAAATTGGTCGAATTGCGCTACGAATTGCTGCCCCATCCATCGTACTCTCCAGATTTGGCCCCCTGTGACTACTTTTTGTTTCCAAACCTGAAAAAATCACTCGCCGGGAATAGATTTGGGTCGAATGAGGAGGTCATCGTCGCCACGGAGGCCTATTTTGCTTTCTTCGAGAAAATGTATTTTTTGGACGGGTTAAAAAAGTTAGAGCATCGCTGGGCCAAGTGTATCGAGCTTGAAGGAGATTATGTGGAAAAATAAATTGCCACCTTTCCAAAATTTTCGTTTTGCTTTTGTAGGCTAAGTACTTGTTGAATGACTCTCGTACACAAACTAGTGATGAGTTAAATTCCTATCATTACGGGTTATTTTCATTATCTTATGGTTTTTTTTTTTTTTGGAAATAAAGCCTATATTTTTTTAGAAAAAAGTCTCAATTAAGAATCGACAGAGTTATTTGCAATTTTAAAACAAATTTTATTTAGAAAACTAAATTATTTTTAACAAAAATTTTGTTTACATTATTTTAATAGGATACTAATTATTTTAGGGTTGATAAATGTATGACTATACATAAGGAAATTAAGCTTTTCCATTTAAAGTGTAAGGTTTTATTTTTACCTATAGTCAAGAGCGCTTTGTGCATTTGTTTTTCTAATATTTCTCCAAAAAATAATTGACAAATAACAGCTTCATGAGAAAAAAAATCAATTTAATTTTTAATACCAGCACTAAACATACATAGGTGCTAGGGGAGAGGTTTGCTGGAGGTGCGTACTTACACATTTGCAACAAGAGTTATGCTTTTATAATTTCTACTTCAATCGCTTAAATGAGTGTATTACCCTTGCAATAAGACATTTACTTTTCCTCCCAGCACCAAATACACGCCTGAAAAAATCAAAAATTTACCTTCCTCACAAGTTGCCCATAATTTTATTTTATTATGGCGCGAAAAACCGTGTTAAATATTCAACAAAACATATTCTGTTCTATTTTTTAGATAATGATGTTCGGTTTTGGTTATCCACCATTTTTCTATCAATTCGGAATGTTCGCTTCACCAGTGGCGATAACATTTTACGTTTTGTGCTTTTTGCCAATACCATATGTATTTATAAAAAGAATGCGTACCGATAAAATGCCATTTAAGGCAATATTCCAAAGATCAAAACCGGAAAAATGGCATCCAGCCGACATAGGGGAACAGGTAGCCTATTTTGATATGAAGAGAGCAACTGAAGATGCTACTGAAGTGACTGTACCACCACCACCACCAGTTGATGTTGTTAACAATATTTAAGTACGAATGGATATGTATCGTACACTGCCAAATTGCGATAAAGTACGATGAAAAAAGCCTTTTATTATTTTTTTTTTTCTATATATACAATTAAATTCGTAAGTATTTTTTTCAAAAAAAAAAAAAAAAAAAATATTTTAAACAATAATTACAAAATGATTTTTATTTGATTATAATTTTAACTCTTTTAGTTGATCTAACTTAACGTATTTCTGTCGTCCTTTAATAACAATTTGTAATCATATCATTAATAATATATTGTTTTTTTTTAACTATTTTATTTTGCACCTACGATAGAAATAACGATTTTTATATATATATATATATACATATATTATATAACTAAAAAAAAAATTCTTTGCACTTTCAATTATGCTCTTTTTAGAGAGATAACAAAAAATGTAATTAAATTAAATATTTGTAAAAAAAAAATCTATGGTGGATTTGTTTATTGTGTTTTAGTCTTTTTTTTTTAAAAAAAAAAAAAGGTTTGGGAGGGCTGCTACCTCATAATTATTAAAAAGAAAAATAAACCCAATACTTTATTACTCTTTGTACATAAAACAATTGGTAGATCTTAAAAAATCCTCAAATTATTTAAATTCCATTTTCATTTGATGTTGAAGCAATTGTAATTGCCATAAAATTTATTGTTATTTATTCTGGTAGGAGCCAAAGGTGCTATTTTATTTTGTTAAAGATAAAAATTCCGGATAAATTAATATTTTTCCACTATAAGTTTTAATTTACTTATGACAATAATAAAAAAGTTTAGTAAATGAATTTAGAAAGAGTTGTACTTGGAGGACATTTACCATATCTTGTTGTCTTAACGTTCAACCCAAGATGAACGACTTTTTGACCTTAAGGTGAATGCATTTTCGCCCTAAACTAAACATCTGCGAATAACTAATTTATGGATTTCTTATATTCAGAACAAAATAATATATTACTTCACAACAAATTATTATGTATTTAGAATTGGAAAAATTTCTTAATGCTCTTCTATCATGCATAGCGAACTCTGGGAAAAGCGTTAAATACACTTGCGATAGTACACAATCATCTTTAATTGTGACTTTTTTTGATGATTTTTCTTCATTATTATTATGAGTTTTCCCACACTTCCATCCTTTATTGTGGTTCTAAAAACATTAGGCCTATAGACAGCAGCTTATAAATGAAATTGCATCAACAGGTGAGTTTGTTTTATTTCGTTTTATAGTACTCCACATTTAGTTGGAGTGGTTATTTTGAGAAATATTGATATTATAATATAATTTCTTGTTTTTGTTATTTTCTTTGGGCTATAATTATTATTTGTGTAAGGATTTTCGTTCCATGTTTATTTTTGATTATGTTATTTTTTCTGATATAGCAAATATGTGTAGTACTTAAAATACTAAATTTGTAATTTTTTTTCTTTATTTTGATAATTCAAATTCGAAATGCTATCATACCACCACCAGTACCCCCCAACACCCCCACCCCCCCTACCGCAAAAAGTAGTAATTACATTATAGCCATTCGTCCTATTCTCTAATTGGAATCTTTTTCAACATATTCCAGATGGTTTAAAAGGCTATCGAAAAATAATATAAAAAAATTACCGACAAAATTGCGTCTCCCACTCGGGCAAATGTATATAGTTTACTAGCTACCCGTTGTCCGGCGTTGCTCGGCCTTATTCAATTAAAATTAAAACATGTTTTTTTGGTTTATGCCATTAGTAGATATGAAATAATTGAACAATTTTACCTCTCTTGAGTTTTATTGCTAACCGAATGCCGTTCTTGAAATTATAACTAACCTCAAAATTACTTTGGTGTTCCTAAACAGTGTGCACCAAAAATCGAAATGCAAAATATGATGCATTATTAATGAAAAATTGGAATACAAACAGTTCTACTAATACTTACAATTCTGTTGTTAGCTGTATTCGTTTGGATTAATTTTGCTACTGTGCAGTAGTTCGCAGTAGATTCGCAATAAAATGGACAATTTACTGACAGCAGTAAAATATAACCTCAAAATAGTCAACAACAATACTGAGTTTATTCACACATAAACAATAAAAACTGATTTTACGCAAACATAAACAATAAAAACAAAAATTTGCCGCTTCAACATAACCAACGAACCCGCTAAGCCATCTATTTCCAGTTCGGGAACTAAAATTTCCCCACCCTATATAGTATGCGCAACTACTGCGACAATCTACTCGTTTGTTCGAGGTACAGTAGATGATGACAGCTACAACTACTGCACAGTAAGAAATTTTCCCCAATCGAATACAGCTAATGTGTTTGAAAATTGGCATATACAGCTACCACCACCTACAGGAGGGGTGTCGGAACTATATAGGAACCATTCTCAAAACTCAATGAACAAATTGGTATAATGGTTCAGTATGATTTTACGCATAGTTTTCGAGTCTATATATATAAAAATGAATGTCCTCACACAAAAACGGACATTCATTTTTATATATATAGACTAGATATGTTAGATGATCAAACCCAATTCATAAGCAAACCCGGCTGTCATGAGTTTTCTTGATTGAGCATATCAGTAACGCGCAACAAGTAATTGTTATTTATACTTGTTGCGCCCAATATGGATTTGTTCCAATGGATGTAAAAAAATTTATTCTATTATTTTTTTTTAAATTTAAATGTCATCTACAACGGCATGAAATTTGTACAAGTATATTTTTTTCTTTCTTAAAAAATCTATTGAAAATAATTTTAAATTCAAATTTTATATTTATTAACAAAAAGGAGATGCACTTTTAAAATACAGTACCTGAGCGAGTAATTCTTTATAATTTAATTCGTCCTCTAATTTTCGCAGATCATCGTTGTTTTTCAATTTTTTATTTTTTATTTCGTAACACAAATTCAATAAGAAAATACGTACTTGCTACGTTAATTTACGAGTGCTTCCTTTTCTACAAGCTTGGGAAAATATTTTTGTACCAATAATAAAAATTTCCTGTCGGTACCGTCTTGTTGTCCTGTTTTAATTACTTCAAGTATTTACATGTAAACAATTAAGAAAATCGCCATTAATTTCCAGTATTGCAGATTGGTAGCATTTTTCCATAAATATAGTAGGTAGACTGCAACTGGTCAACATAAATAGGTAGACTGCAAGTGGTCAACATTCACACTCTCCCTTTTTACCTGAATAACTGCAATTTTTCATTATTACCAAATAGAAGCATATAAGTTTTCAGTAAATGCAATCAGAAAATTAGAAATAGTGGACATTTTTCCTTTTTTTTCTTAACAAGTCTGTCGAAGTTCCTTTCTTCAAAATGCTTAATCAGCTTAAGGTAATTTTGTCATTACATATAAATTAAGTATCTTTGCAGATACAGAAAAATATAGAATCACTTTTAGCAGAATTTTCTAACTAAGGCAAAACAAATTAAGACTGTTTTCCTATCTCTCTCAAATCAGATGCAATTTATTCGAAACCGCACTGATTCTTTTACCTAATTCAATTCATCCTATCAGATGCAAGAGATGCGTAAAGAAATAAAACTCCATATTGTCAAATACTGGTGATGCACTAGGCCACCAGAAATATCAGAAAGTAAAAATTCACGGAGTCATACTGAGAGTTTAAGAATGAATACGTACATCACAATAAGTTCGAATGAGGTAACTGACGATTTGTTACTCAAGTTTGAAAAGTGTCGGAAACCATTGCAAAAATTAGCTCTTTATCGTGTTTCGCTCTCTGAGTACTTAAGGCCGCTGCCTCATTCAACTAAACTCCGCCCTTAAACGAAAATAGTCATTTTCTCTCTCTCACTTTCTGTGTATTTAGTGTGCGTTACTTAACAATAATTTTTTGACATGACTGACTACTAAGAATTGTTGGCGAATTATCAGGCCAGCATAATCGTTAAGAGGTAAAATTTTCAGTATTTTCATTCATAGACTCCCATTTGTGACTGAGTTGTGTGCAGTCCGCTGAGATTATAAATGCAATATACCAATACGCGAATTGTCAATTTTCTCTCCGATCCAAACAGCAAACCAGGCCACAACTAAATATTTACTCTTTCTTCGAATAATATTAAAATTAGAGGTTAAAAGCATATGCATAAGGTATTTAATAATTTTACATTTTTATTAGTTAATGTCAAAGAAATTTATTTTTATAAATTTTATTTTTATCAAAACTAATTTACGCGAATTTCTTTTTTTTAAAACTATTTTTGATTTAATTTTCCTGCAGTCTCGAAGACTGTTGACAACAAAGTAAAGAATCAGTTGAATTTATTGAAACACCCTGTGCTACGAGTAACTTTGATCAAAAATAGCTCAAATTACTATTATTTGCCAACTCGCTCTAATTTCCAATCATAACAACATATAAGTTCGAAAGAGATAGACAAAAACAGATGTGATTTTCGTTCACGTTTCAAATGGATTGTTTTATCTCTGAGCGTTGGAAAATCACCTGAAAGAATGACATGATTCTCCTCTCTTATCTAACAGCTGATTAGCAACTCCTACTCCACGTTTTGTTAACTTGTTACGAAACACTCTCACTTTTTAGGCCGCGCCGCTTACTCTAGATAGAATAAGATTTGTTGTGCGCATACGAGAATGGTTGCGCGCATGCGCCGTGAACATTTAAATGACAAATACTGGTGATCTTACTAGGAGCCTAGAATCGCTAACAAGCAAAAATTACGTTTGAAAGAAGACGCTTGGTTTTGGATTATAGATTATAATGATAGACTTAATAAGACCTAATAATTGTTAGACCTATTTTTCTACTTATCAAAATTTTCTTCAATTTGTAGTTTTGATATTGCGGTTTAAATTCAATTTTTTGATATTGTGGTTTAAATCGTTTTTAAAATGAAGTTATTATAAAAAGTGAGGTGAAACTTATTTTTGTTTATTTTTATGTATACATACCATTAAGAAGTTCTATTTTAAAAAGTAAATAAAAAAACTAGTGTATGTATTTTCAAATTTCCGGTTTTATTAAAACGATTGAACCTTGAAATTTACGAATGAAACACAACATCATTTAAATTACTGCCACGGCTGGCGTTACAGTACCCCATTCGCTCGACCCAATTTTTCAGTACATTTTCGATTGTCCGGACCTCTATCTCTTCTATGGCAACTTTGATTTCGTGTTTTAAGACCTCAATTGTCTCTGGCTGACTTGCGTAACATTTATCCATAATGGCTCCCCACAGAAAATAATCCAACGGGCTCAAATCACAGCTCCGAGGCGGCCAATTGACATCAGAATTTCGGCTGATTATTCGGTTTTCGAAAGCAGTGCCCAAAAGTTGGATTGTTACGTTGGCTGTGTGGCAAGTGGCCCCGTCCTATTGAAACCAAATGTCGTACATGCCATTCTCTTCAACTTTTGAAAATAAAAATTCATTGAGCATGCCACGATAGCGCTCACCTCACCATTGACCGTAACGACGGTCTTCTTTTTTCGAAGAAAAAACGGGCCAATGATGCCTCCACTCCTAAATCCGCACCAAACCGTGACTCGTTGTGGATGCATCGGCTTTTCCATAGTGACGTATGGATTTTCTGAGCTCCAGATGCGACAATTTCGTTTGTTGACATACCCACCGAGGTGGAAGTGGTCCTCATCCGAAAAGATGATTTTTCGGTAAAAATGCTCATCTTCGGCCAATTGATCTTGAGCCCATTGGGCAAACCGAAAACGCATCGGATGGTCATGCGGCTTTAGCTGTTTTTTTTTTTTTTTTAGTTAGTTTAAGTAGAGCATTTATTATTTCCATATTACTTGTACATATTTACATGGTATTTAAAACGTAGAGCTAAAACATGCTCCGTACATCTTTTGCTTATATATTAAATTAGTTTTTAATGACTAAGTACATGAATTGCTTACAACTATGGCTTAAAAATTAAATGTGCTTGCTCAAACACAATTATCTATATTTTTAATTGCTTATAAACTAAACTTAATCCTAGACTTAATAATAAAAAATAATAAAAATTAGGGAAAGGAATGTTGAGGAAGAGCGGATTAGGAGTTTGGAATTTTTGGGAATTGTGTGTTGCTTCCGCTAACCACGATGGAAATGGGGAGTTAAGGAATTATAAAACTGAACGTTCATAATATCACTGTCCTTCGCAAAATCAGATATGATAACTGGTGAGGCATAGAGGTAATCATTGTATAAGTTTCTGTGTTGGGTGGCTTGGGTATTAATCCTTTCTAGTGACTCTTGAATGAGTGGATTGGTATGGTCTATTAAATGCTGAAGAAAGTTTTGAGTTAGACCAACCATGTATGAAATAAAAGGAGTAAGATTACTTTTCTGATATATTGTTCGGCTTTAGCTGTTGGACTAATTGAACTTTATAAGCTTTCATACCGAGGTCTTTGTGCAAAATTCTCATCAGAGAAGTGCGAGAAATGTTCAATTCCTGAGAACGGTGACGAGTTGATGTTGATGGATGATCACTGACATTTTCAGTAACGGCGGTAATATTCTCGGTCGTAGAGCGGGAACGAGTTGCTTTGGTAACCAACAAACCAATTTCGCAAACTCGCTTCACGAATTTGCCCACAAATTCACGTGATGGCATTCGATCTTTACTCATTATTTTTAAAATTTCTCACAGTTTGGGTTGAAGACTCACCACTTTGGAAGTAAGTTCTCAATATTTCCCATTTTTCTTAAAGGGTATGGATTACCATTTCGTAAAATTCTGACTTTTAACTAACAATCTGTCAATTCGTGATGACATTTAACACTCCAGTACTTCAAATAAATAGTAGTTCAAAATGGAACCGCTAGATGGACTACCCTATATATGTAATATTGAAATTATTACCAGAAAATCAAGTATTCAGTTAAAAATTGGTTTAGTTATGGGAAATAAAGATTCGCGAATTTTGTTTTTCAGGTGAATTGTCGGTAAAAACAAGTTATGTATTTGAATAAAGTTCAACTATTTTTAATTGAATTTCGAGTAATCTATGTGCTAAAAAACTAAAAAAATCTTGTGCAACATTGAATGTAAATATATTATTTGCGATCAGATTGGCGTGTCAATAATGGTCGTCTGATTACTTTCCGATAGGCATTTTATTGGTTTTATATTTTCACATAGTCAAAAATTGTACCTTTTAATGTACAATTTTCATATATGTAAAAATATAAATCTATATATGTGTGCCTGGGAAAAATACACGATGAATGTCTTAAAAAATGATCTATAAAAATATAATTTTGAATTTATGAATTTTTATACTAATGCCAGTGATTATATACTATTCCTACTTAAAGCTAAAGAGCTTCTATTAGGAAACGATATAAACAAATTTCTTATCATAAAAATTATTTCATTTAATTTTTTAATCTATTTTTTAAATTTAATCAGAAAAGTAAACATTGCAGAAGTTCTTGTTCATGTTTTGAAATGTAAACTTTTATATAAAAAAATGTTTTATTTAGTTTCTAATTCTGCAATGGCAGTTATTTAATTAATTAAAATTACTTGGACTATCATTTTAAAAATGTGCACCCAAGCAATATACGAAAAAGTATCGCGAATTTTGCGTTTTTTCAAAAATTATTTATTTATTCATGAATATCTAATTTGTCCCCTTCAAAGTAATTCCCATCAAATATTATACACTTGTGCCAACGTTTTTTCCACGCCTCGAAGCACTTCAAAAAATCAATTTTTGTGATCTTGTTCAGCTCCTTCTTCGATGCCGTCTTTATCTCCTCAATCTAATCGGGCACAAGAAGAAGTCACAGGGGGGCCAGGTCTAGAGAATACGGTAGCTGCGGCTTATTAGTGTGGTGTTTTGGCTAAAAATGGCAAAAGGCAATTTTTGTTCTTCCACAAATCCGGGCGCTTCTGGTGGATTGCTTTGCCCAACTTGCCCATAACTTGCAGGTAATATTCCTTATTGACCGTTCTACTGTGTGGCAAGAACTCACAATGCATCACGCCCCTGCAATCGAAGAAAACTGTAAGCAAAACCTTCACATTCGACTGAACTTGGCGCGCTTTTTTCGGTCTTGGCTCGTGCGGCAGCTTCCATTGGAATGATTGAGCTTTGGTTTCCGTGTCATAACTATAAACCCATGATTCGTCACCAGTTATGACCCTCTGGAGAAAATTTAGGTCATCGCGGACAGAGTCCAACAGCTCCTTACCAATGTTAATGCGATGCTGTTTTTTGTTGAAATTGAGCAAAAATCGAAGAGGAGCCAAAATACGTGCAAGCAAAGCAGCTGTCAAACATTAACTGAACATTCAAAATGGCCGAACTTGTCGGCATCAGTGAGAGACATGAGTACCAACATAACGCCACAAAAAATCGAAAATGGAGTATATGTAGCCCGCGTAAATTCAAAATTCGTGATACTTTTTGAACAGACCTCGTAAACAAATATAAAATTTCTCCTATCTGAAAGTAATGGCTTTGAGCAGTATGCATGGGTGAGTAGCTTTAAGGATGTCCCCCGGTTTTTGACAATTGTCTATACTTATACTCCATAATCTAAAGAATATGTGATATGTTTTGTCCATTTAACTGAAAACGTAAACAGAAATCAAAAGAGAATCCTATCTCTGATTGGATAAAAGATTCTATCTAAAAGAAGAGAGTAGACAGATTATTATTTCGTAATGCCAAATCCTATTTAAAGAGTGGTTATTGCATCATCTTCATGGTCTTAGGGGAATTCCAACTATTTCAATCAATAGAAAAAATCATATTATTTTTAATTTTTTTAGATTAGTTTGAATTGCTTAAGATCTCTTACAGACGTTTCGTTCAAAATTTTTTTCGATCTTATATTTTTTGGTTATCTTTCTATGACTTTATTTATTGTTTGTATCGCTTTTTCACTTACATAGGTCAATAATTTAATGTTTTTAATGATGAAAGAAAATTGTATTAATTTTGGTTGGAAATTTTCACTGAAAAAACGTCCGTCAAATTTCAGCGTCCATTTTATGGGAAATTCAACGAACATTTTAGGAAATTTAACCAACCTTTTTAAAGTAATGAGAAATTATTTTATAAAAGCCCTAACAAATTTCGTAATTTAATGACTCGTTTTTTTTACCTTTAATTTTTAAGTCAACATGAAATCAATTATCGATTTTATAGTTTTTTGGGGGGTTTTATTAAATTATAAGCACAATTGAACTCCACGTTCAATGAAACACTTTATGAAATATTATAATTATTTTTAAATATGCACTATGAATAATAATTTAAAAAAAAAGCAAATGAAAAATAATAATAAGTATTCTGGACATGATTTATTATAATAGTTTGAAAAAAAATTATGCAATCATAAAAACTAAAACTAATTTTATCGATTGTTGTAATTAAGAAAACAAAATTTTGTAGAAATTATGTGTGTCAGTGTCATTTCTCCTAATTAGAAAAAATATGCATGCATTATTATCAAAAAATATTAGACAAATTATAAATTATCCGCTATTAATTTTGTTTGAGAGATTATTCCTCTTTATTTGCAATCAAACCCTTTTCAAAAATTGTATACTTAATCAAGGAAATTTAATTATTTATTTAAAAAAAACCTCATTTTAACCCTTAATTAGGATTTATTACTGAGAGTTATTTCTAATTTAAAATGCTGTCTAATCACATTGATAAGTCAGGGGCCATTTTCATAGCACCACAACCGTGAGCCCATTTGGCGACTACAAGTATCGTGTGAGTGGACGTTACCTGTTTCCTAAATGAAGCGGGTCTGTTTTTAGTAAGTTGGCTAACAATTAGAGTAAGTTAAATTTTATGGAGCTTGTGAGTATATTTGATCAGGCTGAAAAGGGGACTTGGAAGCCTACTCGAAAAGAAATTCTTATTTGTTTGTATTCGCTCAAAATGAGTTGAATAGTAAGTATAGGGTGGTCCATCTAGCGGTTCCATTTTGAGCTATTATTTATTTGAAGTACTAGAGTGTTAAATGTCAACACGAATTGACAGATTGTTAGTTGAAAGTCAGAATTTTACGAAATGGTAATCCATACGCTTGAAGAAAACTGGGAAATATTGAGAACTTACTTCAAAAGTGGTGAGTCTTCAACCCAAACTGTGAGAAATTTAAAAGAAAAATGAGTAAAGATCGAATGCCATTACGTGAATTTGTGGGCAAATTCGTGAAGCGAGTTTGCGGAATTGGTTTGTTGGTTGCCAAAGCAACTCGTTCCCGCTCTACGACCGAGAATATTGCCGCCGTTACTGAAAATGTCAGTGATCATCCATCAACATCAACTCGTCACCGTTCTCAGGAATTGAACATTTCTCGCACTTCTCTGTTGAGAATTTTGCGCAAAGCCCTCGGTATGAGAGCTTACAAAGTTCAATTAGTCCAACAGCTGAAGGCGCATGACCATCCGAAGCGTGTTCGGTTTGCCCAATGGGCTCAAGATCACAATTGGCCGAAGATGAGCATTTTTACCGAAAAATCATCTTTTCGGGTGAGGACCATTTCCACCTCGGTGAGTATGTCAACAAACAAAATCGAATCTGGGGCTCAGAAAATCCATACGTCATCATGGGAAAGCCGCTGCATCCACAACGAGTCACGGTTTGGTGCGGATTTTGTAGTGAAGGAGCCGCCGATACGGTCAATGGTGAGGGCTATCGTGGCATGCTCAACGAATTTTTGTTTCCAATAGTTGAAGAGAATGGCATGGACGACATTTGGTTTCAACAGGACGGGGCCACTTGCCACACAGCCAACGTAACAATCCAACTTTTGGGCACTGCTTTCGAAAACTGAATAATCAGCCGAAATGTCAATTGGCCACCTCGGAGCTGTGATTTGAGCCCGTTGGATTATTTTCTGTGGGGAGCCGTTAAGGATAAATGTTACGTAAGCCATCCAGAGACAATTAAGGTCTTGAAACACGAAATCAAAGTTGCTATTGAAGAGATAGAGGCCCGGACAATCGAAAATGTACTGAAAAATTGGGTCGAGCGAATGGGGTACTTTAACGCCAGCCGTGACAGTCATTTAAATGATTTTGTTTTTCATTCTTGAATTTTTAAGGTCCAATCTTTTTAATAAAACCGGAAATTTTAAAAAGCATACACTAGTTTTTTTTATTTACTTTTTAAAATGGAACTTCTAAATGGGAATGAGTGTGGTTTCCTAATAAAAAATCATCAATTAAGATACTGCTAACGTTCTAATAAAATCTGCCTGCTCCTCCGTCTCTTTTATGCAAAAATACATTTTTTTTTGTCATACTGAATTTTTTTTCTTTGTCAATAAACATAAGTGAAAGCATAAATAAAAATTGGAAAGAATTCCGAAATTTTGGACAAGTAAACTTCTTTGTCCTGTTTGATCACCAACCTTCTCCTTCATACCATTCCTGTGGTGTTCAATTTTCTGTTTCTAATATTTTAAATTAATGTCACTTAATATAGGATTTCTTATTGAATAGCACTCCTTTTATTTTGGAGCTCCTAGACTCAACAATTCCTTTTTCAAATCCTCTATTTAAAGTTCTAAAAAATAATCCAATTTGCTTCATAAAATTTAACCACTTTTAATTACACTCTGCAACTAACTTTTGACCAGTTTTATTACGTAAACTTGCCAATCTACAAATGGCCTCATAGTTGTGGTGCTATAAAATAACACCTGGCACATGTCTGAGGTAGCTTATATACAACAAACAAGCAAATATAAACGAACTTTGATAACATTGTAGCTCCAAGCCATTGTCACTATCGATAATACGAAATATTAAAAAATACAAAAAAAAACTGGTGGTATTAAAAATCTTAATTCATGATGAGTTGTTATCAATAATGAAATATTCGTAAGGCCAAAAATAAATATAAAAAAAACAAGAAAAAATTCAAAATAAAGTTCGGAGGCCACACAACCGGACCACTTCTGCTATGAATTGTTATTATTGGCTTTATTTATTTATTTTCGATTGAAATTGTATCCCCCTCCCCCCATATATACATATATATGTATGTGCTCATCAATGTTTGTGTATCTAACATGAAATTATATTTAATAAAACATTATTGATAAGCTTACCAATGTTAATCAATGTTGAATTCGAAAGAGTTTTGTATTGTTTTCCTTCTCGGTCCCAGCAGCAGTCGCTTTTGGGATGTTGACCGAATTGTCAGCTTATTTTTTTGTTCTCTCGTATAAAATCCTCAACGTGGAATAAAGTGTGTTCTTTTTTCATCGTCTAATCAATTAGTTGTAATGCACAATTTTGTGAAAATTTAAAACTCTTTCCAAAAATTAATCCTTATTGATAATGAGTTTTCCATGCGTGCAAATATGAGTGCGGAACGCGCGGAAACTGTTCTAAAATCCGAAAGAAAAACTGAAAACGAAATTGATAAAATCGAAAGTGAAACGGTCACGAAAGATACCGACACCTGCACAATAGACACCACCACGCAAGATGAACCAAAGACGGAACAAACAGGTCAGACGGAATCCAGATCCGATGTCTACGATCGTGGTCAATGGTCCAATAAGACGGAGTTTTATTTGGCGTACATTGCGATCAGTTTGTTTTCTAATGTTAGTATACTGCCTCGAGTAATAATGTGGAATGGCGGAAGTAAGTACAGTTCAAAAGTGTACTTGTATTGGTGTTAGAAAAACGAAGAAAAATAAAACAAGCTCAAATTAGTAAGTTATATTATGCTAGAACGAGGACGAACTGATAAAATAATAAACAGTTTTTGAAATCGGGTTTAGTGAATGTTAAACTGGTTTTTTTTTTATTATTATGTTGATCTGATCGTTCGTAGAGGTTTATTTCTAACGTAGGGGAGAGGGCAAGGAAGATGACAGTTGGTATGTCCAACTGCTTTTCTAGACGTTAATGTTAATCGTCACCATTCAAGTTAGGCTGCAGTTTTTTTTATTCTTTCAATAAAATTCTAAAAAAAAACGCTTTTTTAGATACACAGAATTTTTTCTAGGTTATGGTATACCAATTGGAAGTGCTCTACAGGCTCAGATTTCGTCTTATTTAATTTGTAAAATTTTCGAAATGTAATTTGTAGAAAATTCAATTGGGTTTTCCAATTGACGCAATATCATCCAAGCTATTAGCAATCATTTTAATGATCCTGTATTAAACGAGATTCGACCAATTTCCTCAATAATTAGAGTGGCAAGTTGCGTTGGGTGATGTTGGGGGGGGGGGGGGGTCATGTGCAAACTATGGTACATGAACGTGCTCATCTGTTGAGTAAAGAAACTATCTAGTGTACGGTGCTGACAGCTATTCCTAATCTATATAGTTGACCAATTATACTTTAGGGTTGAAATTGGTCATATTGACAGTTCTGCCATTCTGTTTTTTTTTGACATTTTTAGATTTACCATTTGTTATGATGTCTTCAATTTTGCTCGAAAATTGTATTAAAATAATTCAAATCCATTTATGAAAATGGTCAATTTGTGAAAGTTGTTTTTTTTAGAAAAAATTGTCTTTTCGGATGAAGTTCATTTTCATTTAGCCTAACGAAATCATTTGAGCATCTGAATATCCCGGAGCATTGCATTCATCACGTGCCACGGTATGGAGTGCTACATGAGCCGGAGGCATCATTGCGTTACAGAGACATAGTAATCAAGTTTTTATGGCTTTTTTTTGATGCTATTGATGTCGATGACTTGTGGTTTCAAAAGAACGGTGCTATGTGTCACACTGTTCAAAAAACAATTAATTTATTGAGCATGCCACGATAGCGCTCACCATTGACCGTGGTGATGAGGCTTAAGATCAATTGTCCGATCAATTCGGACAATTGATCTTAAGCCCATTGGGCAAACCGAAAACGCATCGGATGCTCATGCGGCTTTAGCTGTTGGACTAATTGAACTTTATAAGCTTTCATACCGAGGTCTTTGTGCAAAATTCTCAACAGAGAAGTGCGAGAAATGTTCAATTCCTGAGAAGGGTGATTAGTTGATGTTGATGGATGATCACGGACTTTTTCAGCAATGGCGGCAATATTCTCGGTCGTATGCACTGTCTTAGAGCGGGGACGAGTTACTTTGGCAACCAACAAACCAGTTTCGCAAACTCACTTCACGAATTTGCCCACAAATTCACGTGATGGCATTCGATATTTAGTCATTTTTTTTTAAATTTCTCACAGTTTGGATTGAAGACTCACCACTTTGGAAGTAAGTTCTCAATATTTCCCAGTTTTCTTCAAGCGTATGGATTACCATTACGTAAAATTCTGACTTTCAACTAACAATCTGTCAATTCGTGTTGACATTTAACACTCTAGTACTTCAAATAAATAGTAGTTCAAAATGGAACCGCAAGATGGACCACCCTATACTAACAAACCAGTCTACTCAATATCCTTACAGAAATTCTGGGCGCTATCTGCCAGTATTGTGGCGTTCTTCTAAGTCCCCTTTTTAATCTTATCAAACGAACTACCACGCTTCACAAAATTTAACTAAGGCTTCGATTAGGGAATAGTTAATCCCCACCCACACTTCAAGTCGCCAAATAGCCTCATAGTCGTATTTCTGAGCCCCTGAATCTAGTCTTAAAATCCTTGCATACAAACAAAATCAACCCTTGGGAAAAAAATTCTAGGGTAGTGCCAACTCCTCTAAAAATAATCCTCTTCCTTTAGCCCACCTTCATCCATATTTCTCCCAACTACCAAAAAAAAACCACCAACGCATTATCATTTTTTTTTTTTGCAAAATGTTGACTATAAAAAATTAAATAAAAACTTTTTTAAACAAATTTTATTTTTATTAAAATTTTGACTACAAAAAAAAACAAAAATGTTTACTGCAGAAATAATAAAAATTTTATTTTATTTTCTAAATTAAATTTTAAAAGGACTTCAAATTTATTTAAAAGCAGACAAGAAATTTGTTTTATTGATAATTATTCAAAAGAATTTATGAAAAAGTACCAAAGTAAATTTTAAACAAATCAAATTTTCCAATTTTGAATTGATGACTTTAAAACTAGACTTGTTATTATAATTAAAAATATTTCTAACATCAAATTTATATAAAAACAGAAACCAATAGGGGATTTAGTTAAAAATATTAAATAGTTTTTACCTTCTTCAAGCAATAATCTTGTTCAGTTCAGATGAGATTTATTTTTGTTGGCTTAGTTTGTCACAGTAACCGTAGAACTGGCTTTTTTAAGTGATAATCAAGCTGTTTTAGGTGTTTGGGTTTTTTTTGGATTATAACCAAAAGTTTTCCAGTTTGTTTTTTTTTTGTATTTTTTTTGTTTGTAGGAAAATCTCTAAATTTCAATAAATTTGTTAAACAAAGCTCATTCAAGTTAATAGAAAAAAATCCTCAAATTTCACTTAAAACACGTTTTTTTAGGGTCGTTATAAATCCTCCAATTTATGTTCAAATTACGGATAAATTGTTTACATTTTAGATTTTACTTTGCAGCATAACCACTTTTTCTTAAAATCAATAGTAGAAAAATGAAAAAAAAATCTGGCATAATGTTAAGAATACTTTATGTTAGTCTATTCTGTGTTTTTATGAAGTAAACACTAGCGAAAGCTTGCTCATCATTCCTCTTTATTTAATCAGAATCTTTGGAAGCAGTTCCGACCCGAGATATCTACTAAATATCATTTCGTCTAGACACCTACCTCAATCATCGTTAACCTATATTTCTGTGTTCATCTTCATTCTTGATTTTCAGTTCTAATCGTTTTCTTTAAGATCTTATGGTTATTCTTGTTCTACTGTAAGCGAGTTATTTAATTTACTGGTTCCTTGGATATCCGGGTAACCAAAAACAACAAAAAAAGAAAGTATTTATTAGTTATTATTTTAAGCAAACATAAAGAAGTCAAAGAGTTCTTTAATAACAATTATGCCCGAGTCCTGGAAACCCTTTTCTTTTCTCAAGTAGAGATAAACAAAGTAAATGCAAAATTTCAGACCCGTCCGTTACCGTTCAACAGCCGATTTTGACGTACGATATTTAGTACGAACTTGATTTTTGGCACAAAAAATTTTAATTTGAAGTATTTACTCAATTTTTGAGTTTATTTTATAAATAAACATTTTCATAAATAAGTGCAAAAAATAACAATACAAATTTTTCAGTACAATTCATAAAAGTGATTTTACACGCATCTGATTTTTCACGTACGCGATTTTACACGCATGTGATTTTTAGTAATTATTAGCTTTTTTTAGTAAAATTTTTATTTTTATATGAAATTTTTAAATAAAAATATTTACTGAATTTTTGAATCTATTTAAAAAAAAAAAGGATTTGCTTTGGCAAGAACAAAAAAATATTGTAAAAGAAAAATTTTAATTGACGTACGAGATTTAATACGCACTTGATTATTAATAAATATTATCATCGCATAGAAAAATTAAAGTAATTAAGTTTTGTAGTAAGAATTGGTTAATATAATAAAGTTTTTCTAAATAAAACCAAACATAATAGATACTAAACATTTGTAGTAATTTTAACGTACGCGATTAAATACGCACGTCATTATCAATAAATGTTTTATTTCGAAATAATTTTGCAGGCATTTTTATTGAGAATTTTCCAATAAAAATATTTACTCCATTTTTGAATACATTTTATAGAATAAAAAAGTTCTGAAACAAGAGCATAAAAATGCAAAGTGTCAGTCGACCCCGGTAGCCGACACTAATTTCCAAAAAACACTTTTCCGTCCAGGTTAATTTAATTTCCTCATCCCGTCATTCCTTGTCGTCAAATGGTGGTCCTTAATTTCCAGTACAATTCATAAAAATGACGCACAAGATAGGACGTACTTAATTTTACACGCCCGTGCTTAAATATTTTCTTTCGGTGAATTTTTAGATTAATTTTTTTTTAGCGGAAATTTCACTTTTCGTGCGTTAAAAATTACGTTCATCAAACCTAGTTGGTGCCGGAAAAAAATTCTGATTTTTCTTTAAGTAGAAACTTTTTTTAGCCAAAATTTAAAAAAAAATATATTTTTCCAGTTGTTGCTCTTATTCCGCATATAATCTTCATAATCCTCTTCACAATTCCACTTGTTTTAATGCAAGCGTCACTTGGACAGTTTAGCAGTTTGGGGTACATTTCGGTATATAACATTTGCCCACTACTAAAAGGTACACTTTACAAATAATCATTTAAAAATGAGCAATAAAATGAATGAAATCGAAATATTTTTTGTTCATACAAATTTAGGATTGGGCTATACGACACTTTTATGGAACCTATTTACGATGGTATCATTGACTGTATCAATCCTCTATCCGTTGATGTTTTTCGTCAATGGCTTCATTTATGGCAGCGCTGCATTACGGCCATGGGAGACGTGCAATAATCGGTGGAATAGTGAAAAATGCATGGAAGTATGTAAAAAGTCGTAATTCGGATTGGTTGGCCAATTAGTCAATTCTAAGTGAAGCAATTCTATTTCAGTTCATACGCGGAAATTCAGATACGCTTATAAATCAGACATTCACAGCGATCGGCGAAGGTGTTTCCACGTCTGGGGCAGAGTATTTTCGGTACAAATTTGTTAATTCTTATAAATTCATGTAGTATTTTCACGGTAAAATTTTTAAATAGGAAGAAATTCTTAAACTACAAATCATCGTTAGAAGGAGTCGGCGAAATCGTATGGCCCCTATTTGGTGGTTTAGCTGTTTTGTGGATAATCATTTGCATTTGCAATCTGCGTGGTGTTCGTGTGGTAAGGAAATCGTATTTTTTTTTTTAAATTATTTCTTTTATCATCGAAAAAATAAATATTTATCATCATTTGCATTGAGGAGAAGCACCTCCTTTCCATTTTATAGCTGATTGCCAATTTTTCTTTTTACAGATTGGCAAATTGATGTACATCACCGTAACAGTGCCGATACTCCTTTTTCTGGTAATTCTAATTCGAGCTGCCATGCTACCAAACGCTGGTTTCGGTTTTCGTATACTTTTCACACCTCAATGGGAGTATTTACAGCATTTATCATTCTGGTTTAATGGTGCTATCACCAGCTTTATATCATCCAGTCCAGGATTTGGACTTATTCAAACTCTTGCCAGCTATAACCGTTTTACGAACAATATTAAAGTGGACATCCTAATTATAACGACGATCAGTATCATTTTATACTTGATTCCTTGTATGGGTGTTTATGCTTTAATAGGATATGGTATGGGTATGTATTCGCGAATATTTTCTGTTTATTTGTTGTTGTTTCTTTTTTTTAAATTCTTGGACAAATAGAAAGTGTGTATTTCTATAAAGCTTTTCTTTTACTGCTCATATTATTATAAATTTTTGGATTTTTAATTATATTTTTGTAAATAACAAAATAGCGCATCATCCTTTTCCTGTAGTATTGCATAAATTATTTCCATGAAATTTGTTCGCCAATCTTCCCGATAATCGTCTTCAAAAAAGGCCTTCCGATGATTATTTTTCAGTATTCACCTTAGAAAAAGATATAAGCCCTTTTTTCGAAATGGAAGACTCCTTCAGGAAACTATTAGCTGAGTTCGTATTTTTAGCTAATCTTTTATAATTTAAAATTCTTCCGCTCGTTTCTTGCAAGTGAATTTTTCTCTTTGGTTAATTGTTACTTTCTAGTAAAAGTAAATTGTTAGCAGCAACTAAAAGGCACCGAAGATTTAAACTCAAAACAGATGTACCAGTGTCGGAAAATCAGGATACAAACACTCTTTCCACTAGAGATGTTCTAAGAAAATTGTTGTAATTTAAATTTTATACGAAATATCCCCAAAAACAATTAATTACATTTTTTGTATGAAGTAAGAACAATTTCCTTAAAGAGTCTCTAGCGCCCCTCCCATAAAACGTCTTTAAAATTGTAGTACTCTTTCTAAAAATAAACCTTTTTAAAAATAATTCTTTTTAAAAAAAATACCACTTTTAGGTATTAATTAGTAAAAAAAAAATGTTCAGGAACTTTTAAAAATGTCTACTTTTTGTAAAAGTAAAAAAAATTCTGCCAAAAAAAAACATAACAAATTGGTGGAAATAATTAATTTATGCTAATTAGGTCAATATTTTTTGCGCAGATATTTCATTTCTAACAGAAATTTTATTTGCCCTTTAAATTTTACTCATAGAAGATTACTTACCAAAAGGGAAGATATTTGAACTTAATTATTTAAGGTAAATCATATAAACACTTACACCTTTATATCTATCAACCTCATATTAATCAAATTTCATCAAAGAATTATTTTTCTTTCCATTTAGTAAATAATATTTAAGAAAAATTTTTTTTACCTCCAGGCCTGATGCAAATACCATCCGATGAATTCTTATTTGATCACTTCATCCGAAATGAATTTGTTTTCATTGGATTTAATGACATTCTAAAAAATATACCAAAAAAATTATTGTGGGCAAGCCTATTCTTTGCGGCAATTTTCATCATTAAAATCAACTATTTCGTAAGAGCAATAAGTATTATTAACTCGGTAAAAATATTTAACAAAAAAAAAAATTATTGTTCTTTTGCGTTATATTTTGGTACTGAACTCCAACTTTCTATCGATTTGCACCGATTTACACGACTTAAAGATTTTACAAATAGACGCAGCCATTACATCCGTTCTAGATGAATTTCGTAAATTACGAAAATATCGAATATTAATTTTATGTGGATTATGCGCTTTTATGTTTCTCATTACAATTCCATTTGTAACACAGGTAAAAAAAGAAAATAATTAAATTTTACGGATATGAGACGTTCAAAGGTAAAGTTGTTCAACTTGAAAGTCCAGGAAAAGAAACAATTGATGGGGTGCTACTAATAAAAACCTAAACAACTTATGCCACAGTATATTGGAGAATATTTTTTTTTGTCTCAATGCACAGAAATTGATTTTTAACAATTACAAAATGTTAGTTCTTTATTTTCAAATATTGAAAAGTTAAAGTAGAAAATTTAAACAAATTATGATCTTCCACTCACTGTCGTCTATATTGATGGGAAGACACACCTCTCTCAATCCTTCTACCATCTACTATATTATTGTAGTTACATAAATCACATTGTGCCACTCTTCTCATTACTTAATGTCGTGAGTATTCTTATTTGCGGCAGTTTCAGAGAAAAGGAGCGACCAACTCAGCCCCATTCAAATATTACTGAAAGATAGAGAAAAGACACATCTAATGTCATTCATAAAAAGATACCGTGATAGGGTTTAAAAAAAGACAAAGACACAAACAAGAAAATATATACAAATCCTTTTACATAAAAATAAGAGACAACATGAAAAAGAGACACCAAAAGAGGAAAAATAAAACTGTTTTTAGTATACGAGCACGTATGAGAAAGAGACATTAAATGCCATTAATGGAATAATGAGTAAACGAAATAAATTTGCAATTAAACGGAGAGCAAATGTAGTAATTACAATAATATGAAAGATGTTTTGTTTATTATTTCTCTGTTTATTTTGATTCTTTCTTTTTTTTTGGTATTTTTTACAATTGTATTTTTGGTTTTTAATTTTTCTTGTGTGGCGTTTTGCTCTTTTTGTTTTGTTTTCAACGTGCTCGGATATATATTCTATTGTATTTGATGCCGTAAATTGGTTGAATCAATATGATTGGGCATTGTCTGTCAATAGAAAAGCGGGAAAATCATTGCAATTGGCTGAGACCGTTTAGATTTTATGGAAGGTGGTATTAATTATAGTAATTTATTTTTCTCTCTATCCAACAGGGTTTTTGTATGAGACTCACAACGAGTTACGTTTGTAAATAAGGTCACCTAAGAAATTGGATTATTAATTGGTAGATTCAACAATCTGAACTTTTTCTGATAAATGATTTTCCATGGAGTTACAGTCTATTTTCTGTAATACAGAATTTAAAAAAAATGACGTAATTTCCTGGATGAAGTTCATTGGCGAATGCAATGTAAACAAAGTCTTTTAACTAATTTATTATAGGCACTAATTTCTTTTATAAGAATCAGAAAAATCCAATGAGGAAGTCCCCAAATAAATAATAATATGTGCAGTTACATTCAAAATCTTTTAGGCCATTCTTGTAAAAGTGCTAATTTATGTCAATAGTAGTTTTGACAAAAAAAAATCTCTCTACAATAAAATCCATGATTCCCTAAAAATCTGTTATAATCGGAGAAGTCTACTCCTCTCCAATTATGGCAGGTTTCGTAGAGTATCATCCATAGAGAAGCCAAGTTTAGTTTGTGCATAAGCCCAGTTTATAGTTTTTTTTTAAAAATAATTTTTATTTAGAAAAACAAAAAATAATTTTGACGTGTTAATTATTGAAAAAAAAATTGATTTATATAAATAAACCGTGTTTATGGTAAAAGTCGACTAATAAAAAATAGGATCACTTAAAATCGTTATTTTTAATGTATTTTACTTAGATAAATGAACAACTTTACTACTAAACGTCTCAATTATGATTTTTTTTTATTGAATAATCAGTTTATAGATTATATGAAAAAATTTTAACTTTGTTCAAATTAGTCCGGCTATGATTTATATATTGTGATTGATATACTCCGATGTATACAGAACGAACTTGTACTGGCACTACTGCAAATAATTTTTATTATACTATTTTATGGATTACGACGATTCATCGCCGATTTAGAATTTATGATAAATGGTAAATTCGGACTTTATTGGTTCGTTTGTTGGGGATTTCTCATACCAATCATACTGGTTTGTGTAAGTATCTAAATAAGAGTTTTTTTTTTATTTTCCTATAAATATTTTCTACTACTCGGACGTATTTAATTTCAGTTAAGCATCCATCATATATCAATGGCATACAATTTAATTCCATTCGCAAATGAGAAATTTGGTTTGTGGACTTTTATTTTAGGATCTTTCAAAACTTTTCTAACAATTCTTCTGATACCAGCATATATAGTCTATAAGCTTTTCTTATTGAAAAGTCCAATTCTAGTCAGTCTAAGAAATTTAATAAGACCAAAAAACTGGTATCCAGCCAAAGAGATCGATTATGTAAAATATTTGAAAAAATTTTATAACTATGATTGTACAGAGCAAAATGATATTGTTTTAGCTGATCGTGAATAAGTTTTTTAAACAATCTTTTTTTATATTAGTGATTATTTAAAAAAAAAAAACAATTATGGAGAAATATTATTTTTCTACATAGAAAAAATGTAATTTTTTTATTACTTTAAATAAATTTCAGAAAAAAAGAAATATTTAAAAAAATTTATTTATTTTGTAGCATAAAGTTTAAGCGTGTTCTTTAGAATTTACTTGTACATATGTAAACCGCTACTAAATTCAATTGTCACGCTGTTACTGACTGATTCAGATCGGTTGGAAATAGTCTTTTTCAGAAGCCAATAGAGATTACTAAATATAAAGTCTGAAATCGATATTCAGAAATACGAGGTCTGTTCAAAAAGTATCACGAATTTTGAATTTCCGCGGGCATATATTCGATTTTCTATTTTTTTTGTGGTGTTATGTTGGTACTCATTTTGAATGTTCAGTTAATTTTTGACAGCTCCTTTGCTTGCTCGTCTTCGATTTTTGCCCATTCCAAAAAATGGATCAAAGAATCTGTATCAAATTTTGTGTGAAAAACAAAATTAATTGCGCGGACGCATTCCGAATGTTGAATGTGGCATATGATGAAGCTACCTTGGACCGAAGTAATGTTCATCGGTGGTACAAAATGTTCTCAGAGGGACAAGAAGATGTGAACGACGAAAAGTGTGCCGGACGCCCGAGCACGTCAACAACAGACGAAAACATTGATGAATTGAAGAAAATTGGCCAATTGAAGAGATGAATTGGCCAATCGTCGAATTACCGTTAGAAAAGTTGCTGAAGACCTAAACATATCGATTGGCTCGTGCCATTCGATTTTTAACAATGATTTGGGCGTGAGACGGGTCGCCGCGAAATTCGTACCAAAATTGCTCAATTTTGACCAAAAACAGCATCGCATTAACATTGGTAAGGAGCTGTTGGACTTTGTCCGCGACGAACCAAATTTGCATTCAGAGGGTCATAACTGGTGACGAATCATCGGTTTATGGTTATGACGTGGAAACCAAAGCTCAATCATCCCAATGGAAGCTGCCGCACGAGCCAAAACCGAAAAAAGCGCGCCAAGTTTGGTTGAATGTGAAGTTTTTGCTTACAGTTTTCTTTGATTGCAGGGACGTGGTGCATTATAGGTCCTTGCTACAGGATAGAACGGTTAATAAGGAATATTACCTGCAAGTTATGCGCAAGTTGCGAGAAGCAATCCGCCAGAAACGCCCGGATTTGTGGAAGAACAAAAATTGGCTTTTGCGCCATGATAACGCCCCTGCTCACGCATTGTTGCTTGTGCGCGAATTTTTGGCCAAAAACAACACACTAATAATGCCGCAGCCATCGTATTCCACAGATCTGGCCCCCCTGTGACTTTTTCTTGTTCCCGAAACTGAAGAGCCCCATGAAAGGACGACGCTACGCTACGATTGAGGATATAAAGACGGCATCGAAGGATGAGCTGAACAAGATCACAAAAAATGATTTTTTTTTAAGTGCTTCGAGGATTGGAAAAAAACGTTGGCATAAGTGTATAATATCTGGCGGGGATTGCTTTGAAGGGGATAAAATAGATATTCATGAATAAATAAATAATTTTTGAAAAAACACAAAATTCGCGATCCTTTTTAAAGAGACCTCGTTGATTAAAATTTTCAAAAATCAGAATTCGTTTTGACGAGAGATATTTAAGAAAAGCAAAAAACAATAAACATAAAAATGGTTTGTTGGGCCTCAGAAAATAAGCAATTACAATTGATGCTTCTGTCTCAACCTTCATTGTTGGTTGGACTTTCTGTCGGACCCTTTCTTCTTATTTTTATTTAATACTTTTATTGATTCTATCATAATCGCGCACGTAAGCAATTACATTGAATAATAAGATTGGCCTTAACTTACATTCGATTAGTATCACTGTTAATGAAATAACGTCGGCAGGGGGCTGGAAGTGTCAGCGAAACCATTTCGATTTCTTATTAAAATTCGTTTGATTGCTTTTGTTTTCGGTATCATTAAAAATTCGAGTGAGACGTACAAAAAAAAATGGTAAACAGTTAGTATGAAAATGACTATAGACGACGGTAAAAAATATGAATCAATGTAATCGACGCGTACGAGTATAAACAGGTGAAATTTTCGGTTGTATGCCAATGTGTCACTCTATTATACGATGGGGTATGGAACCACGTCAATATTAGTTTGTATGCATACTGGTAAGTATAATAGAATGAAAAGAAAATATTATCACAGCGAACGGATTTCCGTGATACCAACTTGGATGACGAAATATGAAGAAGCACATATGCTAGTATAAAGGTGCTACCTTGAATCGATATGAACCTAGTTCTATTCAATCAGGTCCGTAACAGGATTTATTTTTAGCCGCTTACAAATAGTTATTGATCGGAATTCCAACTAGTATGCAACAGGTGAAAAGTATCATAATTCTATGCTTAGTCAATGAACTTATCGAAAACTATGTACTCGTACGTGCAGTAATGCTACACCCAAAACAAGCGGGAGGGTTCACGTAAAAAAAGCTCTTCTTCAAGAATATAAAAATCACCGCCCACTATTACTACAAGACCCAATTTTTATTATTTGCATATTTGTTGGTAAAATAACACTTAAAGAAGAATAAAAACGAGGATTATAATAATGTAAAAAAAAAACAAACAAAATTTCTATCGAATTACATGGAAAAAAATTCAAGTAACAACAAGAATACAGTAATAAAAACCAAAGACAACAGGTGAATAGCAGGTAATATGGGAAACATTGTACAAATGCGTATTTACTACTTGAAAAATAAAATATTGAAGAATAAAAATTAGCTTTTATGAGTTAACAGCGTCTTTTACGAAGGGTTGCGGGGGTGGTGAGGTAATGGACAGTTTTAAAAAGTCAACATTAAAAAAGAATCGCCAACAACAACACAATTAACTCACCTTGTGCCCTTTGCTGTATTAAATTTATTTAAAAAAAAAATATTTTTTATATTGCAATGTAAATAAATTAATAATTTTATTAAATATTAATAAAAATATTCATTTTGAGCATGTTAAAAAAAAATTCCAAAAACAACGATTCTTTTAATAAATATTTTACTCAGTTGATCATTTTTATTACAATAGTTCTAAAAATAACATATTTTTGACAAGAAAAAAGAAAAAAAAGTACTTCTTAGTACTAAAACTACTTAACCAACATTAAGTAAAAAAGATACAAAAAAATATAACTTCAAAAACTACTAAAATTCCAAAAATAAAATAATAAAAAACAACAAGCATGCAAGAAAAAAAAAACGAAATTACTTCCCGGACAACCCAATACAGACAGACAGACATTTGAACTGTGCTACAGACAAACAGACGGTGCAGCAAAATAATGCAGTTTTTTCAAAATCCGTAATTAAGGGTGTTTTTTAAAAAAAATACACATAGGTGTAGGAAAAATAGTTTTATAGTTTTACATCATCCATTATCCAATTTGAGAGTAAAAAAGAAAATTAATTAGTTAAGTTTATTTGGTCAACTGAAAAAATACATTGTGCGCCCGAATGTACGCAATCGTGTGAAATTGTAAGCATTACATTATAGAGGTTGACGTTCACAGATAAATAAATGGAAAAGAATTAGCGTTTCATGGGAAAATTTTGCTACGAGAAGGACACTTTATTTAATTTAGAGAAATTTTTTTCTTTGATAAATTGGAAAAACTGAAGAAATTCCGGCAACAGAACCAGCAAGAGGCAAATATTCGACCAGCTGATTGAAATATCAAAAGCTGCAAACGTCAATTTTTGATCGCGCCCATTGATACGCAACCACCACGTACCTGAGCTTTTCCGAAAAATGCACAAAATAATGCACAAAATGCACCCGGTTTTTATTTCCGCATCATGCAGGTATTTCCTGCATACAAAAATGACCACGTTTTTTCCAAATCCGTAATTAAGAGTGTTTTTGAAAAAAAAATTGTTTTATAGTTTTAATTTGGTAACTGAAAACCAAATAAACTTAACTACGCGTCATTTAAGTCGATAACTTTGATAATATTTCTTTGCTTCCAAGAAGTTTTTCATTTATTTAATTACGATTTTAATATTAATCCTTTTCTTTATTCGCCACAGGGACTCTCCGGGGTTGGTTGGGGGGATGTGTGAGCAGGAAAAATATCCATTTTCGAATAATTTGTTTTTTGGGGGTTTATTTTTTTTTATTTTCTGTTTTTTTTCTATTGTTTTTAAATTTTTTTAAATTATTTATTATTTCATTTTCTGTAATTATTTATTTAGCTTGTTTCTTTTTTCAGTAGGTATAAAAATAGGTAAGGTTAAAATTTCACAAGGTCATCTAGCCCCCGAGCCAGTCCACGCCCCAATAGGAACCCATTCATACTACCATGTCCCGTGTGTAAATACCCAAGGAGCAGACCGCAGACACACACGTCCGAAATGAACATGTTTGTCCATCTGTCATCCTCACTCTCATCCCATCGACGTTGCCATATTGAAGTTTTTCTTGTTCACATAATCCTCAAACTTTTAGATTCAAAGAAGTCTCGTTGGGGTCATTTGAATAATATTATATTCCATATAACTAATGGCAAGGTCCAAACAACATATTAAATAAATTTTTAGTGTGTTTTATTTAATTTTACTTTCTTAAACAGTAAGAATTATCAAACTTCCATGAAAAAATTATTATTATGAAATCCTAGGTAACCATAAAAGCAGCTGTCGAGAAATTTTTCGTCGAATTAACAATATTTTCTTCAAAAGGGCAATTTTTCCTCCCTCACACGTGCAAATGCGTACCCGTCGACTTCATTTTGTCGCTATTTTTTTGTTTTTGACTATTTCTGACGAAATAGTTGGTTTTTTTTTGTGGTGAATTTCTTTTGTTTTTCTTTTTATACTATAGAGGTTGCTGTACCCTTTTTTCTCGCGGCGAGGGGTGGGTTTTTATTTTTGTTCCTTTTTCTTGTACTTCATATTCAAAGTGAATGTTTTGAATATTTTTAAGCATTTATAAATGCTGATTTTAAATTTTTATTACTATATTAATTAGGGAGCTGAAGGGTTTCTTAATCAAATATTTACTCAACTTACAAATTTTTTTTCACCTTAGAATTTTTTCTTTACTGTTTGGCCTTTCTAAAATAAATGAAAGTCTTCTTTAATTTTCCATATGATCTTCGGTTTTATTACATTATTGTTCCATAATATTTTTTTTTTCTTGGATTTTATTTTTTTGTGTTGTTAGGTGGTTGTTGTTTTACGGTTTCAGCATTTTTTGCAATGTGCAGAAGGAGAGGGATGCGTTTTCTTTGATTTTTTTTTCAAATTCTCAATGTTTTTAATATTTTTTCAGCATTTTTTGAATACTGATTTATAATTTTTATTAGGGATTTCAAGAGATCTTGGCTCTTGATATTTACTCACCTGAATTTTTTTTCACTTCTTTAGAAGTTTATTATATAAATTTTTATATTTTTCTAGAACAATTCGGACAATCGAAATTAGTGCTCTTTTACTGATGTTTTTTTATATCATAACTTGAAGGAGACGTTAGTCTGGACTACTCTTGTGTTTTTATTCGGATATTCGTCCGATATATTTTTTTATTAAAATTCCTTAATTTTTACTTAAATTACTTACTTTTTAGATATTGTATAATCTCTGAATTAACATCAAACATCGAATGACGCTTTTCATAATTAAATTAAAACAAAAAAAATAATAATAAACAGCCACTTCCATTATTGATAACATTTTAATCTTAAAATAAATATAACCAATTTTTGGAAATTAACCAGAAACAGTTTAAAAATGTTCTGTTTTTGTTACGTTATCAAAACATTATCTCATTAGTCAAAAAAGCGTCAACAAAGTTCAAGTTGATAAAGAGAAAAGTAAAACAAAAATAATAAACTGTCATAATTTACCGTTACCATTATTCGTATTCACAAAACAAAAATGCACAGTCAAATTCATTGCGCAACAATGAAATAAACAGTTTTGCAATCAAATTAAATAAATAAAAAAACAATTATAAAATCCGAATCTGTACTGATGTAATACTATATATAACCCCTTCCTCTTTTTAGCATGCGAGAGAATTTCATTTGTCAGACAAAATATAAACAAACAGCAAATTTATATTCTCCTCTAGTAATAAGTATACGTTATAGTCTCAAATTTCGCTCATACAAGTGAGCTCACATTAACCGGTATAATAATAATTAAAGATGAAGACGAAAATGCTAAAGCAAATGTACTAAAAAGAGAAGATTGTATCAACAGAGCTGGAATTCGTCAATTGAATTTTGATAACGTAAACAGAATTTTGAACGGAATCAATTCTCTTTTTGTCGTTCTTACTCACACTCACTTCTTTCCCTGATGCTAGCGTAGATGTGCTTGCCAAAATAATTTCATGCACAAGGAGTGCCCTGTTCTCTTTTTCTCTTTTTTCCTTTTTACCAAAAAACAAACATAAAGCAGAACTTACATGCCCAATTTAAAAAAAACAAACCCTAGTTATTATATATAATTAATTTCATTATTTTTTTTTGGCGAAAGTTTTTAATATATTCTGATTTATTTTTTTCCAATTAAAGCCCATTTTTAAAAATATTAACCAATGGAAAATAAAATAAAAACTATAAACAAATGGAATAAAGAACTACTAAGCGAATTTGGTAATTTTATCAATCTTCTTATCACTTTTTGCAATCTTCTTATCTTCTTTTAAGCAAAGGAAGGATATGGTAACTGTTAACAACCCACAATTTCTAATTAAATCAACAACAAAAATTCGATAATAACAAGAAAAAAATTTTAAAAATAATAATACAAAATTTTGATATGAATAATCTGAGAAAAAAAAATTCTTATTTAAAGGAAATCAAAAGAGATTAGCAATTGCTCAGAAAACACTTATTTTTTAAAAGATTTTTATTTTCGCTAAAAATAATAAAAATATGGTTAATAGTAGGCGGTGAATTTTAGTTTATTATTTGTTTAAATATTACGGAGTAGATTTTTAATTATTATTATTTCAACCTAAAATATTTTTATTTATAGATAATTCAATCAATAAAGTCCCACAGTTTTTTTGGAAAATAAGATTAATTGCGGAATAGTGGAATAAATGGAAAAATCAACGACACAGATTCTGAGCAGTAATATTTGTTAGAAAAATCTCAAATATCGTTTAAATAAGCAAATAAGACCTATCTATCATATTCATTGAAAGAGTATTTTTTTTCGTGTCCCAAAACTATATTTAAGTAGATTTGTTATAAAAAATTACAATAAAAAATATATTTTTTTACGACAAAATCACTCTCAAAATAAAATACGAAGTAAAATTACGATTTTTGTTTATTTTTATTCACTCAAGTTATCCCATTCAAAGTAGTTCTCGGACTTAGGTTCAATCGCTACGTAACACTAATTTAGACGCTTCAACAATGCGTAGATGATATCCTTTTAAGTATTTTTTGATTTTATCACACCTTTCGAAGAGCGTCAAAGTTACTGGGCGGTCTGACATCACAAAAGCCCTCATTCGTTCCACGTGTTTATCAGCTTTAAATATTGAAGGTTTTTGAGCAAGGTTTGTGTTCAACGTGGTCTCGATCCTCCCAAAAGAATTATGCCACTGAAAAACATGTGCTCTTGATAAAGAATCGGCATCTTCTCATAAGTCAAACTCACTTATTCACCGAAATTATAGCAAAATTTGATGGCACAATTTCACATACTTGTAGTAGCAGGTGTATAAGCTTAAATCCGCTGTTTGGTCATAGATGGCGCGAGTGAGCGTATTAAGTTATACTTTTTTATGAGTTCGACATCTGTCAACATTAATCAGTGCACATTGTCAGCAATTTCGTACAACAACATACATGTTTCCTTTGGTAATCATGTCTAGTTTTGTGCCAGAAAAAGAGCATATGCGGGAAGCTTTAATTTAAAGAAATTGGTTGCCGAATCGCATCGAATGCTTATGGAGGCCTATGGTGACAGTGCTTTATCGGAAAAAACGTGCCGAGATTGGTTTTTTCGGTTCAAAGAACTTGTGGGACAAGAAGCGTGAAAATCGGTCTAGGAAGGTTGAGGACCATCAATTGCAGGCTCTTTTGGACGAAGATGATACCCAATCGCAAAAAATACTCGCGGAGCATTTTTTGAACAACTGATCAAATTACACTGTGCTCTGCGTGAAAAAAGGACGGCTTATCAATAAAGACATGACAAACTGATTTTCCTCCACGACAACGCACCATCGCACACGTCAAAAATGGTCCGAAACTACTTGGAGACACTCAACTGGGAGGTGCTACCCCACCCCGCTTATTCCCCAGACCTGGCTCGCTACGACTACCACCTGTTTTCGTCGATGGGCCACGCGCTCGCTGAGCAGCACCTCGATTCTTACGAAGACGTCCGAAAATGGCTTTTGCCTCGAAAGAGAACGAATTTTTTTGGCGTGGTATCCCCAAATTGTTTGAGAGATAGGAAAAATGTGTACCTAGCGAGGGCAAGTACTTTGAATAAATTTGTTTTTGCTTTCTATGAACAAATCATGTGTTTGTATGACTAAAAAACAAGCGAATTTAGGCTTATACACCTAGTATGCTCTTTAGGATCGTGTACTTACCGAGCGAGATAGAAACTGAATGTCTAGCAGGAACTAACGTACAATATGGAAGGACAAATATTGGCAGACAGTCTTAGTGATGCAAGTCTTATTACTTTTCTGCTACATCTCATATCCTTGTTATGTAGAATCTCTTACAGTAATTTTACTATGAGAAATTCTGTGTATTTGATAAAAACACTATTAACTGGCAATATCTAGACAGAAATAATAATATCTAGTAACTATTATTATTGCAAAAAATTCCAAGTTCAAGTTGTCCTCGATAAATTATTTAAAGAGAATCAAGAAACTTAACCTCAAATGAGTATTGTTTAGAAAAAATGGAAAAAATTAAAACGTATCTACAATTATTCTGACACTTCGATAGAGCAGTAAACATTCATTAATGCTTCTTTTAATCATTAGATTTACTCTAAGTTTAATTCCTTACAGTTAGGAAATCACGTGACCACTGCCTTTTCAAGCGTTTATGTATGTTTTCTAGGATTGAAATTGATGACAGTTCTCTTACAAGAGCATTGTTATGGAATGACAGTCGACTACGAAAGTTTCTGTAACGACTAATAAACAATTCACGAACGTAAGGAACATTGAAAATCGGTCACACTATTCTGCACTAACATCAGAGGGGGCATTGGCGGTTTTTCGAAGGATTTTCCATTTGAAGGATTAGATTCAATTAGATTAGTTACTTTCCGAACAACTCAATAGTTCATTTATTAACCTTTTTTTTTAAGTGATTCATTCAATTTGTCCAACTGATGACAATACACTTTAGAATTGATCGTTGTGTTGCTCGGTGGATGCTCAAAATAAACGATTCCTTTGAAATCCCACAAAACAGATAGTATAACTTTTTTTTAATGAATATTGGCTTTCAAATTGCTTTGAGCCGGTTTTTCTTTTCTACTCCAGGATCTTTTAAGCTTAACATTGTTGTAGACAACCCATTACTCCTCCCCAGTAATGATACGTTTCAAAAATGAATCATTTTCTTGGCGTTAGAGAAGCAAACCACAAACGTCCATGCGACAGCACAAATTTTTTTCCGTAAGAAGATGAGAAACCCATTAAGGTGGTACATCTGTTGTTTATATTCCCTCTAAATCTTAGCGTCATAGCTTGACATTTGCAAAAGTTACGTAACCAAGAGTACATCTATCCCTGTGTGTGTTGGCGATTTTTTACAATTTTAGAAATGGATTTAAATTTGCAACAACGAACTTGTATTAAATTTTGCGTAAAAAACGGATTTTATGGTGCGCGAACGTTGGAAATATTGGAAAAGTGTTTCGGCAACGATTCTCTAAAAAAACAGGCGTTTACCAGTGGCACGAGCGGTTCAAAAGAAATGTTGGTCAATAACCGCAAATTAACCATCAGAGAGATAGCGGAGGACTTGAATATTGCCTATGGATTCGTCCAAGACATTTTGGTTAATGATTTGGGTTTCCGTCGTGTAGCAGCAAAGTTGGTGCCAAAAGACGTCAATTTCATGCAAAAAAGAGACCGTGTTGACGTCGCAATAGACATGATTTTCGAGGCTGAATCCGATCCCACATTCATCAAAAGGATCATTACTGGAGACGAGACGTGGGTTTATGAGTACGACACGCAATCCAGACATCAGGCAAGTGAATGGCGTTCACCAAATAAGCCGAGACCAAAAATACCACGTCGTTTTCAGTCAAAAAAGAAGGCAATGCTAACGTTTTTCATGGATTACAATGGTGTAGTGCATCATGAATTTTTGCCAGAAGGCCGGACAGTGAAAACAAAGAGTATTATTTGGGCGTTATGAGACGTTTGCTTGAAGCAATTCGCCGAAAGAGACCAGAATTGTGGGCAGAAAACTCATGGATTTTGCACCATGATAACGCACAGTGCCATCATTATTCGTAATTTTTTGACGAAAAATGAAACAAATACCATCCAACAACCACCGAATTCACCTGATTTGGCTTCCTGTGACTTCTTTCTGTTCAATCGAGTTAAAAAACCATGACGGGGAACGCGTTTCAACAGCCGAGAGGAAGTAATGGAAAAATCACAGGAAACACTGATGGGCATACCATAAACCGAATATAAAAAATGTTTTTCTGAATAAATTCCGGTAACTTTTTGATCAAGGTGGTATGTCGACCTTTGAGATTAAACTTAGCCGTTTCAAATGATCATGAACGGTCAAATTTGATAAATTTAATTTCTCAGTGATCTCACGAGTTTTTTTTTCTCAGCGATCTCCAGCAACCGAAATTACTTTCCGAACAAACATAATAATTAATTAAATTTTAGTCTTTGATTAATAAATTAATCACTAATAATAAGTAATCACTAATATTGAAAATATTCTAATTATAAGCAAATATATGTGATACTTAGTCGTATAGCTTAAGTGTGAAGTTTGTTATGAAAAAGTACAATTAAATCCTCTGTGGGAAAATAACGAAATTACTTTCTGGACAACGCAATATATAAATATTTTTTTATCGACTGTTAATAATGTCAAAAAACCTGGTATTATTTATAAAAACAAAAAAAAAACAAAAACAAAAAATTGTTGCGACTGGAAAATGGTTTTGGCTGATATTTGACCAGACTTAATATGAATTCTATGGTAAATAAAATAAACATAAAAATTACGTCTACATATATGGCTGGCATTTTTTTTAACGAAAAAAAGTTTACAAACCAACCATTTAGCAATACTCTTGATCCAATATGAGGAAATTCTGTTCCCCCTTTGATTAGAAAAAGAAATTCTAACCGTCCAAATCTGCCCTTTTTTAAAAATTATAAAAAATACTAACTCTCAAAACAAGTCTCTCATTTTTTATATAGAACATCAACAAATGAGCCACACACATAAAATTTTGTGATGAAAAAAACACAAAACCAAATAAATAATTCTTAAATTATTAAGAATTAATAACGGAAGTAGAAAAAAATCCAACTTAATTACTTATAAAACAAAACAAAAATTTTGATTAAAAGGAAAAAAGTTAAAAATATTGAAATTTTTGTCTGTTCTTTTTTTATTAAACTCCAGACTATTTATAGTTAGACCATATAAGAAGTTATGAATTTATTCTCACATGCCGAGCTATAATCGCGTAGCCAATAACAAGTGGAAGAGGGGAGTGGAGGTTTGGACCAGCTTTAATGCAAAACGAACATAAAAAATTTTTTATTTAATGCATACCGGCATGCGTCTTTCTTTGTATTATCTTCCCAAAAACTCTTTAGCTAAATTGTAAGTGTAGGTTTAGCTTTTTGATGACTTAACTATCTACACATGCAAAAAAAAAACAAAGAAAATCGAGAAAAAAAAGTTTATGTGGCCAAAATTCCCACCATACACTAAAAAAAAAAGTTGCTCGTAAAAAGTTTCTTCACATTACGTTAGTTAAAGCTTTTCACTTCTCAGTTAGTTCCGCGACAGCATTGGTGGTGTCATTTTTTTTTGTTAAGCGCATTTATGTCAAAAATTTCGGAACTTTATTTTTTGCCAAGAAATTTTTAGTTTTTTTTTGTTAATTTTTTTGCTACAAAATTTGGTTTTAATTAATTCCAAAAACATAGTTCATTTATTTTATTATTTATTAATTATTTAAAAAAAAGTGTGGTGGATTTGCGTGTACATAAATATTGTAGAAATAAGTGCAATAGCGCGGAGGTGATACAAAATGTATCCATATCCAGTCCAATATGCCGCTCCCCAATATCGTGTTGCACCAAAAATTCACGATGAAACGAAAACCCCATATCCGGATCGTGGAAATTGGGGCTCAAAACTTGAATTTTTTTTGGCTTGTGTTGGACACAACATTGGAGTATATTTCATGACAGCAATACCGATTTTTCTATATACGGGCGGTGGTGGTTGGTCTAAAATTTTTTTTATTTAATTTATTTACGTATTTATGCATCGAAAATTGTGTTCTCTCAGTTAAGCATACATAAAAAAGGAAAGTTTTTTTTTTTTTTTAATAAATTTGATTCTGTGTGATAAGAAATACAAAATGAAAAGCGATAAAATTTGAAAAAAAAAACAAAATATTTTCAAAACTGTTTTTTTTCTTTTTCTGTTTGTTGATAAAAATTGATTTTTTTTCTTTTTTTTTTTAAAGTGTATTAAACCAAAAATTGTAAAATTTTGTTTGTTTGTATGGAAGCTATCTGAAAAGAAGAACTAAAGGTCATTTTATAGCGTCACAACATTAAGACCATTTGACAACTTCCATGTCTCGTGTAGGTTTCCGTTTGCAAGCGTCATTAAAAAAACTGACCGATATTTAATTGCAGATAAAAGTCAGACATTGTGAGAATTTTTGGAAGAAGTTTATAAAAAGATACTTTTGGCAAGGAGTTGTTAGGTGGAAGAGATCCTAAAGGGAAGGAATTCTATTGAAATAGAAATTCTGGGTTAAGTGATATTCATTTTAAATATGGGTAATGGTGAATTAAAAGCCATAGGAATAATGAAACTCTTATAAATATGTCCAATCATGGGTAATAATTCCTTATAGTGTTAAAATTCAATATAATAATTAATTATTAGTACGACTTTAGATACATAAGTGTAAGAGTACTTATTTTCTGTTATAAAATTTTCTATTCACTCAGCTAAGAAGTTCAGTACAATAACACTGACTGAAGACTATTTGCCAAGAACTAAGAACGTATTTACCTACTAGACGAACAACACAACTAAAGCCCGTTATCTCTATACTGGGAACAACATACACTGACCACCTGAATATATATGTTTAGTGGAAATTACTTATTTTACCTTTTCGCATCAAATTAACCAACGGGCCACTCCTAATCTATAAAAGAATATAAACGATGGAAGCACGCATATTAATACCATATTCTGAAAATAGAGTTAGAACATTATTAATAACATTTAGTGAAAGTACGTTTTTTTCTACTCTTCAAATAAAAATAAAAAACTTTTCAAAATCAATTCTAATTTTACTTTAATTAATAAAAACCTATCGTTTTATGGTAACACTGATACTGATAGTCAAAATTTGGCACTTAATTAATCAAAAGTTTAAAATGAGATCTTGTCCAAGCAACAGGTCTTGGACAAGATCTTATCCAAGCATATTGATATAAAAAAATAATTGAAAAAAATCAATAAAATGTTCGATAACTTGTTGCCATTTTGGAGGTTATTTCATAATGCCTCTCTCATAGAAACCCCCGTCCCTATTAAGGTGGATGCATAACCAAAATCCCGGAACTTCTGGCGAGTCACTATCGATGTATGCGGCCTGGCTTTGTCCTGATGGAACACAATTCCTCTCCTATTGGCCAAAGCTGGCCGCTTCTGGGCGATTGCTTCTTTCAGACGGTCCAATTGTTGACATTAAGAGTTCGGCCGTAGGGGAGCAGCTCATAGTAGATGATTCCCTGCCAGTCCCACCAAACACACAGCAAAACCTTCCTGGTGGTCAATCCTGGCTTGACCACCGTTTGCGCCGGGTGACCGCGATTTGACCACGACCATTGTCGCTTGACGTTGTCGTAAGTGACCCACTTTTCATCACCAGTAACCATCCGCTTCAGAAATGGATCGATATTTTTGCGATTCAGTAGCGATTCGCAGATGGAAATTCGGTCCATGAGGTTTTTTTGCGATAACTCGTGTGGCACCCATACATCGAGCTTCTTTTTCTATCCAACCTTATTTAAGTGATTCCAAACGGTTTTTTGTGCAATGTTTAGCTACTGCGCAATCGAAACCGTGCTTACGTGACGGTCGGACTCGACGATTTCCATTATTTTATCGACATTTTCGACAATTGGCCTTCCAGAGCGTGGTGCATCTTTGACATCAAAAACAACCGGAACGGAATCGACGAAACCAAAATTGCGCGTGATTGGCTGTTACAGTATCAGGACCATAAACACTATTCACATTTTCAGCTGCCTGGCTTGCGTTTTCGCCTTTATCGAAGAAAAACTGTAAAATATGGCGTATTTTCTCTTTGTTGGTATCCATCTTTGACGCGTGCTAAAAAAATACTGAGTCAAGTAATCACAAAACTGTATGAGAACCTTTTTTAGTACAAAAAAATCTTATCTTTCTAACGCCATCTAGTGCAACCCGATCGCACTTTTAAAACGGGAGATACAGACTCCTAAAGCCATCTATTGGCAAAATAATGGATTACTTTTTACTACAACTTATATTAAGAACTTTCGAAAACCGAATAATCAGCCGAAATTCTGATGTCAATTGTTGGATTATTTTCTGTGGGGACCCGTTAAGGATAAATGTTACGCAAGCCATCCAGAGACAATTGAGGCCTTGAAACACGAAATCAAAGTTGCCATTAAAGAGATACAAGCCCAGACAATCGAAAATGTACTGAAAAATTGGGTCGAGCGAATGGGGTACTGTAAGGCCAGCATTCTTAAATTTCAAGGTTGAATCTGTCTAATAAAATCGGAAATTTAAAAGTTTTTTTTTTATTTACTTTTTAAAATGCAACTTTTAAATTTACACCACATATGATCCACTACATATATAAATTTTAATAGAATTTGTATATTAAATATGACCCTACACTATCAGCATCACATATAAAAAAAGTAGTAAGGAATACTACTAATTCTATCCATGTTAACCGACTTTTTTTTTGGCCACAAAACACACAACACGGCAAAGTTTTCCTTAATTGAGCGAAGAGCTCCCAGGACTCGTGTTATATCGAGATTTTGTGATGACAGTTGGGCTCCTGTCTTTGGAATTTTTCTGTAGGCAAATATCAGCAATATTTGCAAAAACCAACATTTGTCAAATAATGACGAAATTATAGCTCGAAATGTGCAAAGAAATCATTAAAAATTACCCCCTAAAATGATGAGTGCTCCAAAAAAATTCATTGAAAGATGTTATGTTCAGTGAATAATAATAAGATTCAAGCAATATAATTAAATTAGAATTTTGTCAATAAATCAATATAAAATGTATTTTATTTAATATTACTTTCCGAAGCACAATTTAGTAGATAACCCTGTATTTTTGTTGTACATACTATGATAAGCATTCCAAAGTGGTTTTGTGGTATTGTTTAAGAGATAAAATTTCAGTACGAAAGTTTTCGATTAATTAAACATGCATTAAAAATGGGAAGTGATCAAATTAAATGGGAATTCTAGGATATATCAAACTAAAGATCGCCAAAATTTAGATGCAGACATTCCAAAATAATTTTTGATATATTTGGTTCTACAGAACTTTTGACTATCCATCCTTAAACTTTTCAAAATCATAAATCAATTACAAATGGTTGAAAAAAATTCTTTAAATTGGCTATTATGTAAAAGTGTTGTAGACAAATTCTGACCTATTTGAATGGAAGGGCAGCTCTATATTATAGGAAGCTTTGGGCTAAACGGTGATTAAGATTGCGATTAATATCCTCAGAAAAAGGAGTTCTATCGTTTTTGCCGGTAGCATTGGCCACCCTCATCGAATGACACAGTACTTAGCACAATTGCGTCAAAAGTGGATTATCGAATGACGCAGTACTTAGCGCAATTAGTATTGGCCTACTGAGAAATAGGAGTGTTGAGTTGTTTTGTGTGGAGGGGATGTGGCAATTTTTGTTAGTAGGTTGAGGCAGATTAGATGAGTGCAGCGGAGTTGTTGCTATCGACATATTGGGCAACCATCAATAAACCAGTCTAGTCAGCGAAATTCAAGGCACGTAAGTTCCTCAGAATCTGGATTGGACATACTGCTCTCAACCATGATTTTCTTTTAGGCAACACCCTTTCATTAACACTGACGATTTCGTGCTTAGCACAGGAATTTTCTGGCTTACCGCGTTGGCGACTAATCAGCGCATTCCATTCCAGTGCTTGCCCGCACACTTCGTTGGGATTTTCAAGGAAATACCTTCAAGATTGACAAGATTTGGCTTTATGAATTCTCGAAATATTATTCTCCTTTACCCCTCCATCTATTGTGACGACACACTCTCGAGATATAACAAAGTGTAAACAAATTCTATTCTTTTACCGTCTATTTTAAAAGTTACTGCATTTTCAGAAGTAAAGAACCTTACATACAAACAAATAATTAAAATTGCTACCCACTTTCTAATCCCTTAAATAGTTGATTATATACAATAAAAAATTTTTTTTTAAATTTTCGGTATAGTTTGGAAATTTGACCAGTTCATTGCCAGGATACAAAAAATAGATTTAATATTTGTCCATTTCCGCCTTTCTATTAAATGGAGAAATTTGGTTTTTATTAATATAACAAAATTGCTCTAAAAACAATATAAATAAATATGTTTTTAGTACTCGTAATTTTAATAATGATATATTTTTTTTTTTTTTTTTTTTTTTCTTGAAACTTTAGTCGCTTTTGTGATACCGCTGCTAATATTTTACTGCTTAGTCGCAATTCCACTATTTTTTCTACAAATATCGATGGGTCAATTTTGTGGAAGTGGTATTATATCGGCTTTTAATATGTCAAAACTTTTTAAAGGTAACACCCACTCATGAGAGTTTGATAATATTGATCGAGATTGTGAAATTTTTGTCGTTTTCGGTTTTCTAGGATTTGGCTTCGCTTTGTGTATTTTTCATGTAGTATCATCGGTACTCAATGTACTTGTCGCAGTCTATTCGATGGAATATTTACGTTTCGCTATCAGCTATGGACCACCATGGCCAGCGGATTGCTCGAATAGTTATAATACGGACTCTTGTAGTACATTAGTAAAATACAATTAAATATTTATTGAGAGCTCACGTCGTTAACGAGAGTCTTTTTTTTTTATTTAATTATAGCGAAATGACGATCAGTTCGAATATTACAGATCTGATTTTAAGGTTTCATCGACAAGTGAATTCCTTTGGTAAGTTTGACTATATTTTTTATCATAATTTATCGAGAGCTAAATATGGCAAGTAAACTTTTCAAGATCCGAATTGTTACGAGGATTGTTCAATAAGTCCTTAGAAAAAGATGGAAAAGAACTGTTTTTTGAAAAATATTTTTTTTATTTTTCAACAAAATCTCCTTTTAGCTTCCCAACAATTTTTCCAAAATTTTTATACCGTCCAAAAAATAGGAATTCGGAAGTTCTGCAAAATACTCATCCGTTTGAGCAATGACGTCCTCGTTGGAAGTGAATCGTCGTCCGCCAAGCCATTTCTTAAGATTGGGGAAAAGAAAATTGTCACTCGGGGCCAAATATGGTGAATAAGCAGGATGCTGCAACAATTCCATTCTCAATTTCACAATTTTGGCCATGGAAACAGCGCAGGTGTGCACACGCACATTGTCCTGATGCAAGAGGATTTTTTTCTTCTTCAGAAGGGGGCGTTTCTCTTTGATTTCCTCGCTCAACCGTTGCAATAACGACGCGTAATACGCTCCTGTTATTGTTTTTCCTTTTTCCAAGTACTCGATAAAAATGATGCCCTGCGAATCTCAAAAACCGTAGCCATCACCTTGCCGGCCGATGGCACAGTTTTTGCCTTCTTCGGAGCCCGTTCACCCTTGAAAATCCACTGTGATGACTGTCTCTTCGTTTCTGGAGTGTAGTAGTGTATCCAGGTTTCGTCCACAGTGACATATCGACGAAGGAATTCGGCAGAATTGCGATGAAAGAGTGCCAACATAGCCTCAGAGTCCACTACACGATTGCGCTTATTCTCCTCTGAGAGAAAACGCGGTACCCATCTTGCCGAAATTTTTTTCACAGACAATTTTTCATGCAAAATGGAAGCGACTGTACCTTGTGATATGCCCGTGGCCTCAACTAATTCGCGCACTTTAATTCGCCGATCGTTCAAAATCAGATTGTGGATTTTGTCGCTGATTTCAGGATTAGACACCTCAACTGGGCGTCCTGAACGATGGTCATCTTTTGTGGATGAACGGCCACGTTTAAATTCATTCACCCAATTGTAAACCGTCGCAAACACAGGTGCAGATGTGCCATGAACTGCATCCAACTCGGCTTTGATTTCTTTCGGGCTTAAGCCTTTCAAATGGAGATGTTTGATGGACAGCCCCAAACTCACTTTTTTCCATTGTTATGCACAAATAAATGTCGTTAACTTTAATCGACGATTGAAATTGACCTACGCTATGGATCGAGCTGAAATTTTGATAGCTTTCCTGTCGATAATTCTACTTACAAAAAAAAATCTTTACCGACACTACGAGCGCAATTTTTTCGGATTTTCTAATAACATATTTAACGACCCTCGTAACACCGCACTTACCTATGATTTTCTCTTCGGTAACAAACTTCGTCCTTTTTGCCTATATTGTGGCGTTCAACTCACCATTTCCAATATTTTAAATCAATACTACTTAACCCATAATTCCTTTTTGAATAGGACTCTTTCCATTGTAAAGCTCCTATACCCAAAAACTCCTTTCCCAGGTCCTATTTTTAACCTTCTCTTAAAATAATACCAACTTAAGGGTTAAAATTGCCTATGTTGACAGTTCTAACATGTTCACAGTAAAACGCATTTTAATAATGCAGGTATTTGTGAAAAAAAAAATCATCTTTTAGGACGAAGGTCATTTTCACTATGTGTGAAAATGACCTTCGTCCCAAAAGATGATTTTTTCATCTTACACTACCCAAGTAACAATCGGTTTATTGAAAACCAAATTCAATTGACTTCTAACTTTGCAAAGAGGTGATGTCAATTGGCCACCAAAATTATATGATTTAACGCGGTTGGAATTTTTGTAAAGCTATGTGAATGATAAGGTTTAATGGAGAACAGCTTCCTTTTCTTAAGGAAGCTTAAGTTGCCAAATGGCCTCATGATCATTCCCCTACAGAATTGTTTCGAGCTCTTGGCTAGCAGAAATTCCATCCATCCAAACAAAGAAAATAATTAAGATTGCGTCCTGAAATAATGACACTTAAACGTTTGCGTCTATTACACACAGCAACCTAGAGTTCGAATCCACCTGATGACAAATATATCAACTGTACTGGGAATGATGGGAAATACTCAAAATCTTTACCAAAATTATGGACACGAAAACTATTTACAATCTGAATAAGGCAAACAGCTCCCACCACCCATAATCCTGTGGGGGTGTTCTGTATAGTTTTTATGATGTTTTCATATATTCTTCCTTTAACATACTACCTTATCATAAATTAACTCAGAATCCCCGGAAATATATCCTATTCTAGCCGGAGTTCCACAAGGTAGTATCCTTGATCCCATTTTATACAATATTTATACCCATGACATCCCAGCTGATCCAAATATTATCATTGCTACTTATGCAGATGATACGGACATACTTCCTTCCCATACAAATCCTGACATAGCTTCCAACAATTTAAAATCCCATATACACAACCTTCAATCCTGGTTTAAGAGATGGAGAGTGAGGGTAAATGAACAGAAAAGTGCTCATATTACTTAATAGCAACATGATTCCACAATATGATAAAGTACGTTATTTGGGACAAGAGATTAATATGGAATCCACATACTAAACGTTACTTCTTAGACCCCTGGATTCTTAGATTCTTAGACTACTACACATAGACAAACGCTCGAAACTAACAATCAAAACTAAACTTCTAAAAATCTATTTGGAAATAGGGAATTGAAACTTTGGGGTGCAACGACACGTTCCAATTTCTATCGTGTCCACGCCTTACAATTCAAGATCCTCCGTAAAATGGTTGATGCTCATTAGGTAGAATCGTCCTATACTGGCCTCCCCAGAAACACTTATCGAAGACTTAAGAGACAATGGTCCAAAGATTTTCTAGAGGAATCTAACTTCCTCAATACATAAGATTGTTAATTAAAATATTATGTAAATCTGCTTGTTACAAAACAATTTTAGTTGCAGATAAGAAAAAAGAAAAAAAAGTCAACTTGATTGCAGTGTGCTTATGCACTACAGTATACACTATAGGCCCTAGCATACAACATTCTGCTAACAATCCCTTGTCTTAGCAAATGTAAGCGAACCCAAAATTTTCTACCTCGTAAGGATTTTTCCATTGTGGAGCTCCTACATCCAACAATTTCATTCCCAAGTAATTTTCTTTATCTGCTTAAAGAAGCTATCATGCTCCACAAAATTTAACAAACTCAAACTGGTCTAGCCTACTAACAAAATAACGCTTTCGCTTCCATACGAAACTTAAAGTCGCCAAATGGCTGTATGGTCTTGCTGTTATGATATGGCTCCTGGCTCATGATACAGAATTTTTTTTTTCATCGACAAAAGCAAACCTTGTTTCACTCCGGACGCTACCAAAAATTCGGAATTTTTGGGTTTATTAAACTTGGGAAATATCTTCGCCATTGCCTTTTCAACCGTCGATGTATTCTTTTTTTTGCAAATAGGATTGTTATGGGATAACAGTCGACAATGAAGTTCTCTGTAACGAATATGGACGATTCACTATTGCGCACATAATACGGAGCATTGACGATTGTTCCGAGGATTTTCTATTGAAAGAATTAGAACGCTTGGTTGATCCCAAGAGTTCTATTCCATATGTTCATATGAGTCTTATTACTATATAATCCCTTCAATTTTCATTTCTTTTCTAACCAAGTACCTGATTGTTTTATGGAATAATATTTCCGCTATCATATATGTGAAGTGGTGGTCCTTCTCTTCAAACATTTCCTGATGCCCAGATTTGAGTCGAGCGTCTTTCAAATAATTTTCAAGTGCTCGCTGACACCATCGCTACAAAGACTGGGTCTATCTTGTCTATTCCCATTTCCTATTAGAATCAATTCGCTTGCCATTAATACATATTATATGTCTCACCCCCTCTAGTGTTTTAACACCATAAAGAATCTGATTCCTCTCGTATACCAATTTTTGTTTTAAGAGTACTTCGGCTTATACTTATCTCATTGAGCTACGGTAAGGAACCGTTTAAATTTCTAGGCACTACTATGTCAGCTCAGGTACGCGGGTTTATTATGTTTATTTTACGTGGTAAACCTATCGTTCGACTTAATGCCACGAGTCGCCTACGACCATAGGAATTGAGTTACACTCAATCAAAGCACCACCATTACTGGCAGTTTACAGTCAGTAACCAGTTACAAGCTGATTACTCCAACTGTTAGTGACGAGGGCTATCTAAACCTCTACTGTCATAAGCAGTGACAGCGCTCGAGATAATTACCATTATTTCCCACCAGCGATCCGTAGACCCGCGATATGGGTATTAACCACAGCCACTACGTTGCTGCCTAAGGCGCCACACCATTGTCGGGCACAGTGTGTTTTAACATCATTGGGGCACCTCGATTCCTGTAGTACCAATTTTTGTTTTAAGAGTATTTCAGTTTGTACTCTGCTGATTGAGCTACGGTAAGAAATCTTGTAAATCCCTAGACATCGCTAAGCCAGCTCAGGTACGCGGGTTCGCCAAGACCCGAAAGTACAACCGGAATCGACGTTGGTATAAGTTAGTTAGGTTCAGAAACCTTATAATAAAAATTCAAAATTCGAACTGATCTCGATCCTAGTTATTTTAATTCACTCCGCCCTCCCTCCCCCTCAACCAACGTGCTTACGAAATTTTAATATTTCGCTTTAGAATAATTTATAAAAATCACAAATTTTGGAATATTTTACGAGATATTAAATGAATGGTATTAAAAACCTAAAGAATCTCGCCTGACGTACCAGACATATAAGTTTAAATCCGCTGTTTGGTTATAGATGGCGTGAGTGAGCGTATTAAACTACTATGGGCACGCCATACATTTTTTTCTGAGTTTGACATCTGTCAACATGAATCAGTGCAACATTTTCAGCAATTTCGTACAACAACATACATTTTTCCTTTGGTAATCATGTCTAGTTTTGTGCTAGAAAAAGAGCATATGCGGGAAGCTCTGCTTTCTGCTTCAATTTGAAGAAATCGGTTGCCGAATCGCATCGAATGCTTATGGAGGCCAATGGTGACAGTGGTTTATCGGAAACAACGTGCCGAGATTGGTTTCGTCAGTTCAAAGACGGCAATTTTGACTTGTGGGACAAGAAGGGTGAAAATCGGCCTAAGAAGGTTGAGGACCATCAGTTGCGTGCTCTTTTGGACGAGCGAAGCCAAAACGCATGCGAAATCTCGCTCGCCAGACAAAAAAAGGATGTCGTTCCTGCATCGGATTGTGACAGGCGATGAAAAGTGGATATATTTCGAGAATCCTAAACGCAAGAAATCGTTTGTTGATCCTGGCCAACCATCAACATCTTCCCCAAAACAAAATCGCTTTGGACGGATGACGATGCTGTGCGTTTGGTGGGTTCAGCTACCACCAACAACTGATCAAATTGCACCGTGCTCTGCGTGAAAAAAGGACGGATTATCAATAAAGACATGACAAGCTGATTTTCCTCCACGACAACGCACCATCGCACACGTCAAAAATAGTACGAAACTACTTGGAGACACTCAACTTGGAGGTGCTACCGCTCCCGCTTATTCACCAGACCTGGCCCCTTCCGACTACCACCTGTTTTCGTCGATGGGCCACGCGCTAACTGAGCAGCACTTCGATTCTTACGAAGACGTCCGAAAATGGCTTTATGAGTGGTTTGCATCGAAAGTGCAGGAATTTTTTTTTGGCGTGGTATCCCCAAATTGTTCGAGAGATAGGAAAAATGTGTAGCTAGCGAGGGCAAGTACTTTAAATAAATTTGTTTTTGCTTTCTATGAACAAATCATGTGTTTTTTTTAAATAAAAAAAAACGGATTTAAGCTTATACACCTGGTAACCGAATTGAGTGTTTTTCATTTTCATGTTCACAAAAAAATCTTATCATTCCAATTTTTTAAAGTAAGATTTTTTGGAGAAAAATTGAAAAATTTATAAATTCTACTGAAATTTTGCCTAAAATTGCCAAACTAAACCTGTCCCTCTATCGGATTTGGGCTGACTTTTATGAAAAATTCAACATACTATTTTTATAAAAAATATCGGTTCCTTTTGATGAAATTTAAATGCCTAAAGTCCATAAAAGTCACAATTTTTCGTGTGACGTTAAAGGAATTCCGACTGGTCCTCCTGGATCCATTATCTTTGATTACCTATCATTTTCAAGTAAAATTCAGATTCAAGTTCATATCGTCAAAAAATCAAACTTTCCTAGTGCTATCCCGAAAATTTGTTTTCGAACTTCATGCAGAATAACCTAAACGAGCTTCTTCTGGCTGCCAACAACTGAGTGAAAATTTCTCCCCCTACATTATCATTGGCCGTTACCTTCACCTGACAGGACAATGACTAAATCTATAGTTTCCATTTTGAAGATGACCAATATTTGACGTCAAATTAAATAAATTTTTATCATTATAAAAATAAAACTCCAAAATCTCTAAACAATTCGGTTTTTTTATTGAAAATATTGTTCCTTTATTAAAAAATATTTTATTTTCGTTTTTAATTTTTGTGCATATTTTAGGAGAGAGTTCCTTAAGGAGAACGTACTACTTGGAAAACTTTTGGTAGTCTCCTCTGTTTTGTGGATCTGTCTTTTTTTATTAAATATTAAAGGAATTAAAATAGTATGTGTACAATATTAAATAAAATCATTTAGGAAATAGAGTGTTTTTTGTTTTTGTTTTCTTATAGCTTGGAAAACTTTTTTACGTCACCACAATTTTTCCTTTCGGCCTTCTTCTCATTATTTTCATTCGGGTGATCATAATACCAGGCGCGATAAGTGGTATTGTAACTTTTTGGGCACCACGTTTCGAAGGTCTTTGGAAATTTGAGACTTGGATATTTGGTATTTACGCTGCAATAAGAATGTCAGCAGAATGTTGGGGTGTAACCCATCATCTAGCCAGTTACAACAAATTCTCAAACAACACAAAAGACGATGCATTTATGATACCAATAGTCAGTCTTTTTTTAGTAATTATATTATCATTCATTCCGTTAATGATATACCAACACTATATGAGTAAGTTTCCGTATATATGCATTTTTATAGATCTTTAATGTCCGTTTTATAGATTTAACACACACTGGCATGCAAACATTGCAGTTTGGACTAGTATTCATGTACGATACGCTGCCAGAAGTCTTTGCAGTTTTACAACCGTCTAGAATTTGGATGATTTTCTTCTATTTAGGAATATTCCTTTTTTCAATGCATAATGCTGTATAATAATTATTCAAAGAAATTAATTGGAAAAACATTAAATTCTAAAAAAAAAAATTATTTCTTTTTTGATTTTAGATAATTAAAATTCACGTAGTTTTAACATCTTTATTAGATGAATTTGAAAAGTTGAGAGGACGTCGTTTACTTGTGCTACTTGCAATTTGTCTATTGGGATTTGTAATGATATTGCCTTTTTGTACTCATGTAAATATAAAGTTTCAAACTATACTGTAACAATAAGTATAGAATCGATATAAAAATAGAAAAAGTTTATTGCTAAAGTTTTGCAGGACGGCTATGCACTTTGGATTTATTTCGATAAAGGATTACAAATTCAAACATTTTCGGTTATTATGTTCTGGCAGTTGCTGATAGTTAATTGGTTTTATGGACAACAAAAATGGCGACGTGATCTGGAATTCATGTTGAATAGAAAAGTTGAAGTTGCATGGTTTCTAATATGGAAATTTATTGTTCCAATCGCACTTGTGGTAATTAATTGCATACATACACATATAATCGAAAAATCAAATTGGTATTCTTTATTTTTAATATTATTAGATTGCAATTATAAAAGAATCTATTGAAACTACTCAAATGTCGTTGATATTTCCGAAATGGATGGCGTATTTTTCATGGCTATGTACCAGACATCCGTACAGCTTAACGTTAATTTACGCAGTCTATATGTTCTTAAATGAAATAGGATCATTAAAAACACGTTTTGGTAAAATTATCATACCAATGAATTGGGTTCCCGCGGCACCAAGAGATCGAGAACGTTATCTACAACATTGCGGACTACAAGGAGATGGACAGCAACTATTAACTGTGACTACGGTTCAGGCATAATATAATTCTCTCAATACTTGTAAAAAATAAATAATAATTAACAGTAAATAATCTTTGTTAAAAATAAATAATAATTAACAGTAAATTTTTATAAAAAAAAATATAAAAATAAACAATTGTGAACGTATACAATCAATAAAAAAATTTCATAATCATTTTACTTCTACTTAAATATACGTTATTATTTAGGTTTACGAAAATTTACCGAATAGAAGATTTCTAAAATTCAAAGAATCTACAGAAATTGCTGCGAAATAATATTAAAAAATATTTTTAGTGCCGATACGTGAAGTCGCCAATTAAGCTTTATAGTTATGGTGCTTAAAAATAGTCTCTAGGTCTTGTCTCAGAAAACCTCACGTACAAGCACCAGGCCCTAAGGTAATTTGGCAACTAATTTTGTGACCAATTCATATTTGACAGTATTAATAGAGTTAGTGGAGTGAAAGAACAAATTTATATTAGATTTCATAAAGAAATTATTTACCTTGCATAGATTAAAAGGAAGACCGAGAAAGAAAATTAGAGGATTAAGGAACTCTACGAGAGGTAGTCCCTTGTAGAGTTCCTTAATCCTCTAATTTGTGTTTGATACTAAGACGAGCGCCATGGAAGTGACAAATTAAATGCGAAAATTATCAAACGAAAAAATTGAATGCCTAAATCGTATTGACAGAAAGTTTCTTGATAAAAAATTTAGAGTGTTAGGCGATCGACCTTGAATATGTACGAGATATGTTCAAAAAGTATCGCGAGTTTTGAAAATTCTGCGGGTTACGTATATTCGATTTTCGATTTTTTGTGGCGTTATGTTGGTACTCATGTCTCTCACTTATACCGATAAGTTCAGCCATTTTAAATGTTCAGTTAATTTTTGACAGGTGTTTTTGCTTGCATGTGTTTTGGCTCGTCTTGGATTTTTGCCCATTCCAAAAATGGATCAAAGAATCTGTTTCGGGAACAAGAAAAAGTCACAGTGGGCTAGATCTGGGGAATACGGTGGCTGCGGCAGTATTAGTGTGTTGTTTTTGGCCAAAAATTCGGTCAGCAGAGGCGTTATCATAGTGCAAAAGCCAATTTTTGTTCTTCCGGGCGTTTCTGGCGGATTGCTTCCCGCAACTTGCGCATAACTTGCGATGCTGTTTTTCGTCGAAAATGACAAAAAATCGAAGATGAGCCAAAACACGTGCAAGCAAAGCAGCTGTCAAAAATTAACTGAAAATTCAAAATGGCCGAACTTGTTGGCATAAATGGGCGGCATGAGTATCAACATAACGCCACAAAAAATCGAAAATCGAATATACGTAATACGCGGAAATTCAAAATTCGCGATACTTTTTGATAATAACTCGTATATTTTTGTTAACAAACTACTCTTTACCAAAATAGACCAGCTTGAATTGCTCCGATTATATTTATGAATTCTGAATTATAATAATTATCTTCGTCCGAAGCACGAAATATTTTATATTTAAAGTTTTCTGTAGTGGCAACTGATCCATCAACAAGTATCGACGTGAAAATGAATAGAACTAAGAAATTTGTGTTTAAGCTTGTGAATTAATTTTAATTATATAACAATGTGAATTAAGAGATTTATATTTAAAATCGTCAACTAGCATTTTAAACTAACATAAATTAATTTTATTATAACAATCCATTTATACATCCGACATCCCAATCTGTATCAATCCATTCTTTGCAACATAGACCGATGATACGATCTGCCCGGCATCTACCAAAAATCCCCAACATGCTTTCGTAATTCTCCAAACCCAAATCCAAACTTTCCAGAGCTTATTTACCAGGTGGAGAATAAAAATTAATGCATATAAATCTATTCTCGGTACCTAGGACTGAACTTAAACAAACGCTTGACATGGAACCCACAATACAAGACTTAAAAGACAAGAACTAAGAGGACGATACCTACAACTATTTCGACTTCTAGACAAACGTTCTAAACTTACTTTTATGCAATGACCTACTGAAATCCATCTGGACTTACGGACTAGAACTCTGGGGCTCTACTAAACCTTCCAATTCCTTCAATGAAAAATACTCCGTACAATTGTCGACGCTCCCTTTTATGTTCGCAATACTGTTATTCATTGTGATCTTATAGCTTCAATGGATATTTACTCCCCGCAATTAGAGAATAAGCTTCAATGGATATTTACTCCCCACAACCATTCATGCTAATTATTACTATTATATAAATCTGCTTGTTACTATGTGTAGTTGTAGATATCTATAATTAAGTTTAAAAAGAAAGTTTTCTCTAATTGCGCTTGAAAATAATCACAAATTAAAGTAGAAAACAATTTGATCTCCATTGTAATAATATAAGCGCCCAAGAACAGGCAAACGAGCAGTAATGGAAATTAACGCTCTGTAAGGAAGCGACAGGCAAAACAAATTAACCAAATTCATTGTGCATTAAACCATACTCGCCTGACGCTATGCAAGTCAGTAGCACTGAAAAAATAAGCAATCATTTCCAGCATTGACTTAAAAAGAAATGTGTCTCGACTAGCTGTGGATATTTGATAACTTAGTTAATTTAAAATAATTAAATTATAAAAAATGTACGTGCTTTTTTTGTATTAATAATGTTTTTCTATTGACGACGAGTTTGCTTTTTTTTTAAATAGTTTCTAATTAATATTTAAAAGGAAGATGCTTTGAGGAATTTGGGACTTTTCAAAAAGTTTTTTATGAACTTAAGAAGGACATTTTGTAAACATATGATAGATTAGCGTGTTCGTTATGATTTGAAAAATTCATCCTATTAAAAATTTTTGCCGGATAAAATAGACCTTTTCTTTTATAACGTTAATAATATTAAAATTATAGAACATTATCCAGCAACTTATAAATTTCAAAGTTTATATTTATATTAGATAACATATTTACTCTAAAAAATTATTATTTTTTTATACAATATTTTCTTAAAAAAAATTTCATATTTCATATTTAGAAAACTTAATTTGCAGGAAGGTTATAACATGGACTATCAAGGAAAATTTGATAATAATCAATAATACAATATTTCAAAAATAAACTGATTGAAAATTTAGATGCATAATTTTCAAACGTAATCGGGATTTTTTTATATTTAATAATTGTGTTATTTTCTATAAAATTCCATATAATAAATCTATTATGATGGTGAGTGTTTCATGCAGCCTCCAACTTTACTCCCTGTGATTACAAGAAATTAGCTGCCGTAAAATTAATTAATATTGACATTCATAAAATTTTTTAATATTGTACGAGGTCTTCAAAGTAATTCCCACCAGATATTGTACACTTGTGCCAACGTTTTTTCCAATCCTCGAAGCACTTCAAAAAATTATTTTCTGTGATCTCGTTCAGCTCCTCCTTCGATGCCGTCTTTATCTCCTCAATCGTATCGTAGCGTCGTCATTTCATGGGGCTCTTCAGTTTCGGGAACAAGAAAAAGCCACAGGAGGCACAGATCTGTGGAATACGGTGGCTGCGGCATTATTAGTATGTTGTTTTTGGCCAAAAATTCGCGCACAAGCAACAGGGGCGTTACCATGATGCAAAAACAAATTTTTGTTCTTCCACAAATCCGGGCGTTTCTGGCAGATTACTTTGCGCATAACTTGCGGGTAATATTCCATATTGACCGTTCTACCCTGTGGCAATAACTCATGATCCACCACGCCCCTGTAATCGAAGAAAACTGTAAGCAAAACCTTCACATTCGACCGAACTTGGCGCGTTTTTTTCGGTTTTGGCTCGTGCGGCAGCTTCTATTGTGATGCTTGACCTTTGGTTTCCACGTCATATTCATAAATCCATGATTCGTCACCAGTTATGACCCTCTTGATGCAAATTTGGATCGCCGCGGACAGAGTCCAACAGTTCCTTAGCAATGTTAATGCGATGCGGTTTTTGTTCAAAATTGAGCAATTTTGGTACGAATTTCGCGGCAACCCGTATTATGCCCAAATCATTGGTAAAAATCGAATGACACGATTCAATCGATATGTTTAAGTCCTTAGCAACTTCTCTAACGGTAATTCGACGATTGGCCAATGCTATTTTCTTCACTTCATCAATGTTTTCGTCTGTTGTTGACGTGCTCGGGCGTCCGGCACACTTTTCGTCGTTCACATCTACTTGTCCCTCTGAGAACATTTTGTACCACCGATAAACGTTGCTTCGGTCCAAGTTAGCTTCACCATATGCCACAGTCAACATTCGGAATGCGTCTGCGCAATTTATTTTGTTTTCACACAAAATTTGATACAGATTCTTTGATCCATTTTTTGGAATGGGCAAAAATCGAAGACGAGCCAAAACACCTGCAAGCAAAGTAGCTGTCAAAAATTAACTGAAAATTCAAAATGGTTGAACTTGTCGGCATAAGTGAGAGACATGAGTACCAACATAACACCCGATACGTAACCCGTGGAAATTCAAAATTCGTGATACTTTTTGAACAGACCTCGTATAGAGCAAATTCATAATTATCCTCCACGTATATTAATATTATAGATTAATTTAAATTGAAAGAATAGTAAAGTTATAGCATATCATAACAGAAAAAAACAATAATTTTCAAATATTGTATATCATAAAAATTCTATGTAAAATAATAAATGAAAAATTTTAACAAAAATAAATACGGATAATAAATAAAATGTACTAGCACAGATGATTTTTTGCGTTCTCTAGTTTTAATAACAACAGAGATCAATAACCTCAGAGATCTATGACCTCAAAAATTAATGCCCTCAGAGATCTCAAACATTTTGGGCAGAAACAATTTTTGCTAACCGTTTAAGCAATTTTCAAGAACCCCATTTGTTTTGTTTTTCCCAAAATCCAAAATATTTAAAATATATTCTAGAAGATTCAAAAATTGCCAGTGAATAATTCGAAATTTCATTGGAAAAAATCGAATGTGATAGAAAATTTTAGACCTTTTAGAGCTTATTATATTATCTGAATACTTTTTTTTTGTTGCATATTTTTAACTCCTTCATCAAAACCAAAGAAAAATTTTTATTAAATAACAACTTTTACAAAAATAATTGAACGTAACAAAAATAATACCGGAAGCAGTGTGATTTTTTTTTTGTTGAACAAACCCACTATACACTATACATGCTTTTGAAAAAATTAATTTTTTAGCAAAAACAAACTAATAATTTGCTTGTTATAATTATGATTAATATCGAGTAACTGTTTTATGAGTGCGCTTATACTGCAATGTTTACCTTTCTTTTCGGTAATGCAAATAATAAAAAATAATAAATAGAAAAAATTAGAGAGTAATATTATGCGAAAGTGACTTTTCTTCAAATTTGTCCGTTCGATCTGATTTTTTTCCGAAAATATTTGCACAGCCATTTGAAAAATTCTATTATTTCCGGTAAAGAATTCTGTCCCCACCAATTGCTATCTACGAATTCAAGGTCGTTAGGTACGTGAAGTATCGAATATTTATGATAGTGCCCACATAATCAATTAAAGACTATTGAATTGAAAGTGAATACAAGAGACTGCACCCATCCATCTCGTATAATACCTAGTTTACTTTCGAAAACAATTCATTTCTGATTCACTTCTTCCTTTATGTACAAAAACCAGCCATATGCTCGAACATATGTTATACTATCGCCATACTCTTTAGTGCTTTGGGAATCAGAAATTGCATTTATGCGCCAAAAAGTGAAGTGTTCGCACAGAGAGTACAATATATTGTCGCTTTGGAGAAAATGCTATTCAAGAAGTGAATGCTCTGAATTTCGATTTTGATTTTAATCAACAAACATTTTTGTTTTCTTTCTCGCCCAAATTATTCCCCCAATTCCGTTGCAGTCTTCCTCACTGATTTCATATCAAAATTTATTTATACATACACAATTGCATATGTGTATACTCGTATATTGATAACAAAAACTTTAAAAGTGATTGTTGCTTTTTTTTATTCTTTTTTATTTGATCAAAAGGTAAAAATCATTTACTTTTGAAAATTTTCAATAAAATATAAATAAAAGAATAAATATTAATAAATGATATTGAAGAAAAAAAAAGAAAATGAAAAATCGCAATAATAAAATATTGGAATATGTACGAGTAAGAATAAAACAATATTGCGAATTGTTTCAATTGTTTTTCTAATGTGCATGTACCAGAAGGAATATGTAAAAGTACAGTCATTATTTGGTAGGTAAAGGAATAGTTTTGATTTTAAGAGAATTAGTCCAGAACCTATCACAACAATATCCGCATAGTGGTTGAGTTCGTTTAATGCAAAAATGGTTTATTTGAAAAATAATTTCTCAATTGAAAATGTTCACTCGTATTCGTACCACTTGCATTATGTGAGAGTTACGATAACTGGCAGAATGCATTGTGCTTGAGTAGACTGGATCACAAATGCTATCACCACGACTATCACTACTTGACGATCATGAAAAGCTTATAGCACCGGTTTTATAAGTGACAAAGTTGAAATGGAGCATATTTTGTGAACTAGGTAAACAACTTCAGAAATGATTAACTGGTGGAAATGCGTAGATAGTGATAGCCAATTCAGATGAAAAGGGGAAACTAAACATGCAATCAGCCATTAAAACACGAACGTAGCCATTTTTGCAAATACCAACGAATCCCAGAGTGTCTGAGCTGAGATGAGGCTTTAGTTTCCAATGCCCAACAATAATCATTGACTGTGAAATCTGTTTCTATTAAAGTAATCGTAGTAACCAACTTCAGTTCATATCGTCCCAACTCACTCTAAGCCACAGGAATGTCAGTTGGATTCCTAACTTTCGGACCTAAGACAACTCTACTCTACCCACTATTGCACATAGCACGCTTCGATGATAGCAGCCAGCCTAGACAAGCCCAATTAAAATCCGTACAGACGGGATTCAATGATTCAAAAGAGCTACTCTCTAGGTAAATGGTCATCTTTAACCAATCTTATATATATATCTATATGGTATATATATTGAACTAGGAATAATTGTATTATAAAATAATGCAAAAAAAAGTACAAAAAATAATTATTATTAAATAAGGGGAAAAATCAAGTGTACCTGTTCATCTAACTTAACGGTGTATTTCTTATTTTTCTGTTGGCTTCAATAAAAGTTTCCTTGGACTCAGTCTTCTCTAATGAAAAAATCCCAAATGCTAATTTAATGTTGTTCAAGGTGTTCATATAGCCATGATCTTGGAAAGCAACAATCTCACTGAACAAGATTCATAGTTGTTGTTACGTTGATGCGCGCCAATTCTGCAAAGTGGAATATTTAATGTGAAAACTAAACCGTCTTGAATTTTCTTTCATTCGTCGATTGCTCTTCAAAAACAACAGATGTAGTTTTTGAATTTAAAAAAAAAAAATTAATTTTCTTTTTCGTATGCATTAAAAAGTGTTATTAAAAAACAAAAGGATTATAATTTTGTATAAAATACAAAAAAAAAATACTAATATTATTATTTTAATAAATTTTGAAGTGAATTTTAATGATAGACATCTTTTTATGTACATATTTAGTAGTAGTAAATGAGAGATTATTTTCTAAGTCAGTTTAAGATTAGTTTTAAAAGTTCTTACTGTGTATACACGTAGTATTGATTATATAAAAATATTGGTCAATATTAAAAATTACAATAGTTAACAGACAGAACATACAAAAATTAACAAAATATGAATTTAAAAATTTTCCTAATAGTTTTTGTTCTATTTTATGGACAAGGTATGTTTGGAATAAATTCAATATAAAAATTATTGGTTTTTTTTTTTAAAATGAAAATTTTGTTTTGTGAAAAAAAAATCCAAAATGTATAGTATTAATTTGAAGAAAATTGAGAAGAAATTTGAATTAAATAAAGAAAAATAACAATTTTAGGTGCGATATCCTTTTTTCAAAAAGGAATAAATGATATATTCAAAGCTGGAGTTTTGGATTTAAATTTTTTCCGTTGCATTATCAAAAAGAATCAGGTGTGTCCACATTCTGATGTCACATTTCGATTGTATACACCGTAAGTGATTTGAAGTATTTTTTTTTTAATCCAATATTTTTGATAAAAGTTTTTTTTTTAAATTACTTTTTATTATAACGACTAAAAGTTTTGTACATTTTATTTTTTTGGTTTATTTTACCAAAGTTGTAGATTTATTTAATAATAGCTTCTGTACCATCGTTTTAAGTATTTTTTTTCTCAATTTATTTTACAATAGAGAAGGAGCAAGTGCGTATAAAAATTTTGATTAATTATTGAGTTACCTGCAATTAGTGTGTGAATTTATTCAATAAAAGAAAATTGAAGTGAATTTTTCAATTAAAAAAAAATGGATTTCTTCTAAAATGCTGTATTTTTTAATTTAAAAATATTTACTATCGGAAATTGTACAAGACATCCCTCATAAAGGATAAATTAATCAAAACCAGTGTTAAAAATACTGCAATTTTTTTCTATATATTCTTAATATTATTGTCAGTCAATATTTTTTTAATTAGAAACTCTTTAAAAACATCTTTAATTTAATATACAATAAATAATCATCTGCAAGGAAAAGAAAAGATTCATTAATCTGTGTTAAAAAAATGTATCGAAATTCTTTTTTTTGTAGTGAAAATTCGCAGTAGAATGAGTTAAGTAATAGAAATTAATCTGCAACTAAACCACAGTTATTAGATTTTTTTAAAAGTTAAAATTTTTTTAAAATTTTAATCTAAGCGAATTTTTATAAATAAACTTTTCAATATTGAAAAAAAGGAATTTTTTTTATAAAAATTTTAATTAAAACTTTTGACTAACTAGCTCTTTATGTCAATAATTTAAAATAATCAATATTTAAGTTCAAGACAAATTTAAAAGTTTTTTAATTTTTTTTTAAAACTCAGAAAATATTTTTTTTTTTAAGACTCAGAAAATATATTTTTTTTTTTAAACTTGGTTTTGAGTGAGTGGACGAAGTCTCAAAATGATAATCGAACAGTAATTTGGAGATATTAATCTATTTTTATCGATTTATGCAATAAAAAAAATAAGATACTCTAATTTAAAGATTTTTAAGCTATCAAAGAACTTGTAAAAATGGTAAAAACTCCAGCGAAAAGGCTCCTTTCTCGCTCAATGGATACTTCAACAAGGAAATTTTTTTTATATAGCGCTCTGAAAACTCACGATTAACTATGTAAAAGCCATTGTATTCGTAAAAAGTGACTATCTGGTATGCGTTTTGGTCGGAAGGTGCCATTGGTCCTTTTTGATCTGAAGGTGTACACATATTTCTTTGAAAATGAAAAATAAGACGGTCTCTTACTATTAAGGCCATATAATGACAGAGCCTTTTTGGCCTGAACTTGAAGATTTTAATCTGAACCACGTGCTTTTAGCAAAACGGAAACAAAATTTGCCAGGTTTCGTAATTTTGCGATTTATTAATGTCAATTGAACTCCAAGATCTTGCGATTTGATGCCGTTGAAATTTTTATTATTCAAATATAAAAAAATACATTTTTGCAGATACTCCTAAAACTTTAGAGAATTTTAAAACTAGCATCCGACAAGTAATGGCCGAATTAGAGCCACAAATGTGCCAGAAACTCATCAAAAATTTCCTTAAACAATTTGAGTTCTGCAAAAAGTGTCATGGCGGCCAATTAAATAAATTATATTTTATACATAATGGCAAAGTCCAAGTAATATAATGAAATAATAATTTTACTCAAAATCTAAATTTTAAGTTTATTTGATTAAACTTTACTTTTCCTAGCACAAATTGGATAACTCTTTATTTATATTTATTTATCCAAAAATATGGTTTTTTTTTTAAATTTCCTTAAAATACAATTTAAAGAGTTTTTATGGATAGAGTGAGTGAGTGATGACATATATAAAAACTCGTATAAAAGACGAAATATATTTTAAGTTCATTTCATAAGTCATTATAGACACAATCAAAATAACGAATTTACTATAAGTTTGAAAAAAACCGTTACTATTGAGACCAATTAAAAATCGTATCTATTGAGAATTTTCTTAGATTATTTTGTTTAAGTACGCAGAGTTACCTGTGCTTAAATGAGGTTGTATGTATGTATCTAAACTTGACGATAACTCATTCAATATCTTAAAAACACCTACAATAATTGACCTTTTTTATGTCAATATGTAAACAAAAGTTTTATAAACTAAAGTCTCTTTATCAAAAAATTGATTATTGTATTAGTGATGGCTCTGAAATTTATGATAATTTTTGTTTATGTAAAATAACAATATTATCGGCATAGGTAGCAGTTACAGTTAGGGGAATTAATTGGGATGTCAAAGGTATAAATATTGTATAATAGTGGACCTTGAGTAACACCAGTTTTAATAGGGTAAATTAAGAATGTTCAGTATTAACTGCTATTTTGAAGAGCAGTCCAGGATGCCATACTCGATCAAAGGCATGTCATATATTTAGGAACACACCTGGATAGCACTCTTTTCAGTCAAGATCAGCTATATTAAATATAGAATGTCAAATACACGATGAAAAATTAAATTGATGATCAGCTGTATAAAATGTATTTTGTATATATGGTATTCGAAAAACAAAAATCGTTCATAATCATTCTATTCTTTATAGCTTTTTCTAAAACCAAATATTTTATAGGCCCAAAAATAAAGCCTCTTTAAGCATTTGCAATCTTTATGATACAATCTTATGTAATCATCCGTTACTCGACTATAAATAATCTCAAATTGAGAAACGATTTCGCAATAGTTACAAATTAAACAACTAAGCAATTAAGGTAAATAAAAAATATATTCTAAAGGTGACTATTGGGCATTTAGAATAATTAGAATTAAAGAATTTTATCCAAAAGAGCTCAATGGATAAGCTGTGATTCTTACAAAAAAGACAAATAATAGTGTACAAAAAATAGAAGAAAAATAACAGAAAAAGACCATTTCATATTATCTCAGCTAATGTATGACAGTTAAGAATGAATTGAATAAAAATAAAGATTCCTAAATTCCAATCGACAGGTGGTATTAAGTATATATATTTTCTGTTAATAACGTTTCAGGTATTTGTTATACATTTTGTTAATTTATAGTTTTTAGTTTTTAACTGTTCTCACATTGCTAGTAATTATCTCAATCTTTTTCGTACAAGAAATAATATGTCACAAAGTGAAAATTCTCCGTCAGACAGATTTTTTTTTTTTTTTGCATTTCAATTTCACTAGATATTTTATGTGAGATCTACAAAATAGATGTGTGTGTGTGTGAATTATGTTTATTTTTATTATTGGTACAATACGTATTTAGAATAATTTAAGGCGATAGCAACAAAACAAAAGCATTAAAAGCAACAGTCTTTTTTCTGTTTAGTAACAGTGAGAGGTTATGGAGAGAGGAAGGAGAAAGAAATTTACTCACTTGTATGAGACAAAAGCTATACTCATATGATGAGTGAGTAATAGTTACAATTTTTGTCAATTATATTTGCTGCAATTGAGATTTTTATCAATTTTAATTCTCTTCTGGCACAAACACATACATCTTTTTTTACTGATAAGATTTTTTTTTGCATCGAAAACAATAATTAAAATTTACTTTTAACTGAGAATTCACATACAACTGAGCACACATTTGAGTATAAAATAATTGTTTACAATTTTAGTGAGAGTATTTAAAAGAGAATTTAATGTAAAAAAGTTGTTGATTGTATTTAGTAAGTAAAAATTTACATATTATATGACTTCATTTGAAAGTAGGTCAATTTTTGAAGTATTTACAACCAATTTATCTTAAGTACTTATGAGAAAATATCCAACATTTTCTAAAAGTGCAATTTAATTTGAAAATAGTTGTCTTTTAACCTTTAAAAAATGTCAACGATTTTTGTACAATAAATTATTTTAATTTAATATTTTAAATACTAAATCCCAATGGGTCCTTGTAAAACATATAACAGTGCGGTTACTGTTATATATTGTAATTAAAAAAATAATAATATTTTTAACTGATGGTACCAACTTATTCTGCTATATTTTTTATGTATTCAAGGTGATACAAATAAAATCATATCTTATGGAAAACTGGTCGAAAAACCACCTCTCTCCACTTTTACAAAGCCCAAATCAGATTAATTTATAATAATCTTTATTTTGCTAATTAGATAAACTATTAAACTATCCTTAACTCGATTAGACATAAGGATCCTCGTTATGTCTAATAATCTCAACATTAGAGACAGATCCTTTCGCTTTCTCTATCCATTTCCAAACTTTCCTTCCGCATCCAGATTAGTAGTCTTGGTTAGGAGCAGATTTGATCATTTCTACGCCTTCAATGGAGTTTAAGAAGATTTTTACCGACTCATCTATCTATAGGACACTTTCCCTTAAATAGTTGGATAAGTTTAAAGAATATTTTCTCCTGGTCATGGGTGCAGGAGTCAATCGATCGCAACACAACGTCCATTGCTATTATCGTGTTTCCATACAGGACGGCTCCGTACTGTGGGGGAGCTGTGGGCAATATAAGCAGCTGTTGAAATTGCTATTATTTTTTTCAATCGACACATTTACTCACAGCCAAGCCGCTTTTTACAGCACAACACGTTTACTCACAGCTATATCTAATCTGCCTCGCCTACTAACAAAGTGGTAAACAACAGAAATATAGACTGGACGAATAGTGAAATCTTTTTAGAATTTCGCTGGCCAATAACCAACAATCTTTACCGAAATTGTGGCCTCGAAAACTTCTTAAAATTCAAATAGGCCATACTACTCTTATCCATACCGTTCTTTTAGGAAGCTATCTACAAATTCTGTGGGGTTCTTCTAATCATACCACATGTATTGAATGAATGTTAGCAAACCCACAATTTAATTGTTCCTGGGAGCTCATATATCTAACAAAATTATTTTCCAGTCTATTTTTTAATATGGTAAACATGCTTCACAAAATTTGACAAACTCCAACTGATCTAGTTTACTAAAAATAGACCAGTTTCGTTTAGGAAACTGGTAACGCTCAGCGACACGAAACGTGAAGTCGCCAAATGGTGTCATGGTCGTGGTGCTGTAAGCTAGCCTCTAGCTCATGTCCAATGAGCCTGACATACAAACAAATAAACACTAAAAGTTTATAGCAGATGAACATCTTTCAGGCATTAAAGCGGTTAAGTTGTTCACAAATTTTCAGGAATATTTTTTTAAAGTTATTTTCCTGACACTTATTTTGAAAATCTCCTACAAGTTCTGAATAGTCGCAGTGACCATTGGGGACTGTAGTCGCCATTTCAAAACGTTGATGTTTTTCCCTGCAAGCCAAGTTTTTACCAACTTAGTGTCATTTCCCATGCCACATAAGAAAGCATGGTTTTAGTTTGCAATAATTTTTTTTCGGTCATCGGATCCCAAAGAAGCAAACCCAGCCCCATAACGTTACCGTTCCCTACCTTCACTGATAAAAGCCTACTAAAATTTATAATTTTTTTTTTGGGAAAATTATAGAAAAATCAATTTTAAAAAACAGCAAAAAATATGATTTTTAGAAAATTGATAAGCAAAAATTAAAGGATCATTAAAAAATTGATGATAAAATACAAAAAAAAAATTATGATAAAATCTACTAAAAATTATGATTTTTTGGAAAAGTTCAAGAAAAAATAATTATATTGTAGAAGAAAATAGTTTTTGATAAAAGCGAATTAATAAACATCGAATAGATAATTAAAGTAGAATTAAATTACGTTTTTTTTGATAATTGGTAGGAAAAAATTATAGATAAATAAAACAAATTATATATCAATCAAAAATAAATTTTATTAATAGTTAAATTTTCGTATTACCGACATTTTTTTTTTTAAATGGGCAACCAAAACTTATCAATGTACGTAAACAAGAAGGGCTTGATAATAAAATATTACATTTCTTCGTAAAGTTAAAAACTTTTCCAATAAAAATTACAAAAATAACAGTCCTACACTATTAGTTGTTGATTCATTTTTAAAATTTAGATATTTTTTTTGTAATTTGTGAAAAACGTTTAAAGCTACGAATACGGTACAAAAAATAATAGGAATTGTATTTTAGACAAAAACCATCTTCATAGCTTAGATTTAATATTAAAGAAATATCTAATTAAAAATGTTCAACCAAAAAGTGAGCAAATTTTGATTGAAATCGGTGAGAATTTTTAAAAATTCTGTTAATACTGTTTTTATTGGAAGTATTTTTTATTCTGGTTAATAGTGTTTCCTAAACCGATCATTGATAACCTTATATAATAATAGAGTCTTTCTATTTAGATACGAATAACATAAAATTGGCTATAGTTTTAAAATTATTTAGTGTCTTTTAGAAAAAATCATACCAAATAAAAACAAACCTAATTAAATAATAAAAAAACCAAAAACAAAAATCACCAAAATAAATTCTTAAAACAGTTTTTATTCAAAAGAAAAATATAAAAGACGATCTATGGTAAATTTGCAACAAATCCAAATAAATTTATTCAGCAAATTCCAGAAAATTTTCAACAATCTATTTTCATAAAAATTATAAATAGTATTAAGACAGTTATGAGATTTAACGTTTATAAACAGTCTGTGCTACTCTTTATTTTATATTATTTGATATTAAATAATAGTAACGTCTGACAATATTGGACACAGTTAACATATTGAATATGGACATTAAATTAAGGTCACCAGCTGATTTTGCACTTTATTTTTAAACAATATTATTTTCTTTTATGCAAAATAAAATCTTTCACAATTAGATAATATACTATTGACTAATTTCCTTATAATCATTCAGAAATTTATGTTAATAGGTATTTAGAACTTTCTTTTTATAAGCAAAAATATTTATGCATTTCGGCGTTTACCACTTTAATAAAATGATAATATCATATTTGAACGTGCATAAACTACAGTTACACTGTTTGACCAAATCGTACATTTTTAGAAAAAGTTCATCTTTCTAATAAAAAAATGATGTCGACTTGATATTTTTAAATAAATTTGTTCTATTTTCTTTTATATAATATGTTAATTTTTAAAAGAATAATACCGGAATGCATTTGAGAATTCGGCAAACATTCTAATATTCATGAAGAAAATATCTTAAATGTGACTATTTGAGATAAATTTATTTAAGAATTTTTTTACCATGTATTCATTAATGTTTTATAATTAAAAGTTATTGGTTAAATTTGATAATATAAAGAAAATGAATTTGCATAAAATTCAGGCAAAAAAAAAACCAGAAAATTTTCATTAAGACAAAGCGATTTTAATTGATAATATAGCATCCGAATTGTTTATAATTAAAATAGGATACCTATGACGGGCTTAATAGCTAAGTAGTCAATGTAATAAATTATAAAACATACAAAAATTGAACAAAATCATACCCTAATTTGGTGACAATGAAATGGCTGCTTGTAGTTTTGCAGTAGTCATGAGTTCGAATCCATCTAGTGGAATAGCTGGGGCTTCCCTTTAGTTATTTATCTCTAAAAGATCTGTGACACATAAAATCAACCTAGAAATTTACGCAAATGTTACAAGAAGTTACCTTCCAAAAGTTTTAGAAAAAAAGAAAGGATGGTTTGAAAATTCTGTAATAAAAATTATTTAAAAGTTGCTAATAGTTTTAATAACATACATTTTTAATAATATTCTGCGCACAACCTGAAAATTTTCTGTCATTAAAATGATTCCTAAACCAAATAAACCCATTATTTCTTCTTCCTCCTATAGACCTATCAGCCTCTTACCAATTCTTTGTAAGATATTTGAAAAACTCCTATTAAAACGACTCTACCCAGTCCTAGTTAATGAAAAAATTATTCCTGATCACCAATTTGACTTCCGATCTGAACACTTTACTATCCAGCAATGCCATCGCATTATTGATTATATTGCATCCTCTCTTGATAGGAAAGAGTATTTATTCCCCAGGAGTATTTTTAGATAGCTCCCAAGCTTTTGATCGTGTATGGCATCCTGGACTTCTCTGGAAACTCAAGAGCTTTCTTCCTTCAACATACTACCCGTGTCATAAATTCATATCCTCCCCCAATGACATTTCCAAGTTGCATTTAACTGAAAATCCTCAGAACTACATCCTATTCTAGCCGGAGTCCCACAAGGCAGTATCCTTGGTCCCATCTTATATAATATTTATACCCATGACATCCCAGCTGATCCTTTTACTACTATTGTAGTACAGGATATACCAATCCTTACATCATTTCCAACAATTTACAATTCCATATACATAACCTTCAATCCTGGTTTAAGAGATGGAGAGTGAAGGTAAATGAACAGAAGAGTGCTCATATAACTTTCACACTTTGTCAAGGAAAACCTACCCCTTTATACCTTAATAGGAACATGATTCCACAATATGATAAAGTACGTTATTTGGGACTTTACCTGGAAAAGAGACTAATATGGAACCCACATACTAGGCTAAAAAGAGTTGAAGCTTAGACTACTTGACAAACGCTCGAAACTAACTAAGTAAACTTCTAATCTACAATACAATTATAAAATCTATTTGGACATATGGAATCGAACTTTGGGGTTCAACGAAGCGTTCCAATTCCTATCGCGCTCAGGCCTTACAATTCAAGATCCTCCGCAAAATTGTTGATGCCCTCTTTTATGTTCGTAACACCGTAATACATCGTGATCTAAATGTTCCCTTTGTTCACGACCTGTACATTTCCCACTATCAAAAATTTCACTCCCGTTTACCCATATCATCATAATCCACTTGTGAGAGAATTGTGTACTGCCCTTCCCGGAAACACTCATTGGAGACTTCAGAAACATTAGCCTAGCGATTTTCTAGAGGAACCTAACTTCCGTTAGTTGGATAAACGCCGACGGGTATTTACTCCCACTTCATGGTGTACAAGATTGTAAATTAAAATGTTATGTAAACCTGCTTGTTATAATAAAATTGTAGTTGCAGATAAAATAAAAAATAAAAGTTGCTAAACTTTAGATCAATGACTACAACAATGACTAAATATGATGCATTCATAATATCCTTTCCGAAATTAAAAGTAGTATTATTGAGATCATAGGATATTACTATATAGAACTAAAAATAGAACAATTCCCTGTTAGTCACCTCATACGACAGGCAGGGAATACCGTAGGGATATTCTACATTTCGGTACCAAACGGAGTGAACTTAGTTTTTTTATTTTAATTGTTTCCCAGTCCCGGATTGGAATCAAAATTAGTTTTTTTTATCTTACTCAAATGATGTTTTACACTAGAATTTTTTGCCATTTCCGCATTGGAAACCTTGGTTAGCAGCTGAGTTTAGGTTATCTACCAGGTGTATAAGCTTAAATCCGCTGTTTGGTCATAGATGGCGTTAGTGAGCGTATTAAACTACCATAGGCACGCCATACTTTTTTTTATGAGTTTGACATCTGTCAACATTAATCAGTGCCTATTGTCAGCAATTTCGTACAACAGCATACATTTTTCCTTTGGTAATCATGTCTAGTTTTGTGCCAGAAAAAGAGCATATGCGGCAAGCTCTGATTTTCTGCTTCAATTTGAAGAAATCGGCTGCCAAATCGCATCGAATGCTAATGGAGGCATATGGTAAGGAAACAACGTGCCGAGATTGGTTTCGTCGGTTCAAAGACGGCAATTTTGACTTGTGGGACAAGAAGCGTGAAAATCGGCCTAGGAAGGCTTAGGACCATCAATTGCAGGCTCTTTTGGACGAAGACGATACCCAATCGCAAAAAATGCTCACGGAGCAATTGGGTGTTATTCAACCAGCCATTCCCATGCGTCTGCGTGCCATGGGGAAGATTGAAAAGATCGGAAAATGGGTACCGCATGAATTGAACGATAGGCAGATGGAGCGACGCCAAAACACATGCGAAATCTTGCTTGCCAGACAAAAAAAAGAAAGTCGTTCCTGCATCGGATTGTGACAGACGATGAAAAGTGGATATATTTTAAGAATCTTAAACTCAAGAAATCGTGGGTTGATGCCGGCCAACCATCAACATCTTCCCCAAGACCAAATCACTTCGCACGGAAGACGATACTTTGCGTTTGGTGGGATCAAATTGTCAATGCCCACCGCTACCACCAACAACTGATCAAATTGCACCATGCTCTGCGTGACAAAAGGACGGATTATCAACAAAGACATGACAAGTTGATTTTTCTCCATGACAACGCACCATCGCACACGTCAAAAATGGTCTAAACCTACTTGGAGAAACTCAACTGGGAGATGCTACCCCACCCCGCTTATTCACCAGACCTGCCCCCTTCCGACTACCACCTGTTTTCGACGATGGGCCACGCGCTCGCTGAGCATCACTTCGATTCTTACGAAGACGTCCGAAAATGGCTTGATGAGTGGTTTGCCTCGAAAGAGAAGGCATTTTTTTGGCGTGGTATCCACAAATTGCCCGAGAGATGGGGAAAATGTGTAGCTAGCGAGGGCAAGTACTTTGAATAAATTTGTTTTTGCTTACTATGAAAAAAACATGTGTTTTTAAGCTTATACACCTGGTATGTACGTTACAGTAAAAACTTAAGAACTCAAAAATCAAAATACCGATCCATCCATCAACAGTTCAGATTTCCAATTATCATCAGTTGAAACATTTCTCAACTGCATTGAGCATTGGTTACTCAACAACAGAAACGTTAAATTACAAGTCAATAAAGTTATACATTAACAACTGGCGAGGGGAGCTCTACACCAGTCTGTGTCCTCATGAGAAGACAAAAACAACCCTTTCGTACAAAAACCTAACAAAATCCATATTGTTCATACGGCTCCTATCCATAAATATTCTTTTCGGTAACGAACTTTGTCCTTTTTGCTGTTCCAGCGTCGTTTAATTTCCGATTTCTTACATTGTTAATCAATGTCACTTAACTCAGAATTTCTTTCTGAGAGCGGAACTCCTTCTATTGTGGGGCTTCTTGACCCAACTTTACTTTTTTCAAAGTTCCCTTTTTACAATAATCTTATAAGTTTCTTCAAAATTACGTTTAACCAGTTTTAATTAGGAAAGCAAACAATGGCCTCATGTCAATGGTGCTACATAATAAACTCTAGCTCTTGCCTCAAAGACCTTCTATCCATTCAAATAAACAAAATAACTAAGACTTTGCCCTAATTTAGCGATATTCGTACGACTGTGTCTAGCACGAGTTCGAATTTAGATATTAGCACGATCATAGCCGGATGTACTTTAGCTACCGCCAAATAGTGTGAGTTTTCGTGGTTTAAAAAACAGGAAAATTTAATTAATTTAATAAACTAAAAAAACTGTTAAAAAACAGGAAAATTTAATCAATTTAATAACTACCAATAGTTTCTAAAACCAAAATCCTTTTATTCGATTTAATATAACTCAATCCTCATCAATTAGTAAATGTAAAATTATTCAAGTGATCAAATTATCCCCCAAAAAAAATCCTAATAAATGCCCAAGCCCAATACAGAAGAAAAAATAAATTCATTTTTCTTCAAAATCTTATTTCGAAAGAATATCCATTTTCCAATAAACGCATTTTATTAAACACGAACTCAACTAAAAATTAAAAATCTTTTTAATAACAATATATGAATGTGAAGAGAATATAACTAAATTGAAAGTCATATAAAAAATTTTAATTTTTATTCAGGTTAAGGTTGAAAATTATTCAATAAAAATTCTTTAAACAGACTATAAGATAATTAAGACAAGTCAATACCAACTCAAGAATATATCTTATGTGATTGTTCAATGTAATTACACTAAGTAAAAAAAAGTGTATTTTTGCATTTACCCAATTTGAGAAATAACTCTCACTATTCTGTGACATAACAGCATCGATAATTCTGATTATCCAATTCGATTATTTGTTGTGCATATGCAATAGGAATCCGGCAGGTGAGCTCTTTGGATCTGGCAACCTTATTATTGCATTTAAATCACAAACTATGATATCATATTTAACTATGATACTATATTATGCAAAATAATCGTATCTTACTGGTATAACAGTTCGGCTGAAAAGTTTAGAACGTTGACGTTTAGGTGGCGCCTCTTGCAAAAATCTACTTAATTATCACAAAGCACCATGCTTCGAATGATTCCTGTCAAAATTTGACAGCAATCGGTCGATTGGTTCGTGAGATATAGCATTTTGAGTGGAGCAACTTTTGTTATTGAAAAAAAAATGGATAAAGACGAATTTCGTGTATTGATAAAGCATTGCTTTTTGATGAAAAAAAAATACAGTGGAAACCAAAGCATGGTTTGACAAACGTTATCCGGACTCTGCTCCAGCTATTTCAACTGTGGAATATTGGTTTCGTCAATTTCGAACTGGTCGTACGAGCACAGTGTATGCAGAACGCAGTGGACGCCCAAAAGAGGTGGTTACGGCAGAAAACATCAAAAAAATCCACAAAATAATTTTAAATGACCGTAAAGTGAAGTTGAGCGAGATAGCTGAGACTCTGAAGATATCGAAAGAGCGTGTTGGACATATCGTGCATGAATATTTGGGCATGCAAAAGCTGTGTGCAAAGTGGGTGCCGCGTGAGCTCACTGTGGACCAAAAACAACAACGTGTTGATAATTTTGAGCAGTGTTTGGAGCTGTTCAAGCGCAATAAACCCGAATTTTTGCGTCGATATGTGACAATGGGTGAAACATGGCTCCGTCACCATGTTCCAGAGTCCAATCGACAGTCGGCAGAGTGGAGAGCGAGCGACGAACCGAATCCAAAGCGTGGAAAGACGCAACAGTCGGCTGGCAAGGTAATGGCGTCTGTATTTTGGGATGCGCATGGTATAATATTCATTGACGATCTCCAGAAGGGACAGACGATGAACAGCGACTATTATATAGCGTTATTGGATCGTTTGAAGAAAGAAATCGCTAAGAAACGGCCTCATTTGAAGAAGAAAAAAGTGTTGTTTCACCAAGACAATGCACCGTGTCACAAGTCGATGAAAACGATGGTCAAACTCAATGAATTGGGCTACGAATTGTTTCCCCATCCACCGTATTCTCCAGATCTGGCCCCAGCGACTTTTTCCTGTTTGCAGACCTCAACAGAATGCTCGCTGGCAAGAAATTTAAGACCGATGATGAAGTGATTGCCGAAACTGAGGCCTATTTTGAAGCAAAACCGAAAGAGTACTATAAAAATGGTATCGAAAAGTTGGAAGATCGCTATAATCGCTGTATCGCCCTCGAAGGCAACTATGTTGAATAATAAAAATGAATTTTGCAAAAAAAAATATTTCTACTGTGTTACGTTCTAAGCTTTTCAGCCGAACTGTTACATGGAGTAGTAAGAAGTTAATAAACTTGAAATATTAGAGACTTTTCACTAAGAAAACGATCGCATGCCACAAAACGCTTCTTCGTCAATCATGCATTTTATTCAAGTAATTATCAGTTATCATAACATAAAATTATCGTGATAGTAATTTCGATTTTTAAACAAAATTTATTTATTCGGTATACGAGAGTACTTTGAAAAGTTGGTACTACGATCGATTTTTGTACATAGTCTATGGGAATAGTTAGTTAGATTGATTGAAGTATAAAATTCAACATATTTATCTCGAAAATTCAACCAATAAAAATGAAATTGTTTGATTTAATAACTTCGTACGCCCGTCTAACAGCGATCCTACTCAGTACCACCTGCTATCATCTTCTTAACACAATATAAATTAGGACGTTTTTTTTTGTACTTGTATATGATACTAATCTATAATAACAAATCAACAACGTCAACAATTAAAGCACTGATAATCTGCAGGTCCAGCACATATTGTCTTCATATATGAAAAATAAAACCAGATACACTGTGTCACTAGGTGGCCTCATATTTTTTCACACTAAAGATTCCATTATCAGAATTACCATTAGTCGAAAATGTAATTTTCAACCTAACAAAATTAATTCTTTTCTCAAAATGATTAAAATTTTAGTCAGTAGCAAATATTAAGTAAGACTAAGTGTGCCAATTAGAGTAACAAACCTCTTTCGGATGGAATCCGGATCTACTTCCTCAGTTAATATGCCAGTAAGCAAAAGGAAGGGAAGGAGCTACTCAAAATTGGTCGAAAATCTATCCTTTGACATGTTTAAAAAACTTATCTAAACTTTTTCTATAAAAAATATATGGTTCTATTTATTAAAAATATAATTTGTCATCTAGAAAGGAACTCCCTCATCTTTTTTCTTAATTCGTAAACTTCTCTCCCTCACCTATATTGGAAACTGTGGTTAGGAGCAGAATTGATGGATTTAAGTCAGCGTTTCTTGATACACATATAGGAAACTTTATAGTTAATAGCTGGACGGTCTAAGAGAGTATATTATTTTATTCGTGGATGTTGCTGCCGGCGCCAACACACCTTTGTGGGTGCAGCACCCTAAAAAATATCAATACTAGGCAGTGCTGAAAGCCATTTGTGATCCATTGAGTGATCTAGTATTAATAGCAATTAGCGTTGGAATCCAGTGCATGTCCGAATTTTTGGACAATGAGAGGTGTAAAAATCTGTGTTCTCTGTTGTCCAGTACTCACAATAATCTCCAATCTGTCTTACCTTAGCTATACGTAGAAAGTCAGACTGGACAAACAGCGATAACTCATTAGCTAATTATCAAAATTCCAGTCTACTAACATCCTTACCAACATTCTAGGCACGAAAGCTGCTCCAAATTCAGATAAGGCATGCTGCTCTTACCCAAAAATTTCATTTTGGAAACCATATACGCCCTATCTGTTAATTCCGTGGCGTTCTGCTAACTATCTCCCCTTTTTTTTGGCGAATTCCAGTACATAGAGATTTTTTTTTGGCTAGTTTCCCTGCCATTGTGGAGCTACCAGAACCATAATTTTTATTTCATTATTTATAATAACCAGAACCATAATTTTTAATCCTATTTTTAACCTGATTAAAGAAACTAACATACATAGTCATTCACAAACACATCGGCTGGACCAATAGCGACACTTTTGTGTTTTTGCAACTTCTGTACCAAAATTCTGGTCAAGTTAGCACCTCAGAATACCTAACCGGTCTATACGAGTTATGTTCAAAAATATCGAATTTTGAAGTATATTCGATTTTTGATTTTTTGTGGCGTTATGTTGGTACTCATGTCTCTCACTTATGCCGACAAGTTCGGCCATTTTGAATGTTCAGTTCATTTTTGACAGCTGCTTTTCTTGCACGTGTTTTGGCTCGTCTTCGATTTTTGCTCAATTTTGACCATAAACAGGATCGCATTAACATTGCTAAGGAGCTGTTGGACTCTGTCCGCGATGACCCAAATTTGCTCCAGAGGTCATACTGGTGACGAATCATGGGTTTATGGTTATGACCATAGCTCAATCATCACAATGGAAGCTGCCGCACGAGCCAAGACCGAAAAAAGCGCCAAGTTCGGTCGAATGTGGAGGTTTTGCTTACAGTTTTCTTCGATTGTCGGGGCGTGAAGCATTATGAGTTCTTACCACAGGGTAGAACGGTCAATAAGGAATATTACCTGCAAATTATGCGCAAGTTGCGCAAAGCAATCCGCCAGAAACGGTCAATAAGGAATATTACCTGCAAATTATGCGCAAGTTGCACAAAGCAATCCGCCAGGAATATTACCTGCAAATTATGCGCAAGTTGCGCAAAGCAATCCGCCGAAATTGTGGATTGGATTTTGCCATTTTTGGCCAAAAACAACACACTAATAATGCCGCATCTACCGTATTCCCCAAATCTGCCGCCCTGTAATTTTTCCTTGTTCCCGAAACTGAAGAGTCCCATGAAAGGACGATGCTACGCTACGATTGAGAAGATAAAGACGGCATCGAAGGAGGAGCCGAACAAGATCACAAAAAATGATTTTTTGAAGTGCGTCGAGGATTGGAAAAAACGTTGGCACAAGTGTATAATATCTGGTGGGGATTACTATGAAGGGGACAAAATAGATATTCATGAATAAATAAGTAATTTTTGAAAAAACACAAAATTCGCGATAATTTTTGAACAGACCTCGTATGCCAATCATATGATACTCAATTAACGATCATCTAAACCAAGCATTATTTTTTTAGTAGCATTCCTCCCATTATGGAGCCTATTAATCTCCTTCGCAATATCAAAACAAAACTGTCATCATTCTATTCTACTAACCACACAACACTTTCATTAAGATACCTTCCCACATTTTAAGTAAAGTCACCAAATGTCTTCAAGATCATGGCGCTATAAAGTGGCCCTTATTATATATCAAATATACAAAGAATAACTTTATACATAATACATACAATAATATTAATCAATCAAAGTCGTATACCTTCAAGTATCTACGTAAACTACATCTGCATTCGTATTGAAATCTACAAATTAGATCACTTTCAGATGTTCCATAATTTCTTTTCCAAGTTTTTAATTTTATATAAAACTGTAATTTCCCCTTTCACTTATCTGCTTCAAAAATTAAGTAAAATTGAAAAAATCTACATAATTTGCACAACTCTTGCATCACCACAAAATTACAATCGTAGTTGCATTTACTCGTTTGGTCAGCGGAATGCACTTTTAATAATAAAAGCTTCACATTAGTTGAAATCTTATAAAAATCATTCGGATTTTTGTGGAAAAAAATATGATTTTCACTTAAATTTTTGAATGTTATTACAATTATTATTTTCTTAATGTTGTTTATGTAAAATTTAATTATTTATCTTAAAGTCGAAAATTAAAAGGAAGTAATTTCTTATGTACAATACAAAAAAAAAACAATAAAATATATAGAAAGGAAACACGCAGAAAAAGAGATGGCAATATTTATTAAAAAATAATGAACCCAAAAAAAAGATACTTTAAGTGAAAGGAATATGTCTGGTTAAGTTTCGAAAAGTAACATTTCTCTTATCCAAAATTTGATATTTGGCAATTCGTTCCCTTCCTCTTTTCTCTTCCTTTTTAGTACATTAAACAGTATCATAAAAATGTTATAAAATTACAATAAAATAAATTGCACTTAAAAAAAAGACTAACATAAATTCCATTTTATTTTAACAGAAAAAATAATCGGGGCACTATCCTCAGTGTCCGGCATCCTATGTCTTTATATGCGGCCGGTTATGATAAGCACCGAGAGACTGCATTCATAGTTCATGGATTTAATGGAACCGAACGAGATCGACACATTATGTATTTACGAGATGGTAACAGAAAAATATATATAAATATAAATAGCACCCTCCCTTCCTGCTCTAATCCTCATAATATTTAAATATATTAAAAATTAATATGAAAAATATTTTTAAATTATATAAAAAGAAAATTACAAAAAATATATAATAAAAATTGTAAAATTTATTGCAAATTGCAATTTCGTATTACTAAATAAGAAATTATATTTTTATTATTTTTTTTTTAATTAAGCTTTTATCTCGAGAGATTTTAATATAATCACAGTTGATTGGAGACCATTAACACACTATCCATGCTACTTGACCGCTTTAGCAAATACTCAACTTGCTGCCCAATGTAGTGCACAGGTAAATATTATTTTTTTTTTAAAATATAGAAAATAAAATTATTGTAGAATCTCAGTTAAGTCAAACTCATTTGGTTGATAATAAATGAAAAAAAACTGAGTAAGTAACGCTCTACTGGATGGTACGAGGGTCGTTCAATAAGTCCTTAGAAAAAGATGGAAAAAAACTATTTCTTTAAAAAAAAATTTCCTTTTAGCTCTATACACTTTTCCAACCGTTTTTATAAAATTTTTATCCCGTCCAAAAAATAGGATTTCGAAAGTTTTGCAAAATACTCATCCGTTTGAGCAATGACGTCCTCGTTGGAAGTGAACCGTCGTCCGCCAAGCCATTTCTTCAGATTGGGGAAAAGAAAATAGTCAATAGAGGCCAAATCTGGTGAATAAGCGGGATGCTGCAACAATTCCATTCTCAATTCCACAATTTTGGCCATGGAAACAGCGCAGGTGTGCACACGCGCATTGTCCTGATGCAAGAGGATTTTTTTCTTCTTCAGATGGGGGCGTTTCTCTTTGATTTCCTCGCTCAACTGTTGCAATAACGATGCGTAATACGCTCCTGTTATTGTTTTTCCTTTTTCCAAGTAGTCGATAAAAATGATGCCCTGCGAATCCCAAAAGACCGTGGCCATCACCTTGCCGGCCGATGGCACAGTTTTTACCTTCTTCGGAGCCCGTTCCCCTTTGAAAATCCACTGTGATGACTGTCTCTTCGTTTCTGGAGTGTAGTAGTGTATCCAGGTTTCGTCCATAGTGACATATCGACGAAGGAATTCGGCAGGATTGCGATGAAAGAGTGCCAACATAGCCTCAGAGTCCACTACACGATTGCGCTTATTCTCTTCTGAGAGCAAACGCGGCACCCATCTTGCCGAAATATTTTTCACAGACAATTTTTCATGCAAAATTGAAGCGACTGTACCTTGTGATATGCCCGTGGCCTCAACTTATTCGTGCACTTTAATTCGCCGATCGTTCAAAATCAGATCGTGGATTTTGTCGATGATTTCAGGAGTAGACACCTCAACTGGGCGTCTTGAACGATGTTTATATTCAAGACTCCATTTGAAAGGCTTAAGCCACGTTTAAATTCATTCACCCAATTGTAAACCGTCACAAACACAGGTGCAGATGTGCCATGAACTGCATCCAACTCGGCTTTGATTTCTTTCGGGCTTAAGCCTTTCAAATGGAGATGTTTGATGACAGCCCTAAACTCGCTTTTTTCCATTGTTATGCACAAATAAAAGTCGTTAACTTTAATCGACGATAGAAATTGACCTACGCTATGGATCGAGCTAAAATTGACAGCTTTCCTTTCGATAATGCTACTTACAAAAAAGATCTTTACCGACACTACAAGCGCAATTCCTCGGATTTTCCAAGGACTTATTGAACGACCCTCGTACACTGCAGTCAGTATACGCTAAGTTAATGTGTCAGAATGCCAGTACAAGATGTTAGGAGAGTCAAAGCAGTGGTCAATTGTTGTAGTCGACTAGTTCATGGAGCACACCGTGAATTGCTTTAGTCGACAACTTCTCAAACATTATCTCCATAAGTCCTGCATTAACTTTATTTACAACAATCTTTGCTTCCCCAATTATCTTCCTCAGAATTTTTTAAAACAAATTTTTTCCACCATATTTTGAAGAAGAAATTCATTATGTCTAACTTTTAAATTGATCTATCCACTCTATCTTTGAATTTCCAAATCTTCCTGAGATCGTGGTTAAGAGCAAAGTTGTGGGTATTTGAGAATTTTCCAGATCTTCCTAAAATCGTGATAAGAGAAAATGTTCAGTAGGGATACCTCCTTATCTGTCGGCTGCCAAAGTTGCTTAATAATGACATTAATCGAAATTTGTTTTAAAAAAACAACAGAAAACTGATCATGTTGGCATTTTGGATAAAATCCTGTGCTCACAAAAATATCCCATTTGTTTCGGCAGCTAACAAAATGGCAAGGGACTTCTCAGAAACCAGATTGGTAAAAACTCACTAACTCATGGTTTTGTCTTCGGTAACCAACCACGTTATTCATTCCATCCTGTGACATTCAAGTCACTATTCCCCATCTCCTAAATGCATGTCACATAATCCAGAACGTCATTTAAAATTTTTCCAATCACCACAATATAAATTAGAGGTACTAAAAGAAATTATTGGAAAAATTTTCAAGCAAAATATTACAAAAACTACATATTCACTATCCACTTTTAGGATACGTATAGTGTTGAAGATTTACACAGAAAATACAAGTGCAAATAACCTACACTATCTCATCTTTTAGAGTGAACAAACTATACTGAGTTTTGGCGTAAATTCAAGTAGTTACAAGAATTGTTAACAAATGAAAAGGTACCGATTAAAGTGCAAAATGAAAAGCAACTATTTCCGTACTCGGTTGAATTACGAAATCAAATTGGCTATTTTCACTATTTTATGCCATTCAACTTGTTCTTGGGTCAACAAAATTTTTCACAAAACCTTTTTCAATTACGAATAAACAAAAAACGTTTGTTTTTCTATATAAAATTCATCATAAACAATAGCCAAATTAATTGAATATTTTTTTATTACCAAATAAAATATTACAACTAATGTTGACTAATCTAACGAACAATAAAATAAAAATATTGTTGTAACATAATACATACTTGTAATTTAGTCTAGTAATATGGTATCAAAGTCAAAAATTTTATTTATTTCATAAAGTGACCATCAAATTTTTACGATTTTCTATTTGCAATTTCGAGTGTGCGCAACTCACCTATTACATTTCAATTAATAATAGCCGAACAACTAATTTTGAATTTGATTATATTGGCTAAATGGCCGGCCACCTATAGCCATGCAGAAAATTTCTGCTCTTTTGTTCCGGGTTAATTACATTGATTTCGTTATGGCGAAAATTGATAATGTCGAAAATGCGAGAGGGTCAATTGAAATTACCAATTTCCGAATGTCATGTGGTCCAATTTATTAATGAAAAAGTTGGACCTAAATTCCTCACCACACAATCACTCTACAAGAGTATGAAAGTCCGGATTTTCATCCTCAGAAGCGGATATTTTTTGTATCGATAATTTCCTGTAAAAATCAAGGTCTTGTCCATGAAGATCTAAAAAGTTTTCGCATCATTGTCGGCGATACTAAGATCTCCGGGCGGAAGTTCATGTATTACTTGAATTGTGTTTGGTTATAAATATGCAAATCTCTAAATAACATTTTCCATGTACCAACGGTTTGAGAAAGATTCAATTTTTGTGCGCAATGCTTTTTGAATATTCCCTAACTTTCAGATGCACTTTTACAGCCTATGCAGGTTTTCGATCTTTCAGCTACGCAGCAGAGTAATTTTTTATTAGACGTCCGAACATCAAACCTATATGATAAACATTACAATTTGAGGGCACGTTTTTGACGTATTTATCGATTTTTATACGTTTTTAGTGAATGTCAAATATCAACCGACAGAATAGCAGCTTGCCAAAATGACATCAAATCAAAGTTGTGAATATTCCTTTAGAACAGTCGAACTGATAGTACACAATGCAATCTTCCAGACTATCTAATATCGTCTAAACTTCACTTGGGATGTTTATAAAAACCCTTTTTTATAACGTATGTTCAGTTAATTTTTGACAGCTGCATTGCATGCACGTGTCAACGTGCCAAATTTGCTCCAGAGGGTCATAACTGGTGACGAATTATGGGTTTATGGTTATGACGTGGAAACCAAAGCTCAATCACCCCAATGGAAGCTGCCGCACGAGCCAAGACCGAAAAAAACGCGCCAAGGTCGGTCGAATGTGAAGGTTTTGCTTACAGTTTTCTTCGATTGCAGGGGCGTGGTGAATCATTAGTTCTTGCTACAGGGTAGAACGGTCAATAAGGAATATTACCTGCAAGTTATGCGCAAGTTGCGTGAAGCAATCCACCAGAAACGCCCGGATTTGTGGAAGAACAAAAATTGGCTTTTACAACATGATAACGCCTCTGCTTACGCATTGTTGCTTGTTCGCAAATTTTTGGCCAAAAACAACACAATAATCATGCCGCAGCCACCGTTTTCCCCAGATATGGCCCCATGTGACTTTTTCTTGGTCCCAAAACAGATTCTTTGATCCATTTTTTGGAATGGGCAAAAATCGAAGACGAGCCAAAACACGTGCAAGCAAAACAGCTGTCAAAAATTAACTGAACATTCAAAATGGCCGAATTTATCGGCATAAGTGAGAGACATGAGTACCAACATAACGCCACAAAAAATCGAATATCGAATAAACGTAACCCGCGGAAATTCCAACTTCGCGATACTTTTTGAACAGACCTCGTATAGACGCCGCATTGTGTATTGCAATAAATAAATCGCTGGTTTGGCTGACAAGTTGGCTGACAAGTTGGCTGATGAAATACTCGGTCGACCAGTGATCACAGTCATTCCCAAATTGCTTTGCCTACAAACAGAATGACAACTAACAGCATTAGCCATCCACAGACACGATGACTGGACCAATAGCGACACATTTTTGTCGACTCATTGGATAACCACTAATAAACCAGTCTATTCAACATCCATATCGAAATTCTGAGCGCGGAAGCTCCTCAGAATCCGGATTGGACATACTGCGCTTACTCACAACTTCCTTTTTGGCAACACCAATCGTCCCTTATGCCAATACTGTGGCACCCATTTCACTATCGTCCATATTCTATAGGAATGCCACATAACCAAAAATTACTTCGCGAGCAGGATTCCTCCCATTATGGAGCTCCTGGACTTAATAACTCCATTCCCTAGTCCTCTATTTAAACTTCTATAACATACTAATCTGCTCCACAAAATATAACAAAATTCTTAATATTCTATACTACTAACCACAGACCAGTCTCTCTCAGATAACTTCCCACACATACCAAATGGCGTCACGGTCGTGGCGCTATGAAGTGGCCCCTGGCACATGTCTAAAAGACCTTACAAACAACAACAATAAATCAATGGTTTGTGTGAGCAGTAGGGCTATTCTGCTAAAACGAAATGACGGTCGGATTTACATACGAGTATGTCTTCTTTGTTTTCAAAGAAAATAGTCGTTGATCTTCGTCCCAAAACTCAGTTCGGCAACCGTGACGCGAGCTTCTGCCTTATTTCGGAATGATCCAATATTTGTTAGAAAGTATTCGTATTGGACTACTTATGTTAATATCTTTAAAAGAAGATAATTCGCCAAAAAACTATTCTTTTATTGTAATAAATAAGCAAAAGAACTAAAGCTTCCAGAAATATTACATAAAAACTGAGGTGCCATTAAAGAAGACTAAATATTATAAAACTTGATAAACTTTTAGTTGGAATGGAATTAACGTAACAGAATTTATTCTGACAAGCAAACCGTATTAAGCTAAAGCTGTGTATTATAAGGAATTCAAATACAACTAATAGTTTATTATAATGGCGAAAACCTTAACTTTTATCTCATAAGTTAAAGGAAAATCAAAAATCAAATTTGTAAAAGAAAACTTGTAAAGAAACTAAAAATATAAATTTCTGTATTGTACAAGACATATCGAACTAATGAATGAGAAAAGAATATCCAAAAAACAATCCTAATGAAGAAATTGACCAAAAAATAATACGAATTTTACTTTATTTTTATTCTTAAATGTTATCCAATTTACAAAATAGTTTCCTTGGGCAGCAGAAGGTGTTGTTTCTACTCTTCGTAGCAGTGCTGGGAATCGCAGAAACTCTTTTTCCGAAAAAAACAAGTTTTCACTGTGGAGCATCTAAGTTTCTGGAATTTGCGATGTGACTCCAGGAAGTCTTTTTCTGAGAGCTCACTTGTTCCACATTTTACTGAGAAAGCCCTCATTTGTTCCACATTTTACTCGATTTGCTCGGCCCCAATTAATACTTTTTGCCATCGACAAAATTATGCCATAAAAACAAAACTTCACTTATCGCGGTTTATAAGACCGCGTAATTACAGGCCGACGTTGAAATTGCACGTCTAGACTGGATTAACATACAAACTAAACTATGTGGAGGAAAAGTCCAGTGTTACGAGTATAAGATCGGTCTCAGTGATGCCAGTCTCATTACTTTTCAACCATACTGTATATTCGAGATAATATTGAATGCTAATTCCTTCTAAAAAAAAATGGTAATGGAAGAAACTTCTTCAAAATAGAAAAAAATTCGAGCCGAGGAATCGTTCATATTATCCGCATCGGAACAAAGTTATTATCTTAAAGGTGTTATTTATTAGTACTTTTAATATACTCCCAATACTTAAAAATTAAAAACTAATTCAATAACCTCAATAAATATGTAAAAATTATTGTTTGTAAATTTTCCTCTAAAGGAAATTTTGGATAAAAATGAATAAACACGATTATTAAAACAAAAATAAAAAATACTTAATTAAATGTTCAATGTTATAAAATAAAATAACTTTCATTGCCGTAAGTATATACGAGGTCTGTTCAAAAAGTATCGCGAATTTTGTGTTTTTTCAAAAATTATTTATTTAATCATGAATATCTATTTTGTCCCCTTCAAAGTAATCCCCACCAGATATTATACACTTGTGCCAACGTTTTATCCAATCCTCGAAGCACTTCAAAAAATCATTTTTGGTGATCTTGTTCAGCTCCTCCTTCGATGCCGTCTTTATCTCCTCAATCGGAGCGTAGCATCGTCCTTTCATGGGGCTCTTCAGTTTCGGGAACAATAAAAAGTCACAGGGGGCCAGATCTGGGAAATACGGTGGCTGCGGCATTATTTTTTTTTTTTTTTGACAGGTTTCATTTCTACATTGAATATTATGACACATATACACATAGTCATGAGACACAGTCGCTCCTATGGAGCATATAGCGGCACAGAGAATACACGTCTCTAGTTGGTGGTAGAAGGCTTCTTTTTTTGTTGGCGTCATCATCTACTTCGGTTGGGGCACTGCACGATGGTGATCTTTCGGAACTTCGAGTGGAGCCTGGCTGTCAAAAGGCGGTCGGAGACCGGTTTGTAGCCCATGAGAGATCTCTTTTTGCGTTGTCCGATAGGATCAATCCAACTCCACAGTGGTGGCCGCTGTCGTTGCCGCTGTAGATGAAGTGTTCACCCGTCTGCGTTGTGAGGGCTCCCTTGATGTTTCCACCTTCTCGGAGATTCCCAGGATGTCGAGGTTGTAAGCGTTTTTTTGGGAGAGAAGCCAGTCGAGAAGTTTTTGGGAGAGAGTCCCCCGCACGTTCCAGGTACCTATTCGGGCTGTTCGATGAAAACCAGATGAGTTTTTTGCCTGAGGTACTGTCCGGTTGATTCTTCTTGTGCTGTTTCTTGATAAGGTGGTTTTTTTTATAGCTTGCGGCTTATCAGGCCAGCGAAGTAACCTCCAGTTACGTTGGGGGACCCTACGGACTACATATAAGGCTTGTAGTCGGCCTCTCACCCCGGCACCATGCCGAGATGGCGGCAGCGGGAATCGAACCCGTTACCTACCGAGTGTGAGTCGGTCGACACACACACGGTTAAACCTGCGGCACGCGGTGTTCCCAAGCGGTCACCCATCCAAGTACTAACCACGCCCAGTTCTGCTTAACTTCTGTGATCGGACGAGAACCGGTGGATCCAGGACGGTACAGCCGCAGTTCTGCGGCATTATTAGTGTGTTGATTTTGACCAAAAATATAAAAAGCCAATTTTTGTTCTTCCACAAATCCGGGCGCTTCTGGCGGATTGCTTCTCGCAACTTGCACATAACTTGCAGGTAATATTTCTTATTGAGCGTTCCACCATGTGGCAAGAACTCATGATTCACCACGCTCCTGCAATAAAAGAAAACTGTAAGCAAAACCTTCACATTCGACCGAACTTGGCACTTTTTTCGGTTCTTGGCTGGTGCGGCTGCTTTCATTGGGATGATTGAGCTTTGGTTTCCATGTCATAACCATAAACTCCGTGATTCGTCACCAGTTATGACCCTCTGGAGCAAATTTGGGTCATCGCGGGCAGAGTCCAACAGCTTCTTAGTAATGTTAATGCGATGTTATTTTTAGTGGAAATTGAGCAAAAATCGAAGACGATCCAAAACACGTGCAAGCAAAGCAGCTGTCAAAAATTAACTGAACATTCAAAATGGCCGAACTTGTCAGCATAAGTGAGAGACATGAGTACCAACATAACGCCACAAAAAAATTCGCTATACTTTTTGAACAGACCTCGTATTCATACTTTTATAAATATTGCAAAAGAATATGAACAAAGATATAAATTTAATTATATGCGGTAAGCCTTTAGGGTTGTGGTAGACAGTGGAAAATAATATTTATAATGAAGAAAAAAAATGAAAGTAAAAGAATGCATAAATAGCGAAATTTTTGTCGGAAAGAAAATTATTTTCTTCCAACTTCCGATTATATTTTTGTAACCTTTTCTCATATTACAACCTGTGCAAATTCACCTGTATTTATTAAACATTTCACTATTTATCATATAAATATAAACATGTGTTTATCTAGTGGAAAATAGTGTAGAAAAGAAAGTTTCACATGTTATAGGGATCCGACTAAACTGCATTTAATTGGTGCAATTACATTTCATGGTTAGTTTCACATTGCAATCCAACAAAATGCACGCACGCAACAGACTTTAAAGTTCAGTAGCGCCAAGCCACAAAACAACCGAAATCACTTTCGATTTTCAGAAAAGTTTGCATACCTCTCGGCTGATGTGAAAATACAAACAGTGATCTATAAAAGTGAACCAATATAATGAGTTCAATTAACTTAGAAAACTTTTTGTTGCTATTTATTTTTGCTGATAAAAATTAATAAATAAAATTCTAAAACTTTTTTTAGGTTTATGCATTTCTAACGCACTATGGTGTTGCTCGAGAGAAAATCACATGCGTTGGACACTCTCTTGGTGCTCATATTTGTGGAATGATGACGAATCATTTAACAATGAAACAGTACAAAATAATTGGTAATATTAAACCTATTTTACTTATTTTATGTCTTTAATTGTCATCGATTATATTTACTGTGGCTACAATAGGATTAGATCCAGCAAAACCGTTGATCGAAAGGAAAACGTCCGATCAATTCCGCTTAACAAGAGACGATGCTAATGTTGTGCAAGTTTTGCATACTAACGCTGGATTTTTAGGTCAGTTTGAAAATCCTGGCCATTTGAATTATTGTGTAAATGGTGGAATGTATCAACCATATTGTAAAGGACATCCAATAAGTATGTGCAAATTTTGATAATATACATACAAAAAATAATTGATTTCTTTTTTGCCTACTTAACTTTAGGACGATCACGATGTAGCCATTTCTTAAGTATATGTTATTTGGCAAATGCCATATTTAAACATAAGAAATTCCTTGGGGTTCCATGTCCAAAAGGCTGTGTAGGCATCTCAGGACCAAACCGATTACCAATAACTTTCAAGACAACAAAAGATCCATCGAGTCTTATTAGATATTTTAAAGTCGGAAATGATGCCCCAGATGAGTAAGCACAAATAAGAAATTTTTTTTTTTACATAAGAACAAAGAAATTAAATTAAATTTTTAAATATTTTCTCTTATAGTGCCCGTGGTACATATTGTATAGATATGGAATTTGCCAAACATTGCCCATTCAATGAGATCAGATAGTCAAAAATCACTGCAACATTTCTCCTAGTGTATATGTAAGACTAATTTTAATCATAAATGTAAAGTTAACTTGATAACAAACCAATATGGAATACTCGTATAAGGTTTTTAGTTTATAATTATATAGAAAATAGATAAAAACTTAATAAAAAATATTAGATTAAAATGTCAATGCTAATAAGTACAATTAAAGCTTAGGCATAAAACAAAAAAGTTAAATTAAGATAAGAAAAAGTAGCTGTATAAATTTTTTAAATAATCGAAATTGATCCAAAATAAAAAAAACGGTTATAGAAACCATCAATTTTATAGTGGATCTTAACTATTATATTAGTTTAAGGGATTTTAGAAATAATTAAGTTGCAAACTACTATTCCGAAGCCTTCTGCTTTTCAAAAGTGACTTGAAGTCATATGGGGCTATTCAAAATTATATTGAATCGCTTTATTTACTTACAGTATGTACACTTTGAACTTCAAAATGAAACTGTTTTAAATTTATTCTTTAAATAAAACGAGACTATTTAAAGTCAAAGAAAATACTATAATAAGCGATGTGGTGGTAACTAAAGGGCATCTCGGCTTCTGCCGCTACTTCTTGATTTAGAATCTATCGGCATAGCCGGGATGCACTTTTGTTGCTGCCAAATCGCTGACAGTATCTATTTAGAAGTAGACTTTCCTGTATTGCTAAATAAGTATAGATTATAAAATCCATAAGCACATACGAGTATTTATTAAGATAAATTGTTCTGGATACTCTAATTCGCAAAAAATACATTTTATTAATTAAATTACAGACAAAGTTTCCACTAGCGATGAAACTGCCAAATATTGTCTAAGATCGCCCAAAATTTATATAGACTAAGGAATTAAGCATGGAGAATTACAATACGAGTTCTGTTCAAAAAGTATCGCGAATTTTGTGTTTTTTCCAAAATCATTTATTTATTCATGAATATCTATTTTGTCCCCTTCAAAGAAATCCCCACCAGGTATTATATACTTAAAAAAATTATTTTTTGTGATCTTGTTCAGCTCCTCCTTGATGCCATCTTTATCTCCTCAATCGTAGCGTAGCGTCGTCCTTTTATGGGGCTCTTCAGTTTCGGGAACAAGAAAAAGTCATAGGGGGCCAGATCTGGGGAATACGGTGGCTGCGGCAATATTAGTGTGTTGTTTTTGACCAAAAATGGCAAAAGCCAATTTTTGTTCTTCCACAAATCCAGGCGTTTCTGGCGGATTGCTTTGCGCAACTTGCCATAACTTGCAGGTAATATTTCTTAATGACCGGTTTATTCTGTGGCAAGAACTCATGATGCACTACGCCCCTGCAATCGAAGAAAATTGTAAGCAAAACTTTCACATTCGATCGAACTTAGCGCTTTTTTCGGTCTTGGCTCGTGCGGCAGCTTCCATTGGAATGATTGAGCTTGGGTTTCCATATCATAACCACGGGCAAATTTGGGTCGTCGCTGACAGAGTCCAACAGCTCCTTATCAATGTTAATGTGATTCTGTTTTTGGTCAAAATTGAAGTAGAAATCGAAGACGAGCCAAAACACGTGCAAGCAAAGCAGCTGTCAAAAATTAACTGAACATTCAAAATGGCCGAACTTGTCGGCATAAGTGAGAGATATGAGTACCAACATAACGCCATAAAAAAATCGAAAACCGAATATACGTAACCCGCGGAAATTCGCGATACTTTTTGAACAGACCTCGTATATCGACAAAATAGCCACTTTTGGCCTTGTAGCAAATGTCTGCTCTTTTGATGACATTTTTTTACACGCTTCCATACAAATCGGAAACTGGTAAATCTTAAGAGTAGGAGATCACAGAATATCCATTTGATCAGGAAACATTGGTCACAGAATATCCGTTTGAGCGCATGCATGGTGTTACATGGAGATGTCCGGTTGGAACCACATGTCGTCCAGACCTAATTGGTTCAATTCATGGATGGCAGCAGCGTCCTCAAAAAAAATACGGACCAATGGCACTTCCAGATCAAACACCACACCACACAATTACTCTACGAGAGTGTAAAGATCTAAATTTTTACGTCTCCAGAAGCGGCTATTTTGTGTAGTACAAATTCTTATAAAAATCAAGGCCTTCTTCATGGAACTCTAAGACATTTTCACCCCATTGCCCATAGGACATATGATCTCTTCACATATGATCAAAAAAAATTAAGTTCCTGCACTGCAGTCATATTCTTGGCTCAGTGCCATGCTTTAGACTACCAAGATTTAGTTTATCGAAAATTATAGCATGTTTTATAAAATTATTCACTATAACATATGATAAACAGTGCAATTTGAAGATTTTCGTTAATCGGACCCATTTTTTTACGTAATTACCTGAGGGTCTCCGTAATTGATGAATTACTTACATTAACTGTCTATACGATAATTACATATTGTTGAAGATTATAAGGCTCTATTAATATTTTGTCGCAACTACTCTCTATATCCTGTTAAATATAAACTGACAGAATAACACTTCTCTCTATCGTATGTATTCAAAATTCTGAACGTCTAAAGTAATAGTATAAGTAATGTGAAAAGATAAGTGCTTTATTTTTGAATTAAACATTTAATATTATTACTAAAAATAAGTACAGTCTTAATTATTTGTTAATGACTATATAGAATTCGATGTCAAATCGGCCCAATAAGTCAGCATAGTAGCGCCCCGTGATTGTTTTACCCTTCTCGAGGTAATCGATGTGGATCACATTTTGTGAATCCCAGAAAACATTGGCCATCACCTTTCCGGCCGATCGAACAGTCTTCGCCTTCTTCGGAGCACGTTCGCCGGGTGAAGTCCACTGTTTCGACTGTTCCTTGGTCTCTGGTTATGTACCAGTGAATCCATGTTTCATCGACGGTCACGAAACGACGCAAGAACTCCGCTGGATTGCACTGAAACAGCGCCAAACACGTCGCCGATGTGGTCTCACGGTTGCGCTTGTTTTCCGGTGTGAGCAAACGCGGCACCCATCGCGCCGACAGCTTTCTCATGCCCAGTTCTTTGTGTAGAATATGATGCACCGTTCCTACTGCGATGCCCACAGTCTCAGCTATCTCGTGAACCTTCAATCGACGGTCTGCTAACACGAGATCGTGGACTTTTTTAACGTTTTCCTCCGTAGCAGCCGTTTTCGGGGCACCTGGGCATGGCTCATCAAAAACCGACGTGCGGCCACGAACAAACTCGTTGAACCAATTCTTGACGGTCGCCATCGAAGGAGAAGAGTCACCATACACAGCATCCAAGCGATCTTTGATTTCGCTGCGCGTTTTCCCTTCCAAAAACAAGAATCTAATCACCGAACGATATTGTTCTTTTTCCATTTTTGTGCAACCGACCGACACGCTCCCTTTCAAAGGCTCTCAAAACAAAACTAATGAAGGGAATCGACCGAAAACTTTGACAGTAGGCTACTAAAAGAATGTACTGCACGATGGTAAATTTCTTTTTTGACACTTGTTGAATGACCTTCGTATACATTAAAATGGAGCCATCTTATTGAAATATAATAGCCGCCTTATTAAATTAAACGAGCAATTGTTTAAATAACGATGAAAAACTTTATAAAATGTAGAGTAAATACATCAAAACCGATGTTAACAATTAATTTCTCAATTATAAAATTTCAGAATTAAAAATTTAGAATCCACAAAATGGATTAAAATTCATAGAATTTTGTATCGATTAATAAAATGTTAAAAATTAATAAATTTAATGTTTATTTTATTTTTATTTTAAAAAAAAAAACATTATTTAAAGTATATGTAAGTGATTTTTATTATTGATAAAAATTACTAGGAACAAGGGTAAAATGCCAATTACTTATGTATTAAGTAGTCGTATATTAATAGCTAATATCATTTTGTAATATATTGTAGAGTGCAATAAGAAAAAAAAATATTTAATAAACTTTAAAGAAGTAAACAGTATTTTTTACTTACACATGTTAAAGTTTCTAAGTATTAATTTGATAAATTGGAAAAAAATTAATGTTTAAATTAATTAAAAGATTAAATTTAATTAATAAAAAGTTGAGTTTTTATAAATATTATTTTAGATTACAAAGTTTATATTTCTTCTGTTCTAAAAACAGGTTTTCTTTAATATTTTTAAATTTAAAAGGAGACAAGAATGATTGATTTAGAAAATTTTTGGGAAAAATAAATTGGAACATATCCTGACATATTTATTTTTAAAGAAAAACCATTATTAATTAATAAACATTACAGGAACTTACAAAAAATTATTTTCAAAAACATCACTTTTCAGAAAGAGAGAGAGCACCAAAATGAGGAGACTTTTTGGAGAGGGACTAAAGTTTGATATGCAAAATATAGTTTTTTTTTGGAATATTTCGTAAAATATAAGAAAAATTAACGAATGTCGAGAGAGCTATTAATTTTTATATTAAAGAGAAGAAATATTTCTACTTGTGCCCTGAATTAGGGATATTTGGTAGTCTACTACTAGTACACAGCTATCTTGAGTTCGAATCTAGCTAGTCACATAATTAAGCTGCCGTTTAATTGTTCCCAAATGGCTTAAGTTACAGGAAATGATCTTAAAAAAATTATTTAAATTTTATGTGATCAAATTATGCATGATCATTGATTTATGCCACTATATTCGATTGTAGATGAATCACCATTTCACATTATCGAGTATCTTTCAAATCTAATATTTTACATTAAAATAATTTTAAAATAGAGTTTCTTTATATTCAAATATCAATAAAAAAAATTAATTCTCATTTTAAAAAAAGAGACTACCAGGTATATAAGTTCAAATCCGCTGTTTTTTAGTCAAAAAAAACACATGTTTTTTTCAAAGAAAGCAAAAACATATTTATTCAAAGTACATGCCCTCGCTAGCTACACATTTTTCCCATTTCTTGGGCAATTTGTGGATACTACGCCAAAAAAATTCCTTCTCTTTCGAGGCAAACCCCTCATCAAGCCATTTTTGGACGTCTTCGTAAGAATCGAAGTTCTGCTCAGCGAGCGCGTGGCCCATCGACGAAAACAGGTGATAGTCGGAAGGGGCCACGTCTGGTGAATAAGCGGGGTGCATAGAAATTGCTGGTTGAGTAACATCCAGACGCATGGAAAAGGCTGATTGAGTAACACCCAATTGCTTCGGGAGCATTTTTTGCGATTGAGTATCGTCTTCGTCCAAAAGAGCCTGCAATTGATGGCCCTCAACCCACAAGTCAAAATTGCAGTCTTTGAATCGGCGAAACCAATCTCGGCACATTGTTTCCGATAAAGCACTGTCACCATAAGCCTCCATAAGTATTCAAAGCGATTCAGCAGCCGATTTCTTTAAATTGAAGCAGAAAAGCAGGGCTTCCCGCATATGCTCTTTCTCTGGCACAAAACTACATATGATTACCAAAGCAAAAATATATGTTGTTGTACAAAATTGCTGACAATGTATACTGATTAATATTGACAGATGTCAAATTTATTTTAAAAAAAAGTATGGCGTTCCCATGGTAGCTTAATACGCATACTCACGCCATCTATGACCAAACGGCGGATTTAAGCTTATACACCTGGTATTTTCAATTTTAGTGTAAAATAATCAATTAAAAGTTTAAACTTGTATAGTAAAAAATTTAACTAAAAAAATAATATATATGTACATTTAAGTGAATTTTTCTAAAATTTCTTTTCAAATATAAAAAAAAATATTTAAAATTTTCTTCTTGCAAATTGCACATTAATCGATATTGATTGTCTAACATAAAATGGTCCCATAATACGAGTGTGGTTGATTTTTTTGATTAATCGGATTTTATTCCATGAACTGAATAGATACTCATAATTTGCTAATAACATTTATACTTTTTACTACTAGACATTAAAATAGAAAAAATCTGATCAACACACTAAAATATATTGTGTCTCACCAATTTAATGATCGCTTAAAGGAGGCTTAAGAGAAATTTTGAAATCAACAGAAGATAGGTTATCTCAATCACAAATGGTCCTGATTATAGAGGATATATAAAAAAAACAGAATATTATCATGAAGGCAAAGTCATTTTAATTGAAAAAGAAATCATTCGAATTGTTTATAGCCAAAGGATAATATTTATATCGGGCCTAAGTTATTCCAAAATTAAGTATTTAATAATTTTTTCGGGCATAGATTTGTTTATTATTATTGTAAACGTAAAAAAAATATAAACAAAATTATGCCATAATTTGATTATATGGAAAAGTCTGCCTCTAGTCTTGAGTTCGAATCCATCTAGTGGAATAGCTGGGCTTACTCTTAAGTAAATATCTCCAAATGACCAAAAAATCAACCTTAAAATTTACCAAAATATTACTAGAAATTACGCACAAACATTTAAAAAAAAATAATTAAAAATGTCGAAATATTCTCAAATAAAAAAAGGTCTAAAAAAGCTGAATTTAGGACATTAACTGAAATGACCAAATATGATGCATTTACAATATCCCTTCTGAAATTGAAAATAGAATTATTGAAATCATCTGATTTTACTAGAAGTTAATTCCTTTTTGTGGTATTTCTATTCCCTATTAGTCACCTTGTACGACCGGCAGGGAATATCTTAGGGCTACTCTACATTCCGGGCTTACACGGAGTGGTATTTCTGATTTTCCATTTTCCTCAAATGATGTTTTACACTAGATTTATTTGCCACATCCGGATTGAAAACCGTAATCAGGGGAGGAATTGAGATCGTCTACGTCATTACCGATTCGCCCATTTACAAGAACCTTTCTCTAAAATTGGTGGATGAATTGGGTGATTACCAACTTCTACTAACAGACGCACATTGGCAATAGGCACATAATATATTTTGCTTTCAGTCAGCTTGCTGCCATGGAAACTCTAAGTTATCCTTGGAGGTCAGTTGCGGCTCATCGGTTGATTAGGGGTTTCTTAACTGCATTTAACATTAGTTGCTGAACATGAGAAACGTTGAATTCCATCAGGTTCCAGGTCATGCTGTTATCCTCGACAATAGGATAGTTGAACAACTGGTAAGAGAGGCACTTCGCCGTCTTGTGCTCACTCTATTTTTGAACCCCTTGCATCTAATGATCAAATAACATTTAACATCTTTGGTCATGCGTAGACAAATAGAGTAGGCCATTCTACATCAAAAGGCCATTCTACTGAACAACCATTCCGAAATTCTGGACAATGAAATTTTTCAGTTTCCAAAACAGATACTAACTTGAGTTTGTTTTTTTTTGTATTTATGCCCAGCAGACTCAGAAGTATTTAGTGCAAAAAATGTCTTCTAAAATTCTTATTGGTCATCTCCTATTCTCAACGAAGTTGTATATTCTCTTAATAAGATAATTCAAAACATTTTCTAGTGATGACTCCGCTTGTAGATATTTTAATAAATTATTAACTAATTCATAGCTTATAAATTATTAAACTAATTAATAAGTTATAAATTATCCAGCAAATCAATCCAAAAAATTACCGATTTCTTATCTCCTTCAAGACAAATTCTTACGAATTTCCATATTAAATCTATAATTCTCAAATTTATTTGATTTTTTTTTTTATAAATAATAAATATAAAAATTTATAACAAAAATAGATTTGTTGAGATTGTCTGATTTTACTAGAGGCCTACTAAAATTGTAATTGTGGTCTTTCCATTCCGTATTAGTCGCCTCTTACGTTAGGCAGACAATACCGTAGGTCTATTCAACATTTCGGGCTTGTTTGAAATAAAAATTAGTTTCTCATTTTCCTCAAATAATGTTTTACGGATTGGAAAATGCAGTTAAGAGCTGAGTGCAGTATATCTAAAAGATAGTACTTATCTGCGAATCTACACTTTTGCTATCTTCCAGATTATGGAACTCTAGTTGCGAAAAGTTTTGGTTTCTATAGAGCACTGTGGGCAATTATAAAAACAGTTCAGAATGCAATCAATCTTCCCAAACATCGTAGCATCTTAATTTTTAGCGGAAATCTCGAATCCTCAGAGTCCATTTATGACTCATCAGTTCACCCGGTTCTCAACTGTATTCTTGATTGGTTGCTGAACAACCGTAATAGGCTTACGTTCAGCAACCCATCAAGAATACTGGTGGGGAAGTCTCTGCATTGTCCTGTGCCCATTCGGAAACTTTTCAGAATCTGGACTGAACTAACTTCGTTCTTTACACCATTTCTATGACGTTCAATTTACCCTTCCTTATATTTTAAATGAATGCCGCAGTACCCAAAATGTATTTTTCACTAGAACTACTACCATTGTGAAGCTTTTAGCTCTATACACTTTTCCAACCGTTTTTCCAAAATTTTTATCCCGTCCAAAAAATAGGATTTCGGAAGTTCTGCAAAATACTCATCCGTTTGAGCAATGACGTCCTCGTTGGAAGTGAACCGTCGTCCGCCAGGCCATTTCTTCAGATTGGGGAAAAGAAAATAGTCGCTCGGGGCCAAATCTGCAACAATTCCATTCTCAATTCCACAATTTTGGCCATGGAAACAGCGCAAGTGTGCACACGCGCATTGTCCTGATGCAAGAGGAATTTTTTCTTCTTCAAATGGGGGCGTTTCTCTTTGATTTCCTCGCTCAACCGTTGCAATAACGACGCGTAATACGCTGTTATTGTTTTTCCTTTTTCCAAGTAGTCGATAAAAATGATGCCCTGCGAATCCCAAAAGACCGTGGCCATCACCTTTCCGGCCGATGGCACAGTTTTTGCCTTCTTCGGAGCCCGTTCACCCTTGAAAATCCACTCTTCGTTTCTGGAGTGTAGTAGTGTATCCAGGTTTCGTCCACAGTGACATATCGACGAAGGAATTCGGCAGGATTGCGATGAAAGAGTGCCAACATAGCCTCAGAGTCCACTGCACGATTGCGCTTATTCTCCTCTGAGAGCAAACGCGGCACCAATCTTGCCGAAATTTTTTTCACAGACAATTTTTCATGCAAAATTGAAGCGACTGTACCTTGTGATATGCCCGTGGCCTCAACTAATTCGCGAACTTTAATTCGCCGATCGTTCAAAATCAGATCGTGGATTTTGTCGATGATATTAGGAGTAGACACCTCAACTGGGCGTCCTGAACGATGTTCATCTTTTGTGGATGAACGGCCACGTTTAAATTCATTCAGCCAATTGTAAACCGTTGCAAACACAGGTGCAGATGTGCCATGAACTGCATCCAACTCGGCTTTGATTTCTTTCGGGCTTAAGCCTTTCAATGGAGATGTTTGATGACAGCCCTAAACTCGCTTTTTTCCATTGTTATGCACAAATAAATGTCGTTAACTTTAATCGACGATAGAAATTGACCTACGCTATGGATCGAGCTCAAATTTTGACAGCTTTCCTGTCGATAATGCGACTTACAAAAAAAATCTTTACCGACACTTGGATTTTCTAAGGACTTATTGAACGACCCTCGTACCTTAAGGTCGTGGCGTTACAGAATGGCCTCTGGTTTCTATCTAAGAGTCGAAGAAATTTTGATTACATCGTAGTTGAAATCCTATCTTTAGTCGAAGAAATTTTGATTACATCGTAGTTGAAATCTTAAGGCGTAGCGTCATCCCGAATTTAAATAAAAAAGATCTCAATTAGACACTGGATTACAATCTAAATTTCAATATATAGGCTGATAATAATTCTGTTTATATTTTTAAAAAAATTCTAATATGAGCATAAGAGTATAGTCACAATTTTGATGCCAAAATTTCTATCAATTGTATTTGATATTTTTAAAAAATTGCAAATTCACTCTGCTCACAACTTTTTTTTAGGGTAAATAGATTGCTTACAAAAAATAACTAAACTACAATATCTGCGCCTCCAACCCAGTAAAAATATTACAAAAATAATGATTTAACATTTTTAAAAATTTTACTAACAAATTCTAATTAACTGAATTTTGATTAAATTTGAATAAAAAACTCAATTAGATATAAAAATTCTTATATTGAAATAAAAATATCTGAAGTAAAATATTGAAATAAATATCCTGCAATTCATTTAAAGGCTTAATTTCCACATCTCACTGCACAATGCTTTCAAAAACTAGTGATTTTCCAATAAAAAAATGAAAAAAAAAACAACAATGCAACTTTTTTCGTACCTTTAAAAAATACCTAAATAATCGGCTTTCATGTGAAACTATTCACGAAACTTAGCCTTTCATTAGCATCTTAATTTTTAGCGGAAATCTCCGTGAAACTATTCACGAAACTTAGCCTACATCGTACCATCTTAATTTTTAGCGGAAATCTCGAATCCTCAGAGTCCATTTATGACTCTTCAGTTGACCCGGTTCTCAACTGTATTCTTAATTGGCTTATGAATAACCGTAACGGGCTTATCAACTACTAGGGAAGACTCTGCATTATCCTGTGCCTATTCGGGAATTCTGAGCAAAGAAACTTCTCAGAATCCAGACTGTTAATAACTCACTAGCGCATGATTTTCTTTTCAGAAACCAGCCTCATCCCTCATACCATTCCTATGGTATTCAACGAACATTCCCCATTTTTTATATAAATGTCACTTTATCCGAAATCTCTTTCTGAGTAGAAGTCTTTCCATTCTGGCGTCCGAGGCCGAACAGTTCCTCACTAAAACTCTGTTTTTAATTTTCTATATGCTACGTAATATTTAATAGCTTTTAATTGCTCCCTCTAACTAACGTTCGACTAGTTTTTTTAGGGAAGTCCACACACAACATGAAGTCGCCAAATTATCTTAAGTTCGTAGCACTACAGAATAGTCTCTGGCTCTTGTCTCAGAGTCCTTATATACAAATTTTCAAACAAACTAAAATTATTCGATTTTACAATAAATCAGAGCACACATACAAATATTCCAACAACGTCTGTAGTTACAAAAATGTACTCTCCAACAGATTAACCTCTCTCACACTAAGTGTGTGATTAATAATTATCTAATAATCAAATAGCAATTATTCATTCATGATTACCACTTCATTAGTAACCACTTCATTGTTTTTCTTCTTCATTTTTTCAAGTAAAGAAGTTTTTTTTTTAAATGTAAAATTTTACCATTTAAGTAATATAATTTACAACTTTTTCTTATTAATTATGTGTTTAGATCTATGCAAAACGAAAGGAAAAGATTTTCCATAATATTTCCCATAAATTTTCCACAACAGACTTTCCATGACGGTATCATTTTGACTCCAACTGCCGAGATTAAAATTTTTTTTGGAAAGCATGTTGCACAAAATGTAATTTATTAAAGTGTGTATGACAGTCCACGGTGTTGTTTAATTTTTCTTTTATTGTCTTCGATGGACGAACGCATATGAATACGAATTTATCTTCTCAACCATGGACAGGGGTCATCCCTACAATGCACTATAGGAACTTTTGCATCTTATAAGTGTGATTTGTGGGGAAAGAAAAACAATTCAGCCATATTCAATAAGTGATTTTCATTTGAAGCACGATTATCTGGAAAGTTGGCAAACAGTTTATTGACGAAACTTTGAATGATTATTGCCATACGAGTACATGGTGGTTACCGATACCACCGCCGCACAATTGCTAGGTAAGTACGAATAGATTAGCCAGCATATGTGTAATGTGCACATGTAGCCATATTAATACAATATCCACCTGTTACTCCTCTTCACAATTAAATGAAAAACACTTCACAAATCTACGTATGATCATACAAAGGTATACGAATATGTTTGTTTATTATGTCACATTTTTTTCAGCAACCACCACTAGACGAAGCTAAGCCACAGGTAGAGGAAAGTTTAGTTTAGTTTAGTTTAGTTTAGTTCAGTTTTAGTTGTTACCTGGTTGGGATCGGTTTCACCATTATCAGTTTGCGCGATTCGATCGATTGATTTAGAAAATCCAATATTATTATTACCAGTATTATAGAAATCGAAAAGATTGTAATATCAATTAAAAAAAAGTAATTGAACTAATCGGATCCCAATAGACGAAAAAAAAATTAGAGATAAAAAACCGCCGCAATTTATTGAATAAATAAAACTTTTCTTCTTAGGTGCAAATTTTTCTGTTTTTTTTTTTATTTTTTTTATTTTGTGGTCTCAACTTACTGTAAGTGCTCTTATTTGAAAAGTGAAAATATTATTATTAACTGCACGAACAGATAACAATGTTGTTGTTCCGAAAGACCTACGTTCACGTTCACTATTGGATGTGGTTTATAGTGATTTTAATCGTGTCTAATATTATCAAATGTAAGAGAAAAAAATATTGCATTGACTAATTTTTAATTGTACGATCAATATTTTCAACATTTTAATTTGATCGATTTTGAATTTTTTTCCCCTATCAATTAGATGGAAATGGACAAGGTATCATACAACAGGCACTGTACTTGGGCGATCCAACGACCTTCAATACGACAAGGGATGACTGTATTTGGAAACGTGCGAACGATGCTTGTCCGGATCCGAATATAAACTTATTCTTCTACAAGAATATGCACACAGAAAAAATTTTGGTATGTTCTTAATAAGAAAAATTCTAAAAATTATGCATGGACTTATTAGGCTAGATTGTGTACATTCTGCTGCATAAATAAAAGTGACCATTTTTAATTGGATTTAATTCATTCTCCGATACCGCCAATTTAAACCATTAACCGCTTTTGGTTTAAATTCGAAACTGATCAGTTAAAGTAAATATCAAATGTACGATGGAAAAGATAGATTTTTATAATTCCAACCAATTATTTCCTTGGATGCGGTTTTCACTATGTGCATTTGAAATTAGATTCATATATTTTTTTTGAATTTAAAACGATTCTAAATTTGGGTTATGCAAATTTGTTGATCTAAACGATTTTGTTGATTTATAATTCAAACTCAAATCGTACAATGACCCACTGACAGACGGTAGGCAGTCCCCATCAACAATCTGACTCTAGATTCGTTTTCTTCGTTGCCACACACATTTTCCCATTTCGGAAGTAGGAAATCTAATAAGAGTGAAACTTGATTACAGCAGCGCAGAATATACTCATTCGTACGATACAATGTCAAGCATGCAGGTGTTTTTTTGTTTTTGTTTTTTTTTGGAGCTTTTAATAGTATCTGTAGTCTGTTTTCACTGTATTATCAAAATTTCCATACTTAGTCCATCAATAGTTGGCTGATTATTTCTATTTTTATTTGATTTTATTTCTTTTCTTATATTTTCTATAAATTTTTTCCTTACCAAATAAACCTAGTTATTTGGAATTATTTTCATTCGACTTGGTCGAATTCCACAATGACTACTACTACTATTATTAAGCTTAACGTTGAGATTTTTTTTTTTTTTTGTTTATTTATATTTTTTTTATCGTTAATAGCATTTTTACTTTCATTTAAATTTAAGCTCGACCTCCTTAATAGAAAGTTTATTCAATTCCCTAAAGAAGACGATCATCAATCGATCGATCGATCGATCTGTGCCATGAAATTTTATTTTGTGCAAAAATTGAGAAAATGTAACTGATGCACTTGTTCGAACAATTATTTTTCTGCATTTAAATTTCACATTAAATTAATAGTGTATGGGTGTGTGTGTGTGTGTGTGTTGGTGTGTTTTTTTTTGTAGTAGGAGTAAAATGGAAATTATCGAAAGACAATGCGTGGGACTTGAACCCATCAAAACCACCTTATTTGGTTATATTTCTAAATACATACCTCCCCCCCCCCCTCGGAACCTCCTTCTAGTAGTAATTGGTGGAAAACGGATTGATCAAAATCACTACTTTGATTTATTATCACTATCGTCTACGTTTCCGCTCAACGCGTGGAGTTTTTTTTAGGACTGTCGTCGTGAAGATATCGACAGCCTCCCAAGCCGTACTCGAGTCCAACATTTGAGCAACGATATTCTGCGGCATCATGGACCTGTTGACACACTTCGGTACGTTCTCTCTTTTCGCTCGCAATTAGCTGCAGTAAAAGAATACTACATTCTAATATGAAGTAGTATGGATCCACCGTAGGCATAAAACATTCTAACGGCTTTGCAGCCATCGTCCTTTCTTTCTTCCGTATAACACTCGCTTCGTTCAACAGCATTTTTCCAACTTCTCCGGCGAGAAATCATCCCCCGCTTGTCCGATAGAATTACGACCCTTGTCACTATGACCACGACACACACTGTCTCTTATGATATCGTTTGATAGCATAGATTATTTGTTGTATTAAATTTAGTAATTGTAAATACTCAAACTGGAAATAAATAAAAAAAATTAACTTTTTTCGTAGATAGAATTTTGCAAGAAGGATTTAAGATAAAAGAGTAATTACATCCAAGATGGTTTATGTAAAAATTTAGAAATTTTGAGTTTTTCTCAATAAGGATCTTAAAAATAAAATTTCGTAAGAACAAGGCGTAACGTTTAAAAAAATATGAATTTTTGGCACTATAGACTTTTGACTTAAAACATATACTATAAAAGAGGACTTTTCTTTTACTCTTATTAAGGGAATTATATTTATTTTGTTTGGAACAAATTTAAAATTAAAAAAAAAAATACAATTTCAGAGAGTTTTCCTAGTTACACTGCCAATTAATATTATTAACTTCCCAAAAACTATATCTTAATTGCGAGGATATCAACTGACTTTAAATGATTTTTCTGAAAACTTTTTAATTTTTAGGGTAAAAAAGATAATTTAAGCATAGTGAATTTTTGAAAATTCTATTAAATAAGATGAAATTTTCTGTAAAAACATAGTTCTTTTATTTTCAAGATATAATAATTAAACCGATAATATCTTATTATGGAAACTGAGGTAAAAAACTCTTTGGGAAAGTCGTGTAATCTTCTTTTTTGGAGAGAAATTTACAAATAATTAGTAGGATATATTTTAGTATATTTATGCGTAATTCAAAGAATTTAGTGAATTTTTTTAGAAATTATATAAAATAGGCTAACCCCATACAAAACCATTAACGTTTTAAAAAAAAATATTTATATTGAACAACTTTACGTTTATTTACACATGAAATTTCCCTGCTTTTCTTAGATTTTCTTATATTTTTATCTTTGGCAAAAAGATTTAAGTGAAAATATGCCATTGGCAAAAAAAATATTGATGATTTGTTTTCAAATTCAGATAAAAATACTAAGCACAAGCAAAATTCTATTAATTATCAATCTCAATAGGGTCGTTGACAAAACTACAATATATTTTTAAGAAGATAGTTTTATTATTTCATAGATTTTCTAATGACTTTTATAAAATATTACATACTCACGGTCCTATGGTATTAATGTGAAAGCAAAAGTAATAATTACGAGAATAATATTTTATGTTGATTTTCCCATAATTTTTTTAAGCTCATTAAATTTTTTAATAGCATAAATTTTCCGCTTATGAACTTTTCACCTTTTCACTCTATATTATTGGTGAAGAAGAAAACTTTTTTATAATAGAAGTTCGCCAGTTACCAAAGTATTTCTAATTTTAAAATTCGTAAAAAATGTAAATTTTTTATATACAATACAAAATTAAATATTTACAAAATTTCAATTATCGGAAAATGCTGTAATAATACTTCCCAACATAAACTTATCTCTAGAGTTCAGCCCTTATTATAGCAGTAATTATTCAAATTTTGCCAAAAGAATAAACTCATGATTTACGCAAAATTGAATAATTTTTATGAAAATTCTGCATAATTTGTAATTATTGCACGATTATAATGCAGTGAAATATCAAACTTTCGAAAAAGCCCTCTTTTACAACAAATTTTCTATGTAAATAACTACAGGAAATAATGTTCTTTTATTAAAAAATTTCGATCAATATTCGTGCTACCCTTATTCATGTAAATGCATTCATATCAAAACTAATCCAGCCCACACACTTTTACTTTTAATTTATGGGATTTATTTTCTCTAAAATGACTTTTTATACATATTATTTAACTATGAATAAATTATTTTAATTTATAATCAGGGCGGAATGCAATAAGAAATCGATATATTAATATTTGTTATTCCTTTTTACCTTTTAAATAACTTATGCAGTTAAACACTTATCAGTCGGATTGGTTACGAAGTAGTCAGTGGGACCCGCAGAAGGAGAGTATTATTCTTGTACATGGTTATGCGGGTAATGATGAATCCTTACCCAATGTGGTTTTACGTGATGGTAGGTTCTTGGTACAGATAAATCCATAGAGAACATGAATAATATTATACGGTATTTGTAGCATATTTAAATCATGGTGGATATAACGTATTCGTCGCAGATTGGGGATTACTTGGGAAACCACCTTGTTATGTGGCGGCAGTACATAATCTGAAACCAGTTGCCAAATGTTTGGCTGAAGCATTCACATTTCTTCGAAACTCAGGGCTACGCGTTGATAAGACCACGTGCGTAGGACATTCTTTAGGTGCTCATGTTTGCGGTCTTATGTCAAACTATCTAAACTTCAGAGTGGAAAGGATAATAGGTATGAACAATACTATTAACCTTGGCAGATATTATTTCAAACACTTCTCTTTAATTTATACAGGTTTGGATCCAGCTCGTCCCCTTATGAAGCCAGGTAATGGAAATCGTTTGGATAGTGGCGATGCAAAGGCTGTACATGTCATTCATACAAATGCTGGCTATTATGGCGAAGGTGGTCGTGTTGGTCATGTTGATTTTTGTGTAAACGGCGGAAAGAAGCAACCGTATTGTGGATCGACTAGTAGTAAGATTTCGAAAATCACTTTCACAATTTCCCAAAAACCCAAATAAACTCGACTCACGAATTTTTGCACGCACCGTTTCAGATCCGAATCTCTGCAGTCACATTTGGTCAATTTGTTATTTGGCGCAGAGCATATACACAGAATTAGAGCCTCATGCTGAACCGTGTTCAAGACGTTGTCCAACCGGTATACGGACGACGCGTAGTTCGATTGGACGATTTGCCGCTAGAAGAAGTTTGGCACGTTATGTCGTAAGAAACGCTATACCAATGGGACAAAGTACACCAATGAGGTAGGGTCTCTATTATGGCAACTGAAATATCTACTATTAAATTGTCCACTTAATAAAAAAAACTATTTGTACAAAATTTCAGTGCATTTGGATCATATTGTTTAAAAGACGACCTACCACCATTCTGCCCCACATCCACCGATTCGATTGGAGATAAACGTTGCTGTCTCGACTATTCAGAAGCATAACTTTATAGTAAATCATATTGATCGATTTTTTTTTTAAGTAAATATTGTAGATTAGTTTAGATAAAATTTGTGAATAAAAATGAGAAAGTTTTTCAAACCAAAATTCTTGTGTTTTGATTTTATTTGAAAAATCGTAATCTTACAAGGGAAATTCATAACGAAAAGTTCACTGTTTTTTTTTGTTGTTTATGAACTAAACTTAAATCGAAATAACAGCATTTGTCAGTTATAAAATTATTACATTAGACGGAAGTGATCATCCGATTGTATTGGATGACCGATATTCACCGATGTAAACTTGTATATTTATTATTATGCAAAAGATACTCTCTTCGACTCCATTTTACCATTCGTTCATTGTTAGTACGTGTCTAGAATTTTTTTTCTACCGATACTTAACCGTTGATTAAAATAATTTAGTTTAATGGCACAGAATAGTTGGCATACTCCACCTCAATTACGTTGGTAAATTCGTAAATACAAAAAATAAGACATGAGCATTTTTTTCTTCTATTGTAAGAATTTTGACTACAAATCAATACTATCGATTCCAATGGATACTATTAGATAACTTATATTCTTAGTAATCAATAAAACGAAGAAAAATGCTCTTTTTCAAATCGGTAGTTTATTACACTCGAAAAAATAACTGAATAATAAAGGAGTGTTTATGATGAGAATATTTTATATATTGTATGGGAAAATGTTTATATGAAAATTGGATCTTAGCCGAATTGGATCTTAGCCGAAATGTTCTTCCATAAAGGAAATTGTACTTTTTAATAGAAATTGGCCAAATATTAAAATGGACAAATATAAATTAAACATTCCTTTTAAGAAATGTATTTCTTTCTCAAAAAAATTTTAGAAAGCTCAAAAAGTCCATAAGCTTTAATAAAAATATACAGGTTTTATTTTGGGTATTGTGTTTGTAAGATCTTAGTTTGAATTTTCAATAAAAAATCACTTTTTCAATTGGAAATTATTTAGTAATTAAAATTGGTAATTTCAGTAATACTTAAATTTTAATTTTAACTTATAAATTTCCAAGGAAGTGAATCAAATGAACTCTTGCCCGATATCCACTGTTGTCCCACAAAGAAGGATACTTGATCCCACCCTCTACTACATTAACACTTCAAAGTTTTAGAAGCCTGTTGATGGATATTCCTATCTGTAATAATACATTCTTCGCTACGCATACAACGCTAGGGCCTGCCATGCAGCCAGCCAACATCATTAACAGGCTTCTAAAATTTTGTAAAGCCAAATTCATACCCTTCAAAATTGGTTCAACAAGTGGAGAATAAAATTACCGAACGTAAAATCTATTCACGTAAGTTCTACTCTCTAATGTGAACCATACCCTTCCATACATCTTAATTGCAATATCATACGATACGACCTAGGAAAGTTCGGTATCTAGGACTGTATTTAGACAACCGTTGAAATGGAATTTACAGACAAGACTTAAAAGACTAAGAACGAAAGACTTCTAAGTAGGCAGCAGGGTGCTTTTAAACAATACGTTATGGACTTACGGACAAGAATACTGGTGCTGTACTAAGCCTTCCGATTTTCATCGAATCAAATCCTTTAAGTCAAAAATATTTTGTAAAATTGTCGATACTCTTTTTTATGTTCGTAATAGGGTTTATTAATCATGATCTTAAAATCCTATTTGTTCATGATGTGGCGGTGTCTCATTATAAAAATGTTCATGCTCGTCATTCCAAACACACGAATCCCCCCCTTATTCAAGAGCAATTCTTCCCTATTGCTTTCCCTGGAATATCAAAAATCTCTATTGATTTTAGCAATCAATAATTAAAAAATTCTACAATAATTTTATGAGTTTTCTAAAAACAGTCCAAAAATATACAAATTCCACCAAAAATCTTACAGAATAACCATTGATTTACCAGGTATATAAGTTTAAATTCGCTGTTTTTTAATAAAAAAAACACATGTTTTTTTTTCATAGAAAGCAAAAACAAATTTATTCAAAGTATTTGCCTTTGCTAGCTACACATTTTTCCCATCTGTCGGGCAATTTGTGGATACCACGCCAAAAAATTCCTTTTCTTTCGAGGCAAACCACTCATCAAGCCATTTTCGGACGTCTTCGTAAGAATGGAAGTGCTGCTCAGCGAGCGCGTGGCCCATCGACGAAAACAGGTGGTAGTCGGAAGGGATCAGGTCTGGTGAATAAGCGGTGTGGGGTAGCACCTCTCAGTTGAGTGTCTCGAAGTAGTTTCGGACATTTTTGACGTGTGCGATGGTGCGTTGTCGTGGAGGAAAATCAGCTTGTCATGTCTTTGTTGATAATTCGTCCTTTTTTCACGCAGAGCATGGTGCAATTTGATCAGCTGGTGGTGGTAGCGGTGGGCATTGACAGTTTTACCAGGTTTCAACATCTCATAGTAGACGATAGCCTGCTGATCCCACCAAACGCAAAGCATCGTCTTCCGTCCGAAGCGATTTGGTCTTGGGGAAGATGTTGATGGTTGGCCGGGATCAACCCACGATTTCTTGAGTTTAGGTTTCTCAAAATATATCCACTTTTCATCGCCTGTCACAATCCGATGCAGGAACGATTTTCTTTTTTGTCTGGCGAGCAAAATTTTGCATGTGTTTTGGCGTCGCTCCATCTGCATATCGTTCAATTCATGCGGCACCCATTCCGATCTTTTCAATCTTCCCTATGGCACGCAGACGCATAGAAATGGCTGGTTGAGTAACACCCAATTGTTCCGTGAGCATTTTTTGCGATTGGGTTTCGTCTTCGTCCAAAAGAGCTTGCAATTGATGGTCCTCAACCTTCCTAGGCCGATTTTCACGCTTTTGTCCCATAAGTCAAAATTGCCGTCTTTGAACTGACGAAACCAATATCGGCACGTTGTTTCTGATAAAGCACTGTCACCATAGTCCTCCATAAGCATTCGATACGACTCGGCAGCCGATTTCTACAAATTGAAGCAGGAAAGCAGAGCTTCCAGCATATACTCTTTTTCTGGCACAAAACTAGGCATGATTACCAAAGGAAAAATGTATGCTGTTGTACGAAATTGCTGACAATGTATACTGATTAATGTTGGCAGATGTCGAACTCATTAAAAAAAAGTATGGCGTGCCAATGGTAGCTTAATACGCTCACTCACGCCATCTGAGACCAAACAGCGGATTTAATCTTATACACATGGTAAAGGCAAATCCCCAGTGCTTATCAATTGATTCAAATCATTGATTATTAGTGATTTAAACATTTAATTTGTAACAGAAATTCTAAACTTTGTTTTTCATTTATTTTACAAGTGGTAAAGGCTTGACTAAGATTATTTCTGCAATTTCTCTCTATGAATTTTGGTTAGCAAATATTGAAAATATGAACTTTTAATCATTTATATTTAAATCCCTAACGAAAATATTAATAGTAGTTCTATTAAAAAAAATCATAAAGAATGCAAACTTTAACGAAAATTTAGAAAATTCCAAATAAATAACTTGCATGAATTTGGGGGTTTCTTCTTTTTTAGAAGTACTAGCCTTATTTGCATCTGTGTTATTGTTATGTCATTTAATAGCTTCGTTTATTTTCTATGGATATTAAGACAAGTTAAACATCGAAGATTGAAGATTATATTTTTGCTATATTTTATTTTTTTACTTCCGTAAAGTGAAGAACTTGCACCAAGCTTCAAAAATTTTGCGTAAAGTTTACGATGACAATGCCAATGATGGTCCACAAAATTCCATGCTGGTGACTTTGATCTCAACGAAGCTCCTTCGTCAGGAAGGATAACCAAGGTTGATGACTATAAAATGAATGCATTAAATAACCAGCATTACACCACACCGTTCACGACCACTTGAAGAAGCTGGGATACATACGTGTAAGCAAGCCCAATATTTGGGTTCCTCGTCAACTCAAAGGAGTTCATTTAACGGCATGCATAAACATCTGCGAAATGTTCATTAAATGTGATGAAAATGATCCTTTTTTGAAGCGATTGATAACTGGTAATGAAAAGTAAATCGGTTACAACAATATGGCTCGCAAACGGTGCTGGTGCCGTCCTGATGATCCGCCCCAAGCTACATCAAAAGCGGGCTTTAATCAGAGGAAGGTTATGCTCTTAGTGTGGTGGGATTTTAAAGCTGTTGTTTATTTTGAGCTTCTACCAAGTAACCAAACAATCAATTCAGAAGTGTACTATCGGCAATTGTATAGTTTGAATAAATCCATCATCCAGAAACATACGGAGCTCGTTAGTCGTAAAGGAATTGTGTTCCATCACGACAACGCAAGATCACAGACAAGTTTGATCACCCGTCAAAAACGATTGGAGCTTGGATGGGCTGTGTTGCCACACCCACCACACTCGCCTGACCTTGTACTGTCAGACTTCCACTTGTTTCGGTCTCTTCATATCTCCTTGCATGGTATGACCTTCAATTTAGATGAGGCTGTAAATCTGCACCATGTTCAGTTCTTTGCCGATAAAGACAGATCCTTCCACGAGGGTCGTACAATAAGTCCTTAGAAAAAGATGGAAAAAACTGTTTTATTTTTTCACATAATCTCCTTTTAGCTCTATACACTTTCCCAACCGTTTTTCCAAAATTTTTATCCCGTCCAAAAAATAGGATTTCGGAAGTTCTGCAAAATACTCATCCGTTTGAGCAATGACGTCCTCGTTGGAAGTGAACCGTCGTCCGCCAAGCCATTTCTTCAGATTGGGAAAAAGAAAATAGTCACTCGGGGCCAAATTTGGTGAATAAGCGGGATGCTGCAACAATTACATTCTCAATTCCACAATTTTGGCCATGGAAACAGCGCAGGTGTGCACACGCGCATTAACCTGATGCAAGAGGATTTTTTTCTTCTTCAGATGGGGGCGTTTCTCTTTGATTTCCTCGCTCAACCGTTGCAATAACGACGCGTAATACGCTCCTGTTTTTGTTTTTCCTTTTTCCAAGTAGTCGATAAAAATGATGCCCTGCGAATCCCAAAAGACCGTGGCCATCACCTTGCCGGCCGATGGCACAGTTTTTGCCTTCTCGGAGCCCGTTCACCCTTGAAAATCCACTGTGATGACTGTCTCTTCGTTTCTGGAGTGTAGTAATGTATCCAGGTTTCGTCCACAGTGATATATCGACGAAGGAATTCGGCAGGATTGCGATGAAAGAGTGCCAACATAGCCTCAGAGTCCACTACTTGATTGCGCTTATTCTACTCTGAGAGCAAATGTGGCACCCATCTTGCCGAAATTTTTTGCACAGACAATTTTTCATGCAAAATTGAAGCGACTGTACCTTGTGATATGCCCGTGGCCTCAACTAATTCGCGCACTTTAATTCGCCGATCGTTCAAAATCAGATCGTGGATTTTGTCGATGATTTCAGGAGTAGACACCTCAACTGGGCGTCCTGAACGATGTTCATCTTTTGTGGATGAGCGGCCACGTTTAAATTCATTCACCCAATTGTAAACCGTTGCAAACACAGGTGCAGATGTGCCATGAACTGCATCCAACTCGGCTTTGATTTCTTTCGGGCTTAAGCCTTTCAAATGGAGATGTTTGATGACAGCCCTAAACTCGCTTTTTTCCATTGTTATGCACAAATAAATGTCGTTAACTTTAATCGACGATAGAAATTGACCTACGCTATGGATCGAGCTGAAATTTTGACAGCTTTCCTGTCGATAATGCTACTTACAAAAAAAACCGACACTACGAGCGCAATTTCTCGGATTTTCTAAGGACTTATTAAACGACCCTCGTATGAACAATGAATTATGACAAATGTTATAGAGCAAAGATGACAAAAGTTATCGAGCAAAATAGGCAATACATCATTGATAGATCTTTGTTCTTTATAAAAATAAATACACTTTTTAAACATCATGACTATTCCGACAATCCAATAATTTTACAATAAATTTTTGATTTTAATACGTTTAATACATGAATTTAAAATACTCAAACCATATTTGTATGTAAGCATTATTTACATATTATTTAAAATTTGAAAATTTATTTGATGAAAAAATATTTACGCTAATAGAAAAAATTTGCACTCAAATATTCTGCCTAGCAATTAGCAAGACCTGAGAATAGCTAGCTGTATTTACATTACCTCTTAAATATGTTCGAAAGTGAAAAAAAATTATAACATTTATAAATAATTTGGTAAATATAGAATAGAATAATTGTAATCGTAAGTTATTTTTTTCTATTTCACGATAAAATTTGTTCAGTCCATTCGTAGTTGTTGTAGTTAAAAAAAATCGAATGTCATTTAGATATTTTATTAATTATAATTTACTAAAACTGCTCACGAGTACATATTTTTTTAAAAAAATGTAAGTTATTATTTATTGTAAAATCCGAGTAGATTCGTCGTTTTTTAATTAACATTTATGAGGTTTTCATATGATGTCAATAGCAGATTCTCAATTCAAAGATTCATGTTGTTTTATTACGAGTATAAAAATTTTGCCTATAGATCAAAAATATTAAAATCAAATTATTATAATAGAAAAAATAATTTCATTAAACTTGTTGAGCAAATTGATCGACGTCTTTGAGACACAAACCGCATGCACATATATCTTTGACAACAACCTTAATTTCTTTGCTTGGCTGTGGTTTAGTATTCTGTTTACACCAGTGCAGCTCAAACATTTCATTTCGATTATAATTTATTGTTTATTAAATATTTCGTGAAGTTTGTTTGGAAGGTCCTTTAGACATGTTGCAAGAAGTATTGACAAATTGTTATATTATGTGAAGTTTGTTTGATAAAATTAAATATATGACTTGGAAACGGGATTGTTGGCTCAATGAGCTCCATAATGGAACGAATCCTATTTGCGAAGTAATTTTGGGTTAGTTGGCATTCGCTAGTATGTGAGAGTTTGTAGCCTAAACGCCACAGGATTAACAGATGGGATGAGAGTGACTTCCAAATAGGAAATTATGGATGAGAGCAGAATTCCAATCCCAATTATGAACAGCTTTCGGTCCGAAATTTTGGTAAGGATGTTGAGTAAACTGGTTTACTGGTAAAAGGCCAATGACTGGTTTACAGGTAAAAGCCATTTGTCTATGAGTGGTTAAAGATGATTAGTTAGCACTAGCAAGGAAAGTTATAGATTACTGTGGATGCTGAACACAGGAGAGTGTCCCGCACAACCTTATATCCGTACTCATTACTCAAAATACTCACATGATTTGGAACCCAAAACATTCGAAATTCCTTTTATTCAGCATGTTGTATTGAATGTTTTTTGAGAGCTGGGTCATTTGAATAAACCCACATTTCGCCATGGAAAATTATTCAAAATCCCACAATTTAGTTCATGATCATCAGCAATGAGTTCTAGGACTATAAATAATACCATGTGTTTATTTACTACCGTATCAGTAATAAATAGTAAAACATCACCCAAGTTCATCCAACACTTCTAGGAACAAATTTCTGTAAAAATATGAATCGGTCGAGTTTTATTTATTGGAAACTTAATACAAAATACCAAAAAATAAGCGTCAATAACATTAATATAAAAATAGCTGAGAATATTGCTTATGAAAAAAATATTATCAACACAATTATAGGTCGTTAATATCAAAACAACGGTCGCACCTGATAACAACATTGCCTACTTCAGTCAGTCTAAATTATTTCGCTAGAAAATTCTAACTATAGCAGCGAAGCTACTACCGTAAAACACTAGTCTTGTCAGTACTCATGTATTCTTCGGAAAGTTGGGTTCTCAGCAAACATAATGTTTGGTCCCCTAGGCATGTATGGATGATTCCGGAGCATATTTAACAGCGAAATCCTGAAGCGTTGCCGTGACCGCCCGATTGTACATAAAATTAAGCTCAAAAGACAGCGTTTGGATTCGAAAGATCCTACCCCGAAAGTCTACAGTGGCTACAATTATCGTCCCAGAGAAATAGGCCCTGCCTTCGGTGGAGCGACGACGTTACTCAGGACGCCAAAAACATGCTGAATGTGTTGAATTGAAAGACTGCGTGACGCAGGGATATCTAACTCAGCAGGCCTAGACCGGACTGGCGGTTGTTGCACCATTGCTAATGATGATTAATATCAAGACTTTATTTGTTGTTTCTTTGTATATAAGGTCGCCACGACTATGAAGCTATTCGGCGAATTTAATTATTGTAGGGGTGAGCGTTACTAATTATTAATGCTAAACTGGTCGAGAGTTGATGGTATGGAGCAGTTTTATGTAGATAAATTTTGTGAAGCAACTAAATTTTTTTATATATACCAGGTGTATAAGCTTAAATCCTCTGCTTTTAGTCAAAAAAAAGACATGTTTTTTTCATAGAAAGCAAAAACAAATTTATTCAAAGTACTTGCCCTCGCTAGCTACAATTTTTTCCCATCTCTCGGACAATTTGTGGATACCACGCCAAAAAAAAATCCTTCACTTGCAAGGCAAACCACTCATCAACCCATTTTCGGACGTTTTAGTAAGAATCAAAGTGCTGCTCAGCGAGCGCGTGGCCCATCGACGAAAACAGGTGGTAGTCGGAAGGGGCAGGTCTGGTGAATAAGCGGGGTAGGGTGCACCTCCCAGTTGAGTGTCTCCAAGTAGATTTGGACCTTTTTTGATGTTGATGTGTGATGGTGCGTTGTCGTGGAAGAAAATCAGCTTGTCAGGTCTATGTTGATAATCCATTCTTTTTTCACGCAGAGTACGGTGCAATTTTATCAGTTAGTGGTGGTAGCGGTGGGCATTGACAGTTTCACCAGGTTTCAACATCTCATAGTAGACGATACCCTGCTGATCCGAAGCGATTTGGTCTTCCGTCCGAAGCGATTTGGTCTTGGAGAAGATGTTGATGGTTGGTCGGGATCAACCCACGATTTCTTGCATTAAGGATTCTTGAAATATATCCACTTTTCATCGCCTGTCACAATCCGATGCAGGAACGACGCATATCGTTCAATTCATGCGGCACCCATTTTCCGATCTTTTCAATCTTGTCCATGGTATGCAGACGCATGGAAATGGCTGGTTGAGTAACATCCAATTACTCCGCGAGCAGTTTTTGCGATTGGGTATCGTCTTTTTTCACGCTTTTGTCCCACAAGTCAAAATTGCCGTCTTTGAATCGACGAAACCAATCTCGGTTGTTTCCGATAAAGCACTATCACGATAGGCCTCCGTAACCATTCGATGCGATTCGGCAGCCCATTTCTTCAAATTGAAGCAGAAAAGCAGAGCTTCCCGCATATGCTCTTTCTCTGGGACAAAACTACATATGATTACCAAAGGAAAAATATATGTTGTTGTAGGAAATTGCTGATAATGTGCACTGATTAATGTTGACAGATGTCAAACTCATTAAAAAAAAAGTATGGCGTGCCCATGTTAGCTTAATACGCTCACTCACGCCATCTATTAATAAACAGCGGATAATTAAGCTTATACACCTGGATTAAGAAAGTAACTTGGAAAAGGTATTAACGGATCTAAAATCTCTACAATGAAAGTATTATCACGCGAAAAGAAATTTTGAATATGGTGGCAATTGCTAAGCATATATGGCAGAGTGAGTTAAGTACCACAAGATTAGCAGTCTTGAAGGGAGGATGATTGTAGTTGTCAAAAAAAGGAAATATGAAAAACTTTATTATTATTAATATTAATATGACCTATATATAATTCGGCAAATACCAAATAAAAAATTCAAGTTTAAGGTGAGAGAAACATAATAAAATCCATCATTTCATAGAATGCCAAATTAATGCAAATATTTTGATGAAATGCTGAACGCATAATAATTTTGTCAATCGAAAGCAAACGTACAAGCGGCATGTCATTGAATATGCAAAGGTGGTACGGTTCGATAGAATTTGTTGGTAGACGTTCCAGAAACACAAAACCATCACAGTTTCGACCGACGAAGCAACATATCAAGATTGATTTGACTTCCTTATCGCGCTGTGCTGCCCGACCTATTTTAAGTATTTTACGCTAATTAAAAATGTTTAATTATACAATTCGGCTTTGTTTTTTAGTGCTTCTGATTCAATCAAATACGGAAAGTATACATCTAACGGTAGGCCATTGCATTTTCCAGTATTTCGAGGTCTGTGAAAGTAGTTTTATCAAATTCTATGCGCTCTTTTATGGTGACAACAATACACATAATACCGATTTGACCGCTATCGATTATAAAAATCCAAAAATTCCACAATGGATCGATCTTGGAAAAGAATTGAAACTTATTATTCCAGGCTATGCGGAAACGGAAAAATTCGAACAAGTTGGCAATATTGCCAAAGGTTACTATAATATTCACTATAATAATAACAAATACTTAATAATATGGATATTATTGTAGCTTATTGGAAAAAGGATATAAAAAATATTATTGCAATTGATTGGCATGAACTATCAACAATACCATGTTATCCAGCGGCTGTATTGAATAGTAAACAGGCTGGGGAATGTGTAACCACGTTCCTCTTAAACCTACAAAAAAATTATCCTTCATTCAATGTGACTAACACTCATCTAATTGGATTTAGTTTAGGTGCTCATGCAGCTGGTTTTGCTAGTAACGCCTTAGAAAAAACTACAAGTGAAAAGATACATCGAATAACAGGTTAGTACTATTTACAAATGCTGCTAAATTAAAAAACATAACTCCTTTGTTGAATAACTTATACTGAAAAAGCTATTAATAAAATCCTAGGATTAGATCCAGCACTACCACTATTTGTACGGGCAAATATTAATTGGAAGCTCGATAAATCCGATGCAGATTTTGTAGATGTTATACACACAAATGCTGGTATATATGGTAAAATTGAACCTTGTGGACATGTGGACTTTTATGTTAATGGTGGTCAATTACAGCCAACATGCTATGAAGTTGAAAGTAAGTCGAATAATACTATTTTTAGTGTCTATCTTTTTGGTTAATCAAACATTTTTATAGAAAAGAAAATTCAGTTTTTTATATTTTGATAATCTGAAGAAAACAAACAATATTTCGATTTAAAATTTTCGCGGATTATTTAGAGTAATGACTGATAACGAAACTCAGATTATTTGATATTTAGGCGTTTCTATTTTTTTAATGATAGCGGATAAGTTTCGATAGAAAAACATTTATAATAATTGATGTGTTTCTAATAAAAATATTTCTTTTTTCGTTATTTTTTATAGTTTTAAAAAAAATTTATAAGAAAATAAAAGATAACAATTTCATTTTATATAAGATATTATAAGACAAAATATGAATAATATTATTTTAAATGGTTATAAATCGTTATATTGTTGTTTGAATGTAATAGTTTACTGACACTGATTACCACCGCAATTGCTGCACGATTTGAATACTAAATAATCTAACAGCAAACTCCACAATTAGATATTGAAGAAAAAAAACAATAATTTAAATAGAGAAAAGTCAGTAGCAAAAAAAAAAGAAAATTATAAAAAAAGGAAAATACCCCCAAAAATATTATACGAAAGTAATCGTAAAGTAGATTTTCAAGGTTTTTGTATTACAATAAATTCCTTGAAAGTCGTATAAGGTCCACTAAATAATTTTTCTAATAAGAAACTACATAAATTCAATTTCAAAATATGCTTTCCAGATAAACCACTTTGCAGTCATATGATGGCAACAACATATTTCACTGAGTCAATTTCTACTGAATTAGGATTTTGGGGAGTTCGATGTTCTACTTATTTTCAATATCTTTTTGGATTCTGTGGCAATTATAGTTTAATCAAAAATGAAGATCGTATTTTGATGGGTGAAAATTGCTCTAAATCGTAAGTGATTTTTTAACAAAAAGAATGAAAAACAGAATAAAAATATTGAGAGAGAGAACGTATATAAAAACTAAATCATTACAGATCGTATGGTGTAATTTTTGTTTACACAAAAGTGGAGACACCTTTCGCTTTAGGTAGTGATTTCTGATAAATCAAAAAAAAAACAACGAAGGTTGCACCTAACAATAAGCAAATTCAACAAATAAACGCATACAGCAGCATTGCAATAAACTAATGCAAATTTATAATTATCATTTTTAGAATTTTTTTTTATTTTTTCATATATTGTAATTACAATTATAATAAAAATTTATTAAGTGAATTTGTAATAAATAAATAACTACCTAAATGATAGCATGTATGATAAATTTGGTATACAGTACGTACAAAGTGTGGTATAAAAGTAATGAGACTAGTAGCTCCTAAAAGTACAGTACAACTTTGCGATCTTTATAGAGCATGAACACCGAAATTTGGAGCAAGGAAGTTCAAATTAATTCGACCTACGAAAAGTTACAACGAGCCTATGAGGAACAGTCCTTATGAAGAGCACAAGCTGTTCAGTGACATAAAGCATTTTTAGAAGGGCCAAGAAGCAGTGAAAGACGAACCTCGAAAAAAAGAATACGGTGTAGCCTCTTTCATCAGAAATCAGGGAAGCCTTCAACATTGGAAACTGATGAGAATACGGAACGTATGAGGACTCTTGTGAGACTGTGTTTTAACGTTCAAGATGATAAGTAATGAGTTCAATTTGAATTGTTTTACCCTTCATCGGATTTTGAGCCAATATTTAGGCATGACAAAGGTGTTTCCCAAGATGGTGCTAAGAAAAGGAAAATCTTATTTTTTTGATAGATTTTAAGATTTTTGACACCATCTTGTGCATTTAGGACAAACTGCTAACCAATGTTTTTATAAAGAAATTCTTGAAAAGCTCAGAAATATGGTTCTTCTCGTTAGATTGGACATTGCACTTGGATGCTCCAATATGATAATACCCTCTCTCACATTGCCATCTCCATCAACTAGCTTTTCCCCAAAATAGAGATTCATGTGGTTTCCCAGCCCACCCCTCCTTTCCGACGTATCTCATTATCTAATGAGAACACTTTTTTTGTTCCCCAAAATTATAGAAAAACTTGAAAGGATGCCATCTTAGAACTGTCAATACGATCCAAAGGTGTGTAACTGGTCGAAGACTTACAGCACTGCTACGAAGGGTAGAATCAACGACTCAGTCGTTGTATAGCAAACTACTTTGAAGGGAGAAGTACTAAAATAAAATAAAATGATTTGCAAAAAGTCTTATTACTTTTCTGGCGCACAAATTACGAATAAATTATTTACAAAATTTTAGATAACCTTAAATTAAACATAATTTTCCCTTTTCCCATGATTTAAGTTCATGTGACGGTTTTCCTTAAAATCAGAATCCACTTGAATTGACGTCATCTTGGTACCAATTAATATACCCGTGGACCTGAGGGCAATTTCAATTGAAGCCTGAAATCAACTTCAGGTTCTCTGATTGCACTCCTTTGGATAAAAAACATCAGTCTCATAACTTAGAAAAGCTTATCCAAAAAGCTTGCTTCAGCTTTAAATATAGCCACGATACTATAAAGTTGATACTGGTAATCAATTCGAAGGATTTTATATACAATAACACACCAAAATGGATAAAAAAGCGTTTTTCACGTCAACATGAACTACTAAGAGCTTTTTCAGTTGCAACTTTTAACTTTGGCGAATGTTATTATCAAAAGTTTTCCTTATCATAGAATAAAAAACGACACATAACATAATCTTAAGTCAATATTTAATGGATTTATACAGTTTAATATATAACCTAAATGCTGCTTATTTTATATTTTATTTATTTATCTTCAATGCAAAAAACACATTTTTCCACTTAGAAAGAGGTACTATTCTAAAATTTAAAAAAAAAAAAAAAACAATTAAAAAGTCTCAGAGAGAAAAGTTCTATAAACTTTCTAACCAAATACATATAAATATGTTCATACAATTCATCTCATCTTCCGGTCTTCGGTCGTTTTATTCACAAACAATCGAAAAGCTTAAAGAGAAAGTTTATGCTCAGTTTTTTTTCACCGACATTATTTTGGACAACTTAACAAAATTAGCGGATAAGTTTCCAACAAAAACGAAAGAAAATAGTTACAAACAATCTCACACATACAGGTGAGGTATGCGTATAGCAATTGGATTTTCATACCGTCGTAACGATTAAAATGGAAAACTTCCACGACGAAAACGTAAATGTTCCATCATATTCAGTTCAAGAACGTGATAAGAATTGGTAAAAATCGATAAGGCGATTTAGTGTGACAGATAATAGTATAATTATCATTTTGTACTCTCTTATCGTTCCTCTATGGTCATAGTTTTGAAGCCATTCATTCAATCTATGACATTTGATAAATTCACATGGTAAAAATTACCTTTCAATTATAAAAGTGGAAAATAGTGTTTTGATATTAATGAAATAAGGTACGAAATGTACAAGTTTTCTTTTTTGTTATAATAAACTAATTATATTATTTAATGATTAATTTCTATATACTTTATAAAGTTTTTTAGCCTAACGAAAAAATAAATTTGTTTAAATTATGAATGAATTAAGTGTAATTAAATTTATTAACAATACTACAATAATGTTACTCAAAACATAGTATTGAACTTGACATTCAGCAATACTTTTGTTGATAATATTTTTCCGCTTAGTGTTTTTAATCAAAATAAATAATTTGTGGTGTTATTTGTAAACAACACTTGAGAGACGGTCTTTTTTCAAGTGAATGCTGATAAAAGATATATTTTTTAGCTTATTTTTTATTTTTTTTTAAATTAAAAAATATGTGTTTATGGAAGATACTTATATTTGGAGATAGTCAACCCTAGTGAATATTTTGTATTTAGCGAATATTGTGATATTTGTAAAAATGTTTACGTAGAAATTATAAATAATTTTAATAAATTATTATGTGTCAATGCTTAATAAGAAAATGGGAATATAATATTTTCAAATCGTAAAGGAAATGACACAATTGGTTTTAATGTATAGTGCCTTATATGTAATTTGAGAAGTCTTTTCACTACATGATTGCATACAAAAATATACATGCAATATTTATGTAATTATTTTTAAACAAATATTTTACAAAAATGATAAGAACAGTATGGAAGCAGTATGTTATTCTTTGGTACGCCCTTTCATTTTCATCACAAGGTAAATAGTTTTTTTTTTTTAAATATATTATTAAATTGTATTGATAGATGAAATTTTTGATTATGTTAAGAGAAACTGTGGTTCTATTTACTTGGTAACTAAACACTACCAAAACAGAAGTATTTAGTGCAAAAAATTTCTTCTAAAATATATATTGGTCATCACCAGAATTAAGTTGTACGTATGTTCTATTAATAAGATTATTCAAACCATTTGCTAGTGATGACTCCGCTTGTAGATATTTTAATAAATTATTAACTAATTAATAAGTTATAAATTATCCAACAAATCAATCCAAAAAGCTACCGATTTCTTACCTCCTCTAAGACAAATACTTACGAACTACCACATTCTCTAAACAGAACTTTAGATCGTATTCCAAAAAAAATGATCAACAATTCAATATTAAATCTACAATTTTCAACTTTAAATTTTTTTTAAATTTATAGCAAAATTATTATTTTATAATTAATATTATTACCATAAATATAAAAATTTATAACAAAAATTGAATTGTTGAGATTGTCTGATTTTATTAGAGGCCTACTGAAAATGTAATTATGGTCTTTCCATTCTGTATAAGTCGCCTCTTCCGATAGGCAGACAATACCGCAGGGCTTTTCTACATTTCGGCCTTATACTCAGGCTTGTTCGGAAGCAAAATTGATTTATCATTTTTCTCAAATATTTAACATCCCGGATTGGAAACCGCAATTAAGAGCTGAGTGCAAAATATCTATGCCACCGAGTAGATGGACAAAGGCAAACACCGAATTATCCATCTATAGGATACTTTTCTTCGACTCTTCACTTTTGATATCTTCCAGGTCGTGGAATTCTAGCTGCTTTCTATAGAGCACTGTGAGCAATAAGAAAGGCTGTTCAGAATGCAATCAATCTTCCCAAACATCGTAGCATCATAACTTTTAGCAGAAATTTCGAATTCTCAGAGTCCATTTATGACTCATCAGTTCACCCGGTTCTCAACTGTATTTTTGATTGGTTGCTGAACAACCGTAATAGGCTTACGTTCAGCAACCAATCAAGAATACTGGTGGGGAAGACTCTGCATTGTCCTGCAATCGGGAATTCTGAGCAAGGAAACTTTTCAGAATCTGGACTGATAATACCTCATATACCTATGATTTATTCTTCAGTAACTAGCTTCAAACAGAAAGCCGACATCTTAGGCAAACACTTAGAAGACATCTTTAAACCTCACGAAGATGTCCAAGACATTCTGCATGACGAACAAATATTCCGACAAATATCAACTCAGTTGCCCATAAGTCCACCTCCTAAGTTTTTCACTCCTTCCGAAGTTAAATTCACAATAGAACACCTTTCCAATAAAAAAGCCCCAGGATATGACGTAATAACTTCAGAAATCCTGAAGCAAATTTCCAAAAAAAACCCTCGTCCTTATAACCTATATGTATAATAGTATCCTCCGCACATCATTTTTTACTTCCCTGTGGAAGTTTTCCATAATTAAGATGATCCCAAAACCCAATAAGCCCAAAAACCTTTCTACCTCATATAAACCTATAAGCCTCCTTCCCATGTTATCAAAAATCCTAGAAAAATTAATCCTAAAACGCCTTTATCCCATTTTTGAAACCGAGGGTGTCATTCCTCAGCATCAGTTTGGATTTCGACCTGAGCATTCCACTATCCAGCAGTGTCACCGCATAGTCGACTACATAGCGTGTTCGCTAGAGCGGAAGGAATACTGCCCAGGCGTGTTTTTTCGACATTTCGCATGCTTTCGACCGTGTATGGCACCCTGGATTGCTTTGGAAGTTGCAGCGAGTCCTACCCTCGGGTTATTTCCACATCCTTAAATCTTATCTCTCAGACCGATATTTTCAGGTAGCTGAAAATATGGAGTACTCTGACATTTATCCAATTTCCGCCGGTGTCCCTCAAGGAAGTATCCTAGGTCCTATCCTATATAACATTTATACCCATGACATTCCTTGCCACACCAACATCATAACCGCAACATATGCTGACGATACAGCCATCCTGACACATCACAAAGATCCTTCCACAGCCATTAGTATAAAAGGTGGATTTTTTTTAAGCAAAAATCTGCTCATGTGTGAAAGTTACATGAGCAGATTTTTTTTTAAGCAAAAATCTGCTCATGTAACTTTCACACTCTGCCGAGAACAACTCCCCGACATAACCCTAAACGGCAGTATTATTCCACAAAAAAATAGCGTACGTTACCTTGGACTTATATTCGACAAACGGTTAGCCTGGAACCTTCATACGAAAACTAAAAGACGTGAACTTAACAGACGATACAAACAATTATTACGTCTCCTAGACAGTAAATCAAAACTTACAACAACAAGTAAACTATTACTATACAATACGGTTCTGAAACCAATATGGACATATGGTCTAAAACTTTGGGGTTCGACTAAGCATTCCAACGCCCTTCCAATCCAATCCCTACAATCCCGAATCCTTCGTAAAATTGTCAATGCCCTCTTTTATATGCGAAACACTGTTATCCACCGTGACCTAAATGTTCCATTTGCTCGTGAACTATGCATCTCCCGATATAAAAAATTCCATTCGCATCTATCCTTCCACCCTAATCCTTTAGGAAGGGAACTTTTCACTCCCACCCTTCCAGTATACACCCATCGACGTTTAAAACGGCGATGGCCGAGAGATTCTCTAAAATTATAAAATAAAATTAGCCTGTTCTAGAGGTAACATCGATGGGTGTTTTCCTCCACATGTCTTCATGTCCTTGTATATTCCCGTAAAAAATCTGCTTGTTACTAGCTTAAGTAGTTGTAGATAACATTAAAAAAAAAAAAAAAAAAACTAGCTTCGTACTTTACACCATTTCTATGACGTTCAATTTACCCTTCCTCATATTTTAAATAAATGCCGCAGTACCCAAAATATATTTTTCACTAGAACTGCTACCATTGTGATGCTCCTGGATATAATTTCTTATCCAAGTCCCTTTTATTAATTTTCTAAAACAATTTATTATGGTCCATAAAATTTAACAACTTCTATATGCCTGATCATTTTCATTATAGAAACTGCCAATGCCAACCCACACGAAACATGAAGTCTACAAACTACTTTAAGGTCGTGGCGTTACAGAATGGCCTCTGGTTCCTATATAACATAAGAGCACTTACAAAAATAGTCGAAGAAATTTTGATTACATCGTAGTTGAAATCTTAAAGCGTAGCGTCATCCCGAATTTAAATAAAAAAGATCTCAATTAGACACTGGATTACAATCTAAATTTCAATATATAGGCAGCAAATAATTCTGTTTATATTTTTAAAAAAATTCTGATATGAGCATAAGAGTATAGTCACAATTTTGATGCCAAAGCTTTTATCAATTGTATTTGATATTTTTTAAAAATAGCAAATTCACTCTTCTCACTACTTTTTTTTTGGGTGAATAGATTTCTTACAAAAAAATACGCAAACTACCTGTGCTTCTAACACAGTAAAAATAAACATTTTTTAAAATTTTACTAACAAATTCTAATTAACTGCATTTTGATTAAATTTGAATGAAAAACTCAATTAGATACAAAAATTCTTATATTGAAATAAATATCCTGCAATTCATTTAAAGGTTTAATTTCCACATCTCACTGCACAATACTTACAAAAACTAGTGATTTTCCTATAAAAAAAACAACAACAACGCAATTTTTTTCGTACCTTTAAAAAATACCTAAATAATCGGCTTTCATGTGAAACTATGGAATTCACGAAACTTAGCCTTTTTAATTAATTTAATTGTGTTCCAGCATCAAAAATTCTACACGCTTTTAATACTCATACTTTAATGTTAGACATTTCCCCCAACTACTACCTGTACACTAATAGGAAAAATAATTAGAATATAAAAATTATACATAGTCATTAGGGACGCATATTCGCATAATGAAATTAAAAAAACTCTACTTATAAAATTAGTTTCTTTTATATTCCAATTTTTCCATCTACTTTTTAGAAAATGTAAATTACTTTTGTTATTAAATTTAAAAGACTTTAATTATTTAAAAAAACAGTGAGGATTTTTTTATTAAAATTTGAAGACGGAGAGCTAATAAAAAAATTAAAAAAACTTTTTAGATACATCGAATATTAACATATTCATACACAATGTGTCCCCAAAATAACCGAACATTATAATTAAATCATACAACATGTAGCGCCATCTATGAAAATTAAAATTAAAAGCATTAAAAAGATACATTCATCCTCTTTCATTTACGCACCTAAATTCATGTAAATCGGATAACAGATGTGAGAGTTACAGCCATTTATAGGAATGTTCTGCAGCACCTCGGTTACGGCTGCTTGAATGGCTGGGATATCATCATATGTGTAAAATGCTCCTTTCATCTTGGTTTTCAGTTTTGGAAATAGAAAATAGTCACATGGTGATAGATCAGGCGAATACGGAGGGTGGCTGATGAAAGAAATCCGTTTTTTCATCAAAAATTCGTTCACTTTTTTGGTCTTGTGAGGTGGTGCATTATCGTGAGGTGCTGGATATTCAGGTCTAACACGACCAATTCTTTTCCACAAACGATCTAAAACGCCTAAATAGTATTTTCCATTAACAGTTCGGCTTTCTGGAACAAATTCCTTGTGGACAATACCCTTCGAATCATAAAAAGTAATCAACATTGCCTTGATTCGTGACTTCTGAAAACGCAATTTTTTTGGTTTTGACTCGCCTTTGGACTTTCATTCAGCAGATTGACGCTTAGTTTCAGGGTCATATTTAAAGCACCATGACTCATCTCCAGTTATGATCGAATCGGGAAAATCTGGATCGTTTTCAGCAGTTTCAACAATCTCTTTGCAATGCTCCACTCGAGCGATTTTTTGGTCTTCTTTTAATTCATGTGGAACAAAACGCGCACAGACATTTCTTTTACCCAAATCTTCAGTTAAAATTCTCCAAATAGTGTTTTTACTCGTATTTAATTCTTCAGCCAACATTGTCGTAGTAAAATTTGTATCGATACTAATGATTTCACGAACTTTTTCCACCAATTCAGCACGATTACTAGCTTCTGGACGACTTGGCCTTAGTTCGTCATTTAAATCCTCACGACTATTTTTAAATCGTGTAAATCACGTATCATCACCATAAACTTTTTCCATCAATTCGTATGGCTCAGCGAATTTTTTTTCAAGTTTAACACAAAATTTTATATTTGCTCTTTTTTGTTTTGTAACATTAGCACATATTTAGGTGCGTTTGAAAGAGGATGAATGTATCTTTTTAATGCTGCAAATTTTCAATAGATGGCGCTGCATGTTGTATGATTTAAATTTTTGGGACACACTGTGTACTATTATTAATACAAGGTGGGCCAACTTGGACTAACTTTGGCTTATTGTAGCCGTTGTGCTGTATGCCTCGGCAATAATTCTTGAGCCAATTGAATTTTGTATGGAAACATCCTCAGATCAAGTTTCAAAATGGGTCGTAGAGATGTTCTGGAGATGCCAAATTGAGTAGCACGTCGATTAGTAGACACAAATCTACTTTTGCGTACAGTCTCCACAGCTTGTTCATTGCAAACCGGTCGATTAAAATTTGCTCATGGCTCATCAAATACTGCACCACGCTTTTTATAACGGGTAATTAACTTTTTTATCATGTTTGCACTGGAAGCTATGACTGTATTAAAATACCGACGATATTTTCTGTCTGTTGTAACAATAGATCGGTCGGGAAGAAAAATAAAATTCAACAATTTTGACACGTTCTTGCACTGAGTATGAAGACATTATAAAATTATTCATAATCTGCACACACACAAAATTTGTCGAAGTTGGCCCGCACTGTACTTATAGTCTGTCCTTTCAAGAATTAATTTGTATAAATAATAAATTTTATTAATCAAAAATGTTGCTAATTAGAAAAAATCTATTTGTAACTTGTCTCTGCATATAGAACAGACCTGCGATTCTACGTGAACCTTCAAAATAGACAAAGCCAAAATTGCTTTCCTTGCCAATTAGAAGATTAATTAGAATTTTCAAATTTCAAATGTACTAAACATAAAACAAACCGAATAAATATTATTGTAGAACAATAAAAATAATCAATGATTTAATTTCTATAAAAAATTTATAGGTTTAGCGGAAAATACGAATATTGTTGAAGTTCCACGTGATGATAGCTTCACTGTTGGCTCATGTACTTGGGTTGTTAATAGAAAATGTCCTGATAATGATATTAAATTCTATTTATTTACGAAAAGAAATAAACAAGATCGTCAGTTTGTTCATATAGATGAAACGTATGACAAATCAAATTTATCGGATTCTTATTTTAATGTTTATGATCCTGTAAAAATAATTATTCACGGCTATAATGCGGATATGTTTTTGCATCCGCTGATTCAAATGAAGGATGAATATTTAGAACGTGGAAATTATAATCTATTCTATGTAGATTGGAGTATTTTAGTACCGGGACCATGCTATATAAGTGCAGTTCATAATGCTCGTCATGCTGGAAAGTGTATAGCACAACTTGTTGAAAGACTTCTGGAAGCAGGCACAGCTAACATTCACCTAATTGGATTTTCATTAGGCGCACAAGTTACGAATTTTGTAGCGCAGAATTTAGGCTCTTTTAAAATCCCCCGAATAACAGGTAATATCAAATTTTAAAAAATAATTTAAAAATTATATATTTTCTTGTGTTTACTAGGTTTGGATCCTGCGATGCCTCTTTTCATTACAGCATCTCCTCCTGATAAGCTTGATCCTACCGACGCAATATTTGTCGATATTATTCATACAAATGCTTTAGTACAGGGTAAAATGGAAAGATGTGGTCATGTTGACTTTTATATGAATGGTGGGATTATCCAACCGGGGTGCATGAATGGTGGAGAAAGTATGATTTTCAGTTCTATTTAATGAGATTTTTTTAAGGGAATAAAAATCTTAAGAAATGATACCAAAAATATATTTCTCTCATCTTCTAGATCCTTTTGCTTGTAGTCATCACAGAGCGCCAGATTATTTTGCAGAATCTATAAGGAGTTACGTTGGTTTCTGGGGATGGTCATGTTCCTCTTATATATATTATTTATTGAACATGTGTAAGCCAACAAGTTTTCAAATTTTGGCTGGTGAAGATTGTAGAACTGATTCGAAGGGAATGTATCTCATAACCACAAATGATTCACCACCATATGCAATTGGAAAATATGTCGATCATTTAACTGAATATCCAAAAAATGGACTAAAAATTCATAGTCGCCCAATGACGCCGACAATACAAGACATGGACCATTGGGGAAAACTAGAAGGTCCGTTTAACAATAACAATTCGCCAACACCATATTCACAAGATCCAAATGGTGATAATTGGCCTTACTTTGGAATTTATGGAACCAATGAAATAACTCGTGATATTAATGATAATAATACTCATTATGCTGTCGTTCATGTACAATAAATAAAAATAATATATATATATATATACGAGTATATATATATATATAAGCCTTTCTAGAGAAGAAATTATTCGAAATTTGCCAACAATTAACTAATTAAAATATAATGCTTTCTAGTGCCTAAGCTCTTTGTTAATAAATATACGTGGTAAAAAAATAAAATATGTTTAAAATGAAAAAAAAGTCATGGTAGTTTGATTTTCAGTTGTTATTTATCCCGAAATGCATATGTTTTTCTCTATTTTTGCAAAGAATAATAAAATTAACTCGAAATACCGACGTTATAAATTTTAACTGCAGATATTAACGCTCTTTTAAAACGAACCTTGCGCTTTTTGCTCACTATAGTGTGTCTCAAAAATAACCGGACTTTATAATTAAATCATACAACTTGCAGCGCCATCTATTGCAAATTTACAGCGTTAAAAAGATGGCGCTGCATGTTGTATGATTTAAAAATAAGTCCGGTTATTTTTCGAACACACTGTGTATGTATCAGTTTGCCCATAACAGAAAGAAATCTGAAGCATCGAAAAACTGTTGCATTAGGTTATTCAGAGAATATCGGACATGTACTGTGGAATCCATACAAATCGAAACTGATCGAAGACGTATCTTTTGCCATCTTAAAAAAACTCGTTTATACCTGATTTATAAGAGCCTATGCTTTTCTAGTAATTATCCCTCGCGCAATTTTATCAAAAACATAATTCTTCCCATGTCAAAAAAGAATTTATTGTGCCTAATTCAATTAAATTCTCACCTAAAAACGAATTCTTCCATCCTGCGCCGCAATTTTCAAACTTTCCTCCCTCACACAGATTGGAAACCGTAGTTGGAAGCAGACTTGAATACAGGGAAACCCTATTTTATTCAAAAATTCTGCTGCCGCCAATAATATTAGGTGTATAAGCTTAAATCCGCTGTTTTTTAGTCAAAAAAATATCTGTTTTTTTTTTCATTGAAAGCAAAAACAAATTTATTCAAAGTACTTGCCCTCGCTAGGTACACATTTTTCCCATCTCTCGGGTAATTTGTAGATACCGCGCCAAAAAAATTCCGTCTCTTTCGAGGCAAACCCCTTATCAAGCCTTTCTCGGACGTCTCCGTAAGAATCGAAGTGCTGCTCAGAGAGCGCGTGACCATCGACAAAAACAGGTGGTTGTCGGAAGGGGCCAGGTCTGGTGAATAAGCGGGGTGGGGTAGCACCTCCCAGTTGAGTGTCTCCAAGTAGTTTCGGACCATTTTCGACGTGTGCGATGGTGCGTTGTCGTGGAGGAAAATCAGCTTGTTATGTCTTTGTTGATAATCCGTCCTTTTTTCACGGAGAGCACGGTGCAATTTGATCAGTTGTTGGTGGTAGCGGTGGGCATTGACAATTTCACCAGGTTTCAACATCTCATAGTAGACGATACCCTGTTGATCCCACCAATCGCACAGCATTGTCTTCCGTCCGAAGCGATTTGGTATTGGAGAAGATGTTGATGGTTGGCCGGGATCATCCCACAATTTATTGCATTTAGAATTCTCGAAATATATCCACTTTTCATCGCCTGTCACAATCCGATGCAGGAACGACTTTCTTTTTTGTCTGGCGAGCAAGATTTCGCATGTGTTTTGGCGTCGCTCCATCTGCCTATCGTTCAATTCATGAGGCACCCATTTTCCGAGCTTTTCAATCTTCCCCATGGCATGCAGACGCATGGAAATGGCTGGTTGAGTAGCACCCAATTGCTCCGTGAGCATTTTTTGCGATTGGGTATCGTCTTTTTCACGCTCTTATCCCACAAGTCAAAATTGCCGTCTTTGAATCGAAGAAACCAATATTGGCACGTTGTTTCCGATAAAGCACTATCACCATAGGCCTCCATAAGCGTTCGATGCGATTCGGCAGCCGATTTCTTCAAATTAAAGCGGAAAATCAGAGCTTCCTACATATGCTCCTTTTCTGGCACAAAACTACATATGATTACCAAAGGAAAAATGTATGTTGTTGTACGAAATTGCTGACAATGTGCACTGATTAATGTTGACAGATGTCAAACTCATAAAAAAAGTATGGCGTGGTCAAAAACAACACACTAATAATGCTGCAGCCACCGTATTCCCCAGATCTGGCCCCTATGACTTTTTCTTGTTCCCGAAACTGAAGAGCCCCATGAAAGGACGATGCTACGCTACGATTGAGGAGATAAAGACGGCATCGAAAGAGAAGCTGAACAAAATCAGAAAAAATGATTTTTTGAAGTGCTTCGAGGATTGGAAAAAACTTTGGCACAAGTGTATAATATCTGGTGGGGATTACTTTGAAGGGGACAATATAAATATTCATGAATAAATAAATAATTTTTGAAAAAACACAAAATTTGCGATACTTTTTGAACAGACCTCGTATATATAACTATTAGCGGAAATGTCAAAATAATTAACACACAACCACTGTAACCGTAATAAAAAAAATTCTTACTTATAACCAAAATTCTTTTGTCTTTTTTATACACTCACACAACATAGGAAATAGAATGGGATACATAAAAGACCATCACAATTCTAAGAAATTAATCTCGTTTTCTGTACTTGAATATACATTTTTTGTCAAAAAAATACATTATTACCATTAATCGCTTATTTATAAATATATTTATTAGAATTTGTTTATCCAAAACTTACATAATAACTATTGTAATTACACAATCAGTTTTTGAACTATTGTACTTTCAACACTGCACTTTATAAAAGCCACACACTAACTGTAGTACACAAGCGCATTTAATTTGCCGGATGGCTTTTTGACTTACCCTTTGCGGCATAGAATTTGCGGACAATCGAAAAACCAGTGTTGCACAGAAATTTTATTTGTTTTAAATGTTACAAATTGTTCTGTTTTTAATTAATAGGAACATAAAATTTAAAAGAAAAAAAAATACGGGAAAACTTATTATTACTTAATTAATTGGTTCGATTTTGTTATTTGTAGTGGCAATGATTTAAAAGTACTCGTAATTGGTGAACATTATTTTAATTATTCGAAGTGGTATAAAAAACATCTCACCATACATATTTAGGTATAAAAAAGATGCGACATTTTCAGCTCCGCCATGCATCAAAGGGTTAACAAGCCAATGGATTGAATTATTGTGAACTAAATAACATTTGAAGGGTTAGAACAGATTTTTTATTTGATATACTTGTTTTTTGTTAAATTAAATTAAATTGCAGATTAAATTTTTTTTAATTAGAAACAAATTATTTTACAACTTTAAATATAAATTATTCGCAAAGCCAAGAATACAATTTTATAATACACCGAATTATCTTTTTGCACGAATTTTTTTTATACGAATTTGATTTAACACGAGTTAAAACGAAAAAAAATTCTCTTTTTACAAGAATTATTTTGTTTTAACACGATTTTCAATATTCTATGAACGTTTTTATGAATTTTTCCGAGAATTTTTCTGATGAATTTGTTTCATTCTCACTCCTCACAAATACGCATTGTAACTTCGCGTTAAACTTTTCACAAATCAGTTAGATTACGAGGGTCATTCTACAAGTACTTAGCCTACAAAAGAAAAACGAAAATTTTGGAAAGGTGGCAATTTATTTTTCCACATAATCTCCTTCAAGCTCGATACACTTGGCCCAGCGATGCTCTAACTTTTTTAACCCGTCCAAAAAATACATTTTCTCGAGGGAAGCAAAATAGGCCTCCGTGGTGACGATGACCTCCTCATTCGACCCAAATCTATTCCCGGCGAGTGATTTTTTCAGGTTTGGAAACAAAAAGTAGTCACAGGAGGCCAAATCTGGAGAGTACGGTGGATGGGGCAGCAATTCGTAGCGCAATTCGACCAATTTGGCCATGGCGACGGCGGAGGTGTGAGCCGGCGCGTTGTCGTGGTGGAACAGCACTTTTTTCTTCGCAAAGCGCGGCCGCTTTTTCTTCAATTCGACGTCAAATCGGCCCAATAAGTCAGCATAGTAGCGCCCCGTGATTGTTTTACACTTCTCGAGGTAATCGATGTGGATCACACCTTGTGAATCCCAGAAAACGGTGGCCATCACTTTTCCGGCCGATCGAACAGTCTTCGCCTTCTTCGGAGCACGTTCGCCGGGTGAAGTCCACTGTTTCGACTGTTCCTGAGTCTCTGGTGTGTACCAGTGAATCCATGTTTCGTCGACGGTAACGAAACGACGCAAGAACTCTGCTGGATTGCGCTGAAACAGCGCCAAACACGTCGCCGATGTGGTCTCACGATTGCGCTTGTTTTCCGGTGTGAACAAACGCGGCACCCATCGCGCCGACAGCTTTCTCATGCCCAGTTCTTCGTGTAGAATATGATGCACCGTTCCTACTGCGATGCCCACAGTCTCAGCTATCTCGTGAACCTTCAATCGACGGTCTGCCAACACGAGATCATGGACTTTTTTTAACGTTTTCCTCCGTAGCAGCCGTTTTCGGGGCACCTGGGCGTGGCTCATCAAAAACCGACGTGCGGCCACGAACAAACTCTTGACAGTCGCCATCGAAGGAGAAGAGTCACCATACACAGCATCCAAGCGATCTTTGATTTCGCTGCGCGTTTACCCTTCCAAAAACAAGAATCTAATCACCGAACGATATTGTTCTTTTTCCATTTTTGTGCAACCGACCGACACGCTCGCTTTCAAAGGCTCTCAAAACAAAACTAATGAAGGGAATCGACTGAAACTTTGACAGTAGGCTATTAAAAGAATGTACTGCACGATGGTAAATTTTTTTTGTTACAGCAGTTTCATCGGGCGGTGAGGCTAAGTACTTGTTGAATGACCCTCGTATGTCGATTATATGAGTACCGAATTATGCGTAGGGTAAAGACGTAATGTATTTTTTACGCAATTTAGTTTAGTTTTGAGAGTTGAAAAAAAAACGTTTAGTTGATGTGAATATTTTAAAAATTGTAAGTAAAATAAAGTTAGTGCTCGTATAGATTAATTAACTCAATAACAGGTAAGTTTTAAATAATTTTCAAATCTTTGCATTATTAATATGAAAAATATTATTGGTAGCCTTAACACAATGTCAAATAATTTACGTGTAATAAAAACGAAGAAGAAGACGATCAGTTTAGATACTAAAATTAAAATTTTAGATTAACTTGCAACAGGACAAGGTGCAACAGCTGTCGGAAAGCATTTTGGTATTCATGAAGCTACCATAAGAACGTCTTTCATAATAGATGTTGGCAAAGAGAAGATGGAAAAAGCTTTGGTAATGTGGATTGAAGATAAATAACAAAAAAGAATACCAGTAGATGGAATTACTATCAAGCAAACAGCATTAAGAATCTATAAACGTATTAAAGAAGTTGAGCCAGGCACTTCATCTCAGTCAAAACAACCTGAATTTTCTGCAAGTACAGGTTGGATGACAAGTTTTCTTAAACGACATGCTCTCCATAATATAAAAAATAAGCGAGAAACTGCGTGTGCAGATAAATTGGCTGCCAAAGAATTTCCTAAAAAACTTAGAAAAATTATTGCAGATGGAGGATACACCCCAGATCAAGTTTGGAATGTAGATGAAAGTGGCTTTTTTTGGGAAGAGAATGCCTAGGAGAACTTATGTTCTGCAAAATCGCAGAAAACTGCCGGTGGTTTTAAAGTAGCAAAGGATCGTGTAACACTGTTGTTTGGTTCCAATGCTTCAGGAGCAAAATTTAAACGTGAACTGAAATCATTAATGGAAACTTACAGGGATCTTTATAACGGTTTATCACGTAAACAAACACAACCTTTAATGACTGATTTCCTTCTAAAAGCTATTGAATTATCAACACAGGAGAATAGAGATGATAATACAGAAATATTTTCACGCAAACGTATAGTCTTACACAAACGTATGCGTTTATTGTCAGAACGTAAAAGATAATATCTGAAATTTATATTAATAAATTTCATATATTATGTTCTTTTTTTTCAAAGTATAATTTATTTTTTATAATATATTTAATGAATTAAAATGTATAAGCACGAAATAAATTCTTAAGTGAACTTTATCAAGATTTTTTTAATATTGTTTATTGTACTTTTCAGTTGCTTTTTTAGGTCTGGAACCAATCTACTATTCTTCTATTTAGCCAATATCTTTTTTTACACGATTTTTTTTTTGGACGAATTTTTTTGGAACGTATCTATCGTGTAAATTTTTATTTCTGTATTATTTATTTGTACGACTAGAAATAGTTTTTTTTTATATACCAGCTAATTATTGCGATTCGTTAAGTTTTTCAAATATTTCTAATAGTGAAAAAAATTATTTCCTTTATATTAAATAGTTTGGTTTTTTTTTGAAGAAAAAAAAATAATGTGGCTTTTAGGAAAAAGATGAGAGCATAAATAATATTAAATTAAAATATTCATAAAATATCTTTTTTTTTTTAAATAAAGCAATATTAACTTCCGTAAAATACATTTATTTAAAAATTCATTCTATTTTCTTTTATTATTAAATAATTTCATTTATAATTGTCATCATTCCTTATTTATCTACAATATATAAAGCGAAGCCCATAACTTATAAATTATATTCAAAATGAAGTGCAATTTTAAACTTGAAAACTTTTCCAAGGTAAAAGTGTGAAAAAACTCTGCATACCAATTTTTCGATAACAAAAACAAAATAGCATCTAAAAGAAAAAATACTCAAAGAACTAAGCACATATTAAATATAAAACAGAAAAATGCCATTTCTGATAATTTAATCAAATGAATTTATAATTTTATAGATATAAGGTATTCATTTTCATTTTCCGGTATATTCCATTAATAATCTAATAATAATTTTTAATTGTTAATAAGTATTTATAGTTGCACAATAAAATGGGTTTATTCAATTGTAAAGTAGTGCTTAATGGTGGTTAATATGAATATAATGACAACGGACTTTATTCTATTTGTTTACATTTTTAATTTACGTAAGTTGACTTTATTAATTTTATTTTTAGTAACCAAACAAATCAAATTCAAATAAATTCTTTGAAAAATAAATTCACAAATTAAAATAAAATTGGTGAAATTATTTTAACGGATTTTAAATACTTTCAGTTAAGTTGGGAGTAAAGCCGGCCACTACTTGTGAAGATGATGTTGTTACAGGAATTATTTTACCAAATGGGGACAGTATACCCAGATATGTTAATGCAAGCGAACCATCCGATAATAGATTTGCTTGGAATATTGAAAACGATGTGAAATTTGAATTCTATTCAAAGTATATTTTTTCTTATTTAAAATTTCTTACCTAAAATCTTTGGTATATATTTTTGCATATTTCTTTGCTAGACAAAATACCGGAATACCAATAATATTCTCGAATAAGAAACGTCTATGGAATAATATTGAAATTTTTAATAATTCATTAGAAACTAAAATAATCATACACGGTTGGCAATCAAAAACAACATCTGAAATTGTACAACGTATCAAAGTTGAATATTTAAAAAGTCGTCCACTAAATATTATTGGTAGGTTAAATTGATTTGCCTTTTGCAAAATTCAATAATAATAGAAATATATTCGAAAACAAAAAACAGCTGTTAATTGGGAAAAGATTGCTGCAAATTATTTTTATTGTTCACCAGCTAGAGATACAGTTCTAGTTGGTAAGGCACTAGCCGAGTTCATAGACTTTCTTATTGTGAAAAAACGTGCTAATCCCAAACATATTCATATAATTGGACATAGTTTAGGTTCACATGTTGCAGGTAACGCCGGTTCATTTATGAAAGCTGGAAAAATAGGAAGGATTACAGGTAAAATTTTTCTAAGATATTTTAACTTAAAGCTTGCTTAATTTTTCATTTTGATTTTAAACCAGGTTTAGATCCGGCAAAACCAGGTTTCAGTAACACTGACGATAATGCTTACAAACTTGATAATACCGATGCTGAATTAGTTGATGTTATACATACCAGTGCCGGTTTTGTATCTTTTATAAAACCTCTTGGTGATATTGATTTTTATCCAAATAATGGACGATTTCAGCCTGGCTGTCCGAATGTTGTTATATTTGCTGGTAATAAATTAATCTTTATTAAAATAATTGGAATTATTTCTAATGATATCAAATCAGGTGCATGTAGTCATAAAAAAGCACATGAGTACTTTGCGGAATCAATTAATACGAGAATAGGATTTTATGCATATAAATGTGATTCTTGGGAAGATTTCGAAGAAAAAAATTGTGATTTTGATGATCCAATACTTATGGGTGACTGGATTCCATGGAGTGCAAGAGGAAAATATTATTTACGAACAAAGTTATCACCACCCTATGCAATGGGCTATGAATAAATGTTTGATTAAAAATTTGGACTCAATATATAGTTATTATTAAGACTTTTTTGTTTTTAAAACGGATCGGCACTAATATCAATTTAAATTGTTTATTTTAAAATTAATTAATAAATAAAATTTAAATATTGTGATATATTCTAAAGTTATATACATATATGTAAATAAAATTAAAAATAGCCCTATAAATAAATTATAATAAATGAATATACGAAAATATTATGAGTTACGAGTATATGATCAATGGTAGGCATGGACAACTTAGTTACAAACACATCGACAACACAATAATATGTTATTATGATTTCAGTACAAAAAAAAGCATTTAATTAACTTAGAAGTATATGTAGGACTAACAGACAAATACTACTGAGTTAGATTGGGAATTGGTTTTAGCTCAGACCAGCTTGTTTCAGCCTCTCCATTTTCAAGTACATCTTCGGGTTTGGGTAGTACTTCAAATGCACGGAATCCATCAACATCATCCAATTCTTTGCATGAAAATTTCGCAGCTAACGTTGCACGACCAGCATAAGGTGGAGTATACTTAAATGTTGAGGCGGCTGTTCCCCCTATAGGTATCTCAGCAATCTGCAAATGATAATTGATTGTTAATTAAGACTCTAAAATTTATATAAGTACAATATCAATATCACCTTAAAGAGTAGTGGCTTATCAATTCCGGGACCTTCAATTTGAAACACACCCTTATGCAATGGTAATGGCAGAGGATTTGTTAGACGAACAATAATGTCGACTTTCTGTTGAGATACCACTTTATCTTGTTGGATAGTTATTTTTATGTCGGGCTTTCTAACTCGAAAATCGTCTTGAGCGAAATATTCATACGTGGTATCCTTTACTCTGGCAAAACAGGACACATTAAAAGCAGCCTGATCCAAAAGCTTTTTATAATAATCATCGAAAGTAACTTCTAGTTTAATGTATTTATCATCTTGCGGTTCAATTTCTTCATTGAATATGATTTTCTTAACCGGTTCTCTATTATTGCCCGTATAAAGTATAGTATCGACATTGAGTGTTCCAGAAACGCGATGCTTGCGCGTTTCAGATTTATTTCGTACTAAAAGATTTACATTGAAAGGTTCGCCAATCTTTATATCGTCCAATAGTTCAAAGTCGAAATAAATTTCATTGAAGTTCTCATTCAAATAGTATCTACTGAATGCACTGTTTGCTTGTCGAAGTGCTTTAAGCATAGTGTCACGTTCTTCATCAGTTTTTTCAGCGAATTTATACGTACTTGTTATATCTTCCCGTTGCCATTTACCTACAGCTTTTGTGCTTATAAAATGACCAATACCATATATATCTTTCCGAAGCAGCTTCATTGGTTGATACAATCCCGTATACCGCCAAAATACTTTGTCAGCATTCACTTCCGAATACAAGAAATTTGTATCGTATGGACGTAAAATCTCTCCCAATTTAATAGCAACTACTGAAGCTGGGCCACATCTGTACATGCCATCGGATACCTCTTGAGGTGTAGAATCAACTGCCTGCCAACCACCATACGTTCCTGTCTGGCTAACTCCCAAATCTGGTCGATCCATCCATAATTCATTCCAAACGTGATAGTTCCAAATGGAATCAGTATTCATTTCTTCCATAACTTTACCTTTTTCGTCAACAAAATAATCGACTGTTAGAGAAGCCTGGGTATCATGTGCAGATGAATAATTCGTAACTACACGGCAAGGTATTCCAACTGCTCGAGCAACTAATAAAAACAGTCATCATCAATATAAAAAAAAATGTATAATTCTCTTCAATACAACTTACTGGTAAGCAAAACACCAGAAAATATCCAACATTGACCATATTTAACTGGTTTTTGTGTTTTATAGAATTTCTGGAGGATCTCAACAGAACCAAGCCATTTTGTTGGAGCTGTTCCGCCAGAAAAATCAGTTGACCAATTACCAAGAACTGCACCATCATCATCCGGTGAGTTAACAGCAGCCGAAAGTGCTCTAGCCACTCTAACAGGGTCACCTCGATAAGGAGCAGAAACTTTTCCAATTTTCGAAAGTAAAAGAAGTGAACATTCAAGAATATCTTTTTCGAATTGACCTATTTTCCAAATAGATGGACGTAGCCGATTGTAAGAGCCTCTCCATATCAGTGTTGTATCAGACAGAACATATTCTTCTCGAAGTTCTTCATCTGATTTCATACCATATAAAAAGATTTTCGGTTAAAATTCTTCTAAACAGTGAATATAAACAACTTACCTTTCATAAATACCTGATCATCACGACACCATGGATTATAAAGTATTAAAACTGTTCCCACAAAAGAAAAGCTTTTTCCACTTTCTTCGTCCATCAATTTAGTATCAATATCCATTTTCCATTGTGTCACTGAACACGTAACCGATGGTTTAATTAATACGGTCATAAGGTTACCTTGTATTGATAAAATGCCTGCACCCCATTCGAGCGGATCACCCAAATCTTCATATTGATTGCTAACAGCCAGAGGCACAAGAGTGCCTTGTCTATGATTTGGTTTTTCATCATCGGCAACCGTAAATATAAAACTTAAAGCATCTTTGGCTCGATTGAAAGGTCGATCAAATTCGATTTTTATTTGAAATTGTTGACCTCGACGAACAATCAATTTAGTATCCGAAGAAGCGAAACGATTCGTACGATGGTGTTTTGAATTCGCTTTTAAACAAGGGTCCACACTCTTGACACTGATAATTCCAGCCGATACCGAATCTAAATTTATTATAATTAAAATAATTGAATAATAAATATTACTTGAAAAATGATAATAAATACTTGGAATTTCTAGAATCATTTTACTTAATGCGAAAAATAAATATAGAATGGAAGATAGCAAAATTATTTATTTAAACAAAATTGGAAAAAAAAACCATACACCATCTGGACATGTACAAAATGATGTGTGCAAAACCACAATTATTTCTTAACTCATATTTGCATGATGGAATCTTAAAATAAATCTACAATTGTTCATCTACATTTAATGTACACTTGTGCATCGAGGACCAACCTAATTTAATTTCCAGTAAATCCACAACAATTCGTTTCTCAAATTGAGTGTGTATACTCGAGGCACAAGTGTATATTTAGTCATCGATTACTTAGTATCCAAAGAATGCCAATATTATAATTAAATTTTTCATATGAACAATATCATTGCTATTCGTAACTTTACATACACTTCGTCTCTAAATATTTCTAATAGTGTAATTATTATTTCTTGCATGCAATGGATTTTGTGTAACAAATTTGTTCAAAGTCATGCATAAAAATTTCTATTCTTAAAGGCATAGTGTGATCGGAATTATAAAAAAAAATTCCCTCAATCAATTTATTTGATTTTGTTCGCTTTTTATTCAAGTTTTATTTTCTATCAAACGGATAGTAAAACATAATGTTACTGTAACATAATCTACATTAATTTATCGTAATAACTGATTATGAACATATTTTAAAAGAAATAATAGAACAAAAATATTTCTTAAGAATTTTCAATAATATAATAAATAATTACTCATTATTGAATTAAGAGTATGTTCAAAATTATTTTCACACTATTTTTAGTTTACGATATTTAATATATTGAGTCATTATTTATGTCTCTTAGTCAATCAGTCTTCATATTAATTTTGAATAAAACCCATTATAAAACTTCGTCATGAGAATTTGTGGCAGTTTCAAGTTTTTGTGTGGTTGTTGGGAGTTACCAGTTTCATTACTAGATCAGTTAGAGTTTCTTAAATTTTTTGAGGCATGTTAGTATCTTTGATCAGGTTAAAAAGAGGACTTGGAGATGACCTTTTTGTATCTAAGAGCTTCACAATAAAATGAACCCTAGTCACAAGGAAATTCCGAGTTTACTGACACTCGGTCCAATGTATGTGGAAAAAGTTAGAAGAACGCCACAATATTGGCAGATAGGACGTCTATAACTTAGTTTCCAAAAAGAAAAAAAATTTAGGGAACGATTTTGAGTAGACTGGATTTTTAGTAGTGGCCTAACGTAATGCTGAAAAGGTCTCACTATTTAGCCAGTCTGAATTTCTACGTATGGCTGAGAATCTTATCACTGTAAAATGAAAATATATCTTTTCTTTTATTGTAATATATATAATATTTTTGGTAAAATCTATTTTTAAAAATAAGAAAAAATTATGTTAAAAAAAAAAAATTATATTCAGTTAGTATATGTACAAATCGCTTATTAGATATTCGAATACAAATAAAAGAAAATAGCTGAACTATAGACAAAAAAAAATAATTCTGCAAGTCTAAATTCGCAATAAATTGTTACTACGAGTATTTAAGTAATTTGATTTTGCAAGTAAAAATAAGCTCATTTTCAAAGGGAAATCTGCCAAATAGTTACAATGGACAATAGACAGAATGACACAATTTCATCAAGAAGTTCATTTAAATTTTGATCATAACTTAAACACATTTTGTGACCAGAATTTATTGATGTAATCGAAATTGAAATAATTTGTAATTCCATTAAGATACTCGTAGTAGAGTATGTCCCATACAGTAAATTATACAATTACACTACGAATATTGGAATAAAATGTTGAGAAACAGAATTTTTAACCAAATGGTTGTATGAATTTTCGGCTAAATTTATTCGATTTAAAAATTGCTACGTTTTTTTTTCAATTAAATGTATTTATATAAGTCTGTATATATATTCTAAGATAAAACCGAAAATATATGTTTGAAAGCTACAACATTAATAAAAATACCTTCTGAACTCTTATCCGAAAAAAATTTATTTCGAAAAATGATGATGACCTTTACTTTTCCTTAATCATATCTCCTCTATAAAATTTTTACAATATTATTAGTCATGAGTTATGTTTAGTTGCGTATAATTAAATTCTCAGAATTTAAAATCAAAATCTTTTTAATGATGAATGAATACTGGATTCGACAATGAAACAATTTTTAAAATTTTAGTTGCTTTTGACTATTAAGTGTAAAAAAAATGCATTTTTTTTCATGTACCATCAAATATTAAACCGTCTTCTACTGGACTAGTAAAAATGTTTTTAAAAAAAAAAAACTTATTTTTAGCGACACTCACAATGTCTGCGTCTAGTACGCAGTAATTCTGAATTCGAATCCAGCTAGTAACAGAGCCGAAGGACGCCGTTTAGTTGTCGTCAAATGGGCTTAGTTGTTATAGCGCAAAGAATTTATAATTAAGGATAAAGATTATTAGAATATAGTTTTAAAAAAAAAATACACATACAAAATACAGAAAAAATTATCAAAATCTTTAAAAATTAAAATAAAATTTGTAAATTTCAAAAATTTCAACAAAACAAGTTCAAAAGTTAAAACTTGTGAAGTTAAAAAAATTTGCAATCCTAGCTAATAAAATTTCAAAAAGATATTTTTTCTCCTTTTTTTAAAAGATAATAAACTAAAAAGTATTAAATTTTAGAAGGAAAATAAAATCTCGAATTTCGGTCATTATAAAGTACAAGTGAAAATAATTGATTTCGGGAAATTTTGAGTTCGAAATATTTCTTTTCGATTACTTTAAAGAATTCCAGAATTAAAATGAAATTTAGAACTTTCATCGAAAGCTGAACTCACTCAATTAAACGGGCACATGTCTTGTATGTGCAAACAAACAAACAAGTAAAAATCTGGTTTAAATATAATTTTAAACATTCCGTTGGTAAGGTCCATAAAAAGCGTCACGGCCGTAACGTTTTTTGACAACTATATGTTACATGTGGCAAAGCATAATTATTTTGTTAAGCAAAACATGATAAAAGCAAGAGTCCTTTTCGTGAAATCATTTTGGGTTAGTTGGCATTCGCTTGGTATGTGCGAGATTGCAACCTGAACGGTACATGATTGGCAGATGAGGGTGGCATCCAAAAACTTGATGAACCACCAATAACTTCAAGGGTGGGCAGACTATCACTGAATATTACTATGTATGTGCTATTGCAAATATTATTTAACATCTTTACTGCTATTCTAATAGGCCCATAATTCGCCATGGAAATGGGAACTGTGAGGTAGAAAAATCCTGTAATAAATCCGCTGTTTGGTCATAGATGGCGTGAGTGAGCGTATTAAGCTACCATAGACACGCCATACTTTTTTTATGAGTTTGACATCTGTCAACATTGATCAGTGCACATTGTCAGCAATTTCGTACAACAACACACATTTTTCATTTGGTAATCATATCTAGTTTTTGTCAGAAAAAGAGCATATGCGGGAAGCTCTGATTTTCTGCTTCAATTTGAAGAAATCGGCTGTCGAATCGCATCGAATGGTTATGGAGGCTATGGTGACAGTGCTTTATCAGAAACAACGTGCCGAGTTTGGAGTTGTCGGTTCAAAGACAGTAATTTTGACTTGTGGGACAAAAATCGTGAAAATCGGCCTAGAATTGTAAGTTTTTTTGGACGAAAACGATACTCAATCGGAAAAAATGCTCGCGGAGCAGTTGGGTGTTACTCAACCAGACATTTTCATGCGTCTGCGTGCCATGGGGAAGATTGAAAATATCGGAAAATAGGTGCCGCATGAATTGAACGATATGCAGATGGAGCGACGCCAAAACACATGGGAAATCTTGCTCGCCAGACAAGTCGTTCCTGCATCGGATTGTATTTAGGATTCTCGAAATATATCCACTTGTGACAGTGGATATATTTCGAGAATCCTAAACGCAAGAAATCGTGGATTGATCCCGGCCAACCATAAACATCTTCCCCAAAACCAAATCGCTTCGGAAGGAAGACGATGCTGTGCGATTGGTGGGATCAGCAGGATGTCGTCTACTATGAGATGTTGAAACCTGGGTCAATGCCCATCGCTACTATAAACAACTGATCAAATTGCACCGTGCTCTACGTGAAAAAAGGACGGATTATCAACAAAGACATGACAAGCTAATTTTGCTCCACGACAACGCACCATCGCACACGTCAAAAATGGTCCGAAATTACTTGGAGACACTCAACTGGGAGATGCTACCCCACCCAGTTTATTCACCAGACCTGGCTCGTTCCGACTTCCACCTGTTTTCGTCGATGGGCCAAGTGCTGCTCGCTGAGCAGCACTTCGATTCTTACGAAGACGTCCGAAAATGGCTTGATAAGGTGCTTGCCTCGAAAGAGAAGGAATTTTTTTGGCGTGGTATCCACAAATTGCCCGAGAGATGGGAAAAATGTGTAGCTAGCGAGGGCAACTACTTTAAATAAATATGCTTTTGCTTTCTATGAAGAAAAAAATGTGTGTTTTAAGCTTATACACCTGGTAGTTCACGATGAACATCACCAATGACTTCAAACGATGTGGTGCGCTTCATCCATGAAAAAAAGTTAGGCTTTATCAAGTTCATCTTACTATGCTAGGAAGAGATTCCTGTTTGCCTTTTTGAATCCGCTTAGTAACAACAGGCACTCTCAACTCAGCTCTCAATCAAGCTTTCCATGGTGGGAGCTTGCTTGACAGGAGAGGGGGGGTTAAAGAGTAAAGTATGAATGGATGAACCTCTTTTAAGTTCAGATATCATTAAGGAAATTGAAGATACATTTTATTTTGAATTGGTGATGGAAATTATTGTGTTAAGCAAATTATGTAGGGGATAACTAAAGTTTTAATAAAAGAGCTTTATATGAGATTTGTGAATTTTCTTTACTTTCTTGAAGCCCTAATTTATCAAAAATGTCTTTTTATCAATTTAAAAAATGCTACAATAAAACAATACTCGTATATTAAAAATAAATTTATAAAATAATCAGTAATTTTTCATTTTTTTTGTTGAGAGAGTACGATGAGTACTTTTGGTTTTGAGATTAAGAATTTTACAAGTTTCACTTAATCTTATCAAAATACTTACATATAATTTTTCTATGTCTGCACCCACACATAAACATAATTAAGAGAAGATTTTTTTTGGAAATTTGTTTAACGATATAAAAAGTATATATTTTGGATTAAATGATTTGTTTTCATTGTAATTTTGATTCATAAAATTATTCATTAAACTGCACAGCATAGAATAAAATCTAAAATAATAAAGCCAAAAATTGCCCATTTTTTATTATAATACTTTAATAATATTATCGTTTCTACGAAAAACTAAATAATAGATTTTTCTTAACTTTATGGAATAAATTCAGTTACTAAGTAAATTTGTTGATTAAAAGCATAAAATTTTTAGTTCTTTGTTATAAAATAATTGAGAAAAAATATTGTACAAATGGGCATGCTCATACATCCCACTCTTGGTAGGTGCAAATATAGTATTTTCCAGTTGCCAACAACCTTACCCAAAACTTAATCAAATAAAATGTGTTCGATTATATATTTAATGTTAATATTTCCCATTTTTTGGTTTCTACAAATAATGTTTGTTTGTGTTTTTTTTTGTTTAAAAAATTGCATGGCGGAAGTTAGATGACTATTTTAGATTATTCATATTGACTATTGAAGTAATTTCGCTTTAAAAGGAAAATTCGCAATTCCTTCTTCGATTTCTAATCCACCTCCGTAATAAAAAGCATCCCACACCATGTAAAGCACACTCTAAAGTTTTCTATTGAACTAAGAGTATGCATTAGATAATAATTAAGCTAAGAATATAATGGTACAGTCAAAATAGACCGACTGAAAAAATGTTTAAGTGGTAGTACGAATACTATTCAAGCTATGAGAAGGGAAATGGCATTTTTTTTAAATATTTATTTAAAAAAAGCTTTGATTTCCAACATGGTCAAATAGTCAAAATATTCATAAGTATTTCTTTGAATTTTTCAAGTGATGAAAAGCAATTTGTATGTTCAATTGTACGTCACTTTTTGTCAATTTATTATTTAATTTAAAAAGAGTTTGTATATAAGAAAATCAGGTATGATGTTAAAGGTATCAATTTTAGGCCTACAAGCTAATAAAAAAAGCTTCAGTCTATGGTACATTCATATTCTCATGAAAAATTAATATCCAAGTTAGCCAGAAACACCACCGAATTGGACAAATTATAATATTGAGAAAAAATATATATATTTTTTATTATAATTTTTGTTCACCTTGAATCGAATAGCATTCGGATGGCTAGTTATAGGCTTAAAATTTAATATAATTGATTAAATATGTTAGATGACTTAAATAATTTTTTTTTTGAAATAAAAATGTATGAGATTCTTTAAAAAAAATTGTTTGTTCATGTATGAGACCCATTAAAAAAAATCTCTTTCCATATTAATAACTACTTTAAGCTTTGGTATATTTTAAAAGTAGCAATGAATCAATTTTGTTTTAAAGAAACAATTTTAAGTAAAATATCTTTTGATGCATACTTTATTTCTCATTTTATATTGATTCACTTTTAAAGCTTTTCAAAACAGCATATATATATACAAAATCTTAATTGAATTTGAATTATTTTTAGAATTATTGATATTCGGTGCATTTAATTTCACTACCAGTTGTTATTTGGTTAATTTTCAAATTAAATAAAATTGGCATTTTACTTTTACAAAAATGTTTAAATAAAAATATTTTATATTTATAATATAATAATTAATTAATATTATCTTAATAACAATGATCATATTATCAACATATTACTTATAATATTTACAAGAAAAACAAATTAAATATTAATTCTTGTAGTTTATGATCGGTTATTAATTATTTTATTCACCCATATATTATGCACCCAAAAAATCAACAAAACCAATATAAAATAGAACAACGGGGAAATGTATTTTTAAAAAATTACACATTGAATGAGGCCATCGTCGTATAGGTGGTGGAATCCTCCTAGCGCGTCTTCGTCCCCATGGATATCCAACATTCTCACCCCACCAATCTCTAACAAAACTCATTTTTTTTAAAAATTCAGTTTTCGTTTATATTGTTTTTTTTTTTTTAACTTTTATCAAATATTCTTATTATGAATATAGTTTTTTCTAATTTATACTATTAAAAATAATGTTTAGTGTTTTTTTTTTATAATTTAATGTCATTTGATACATATATGAGAAAAAAAATTATAACTAAAAATTATCCGAAAACTATACGATCACAATACTAAGCCACCCGTTCTTCTTACTGAGTAAATGAAAACTAAATAAACTATACTATTTTCCCACACATTATATATGCATACATACATGCAGTCATGTTTATAATCATACTTAACTTATTGACAATGGGGCTAAGCTTAAGGCGCAGCTAATATAATATGTTGTTATGTTTGCCTCTTAACGTATCTCGCTCAATAAACAACAACAAAATATATTTAAAAAATTTTAATATTTAAAATTAGCTATAAGAAAATATTCAAAATAATTATTATTATTTAAAATAATTAATTTAGTCTAATACGGTTTTTACTGGTATACGAGTATATACAAGAAAAAAAGAGCTTTAAATTATTTTGCGGAAGAATTTTTCCTTAGAAAATCTTAAATATTTAACTTGATGTTAATAATAAGAATAATACGAGTACAAAGTGTATAAAGCATCATTCAAATATGTTTAGATGCATATCGATAGTATGACTCAATATCCAATATGGCAATAAATTACAGGTGATTTTTTTTTAGTTACGAGATTTTCAACAGAAATTTATTACAAGGAACTTTGGATAAAAATCGTTTTGTATGAATATTTGTATAAGAAATTTGACTTTTTGAATGGAATTGATTATTTTTCAAATTGGTGATTTTCTATCAAATTCTTAACAATGAAATAAGATTGACGGAATTTCCTTCAATGAATCACAGAGAAAACTGCTCAAGGAGGAAACTACCTATTGATAAATTCTTGTATTACGCATCGGATGTCTTGGCAGAAGAATGTGCATTTCTCCCTTTTAAGTCTTGACAAATCAATTAGTTTACACATTTCTCAATTTGGCATTGCCAATGAATATGTAATAATCGATTATTACGTGTATTCTATTTAAAAACAAAATTATTCAATGCATTTTAATAAAATGTAAACATTTTTTTTAACTGACCAATACGGTAAGTGTAAATACATTTATCCATGCATATTATGGGATATTTATGGAGCATCAAAAATTTATTAAAAAATAATTGTAAATCGAACTTTGTACTGAGTTAAATTAGATTTAATTCGGATAAGATTTAGTTTGTTAGTAGAGTTGACTAATCAAAATTCGAGCTCTTACTATTATTATTGCCTTTTTGAAATTTCAAAGAAATATGAAAAATATTCATTTATTTACTAAGAATAAAATATTTAATACATTACAAACATCCCTAAGTGTAAATTAGATACGCCTTTGAGTGCAAGTAGATGAGACTGGATAGTAAAATAATTCAACTGCCTTTATTTTGTTAGCAAATAATCTTAGTTATTATGATGTTAAAATTTTACTTTTTAGTACAAATGTTAATTGAGAGAAAAAGAAAAAAATTGTAATGCCCCAATTTTCGCCAATGAAACTGGCTCCACTGAGAGCTATCTGGTAGCACTTTGGATCTCCCGTTCACATAACTTGTACGTTAGTTCCTCCTAAACGGATGAAGATCATAATGTTTTAAGTGGCATAAAGCATTTTGGAGGGCTCAGGTAGGCTCTTGTGTGGTCAGTCGTTGATTAACATTGTATCTGATGAATAGAGAGTTAAATTCGAATCGTTTTACCCTTTATCATATTTTGAGCTAAGATTCGGGAACGGAAAAGACAATCGGGAGGATGTGTACGCCTTGACCTTCTTGACAGAGTCTAAGTGAAGAGTAGCAAGCTGACAAAATCTCCTCGACCAAAAAAAGCTCGAATAAGCAAATAAAAAATTAAGGTCCATGCTAAACGATTTTTTGAAAGAATTTATGCCACCAGGACAAACTGTCAACCAAATTTTTTTTATACAGAAGTCCTGATAGCCTCAGAAATAGGGCAATTCGTGTCAGAGCAGACATTTCAGACACTTCGATGCTCCATCAAAAAAGTTTTTGTCGTAAAAATAAGATTCAAAATTAAATGAATGATCTCGATTCATTTGACTTTTTTTTATTTCCCAAGATCAAAACTACTTGAAATGACATCATCTTAGTTCTGTCAATTACAATACATTCTAAAGAGTTATAACCGAGGAGCTGAAAGCGATTCCAGTTAAAGCCTTCCAGCACTGCCGAAGAGTGAAACAATGGTTCCGCCAACATATAGTTACCCAAGGGAACTACTTTACAGGGGATAATGTTGAAATATAAAAATAAAATAAAATTGTTTCAAAAAAACAGTATTATTACTTTTCTGCCATACATGTTAGCCTGCGTGCACTTTAGTTATGAATAAATAAATTATAAATTACATAAAACTATAGATTTTTAGTAAAAAAATATATTTAGCCTTGAAAAGAGGACTGGAAAAGAAACTTAGGCGATTATAAAACCGTACGAGAGGTGGATTTCTATTTAGTAAAGAAACGGTGGGTTGTTTGGTAGTATCGACGTACATGGAAGTTAAATGTATGTCACAACATTGACAAATAGCTACAAAAGGACTCCAAAGAGTATAACATTTAAATTTCCATTTCTTTTGACATTATATCCTACAATTTATAATAGTAAAAATCAGATCAGCTCTTATGCACCAGAAAAATGCAAGACGCCATTTTCTTTAGCAGAAAGTATCTGTTAGACGATGTCGACCAAATTGACGTAAGCGAATTTTAATGCGTGGATGCACTTGACACAGCAAATATTCGCACTCAATGGTTATGATTAGCATAAACGCGTGGTATCGCACCGTATAGGTATGAATGCAATGTTATGTATAAAAGAATTCTTTTTTATTTGTTCAATAGTAATTATAACATTTGAATAAAGTCTTGTTAATTAATTTCGAAAACTGTTGATTTTAGAGTATTGCGTATGACAGCTCAAGACGGATACTCGCGTTGACTAAATATGATCTTGAATATGTGCCTTTTTATTTTTTTTAAATAGTCTTTTTTTTTTTAAATTAATACATTAATGTATTTTTGATAATCCTCTTTAAAAAAAAATGTTTATACTCAACTTATAACTGAAGTCTACTGGCAGACTATAGATACAAACGTGTATCGTATGAAAGACCATAGAAGTTTCTCTCATATGTCAGCTGTTACCAAATACTTAACAATGTACAAGAAATACAATCAAAAAAAATTATCTCTCCAACGTATTTATACCAATAGATACTTTGTACGAGTTCTTTTCTTTTCTATTTTTTGTTGTTGTCATGATTGAGTAGTTAACCTTGGCGGACTATTTCTGTTTACAAAGTTAACACTGTAAGATAAATTCATATATGCGTATAACACCTCACATACGACAGTTCCATTATTATTATGTAAATCGAACTTTAATAATTCGTTTTTAATACTTTCTTCTTTTTTTTTTTATTTGTTTACAAATATTTTCATTCATCTATGAATAAATATTCTAGTTTTCTTCCAAGAATTATTACTAGTAATATTCATAGTAATTCAGTTAGTTACGTGCCTAATGGTTGATTTTCAGAATTTACTTAGAATAAATTATTCTATAGAGTAATCTTGCTAAAAATAAAATATTTACTTTAAAAATCAAATTGGTCCATAAAAATTTATATAAATTCATTTACTTATTATTAGATATATTATTATAAAAATTAATAGATATGCAAATGTAATTGTATAAATTCAATTTTAGCGAATAGTAATAAATATTTAAATATAAAATTTTTATTGCAAATAGTGATTATGTCATTTTGTTTATTTTCGCAATTATAACAAAATTAATTTTATTTAAAACAAGTTTCAAACTTTTATACCAAATAGAAATGTTCCATTTTATAAATTGCTTATGACATTTGTAAGAAAATTACAAGAAATCCATTTTTATGGTAAGATATTTGTACATTGGTCAATAAAGTTAACAAAAAAAAAAAAAAGAATTCTAAGAAAATCTGTTTATCCTATTTAAAGATAGCTAATTATTGTAAGTATAAAATAATTAGCTATCTTTAAATGATAATTAAAATATATATAAAATTTACAATTGGAACAAAGGCTTTGATTTTTATAAAATGTATTTTCGCCTAACATCTCTCAATATAGGTATACTTATTAAAAAAGACCTATTATTTTTTTTAATAAGTACTTAGTGATTTTTGGGCCAAAAAAAAAATTATTTTATTGAATCAATAACACCTTTTTTAGGGTGTTATTTTCAAATATATTATACAATAAAAAAAATTGTTGACGATTAATTATGATTGGTTTAGAAATATTTATATTGAAGTAACTAACACTAATTAAACAAAGTACACTTGCTGAATATGTACTTAATAAACTATACTATTCTGTAATATAATTTTTTTTTTAAATATACCTTCCCTTCTGCTTATTCTATTTGTATATGATTATTAACTATCAAGAATAATTAAAATATTCATTAAATTTTTATTTGGAACATAGTCTATAATTTTTTTAATAAGTACTTAGAGATTGTTGAGTAAAAAAAATATTTTTTTTATTGAATCAATAACACCTTTAATGATCTTATAATAAATATATAATTTAAAAAAATTGTTGACGATTAATTTAATCAAATAAAGTTCACTTGTTAAAAATTAACTTAATAAATTGTATATTATTTTGTAACATAAATAAATTGCCATCAATTTAAAATAGATTCAATTATCCTTTTATTGATATAAATTGCCTAATATTATATTCTAATGCTACTGAAAAAAAAATAATTTTTATCTAACAATAATATGACGTAATATAAATTTATTATATACGGATTATATTTTATATGAAAGAGATTCAAATTTCATATAACAGCTGAAGAAAATATCAGTCTACGATCTTGAAATAAATGTTGAACTCTCGAACTGAATAAACTTCAAGTGTCGATGATATCATCATTCTTTTTATACATAATTATGTATAGTATATATATATATATATATATTACTAATATATCGTATATATGTAAAATACAATATTTTCATGTCCAACCGTCTAGTTATTATACTAAATATATTATTTTATTTTTAATTTCTTCACATTTCTCAGGAAATTACGATAAAAGAATTCATAATAATTTCAGGTTAATATATTTCATGTATGCTTTTTTATGCTGAATATTTTATTTATTTTAAATATCTTTGTTGTTATTTTTTTTTAATTGCAATATACATATTTTTTTATTTTATTCGATTAGAAATTGAATTAATATTTACTTATAGATGATGGCCACATTTTCATTGAGCTCATTTGTTTTTCTTTACGTTTCAGGCATGGTGAAAAAAGACATTCGAAACAGCCGCAACTCTTCGTATTTTCCATTTTAAATTCTTTTTCTTTATAAATTCAACTTTAATCGAACACTAAAATAAACTACTTAATATTATAGTTTTGCATTTGAATAAAAATAGACACTGGCAACATTTAAGCTTTGCTTACACAAATTCGTACTTGTTCAATGCTACTGAACGGAAAATATTGTAATAACAAAAACTACCGACAAACAAAAATGACCACTCGCGTCTATCAAAATCACGCTTAGACTGAGCTGCTCGCAATGCTGCAAGCGATTTTATTTCGTAGCAAATTACAGATGTTGCCACTTAGCTCCAAAAGTACCAATTTGAGGTTGGTTATAAATGCGTACTGAAATTATCAATTTCATCTTATAATTGATAAAAAAGCCCCTTTTAAAGACCATTAGCCAAAGAGTAGTAGGTATAATTTAGTGATTTTCTACGAGTATACAAATAAATGAATTAGGGGAAATATTTTGATTGGCATAATGGAAAGAGTTGAAAAATCTTCGAATATGAATCAAAAAGCATAGAGATATGTTACCATTAAGGGAAATCCCCATTGCAAAAAAAAATTTATCAGAGGCATCCAAACCTTAATTAATATGAATATGAATAAGATCGAAGAGTAGTCCCCCAAAAATTCTGATTCATTTCAATAATTTTCAATAGACAAATCAATTCATGAATCTCTTTTTCGTCTCTTTCACAATCTCTTAAAATTATGATTCATTTTATGTACTCATATTCTTACCACATAGTATCTAATGTGTGTAAGTACATTTTTGAATAAAAATTATTTCATTTACGAATTCATCCAAAAATATTGTAACCTTTTTTTGTTTTTTAATTGCTATCAACCATATGGGAAATGGTGTTTCAAATAGAAAAAGGAGCGAAATTTTTTTTGAAGATTATCATAAAAAAAGGATAAAAACTAGGCTATAGTTACATTTATGAACATTACAAATTTAATAGTTACATTTATGAACATTACAAATTTTTGGCTTTATAAAAAAATCATTAATTTATTCTTGTATTCTTAAATAAAGAGAATACTGATACAAATATTTATTTTAGTTAAATTACATTAAAATACGATGTGAATTTTTGATAGTGGCAAAAATTTATAATCACAAATGTATGTTAATATACAACCCTTGTTCTAGACTCATCGACACGAATAGTATACCAATAAATACTTGTAGTTTCACTTGTGTTTCTAGAAAAATGAATTGTTTCGCTATTGTTAAAAAAGAAACATAATTTCTACTATGGCACGTAATCACGTTTTATTTTAAAACTGTTTTTTTTTTGAGTACATAATCTAATTAACCACTTTTAGATTATCTGAATTTAAAAAAATTGAAAACATGTTGAGGAAAATCATATCCAATTATTAAGGGGAAATCTAACTTTATCTTATACACTAATTAATCTACATCCATGATTAAGTAAAGTTTTTGAATAACTACTTCCCATTTAGAACCGTCCAACATTATACCTTACTATCAGTTTGGTGTCTGAACTTCACATTCCATATACCATGGATAATAAAAACCACGAATATTCCAACATTTCTTTTAATAAAGTTGGTGTTCCACAAGATAGTATTATTAGTTCCCAAGGTAACAGCATTTATACTATCAATATTCCTGTGCTGTTAGCCACATATGCCGATGATAGAGCAGTTTTGTCAACTCGTAAAGATCCTTACCTTGCATCAATAATAATTCAACAATACATTCTAAAATTACAAGATTATCATACGAGATGGAGGAAAATTAAGGGAAATAAGAGGAAAAGGAGACAAGTTACTTTTACTCTCTGTAGTAAACCATCTATCCTAATATTCCTGAAATACAGTACTTTACCTGAGAAATTTAAATTGTGCTACTTGGAGATGAAAAGATTGGAAACTTAGCCGACGGTACAGATAATTACTAAGTTAATTTTTCGATAAATAGTTAATTTCTAAATTATATTATAACTCAGCACTGAAATCCATGGACTGGCTGAGTTAAAATTTGCGCATTAACGAAGACTTCAAATTCACATCGACTTCAATTCTTACAATCAAGATCAGTGCGCAAAATTGTCAATGTTTCTTTCTATGAGGGTTGTTCAATAAGTCCTTAGAAAAAGATGGGAAAAAAACTGTTTTTTAAAAAAAAAAATTTTATTTTTCAACATAATCTCCTTTTAGCTCTATACACTTTTCCAACCGTTTTTCCAAAATTTTTACTGTCCAAAAAATAGGATTTCGGAAGTTCTGCAAAATACTCATCCGTTTGAGCAAAGACGTCCTTGTTGGAAGTGAACCGTCGTCCGCCAAGCCATTTCTTCAGATTGGGGAAAAGAAAATAGTCACTCGGGGCCAAATCTGGTGAATAAGCGGGATGCTGCAACAATTCCATTCTCAATTCCACAATTTTGGCCATGGAAACAGCGCAGGTGTGCACACGCGCATTGTCCTGATGCAAAAGGATTTTTTTCTTCTTCAGATGGGGGCGTTTCTCTTAGTCGATAAAAATGATGCCCTGCGAATCCCAAAAGACCGTGGCCATCACCTTGCCGGCCGATGGCACAGTTTTTGCCTTCTTCGGAGCCCGTTCACCCTTGAAAATCCACTGTGATGACTGTCTCTTCGTTCCTGGAGTGTAGTAGTGTATCCAGGTTTCGTCCACAGTGACATATCGACGAAGGAATTCGGCAGGATTGCGATGAAAGAGTGCCAACATAGCCTCAGAGTCCACTACACGATTGCGCTTATTCTCCTCTGAGAGCAAACAAAACAAAAATTGTTTTTTCACAGACAATTTTTCATGCAAAATTGAAGCGACAGTACCTTGTGATATGCCCGTGGCCTCAACTAATTCGCGCACTTTAATTCGCCGATCGTTCAAAATCAGATCGTGGATTTTGTCGATGATTTCAGGAGTAGACACCTCAACTGGGCGTCCTGAACGATGTTCATCTTTTGTGGATGAACGGTCACGTTTAAATTCATTCACCCAATTGTAAACCGTCGCAAACACAGGTGCAGATGTGCCATGAACTGCATCCAACTCGGCTTTGATTTCTTTCGGGCTTAAGCCTTGCAAATGGAGATGTGTGATGACAGCCCTAAACTCGCTTTTTTTCATTGTTATGCACAAATAAATTTCGTTAACTTTAATCGACGATAGAAATTGACCTACGCTATGGATCGAGCTCAACTGACTGTCTCTCATATCCAAAACGGATATCACTTAATCTAGAATTGCTTTTTGAATTGGTTTCCTTCTATTGTAGAGCTCAAAGACCCAACAACTAACTACCCAAGGATTTTAAAACAGTCGAATGTGCAAATTACGTTTGACTAGTTTCATTAGGTAAGCTAGCAATCTCAAGCCACACGTAACATATTTTCGGCAAACATCATAAAGTGACCTTTGGCATATGATATGTCTTAGAGACGTTATTGACAAATAAAAAAAATTATAGACTCAGAAAGTGGTATGGAACCAATAGAACTATTTCGGGAAAAATTTCTTTACAGAGCGAAAGTATAAGAAATCGAAATTATCGATTCAAGACAAAATTGTTTGTATGATTTCAAGAGCTTCAATGTGTAGTAATATACACATTTAAGGTCTTTAAATCAAGAAAGGAGTTCGATAAGGCTGTTATATTATCTCCTATATTATTCAACGACTTCTCCGAAGGATTATATCAACAACATGTTGTCTGTTCAAAAAGTATCGCGAATTTTGTGTTTTTCAAAAATTATTTATTTATTCATGAATGTCTATTTTGTCCCCTTCATAGTAATCCCCACCAGATATTATACACTTGCGCCAACGGTTTTTCCAATCCTCGTAGCACTTCAAAAAATCATTTTTTGTAATCTTGTTCAGCTCCTCCTTCGATGCCGTCTTTATCGCCTCAATCGTAGCGTAGCATCGTCCTTTCATGGAGCTCTTCAGTTTCGGGAACAAGAAAACGTCACATGGTGAATACGGTAGCTGCGGCATTATTAGTGTGTTGTTTTTGGCCAAAAATGGCAAAAGCAAATTTTTTGTTCTTCAACAAATCCGAGCGTTTCTAGTGGATTGCTTCGCGCAACTTGCGCATAACTTGCAGGTAATATTCCTTATTGACCGTTCTACTGTGTGGCAACATAACTCATGATGCACCACGCCCCTGCAATCGAAGAAAACTGTAAGCAAAACCTTCACATTCGACCGAACTTGGCGCTTTTTTCGGTCTTGGCTCGTGCGGCAGCTTCCATTGGGATGATTGAGCTTTGGTTTCCACGTCATAACCATAAACCTATGATTCGTCACCAGTTATGACCCTCTGGAGCAAATTTTGGTCGTCGCGGACAGAGTCCAACAGCTCCTTAGTAATGTTAATGCGATGCTGTGTTTGGTCGAAATTGAGCAAAAATCGAAGACGAGCCAAAACACGTGCAAGCAAAGCAGCTGTCAAAAATTAACTGAACATTCAAAATGGCCGAACTTGTCGGGATAAGTGAGAGACATGAGTACCAACATAACGCCACAAAAAATCGAAAATCGAATATAGGTAACCCGCGGAAATTCAAAATTCGTTATACTTTTTGAACAAACCTCGTATGCTGATGACGCCACTCTTATTGCAGACTGTTTCGATGATCTACACAATATCTTCTCAATAAAGTAAATTTCTCAAGCTATCAATACGGTTTAAGTACATATATTTAAAAAAAAAAAGAGTTCATGATCATAAGTAGAAAATGTACACCATATAATAATGCAGGTCTCAAAATCAACAACAAAAATATAGAGAGAGTGCGCTACTTCAAATACCTTGGCTGCAATTTAAACGACTCATGGGCATCACACAAGGAAATTCGCAGTAGAATGTGACGTGGCGCTACCGCTGATATGTCCATCAACATTATTTTACTCGGTATGAAACACTTCATTCCACATAGAATGAAGATTGTAAGGACAAATAAAAAAGGGTGGTTTGACTCGAATTGCAAAAGGCGATAGGGGAAAAGGAGTTATGCTTCCGGTCTTATAGAGTCAACCGTTCCGGTTGACCCTATACGCTCTTATTCGTAGCGTTAAATTCTTTCACGATCAAAAGAGCAAAAAATACTACAGTGCCCCAAAGGTAATCATCTACCAAAAGAACCAAAAATTCTACCTGCTATTAATGAAACTCCAGTTGTCAGCTCAAAAGAGAAGGCCAATTTGTTCGCGGATCACATTTCCGCATCTTTCTCTCTTCCAGATTTTGCCTTTCCTACGGCTGTAAGGGAAAATTGATTTTCGCACTCGTACTATTGAAAAAGTCATTAGTGATCTTTATACACACAAATCCGCTGTTTCAGATGGCATATCCCCCATAGTTCTGAAGAGGTGTTCTTCTACATTGGCAGAACCATTGCGTACGCTTTTCCACCTATATTTTTCTTCTGGAATTTATTCCCATAAATGAAACAGTATTCAGGCGAGTCCACTTCCTCATCCAATTACCTACCCATTGCACTAACATCCCTTCTTTCTAAGGTCATGGAAACACTGAGAAACTATCAGCTAATGAAATATCTTGAAACAAATAAAACTCCTCATTGATCGTCAATCAATAGATCCACTGGTGTTTTTGCACTTGATATCTCATAGTCATTTGACATAGTTTGGCATCAGGTTCTTTTGTTGAAAATGCGTGCTTATGATATCGACGATTGTCTCCTCAAATGGATTGGAAGCTACCTTCGACCCATTCAGTGCAAGTTGTTTTGAATGAATTTTTCTGAATTACCTTAAACATAAATTAAAAATACACAAATATCATGTGACCACCGAAAACTATTGGATACGCAGGCAAACAAAAAGAAACGATAATCATAACTTCAATCACTAACATATCTGTCATTATATGGTAGTGGTTGATAAACCCTTTAAATACGTGTATATCAAAAATTATTTAAATATATCTACACTAAATATGACCATCAAACATTTATATAATATAAGGTGTAGTAAAAAGTAATCCATTATTTTTCCAATAGATGGCTTTAGGAGTCTGTATCTCCCGTTGTAAAAGTGCGATCGGGTTGCACCAGATGGCGTTAGAAAGATAAGATTTCGTACTAAAGAAAAATAAGATAAATTTGTGATTACTTGACTCAGTATTTTTTTAGCACGCGTCAAAGATGGATACCAACAAAGAGAAAATACGCCATATTTTACAGTTTTTCTTCGATAAAGGCGAAAACGCAAGCCAGGCAGCTGAAAATGTGAATAGTGTTTATGGTCCTGATACTGTAACAGCCAATCATGCGCAATTTTGGTTTCGTCGATTCCGTTCCGGTAATTTTGATGTCAAAGATGCACCACGCTCTGGAAGGCCAATTGTCGAAAATGTCGATAAAATAATGGAAATCGTCGAGTCCGACCGTCACGTAAGCACTGTTTCGATTGTCCAGGAGCTAAACATTGCACCAAAAACCGTTTGGAACCACCTAAATAAGGCTGGATACAAAAAGAAGCTCGATGTATGGGTGCCACACGAGTTATCGGAAAAAAACCTCATGGACCGAATTTCAGGTCGTAGTCAGATCGCGGTCACCCGGCGCAAACGGTGGTCAAGCCAGGATTGACAGCCAGGAAGGTTTTGCTGTTTGTTTGGTGGGACTGGCAGGGAATCATCTACTATGAGCTGCTCCCCTAGGGCCGAACTCTTAATTAGGACCTATACTGTCAACAATTGGACCGTCTGAAAGAAGCAATCGCCCAGAAGCGGCCAACTTTGGCCAATAGGAGAGGAATTGTGTTCCATCAGGACAACGCCAGGCCGCATACATCGATAGTGACTCGCCAGAAGTTCCGGGACCTTGGTTGGAATGTTCTTATGCATCCACCTTATAGTCCGGACCTGGCACCAAGTGATTACCACCTCTTCCTCTCTATGACGAATGATTTTGCAGGTGAAAAATTCGGCTCAAGAGAAGATTGTGAAAATCGACTGTCCCAGTTTTTTGCCAATAAGGACGAGGGTTTCTATGAGAGAGGCATTATGAAATTTGCCTCCAAAATGATAACAAGTTATCGAACAAAACGGTGCATATTTGACCTAAATCTTATCATTCTATCTATGCTAAATAAAACCTTCAATTTAATGCAAAAATAATGGCTTTCTTTTTACTACACCTTATATATAATAGAACAAATTAATAAAGGATGTTTTTTTTTATAAAAGCAGCTTTTTATTTATGAATATATTGTTTATCGTTAAATAATATTCAATAATTTTTTTTTTCAAATAAATTTTTTATAAGTTATAATATTTGATTCGATAAAATATTTGCATAAGTAAACAAATTTATGTAAAAATGTTGTATTCTTTATAGTGTAATAAGATCCTGTTCCCTATACACATATTTTGGTATTGACGAAATAGTACCAGTTAGCCGGACCATAATTTTTTTCTAAAATTGATGGAAAAAAATATTAATAATAAATCCATTAGTAGACGAGTGTAGTACATACATATTCATCAGGTATTGGATTATCATAGGGATTATTGATTGCTGCAACAGTTTTCCGTTCCATTGGTTCCAATTCCACTTCCATTTTCCAATTTTTTATCGTTTTCTCTGCATCAATTCCTTTCTTACCGAGTATTTCCAATACAAAAGCACAAGTGTTTTTTGTATCTTTTTTATTAAGTAGCACCACTAAAATCTTAATTATATCTTTAGTAGAAATATTAAAAGTTGGTACTAAAGTGAATTCAATATCGCTATAAACCGAATTGAAAAATCTTATATCGTATGCAGGACTGTTCTCATTAATGATTTCTCTAAAGACCCTATCAAAGATTTGCTGCGACATAGCCGATTCAATCGGATACTTATACAACCCGGTCACATCCAATACTTTTACATCATCAACATTATTTGTAACTATTTTGTAAGCAGCCGATTCAATTTTGCCCATATAAATTGGAGGTTTATTTTCATGTTGGCTGTCCCAGAAAATGAGACGATTATTCAGTATTTTGAATATTTCTAGGGCATCTTTCGTGCTTTCAATTTGGCCTTCTTTAAGACATTTTAACGTTATCGGACCATAGTATCTCTTACTGTCATTTCTTGGTGCCCAAAAACTAGCTTGCCATTCGGAGGTGGTTTTTGGAGAACAATTCAAACATACTTCACACCAATGGAAGGAATCATCGAAAATTTCGGGCATATTGCATGCTATCTTTCCTTGTGTGAAAAAAATATTTGACGTAAAAGATGAACCATAAGGTGCAATACGATATCCGCACACAATCCTAGAAGCTATCCCTAATGCACGTGTAGCTAAAAACAAAAATTACTTAAATAAACTCAATTATTTGTGCAATAATTTTTTTTAGCACCTGTAATCAATAAAGCTGAATAATGTAAGCCAATTGTTGTAAAGAGTTTTTCATTCGATTTTGCAAAATGTTGAAAAATAGCCTTTGAACTGTTTGGCGCAAAATTAGTTATGGGCTTTGCTTTTCTATCATCTGTTAAAAATGAACTGATCGCAAAGCATAAATATTTGAATGCTTCGATGGGATTTCGGAGCAGTTCCAAATTCACTTGAGGCACATTATTTATTAAAGACAATGTTATATCTAAAATTGATCTTTCAAATTGCGAATGTTGATAAACAGCCGCAAATTGTTCGGCAGTAAACTGACTGTATGGGGAAGTTTGATTTAATATATAGGCTTGTCTATCAGATTCCTCTATAAAATTCAGATATAAGAACAAAATGAGAAAATAAAACTAAAGCTTACAAACCTAACACGAATGCCCCATCATCTGGTGACCATGCATTGTATATAACATATATTGGTACTCCAATATTATAAATTGACATTTTGGAATCATCTCCCTTACATTTTGATGTAACTTTATCCAACATCCACTTTCCTATTATGCAAGTTTTACTTGGTCTCAATAGCATAGTCATTCTTCGATCTTCAGTAGTAACATATTGAACAATCCAATCATTATTATCTATGTCGATATTTCCATTTTCAATTTCATTTTCTTTAAATTGGAAAGCCCTAGTATTTACTACGACCTTATCGCCCAATTTAAGAGAAAATTTCCATATATCTGTAGCCAGATTGATCCTTCTCTCAAATCCAATATCAACTCGTATATCTCTATTGCGTCGAGCAACTATTGAATCCTGATCCGTATCATATCCGTAAGTTTTATGATCCCGATTATTTTGTTCAAAGTTACTTTTAAAATCGGCAACTACTATAGCATCACCAACACCAACTAAATTAATTAATTATTATTAATAAAAATTGCATATTTATAAAATAAAAATGGCATATTTATAAAAAAAAAATTAATTAAATCATTTGATTACGTGGTTTCGGTGGTCCAGAAACTGATTTTCGTCGTGAATTATTTGCTGCCATTTGAATTTTTTATATTCTAAAATTAACTTTTTAATAAATTTCGATTTTTTTTTCTAATACAAGGAATTTAAAAATTTTTACTAACAAAAATAATTAAATAAAAATTAATTTTATGTTTGATATTGTGCGGAAAAAGGTTTAAATAATAGATTACTATAGAAAAAAATTTGTTTATTACTATTTAGTATGTGTACAGTAGTAATTTTTTTGATTTGTTCCAGTTTTAATTACTTCTCTTATCGATGGAAAGAAGCTAAACAGGAACCATATTCCCGATGCAGGAGAAAAGTTTATGTGATTCTATTTAATTTGTAGTATGTTTAAATTTCGACAATAAATGTGATTTTACAACATTAAACCGACTATAAAATATGTTTGATTGGCATCACTGAGAGCAATCTGGTTATACTGTGGACTTCCCTCCACAAAGCTTGTACATTAGTCCCTTCTAGTCATGCAGTACAAGTTTCAACATCGCCCCATCCCTATGCGAACCAATAGAACGTGATAAGTTAAATTATTATTTTATAGTTTATAACGGCAAATGGAACAGCAAAATTTTACGAGAAAGTCAAAAAGAAGTTCATATGAGGTTAAGATATGGCAAGTGTAAAAGTTATACAGCACAGTATCGAATATATTACCCTGGAGAACTCCAGTAGCAATGGGAAGAATATATGTGAAGATGGTTTAATGCCATCTTGTACTACAAAGAATTGATTAGATAGATAGTATTTTAGTATGAAGTAGTAGTTTTACGATTGTATTTTGCAAGTAAGTTATTTTTATAAGAAACACTTGAGGAAATTCAAAAATAATAAAATCCAAAATTAATAATTGCAATGTTAATTTCTGTGCTTTGATACATTAAAATTCTTGATAGAACTAATGAAATGTCACCAAATCAATGCTTAATAATGTTGAAAATAATTTTGTCATTCCAAAACTAGACATTTATTATATATTAAAAAACGACATGAAGATTTTATAAAAAAGGAAAAAGATTCTTGGATCATACAAATCATTCTAGATGAAACTCTAGAAGTACTCTATTTCCTCCTGGATATAATGGCGACTACTAAAATACATGCATTTTAATAGTCGTAATTGCAACATTAATAAAGGCGGTATTTTATTATATTTTTAAAAAAATAAAGTATAATAGGTCATTACGTGGACTTACTCTAGAAACTCAAGACGATCCAGGCCCTCATAAAAATAGACGAACATAAACTTTAGTCGTTGCCATACACCATGCTTTCTCATATCTCGTAGATATAGCTGTAAGCAGTTCGACATTACTACGGTCAAAGACCTCACTTAAAAAACTTCCCCTTTATACACTCGTATATATTGGTTGTCTGAAAATATGTTGTTCTTATTGCATCTGAGCTGAATCCGGAATGGTCGGTGTATGTTTATCAGCTCTTGTTCTAGAAGTGTGGGTATGTGCTGAAGCTTAAAGTCTAAAAATAAGAAAATAAATTACGGAACTTCCCCCTCATTGTAAGACCGGGGATTTAGAATACCCCTATGGTATTTCCTGCCTATCGTAGGCATGGTCATGGTGTTCCTGTATTTCCAGACTAAATGGAAATACAGGAACACTATGGCCATGACCGCTTAAGTAGATGGATACCCTTGGCGTTTCGCAAGGTCAGGTGGCCCTGTCACATACTCTAATTCAAATACGGCTTAAGACATCCAGCCGCCAAATGAACTATAGTGTCGGAACACTAAGAATGTACATTTTAGTACTATGTTAATATTACTTGAAATGATAACAACATATAATACGAGGTCTGTTCAAAACGTATCACGAATTTTTAATTTCCGCGGGTTAAGTACATTCGATTTTCCAATTGATTTTTTGTGGCGTTAAGTTGGTACTCATGTCTCTCACTTATGCCGACAAGTTCGGCCATTTTTAATGTTCAGTTTATTTTTGACAGCTGCTTTGCTTGCACGTGTTTTGGCCCGTCTTTGATTTTTGCTCAATTTCGACCAAAAACATTGCTAAGGAGCTGTTGGACTCTGCCGCGACGACCAAAATTTGCTCCAGAGGGTCATAACTGGTGACGAATCATGGGTTTATGGTTATGACGTCAAAACCAAAGCTCAATCATCCCAATGGATGCTGCCGCACGAGCCAAGACCGAAAAAAGCGCGCCACGTTCGGTTGAATTTGAAGGTTTTGCTTACAGTTTTTTTCGATTGCAGGAACGTGGTGCATCATGAGTTCTTGCCACAGGGTAGAACGGTCAATAAGGAATATTACCTGCAAGTTATGCGCAGTCCGCCAGAAACGCCTGGATTTGTGGAAGAACATAAATTGGCTTTTGCACCATAATAACGCCCCTGCTCACTTATCGGCCAAAAACAACACATTAATAATGCCGCATCCACCGTATTCCCCAGATCTGCCCCCCTATGACTTTTTCTTGTTCCCGAAACCGAAGAGCTCCATGAAAGGACGACGCTACGCTACGATTGAGGAGCTAAAGACGGCATCGAAGGAGGAGCTGTGCAAGATCACAAAAAATGATTTTTTAAAGTACTTCGAGGATTGGAAAAAACGTTGATATAAGTGTATAATATCTGGTCGGCATTCCTTTGAAGGGGACAAAATAAATACTCATGATAAAATTAATAATTTTTGAAAAAACACAAAATTCGCGATACTTTTTGAACAGAGCTTGTATATACAAATTGTTCGGAACTTTTATAAATTTATAAGAAATCACTCCATAAATATTGTAAAAATACAATATGAATATTGAACATTTCTGGGAGCCATTATTTTGGAAGGCATTAAATATTTAGAAATAAATTGAATTATTTTAGATCATTAGATAATTAGATAACTATCCAATTAAAATAAATCAAGAGAATTTTCATGAAATTACAATGCAACGTGTGCACATTTGGGACTACCGTATACTGTGATAAGTTCCTTCTCCTGCTGAGTGTCTAAAGTACAGGAAATATTTGATGATCTAGAAAATATTTATATACGTACTTGCTATAACACATTGATATTTTGACTTTTCTATATTTAATCGAATAATAGTAGATTTTTTCATACATATAAACATGTATAAAAAATGTTGTATTATTTATTTTTAAATTAAAATTGTTTTAGTATTTATTTTAACTTTAAAATAGGAGATATTTTTAAAATAAACCTGCTCGAAATGGTTAAATCATTAATAAAAAATATTATGAAATTTTATATGAAAATAAAATCACGGGCAAAAGCAAAGGAAAGGATAAAGGTGCTATTGGAAAAAACAATTACTATCACGCCTGAGATGATAAATAAACGCTGTAATATACCAACAGAAATTCCAATAAAAAAGATGCCAATAATCCGTAAAATAGATAAAAATCAAGTTTTTCCTGAACCTAAACGGAAATTGATTTTTCGTCAAGGCCGTTCTGGAAGTATTAACAGAAAAAATTTCCGTTGTTCTTTCAGATTATAAATGAGCAATTTTAACTAATTTTCTAGATCTACCAGCTCCATTGAATGTACAAATGGTAAATTTTGACCTTAAAGAAAACCATCCCTTACACAGAACAGACCATTTTGCTGATTCAGCAATTGGTCTCATAATTAGACGGCGACAATATTTTAAAATTAAAATCAAATTTGATCGAAATCTGCAAATTAACGACCAAATTGTGTTAGTATTTTCCGTATTCGATGATAAAAATTCAGAATCTCTAATGAATGTAACAGTTGAAATGGTTAGTAATAATGTGAAAAAATCGACGGATTGGAGTGCAGGAATTTTCGAAACTGAAAATAAGTTGGTGACGTTTATTATAGTAACGAGTATTTCGTGCCCAGTAAGTAAATGGAATCTGAGAGTGGATACATTCATTGCTGGAACAGAAGACATTATTAATAAATATAATTGCAACACGTATATTTATATCCTTTTTAATCCATGGCATACAGAAGATCCAGTTTTTTTAGATGGTGAATTAGAAAATTTTTAATTTTTAACTCTTTTAAATAATGAACTTTGTATAAAATAATTTTGAAGACAATCACGATGAGTACGTTCTAAATAATTCTGCAATAATATATACCGGTACATATAGTTACGTATGTGAGACGGTTTGGGATGTTGGATTAAATAAACAAAATATTTTGGCTTGTATTAATGACTTAATAAGTAGGGTTGCACCTGTGAGACCTTCAGAGCGTAATGATCCTGTACTGGTATCTAGAGCACTGACATCAGCAGCAAATCGAAATGAAAACAATGGTTTACTACAAGGTACATGGAATTCTTCGTACAAACAATTGTATAAGGGATCAGGAGAAATTCTACAAATTTACTATAAAGAAAGAAAGCCGCTGAGATCCGGTCAATGTTTTATATTTGCCGGAGTTGTACTTAGTCGTAATATTAACATTCATTTTATACATCTTTAAAAAAATCATTGAACGGCAATAAATTATTTTTAGTTTGTCGAGCACTTGGTATACCTTGCAGGATAATAACTTGTTATGAATCTGCGCACAGTGATAGAAAATGGCTCACAATTAATTACTATTACGATAGTAATGGTAAGCCTATAAGCACGGAAGACGCTATTTGGAACTTCCACTGTTGGAATGAAGTATGGATAAAAAGGACTGATGTTGATAATACAAGACGTTATGACGGTTGGCAAGTTGTAGATGGAACTCCGCTTATTGAACTGGATGGAGGTTACAGATGTGGTCCGAGTCCAGTTGCTGCTGTTAAACAAGGAGAAATACTTACACCATATGATACAAAATTCATTTATTCAGAAGTTAATGCTGATGTCCTCGCATGGCAAATATTTGATGATCACGAAAAGTTAATACTTCAAAAAATTAACCAATGCGGTCGAAATATAAGCACTAAACAGTGCAATTGTTTAGCTCGAGAAGAAATTACAGATACCTATAAGTACCCAGAAGGATCTGAAGAAGAAAGAGATTTATACACTAAAGCTCTAGAAACAGCCCATGAACATGTCCATACAGTTAGATCCCTTAAAATAAATCTATTTGAATGCAATATAAATAAAGATTGTCCAATCGTCTACGGTGATGATTTCAAAATAAAATTTAAATTAACTAATAGAGCAACAACATATGTTATCGCCATTGGTAAATGCACTTTAATGGTTATCCCATATGTGCGGAACAAAAGTAAAATTATCAAATCTTATACTATCAATGAGACGATATCTGCTAAAAACTCAAAAAAATTTGATGTTTTCATTAAATACGACGATTACTATAAATGTTTTCGAACAAACGTATGAAGATTTGTATTTAAGAAATAATCAATTTTCTACTCATATTCCACATATTCAAATTCGCATTTTTTTTTCTTATTGATATTATAGGATTCATTTAAAATAAATGTTTTGGTTAAAATAAGTGGAAATGGAAATTCAATAAACGATACTTATATGGACGAATATATTATAACACCAATAATACCAAGAGTAAATGTAGAAATATATGAGCGTACGGAATTGAGCGCTATCATTAATTCTACCTTTGAAAATACCTTCAATGCTGATCTTAAAAATTGTACTTTTATATTGAGTGATTCAAATGGTTCTAATTATGAAACAATTAAAGTAAATGATTATCTTAAATTCATCCTATGGTCAAGTGATATACTTTTTGTTATTATTTTATATATTTCATAGATTAAAAATATTCCTAAAGGTACTACAGGACGTGCAATATTTAAATACACTATTTTTTATGTACGAAATTTTCGTCAGCAAGATGTTATCATAACAGTAAAATTCTATTCTAACCAGCTTCATCGTATAGAAGGTTATGCAATATTATCTGCCTCGGACTCATAAGATGTTGGCAAAATGAAAATTTCTCTATAAGATTTCTTTTATCATTAATATATGTATGTTTGAGTTCGTATTAGAAACAAATTAAAATAAATTAAATTTTAATTTTATCTTTAAAAAATCCTTTATCAATTTAATTTTAAATTCATATAAGCAAACAAAAAATATAAGTTTTTTTATAACAAATTAATACTTTAATAATTATCTTTTCAAATTGATTTATGCACATGTCATTTATACTAAATACCGTATAAAATATCTAATAATAAATTTTGAATACAAAATTTTCATAGATTAAAAAAATATCCATATTCGATAGCATACGATTTTAGATATTTTCGATATTAAACAAAATTATTTTGTCAAAAAATACTAAATAATAAAAATATGTTTATAAAATATTTCTTTTATGAATATAATTTTCGAATTGTTATCTTTGTAAAATTGACACCGATTGTTTCTTTAATCGACATAAGCAAAAATTAGCTTGTTATATACTATTTCGCCTAAATTGTTTCAGCCTTTGGCTCTAAAGCATGAATAGCCGATGACAAGGTGGGACAGTCGGTAATTTTAATTCCTCTTCTAGCCATGTCCTGCAGGCGTTCCAAAATTAGTTTATTATCACGACCACGTTGCCACCTAAATAAACATAAATACCTTTAAGCATTTGGTCATTTTTATTTGAAATGTTCCGAATAACTCACCACAAATGGACGCAAGTGTTTAACAGTGGTATATACAAAGCCAAAAGTTCAGTATCACTGACACCCTCATAGCGTCTCAGAGCTAGTTCCGCCCATTGTTCCGCCATTGCATGCGGCACTGGCGATGTAGTGCAAGCAACAACCAACCGACAAAGGACCAACAAAACTGGCTTTGCTCTATCCATGTAAATTTTACTTAAAAGGCGAAAACAATTTTCTAATACTGGTACTGCCAATTCATTCCTTCTCTCATCCAAGTAATAGCATGCTTGTTTTACTTCAATCTCTTGTAGAAAATGCAAAAAATTCGCAGTATCTCGAAGAATGGATGATGAAACAATATGATGTAAGAGAGCCTCAAATGCAACCGCACGCTCTGCTATAAGATCATGCGAAAAATTTCCAACTAATGCTTTTTTTGGAAATACAATTTTCTGCATCTCGGTTGGATACAATTTTTTCAAAGCTTCATATAATGCCAAAAATTGTGTATATCTACGTTCGATAGTGGCCGGATTAGGATCTGCATTCTTTGAATTATGAGTCACTGATATTTCGTATAAGACGTATTTTTTTACTTTTACATTTTCATGTTCCATTGGCATTATTCTAGCCGAGACTATCTCAAATCCTAAAATTATACCATCGTCAGACGGTAATGGAATTCGGTTTGGTCTTTGCCATATCCCTTAAGAATAATAAAAGAAAAGAAACATAACAACGTCTATATTGTGAAAATATGTATCAAAATCCACCTTCAGACTTTCTAGATGATTCAATTGCCAATATTCCTACAGGTATACCATCTGCAGGACTATCTAATTCAGCACTTCCTTCATTTGTCGAGTGCCTTGCTATCGCAGCTTTCACTATAATATATTATATGTTAATTACCATCGTTACTAAACAAGATTATTCAATGTAATTTAATTAACAGCACCACCCACTTTTATCGTTCCTTAATTGATTTGTTTTTTTCTAAATGCACTTAATCTCTGCATATATCTACGCAATTTATAGGCCACTAAAATAAACTAATCAAAATAAATATGATTGAATCTTCAAACTGTATAGAATATAGTGATGACATACGTATAATTCCAAGAATTTTCCAATTAAAATTCAAAACATCCAAAAAATAAACAAAGAAATAAATTGAGTTTTGACAGTTCTAAACGGTCAATTATCAGAGAATTGTCTTTTTAAAGAACAATAATAACAGCGCAATTCTTAATTGCATTGAGAAACATTCTGAATAATTTGTAGCATACGGTGCGAATTTTGAACAACTAACAATAATGAAATTGTAGATTTAAAAAATATATGGCATTTTTTTATTATTTATTAAAAACATTTAATTATATATAATATGTATATATAATAAATTAACTCAGAAAATTTATATGATTTGATAGAAAATTCTAGCCACTTCAAAAAATTATTTTGTTGTTTTGTAGTCATACAATTCGTTAAGTGACACTTAAGATATGTTTTCCGTACACGGCAGGTTTTATCTGATTTTTATAGTAAAATAAACGAGATAAAAAATCCTAAAATTTAAAACAATCGTGATAAAGTCTTTCAAATATTATTTTTAATGAATAAATATTGAGTGTAAAATTAAAAACAGCAAAAAAATTCAAATCGAACTCGACAATACGTATTTTAAGCATAAAATACCATTTATAATTCACACACCAACACAAAGTCATAAGCATATTTTCAAGAAAGCATATGAAACTGTCAATTTGTGGTTATATTATTTGCGAAGTTGTTGAGAGTAATTTTCCATTTATTGCGAAATAGATAACAATTAATTTTTTTTGTAAATATTCAACTTAAACTAGTGGAGTTTCTCAAACAAAGATGCTTAGTTTATACGAGAAGGTATCGAAAACATTGTTAAAGAGTAAAGACCTGTCAAAAGTGGCCACTAGCGGCGTAGAATATTTCCGCAATGCATCTACATCTTCAGGTATTCTTATGTTTGAATATATTTTAGAATAATGTCAGTGATTTTATGTTTTTGCTCCTTATAAAATAATATTCGAATTTAGATAAAAACAAATTTAGTATTGGAGATGAAGTTTTGGAAGGTAGGCCACTTTATTTGGACGCACAAGCTACTACTCCACTCGTAAGTATTCTGCCTGACAGAATTAGATATAAAATTTCTAAATAAAAGTTATTCACATGTACTTTTTGAAGGATCCGCGTGTGCTAGATGCCATGCTACCATATTTAACTAGTTTTTATGGAAATCCACACTCAAGGACTCATGCGTACGGTTGGGAAACAGAGGAAGCAGTAGAAAAAGCTCGCAGTCAAGTTGCTAATCTAATAGGTGCTGATCCGAGAGAAATTGTCTTCACATCAGGTGCCACTGAATCAAACAATATTGCAATAAAGGGAGTTGCCAGATTCTATGGAGCACGAAAAAAGCACTTAATAACCACACAAACCGAACATAAATGTGTGTTGGATTCATGCCGTGCACTAGAAGCTGAAGGATTCCGTATAACTTATCTGCCGGTACAGCAAAATGGAATAATTGATATGGAAGAGTTAGAAAAAGCTATAAGTGAGGATACATCACTTGTTTCTATTATGACTGTTAACAACGAAATTGGTAAAGGAGGATTTAAATAAATTTTTAGTTTAATAAAATATAAATTTAAAAAAATTTTAGGCGTAAAACAGCCGGTTATTGATATTGGTGCTTTGTGTCGTTCCAAAAATGTATTTTTCCATACCGATGCTGCTCAAGCCGTAGGAAAAATCAATTTGGACGTTAATAAAATGAATATTGATCTAATGTCGATATCGGGCCATAAAATTTACGGACCAAAAGGCATTGGTGCAATTTATGCTCGACGGAGACCACGCGTGCGGTTGGAGCCTATTCAAAGCGGCGGTGGTCAAGAGCGTGGCTTACGAAGTGGAACAGTTCCGGCACCACTTACAGTCGGTCTAGGCGCAGCCTGCGAAATAGCTCAACGAGAAATGGCGTACGATCATAAATGGATCACATTTTTGTCACAGCGACTGCTCGATAAGATTTGCACAGCACTTCCTCAAGTTATAAGGAACGGTGACGACACGCACACATATCCTGGGTGCATAAACTTGTCATTTGCCTATGTTGAAGGTGAATCTTTACTTATGGCCCTGAAGGACGTCGCCTTATCAAGTGGATCCGCTTGCACTTCGGCATCGTTGGAACCTTCATATGTTCTGAGAGCCATCGGCACAGACGAAGATCTTGCTCACAGTTCCATTAGGTATGCCTTCCACTATTCATAACGATTGTAAGCAGATCGAATGAGTATTTTGTAATATATTTCCCACTCTACAGATTCGGTATAGGACGTTTTACAACAATAGAAGAAATCGATTATACGGTGGACAAATGCATCAAACACGTTCAAAGGTTAAGAGAGATGTCCCCACTTTGGGAAATGGTCCAAGAAGGAATCGATATAAAAACTATTAAATGGTCACAGCATTGAATTATTCATTTTCAATCCAACATATTTTTATATGCTTCAAATGATATTGTTTTTATATTTTATTATTATAGCAATTATATGAAAGCAAATTAAATTTCACTGTAATTTATTAATATTATTATTATTATTTTGTAGATATATGTTAAAAATATTTATATATTAAAATATATAAAATTTCGTTCGAAAAAAATAACTTGAAAAAAGATTTGGTTTTCTTATGGACTTTTGATATTGATTTTAAAAGTTATGAAACTTTTTTCCATAATTACAGTGAAATAACTACAACTTTACTGATTAGTTTTGATCAGTTTCAAGCAATACTCAATAGTACTGAAATTTTAGCGTAAATAGTGAAATTTCTAGAGTATATCATAGACAATAATAACCTTTTCTAGGCATATTTTGATCACATGCTTCCTTCCATATTTGAATAATCATCATGGATATCCACATTCAAGAATTCACTTTTAATAATTCTTATATTAAAATTCAGTAGCTTTTGGGCTTTAGCAGTCTCATTATTTAAGAAAGTTCAGATAATTAATTTCTACACATTTTCTATTATTTTAGTTGCATTTTTGCCAATTAAATTGGTATATGAACATAGAAGAGAAGCCCAACAAAAAAAAAGTACAAATTCCATAGAATATAATATATGCTAGCCTTGATAATGGGTACGGTACGAAGACGTTGGTATATTGGAATTATTTACACCTATTTACGGACTATCAATGAATGAATAAATATAAGTTTGAATAACATTACCTGACTGACATTTGTAAGATAATCCAATTTAATTTAATTATTATTAATAAAGAAACCACACACAATATCTACTATGAGTGAGGGGTGGCAGTAGAGAAATCCACCTTAATTTCTTTCTGTCTAGCGCTTATAATTCTTTCTCATGACTTTGGGGATATGCAATCTTTTCAGAACTTAAATCTTAATTGGATCAACAGGAAGTTTGGATCATGACATTGGTTTGGATATCATTGAACTCACCTAAAAACAGTAGAGAAAAAAAATGTTTCTTTAAATACTATCATTATTATTATTATTTATGTTCTAACGTATGTATTTATAATAAAATTTTTATAAAAGACAAAATTGAATTTAAAAAAAAATTAGTTGCCTTAACTTAAATGGTAAATTATAGTTGTAGTAGTTTTTAGCTACACATCTACACACTCTCCTAAGGACGGCGACATCTTGTCATATAAAAACTTAGCAGCAAAATGAATATATTTCCTTTTTCTTTTCCAAGCACATAAATATTCAATTCCATTTTTGAATTTCTTGTTTTCTTTATAGTTTTTTGTTTTTTTTTGACTATATAGTCGTAGAGAGTATTTTAGAGAGTTCCATTGGCTCAGAGAGGAGTATGTATTCAAGTACAATAAAAAAATTAAAATTGTTTTTTTTTCCTTAATTGACCACATTATTGGTAAAAGAAAAAAAAAACTAATTGCATTTTATTATTTTTAGCACCCATTCATTCAGGTATTAATCGGCTATGGCTATGGTTCTTTCTGGCACCAACGGTCTTTTCCGTTCCCGAATTATTCTTCTTTTACCAAAGATAGTCCTTTTTCCATATGCCTTAAGTTCTGCTTAGTGCCTCTTATTAGTTAAAAAATTAATTAATCAAAAACGATGCTTTCCAGTGACCAGTGTAGTTAGCCGATTTCCAAACGAACTATACTAGCAGATGCAAGATGGCTCGCCCGTATCGTCGAGCGATTCGATTTTAAATCCGTGCTGTTCGAGAGCCTGCAACTCCATGCGCGAACGGTTCGAATCGACAACGATGCGTGCAATATTCTGGAACATGTCATCAATTCCAGTGTTCGTCTTGCAGGATGTTCGGTATGTGGCACTTATGAGACTGTGGCATTGTTCACAGAACTCGTCCACTTCCGCATCGGTTATTTGCGGTTCGCGTCCTTCCAGATCGGACTTGTTTCCACACAAAAAGATTTTTGCATTCTCGGCATACGTCACTATGTCCAGCATGTGTTGGGATAACGAATGGAACGATGCTGCATTGTCCAGGGCGAAAACTAATATAGCTGCTTCGGCAAATTTATAATAACTCGATGTAACCGATGCTACTCTTTCCATGCCTCCCGTATCCCACAATTGTAGCTACAAAGAAAAAGAAAACATTCGGATAAGCATGAATTTCCAACTAGTCATTCCGACTATCTCAGACTCAGAATAGATTCTTCGTAGAGGGATACATACCTTTATGGATTTATCGCCCACTTCGTAGACTTTGTCAAAGTGATCCAAACCTAGTGTAGATTTACGGTCATTGCAAGCGACAAATGTATTTGTGGCGAAGCGACGGAATAACGAACTTTTCCCAACTCCGAATTCCCCGCAAAGTATCACTTTTTGTTCGGGGATACGAACACTGGCCATTCTGTTCGCCTTCTTTCTAATTAAATAATAGCCACTCTGTAGATTTCAAATAACTTTTAAATCGAATTCACATCAAATTTGAATTTTCAACAAAAACACTAACTTCTGATACACAGTAAACACTTTGTGCCTCACCGCACCTTTTTTATTTCCTTTTCCCTTTTTTTCACTTTACAAAACAAACATCTGCCGTCTCCTACGCATGAATAACAACCTCGGAGACCTCACACCAATTCGCTTTCCCTAATAATAATAATAATAAACATTTTTTCCTCTTAATTCGGTACTCGTTTAATTATCCAACCGAAAACAAGGCGTAAAAAAATCTATTTTTCATACAAACACCCAACAAATGTAATAAATTTTCAAAAAAAAAAAAAAAAACAGTTTAAAAATAAAATAAACTGTTTTATAAAATTCGGAAAATAACTAAACAACGTGCAATCAGTCGAACCACCCCCACACAATACAAACGGACGTCAACAAAACTGACAATGAAAATTTTATCCCCTGCCGTTCAATTTCACATCACTAAATTTTTTTATCATTTTAGTTATTATTCGAAATGATAACAATTGCGCTCCAGTTTAATTTTATTCAGAAAAAACAAGAAAAATTTTCCCGATTTTCATTTAGAAAAATTGTTAGCGGCACAACATTTTACAGCTGATTTCAAAGTTTCACTGTCATATTTTGACTTTTGGAATGTTAGAACTCTTCTCTCTCATATGGCAAATTAGTTCTGAACTTCGAAATCAGATTTTCTCTATAACATTTGCTATGATTTATTCTTTTTCAACTTCTTTTTTGTTTGCGTAAAAATAAACAATTTTTAATTTTTGCACCTAAGATGCAAAACAACAAATACTATTAATTACCAATTACCCCCAAAAAAATGTTTTACTATTATTTTCGTTTTTCCATTATTTTTAAGAGTAAAGTATTTAGGATTTTCTTCATTAATCTAGTAATTTCCTTTGAGTATTTTAAAAAATAAATAAATCTTCGTATTATTTATTAATAAATCATTTATAATAATAATTATTAATAAATTCAATCTATCATTATTTAATTAATATTATTGTTTTAATGTCGTTTCTTTAGTTAAATTTGATTTATTTTCAGTTTTTTAAATATCATCATAAAAACCTCTCAAATGTTCAAATTAAAATATTCGTCGTGCTTCTGAAAATTTATAATACAATAGAATATTAAAAACAGGAAAATTATAAAAAAAAGAATAGAATAATTAAATTTCTTAATTTATTATTTATATATATATATATATATGTATTTAATATTTTATTAAATTTGATTTAAATTTTGTATAGACTTTATAAGGTTTTGAAATTTCACAATTTCCGATTATCGTAAATACAAAACTAATTTAATTACTCATTCATCAATTCAATTAGATTCTTATATATTAAATAACCAAAAATTGAGTAGTTTCTATTTTACTTAAAATAAATATGAAAATTAATACAAAACGAATGTTGTTCTTTTTGAAATTATATTATTATTATTATTATTATTAGCTGAACAACATGCCAAAAAAAAAAAACAAGAAATTACAACTTATGATAAATAGCTTATAACAAATAAAAAATACATATTTTAATTGGAAAATATATATAATTGTTTCTACTTAAATTAATAAATATGGAATATATTTAACGTATTATTAACAAATAAAAAATAGTTATTTATGAATATTGAATAGTGTTGGTTCACTTTTCAATAAATACGTATACTACAATTATTGTGTTCGAAATTAAAAATACTTTTAAATAGCGAATAAATTATTTGGACACTGAAAAATATATACTAATACTAACGGCTAACACGAAAAATACACCAACCGCATAGAGTATTGCCTTTTCGCGTAAACTGCGCATCATTATTGAATTTAATATTCTAGAACCCAAACCCAAATCGGCATTGGTTTCGCGTACCTTTGACCTTGCACTATGTATCACCTCTCTTTGATGATGCAAATCCTGTAGGATCTGCGATCCAATTTGCTCAGTTTCGATAATAACCCTGTATCCTTCGTTTAGCTGTTTACCAGTCCTTTCAATACTTTCTGAATTATCTAAAAGTCTTCTCTTCTGCTCCTCCTTAATACCGATTTCATCGAAATCCTCAACCGAATCATAGCTATTTAACTGACTAGTCTGTGCATTTTTATATTCCGTTTGTAATCGCTTCAACTCTGCCTGATAACAATTTAGTTTACTAGTAAAACTAGGTCTATTCGCTGCGTCTATTTCACGAATTTCTAATCCAATCTGTTCCAACTACAAATACATGCATTATCAAAGTTTCTTTATCAAATCCATTTCAAAATTATTCGATTATAAATAATTTTTCAAAATCCAATTACCAGATCATGAGCCTCTGCTAAATTCGTGTCAATTTTCGAATTTAACTCTCTTCGCTCAGCTAAAAAAATAATTTGTTTTTAATTATACTAATGGAAATCAATTGTATTATAAATAAATACCGCCTGAGAATATGGACAAGCGAGATATTTGCGCTGTAATTTCAGCAATAAGGGCAGCATATTGTTGCTCGTAATCATCAAGTAGACCCATTTTCTACTTTTTTATCTTCACTAATTTTCTCTTAGACTTACTTTGACATTTCACAAATCCATTACAGCAAAAACAAATGTCAAAACGAATTCTAGTGCTCCCAAAGTAAATTATACTACAATAACAAAATGATATGCTCTCCATAAGGAATATTTTTTTTGTTGTTATTATTATTTTCATAAATTAATTACAAAATTACCTTAATTTTAGTTTAAAAATTGCAGAAAATCTAATAATATATTTTTTAAACAAATATTACTATATTTTTTTTATATAAATTAAAAAGATGATAAAAAAGTCAAAGTTACTCACAGAACATTCTAATTTGAAATTTTTAAAAAAACAAATAAAATAATATAAATTATTATAGTCATATGTCAGACATAGTGCTTGTTTCCACTGGTGGACTTGACCTCGTTTTTGTGGGCGAGACGAAGAGTGCGGGTGGGGGGGAAATAAACCAAAAACTTTTGAAAAATATTTTGCGTTCAACCGTTCCGTTCCATGTTCTACCTTACAATCGTTTCATATATGTCAAATAATATCATAATGTTCGAGCTGCCGAGCAAGAAGGTTGTGTTGTGTTAAAAAAATTGCTGCCGCTGTCTGCAGTGTTCCGATTCCAAACAGACCTCTACCGATCTAACTCATAAAAATCAGTTGCCACCATCTTGAAAATGTCAAATAAATTTATTTTTCAACCGGGTCAAGTCCACCAGTGAAAACACGAAGAGCTCAAGTCAACCAGGTCAAGTCCACCAAGTGGAAACATGGTAATATAGTCAGTCAGTCAGCAAGATTAGAAAATCTTCCTCGATATAACCGTATACTTTAGGCAATATGTTAATATATTCAATAAAATTTCTTTTACATTTTATATATTAATTTAATAAAAAATAATATTGTATATATTAAATAATACCATATAGTGTATTAAATTTCTTTAATTTTTTTTCAAAAATGTAAAAATATAAAAATAAAACTCAGTAATTATAACAGTTTTCTATAGTAAAGAAACTGGGTTAGCTTGGACCAGAACCGATTAATACTGTATGAAATGTCATATTGAACTTCCGACTTTTGACACTTCCTTTCTATTTGGTTTCTGAAAGGTACGTATGTGCAATAAAATTTTGTTGCAATTAAATTAGTAATCATCGGATTAAATTAATGATAAAATTAAAATTATTTTTGTTAAAACTGAGTATTACATTATACAGATGAAAACTTCAAGAATATATTATACTTAAACTTAATTTAATTATTTTAGATTCTCAAAATGGTTCAACGCTTGACATTTCGTAGGCGTCTTTCGTACAATACAAAATCAAACCGGAGACGAATGTAAGAAAAGAGTGAAGAAACCTTATTGAATAAAATGTAGTTTTATTATGTTTGACAAAAAAATTTAATTTCATTGTTATTTTAGTGTTCGAACTCCAGGCGGTCGTCTTGTTTACCAATATGTAAAAAAAACAAGAAGCGTTCCAAAATGTGGACATTGTAAAGAGAAGCTAAAAGGAATCAGGCCTACACGTCCATCAGAACGGTCTAGATTATCGAAGAGACAAAAGACCGTACGCCGTACGTATGGTGGTGTTCTATGTCATCGTTGTGTTCGAGAACGTATCGTAAGGGCTTTCCTAATTGAAGAACAGAAAATTGTGAAGACATTGAAAAACCAACAAATGGCGCACACTGTTGCACTGAAAACAGTTAAAAAACCTATCGTGAAAGCAACTAAAAAGTAATATTGTTTTGATAGTGACAAATAAAAAATAAAACTCTTTAAATCTGGTGTTTTGTTTATTTATGCTATGATTTATTGTGTGGTACCAGAAGATTGTGAATAGAACGGCGTTATTTACTGCTGTGTAAAAAAGTCAAAGTTTCCAATTATATAAAAGTAATTAAACTGTTTGCATTTTTTCCAAAATTAGTAATTACAAATAATTTTAATCGTTAAAGGCAATACATTTTTAAAGTGTTTTAACAGAATTTAAGGTTATTAGTTTGACGTTCGATCACTTTTTTTTTTTTATTAATAATCGTATGAATAAAAGATTTTTGATTTTTCGAAAATCATAATATTTTTATTTGACAATTTTCAATCGTAACAGTTTTAATCACAGAAATAATTCCTTATTCCCCTGTCCTATATTAGCTATATGGCTATCAAATATTAAAGTGCAAAATTATATTGCTTCACTTAAAAACATGTTAAAAAATCTCTAAATGACTGATTTGATACTTTATCTCCCCGCAATCTATAAGTCTTAGAGGAACGATTCTTGGGTAAAAATTTCAATATATCTCTGACATATTATAAAAAATTCAAAGAAGTTAATAATTTTTTTCCCATATGGAAATCACGGGCCTGGAAAGTTTTTAAGTTTTATTTATATAGCACAGAAAATAAGTAGAAAATACTAATTGAATAATGAGGTGTAAGCGTAATTTTTTAAGGAGATATTTCTGCCTTCAGGTATGATATGACGATATTGTAAATCTGATAGTTTTAACCGTTTTACTGCTGAGCCTTTTTTCACATATTATGCGAAAATTGTGGAAGAATTTTAGAGAAAAAATAATCTTTCAATAATTCTGCACAAAATTGTGTACATTTTCATCAAATATAGAAGGATTTTCGTAATTCTTTCGGTTGTGTGTAGGGAACATATCAAACTACTCAAATAAAAGATAATTTTAACTATAACTGCCTCCTTTATTAGTGCAAACGGAATTTACAGTTGGTCTTTAAGTAATACCCATTTTCCAATAAAACTGGGATAAATACTTTTATTTCTAATTCCGTAACTGGCTTCCATAATTTATCACGTGATTTCGGTATCAGCTCACTTCCAGAATTCAAGTACTGTTGATTGTTTTTTTTTAACAATGGTTTTAAGGAGCAAAGACGTAAAAAATAATTCAAAATATCCAATAGAATTTTCAATACCGACAGGTAAATGTTTTGGTCTGGGAATTTCGAAAAAATTGTTATTGGTTTCGTTGGAAAAATTTAGGTCGGAAGGAAGTTGCACGAAAGTATCGGTATCAAGTCCGTCCAAAGAAATATTCTTCGATTTGTAAACATTGCGATTTCATCCTCACTGTAACTAAAAGAAACATTTTCATGCGAAGTTCCGCAAGTGTTTTCATCATCGCTACTTGACGAATTCGACATCGTATGAGGGAAATAAACAATTTTTACTGATAAAAAAATACAAAAATTAATGTTATTTTCACCGCGATATACTTTTTAAAAGTTTATTTATGATTATTATTGACGAATTAAAAATGATTTGCGAAGGGCGCACCGCGACACATCCATAGAGGTCGATATCTAAAATCAAACTGAGCAATAGTCGATATCCCGACGGTACGCAGTTTTCGCGCAGTAATAAAGCGTCCCGCAGTAAAACGGTTAAAGCGGAAAATGAGTTGCATGGAAAAATTGCATAGCTGCGAGAAAATATAAAAGTGATCATTTTAATTAAAAAAATTAACTAGCTTTATCAGTTTTATAATTCATGCAAACAATTTTATTTTATCTTTTTCGATTATAACTAGCTTTATTCTTTTTGGAAAAATTGTCTTCAAATTAGGCATTTTTTTTGCAAAGAAAGATACTTTATGCAATAAAAATCCATCTGCTATGCATATTATGTACTCGTATTCTTTTCAAATAATATAGTTAACAATGATTTGAAATCTATTCTTTTCATTATTTTGAAAACTATATATCAATATTACAGCACATTTTAAATAACTATAATATTATGTATAAAATAATAATTTCTATATAAAACATTGTAAAATGTTTAAAAACTTGAAGAAAATTTTTATATCTTGATAAATTGAATTTTTTGAATTTGCAATTGAATGAATAATTATTAAGTAAACTTTAATAAAAGCTTTTTTGCTTGATAATCACCTTGTATGACATTTGATTAGTTTACAAACTGTAAATATAGAGCCACACATACACGAACACAAGGAAAGAAACATTGAAGAAATTATGTAGGAGAGAACTCCAAAGCGAATTTGGTGTGTTGGGGATAAATGGAATAGTATTAGTGTTAGATGAAAATGGCCGAAAATATATTGTTGGGTCGTAATTATAGTGTTCGAGGTTTAATTATTTTAATATTAGTAACTTTTTTCCAAACAATTAAGTGCGGTAAGCATTTTAATAAATAGATAAATTGATTTATTTGAAAATTGAATTTGTGAAATCATATGATGTTGTTTATTTTACAAGTTTTGAGAGTGACCTTCTCTTCAAGTATCTTGTAGATCTTATTTATGTTTATTTATAGTGTTGTAAAAAGATTATTTGATTGGAGTTGATATTTCTTTTAAACAAAATTCGATATAGTGAATAAAATTACAGTGAAACAATGATATATTATTTTAAAACATAAATTAAATTGTATTTGTTTGCTTGTGTGCTTATCCAATTAATGCATTAAAAGTACACAGCATACCAAATGTATTTATATAAAAAAACAATATTTGGAAATTATTTTTACTAACAGTGAAGTGATAATTATAAAAATCTGTTAAATTAAATTCTTTCCTTATAAAATTTCTAATCTTTAATATTAAAAAAGTGGAATTTAGTGTTAAAATTGACAGTTCGATAAGCAACAAATTTTTCCACTTCTGTACGCAAGATGTCGCTAACTATGTTATAGAGAAGTTTGGTTCTACACTTCAAATGTTTTCCGGTTTTTATTTTAACACAATTAATTTTTTATCAAAGATATCCTTTATAAATATAATATTCGTCAATATTTTGAATAATTTTATTTCACTATATTTTCGTAATAAGCTGTCTGCTTCAATATTTGTTCTTTGTATAGTATCTAAATACGAGGGTCGTTCAATAAGTCCTTAGAAAAAGATGGAAAAAAACTGTTTTTTAAAAAAAAAATTTTTTATTTTTCAACATAATCTCCTTTTAGCTCTATACACTTTTCCAACCGTTTTTCCAAAATTTTTATCCCGTCCAAAAATAGGATTTCGGAAGTTCTGCAAAATACTCATCCGTTTGAGCAATGACGTCCTCGTTGGAAGTGAACCGTCGTCCGCCAAGCCATTTTTTCAGATTAGGGAAAAGAAAATAGTCACTCGGGGCCAAATCTGGTGAATAAGCGGGATGCTGCAACAATTCCATTCTCAATTACACAATTTTGGCCATGGAAACCGCGCAGGTGTGCACACGCGCATTGTCCTGATGCAAGAGGATTTTTTTCTTCTTCAGATGGGGGCGTTTCTCTTTGATTTCCTCGCTCAACCGTTGCAATAACGACGCGTAATACGCTCTTGTTATTGTTTTTCCTTTTTCCAAGTAGTCGATAAAAATGATGCCCTGCGAATCCCAAAAGACCGTGGCCATCACCTTGCCGGCCGATGGCACAGTTTTTGCCTTCTTCGGAGCCCGTTCACCCTTGAAAATCCACTGTGATGACTGTCTCTTCGTTCCTGGAGTGTAGTAGTGTATCCAGGTTTCGTCCACAGTGACATATCGACGAAGGAATTCGGCAGGATTGCGATGAAAGAGTGCCAACATAGCCTCAGAGTCCACTACACGATTGCGCTTATTCTCCTCTGAGAGCAAACGCGGCACCCATCTTGCCGAAATTTTTTTTACAGACAATTTTTCATGCAAAATTGAAGCGACAGTACCTTGTGATATGCCCGTGGCCTCAACTAATTCGCGCACTTTAATTCGCCGATCGTTCAAAATCAGATCGTGGATTTTGTCGATGATTTCAGTAGTAGACACCTCAACTGGGCGTTCTGAACGATGTTCATCTTTTGTGGATGAACGGCCACGTTTAAATTCATTCACCCAATTGTAAACCGTCGCAAACACAGGTGAAAATGTGCCATGAACTGCATCCAACTCGGCTTTGATTTCTTTCGGGCTTAAGCCTTTCAAATGGAGATGTTTGATGATAGCCCTTAACTCGCTTTTTTCCATTGTTATGCACAAATAAATGTCGTTAACTTTAATCGACGATAGAAATTGACCTACGCTATGGATCGAGCTGAAATTTTGACAGCTTTCCTCTCAATCTTTACCGACACTACGAAAAAAAAATCTTTACCGACACTACGAGCGCAATTTCTCGGATTTTCTAAGGACTTATTGAACGACCCTCGTATGTTATATTTATGTGAAAATATTTCTATAATTGATTATCTATTAATATTAGTATCCACTGACCATATGCTAGAAATAACTAAGAACAATCCGAATTATTTTTTTTTATGGTAAATTAATTTTTAATTTAAGATTATTTTTTACTGTATGGTAGTGATTTATAAATTATATATTGTACAATCTAAATTATTATAAATTCATAAAAATGACATCTCTAAAATCCATATGGTTTGTGGAAATCTAATTAATTAAATAAAATTACTTTAAATTTTATTACAAAAAAAAGGACTTCAAGAGATGACTTTGAAATTTTATAATTTTCAATTTTATTTGAATATGCAATAAAGATGTAATGTGTACGTGTTTTTATTAATAATTTTTTTTTTATAAAACGGAAGGTTTATTTTGTGGGGGTTCCAACTAGTACCAGTAAAGTTTGTTTGTTCGAGGAAGAGTAATATTTGTATAGACATACAATTACAGGAACAGAAACTAACGACACAAGTAGTTTTTATTGATTTAAAAAAAAAAACTTTATTTCTCAAGATGCCTTGTCTGAATTGTAAAGATGAACGCGTCGATTCAATTAGTAATTCTGAATGCGACTGGAATCGATGCGTGCATTTTAATCACATGATGAGATTCTTTTATTCTACCACGTATTGCACTTATTTATACCTTTTCATTGGCTTAGCCTATGATATCGAAATGCTTTCGCACATTGTCTATGGTCCCAACGAGTTTTTCTTAGATTTTCTTTTTAATAATGTACTAGTACATTCTGATGGTTGTAATCAACTAGTTCAGGATGAACTACCAAAGTTGTTATTTATTCTTTCCAATATGTTTAAGTTTTCCGATTTAGTGTCACACAGAGCAGCTTTATGGGAAAATAAAGTCAATAACTTGCTTATACAGCCTCAGTTGATTACCTTTTTTAGATATATTCTTTCATAAACTAGAATCTCGTCCAATAAATTATATAAGTAATGTTGTTTTATATGTAATTTGTTCCTAAGAAAATGTATTATGTTCCTTATGCATCCAATAAAAAACAATTGAAATTTCGTTCTTTTTTAATCACATAATATATTTTTTGCCATTTAATTTAAGTAGACACTACAATACCTATTATAGTATAATGATTGATTTTCTCAAGAGAAAATGTGAAATTGTTGTAAAATTCTTTTCCCAAACAGGATTAATAAAATAATTATCGAACGAATTAAGTACGTGCAAGATTGATGTGGTTCTATATGGTCCTGATTTTTCCAATATACGAGGTCTGTTCAAAAAGTATTGCGAATTTCGAATTGCCGCGGGTTACGTGTATTCGATTTTCGATTTTTTGTGGCGTTATGTTGGTACTCATGTCTCTTACTTATGCCGACAAGTTCGGCCATTTTGAATGTTCAGTTAATTTTTGACAGCTGCTTTGCTTGCACGTGTTTTGGCTTGTCTTCGATGTTTGTTCAATTTCGACCACAAACAGCATCGCATTTACATTGCTAAGGAGCTGTTGAACTCTGCGACGACCCAAATTTGCTCCAGAGGGTCATAACTGGTGACGAATCATGAATTTATGTTTATGACGTGGAAACCAAATCTCAATCATCCCAATGGAAGCTGCCGCACGAGCCAAAACCGAAAAAAGCGCGCCAAGTTCGGGCGAATGTGAAGGTTTTGCTTACAGTTTTCTTCGATTGTAGGGGCGTGGTGCATCATGAGTTCTTGCCACAGGGTATATAAGGAATATTACCTGCAAGTTATGCGCAAGTTACGCGAAGCAATCCGCTAGAAACGCCCGGATTTGTGGAAGAACAAAAATTTGCTCCAGAGGAGTCATAATTGGTGGCGAATCATGGGTTTATGGTTATGACGTGGAAACCAAAGCTCAATCATCCCAATGGAAGCTGCCGCACGAGCCAAGACCGAAAAAAGCGCGCCAAGTTCGGTCGAATGTGACGGTTTTGCTTACAGTTTTCTTCGATTGCAGGGGCGTGGTGCATCATGAGTTCTTGCCACAGGGTATATAAGGAATATTACCTGCAAGTTATGCGCAAGTTGTGTGAAGCAATCCGCCAGAAACGCCCGGATTTGTGGAAGAACATAAATTGGCTTTTGCCATTTTTGGCCAAAAACAACACACTCATAATGCCGCAGCCACCGTATTATCCAGATCTGCCTCCCTGTGATTTTTTCTTGTTCGCAAAACTGAAGAGCGTCATGAAAGGACGACGCTACACTACGATTGAGGAGATAAAGAAGGAGGAGCTGAACAAGATCACAAATATGATTTTTTGAAGTGCTTCGACGATTGGAAAAAACGTTGGCACAAGTGTATAATATCTGGTGGGGATTATTTTGAATGGGACAAAATATATATTCATGAAAAAATAAATAATTTTTGAAAAAAACACAAAATTCGCGATATTTTTTGAACAGACCTCGTAGATTTTATGTTTATACTTATGTATATGTTAAATTTTTTTTTATAAAAACTAAAAAGAATTAATAAAATTTTAAGTCCTAGAATTTGCATCAGCATATATTCATTCGATAGACTAAAAAGTCTGGTATTGATTGCTATCCTTTATTTTAATCTTTTCGGTAACTTTATTAAATTTTTTTACTAAGTTGAGGTGTTGGAATTTTAACTAACTGAAAATTAATAATATTATCTGGAAAATCAATTTTTGTCATTGCTTTTTCAAAAACAAGTTGTTAAGTATATATAGTAATGCACCATGGCGAATCCAAAACAAAAACAAGTTAAGTCTGATTCATATACTTCCAAGATACTATATTTGCACAACCCAAAAACAAATAATTTCTGAAAATTTAAAAGGATTTAATTTAAAAAAAAATTATTTTTACCTGGAAAATTGATTTTTTTCTTCTTTTCATTTATAAATTAATTGGTCTGTCACTCTAAATGATTTTGTTATTATTAGTTTTAAAATCATTCGAGGTTTACTAATGCGAAATGATTGTTTAAGAGAAATAATAATAATAATAATAATAATAATAATAGTAATCATAACGTGCTTCATTCAGACAGAACATAAACATATATATTTACTATCCTTTCATTTATGTACTAAATTCTTTATATCTAAATAAAAAAAATGACTTTTTAAAAAAATTCGGCTATGAAGGTAAATTTTCATAATATCTCGACGCGATAGCAGCAAGTTAAATTAGTTGAAGGCGCCAGATATCTTGTACATTTACCATAACAGGCTGCCAAAAGAACAAAAAGACAAAAACACTCTTATTGGAGTGTTTATACGATGAAAGCAAAAAAGAAAATTTGAATTGAAAAAAAAAATAACAAAATAAAACCTGAAGACGATCAAAAAATATAAAATGTATGAGCAGAAAGCAAGAGATTGCAACATTCGAGTAGTATTCGAAGACTAATAGTACAAAGATTCGAATAAGAAAATAAAATAAGTCTTGTACGATGCTTTTGTATATTCGTACGTACATGTACATATTATGTACATACGTCCAATCATTTAGTCCATATATATTATATATAACCACAATCGATCAATTATTAAAAATGTTTAGAAGAACAAAAACAAAAAACAAAAAGAAAATAGAGGAAAAAAAACACTCATGTTACAAATCATAGGTCATTCTAGGGGTTCGCCCATCACAGAATCTTTCTGATCTGATGGACGAGCATGAAGAACAAGATAACTTTTCTCAAATCACTCAAATCAGTGCCTGTGTGTATGCTAATGAACCGAATACAGTACAACTACAACTGGAATCGCGTGTAAAAGTATGAAGTGTCAAAAATTTAATAAATGCAACACCTCAAGTATCTTCTTACCTGTGGCCCTCTGGGGTCTATCTGCTCTGCCCTCACTTCTCTTCAAGTTATTCACGATTTTTTTTTCATGCAGATGTCCGAATCGAGTATTGTTAGCAATTTTTTTTTTATTTAAACAAAAAGGTAGCATTTTCAAAGAAATCCAGCGGTCCATTTGCAATAAACAGCACCAGCACATCGAACTATAGAACTTATTCAAAAAGGAAAGAAGAGCACTGAGTTCTGGTTGTTAGGAGTATGTATACATACGTGTAGGTACTATCCCGTGGGCAATAAGAGGCCCTAAATTTTCTTTAGTCTCCTACAATTTTGGTATTTTATACAATAGCTCTCTCAGTAAAAAAGAAGTTTATGAAAAGAAAAAGAAAAACAGCAAATTGATTGTGCGCTTTTATCTTCTCTTGTATACGGATTACCTGACTGTGATGGTTAGGCGATCGACTCGAGAACCATCAAACATCCATCCATATTTTTGTTTTGTTTTGCTGAACATTGCACTTGAAAAGTTGCCTTTTGAATAACCTAAGAACATATTCATTGATCTGTTGAATTTCTTGCTCAGGAGATATCCAACGTCTCACCTTTTGTTGATCAGATTATTGCACATAGATCTGGGATTGTTCCTTTTTTTTCTTCTTTCTTACAAAATTATTATTTAAATGAACATTGAAACCAACATTTTTGTATTATTTTCAATCAAGTGTAAAAAAATCGATTAAATTCTGTAATTGCTATACTATTATATGCTGGATAAATCCGATTATATATTGTATATAGTTTTCTCGAATCTGAACATTGGAACAAATCTTGTATTGTTGGAGTCGAACTTATTCATAATAGGATTCGTATTGCTTAAATGATGTGATACGAAAATAACTATATAAAAGATGATATCTTGAAGTTTTCAGTTATTTTTTATATATGGATAAAAATATGGTAAAAATATGATGGGAATTTTCTTACGAGGGTCGTTCAATAAGTCCTTCGAAAATCCGAGAAATTGCGCTCGTAGTGTCGGTAAAGATTTTTTTTTGTAAGTAGCATTATCGACAGGAAAGCTGTCAAAATTTCAGCTCCATCCATAGCGTAGGTCAATTTCGATTAAAGTTAACGACATTTATTTGTGCATAACAATGGAAAAAAGCGAGTTTAGGGCTTTCATCAAACATCTCCATTTGAAAGGCTTAAGCCCGAAAGAAATCAAAGCCGAGTTGGATGCAGTTTATGGCACATCTGCACCTGTGTTTGCGACGGTTTACAATTGGGTGAATGAATTTAAACGTGGCCGTTCATCCACAAAAGATGAACATCGTTCAGGACGCCCAGTTGAGGTGTCTACTCCTGAAATCATCGACAAAATCCACGATCTGATTTTGAACGATCGGCGAATTAAAGTGCGCGAATTAGTTGAGGCCACGGGCATATCACAAGGTACAGTCGCTTCAATTTTGTATGAAAAATTGTCTGTGAAAAAAATTTCGGCAAGATGGACGCCGCGTTTGCTCTCAGAAGGGAATAAGCGCAATCGTGCAGTGGACTCTGAGGCTATGTTGGCACTCTTTCATCGCCATCCCGCCGAATTCCTTCGTCGATATGTCACTGTGGACGAAACCTGGATACACTACTACACTCCAGAAACGAAGAGACAGTCAACACAGTGGATTTTCAAGGGTGAACGGCTTCCGAAGAAGGCAAAAATTGTGCCATCGGCCGGCAAGGTGATGGCCACGGTCTTTTGGGATTCGCAGGGCATCATTTTTATCGACTACTTGGAAAAAGGAAAAACAATAACAGGAGCGTATTACGCGTCGTTATTGCAACGGTTGAGCGAGGAAATCGAAGAGAAACGCCCCCATCTGAAGAAGAAAAAAATCCTCTTGCATCAGGACAATGCGCGTGTGCACACCTGCGCTGTTTCCATGGCCAAAATTGTGGAATTGAGAATGGAATTGTTGCAGCATCCCGCTTATTCACCAGATTTGGCCCCGAGTGACTATTTTCTTTTCCCCAATCTGAAGAAATGGCTTGGCGGACGACGGTTCACTTCCAACGAGGACGTCATTGCTCAAACGGATGAGTATTTTGCAGAACTTCCGAAATCCTATTTTTTGGACGGGATAAAAATTTTGGAAAAACGGTTGGAAAAGTGTATTGAGCAAAAAGGATATTATGTTGAAAAATAAAATTTTTTTTTTTAAAAACAGTGTTTTTCCATCTTTTTCTAAGGACTTATTGAACGACCCTCGTATATGCACTTTTACAAATATGATTTTATACATATAATATTGGCTTGTGCGGAAAGTAATTTATAAAAAATGAAAAGACGATTTTCTTATAGTAAATAAATATTTTATCCAATTAAATATTGTCCAGTCTGATCCAATACCCTCTGCCATCTTTCTGGCAGTAGCATGATTCTACGCTCATAAAATTTTTGGTCTTTGCTGGATCCAAGTGATTTTTGACCTCCTCATTTGAATTAAACGTTTTACCGTCTAAAATTTTTTATAGAGACCGGAACAAATGATAATCGGAAGGTGCTAGGTCTGGAGAGTATGGTGGGTGGGACAGTTTATAAACTTGAAATATGTGGTTTCCCATTATCCTGTTGGAACACTATACCTTTCCTATTGACCAATTTTGGCTTTTTTTCATTAAGTGAATCATTCAATTTGTCTAACTAATGATAGTACACTTCAGAATTGATCGTTGTGTTGCTCGGTAGGATCTTTTGCGCTTAACATTGTTGTAGACAACTCATTTCTGTTGCCCAGTGATGATACACTTCAAAAATGGATCATTTTCTTGGCGTTTGAGAAGCAAATCACAATCGTGAATGCAATGGCACAATTTTTTTTCCGTAAGAAACTGAGGAACCCATATGTCAAGCTTTGAGATTAAACTTAGCCGTTTCAAATGATCATGTACGGTCGAATTCGATAAATTTAATCTCTCAGCGATCTCACGAGTTGTTATTCACCGGTTTGCATCAATTAATGCCTTTATTGTGTCTTCATCAGCTTCAACTGGCCTTCCAGAACGTGGTGCATCTTCAAGATTAAAATTTCCGGATCGAAATTTTGCAAACTTTCCGGAACGAAATTTTGCAAATTGTCGGATAATTTTTTTTGTTGCTTGAACAGCATTTTTATCTTTTCTATAGTAAAAAAGTAAAATATGCCGAAAATTCTGTTTTTCACTTTCCATATTTAAAAGGGTATAAACAAAAAAATACTGTGCAGAATGAATCCAATTTTTTCACAAGCAAGCCTTGCTATGTCAGCTGTCAAAATACGAGGTCTGCTGAAAAGGTATCGCGAATTTTGAATTTCCGCGGCTTACGTAAATTCGATTTTCGATTTTTTTTTGTGGCGTTATGTTGGTACTCATGTCTCTCACTTATGCCGACAAGTTCGGCCATTTTGAATGTTCAGTTAATTTTTGACAACTACTTTGCTTGCACGTGTTTTTGCTCGTCTTCGATTTTTGCTCAATTTCGGCCAAAAAAAGCATCGCATTAACAGTGATAAGGAGCTGTTGGACTCTGTCCGCGACGACCCAAATTTGCTCCAGATGGTCATAACTGGTGACGAATCATGGGTTTTTGGTTATAACGTGAAAACCAAAGCTCAATCATCCCAATGGAAACTGCCGCACGAGCCAAGATCGAAAAAAGCGCCAAGTTCGGTCGAATGTGAACGTTTTGCTTACAGTTTTCATCGATTGCCGGGGCGTGGTGCATCATGAGTTCTTGCCACAGGGTAGAACGGTCAATAAGGAATATTACCTGCAAGTTATGAGCAAGAAATGCGCGGATTTGTGGAAGAATAAAATTGGATTTCGCACCACGATAACGCCCCTGCTCACGCATCGTTGCTTGTGCGTGAATTTTTGGCCAAAAACAACACACTAATAATGCCTCAGCCACCGTATTCTCCAGATCTGGCCCCCTGTGTGATTTTTTCTTGTTCCCGTAACTGAAGAGCCCCATGAAAGGACGATGCTACGATTGAGGAGATAAAGACGACATCGAAGGAGGAGCTGAACAAGATCACAAAAATGATTTTATTAAGTGGTTCGACGATTGGAAAAAAACGTTGGAACAAATGTATAATATCTGGTGGGGATTATTTTGAATGGGACAAAATAGATTTTCATGAATAAACAAATAATTTTTGAAAAAACACAAAATTCGCGATACTTTTTCAACAGACCTTGTACATATAATTATGCGGCTTAAGTGTGAGTTTGGTTGTGAAAAAACACAATTAAGTCCTCTGTTGGAAAAAAAAATTACTTTCCGGCCAACCCAATATATGAACTATTTTTATTAAATTGTTTTATATGACTTTATTTCGTAATAGGTTCGAATAATATTTCTTAGAAATATCAGTTTGCGTAATTTATATAACGGACAATTTAAAATTGTGTATATTTAAAAAAAATTATTTACTTGAGCTGTATTTTAAAAATATATTAAAAATCAACTTAACCATTAAAATGTATTATTTCTATTATAAATTATTGAATGCATCTATGTATAAGAGTATGATTATTGGTATACAATAATTTCTGAAATAATTTGGAGAGTCACATTTCTTGCATTACCTTTTATGGTACACTCGTATGTCTAAACAACTGCCTATATTCGTTGTAATATAAAAGATAAGTGCTCGTAAAATATCTTGAAGGTACATACTTCCCTATGTGGCTATCATAGTCAACTGGGAAATTGCACATAATGCATTGCAGTACCATATCTGCAGTAAGATACCCTTTATGGAGTAAAATATTTTTTATGTTTTTTTTTTATCATTTGATTTAATGAGAATCTCTATAGACAGAAATGGAAGTCAGTATATTAAGGAGAATTGTGCAAATGCTTTTGAATAGTTTCTATCTTTTATTAAATTCCCATATATGTATGTAGTCGTCTATTATGTTAAAGTAAAACGAGCCTTCGATAATAATCTTTTATAGAAAATAATGTTAAAATATTCCTTTTTAGAAATAAATGTCATTAAAAGAATAGTCTGATATTGTCGGCTTCTCCAAAGTGTATTATCCAACCATAAATTGTCACTGTTAAAATTTCTTTATAGAATTTTACTAACTGATCTTATCTATTTTTAATAATAAAAAAAATATATAATAAAGAATATTTTGAATATCTAATTTAAGAGTCATGATTGAGTTATGAAATAACTATAAATCAAAGGCTTGTGAAATAGAAGTTCCGTTTTTTATTGCGAACTGTGGGTAATAAGGATTGAAGTTGAAACTGCACTCAATCTGCAACGAAGTGTAAGAATTTTTCGTGACAGTCTCACATTCTTGTAGGCTATTCGTATCGCATCAGTTAACCCGGCTGTTGAACAACCAAAATGTAGAATTGCGTTGGATTCCAGGTCATGCTGGTATCCTCGGCAATGAGAGCTCTGATCAGATGGCGAATAGGGCTCTCCACAGTTCTGTGCTCACTGTGATTCCGAACTTGCCGCATCTACTGACCAAATGACATGTGGAAGATTTCTTTCCACAGATTTGACCAAACATCTACTCAACAACCATTCCGAAATTTTAGATAAGGAAACTTTTAAAAATTCGAATTGGGGATACCGCACTTGCTTTCTTTTTTGCTAACCAACATTGTCCTCAATGCCAATCCTGTGGTATTTAACTTTTTATCTCTTTTCCTTCACAAATGCGATAATTAATGACCACAAGACATCGTTTGCAATCATAGAACTCATTTGTGATGTTCATCATGAACTAAATTATAGGATTTTTCCAGTCTACAGTTCCCATTTCAATCGTGAATTGGGAACAATTAGGACAGCAGTAGAGATGTTAATTAATATTCCCAGTATCAGATACATTTAATTTTTAGTGATAATCCTACCATCCTTCGGTATTTGTCGTTAATCAACGATTACTTAAAGCCAGCAGAAATCCCTATCTAGCCTTGCCTGCTAACGAAATATAATTTATCGTCTTAAGGCATCGTAGGCAAATAGACTGGACAATGAGCAATACATTTTATCAAATCATTGGCCCACTACCAATAAACCAGTCTGTTCAATATCCTTACCAAAATTTTGGTCGCAAAAGCTACTCAAAAAATTCGACATTCAGTTCTCGTCCAATATTTTTTATTTCGAAACCATCTCCTTTCCATATCCCAATCCTGTGGCGTTCAGATTAGAATCTCTCAAACAAACTAATTTACTCTACCAAAAATATTACCAATCATCCATATACTCATAATTAATCTTTAACCCACTGTGACATGTAGTAACCGAAAGACATCATGGTTGTGGTGATTTTTCTGGTGCCTATCACATGTCTCAGGGATTCCACATAGAATGAAGAGTGTCAGATCAAATCAAAAAGCCAAGTTTGTTTCTAGCTGCAAACAGGCGATCTGGGAAAAAGAATTAAGCTTCCGGTCTTATAGGGCCAATCCTTCTGAGGGAAACTGGAGGACGTTTAAACGAGCCAGAAATAACTGCAATACTCTTATTCGTAGCATTAAATTTCTTCACGACCAAAAGACGAGGCAAAAAATACTACAGTGCAAAACAGTTTGGGTTTTTTGTCAAAAGCATCAAAAATTCCGCCTTCTCATTCATCCTAGCGCAATTTAATAATGAAACTCCTATTGTCAGCTCAAAAGACAAGGCCAATTTGTTCGCGCATCAGTCATTAGAGATCTTGATATATACAAATCCGGTGGTTCAGATGGTGTATCCCCCATAGTTCTGAAGGGGTGTTCTTCTATATTGGCAGAACCACTGAGTAAGCTTTTCTCTGTTTCTTCTGGAATTTATCGCATAGATGAAAAACAGCTTCGTTCAACCAATTCCCAAAAAAGGACGAGTCCTCTTCCCCCTCCAATTACCGACCAATTGTACTAACATCCATTATTTCTAAGGTCATGGAAATACTGATAAAGTATCACCTAATAAAATATTTTGAAACAAGGAAACTCTTCGGTTATTGTCAATATGGTTTCCGTAGCAATACATCCACTGCTGATTTTTGCACTTGATACGAAGGTCGTTCAATAAGTCCTTAGAAAAAGATGGAAAAAAACTGTTTTAAAAAAAAAAAAAATTTATTTTTCTATACACTTTTCCAACCGTTTTTCCAAAATATTTATCCCGTCCAAAAAATAGGATTTCGGAAGTTCTGCCAAATTCTCATCCGTTTGAGCAATGACGTCCTCGTTGGAAGTGAACCGTCGTCCGCCAAGCCATTTCTTAAGATTGGGGAAAAGAAAATAGTCACTCGGAGCCAAATCTGGTGAATAAGCGGGATGCTGCAACAATTCCATTCTCAATTCCACAATTTTGGCCATGGAAACAGCGCAGGTGTGCACACGCGCATTGTCCTGATGCAAGAGGATTTTTTTCTTCTTCAGATGGGGGTGTTTCTCTTTGATTTCCTCGCTCAACCGTTGCAATAACGACGCGTAATACGCTCTTGTTATTGTTTTTCCTTTTTTCAAGTAGTCGATAAAAATGATGTCCTGCGAATCCCAAAAGACCGTGGCCATCACCTTGCCGGCCGATGGCACAGTTTTTGCCTTCTTCGGAGCCCGTTCACCCTTGAAAATCCACTGTGATGACTGTCCCTTCGTTTCTGGAGTGTAGTAGTGTATCCAGGTTTCGTCCACAGTGACATATCGACGAAGGAATTCGGCAGGATTGCGATGAAAGAGTGCCAACTAAGCCTCAGAGTCCACTACACGATTGCGCTTATTCTCCTCTGAGAGCAAACGCGGCACCCATCTTGCCGAAATTTTTTTCACAGACAATTTTTCATGCAAAATTGAAGCGACTGCACCTTGTGATATGCCCGTGGCCTCAACTAATTCGCGCACTTTAATTCGCCGATCGTTCAAAATCAGATCGTGGATTTTGTCGATGATTTCAGGAGTAGACACCTCAACTGGGCGTTCTGAACGATGTTCATCTTTTGTGGATGAACGGCCACGTTTAAATTCATTCACCCAATTGTAAACCGTCGGAAACACAGGTGCAGATGTGCCATGAACTGCATCCAACTCGGCTTTGATTTCTTTCGGGCTTAAGCCTTTCAAATGGAGATGTTAGATGACAGCCCTAAGCTCAATTTTTTCCATTTTTATGCACAAATAAATGTCGTTAACTTTAATCGACGATAGAAATTGACCTACGCTATGGATCGAGCTGAAATTTTGACAGCTCTCCTGTCGATAATGCTACTTGCAAAAAAAATCTTTGCCGACACTACGAGCGCAATTTCTTGGATTTTCTAAGGACTTATTGAACGACCCTCGTATCTCAAAGCCGCTTGACAAAATTTTGCATCAGACTCTTTTGTTGAAAATGCGTGCATATGGCATCGACGATTGCCTCCTAAGATGGATTGGAAACTACCTTTGAAACCGTTCAGTGCAAGTTGTTTTGGATGGCTTTAAATCTGCACTTCGCCAAATAAATGCTGGTGTTCGTCAGGGTTCAGTTCTATCTCCGACCCTTTTTCTAATTTTCATAAATGATCTCTTATCTCTTACTACTAATCCAATCCACTGTTTCGTTGATGACACTACTTTCAGTTTTTCATACTCGTTTTCTGGTTCACGTCATTGCTTTTCGGCTATGCAAATGGAACGACAACGGATGCTAAACTCATTAAGTTCCGATATAGACACTCTATTACTATGGGGCTTGAAGAACTGCCTGGAATTTAAAACTTCCAAAATACAGACTTGTCTCCTGTCTCTAAAGCAAAATCGAAATCTCCAGCCATTATCGATGAATGGCACTTGCATACCTGACCCCGAAAAAATTTCCATTCCTGGTATTTGTGGTAATGACAATCTCCGTTGTTATGGCCAGATATTTAATATTACCAAAAATACCGCAAAAATTTCGGTTTCCTTAAGCGATGCAAAAAATTTTTACCCCATCTGATCTAGTCAATATATATGATACAAGGCATATATTCGCCCCAAGCTGGAATATAATTCCCATGTATAGGCAGGCGTTTCTAAAAAAGGTATTAATAGGAGAATAAGTATCATTCTACTAGATGGGATACAAAATCCAGCGATGAAATTAATAAGAGACAAAAATATTACGGAGTCTTACACCGACGTAATGTCTCCTGTGTTCCCTTATTTTCCATAAACAGTGTTCCAGTAAATTAACTAGTTGCATTCCGCCCCTTTCAATCCGAATGTGAAATGCTCTGCCTCATTCGGTTTTCCCAAATCTCTACAATCAATAGCTATATAAGGGAAAAGTGCACCGACATTTCTCTCTTGCACTAATGACATACTTTTCGTCGAATAATCCAAGTACCAATCCGACAAAGGCAAAACATTGTTTCGTCGCCATCAAATCCTACATTGAGAGGGCATCCAGGAAAAAATCCCATGGTCCGGATGGTATACCCAGTTTAGTAATGAAAAGCCTGCCAGAAGAAGGAATAACATTGCTAACACTCATTAACAATGGGTACTTCCCTATGGATTGTAACCATGCAAAAGAAACAGCACTCCTGCACGGATGCAGATTTCTGGCCAATATCACTCCTTTCTAACGTAGGAAAATTGTTTGAAAGGTTCATCCCAGATAGACTTAATCTCTTCATCGAGGAAGAAAACATAATTCCAGAATTCCAATATGGGTTTCGTGAAGGTCACTCTACAGTTATACTGTAGAAAAACCGTTCAGCATAGCTCTGTTCGCTAGATATTGAAAAGGCATTCGATAGCGTACCGCACTTGGGTATCATATTCAAACTCATCAAAAAGAAATTTCCACAATATCTGGTTAATCCAAGATTTTATAAAAGTCAGACTGAAATGTTGAGACGTATATTCGCGGTTCTTCGAGATATTGTCAGGCATTCCCCAAGGCTCATTAATTGGTTCTAAGCTATGTAACCTTTACATTGCAGATATATTTAAGGTTCAATTAAACGAAAATACTCATATGGTATTATACGCCGACGATACCCCTAGTTTACAATGCATCAATGCGACCTAAAGTAGCATTGGAAGCTATGAAAATATCAGTCAATAAACTGACACAATACTATAAGGAATGGGGTCTTCAAGTAAATAGGGAAGAAGAAATTCGTATACTGCGAACCTCAAATTCAACTCCTTTGTCAGGGATAAAATTAAAAAAGCCAACGGCGTATATTGTAGGCTTCTGAGAATGTATCGCTCATCCAAACTCATTATTTATAAGCAATTTATATGAGCGTATTTATGCTACGGGTTTCCCATTTGGTCAGCCTTTTCCCCAACAGTAGCAACAGAACTGCACAGGATGGAAAGGAAGATCCTACGAAAAGTCACAGGGCTCGGCAGATCTAGACAGACAAAAAAAATTATATCAAACGACAGGTTGTACCAGGAGGCAGGCGTTTCCCCATTTGTATTATGGCAAATGGGAATAATGCACAAATAGGTTAAATGATTATCCCATCATCACAACAGGGAAATAAGGCAGCTAACACATAACATATTAGCTGTATTCCATTGGACCAATTTTGCTACAGCGCTGTAGACTCTCAATAAAATGAACATATCACTACAGCAGTAAAATATAATCACACAATAGTCACCAACAATACTGAGTTTATTCACACATAAACAATAAAAACAAAAATATGACATTTCAACATAACCAACGAACCCGCAAATATATCTATTTTCACTGTAGCAACTACAATCCACCTACCGTACATTGTATGCGTAACTCCAAATGAAAATTACTGCTCTGTTCGAGGTAAAGTAGATGATGACAGATACACAACTAGTGTAGGAGCAAAATTGGTCCAATGGAATACAGCTATTATTGGAGATCTTGAGAAACTCCAAGTACCTGTCACCGTTACTTCTATTGGAGGAGACAGAAAAAGCTCCGGAGCAACGTCTTCAGATCTACAAGAAGAAGCCAAAGGGACAACGTCGCGGTTAGCAATTACATCATTCGTGGTCGGGAGTGCCGACGGGAATCAAAAGGACACAACAAACGTAGCAGTTGCCGGATTCAAACATATAATTAAGTTTTAAGATTAGTTAACGAATGTTTAGTTGATAAGAGTAGATTTAAGGGTTAAGGTTAGGTTTAGGATGTAAGCATGGTTTTTAAAATATCACAATAAAGATAAATAAAATATTACATTTCTATTAGAAATAAATTCAAGGATAACAGAAAGGTAAGGAACCAATAAAGACAAATATTCTTAAGAGAAAATAGTATTAAGATTGTATTAGAAGAAAAATGTAAAATGTCAAGGATATGCAATAAAGTAAACGTGAACTGAACATTTCTCTCTTGATCCCTCCTAATACTTTACACACGCGCGATATACCATAACATTATAAGGAGTGATTTATAAAAAAAAAATATTTTTGAAAAATCATTTCCTTAATTAATATTTGTAACGAGTAGGATAATCAGTATGATATGGTATGTGGATGCTTACTTCAAATTGTTTTTGGAACATTGTTCTACGAGGGTCGTTCAATAAGTCCTTAGAAAAAGATGGAAAAAACTGTTTTTTAAAAAAAAAAAATTTTATTTTTCAACATAATCTCCTTTTAGCTCTATACACTTTTCCAAACGTTTTTCCAAAATTTTTATCCCGTCCAAACAATAGGATTTCGGAACTTCTGCAAAATACTCATCCGTTTGCGCCATTCCTTCAGATTGGGGAAAATAAAATAGTCACTCGGGGCCAAATCTGGTGAATAAGCGGGATGCTGCAACAATTCCATTCTCAATTTCACAATTTTGGCCATGGAAACAACGCAGGTGTGCACACGCGCATTGTCCTGATGCAAGAGGATTTTTTTCTTCTTCAGATGGGGGCGTTTCTCTTTGATTTCCTCGATCAACCATTGCAATAACGACGCGTAATACGCTTCTGTTATTGTTTTTCCTTTTTCCAAGTAGTCGATAAAAATGATGCCCTGCGAATCCCAAAAGACCGTGGCCATCACCTTGCCGGCCGATGGCACAGTTTTTGCCTTTTTCGGAGACCATTCACCCTTGAAAATCCACTGTGATGACTGTCTCTTCGTTTCTGGAGTGTAGTAGTGTATCCAGGTTTCGTCCACAATGACATATCGACGAAGGAATTCGGCAGGATTGCGATGAAAGAGTGCCAACATAGCCTCAGAGTCCACTGCACGATTGCGCTTATTCTCCTCTGAGAGCAAACGCGGCACCCATCTTGCCAAAATTTTTTTCACAGACAATTTTTCATGCAAAATTGAAGCGACTGTACCTTGTGATATGCCCGTGGCCTCAACTAATTCGCGCACTTTAATTCGCCGATCGTTCAAAATCAGATCGTGGATTTTGTCGATGATTTCAGGAGTAGACACCTCAACTGGGCGTTCTGAACGATGTTCATCTTTTGTGGATGAACGGCCACGTTTAAATTCATTCACCCAATTGTAAACCGTCGGAAACACAGGTGCAGATGTGCCATGAACTGCATCCAACTCGGCTTTGATTTCTTTCGGGCTTAAGCCTTTCAAATGGAGATGTTTGATGACAGCCCTAAACTCGCTTTTTTTCATTGTTATGCACAAATAAATGTCGTTAACTTTATTCGACGATAGAAATTGACCTACGCTATGGATCGAGCTGAAATTTTGACAGCTTTCCTGTCGATAATGCTACTTACAAAAAAAAATCTTTATCGACACTACGAACGCAATTTCTCGGATTTTCTAAGGACTTATTGAACGACCCTCGTATGAACAATTTACTTTAAAATTATTTTCCTTTAATAGAAATAATGTTAATAAATTCATAATAAAAAATAATTTAATAGAATAATAAAATAATAAAATAAATATAAAAATCTGCGTTAACTCAAGATATGGTAATGCGTTCATGTGCATTTTAATATCGTCAGAATTCTAATCATTTAACGATTAGATATTGTGTACTTATGCATATGCATATGTTTTTAGCTTTTCAATATTCTTTTGGTATTTTTTTTTCTTACTGAATATATAGTTTACTGTTTTTCAAATAGAAAAAATATATTAAAACTGATTTAGTTGATGTCAATAGTAAATTCAATTCACTGGAAAATGACTTTGAAGCAACAAATGGGCAGAACAGTCGCGACAAGTGTACTCAATGGAATTGTACGTGGCGACGTCAATTTGAACATTTACGTGACTTTTTCACTATAGAACGAATAACAAGTCAGTCGACTGGGATAAAAAACAATCCATTGACTTTGTGAGGAAAATTCTGAATTTTCCTTATTTAAAACCGTAAATAAATTGTTCTTTACCAAACTGTAAGAAGTACTCGTATCAACATAATTTTTTTTCATAATCTTACATAATATGGTATAAATTCAACGAGGAGATTCCCACGCAAGTTGCCTTTAGAAAAAAAATATTATAATATTATCTATTCGTACATTCATAATATTATTTTATGTACTTAACTCATAGGGTGTGTATTTACATAAACATGTGAAATATTTTTTTAAATTTTATTTATTGTCTTTAAAGAAAATATAGAACAGTTTTGTGAACATTATTAAATTATATTCATAGAGTGTAAGCAGTAACACAGAATCTTACAATTATAATGGAATAATTTGCTTATATGCGTGTACTCTGCATGCCAAAAGTATCGGCCACCTTGATAATAAATAAGATATGCTCTAGAAATTTTTGCGTAAAACCTTAAAATAAATCGTAAAATTATATTATTTCTTCGGTTGTATTATATAATACATGGTAAATTAGAATACCAAAAATATAAAAAAAAGGAAGGAGGCATAATTTCCATTCGTGTTCCTTTTTTTTGTCATAACAGACCAAGGGCAATAACTAAGTTCCCGCCATTGATGCTGTTTTGGGAAACTCAAGGATTTTACTTTTTTAATATGCCTAAACATTATCCTATATACAACAAAAAAGGATTTATCTAAAGTTGAAAATATTTAATTCTACAATATTTGATTAAAAATTGAATAATAGAATTGAATAGCTTCAACTTTATAGTTAAAATTCAAAAACATGGAAAAAATATATGAAATAAGTATTAAATGGCGCTCTACTATTGTAACATTATTTAACGAAGATAAATCGAATTGATTTATAGCGGCTTAGTTTAAAATTTCAAAAAGATGCGTTCATAGATATAGAATATTATAATCAGAACGAAAATTATCTCAGATTACCACAGTCTGATAAGTTTTAAATTAATAGTTTAAGTGAGGATTATTTAATTTGCATAACTAGTAAAGGAATTGAAGACCTACAGTTGCTCAAATTCGATGCGAATTAAATAAAAGCCATGCCAAACAAGTGTCTCTAAACAGCGTTGAAAAGAGGGCAATTTGAATATGTGGCGGTAAGGAAACCATTACTACACTCTCAATATGAGTGAATTGGGCTTTATTCCATCAAAATTGAACTGTTGAGGACTTTTAAAATGTATTTTGGACTGATGAGTCAAAGTTTCAGGTCTTTAGGTCCAAAAGAAAATTTTTTTCGTGGCCCTCGAGTAAGAACATGGCTTGATTACGGTTTAGCTTCCATCCCCATGGATAGAATAGGAAATTTGGTGCAAATTGAAAGAATTTTGAAAAAAGAGTAGAATCTTAAAATTTTAGAAACAAATGCTTTTCTATCAGAATTTTTGGTGAAGGATTCGTTATGCAACAGGGTGACGATCCTAAATATAATTCGAAATTGTGTAGAGACTATTTATAAAATAAAAAACCATGGCATTTTGGAAGTTATCAGGTGTATAAACTTAAATCCGCTGTTTATAGTCAAAAAAAAAACATGTTTTTTTCATAGAAAGCAAAAACAAATTTATTCAAAGTACTTGCCCTCGCTAGCTACATATTTTTCCCATCACTCGGGCAATTTGTGGATAACACGCCAAAAAAATTCCTTCTCTTTCGAGGCAAACCACTCATCAATCCATTTTCGGACATCTTCGTAAGAATCGAAGTGCTGCTCAGCGAGCGCGTAGCCCATCGACGAAAACAGGCAGTAGTCGGAATGGGCCAGGTCTGGCGAATAAGCGGATTGGGGCAGCACCTCCCAGTTGAGTGTCTCCAAGTAGTTTCGGACCATTTTTGACGTGTGCGATGGTGCGTTGTCGTGGAGGAAAATCGGCTTGTCATGATTTTGTTGATGATCCGTCCTTTTTTCACGCAGAGCACGGTGCAATTTGATCAGTTGTTGGTGGTAGCGGTGGGCATTAACAGTTTCACCAGGTTTCAATATCTCATAGTAGAAGATATCCTGCTGATCCCACCAAACGCACAGCATCGTCTTCCTTTCGAAGCGATTTGGTCTTGTGGAAGATGTTGATGGTTGGCCGGAATCAACCCTCGATTTCTTGCGTTTAGGATTCTCGAAATATATCGACTTTTCATCGCCTGTCACAATCCGATGCAGAAACAACTTTCTTTTTTGTATGGCGAGCAAGATTTCGCATATGTTTTGGCGTCGCTCCATCTGCCTATCGTTCAATTCATGCGGTACCTATTTTCCGATCTTTTAAATCTTCCCCATGGCACGCAGACGCATGAAAATGGCTGGTTGAGTAACATCCAATTTATCCGTGAGCATTTTTTGCGATTGGGTATCATCTTCATCCAAAAGAGCCTGAAATTGATGGTCCTCAACCTTCCTAGGCCGACTTTAACGCTTCTTGTCCCACAAGTCAAAATTGCCGTCTTTGAACCGACGAAACCAATCTCGGCACGTTGTTTCCGATAAAGCACTCTCAACATAGGCCTCCATAAGCATTCGATGCGATTCGGCAGTCGATTTCTTCAAATTGAAGCAGAAAAGCAGAGCTCCCCGCATGTTCTCTTTGTCTGGCACAAAACTAGACATGATTACCAAAGGAAAAATGTATGTTGTTGTATGAAATTGCTGACAATGTGCACTGATTAATGTTGACAGATGTCAAACTCATAAAAAAAAGTATGGCGTGTCCATGGTAGCCTAATACCCTCACTCACGCCATCTATGACCAAACAGCGGATTTAAGCTTATACACCTGGTATATGGGATGACCTAGGCAGAAAAATGCGTCGCACTGTCCATCCTCCAAAGAAGAGTTCTATAGTAATGCTAGCATTTCGAAGGATACAATAAAAAAAAAAACTTATCGACCGAATGCCTAGAATCGTATAAGATGTTATTAAATGGAAAGAAAGTTTTTTACGTATTTAAGATCAAAATTTGTTCATTTTAAGTTCCGAAATGTGATCAAGTTTTAATTAAATTTCCACTTGTAAAGTGTTTGCATACTTTTGGTCTGCAGTGTACTTGTTTGTATGAATATTTATTAGAATTTAGAAAATTAACTTGGTCACGTTTCGGACTAAATAATATGCTAACATGTTAGGAGTCGGTATTTTGTCATAGCTGAATGGCATGATATATTGAGAATAATATTCAAAAGTATGCAATTCTGATTGCCTTATCAATTTTTTAGCTGAAAACATGACAAAATGTGACAACAATAAATCTGAATTTAATAACAATTTCATAGAAAATTATGAATACGTAGAGAAGTGTGAGCAGAAATATTTGCATTCGAAGAAAATAACAAAGAACCAAAAAACATACGAGGATATATGTAGATATATGAGGGAGTGACTATTCGCATACATACTCTATGTAAGTGGTGAAAATTATCTCATTTGCATATTTAACCTATAAAAAAGAACATTAGTATAAGATAAGAATGTACACAGTTTTTAAGCTAAATATTATTCAGTTACAAAAAGTTTCCTGGTGTTAAACCGAATCAAAACAACATATTTTCATACAAAATTAGACACAGTGCACAACCAACCATAGCTGATTTTTACCAACAATCTATAAAATAACTAAAAATATAAATTGTAAATAACAGTGTACGAGGGTCGTTCAATAAGTCCTTAGAAAATCCGAGAAATTGCGCTCGTAGTGTCGGTAAAGATTTTTTTTTGTAAGTAGCATTGTCGACAGGATCAGCTCGATTCATAGCGTAGGTCAATTTCCATCGTCGATTAAAGTTAACGACATTTATTTGTGCATAACAATGGAAAAAAGCGAGTTTAGGGCTATCATCAAACATCTCCATTTGAAAGGCTTAAGCCCGAAAGAAATCAAAGCCGAGTTGGATGCAGTTCATGGCATATCTGCACCTGTATTTGCGACGGTTTACAATTGGGTGAATGAATTTAAACGTGGCCGTTCATCCACAAAAGATGAACATCGTTCAGGACGCCCAGTTGAGGTATCTACTCCTGAAATCATCGACAAAATCCACGATCTGATTTTGAACGATCGGCGAATTAAAGTGCGCGAATTAGTTGAGGCCACGGGCATATCACAAGGTACAGTCGCTTCAATTTTGCATGACAAATTGTCTGTGAAAAAAATTTCGGCAAGATGGGTGCCACGTTTGCTCTCAGACGAGAATAAGCGCAATCGTGTAGTGGACTCTGAGGCTATGTTGGCACTCTTTCATCGCAATCCTGCCGAATTCCTGTCGATATGTCACTAGGGACGAAACCTGGATACACTACTATACTCCAGAAACGAAGAGACAGTCATCACAGTGGATTTTCAAGGGTGAACGGGCTCCGAAGAAGGCAAAAACTGTGCCATCGGCCGGCAAGGTGATGGCCACGGTCTTTTGGGATTCGCAGGGCATCATTTTTATCGACTACTTGGAAAAAGGAAAAACAATAACCGGAGCGTATTACGCGTCGTTATTGCAACGGTTGAGCGAGGGAATCAAAGAGAAACCATCTGAAGAAGAAAAAAATCCTCTTGCATCAGGACAATGCGCGTGTGCACACCTGCGCTGTTTCCATGGCCAAAATTGTGAAATTGAGAATGGAATTGTTGCAGCATCCCGCTTATTCACCAGATTTGGCCCCGAGTGACTATTTTCTTTTCCCCAATCTGAAGAAATGGCTTGGCGGACGACGGTTCACTTCCAACGAGGACGTCATTGCTCAAACGGATGAGTATTTTGCAGAACTTCCGAAATCCTATTTTTCGGACAGGATAAAAATTTTGGAAAAACGGTTGGAAAGTGTATAGAGCTAAAAGGACATTATGTTGAAAAATAAAATTTTTTTTAAAAAACAGTTTTTTTCCATCTTTTTCTAAGGATTTATTGAACGACTCTCGTATTTTATTTTTAATACAATTAATCCTTTTTGTTTGAAAAAAAAGTTATGTTTTTTTTTCCTGTGAGAGTATAAATACCTACCATATATAAATTTTTATTATTGGGTTTTTCTTTGATAAGACGAACCGACATTTAATTAGAATATCACTGAATATAATATAAAACGTGGTAAAAAAAGATAAGTAAAGGATTTCTTTTTGATCATATGGAACTATCTCATATACATATTATGTTTTAGTTGATCATTAATCTGTGTGCGCAGGTTAAAGACGAAAAATCTTCTTTTTTTGTTTGAAGGCCAAATTTTATGATGCAAAGTTATCCATAGATAAATTTGAGAGATGAAGAAAAATTAAAGAAAATAAACAAGAATGAAAATAAAACCCTAACAAATGGTTAAAATAATCTTCTTCCAAAATAAATCCGGGCAAGAGTAAAAGGTAAAACAGAGGCGACAAAGTGACGCGTAATCCGAATTCAATTCGTTTTTGTTTACCTGTGACATCGACACATGTCTAATACTCGTACGAGTAACTATACTTCCCCGTTCGTTCGTCGGTTCAGATTCAGGTTCAAGTTTTTTAGTCACCTAGCAATTGGGGACCAAGAACACACGAACCGGACTGTATCTGATCAGAATCGGCCCGACCAAAAGAAGCCCAAAACATAACAATGGGCACTTCATTAAAAGAATATCTTGCCATCTTGCTATGGGGCTACTCCATTCCAACCTAAATCAAATTCCATCTTTGTCCAATGTTTTGGCTTTAGTTTCATAGAAGCATTTTTAATTTTCTTTTTTGTTATTATTTTTTCCACTTTACCTCCATAGTGTCTTACAAATGCTTACAGTCATATGCGATATTATCCACTATAGATCCGCTTAACACCCGAGCAATAAAGGTGTTCATAAAAAGTTACATTCCAGTTTCGGCTACTTTCGTCTCCATTGTACTGCTTTGCTACAAGAAGAATTCAACGCATTTTGGTGTAAGGGAATTCAATTCAATGCAGCCGCTACCTTTTGAGCCATTTCAAATTTGTTATAAAATACTAAACTGATCGAAATGTTCACTTTTATTTATTCTTCGCAGCAAATGAAGAAGACGATTTTTAATGAAAAGGCGTTAAATTAAAGAAAGACCAAAAAACATTCAACTTGCCGTCAAACAATTTTTAACACAAAATTCATTTGATACGGTCTGGGATAAAACTATATACATGAACAGTTTAATTGTACAATATACATAACTATTCATGCGCATATATAAGTGCCCATATACTTATTAAATTACAATACAATAAAACTATCACCAAATCTAAATATAAAGGCGTCAAATGTTTATAATTATTCTCTGCACATTTAGAGAGCTCATTAAAGATTGTAAAGAAAAACAAATTAATTCGAAAATAGTTATTACCTTTTAAACTATGAGAAAATTGTCTTTCTGTTTCTGGTGAAAATAAGGTGTTACCAATTTGGTTTGGCCTTGATTAATGTATCATTACTTGATTAAAAGCATTACTTTCTAACTACTCTCGTATGTACCATGGTCGTTCAATAAGTCCTTAGAAAAAGATGGAAAAAGCTGTTTTTAAAAAAAAAAATTTTATTTTTCAACATAATATCCTTTTAGCTCAATACACTTTTCCAACCGTTTTTCCAAAATTTTTATCCCGTCCAAAAAATAGGATTTCGGAACTTCTGCAAAATACTCATCCGTTTGAGCAATGACGTCCTCGTTGGAAGTGAACCGTCGTCCGCCAAGCCATTTCTTCAGATTGGGGAGAGAAAATAGTCACTGGGGGCCAAATCTGGTGAATAAGCGGGATGCTGCAACAATTCCATTCTCAATTCCACAATTTTGGCCATGGAAACAGCGCAGGTGTGCACACGCGCATTGTCCTGATGCAAGAGGATTTTTTTTTTCTTCAGATGGGGGCGTTTCTCTTTGATTTCCTCGCTCAACCGTTGCAATAACGACGCGTAATACGCTCCTGTTATTGTTTTTCCTTTTTCCATGTAGTCGATAAAAATGATGCCCTGCGAATCCTAAAAGACCGTGACCATCACCTTGCCGGCCGATGGGACAGTTTTTGCCTTCTTCGGAGCCCGTTCACCCTTGAAAATCCACTGTGATGACTGTCTCTTCGTTTCTGGAGTGTAGTAGTGTATCCAGGTTTCGTCCACAGTGACATATCGACGAAGTTATTCGGCAGGATTGCGATGAAAGAGTGCCAACATAGCCTCAGAGTCCACTACACGATTGCGCTTATTCTCCTCTGAGAGCAAACGCGGCACCCATCTTGCCGAAATTTTTTTCACAGACAATTTTTCATGCAAAATTGAAGCGACTGTACCTTGTGATATGCCCGTGGCCTCAACTAATTCGCGCACTTTAATTCGCCGATCGTTCAAAATCAGATCGTGGATTTTGTCGATAATTTCAGGAGTAGACACCTCAACTGGGCGTCCTGAACGATGTTCATCTTTTGTGGATGAACGGCCACGTTTAAATTTATTCACCCAATTGTAAACCATCGCAAACACAGGTGCAGATGTGCCATGAACTGCATCCAACTCGGCTTTGATTTCTTTTGGGCTTAAGCCTTTCAAATGGAGATGTTTGATGATAGCCCTAAACTCGCTTTTTTCCATTGTTATGCACAAATAAATGTCGTTAACTTTAATCGACGATAGAAATTGATCTACGCTATGGATCGAGCTGAAATTTTGACAGCTTTCCTGTCGACAATGCTACTTACAGCTTTCCTGTCGATAATGACACTACGAGCGCAATTTCTCGGATTTTCTAAAGACTTATTGAACGACCCTCGTACCATATTCTAAATTACTAAAACTCGTTAATAAAAGTAGGCATATTAAAAGAGGAATAGAAACGATACATTTTGCCAAACATGGATAAAAAGAAGAAACATTTCCAAACAAATTGCATTATTTTAACAACAAAAATATAATTTTACTTGATTTATTGAATAATAAGTAATTATACAATTGTAAGAATTACTGAAAAAAATATGGATTGCATAGACGAATTGTTTTTATATTTTTGCATTTAAATAGTCCACAATTTTATCCGATATTCTTGCATTGATTGTTAAGATTCTCTAAAATGGACGAGAAAATTTTCAAGTAGAAATGTGCAAAACAATAACTGTAAGAAACAGGAAAAAATACTAAAACCACATAAATTTCAAACAAGGTGTAAAAAAATCTATCAAAGGATACCGCCGTCTATTATCAAATGTGTTAGTAGACATACCGATACTGAGAAAACAGTTTAATAGGGCATCGTTGATGTGTACACAAAACGCAAGGTGTTAGAGATTTGACAGATATAAAACCTTAACAAAAAGAAACCGCACAGCATATTTAAAAGAATGAACTGGTCCATTTCCAGAAGTGTGAAAAGATGTATTTCGAACAGATCGTTTGAGTGAATTGCATGAATGCGATTGAATGAATTTACCACATACGATAGTTAAGTGAAGTGCGCATCATTCGTGGGATTATCTTGTGTACAATTGTCAAATGTCTACGTTAACAAATGATTAACGCTCAAGTGAGAAAAAGAATTTTGATTAAATAAAATTCCTTTTCATAATATTGCCATAATTAATAACTAAGAAATTTTATATAAAACGTCGTCTAAAATCTGTCTACACTTATACAGTTAATAAACAATAGTTTAGAGCCCATAATTCCAGATTATAACCATATTGTTCTAATCGATAGGATTTAAAACGGATTTTTTGGCACCAATATTTAATTATATTGTCGATCCTGAATTCGTCCTTTTTCCTTTTTCTTTTCTTTTTTTCCATATTAATATGAAATACGTTTTAATGTTATCAATAGCATACAATTAGGATTAATTTCTATCGGATTCGGAGACTGTAGTGTTTACAATTGATCCCTAATAGTAGTATCCGTTTATGTTTTTTTTTTTTTTTTTGAAACGCCTAAGAAATTTACAGATCATAAAAGGTATTAAAATGTCTACATTATCTCAGGTATTACAGTAATGAACCGTCATAAAAGTATCATTTATACTTGTTTTGCCGTCTAGTTTCCTCGCCTATCCAACTATAGGCGAGGAAAATAGACGGCATAGTCTCCATAACACAATGCCTATGCATACAAATCAATAGCAAATAGTCAACAAAAAGCATAATAAATTTACATGTTTTTAAATAAAATTTTTATTATAATTATTATAAAAATAAATATGTCTGGTTGGAAAATTCAAATTTTTGAATTTTCCAACAAACAATTAAAAAACTAACTGAGGTATTAATCTTTATAATATACGAGGTCTGTTTAAAAAGTATTGCGAGTTTTGAATTTCCGCGGGTAACGTATATTCGATTCTTGATTTTTTTTGTGGCGTTATGTTGGTACTCATGTCTCTCACTTATGCCGACAAGTTCGGCGATTTCGAATGTTCGGTTAATTTTTGACAGCTGCTTTGCTTGCACGTGTTTTGGCTCGTCTTCGATTTTTGCCCATTCCAAAAAATGGATCAAAAAATCTGTTTCGGGAACAAGAAAAAGTCACAGGGGGCCAGATTTGGGGAATACGGTGGCTGCGGCATTATTAGTGTGTTGTTTTTGGCCAAAAATTCGGGCACAACCAACCATGCGTGAGCAGGGGCGTTATCATGGTGCAAAAGCCAATTTTTGTTCTTCCACAAATCTGGGAGTTTCTGACGGATTACTTCGCGCAACATGCGCATAACTTGCAGGCAATATTCCTTATTGACCGTTCTACCCTGTGGCAAGAACTCATGATGCACCACGCTCCTGTAATCGAAAAAAAACTGTAAGCAAAAGCTTCACATTCGACCGAACTTGGCGCGCTTTTTACGGTCTTGGCTCGTGCGGCAGTTTCTATTGGGATGATTGAGCTTTGGTTTCTACGTCATAACCATAAACCCATGATTCGTCACCAGTTATGACCATCTGGAGTAAATGTTGGTTGTCGCGGACAGAGTCCAACAGCTCCTTAGCAATGTTAATGCGATGCTGTTTTTGGTCGAAAATGGGCAAAAGTCGAAGACAAGCCAAAACACGTGCAAGCAAAGCAGCTGTCAAAATTTAACTGTACATTCAAATAGCCGAACTTGTCGGCATAAGTGAGAGACATGAGTACCAACATAACGCCACAAAAAATCGAAAATCGAAAATACATAACCCGCGGAAATTCAAAATTAGCAAAATTTTTTGAACAGACCTCGTATATTGAAGGATTATTGTTTGGGAAAAAGAAATACATTATTTTATAGACTTGTGTTCGTTGGAAAAATGACATTCCATTTTTGGAATTTTTTATAACGAGCAAGAGACGATTCACGAACGAACTAAAGGAACATTGAAGTAGCGATGGATCGATCACACTATTACGCAAATAACGGTTGTTCGGAGGGTTTTTGATTAAAGGGATTGGATTCGAACGGCTAGTTGACCCTCAAAGTTCTATTTCGGATGATTATATAGGGTTTAGTACTGTATTGTATATAAGTATGTTTTTCTCGACTGTCAGTGTGTGGTGATTCCCTTGTGAAACGTATATACATGGACAGTCCAAATACGGCTAAGGATATCCTGTTTCCAAATATTACTTGAAATTGACGTGTTCACACCATCCAATATATTCTATCAATTGGGCATACCGGCATTCATATAGCTTAGTTCTCTTAAGCTATTGTTTAGAAAATTAAGGTTCCTAAACCATGTGCCATAACCGACTTTATAGTACCACGACCATGAGGCCGTTTAGCGACGTGTGAGTTGGCATTGTCGGCTTACCTAATGAAGTTAGTCAAACGTAACATGGGAGCAATCAGAAGTTAAATTTTATGGAGCCTATTGAATTTTTTTAGAAAATTTGGGATTCGGCAAGGGAGGGAGGTGTTGGCTATACAATAGAATGAGTTCTATTTAAAAAGAAATTCTAGATTAAGTAGGCATTCATTATATGAGAGATACTAAGGTGAATACCATTAGAATGACATGAAGGATGGGGGTGGTTACCGATGAGCAAGTGCGGACAGATGTCCAATCTGAATTCTAAGAAGTACCGTTAAATTAGCCAGAAAATCTTATTAAAACATATTATTGAATTTAAAAAGCTCGAATTTGAAGGAAGCAGCCTTTTTCTCTCTCTAAGCCTAGTAGAAATTTAAAAAATTCTAGAAGATATAATCGTATAAATATTAATTTTTTTATGCGGTATAAAATATTTTTATGAAAATTTTATTTAAAAAAAAAATTTGATCTATTACTATGGGAAAAGTGTGTATCTGTTCAATTATGATGAAGAGACCTGCACTGTACTGGTTGTAATCTTATTGGCAGACAATGAGGAGGTACCATTATAATTTCCAAAACTAAATCATAATAGCATCGATGTGCGTTGTTAAAAAGATCAGATTGGTGCTTAAAGTGTGTCTAACCGGGTACAGAATGTATTACTGGCACCAAAAATGAAATAAAGCAAAGAAGCTACGAAACCAATTCGTACCGCGACTGGCAAGAGGCGTCAGAAAGTCGCGATCTTCTGCTGCTCCTTTTTTGGACTCAGTTTTTATATTGACGTCCACGACTATGACCATAAGAACAGGTATACCAATCCATATATACGTGTATGGACTATAGCTAAATCTATTAATATATAGGCTTCGATTGGTGTATAAATGCCTCAAGTTACCTGAAGACCAAAAGAATATTTTGTATTCTTCTTAGCATTACCTTTCCATCACCTTTTCTGTTAAGTTATTGGATTTCGTCTTCTTGCGTCTTTTCAATCTTCTCTTATTATTTCTATACCATCATCAATGGGCCCTGGATTTTGATTTTATGCTTAATTTACTTTTATTCCCTTCTGACCAAAACGAATCAAAGAAGAATTGTGATGAGTGTCAAAAGTTCTCTTTTTTTCATTCTTTTTTTTTTTAGTTATCCAATTTACCATCTTTTATCATTATTTTTTTCATTAATTTTATTGAGAAAACCCTAACTTTTATATGGAAATCAAAATAAAATGATGTACTTTCGCATATTGAATTACAAATACTCATACATGGACTAATTTTGATTATCCTATCGTTTATATGAATTATAGATAAGTAAGCTTGTTGTAGGGCTTCTGAAATAAAATAATAGTAACATAAAAAATATATTTAAAAAAAAATTATAATTGTAGAAAACGTTAGATACAAGGTTCTTGGGCACTTTAAATTTATCCTGTATGATTTTCCTTCTCAAAATAATTTTCCCAAATACAAAATAATTACGCATTCCAAAATATTTAAACATTGGATGAGTTATTGAAAAATAAGAACTTCTCTTAATTTGGATAATTGTGTAGCACCTTTAAAGCGAAACTCAGATGTGATTTATTGTAATTTGAAAATTCTGGTTTTCAATTACATATTGAAGATTAAATCATTTTTTTAATTGGGGTGAACAATAAAAATCGATAATAATTTATTCTGTACTCACCTTTGTTAGTCACAGAGTCTATTCCGATTAATTCGCTCTGAAGTTGGAAGCATTTGGCTATTAAACAAGGATTCTATAGTGTATTTTTTGGTGATTACGCATTTTTTGGCCATATTCTATAAAGAATCCTCACACAAATTTCTTCTTCTATAATACTTCACGTAAATATTGCATCTCAGTGCAGGTTTGTCTCCAATAAGGACTAAGATCAAATAAACAATTTACTATTTGGAATTAATCCAATTGCATCCTCATCAATGGCGCGACTAGTGGGAGTCCGATATTGGCTGGCCAGAAGACCAGAAAGCCCGGTTTTGCGTCGCGTCTTTTAATCCGATAATATAAGCATATCTTTATCCGACTCTATCAAAGGCAAATGTCTGTGTCATCCTTTTGGGATCATAAACGATCCCTCTGTAGGCTTTTGGTATTAATAAACATTAAGTGTCCATCCCACCGCAGCCTATTGAGCCTAATTTTTGCCACTACAGGGCGATTGTGGAAACTTCATAATTTCGTTGTTAAATAGGAAGCGAAATCTTCTATCTTTATGTAAGGATCTTAAGATTATTCGAAGGATCCTTTTTTAAAACGCGGTAAATACTTGCAATGGCTTTTGCTGAGGACCCAAGTTTATGAAGGATACACGGTGACTGGCAAGACTAATATCCTTTAGAGCAGTAGCTTCGATATCATGGCAAACATTTTCAATCGAAATAATTTACGAGAGTCGTTCAATAAATCCTTAGAAAAACCAAGAAATTGCGCTCGTAGTGTCGGTAAAGATTTTTTTTTGTAAGTAGCATTATCGACAGGAAAGCTGTCAAAATTTCAGCTCGATCCATAGCGTAGGTCAATTTCTATCGTCGATTAAAGTTAACGACATTTATTTGTGCATAACAATGGAAAAAAGCGAGTTTAGGGTTGTCATCAAACATCTCCATTTGAAAGGCTTAAACCCGAAAGAAATCAAAGCCGAGTTGGATGCAGTTCATGGCACATCTGCACCTGTGTTTGCGACGGTTTACAATTGGGTGAATGAATTTAAACGTGGCCGTTCATCCACAAAAGATGAACATCGTTCGGGACGCCCAGTTGAGGTGTCTACTCCTGAAATCATCGACAAAATCCACGATCTGATTTTGAACGATCGGCGAATTAAAGTGCGCGAATTAGTTGAGGCCACGGGCATATCACAAGGTACAGTCGCTTCAATTTTGCATGAAAAATTGTCTGTGAAACAGACCAACAGCAAGATGGGTGCCGCGTTTGCTCTCAGAGGAGAATAAGCGCAATCGTGTAGTGGACTCTGAGGCTATGTTGGCACTCTTTCATCGCAATCATGCCGAATTCCTTCGTCGATATGTCACTGTGGACGAAACCTGGATACACTACTACACTCCAGAAACGAAGAGACAGTCATCACAGTGGATTTTCAAGGGTGAATGGTCTCCGAAGAAGGCAAAAAATGTGCCATCGGCCGGCAAGGTGATGGTCACGGTCTTTTGGGATTCGCAGGGCATCATTTTTATCGACTACTTGGAAAAAGGAAAAACAATAACAGGAGCGTATTACGCGTCGTTATTGCAACGGTTGAGCGAGGAAATCAAAGAGAAACGCCTCCATCTGAAGAATAAAAAAATCCTCTTGCATCAGGACAATGCGCGTGTGCACACCTGCGCTGTTTCCATGGCCAAAATTGTGGAATTGAGAATGGAATTGTTGCAGCATCCCGCTTATTCACCAGATTTGGCCCCGAGTGACTATTTTCTTTTGCCCAATCTGAAGAAATGGCTTGGCGGACGACGGTTCACTTCCAACGAGGACGTCATTGCTCAAATGGATGAGTTTTTTTGCAGAACTTCCGAAATCCTATTTTTTGGACGGGATCAAAATTTTGGAAAAACGGTTGGAAAAGTGTATAGAGTTAAAAGGAGATTATGTTGAAAAAAAAAATTTTTGGTTTTTTAAAAAACAGTTTTTTTTCATCTTCTTCTAAGGACTTATTGAACGACCCTCGTAGATTGACTTAAATAGGCTCTTTTGGCTGCTAGCTACCGTGTGCGAATTTCTTCTTCCATGTTCTAATAGGCTTCGATTCTTGACCCCAGAGGGAAGCATGATTAAACTATTTCGAAGCTACAGTTTTCTAACTGTTGTTCTTGTTTTGTGCCCTTCGTGAGACTAAATTTTTCTATAATTTTTCCAAAAGTCTTAAAGATTTAATATTCTTTTACAGAAGCTTGTACATTAATAACTAAACCAGAATATGTCTTCGAAATATTAGCCAAAAGACCAAAGATTAAAATAATTCTTTCTCTATTCTAACTTTATCTATTGTGTACTTGTATGCATATAGCTATTATAAGAGTATATAATACAATACAATTATTTTGAAGTTCTTAAAAAATATGAAGAAATGCATTTAAGATTTTGCTGATGATATTATATAAAGCGTGGTAGACGTTTTTATTTATAATAAAGAAAAGACGAGAGAATAGAAGGCGAAAATAAATATTTCGGACTGTTTCGTTGAATTCTTTTATTGCTGGATTTTTCTTTGCATCGTTAGTAGATTATCAAAATACAGCATCCTTAATATCACGTCGAATAAATTTATTTCTCTACATATTCATCGGTTTTCTTGCACTGCAAATTCCCTATCATTGACAGACATCTTTAAGTTGGAATAAACAGGGATGGCAATTTTTTTCTATATTCTGTCCGTTTGTGGCGTATTTTGATCTGCAAAAAGGGGTGTTCTGGTTGTTGTTGCTGCTGTTTGATTTCTTTTTGTACTTGTGGTTCATACTTCGTACGAATGACTCCAAACGTCTGCAAGCATAGTTTTGAATCGCAATGAATGTTTATTTCTGCATGCAATTCTGTTTGGTCTTCCTCTTTGTGCTGATTATTGATAGATAGGACTTACCACGTATAGTAGAGGGCACCCATAAGGATGTTACTAAGTCGATTTCAAATCGTTTCAATAGCCAACCATAAGTCACGAACTAACTAAAACCATACTAGAACTGTGCACAAGAGAACTTTAGACTATTATTTCAGAATTACCTTAACTTGAACTCTGACTATAACCAATAACGAGCTCCTATCGAGATTGATCTCCATCAATATATTTGTGTAAAATACTGCAGTTCTGGGAATAAATATTGAATAGTGTAGTAAATGTGCATATGCAAATATTAATAGTAAGTATCTTATTCTCCTTTTCGAATCTTCTGTACGAATAGTCTAATTTAACTGAAATAGTGTAAAGTGATTTGGATATAGATTTAAGCTAATAGTAGTCTGAAAGAATTAAGACGTTTTTTAATATTTTTAAATATAAGCTGAATGTTTTGCTTAAAAGAGTATTTGATAATAATATGTAGAAGCAACCACAATGCACGGAACTCTATAAAAGCTCAGAATAGACGGTAACGATCTTTGCTTAATAATTTTCAAAGAAATAAGCGTCAAATACTTCTTCAGAGCAAAATGCATATCCGACTTTTTCGGGGATATAACAGTCACTTATGGGTTGTCAGAGCCCCATATGCAGCAATTTTGCTAATTCACATATCCATCGAGCGAAAAATGAATCTCATCGCTGAAGAAAATTTTGTTCGAAAAATCAGCTTCGGCAGAATCAGCACAGTTGTAGAAAATGTTTATAATTTTCCATGCTTAGTCAAGGTATCTTAAGTATCAAATGGCAAACCTTAAACTAAACAAATGGCAGCTTGGTTAACATATACGAGGTCTGTTCAAAAAGTATCGCGGGTTACGTATATTCGATTTTCGATTTTTTGTGGCGTTTTGTTGGTACTCATGTCTCTCACTTATGCCGACAAGTTCGGCCATTTGAATGTTCAGTTAATTTTTGACAGCTGCTTTGCTTGCACGTTTTTTTTTGGCTCGGCTTCGATTTTTGCCTCAATTTCGACCAAAAACAGCATCGCAATAACATTGCTAAGAAGCTGTTAAAGTCTGTCCGCGATGACCCAAAATTTGCTCCAGATAACTGGTGGTTATGACGTGGAAACCAAAACTCAATCATCCCAATGGAAGCTGCCGCACGAGCCAAGACCGAAAAAAACGCACCAAATTCGGGCGAATGTGAAGGTTTTGCTTACAGTTTTCTTCGATTGCAGGGGCGTGGTGCATCATGAGTTCTTGCCACAGGGTAGAACGGTCAATAAGGAATATTACCTGCAGTTATGCGCAAGTTGCCCAAATCAATCCACCAGAAACGCCCGGATTTGTGGAAGAGCAAAAATTGCACCATGATAACGCCCCTGCTCACGCATCGTTGCTTGAGCGCGAATTTTTGGCCAAAAACAACACACTAATAATGCCGCAGCCACCGTATTCTCCAGATCTGGGAGAGACCCATTAAAGTACGACGATACGCTACAATTGAGGAGATAAAGACGGCATCGAAGGAGGAGCTGAACAAGATCAGAAAAAATAATTTTTTTGAAGTACTTCGAGGATTGGAAGGACTTCAAAAAAATCATTTTTTTTGCAAAACGTTGGCACAAGTGTATAATATCTGGTGGGAATTACTTTGAAGGGAACAAAATAGATATTCATCAAAAAATAAATAATTTTTGAAAAAACACAAAATTCGCGATATTTTTTGAACAGACCTCCTATGTTTGGCAGCTGTCAAATGACAGGGTTGTACTTTCCGAAGCAAGAAATAGAATATATTTTATAAGAGGAGAAAAAGAGTGAAGTGGAAATAAGCATCCGTCGGTGCTTTTCTGCCTAATAAAATATTTTAATGTTTCAAGAGACTCTTGGCCAATTTCTCTTTAAGCAGCGATTAATATTTATAAGGAAAATTTACTAGAAGGGTTTTTTTACAAGAGGATATGATAATCGGTAATGAAACTTTTTATAACGACCAGCACATAAATCACCAAAGTAACGAATTTTTTGAAGGATTTTGGTTTGAAGGCTCGTATTTAAAATTGTATTATAAATAAAAAAAAATATTTTTTACCATTAATTTCGATCGATTATTCAGTAGCCTAAGTATTTGTCGATAACGTCTGTTAACTTCAAGTCTCTTTAGTCATGTGTGAGGATTTCACGCAAGGCGTTATACCAGGTGGAGTGCTTTATTACTTGTTGGAATAATATTGCATTTAAGGTATACAGGAATGAGTGATTTTTGACAGAGCGTGAAGGTAATATAGACACTTTTCTGTTAATTTATCTTCACTTTATATCTCGTAAACCATTTTAGAAGATTTGGTATATGAAATTGTAAATTACTGATAGCTAGTACACAATAAAAATTTTGAAGAGTGGATCAAGGATACTTTGCGGAACACCATCTTCGATAGGGGGAATTTCGCAATATTCAGAATTAACTGCTTCTTAGAAATAACATTAGCAAAGGTATGATTTTAAATAAGGAAGCATATGGATAGGAGGGAACTCTCATGCTTCCGCAAAGTACCAATTCAGGGTAGTTATCCAATAACAAAGAAGGATAAAATTTCATATTTTGATATAATTTTCTTTGGAGTGAATATTTAATCAATTCCACTAATGAAAATATCAAATAGTATAGTCCAGCGCTATTCAAATACTATAACAATAGCAATTTATGTTAATTAGAATAGAACTTACTAAATGGCTTATGCTTCGATAATGTTCTGACATGATTTGTTTGAATAAATTTATAAACCACTTGCTTTGATTAGTATTTTTGCTAGACTTTTGCCATTGCATTTAACGACCATTATTAAAATAACGTTTATTCACCTACATTCAATTGATGTAATATAAAAAAAAAAAAATTATTCCTATACACAATTCCCAAGCTTTAAATTAGATCAGATTGCCATCCATTGTTCTCTGTTCTGTAGAGCCCCAACATACACGTAGACAGAAAATTGCAGTTAAAGAATGTGCATTAATTAATTTTGATTCATTATTATTGGGAATTTGTCCATTAAAAACTATTAATGCTGATTTTGTAATTTCTAATCGATTCAATGATTGCATTAAATAGTAATTTCAAAAAAAAAAGAACTGTGTAATTTCATGTAATAGTTCTGATAGCTTTTTGTATTCTTAAAAAAAAAGTTATTTTAATTGGTCTTCTATAATATTTGATTAAGTATATTAAGTCAGTTGTAAAAACAACAAAAAATATTACTTTTTATTATTTTTATAAGTTCACCATAATTTTTTCTTCTACAAAATCGTGAGGCTATTGTTTTTCTTCAGGGCCTATTTAAAAATTAATAATAATTTATAAAAAAAAATATCTTTAACGTAAACTTTTATGTACTCATCGGTGATTTTTAGAGAAGTAAAGATACTGTTTTTTTTTTGCAACAATATTTTTTTTTTACCTTCAAAGTAGTTTGCTGAGGAGCTTTACATACATCGGCGGAGACATTATTTCCAATGCGGGAAGATTTCAACTGAAATCGCCTTCAGCTCCACAGCTACACTCCTTTGGATATTCTTGACAGTATCGAGATGATGTTCTTTCAAGTAGTTTCCGATTTTAGGGAACAAAAAAAAAAGGGTACACATGCTGTGATAAAGTAAATATGTATGAAGGGCTGGGAAAATAAACTCATTGGTGGAGATGGACGCGTGACAGAGATCATTATTATAGTGAGCTAACAGGTCGGCTGAAAAGTTAATAAGATAACATAGTAAAAATATTTTTTTTTGCAAAATTCATTTTTATTATTCAACATAGTTGCCTTCGAGGGCGATACAGCGATTATAGCGATCTTCCAACTTTTAGATACCATTTTTATAGTACTCTTTCGGTTTTGCCTCAAAATAGGCCTCAGTTTCGGCAATCACTTCATCATCGGTATTAAATTTCTTGCCAGTGAGCATTCTCTTGAGGTCTGCAAACAGGAAAAAGTCGCTGGGGGCCAGACCTGGTGAATTCGGTGGATGGGGAAGCAATTCGTAGCCCAATTCATTGAGTTTGACCATCGTTTTCATCGACTTGTGACACGGTGCATTGTCTTGGTGAAACAACACTTTTTTCTTCTTCAAATGAGGCCGTTTCTTAGCGATTTCTTTCTTCAAACGATCCAATAACGCTATATAATAGTCGCTGTTCATCGTCTGTCCCTTCTGGAGATAGTCAATGAGTATTATACCATGCGCATCCCAAAATACAGACGCCATCACCTTGCCAGGCGACTGTTGCGTCTTTCCACGCTTTGGATTCGGTTCGTCGCTCGCTCTCCACTCTGCCGACTGCCGATTGGACTCTGGAGTGAAGTGACGGAGCCATGTTTCATCCATTGTCACATATCGACGCAAAAATTCGGGTTTATTGCGCTTGAACAGCTCCAAACACTGCTCAGCATCATCAACACGTTGTTGTTTTTGGTCCACAGTGAGCTCACGCGGCACCCACTTTGCACACAGCTTTCGCATGCCCAAATATTCATGCACGATATGTCCAACACGCTCTTTCGATATCTTCAGAGTCTCAGCTATCTCGCTCAACTTCACTTTACGGTCATTTAAAATTATTTTGTGGATTTTTTTGATGTTCTCTGCCGTAACCACCTCTTTTGGGCGTCCACTGCGTTCTGCATCAACTGTGCTCGTACGACCAGTTCGAAATTTACGAAACCAATATTCCACAGTTGAAATAGCTGGAGCAGAGTCCGGATAACGTTTGTCAAACCATGCTTTGGTTTCCACTGTATTTTTTTTTCATCAAAAAGCAATGCTTTATCAATACACGAAATTCGTCTTTATCCATTTTTTTTTCAATAACAAAAGTTGCTTCACTCAAAATGCTATATCTCACGAACCAATCGACCGATTGCTGTCAAATTTTGACAGGAATCATTTGAAGGATGGTGCTTTGTGATAATTTTTGCAAGAGGCGCCATCTAGACGTCAACCTTATAAACTTTTCAGCCAAACTGTTATGCATTGTTCGATTTAACGCGAAAGGCATTTTAAGGACTTCTTTTTAAAAAAATCTTGGTTCCGTAGCCACAAATTCTTTTTAAACGATCTCCCTACCATCAAAAAACAAATTTTGCCCTCGGACCACCAAAAATCCTTTATGCTACCGAAAAAATTATGAGCGTGAAAAGAAATATTCCCCATAGGCTCATTGCAACTTTTCGTAGGGTAAACTCTCGGATTTACCACGTCTAACACAAAATTTAATGGCACATTGTTGCTCCAAATTCCCATCTTTCATATGCACCATAAAAATATACCTTTACTTTTGATAATTGCATACTAATTTTTGTCTTTAAAAAAATGGATTTCTTTACCGAATTATGAATGCCTTCTGATCCGTTTCGCTCTTAATTATATTAGAACTGGATACGCTGTTAAAATGATGGTAGTTAGTAACATTTTGTTAAAGGATTTTTGATTATCGCATACGTACAATATTAGACGACACGAAAAATTCAACATTACTGCTTTTTGCTATGTTTCAATGCATTATCCACACGATTTTATTAGTTTTATTCACTTTAGTTTTATGTCAATAAATACGAACCGTTTATAAATTTCGAATAATTTTCAATATAAAATAAATATAATCGCTGATACTCTAAAGGTTCTAGAGAAGTTTTACTTAACTCCACTGGCTGCCGAAATATTGTATCTTCGAACATTAAAATGTATTCAAAATAAATTGTGAATAAAACGTACTGTATACAATTATGAATGAATAATATTCACTAACATGAGGCGAAAAGCGGCCTATGGATGAGGCCCATTTCCACCTCGGTAAGTATGTCAACCAACAAAATTGTCGCATCTGGGGCTCAGAAAATCCATACGTCACCATGGAAAAGCCGATGCATCCACAACGAGTCACGGTGCGGATTTTGGACTGGAGGCATCATTGGCCCGTTTTTCTTCGAAAACGATGAAAGAGCCGCCGTTCCGGTTAATGGTGAGCGCTATCGTGACATGCTCAACGAATTTTTGTTTCCAAAAGTTGAAGAGAATGACATGAACGACATTTGGTTTCAACAGGACGGGGCCACTTGCCACACAGCCAATGTAAAAATCCAACTTTTGGGCACTGCTTTCGAAAACCGAATAATCAGCCGAAATTCTGATGTCAATTAGCCGCCTCGGAGCTGTGATTTGAGCCCCATAGATTATTTTCTGTGGGGAGCCGTTAAGGATAAATGTTACGCAACCCATCCAGGAACAATTGAGGCCTTGAAACACGAAATCAAATTTGCCATTGAAGAGATACAGGCCCAGACAATCGAAAATGTACTGAAAATGTACTGAAAAATTGGGTCGAGCGAATGGGGTTCTGAAAGGCCAGCCGTGGCAGTCATTTCATTCTTAAATTTCAAGGTTCAATCTTTCTAATAAAATCAGAAATTTTAAAAAATAAACACTTGTTTTTTTATTTACTTTTTAAAATGCAGCTTTTAAATGGTCCACCCTGTATTTATGCAACATATGGCCCCTCCATGTTACTCTATGCTTTTGGTCTTTGAAGATAGAACCTCATTAATATTCGTATTTTGCTTCTTAATATTTAAAAAAAATATTAGTATAAATTTTAAAGAAAGTAAATATTTTTTACTCATCTCACAATTTTTTTTTTTTTTTTTTATTTATTTAGATATTTACAACTACAACATAGTAATAGCAAATTTTTGCAATAGTATAAATTAACTTGATAGGTTGTGGGGAGTAAACATCCAATGAAGTTCCTCCTGCTAGCGTGTGTTTCTGTCAGGCCTCAGTATTTAAGTAAATCACGCGACCAGTGACGCTTAAGTCTTCGTTGGGTATTAATAGGAAAGGAAGTGGAGGATAGTTCTTGAACAAGAGGATTATTATGATTGAGGACACGGGAACGGAACTTTTTATAACGAGACACAGCCACGTCAAAAACAAATGGAACTTTAAGGTCACGATGAATAACAGTATTGCGAATATAAAAGGGGGCATCGACAATTGTACGGAGTATTTTTGATTGAAGGGATTGGATTCGACGGGAATTAGAAGGCTTAGTAGATCCCCAGAGTTCTAGTCCGTATGTCCATATGGGTTTCAGTAAGGTATTGTATAACAGTACTTTGCTGTCTATAGTAAGTTTGGAACGTTTGTCTAGAAGTCGAAGTAGTTTTAGATATCGTCTTTTTAGTTCTTGTCTTTTAAGTCTTGTATGTGGGTTCCATGTCAAGCGTTTCTCTAAGTACAATCCTAGATACCGAGCTTCGGTGTGTTGAGGTATGGCACTGCCATTAAGGTATATGGGAGGGCATGACTCTCGACGGAGAGTGAAAGTTACCTGGATAGATTTACGTTCATTGACTTTTATTCTCCATCTAGTAAACCAGTTCTGGAGGGTTTGGATTTGGATTTGAAGAGTTTCGGAAGCATGTTGGGGATTTTCGCTAGACGCAAGGCAGGCCGTATCATCGGCGTATGTAGCAAAGAAGGTATTAGGGCAGATTGGGATATCGGATGTATAAATGTTGTAGAGGATGGGTCCAAGTATGCTACCCTGAGGAACCCCAGCCAATATCGGAGTGATATTGGAGAGTTCGTTGGATTCATTTACTTGGAAGTGTCGGTCGGAAAGGAATGATCTTAGGATTAGGAAATAGGTGGAAGGAAGGAACCTCTTGAGTTTCCAGAGTAGACCCCGGTGCCACACTCTATCAAAAGCTTGACTTATATCAAGAAATCTCACAATTTAAAATATTAAATGATAATCTAGATATTCCCATTAATAATAATAATAATAATAATTAAATTCGAAAAAAAAATTAGACAAGTAGCTGTGGAATATCAAAAAAAAAATTTATAAGATTAATTTCCAAATTTGCATATGACTTAAAAAGAGGCACTGTTATAAGAGTACATTCAGAAAGATTTCAAGGTAATATTCTTAATCGATAATATCTGGCCTGTGCCAGATCAAGATATAAAATGATTTGAGGTTATAAAGAAGTGAAACTTTAAAATTTATACTGAATAGTTAAAAAAAAAGGCTTTACAAAAAATAAATCCGATAGTAGACAGCAACATCGAATTTCCAAAGTTTAAACGAAAGAGATCGGCTATTTTTCACGGGTTTTGTGTGACATGTCAAATACGAATATACCATACCCCTCTGTGGAGTTGTATACTTAATGTTTGGTTTTTTTTTTGTCATTGTCAGTTTTTCCTGATGTAGTTCGATCCTAGTCTCACCATTTACCCCCGCACCCCTGTGAATAATATTTGAATGTTCTTGTACAGACCAAGGTGGGACTAAAATTCGACTAACTTAAAAAAAAAACTATCGAGATTTAGAGTTAAAAAGAGGCACTAAATTCAAATTTGATGAAGTGTGGAATGAAAATAAAAACTGGCTTTTCTGTTTGGAATCCACCGCCACAATAGCCCAGCATATCTTCTCTTCTTTCTTGAAACTTATTCTTTTATTGCTAGCATAATTCTTTGATTCTCTTGATTTTTGATTTTCGAATTTTATATGGTCTCTGACTGTCCCGTATATATAAATTCTGATCGTCTGTTTCCACACAACCAAAATTGATATATTCATTTAAATTGTTTCCAATTCAAAAATAACACTTGCTCGTATATATCGTACGTGTATGTTCATACATATACCAAGGTGTGAGAGAAGTGAAGATCTTTTTACCTTTACCAAATAGCCACATGTACATTTATCTTAAGAATCTTAACAGTACGATTTACCTTCGTCTCAAATCACGATCAATTTAAAGTTTCGTTCATTCTTTTGTTAATTTTATTTTATTTTGTTGAACGTGTGATTGGATGGCTATTCAACTTTTCAGAAGAATAAAGCCTAAAAGTATTTTTCAATCGAACAATCGAATATATGAAAATCAAAGAAAAAACATATACTCTTGTATATGAAAATGTAAAGACCAATCCTGGGATTAGTCGTCTTGGAATTTATTTTTCTTCCTATTATACTATATCTCAAATGTGTCATTCTTAACACCTTCATTTTTTTTATATGTTTAATCTTACATGTGCCTATACTCGTATATATATATACGTGTACCTGTAAATATATAGATATATCTGATTAGTTATGCTATCGCTTAGATTATATGATTTGATTTTTTTTCTCAATGCAATTCTCCGAAGATTAATAATAGAAGAATAAAAATTCAATAACAATATTGTCAAAATTAATAATAATAATAATAGAAGAATAAAATTTGGAGAAATACCATTTAACATGACAGCTCAAAAAAAAAATCGACGTTTCTTATATCGTAGGTGTTTCATCGTTCACGAACCTCTGTAAACGAAGTTCAAATGTGAAACAGATATATTAATACCAGTCATAAATCTCTTCGGGAATCTTTGTTAAATTAATCGTAATTTTTCATACATGGTACGGGTCATGTAAAAAGAGTTTTTAGTTTTGAATACATTAAATAACCACTGCACCCCTGTTACTGTACCTACAAAAGCGGTGAACATACACGTATAGAGGAGGAGGTGTAGTCTGGAGTCTTATTGAGAGATACTTGTCTAAATGATTTTCAATTTATAATTTTAAAAATTACTTTCAAAAATCTTATAGCACTGAAAGAACATAACCTCGATACATAATCCTAAAATATTTCAATTTCTACAATAAAAAATTACTATTCATATTTTCAATAGACCATTATATTTATTTTAACTTATATTACACCAAAAAAAAATATATTGCACACATCAATAGGTATCTCTCTTGGTTTATTTATTTATTATATAAAAAAAATAATGGAAGAAAAATTCTAAATTTCTTAGAGCTTTAGTCACAAGAATAATGTTATTAAAAAGTTACCAAATTTATAATATACTCAGAGCCCCAATATGTCATTATGCATTTAGTCAAACATCCCTTTTGTTGATTTCCATATATCACTATTAGTGGATCATTAAATAAAATGCCTTTTTTCGAATATTATAAATGGGGTTTTTTTTTAGCGTACACCAAAGATCTAAGTAGTTTAAGTTCCCCTGCAAGTCCTTTTCTCTTTTTTTTCCTAAATTAACAAGTTTGCATCATAATATTTTTATTTGGACTTCATTTATATAATATATTATTCTTCTTTTGTAAAATTATAACGAGGGTCATTCAACAAGTACTAAGCCTCATCGCCCGATGGGACTGCTGTCACAAAAGAAATTTACCATCTTGCAGTACATTCTTTTAGTAGTCTACTGTCAAAGTTTCAGTCGATTCCTTTCATTAGTTTTGTTTTGAGAGGCTTTGAAAGCGAGCGTGTCGGTCGGTTGCACAAAAATGGAAAAAGAACAATATCGTTTGGTGATTAGATTATTGTTTTTGGAAGGGAAAACGCGCAGCGAAATCAAAAATCGGTTGGATGCTGTGTATGGTGACTCTTTTCCTTCGATGGCGACCGTCAAGAATTGGTTCAACGAGTTTGTTCGTGGCCGCACGTTGGTTTTTGATGAGCCACGCCCAGGTGCCCCAAAAACGGCTGCTACGGAGGAAAACGTTAAAAAAGTCCACGATCTCGTGTTGGCAGACCGTCGATTGAAGGTTCACGAGATAGCTGAGACTGTGGGCATCGCAGTAGGAACGGTGCAGCATATTCTACGCCAAGAACTGGGCATGAGAAAACTGTCGGCGCGATGGGTGCCGCGTTTGCTCACACCGGAAAACAAGCGCGACCGTGAGACCACATCGGCGACGTGTTTGGCGCTGTTTCAGCGTAATCCAGCGGAGTTCTTGCGTCGTTTCGTGACCGTCGACGAAACATGGATTCACTGGTACACACCAGAGACCAAGGAAAAGTCGAAACAGTGGACTTCACCCGGCGAATGTGCTCCGAAGAAGGCGAAGACTGTTCGATCGGCCGGAAAGGTGATGGCCAATGTTTTCTGGGATTCACAAGGTGTGATCCACATCGATTACCTCGAGAAGGGTAAAACAATCACGGGGCGCTACTATGCTGACTTATTGGGCCGATTTGACGTCGAATTGAAGAAAAAGCGGCCCCGCTTTGCGAAGAAAAAAGTGCTGCTCCACCACGTCAACGCGCCGGCTCACACCTCCGCCGTCGCCATGGCCAAATTGGTCGAATTGCGCTACGAATTGCTGCCCTATCCACCGTACTCTCCAGATTTGGCCCCCCGTGACTACTTTTTGTTTCCAAACCTGAAAAAATCACTCGCCGGGAATATATTTGGGTCGAATGAGGTGGTCATCGTCGCCACGGAGGCCTATTTTGCTTCCCTCGAGAAAATGTATTTTTTGGAGGGGTAAAAAAGTTACAGCATCGCTGGGCCAAGTGTATCAAGCTTGAAGGAGATTATGTGGAAAAATAAATTGCCACCTTTCCAAAATTTTCGTTTTTCTTTTGTAGGCTAAGTACTTGTTGAATGACCCTCGTATGTAAAAATAAATGTATGAGTTTTTCCATTAAATTCGGACATTTATTTTTACATTATAAATTTACAAAATCTCGGGCTGAGTTTTTTTTATATGGAAATGAAATCTTGAAATTCAAATTCTGCATTCTGATCTTTGACATTTTAAAATTTATTAGGGGTCCTGGAAGATGCATAGCGTACATGTTAATCTTGGTCAATCTGCTAGTTGCAACAAGCCTATGGGAAACATTCCTTATCAAGAGCACAAATTTTTCCGTGGCCTCAACGGAAATCCGAGATGTAGTGGAAGATGAACCTCACTCAGGGATCGAAAATCCGAAACTGATGAAAATGTGGAAGAAGTGAGGACTCTTGTGGGATCAGGTCATCGATTCACACTAAAGCTGTTAGATGAGTCCTTGAGTGACTCAGAGAAAGGGTTCTTCGTGTAAGATCAGATATTACAGACACTTAGATCCTCCACCATAACAACGTCCCTTTCCACACGGCCACCTTTATCAACGAGTTTTTGTCGGAAAAAAGGACTTTTCCTCCTCAATGATTTCTAAGAACTTTATAACAGTAACATTGATGTATACCAGGTGGTCAAGCTTAAATCCGCTGTTTTTTAGTCAAAAAAACACATTTTTTTCATAGAAAGCAAAAACAAATTTATTCAAAGTACTTGCCTTCGCTAGCTACACATTTTTCCCATTTCTCGGGCAATTTGTGGACACCACACCCAAAAAATTCCTTCTCTTTTGAGGCAAACCCCTCATTAAGCCATTTTCGGATGTCTTCGTAAGAATCGAAGTGCTGCTCAGCGAGCGCGTGGCCCATCGACGAAAACAGTTGGTAGTCGGAAGGGGACAGGTCTGGTGAATAAGTGGGGTGGGGTAGCACCTCCCAGTTGAGTGTCTCCAAGTAGTTATGGACTATTTTTGACGTGTGCGATGGTGCGTTGTCGTGGAGGAAAACCAGCTTGTCATGTCTTTGTTGATAATCCGTCCTTTTTTTACGCAGAGCACGGTGCAATTTAATCAGTTGTTGGTGGTAGCGGTGGGCATTGCCAGTTTCACCAGGTTTCAACATCTAATAGTAGACGATACCCTGCTGATCCCATCAAACGCATGGGGAAGATGTAGATGGTTGGCCGGAATCAACCCACGATTTCTTGCGTTTGGATTCTCGAAATATATCCACTTTTCATCGCCTGTCATAATCCGATGCGGTAACGACTTTCTTTTTTGTCTGGCGAGCAAGATTTCGCATGTGATTTGGCGGCGCTCCATCTTCCTATCGTTCAATTCATGCAGCACCCATATTCCAATCTTTTCAATCTTCCATATAGTACGCAGACGCATGGAAATTGCTGGTTGAGTAGCATCCAATTGCTCCGTGAGCATTTTTTGCGATTGGGTATCGTCTTCGTACAAAAGAGCCTGCAATTTATGGTCCTCAACCTTCCTAGGCCGATTTTCACGATTCTTGTCCCACAAGTCAAAATTGCCATCTTTGAACCGACGAAATCAATATCGGCACGTTGTGTCTGATAAAGCACTGTTACCATAGGCCTCCATAAGAATTTGATGCGATTTGGCAGACGATTTCTTTAAATTGAAGCAGAAAATCAGAGCTTCCCGCATATGCCCTTTTTCTGGCACAAAACTAGACATGATTACCAAATGAAAAATGTATGTTGCTGTACGCAATTGCTAACAATGTGCACTGATTAATTTTGACAGATGTCAAACTCATTAAAAAAAGTATGGCGTGTCCATGGTAGCTTAATACGCTCACTCACTCCATCTATGACCAAACAGCGGATTTAAGCTTATACACCTGGTAAATATAAAATAAAATTTTTACTTGACTTTTCTGAAAAAAACCTGGTATGTTGCCTTATATAAAAAATTTTCAGTCAATAATTCAATTATGGAATAAAAATCGACATAAATCAAGCCTAAATATTTTATACAAATTTATAAGAACTAAATTATACTAGTTAAAGGGCACAATAGACGCAAATAAGTGAATACGAAATATTTTTATAATAAAATTTTACAAATAAATTTTTTCTGATCATTTTTTCATAATTAAAACTTCAATTTGATATATTTGATTGTTGAATTTATTTGAAAAAAATTAAAGGTACCTTTAATATATATGAATATATTGATGACAAAATTCTAAACTATCTATGCATTTATTTAATATTAAGAATATTAGAAAATTTTATTTTCTGATTGCTATATTATTAAAAATTTAATGGTAATTTAATTACAAGTAAAAATGAATCAATTTTTGTAGGTATTGTAACTAATTTAAAATTTATGAATAACTATTGGGTTGGTGCAAAAGTTATGACGGTTTTTTATGATCCCATGTAAAAAAATTTTTTCTTCAGAAATGATGAATAGTATTTTCTTTTAAATGATTCCATTGTATAAAGGATGCTTTCCCTCAACTTTCTATTCAGTTTTGGCCTGGCCAGAGTACAGTGAAGAGCCCTTGTATTTTTTCAAAATGTCGGTCGATAAAGTGCATTTACGTCATTGTTTACTTTATGAATTCCGTAAAGACAATACCGCGAGTGTGGCAACCAAAAACATTTGCGAAGTGTATGGAGCAAATGTCATCAAAGTTCGACAGGTACGAAGATGGTTTACAAAATTCCGATCTGGGGATTTTTCACTAATTGATAAACCACGTACCGGACGGCCATTGAAGTCTGATGAGGACAAGTTAAATGTCATAATTGACAACAATCCACGTCTTACCACCAGGGAGATCGCGTCGATGATGGGAGTCAACCATACAACCGTATTAAGGCATTTGAAGCGTATGAGGATGGTTTCGCGGTACGACATTTGGATACCTCACCAATTGTCGGCTGCCAATTTATTGGATCGTGTTTCAACGTGCGTTGCTTTGAGTGCGAGACAAAAACACGAACCTTTTTTGCATCATTTGGTAACGGGAGATGAGAAACGGGTCGTGTACAACAACGTGACAAGAAATAGACATTGGGCTATACCTGGACAAGCCCCATTAACAACTTCGAAAGTCGAAACCCATCAAAAAAAAGTTATGCTTTCTGTTTGGTGGGATTGTAAGGGTATTGTGTATTTTGAACTCTTGGAATGCAATCAAAAAATTACAGCAGAACGATATTGTCAGCAATTATCCAAATCGAACATCGTCCTTCAAAAGGATAGACCAGAATTGGTAAACAGAAAAGGGGTAGTGTTTCATCACGACAACGCGCGACCACATGTGGCTATGATGCCCCAACACATGCTGAATTGGGATGTTATCAAGCATCCACCGTATTCTCCAGATCTTGCTCCTTCCGATTTTCATTTATTCCGATCACTGCAAAACTTTTTAAATGACAAAAAATTTGATACAATAGAGCAGGTAAAAACATCCCTTTCTACATATTTCGCATCAAAATCCAAGGAATTTTACGCTGATGGTATTAATAAGTTGGTAGAAAGATGGGAGGAGGTTATAAGAACGGATGAAAATTATATAATTGATTAAATAAATAATACAAATTAAGAAAAAAAATGTTCAATTGTATATGTAAAAAAACGTTATTACTTTTGCACCAACCCAATATATTCAAATGAATGATTATTATAAATTAAATTATTAATTAACGTTTTATTGAAAAGGTATCTAAAAAAATTAATTTTTTTGTACTCCCTCATCGATTGATTAAAAATATTATTTATTAAATAAAAAAAGACAATCGTTTTATGTTTTTCATTTCTGCTCAGCTATAGTTACTGGCAACCATTCAGATCGAATCAAATTAATTTCATATATTAATCCTTGCATGATAACTTGCTGTTACTGTTATATAATTATATTACACTCCCTTGTCAAATATATAATATAATATCTTGCATTATTCGTACAACTATTTTTATCATTCCTGTCCAGTTGAATGAAATTATCGAAGACATTTTAGTTCACATTTTGTTGACCAAATAAGAAACAACTTGATTTGCATCGTACACATTTTTGTGGGTACGAGTACAAATACGATTATGTAGATCAAACTCTATGCAAATTCAATATGTACGAGAGTAGATGTTATATGTCATTATTTGTTTATTGCTTCAATATTCTTTGTCGGCTTAAGTGATATTATTTGTACTGACACATCTCGTAAAAACCAAATAGTTGCGGTTAATGACATAAAATCGAAAATATGTCAACAATATTATATTACAACTTAATTGTAGTTGAACAAAGTTGGCGACCACAAGTATTTTCAATTGAAGGTAAATAATTCTCAAATTGTAATGAATAATCAAGAAAAATTACTATATGGTCAGTTATCAAACTAACAAAAATATTTTTAGCTATGCACGAGTAATATGTATACATAAAAATATCAAAGATGTACGAGGCCTATTCAAAAAGTATCGCGAATTTTGTGTTTTTTCAAAAATTATATATCTATTTTGTCCCCTTCAAAGTAATCCCCACCAGATATTATTACACTTGTGCCAACGTTTTTTCCAATCCTCGAAGCACTGATCTTGTTCAGCTCCTCCTTCGATACCGTCTTTATCTCCTCAATTGTAGCGTAGCTTCGTCCTTTCATGGGGCTCTTCAGTTTTGGGAACAAGAAAAAGTCACAGGGGACCAGATCTGGGGAATACGATGCTGCGGCATTATTGGTGAGTTGTTTTTGGCCAAAAATGGCAAAAGCCAATTTTTGTTCTTCCACAAATTCGAGCGTTTCAAGCAGATTGCTTCGCGCAACTTGCGCATAAGTTGTAGGTAATATTCCTTATTGACCGTTCTACCCTGTGGCAAGAACTCATGATGCACCACACCCCTGCAATCGAAGAAAACTGTAAGCAAAACCTTCATATTCTACCGAACTTGGCGCGCTTTTTTCGGTTTTGGCTTGTGCGGCAGCTTCTATTGGGATGATTGAGCTTAGGTTCCCACGTCATAACCATAAACCCATGATTCGTCACCAGTTATCTGGAGCAAATTTGGGTCGTCGCGGGCAGAGTCCAACAGCTCCTTCGCAATGTTAATGCGATGCTGTTTTTGGTCAAAATTGAGCAAAAATCGAAAACGAGCCAAAACAAGTGCAAGCAAAGTAGTTGTCAAAAATTAAGTGAACATTCAAAATGACCGAACTTGTCGGCATAAGTGAGAGACATGAGTACCAACATAACGCCACAAAAAATCGAAAATCGAATATATGTAACCCGCGGAAATTCAAAATTCGCGATACTTTTTGAATAGACCTCGTCTATCTCGATCATTTTAGATACAGTTAAAAATCGCCCAGATTGTGGAATTTTTGCTCTTCCACAAATCCGGGCGTTTCTGGCGGATTGATTCGAGCAACTTGCACATAACTTGCAGGTAATATTCCTTATTGACCGTCCTACCCTTGGCAAGAACTGATGCATCACGCCCCGGCAATCGAAGAAAACTGTAAGCAAAACCTTCACATTCGACCAAACTTGGCTCGCTTTTTCCGTCTTGGCTCGTGCGGCAGCTTCTATTGGGATGATTGAGCTTTGGTTTCCACATCATAACCATAAAACCATGATTCGTCACCAGTTATGACCCTCTGGAGCGGACAGATTTGGGTCGTCGCGGACAGAGTCGAACAGCTCCTTAGCAATGTTAATGCGATGCAGTTTTTGGTCGGAAATTGGCAAAAATCGATGCTGTTTTTGGTCGGAAATTGGAAATTAACAAAAGAGAATTCGGAATATTTTACAATTTTACTTTGATAAAGCCGAAAAAGTAAGCCAAGTGGTAGAAATTATGAATGGTGTTTATGGTCCCAATATTGTCATAGCCAATTACGCACAATTTTACCTTCATCAATTCTGTTCCGGTATTTTCGATGTCCAAGATAAACCTCGCTAAGGTAGGTCCGTCGTCGAAAATGTCGATAAAACCATGCAAATGATCGAAGTAGACCGGCAGTCGTAGCATCGCCCAGGAGCTAAAGATCCACCACATAACAGTTTTAAACCATCTGCATAAAGCTGTATTAAAAATAGAAGCTCGATGTTTGGGTGCCACACGAATTGACACAAAAAAAAACATGATAGTTTGAATTTCCATCTGTGAAGCCTTGGCCAAACGGAACGAAATCGACCCATTTCTTATACGAATGGTAACTGGGGATCAAAAATGGGTCACTTACGAAAATATTGTGCAAAAACGATCGTGGTCAAAGTGCGGTGAAGCGGCTCAAATGGCGGCCAAACCAGGACTAACGGCCAGGAAGGTTTTTGCTGTGCATTTGGTGGGACTGGAAAATAATCATCTACTATGAGCTGCTACCATATAGTCAAACACTAAATTCGGACTTCTGCTGTAAACAATCGGACCGTTTGAAGATATCGATTGACGAGAAGCGGCCGAAAATTGGCCAACAGGAGAGGTGTTGTGTTCCATCAGGACAACGCCCGGCCACACATATCTATATTGACTCAACAAAAACTCCGGACGCTTGGGTGGGAAGTTTTGATGCATCCACCTTATAGTCCGGATCTTGCACCAAGCGATTACTATCTTTTTTTATCATTGCAAAAATTCTTTAGTGATAAGAAATTGGCATCAAGAAAAAGATTGTGAAACATTTTTAAATAAAAGTATCAATCTAATTTCCCCTTTTCCGAAGTTAATTATGTTCCAATTAAATATCGATATTAATATAATAAATACATTCAGATAAGTTTTTGAAGTTAATTAAATATCCTAGACTATTAATAAATAGTTTAAAATCTATAATTTTGTAAAACTATGATTTTTTAATTGAAATTAAATTTTTTAAATGGTACCGACAGGACCTCTCAATTGTTCTTTTTAAAATCTTAGAGAACAAAAAAATTGTATGAACTGCTATTAAGAGAATAGGGGACTGGGACATCACAGTAATTCATTTTCAGACAAAAACTCGTTGACAAAGGTTTTCGTTTGACAAAGGGTGCTGTTATGGTGGAGATTTGTGTTTGGAATGTCTGATCTTTGAAGGAACTTCAATCTTATTTAAAGATCTGACCCCTCATTAGAACTCTCACTTGTTTCCCTTTTCATCAGTTTTCGTTGTTGAAGGTTTCCCTGAGCGAATTCACTGTTTCATGTTTCGTAACGCTCTACAAAAACAGAACTTTGCTTATACGCTCTATAGAGTCGTGTAGTTACTGGACAAGATTGAAGCTTATACTCCACTTCTAGGAGGAACTAACATTCAAGGCTCATTAATCTTCTACCACATCTCGTATTTTTTACTTATCGGATCAATTACCAGGTGTATAAGCTTAAATCCGCTGTTTGGTCATAGATGGTGTGAGTGAGCGTATTAAGCTACCATGGGCACACCATACTTTTTTTTATGAGTTTGACATTTGTCAACATTAATCAATGCACGTTGTCAGCAATTTCGTACAGCAGACATTTTTCCTTTGGTAATCATGTCTAATTTTGTGCCAGAAAAAGAGCATATGCGGGAAGCTCTGCTTTTCTGCTTCAATTTGAAGAAATCGGATGCCGAATCGCATTGAATGCTTATGGAGGACTATGGTGACAGTGCTTTATCGGAAACAACGTGCCGAGATTGGTTTCGTCGGTTCAAAGATGGCAATGTTGACTTGTGGGACAAGAAGCGTGAAAATCGGCCTAGGAAGGTTGAGGCCCACAATTGCAGGCTCTTTTGGACGAAGACGATACCTAATCGCAAAAAATGCTCACGGGACAATTGGGTGTTACTCAACCAGCCATTTCCATGCGTCTGCGTGTCATGGGGAAGATTAAAAAGATCAGAAAATGGGTGCCGCATTAATTGAACGATAGGCAGATGGAGCGAAGCCAAAACATATGCGAAATCTTGCTCGCCAGACAAAAAAGAAAGTCGTTCCCGCATAGGATTATGACAGGCTATGAAAAGTGGATATATTTCGAGAATCCTAAACGCAAGAAATCGTGGGTTGATCCCGGCACACCATCCACATCTTCCCCAAGACCAAATTGCTTCGGACGGAAGACGATGCTGTGCGTTTGGTGGGATCAGCAGGGTATCGTCTACTATGCGATGTTGAAACCTGGTGAAACTATCAATGCCCACCGCTATCACCAACAACTGATCAAATTGCACCGTGCTCTCCGTGATAAAAGGACGCATTATCAACAAAGACATGACAAGCTGATTTTCCTCCACAACAACGCACCATCGCACACGTCAAAAATGGACCGAAACTATTTGGAAACACTCAAGTGGGAGGTGCTACCCCACCCCGCTTATTCACCAGACCTGTCCCCTTCCGACTACCACCTGTTTTCGTCGATGGGCCACGCGCTCGCTGAGCAGCACTTTGATTCTTGCGAAGACGTCCGAAAATGGCTTGATGAGGGTTTGCCTCGAAAGAGAAGGAATTTTTTTGGCGTGGTATCCATAAATTACCCGTGAGATGGGAAAAATGTGTAGCTAGCGAGGGCAAGTACTTTGAATAAATTTGTTTTTGTTTTCTATGAAAAAAAACATGTGTTTTTTGACTAAGAAAAGCGGATTTAAGCTTATACACCTGGTATATCGGAATACGCGTATGTTTACTTTAAAAAGCAAAAAAAATCATTTAATATTTAATTAAATCGGTGCTATAAGAAATGGACTAATTCTAGGATATTTTCTTCAATTGCTATTAAGGTCCCACATTGCATCGTTGATTTCTTTTTCATATATTGAGTTGATTATGTTATCAGTGACATTTAAATAACTATGGGTAGATGCATTGCGATTAATAGTTATATCACATTTGGTTGATTTCAAATTATCTAAATTTATATCAGAACAAAATTAAAAAATACTCCGCCTGAAACAATTTTTTTCGCAAATTAAAGTATACTTGATAAATATTGCATCTTTAATAAATATAGCTATTATAAACTATATTTTGCTATTGTACAGAGTAAAAAAAATCATAAAACACGACAAATTTTAACAAAATTTTATATTATAACATCTTGAATTACGCATTCGATTTCACTGAAGCGGTTACATTTGCCATATTTGTCATCAATGAGAGAAGCAGTTCTGTAGAATGTAATGAGATATAATATTGTGTCAAAATTTTAAACTGAGATACATACCAATTGGACTGGTATGATATTGTAATTGAAAATTTATCACGTGCCACTGTATAAATAAATTTCAAATTTTAAATTAATAGAACTATGTGTACTCACCTCCGAAATATATATTTAATATTATGGAGTAAAAATACACTTTACTCTAATTAATTTTCTATTATAAAAAGGATCCTCTAAAATTTTTTTTTTTTCAATATTACGAATATTTGCAGAATTGTTTTTTTTATACGATTTAATATTTAATATAAAATAATATATCAATATGATAATTTAGAAGAAAAAATTATTTTTACTTTTTATTTGTATAAGAAAAAATAACTAAATTTAATGGGAAAAACTGAGCATAATATTTACTAAATAAAATTAAGTAAAATTATTTAACGAAAATTCATGAATTAATTTTATCTCAAGAAAGATCATCTTAAAATAGAACTAAATTATATGTGAAATATTATAAAATTTAAAAAGTTATTTTTCTGTCCACACCTTAATAATATGTATGCAAATTAAACAAAAATATTTTTTTTATTAAAATTTGTTTGTGCGTATCATTTGAATTGAAACGAAAAAAATAATTTTCACCAAATTATAAAAAGTTAACATATTTTATTTTATTTTATTTTATATTTACAAAAATATTTGACTGTTTTCATTGAAATGAACAAAAAAAATATTTTAGTCTACATCAGATTTTTTTATTTCTATTATATTGAATAAAATAAATTTGATATTGTATTAATATTTAAAGATTCAAAACTTGTTAAAGAAAATTAAAAATGATGGAAATAATAAAATTTTTGTCAAAAATTTAAATATTTATTTACATAAATAGTTACAAAATTACTTACCGATCGAATAATTAATTTATTTTAATTTTACCAATTTTGTTCATGCATGAAAAGCTATTTAAATATAAATCTGAATAAAGATTTCTCTTTATAAAAAGCCGAATCAATTAGATATTAATTCTTAATTATGTCTTATTGACAATTGCTCGATAACCTTAATACCAATTTAAAAGTCATTCGTAATTTGATGGCCATTAAAAACGTGACATCTTGTTTCGTTTTTCTAATCTCAAACATATTTTCATCAATTTTAATAATAGTTGACAATAATGGAAGAATTGATTATATCAGGTGGGTTATCTGCTGTTTTTTTAAAAATATCTATTAAAACACAGATCATGATTTTTTTTAGTAATAGAGTCATTAACAACTGAACAATACATTTTCATCATGCAAACTTACTACGAAAACAGGTGTTCTGTCTAAAAAATTCGTCTTTAGTAAACATTGTCGAATCTAGAGTGTGGAAAACCCTCATGTGATTTACGAAAAACGGATGCCTCCCAAAAAAAGTCACTGTTGGTGCGGTTTATGACCTGGTGAAATTACTGGGTCGTTTTTCTTCGAAAGCAATTGTGAAGAAATGATTCCAGTGAATTCTAAATCACTGGAATCATTTCTTCACGATTGGCGTGCGTCAGCGTATTAAGCTACCATGCGCACGCCATACTTTTTTTTATGAGTTTGACATCTGTCAACATTAATCAATGCACATTGTCAGCAATTTCGTACAACATACATATTTCCTTTGGTAATCATGTCTAGTTTTGTGCCAGAAAAAGAGCATTTAAGGGAAGCTCTGCTTTTCTCCTTCAATTTAAAGAAATCGGCTGCCGAATCACATCGAATGCTTATGGAGGCCTATGGTAACAGTGCTTTATCGGAAACAACGTGCCGAGATTGGTTTCGTCTGTTCAAAGACGGCAACTTTGACTTGTGGGACAAAAAGCGTAAAAATCGGTCTAGGAAGGTTGAGGACCCTAAATTGCAGGGTCTTTTGGACGAAGACGACACCCAATCGCAAAAAATGCTCACGGAGCAATTGGGTGTTACTCAACCAGCCATTTGCATGAAAAATGGGTGTCGCATGATTTGAACGATAGGCAGATGGAGCGACGCCAAAACACATGCGAAATCTTGCTCGCCAGACAAAAATGAAAGTCGTTCGTACATCAGATTGTGACAGGCGATGAAAAGTGGATATATTTCGAGAATCTTAAACGCAAAAAAATCGTGGGTTGATCCCGGCCAACCATCAACATCTTCAACAAAGCCCAAATCGCTTCGGACGGAAGACGATGCTGTGCGTTTGATGGGATCAGCAGGGTATCGTCTACTATGAGATGTTGAAACCTGGTGAAACTGTTAATGCCCACCGCTACCACCAACAACTGATCAAATTGCACCGTGCTCTGCATGAAAAAAGGACGGATTATCAACAAAGACATGACAAGGTAATTTTCTTCCACGACAACGCACCATCGCACACGTCAAAAATGGTCCGAAACTACTTGGAGACACTCAACTGGGAGGTGCTACCCCACCCTGCTTATTAAGCAGACCTGGCGCCTTCCGACTACCACCTGTCTACGTCGATAGGCCACGCGCTCGCTGAGCAGCACTTCGATTCTTACGAAGACGTCCGAAAATGGCTTGATGAGTGGTTTGCCTCGAAAGAGAAGGAATTTTTTTGGCGTGGTATCCACAAATTACCCGTGATATGGAAAAAATGTGTAGCTAGCGAGGGCAAGTACTTTGAATAAATTTGTTTTTGCTATCTCCAAAAAAAAACATGTGTTTATTTTGACTCAAAAACAGCGGATTTAAGCTTATACACCTGGTATATAACACCTTAAAACATTGGTTTGTTAAGCACTAACTTAGGTGCTCGAATAATCTTACAAAACGCTGTTGTGAATTGGCCGCCAAGATCTTGTGATTTGACACCGTTGGATTGGACTCTTTTCTGTGCAGTTATTTGAAAGGAAAAGTGTATGCTAATCACCCAAAAACAATTCAAAACCTAAAGTACAACATTCGACAAGAATTTGAGGGTGTTGATCCACTTTTGTTAGGAAAAGTCATTAAAAATGTCGACGTTCGTATGCAGGCGATCGAAAATTTCGATAATGATATTGTTCTTGATACATAATTGTTTTAACTTTAATTTTCAGTAAAATATCATTTTAGATGTTTGCTCACATTATGTGTGTTTTCTTTCAGTTTAAAAAAAAAAAAACAACTACAGATGGCCCATCCTTTATGTTAGAAAAACAATCAGAGAATAGAACCAGCTTTTTAAGAGCATATTTCAATAGAAAAAAATTTGAGAATTCTACAAGGATGAAAACAATCTGAAAAATTTTATTTTTAACACAAAAAAAAGAAGATTATTTTATATTTTTCCTTTTTGTATAAAAATTGCACAAAAGAACAGTTTGAATAATAAAATGATTTATACGCGGTTATAAATTTTAATAATCACTCTGTTCTTATGAGGTGAGTCTATATAATAAATACAAGAAATTAAAGATGAAGATTTAATAAGAAAAATCATATATCATGTGTGGAATTTTTTTCCAGTCTCCAAATTATTGTGATCTATACAAATGGCCAGATATGTTGCACTGCAAGTGTGACTGTGTCTGTGAGTTAAGTATAAAATAAGTTTTTCTGCTATAGGGAAAAAAACCCATAAATTAAATGGATGAAGGAAAAAAAAACTACAATATAAAATGTTGATCCTTTTGAAAAAATTCTCATCATAGAAAAATGATCCTTGAAATTTAATATGTTAAACTCATCCCCGTATATAGATGTGTAAATGCACATTTACTTTTTCTGTTTTTTTTTTTTTTTTTTAAGGATTTTTGTTCATCCTTTTTAGGATTTGTTTAGAAGAGCATCACTAAATAATAAAATAAAATTTTTACCTGATTTAAAGCGAGAATGGATATAGTTTTCATATTCTGTGAAGCTGTGGCTCCTGCTATGTTATCATAGTACGCACATGTGCATCATATTGTATTGTTCATAATCTGTGGACCAAAATATTCCTGCATGCATGCATTCATCCAATAATATATGTGTGTAACTTGGGCTATACAACATACACATAGAGGTTCAAGTAAAACGGACTCCAGCAGTGTAGGCTGTATAGGATTTAAAGTGAAAATTCATGAAAAGGAATAACAAGAGCTATTTAATTCAACACGTGTAGGCATTGCAGCCCATGCATCTGAATATTTGGTGGTATTGTATTAGTATCAGCAGGTTTAATGTCTTAAATGGGTTACCAGATGACTATTATACAGAAATTTAAAGATTATTTTAATTTTACAATTACAAAGTGGATAATTGGATGATTAACTTTGATCGTTAGCCTATCGTTTTGGTTTTACAGTTTCGATACATACCATATTTATAGAGTATCAAAATCTCTATATTTAATTATATTAGATGCCCTCTGAGAATTTATAATGCAAATTTCTGACATTTTGAAACTCTTCTCTGCTAAATTAAATTTTTCATATCAGACTTATTTGTACATTTTAATAAAATTCAAAACTGAATGTCAGATGACATATTTTTGAATTAATTTAAAAATGAAGAAATTGTATTTATTTGGAAAAATAGAAAAGAATTGAACCAATTCGATTAAATACACATAAATGTTCATTTGGTAAGAAAAGTATAATATTTGTGAATTTTGAGTTAGAAAAATAGAATTTTTCATTTTTGCACTGAAATAAATAAATTGTACTTTTTAAATTTTAATATTATTGCTAATAATAAGATTATAAAATTCAAAAGAGACAATTAGTGTGCAAAAATTAAAATGTTTTTTTTCTTAAATGTTTTTTAATTTTTTTTTCTGATGAAAAAAATATAATTAGTTCTGTTTGTAAAATTTCAAAATAAGTATTCAGTTTCTGTTTATTAAAAATGTGACTGACGTTTTAGTACAGAAACATAAAAGTACTGTTTCCGGAAGAGGTTTCTTAGTACAACCAATAAAGAACATTTTCTACTAACTTTAATTAATATATTATAAAACAATAGTTTATAATAGTAAATCAATTATAGAATAGATATTTAAATAAGATGAAATTAAGTTAGTCTAAATGTAAGATTTATTTCAAGGGTTTTAAAACTTAACGGAAGAAAACCTACCTACCCAATTTATATTTTTCATAATTAATATAAGGCAAAATTATACAAATCGATGTGATTGGATATTATTGAAAATACTCGTTTATACTCGATTAGATGTTATGAGCATGTATTTCTACAACATAATATTTTGATGTGCTATTATAAAGATTTTTATTGACATTATTTTAATTAAATCGAGTTGATTAAAATGAATCAGTAGTAAAGTTTCTGTTTACCGCATATCATTGTCAATACGATAGAATTAATCTACGTGTATACTAGTCGCTAGTATTTCGGTATGAATGTCAGCATAAATTGATATAATTACTTTTAAAAAGAGACGAAATTAAATAAACTTGTTATTTGAATAATTATTTTGTTCAAGTTATTAGTTTTTAAAATATTCAATATTTAATTAATATTATTGCATTAATAGTTTACCATTGAAAGTATCGTCATCACTTCAAAAGTAATCATTAGATAGTATGACAGCATTCTATAGAAAAAATGACTTATTAAAATTGCATAATTAAAATTCTAATACACGTACCTGAGATGAAATTATAGGAAATTATTTATTTAGTGTACATATTATTATAATACAAAAAAAATTTACATTTAAAATTACTAGCTGTCAAAGTGTCTAAATAATAAATTAATTGAGTCTTAAATGAAATCAACGCTGGCAGCACCAATTTATGTTCAATCTATGCTGGAAAGTTATTGTTTTTTTTTTTTTTTTTTTTAAATATATTTTCGGATAATCTTTAGGTTAAAATGAGATGAAAGATTTTATGTTTTACAAAATCATATAGTAAAAGAAAGAATTAAAATTCATACTTTGAAATGGGAAACGAATTGTGATCAGGTTACGAGCATGTGCTAGTGAGCGGCTTTTAAAAATACTTGATAACCGATCGAGTGAAGATCGAGGAGAAAAAGTGGGAGGAATATGTCTAAAAGGTATATTGTATTAAAACTGGACGAGGTTGGTAAAGATGGTAGGGGTTTTTTCTAAGCTGACCATATGCGCTTACTGGTCGATCGGTTGCCATCGTCTTGAGAAGAGATCAACTTGGTTCCGAGATTTCAGTTGAACATTTGCTGTTGATGTTGTGTGATCGTGACTATAGGAACGAACGTCCGTGGTTATTTTTATCGGTAATTCGAATGTAACTTTGCGAAAAGATACGTCAAATCTCATTCATTCATTGATCGAATCAGCACAATAAAAAAATTCAACTGAGAACGTAAAAGGAACATTTTTGGTCTTTCGCGACTGATCTTCACTTACGCTCATATAATTTCCATTTTAATTCATTGTGTTGTGAGTGCAGTTCATTCATTCATAAGGTTTAGTACTGTTTGAAAAGTACGTTCACGTTCATTCATTCTTCGCGATAGTGTAGTGAAATAGTGTTAAATAGAAATTACGCCGTCTTGCAAACACAAACAAACAAGCAAGCTATTTTTTTTTTGCCTACTTCATCTTCAGAAAATTGCATATAATTATGCGAACAAATATAGTTGGGCATATCGTATGTAACTTATAATATTGTATTATGGCGATGATAGATATTCTCATATGCGTGTTGTGTACTTACAATTATTTTTAGACTAATAATCTCATCGCTGACAAATGTATAATTCGTGAAGTGGTAGTATCTATTTGGGATGTGTATAAACAACATAAATAGAATTCTTGATATTTTAATTTTGATTCAAATTTATTTTTATTGTATTCAATTTTTGGCTGAATTTTTTTTTAATAAATTGATGACTATTAAAAGTGGATTGTATTGAACGTAATAATTGTTCGAAATGAGAACGTTTTTTAAAAATCTCAATAATTTTAGAAATTTTTAAAATTTTTGTATATTTACTTGGTGTAAAAAGAAGAAATCAAAAAAGAAAAACAATCATAAAATTAAATATAACTAGGACATTTGATACAATAAAGAGAGTACTCCATATAATACGGGTATTACTACTAATAATAACAATAATCATAATTGCTAATCGATATATGATCACTCTTCATCATTCCATCATCATTATTATTATTGATTCGAGTTCGATCTCTGGGACCCTAGAAAAGTGTATACAATAATATTATCGAAGGAACATCATACTGTGAAAGAAAAAGGCCTGTTAAAAATTCAAAGAGCAACAGGAACATCGAAAAGCTAGCGGCAGTCAGCAGTAGGCAGCAGGCGGCATTGTCAGTGGCAGTTCAAAAATCCAGACACCAAATCGTGGAAGCTAAGCTAGCGACACCATACTCAGCTCTACGCCATTCCACTGAAGTATTCGATACGTACGAGACAACGTCTCAAGGAAGCGCTAAGACAGACAAATAAACGAACTCCAGACATGGCGCCGAAGACCAGAAAGAAGAAGGCACATGGTAAATAATAAACAGTAAAAATGAAAACAACAACAATATACCTATAATATATAGGAATGACGACGGTGTATAATCCAACAACAACTGAAAAACATAACCACATACTATATTACGTGAATACAAGGAGAATACCAAATCAGAAGAATAAAAATATTTTTCTTTTTTTGAATTTTCTTGCTTTGCGCGCCCTTTAAAATATCTTCCACTTTTTAGATGGATTGCCCTACAGTCTGCTTCCTCTACAAATCCAAATAGTCAATTTTTTTTTGTTGTTTTTTACCCTAAAAACAACATACAAATATTCTTAAAGTTAAATATCTAATCATCAAAAATATTTGGATTTATTTGATTTTGTTTTTTTTTTTTTGCCCTTTTTTGTCCAACATATTATATTTTTATGATTTTAAATTAATGAAATTCTTATGTATGGACATGTTTGTATTTTTAGTTTTTTGTTCATATATATATTTTTCTTTACAAAACTAAAACAAAAATAAATAAAAAGGAACAACATACAAATGCTTTCAGGAACTTGTGTACACCTTTAAAAATATTTAAAGTCCTAGTCATATTATATACCATATTATTTACATTATGATTGGTGCCAATAAACTTAGAAAAGCTTTCGAATAGGTGGTGGTTTTTATCCATGAAACTTATATCTTATCTCATATGATATAAAAGTTTTATATAAGTAAATACATAACATATATTTCTTCTATCAGTATCAAATGAATACTATCAGTATTTGTCACTAAAAATGAAAATCCTGAATTTATTTATGTCCGACATTTCGTTAAAGGACGAATCCATATAGCTGCCATATAAATTGAAAATGAAGCACTCAAAAATTGATTTTAAGTATTATATAAAAATATTTGTTTGAGTACAAGTCAATTTTATATTTAGAATATTAGGTTCCAAATAACAAACAATTTGTTTGCTATGAAATATTTGGTGAACTTTTTAATTTTGTGAACATAAGGCAAAATTTTGTAAAAAAACTTACAATTCAAAGATATCCATGAAAATTGTATTTTGTCAATTTAAAAATTATGAAAAACATCTACTTACCTATATTAAGATTATAAAATTATTGAATTAATCTTAATATTAAAATTTTATATTTAGAAGATTCCATTTGCAGACGAGGTCCTGTTATTACAAAGTGATAAAGATTTTGGGAAATGTAGAATATAATTTTTTTTTATAAATTTTGAACAGAAATCTTACATTAGAATTTTGACTAAAAACAGTTTATTAAAAATAAAATGGCACCTGATTAAGGGTGATTGTGTGAAAATATAAAAAAATACGAATATTTTTTACTGGCAGAATTCCGTTGAATTTGATACTCTATTTTGAAAAAATTACTGACCAAAACACGAACTTGAGTACTCAATTTGGATGTACAAATATTATTTAAAAAGATTATTTTGATTTTTGTTAATATTTTTATATTTATCTAATAAAATTAGTCTGTGGTAACGGGTTGTGGGGAGGTGTTAAACGATTAGTAAGTGAAAGCGATTTTTTATTTTTCATCTCATAACCATTTATCTTTCTTATACAAAACCATTTATAATAATTGTACACAGAGTTGTTAAATAGTTGTACATATTAAAGTAAACGCTAAGATATTTTTCTAATTAGTATTTATAAATCTTGCTTACATTATCTTATTGAAAATATTATTGCCTTTCTTATTCTTTACTATGGATAGTAATTGCTTATTATCAATTTTTTCCTGAAGATCTATAAATCATTTAAAATCGATCCAATATATCCAATCATATCATTATTAGTAATCAATGTTCGTACGTATATATGTACTCTTATATGGTATATGGGAATCGTGGAAGATTTGTTGTCAATTGCATTCTATTAATTCCATTCAGTATTCAATTATTTCGAAGAAAACCAAAGTGGTCAAACTATTTAAGTATATATTTTAATACTAGTACAATTTCAAATGTCGATGTGGCTTTTTAATAAAGAGTTAGGCTCTATAGTTATTTGGTTTGGAATGAAGTTGACATTAAGGTGAAACTCATTGAAATAATATCAACTTATTGAAAGTTATTTTAAGATCAAAGTATATATGTAAATTTGTATTGTTGTACTCATAGAATTAAATGGAATGGTTGATATCAATTGATAGTTTTAAATATACTCGAAATGGTATTAGACTTAAAATCGAATAAATCCTAATAAAGAGTTGTAATCAAATTAGTCGTTACTATATTGATTGGTATTAACTTTTCGACTTGTTTGTTAAAGTTAAAACTATAGGAAATAGTTTATATTGAATAGTGGTATATATTTTTTAGTTTTTGGATAAAAGTAGTTTTTACACGCGGAATATCCTTAGAACTTCTCACATATTCAGGTAAAGGCATATGTTTCTTTTATTACATACGAGGGTCATTCAACAAGTACTTAGCCTACAAAAGAAAAACGAAAATTTTGGAAAGGTGGCAATTTATTTTTCCACATAATCTCCTTCAAGCTCGATACACTTGGCCCAACGATGCTCTAACTTTTTTAACCCGTCTAAATTGATGACTATTAAAAGTGGATTGTATAATTGTTCAAAATGAGAACGTTTTTTAAAAATCTCAATAATTTTAGACATTTTTAAAATTTTTGTATATTTAACCCGTCTAAAAAATACATTTTCTCGAGGGAAGCAAAATAGGCCTCCGTGGCGACGATGACCTCCTCATTCGACCCAAATCTATTCCCGGCGAGTGATTTTTTCAGGTTTGAAAACAAAAAGTAGTCACAGGGGGCCAAATCTGGAGAGTACGGTGGATGGGGCAGCAATTCGTAGCGCAATTCGACCAATTTGGCCATGGCGACGGTGGAACAGCACTTTTTTCTTCGCAAAGCGGGACCGCTTTTTCTTCAATTTGACGTCAAATCGGTCCAATAAGTCAGCATAGTAGCGCCCCGTGATTGTTTTACCCTTCTCGAGGTAATCGATGTGGATCACACCTTGTGAATCCCAGAAAACGGTGGCCATCACCTTTCCGGCCGATCGAACAGTCTTCGCCTTCTTCGGAGCACGTTCGCCGGCTGAAGTCCACTGTTTCGACTGTTCCTTGGTCTCTGGTGTGTACCAGTGAATCCATGTTTCGTCGACGGTCACGAAACGACGCAAGAACTCCGCTGGATTGCGCTGAAACAGCGCCAAACACGTCGCCGATGTGGTCTCACGGTTGCGCTTGTTTTCCGGTGTGAGCAAACGCGGCACCCATCGCGCCGACAGCTTTCTCATGCCCAGTTCTTCGTGTAGAATATGATGCACCGTTCCTACTGCGATGCCCACAGTCTCAGCTATCTCGTGAACCTTCAATCGACGGTCTGCCAACACGAGATCGTGGACTTTTTTAACGTTTTCCTCCGTAGCAGCCGTTTTTGGGGCACCTGGGCGTGGCTCATCAAAAACCGACGTGCGGCCACGAACAAACTCGTTGAACCAATTCTTGACGGTCGCCATCGAAGGAGAAGAGTCACCATACACAGCATCCAAGCGATCTTTGATTTCGCTGCGCGTTTTCCCTTCCAAAAACAAGAATCTAATCACCGAACGATATTGTTCTTTTTCCATTTTTGTGCAACCGACCGACACGCTCGCTTTCAAAGGCTCTCAAAACAAAGCTAATGAAGGGAATCGACTGAAACTTTGGCAGTAGGCTACTAAAAGAGTGTACTGCACGATGGTAAATTCCTTTTGTGACAACAGTTCCATCGGGCGGTGAGGCTAAGTACTTGTTGAATGACCCTCGTACAATTTTATATACCCACGTTAAGTCCCTTTATATATGATACTTCTTTATTGCTTATTTAATTGTTCCTTACATATTCTTTCTAGAAATATTATTTAAAAAAATTTTTTTTGTTAGCAAAGCTTATCAATATTTTACAATAATCCAAAACAATATAAAAAATAATTTACAATAATAATTCTCTACACTCTTTTTGTAAATTTTTCATAATATATACAATTTTTTTTGTCCTTTAATATTACTAGCTGTTGCAGTAAAAATTTTACTGTTAATACGAGTATAATTAAAAATGTTTATTAATAATTTCTATAATATAAATTTTTAATTATATTCGTATTAATTATAAAACAATAGATTCCGTTTATTATTGAAAAGCGTTGAAAATTAATTAAGATTAGCAGCAAATTTAGTTTTACCTTTTAGTATTTTTTTTGTATTCAACTTTTAAGAAAAATGCAAATAAAAATCATCTTAAATATTTTTTTGTTTCGGTTTTGACCAAATATGGTCTTGTCTGGTTTAATCGAAAATAATAAGAAACGATTTCATTAATATTCAAGGTTAAAAAGACAAGTTGTAGCTTTTTGCTATTATTTATTATTTTTTCTCTTGAACGTTTTTTTTTTTTTTTTTTAGAAAAATACAGTTTTATAAAAACAGGTACTATAATTTTAATTAATGTTCAATATATTTCATATATCTATATTATAGTATATTTTAAGATTAGAAATTAAATCTCAATATTATAATCTATTGATTTTTTTACTAATTAGCCAGTATAATAGAGTTTTTAAATACTATAAGGATAAAGTGATAATAATTTGAATATATTGTATTTATGGAATTTACACATATACGAGTATATATTGTATTTACATATTTATTTATATTTATGGTTATTGGTTTATTCGAATGTCAATACTATCCTTTTTTTAATGATAGGAAACAGTCCAAATAATCTAAATATTGTATATTAACACATATCTTGTATGAGTAAATTACGATTACAAACAAACTTTTCTCAGAAAATATCAATTTATACAATATGATTGTTTTAATAATATTTATTTTGTAATTTAATTTAAAATCAACCGGTTCAGCTAAATATTTATGTCAATTTGGCTAAAATTTCAGATTTGTCTATTATTGAAAGTCACGTTTAGGTGTAGTTAAATCTCATTCAAATAGATAATCATAGTTAAAACCCATTGAAGACTATATAAATATAATATTTTATCCGTTTTAAAAAGCATATTTAATTACATAAATACATACATATTGTATATATGTGTTAAACAATAATATTTAAAAACGAACGCCATTAAAATATACTAGATTTCCTTCATTTAAATAAAGAATCGAATCTTAATATAATATTTAATTTTATATTTATAATACGCTTCTCCATTTTTATAAATATTAGCTTTTCTTTTAAATTATTATTATTGTATTATTCTGAACTTTAATTTTATTTCATTCAATTTGATATCATTTAATTTGTTCAAATATATATTTGCTTTTAATATTGCAAATTTAAATTATTCAATAATAAAAAACGAGGTTTATTGAACAAATTTAATCAAGTTTTTATCGTAAAATTAATGTATATAACAGCATTTAGAAAAACAAATCAATATTTATTAATATATCGAATATTGATGAGACGCATTATATTCTATTAGAATAGATTATTTCAATTACTATTGATAAGAGGTTAAAATATATTGATTGATAAGAGGTTGACGATATTGTGAATACAATATGATTGTGCATTAATTTTTGTACTTCTATTCATTTAATATTTCATAGTATTTATTTTATTTTTTCAAATATTTAGAAAAGAATTAATAATTTATACAAATTTTATAATTTAGAAAAATATATAAAGTGGCACACATTATTTAAGGTTGAATTTCAAGGTAATTGTCTTAGTGTAGAGTATTAGTTTCGAATAATTTTAATAAAAAATTATGTCCAATTATAAATCAAAATATTGTAAATAATTGATGTACTGAAATTTCTTCAAGGGACTCCTTCACAGCTTAAATTGAACAAATTAAAATAAAATAACTTATTATAAGTTAAATTAGGTAATTTTCTAATAGAAACATTTTATATCAAAATCAACAAATTGTTAAGAGAAATTTAAATATGTTTTTTTTTTAAATTATTTATTTATTCATGAATATCTATTCTGTCCCCTTTAAAGTAATCCCCACCAGATATTATACACTTGCGCCAACGTTTTTTCCAATCCTCGAAGAACTTCAAAAAATCATTTTATGTGATCTTGTTCAACTCCTCCTTCGATGTCGTCTTTATCTCCTCAATCGTAGCGTAGCGTTGTCCTTTCATGGAGCTCTTCAGTTTCGGGAACAAGAAAAAGTCACAGGGGACCAGATCTGGGGAATACGATGGCTGCGGCATTATTAGTGTATTGTTTTTGGCCAAAAATGGCAAAAGCCAATTTTTGTTCTTCCACAAATCCGAGCGTTTCTGGCGGATTGCTTCGCGCAACTTGCGCATAACTTGTAGGTAATATTCCTTATTGACCATTATACCCTGTGGCAAGAAATCATGTTGCACCACGCCCCTGCAATCGAAGAGAACTGTAAGCAAAACCTACACATTCGACCGAACTTGGCGCGCTTTTTTCGGTCTTGGCTTGTGTGGCAGCTTCTATTGGGATAATTGAGTTTTGGTTTCCACGTCATAACCATAAACCCATGATTCGTCACCAGTTATCTGGAGCAAATTTGGCTCGTCGCGGGCAGAGTCCAACAGCTCCTTAGCAATGTTAATGCGATGCTGTTTTTAGTCAAATTTGAGCAAAAATCGAAGACGAGCCAAAACACGTGCAAGCAAAGTAGCTGTCAAAAATTAACTGAACATTCAAAATGGCCGAACTTGTCGGCATAAGTGAGAGACATGAGTACCAACATAACGCCACAAAAAATCGAAAATCGAATATACGTAACCCGCGGAAATTCAAAATTCGCGATACTTTTTGAATAGACCTTGTCTATCTCGATCATTTTAGATACAGTTTTACAAAAGAGATTTTTCTTTTATTACTAGCCATTTAACACTATTCCAAATATAAAACAGAAAACGGTAATTCTTTTTAAAACATACAATAATTTAGTTCATTTATATAATATTATTATTTTTTTTTTCAATTTATAATGTTAAAATATTAATATTTTATAAGCTTTTACATATTTTATATAAAATTTTTTTAACCATAATTAAGTAATAATTAATGTTAATAATCCCAATAATCATTGTTGGTATAACAATCTCATATGCTGGATTTTTTTTTGGGGTAGAAATGAAATCCAGAAATTTCAGCTCTGCGCACCGATCTTTGATATTCAAAAATTTGTGGCTACATGTCACCGTTTCGTCAAAAAATTGAATACAGATCACAGTTTCCTGTTATCATACATGCATTAACCATATGCTTTCTGGCATGAATTTTATAGCTTATGGAGCTTTATTTAAGTATACAACTGAATAGTTGTGTTATCAATGAAAGATCTAGTATTTACAGAGGCTTTAGTTTATCGTTCACCCTAAACGATCAAAGGTAGAATGAGATACCGGAGTATGCTGCTCCCAAACGTGGCAAAAATTTGTTATTTATGTTTAGTAAGAAACCATACTATCTTCAGTAATAATAATAATAAACAATAAAGTTCATATCTTTATTGATTCGAAATAGGGACACTCCTAAAACAATCTATATTTACACAAAAAACATATAAAAATATTCTCAATATAGTCATATAAATAGTATTCGAAGCGCCATAGCTAAAATATTACTTATATAAATAAAAATTTATTTATTTAATAAAAATAAAAACAAAATTATCCATTTTTAAACTTTTATGAATATAGATGGATAGTAATATGCATGTATGAATAATTTTCCAAGAGAAGCTTGACAAATAATATATGTAGATTGTAGGTAGAAATTAATAAAGATTAAAATATTGGTGATTCTTCGAGGAGTTCGCAGAACCTAATTTACGAGTTTTAGATATTCACGATTGGATAAAAACTTTTCTTGTCTATGATTTCGAATTGAACTGTTATCAACTTTCGAATAATTCATACACCTACATGTTTTTATGGCACCATTTTTAAAAGGAAAACATGATCAAGTCGAGTTATTTGAATATCCAATGAATTTTTTTTGCTTCTCCATTCACAAAATTTCTCGTTTACGACAGAAAATTCATATCAATATCAGTTTTTTTAAATTTATTTTATTTTTCACATTTTGAATATTTTATTAGAGAAAAATATGTTTGTTTTTTTTAAATTCCTATTAATAAAATACAGATTTTTTTGTTGTATATTTTTACATAAATTTTCGAAATACTAGAGAAAAATAATGAAAGAATACTGATACTAGTGACAGTAGGAGATTGAAAGAGATCAACAAGGAAGACAGCATTTTTCATTTTCTAAAATGAATAATCTAAACAGAGAGGAGACAGGAAAGTTCTAGTCGATCACTTCCTACGCTATCCATTCTCCACACCAGACATATTTAAACATCTTGCCCCATGTGTGTCTTTTTGAAAATGCTCTTCATCCCATTAACTATGAGACGAAAAGATCCAAAGCGCGGGATGCCAAGTCAGTCATGCCGTTTTACTTCTTATCTGTTTTTGGGATTCCGCATTTAAAATATTTTTAATTCCAATACACAAATGTGATGTGATATGGTATTGGGATGCTAAGTAGAATTCTGTATTCGGACTACTGTTTTTCCACTAATTCGAATTTATTTGTTGAATATAAGGCTTATTAATGGAAAAAAATCACATGATCTGCATACTTGTGTACTCGAACTTGTACTCATAGTTGGTGCACATAAAATTCCTTTTAAAATTTGATTTATTAATAGTATGAAATGATATTCATATCAAACTTCTCTTAATGGCAGTAAATTGCAGTTAGAGAATTTGAATAATTGCAATTAACTTTTGTATATAGTTTTTTTTTTTTTTAAATATTATATAATAAATTAAAATGGTATTTTTCATTAGTTTTTTATATCATTACAAAGTATATCGATATTGTAATTTCAATTAAAATCTTATAGAAATAATTACATGTTTATTCGAATAAATGGAAAACTATATAAATAAATAATCTTTGTAGAACGTAAAAAGGAAAAGGTGTATACCAACGAGTAGAGTCAATCGCTCAGTTGTTTATTTTTCCTACGCACAAATTTTTTTGTTGGTTTTGGTCGATTTTGCTTAGTTTTTCCATTCATAATCGAAAACGGATAATCAATAGCCACAGTATGTGTGCTGCATCATAACATAGTAGTATCCACAAATGTTTTGTTAAAATATTTGTAGGCATAAACATTAATAGATATAGCAAAGGAATAACAACGCCTCTATGGAGTTTGTTAGCCAAACAGACTGCTAATGTTAATAAATACTTGTTGTTTCAACATAAGTTCACCCAATATGCATGGGGATTTTGCTGTTATGAGAAAAGCGGAAATCGTGGGATGCATTCATGGTGAAATATATCAAAGCTTGGGAGCGCACATACATATTTAGAATTAATTAACTATATACAAAATGCATCCGAAACTATTGTGGGTGTTAAAAAATTACCGTTAATATTATAAAGATCATATGTGTAGAATTGGGTGTTTCTTAATTTATTAAAGTATACTTCTTTCTTAAATTCACTCAAAAAGTTTTATGTATTTATGCAAACTATACATATTCATAGGCGCTGGTATTTGTTGGTTGGTTCCATTTTTCCGCAAACGACAAAGCTATTTTTACCTTTCCTGTTATTTTTCATTCGTTTTGTATTTATCTTTTTATTTGGGCTTTTTTTTCTTTGAAACTGTCAAGATTTACTATTTAGTTTTATAAAAAAAAAATTCTTGGCTTCATAGAAATGGGACAATACTGAATACCATTGATGTTAAATTAAAATGGATATAAATTTGGGTCGGTCATTTCTAACCGAGGGCGTAATTGTATGCATCTAAACGCCCTATTGTGGACATTATCCAAATTGTGTCACACATTCATACGCATACTTACGCATAAACTATCCATTATCCTATAAATTACATATAAAATCATATATTTACCACTAAGCTTTTATGTTTAATATTTTCAACAATCATATAATTTTTGGCAAAATGACTAAAAATATATTTTTTTCCATTTTTTCGAAATGGGTCCATATAAAAAGTATTGCTATAACTTGAATGTGATTTATAATTTTATCATAATAAGCAAAAAAGGAATATATTACAAATACTAATTTGTCTGCCTACAAGTTATTTTTTAATGAAAAAAAAAATACTTCGTTCAAATTTAGCGTTTCTCTGTCGAGAAAGTTTATTATTATTATTTTTATTAGTTTTATTGAGGTGCCAATAAAATTGAATATTTCTTTTTATTTAACCGCTGAACAATATGACAATAAGACAAATTTGATTTATTGTGGATGTCGTAAAAATGTCTTAAAAATATTATGTCTCAAACATACGGATAATTTATTTTCTATTTAATAAAAAAGTTATTATTTAAATCCGATTTAAAATTTTCCATAGTTTTTGGCTACATTTTTTCTAACAACGTTAATTCTTCATCAAATTTGTTGTTACATAATCCATCGAATCATATTTTTGATTTTTTTTTTGTATGATAATTTAAATTTTCTTTTCGAAAATTATTTGTATTTGTGTTTATTTGTATATTTACGAAATATTCTAATATTTTATTTTATAACAGTCCAAATTTATGGAGTATAATTTGCAAAAGGAAAGGATATTCTTTTAGTATTTTTATGCATTGGCTAGTTCCTAAGTCAAATAAGAAATTTTTAAATACTTTTATAATAAATAGCTGATTTTCAATAATAGTATTTTTGAAAATTTATATAATCTCTTTAGTATTAAAAATGTAAAAATAGAGTTTCTTTTAAATTATATTCGTTTTTTTTTTTTTTTTATATATTATTATTACAGAACGAACATTAACATGTTACTGTGATGGCCAGTGCCCAAACAATGCAATAAATGGTTCCTGTGTAACAAAACCCGGTGGATCCTGTTTCAGTGCCGTTCAGGAAGTCTACTATGAAGACATAAATGAATATGTCGAAGAAAGAAGTTTCGGATGCATGGGCTCTGAAGAAAATGGTGGATTTCTTATGGTATATTATACGAGCATCTTTTGCTAAATCTAAATAAACTTATTAAATCGATTTTCTATTTTTACTAACAGTGTAAAGTAGCAGCTGTTCCACATTTGCATGGGAAAAATATAAAATGTTGCGATAGTGGAGATTATTGCAATAGAAATCTGTATCCGGAATTTACACCAAGAACAACAGAACCACCACCAGAACCGCCAGTGAATGAATCATCAATTCATTATTTCGCGTTGATAACATCAATGATAATTTGTATTTCTGCTTTCTTAGTTGTTATTATTATTGTTTATATAACGTATCGAAGACGTGAGAAACTGCGAAAACAACCACGTTTGATGGACTCGATGTGTGGTAGCCAAGTTTCACCACTGGCAGAACTAGTTGAACAAAGTTCCGGTTCGGGATCAGGATTGCCCCTTCTTGTTCAGAGAACAATTGCTAAACAAATTCAAATGGTACATTCTGTTGGAAAAGGTCGATATGGTGAAGTTTGGTTAGCTAAGTGGCGTGATGAAAAAGTTGCCGTTAAAATATTTTTCACAACCGAAGAAGCATCATGGTTCCGCGAAACTGAAATATACCAAACAGTATTGATGCGCCATGAAAATATTTTGGGTTTTATAGCAGCTGATATTAAAGGAACTGGTTCATGGACGCAAATGCTTTTAATAACTGATTTCCATGAACTTGGAAGCTTACATGATTATCTACAAACAAGTGTCCTTAATCCACAAAAATTACATATGCTTGCATATTCGTTGGCGTCAGGACTCGCACATTTGCATACGGAGATATTTGGAACACCCGGAAAACCGGCTATAGCACACCGAGACATAAAAAGTAAAAATATTCTTGTCAAACGAAATGGACAATGTGCAATTGCTGATTTTGGTCTGGCTGTGAAATATATAAGCGAACTGGATGAGATTCACATTGCCCATAGTACCCGTGTGGGTACTCGACGTTACATGGCACCGGAAGTACTGAATCAAACACTAAATCCTCAACAATTTGAAGCGTTTAAAATGGCCGATATGTATTCCGTTGGATTGGTATTTTGGGAGATGTGCAGACGTTGTTATACACCAATTCGTGGTACTAAATCAACAACATGCGAAGACTATACGTTGCCTTATCATGATGTCGTACCATCCGATCCCAGTTTTGAAGATATGCACGCTGCAGTATGTGTTAAAGGTATTCGTCCACCAGTGCCAGCGAGATGGCAAGATGACGAATGTTTACAAGTCCTCACGAAAATAATGGCTGAATGTTGGCATCCAAATCCAACAGTACGACTGACAGCGTTACGAGTTAAGAAAACTCTCAGCAAATTAGAAACAGACTGCACAATAAAAATCGTGTAGCTATAAATACATTATTATAAGTTCTTAATAATATATTTAAAATGTTTAAAAAGAATTTTTTATGTGTATATGTTTCTATATATATATATATATTTTTATTATTATCATTATTATTTTTTTTTAGTTACTATTAAGTTATTGTTATTCATAAATGTGAATAGGGAACTGTTGTAAATTATAATAGAATATAGACAAACTATTGTTTGAAAGCAGCACCTAAATGCAAAAGAAAAGATGAATATTTTTATTCAAGAGTGTCTAAAATTTTTAAAGGGCACTCCAATTTAATAGAAAATAATTTATATACAATAAAAAAAGCCATCCAATTGCAAGAAAAATTTCGTATTTCTAAATGTGATATTGAAAACAGAGTTCAATGTTCTATTAAAAAAAAAACAAACATTATTTTAGATGCAACATCATTTATAAAATATAATTGATTATTTAAATTTCAGCAGTTAACTAAACGTAAATTAAAAGAATTCAAATAATTGGAACTAGCTAATAAAAACCACAGTAATTGAAATGCCGCAGTCGAACTGAATATGAATAGAAAAATTATTTTAGAGTTACAGTTCATTTGCCATTGTTAACATATTTACGTGAATTTATAATGAAATTAGAATTAGATATGAAAAACTTTCACTCTATAAAATAATGGACCTTAAAAGCTTTACTTCTATAACTATTGATAAATATAATTATTGTTATTATACACATTATACAGACTTAAGAGTAAATATATACAAATAAACCCATTCATAATACTATTTTGAAATTAAAATTGTGCCGTTAGTTTATTTTTTTTAAATTAAACTAATTATTCTTCCTGAATATAAAAAAGAAATATTGTTCCTTTATTTGAAATTTTTCCGGAGACTTAGACTAATTAATGCCTTTTACGACGCGCCATTACTGAGTGCTATATTAGAGTAAAAATTTCAATTATTTTCTGTGAATTATACAGGATATAATAATATAAAATATGCCTTTTGTAAATATTTCTATGTTAAATATATTTTACTATATATTAGATTAAAGATAATATTAAATAAAATGTTTGTAATAGATACAAAATATATATAATAATGCAATTGCCTTCTAATAATGAAATTTACAAACAATAAAAATAAGTATTATATAAAATTTATAAAATAACACATAAAAGACAAAAGTGTTTTATGTGCTTTAGAAAATAATATATATATTTTGCAGAAAATTTGATAAAAGCAGCTAAGACTATCTAATTGACAAAAATTCTAAATTATAACAAACACTAACTTTATATGTATATAAATATAAATAATAATAATAAAAAAAATACAAATACCATTATTGGGAAAAAAGAAATAATTTAAAATATTTCAAAAGACATTTATTTTATGTAAATGAAACAATAAAACAAAAATTTTATGCGTAAGAAAATTTGTTTTTACATTTTGATCATTTTCATCGTTGGATGTTTATATATTTGCAATATATTGAATTGAACAATAAATATTTATATTAAAATTGACAATAAAATAAAATAATTTCCTCTTAAAATATTTTCTATAATTAAATTCTTTTCGATTTCATTATTTTACTAGGGAATATAAAAATAATAATAATAAGTTAAATTATTATGAAGATTTATATGTTTGTAACAGTTTCATTTATTTCAAATCGGATAACTTCACTTTATCTATTCTTATTAAAACTAATTAGACAATTGCAACCAAAATTGATTAATTTTATTCAAAAATAACGAGCGTCCATATTGTAAAATTGGAAATTTTACTTGCGTTTTATATAAAATAAACTACGAGGGTCGTTCAGTAAGTCCTTGGAAAATCCGAGAAATTGCGTTCGTAGTGTCGGTAAAGACTACTTTTTTTTTGTAAGTAGCATTATCGACAGGAAAGCTGTCGAAATTTCAGCTCGATCCATAGCGTAGATCAATTTCTATCGTCGATTAAAGTTAACGATATTTATTTATGCATAACAATGGAAAAAAGCGAGTTTAGGGCTGTCATCAAACATCTCCATTTGAAAGGCTTAAGCCCGAAAGAAATCAAAGCCGAGTTGGATGCAGTTCATGGCACATCTGCACCTGTGTTTGCGACGGTTTATAATTGGGAGAATGAATTTAAACGTGGCCGTTCATCCACAAAAGATGCACATCGTTCAGGACGTCCAGTTGAGGTGTTTACTCCTGAAATCATCGATAAAATCTGATTCTGAACGATCGGCGAATTAAAGTGCGCGAATTAGTTGAGGCCACGGGCATATCACAAGGTACAGTCGCTTCAATTTTGCATGAAAAATTGTCTGTGAAAAAAATTCCGGCAAGGTGGGTGCCGCGTTTGCTCTCAAATGTGTGGAAACGTGTGCACACCTGCGCTGTTTCCATGGCCAAAATTGTGGAATTCAGAATGGAATTGTTGCAGCATCCCGCTTATTCACCAGATTTGGCCCCGAGTGACTATTTTATTTTCCCCACAGAAGAAATGGCTTGGCGGACGACGGTTCACTTCCAACGAGGACGTCATTGCTCAAACGGACGAGTATTTTGCAGAACTTCCGAAATCCTATTTTTTGCTAAAAGGAGAGTACATACTAAAAGGAGAGTTGTTGAAAAATAAAAATTTTTTTTTTTAAAAAACAGTTTTTTTCCATTTTTTTCTAAGGACTTATTGAACGACCCTCGTATTTATAAATACATGTTTTCATGAGCATATAAAAGTGCTGATTGATTAAATAAAGTTCAATTAAATCCCAATTCAATTTAAAAAAAAAAAGTGATTGACGGGTTGATACATTGATCGATAACAGCGCTGACAGTGATCCTTGTTGATTTGACAATTCATTGGTGTTATTTGACTTGTAAAATCGTAAGTTGGTAAAATGTAACGTGGTGAAATTTAATTTCGTTCATAAATTGTATTTTAATTACTATTATAGTGTGTTAAATGCAAATAATATCAAAAGACTTCATATATAAATGATTAGTGTGAAATATATAATATGTGGTATTTAAGCATTAATATTTCGCAAACAACATGTCCACATCTTAATGCAAGTAATCATATTTTATTAGAAACAAAAATATGCAAAATTTTAGAATATTTTAAAAATATTGATATTATTGCTAGAATTTTTTGATTATTGACAATGTGCGCTCCCATATGTATATAAAAATACAAATTATAAATCCAATTAAAAGCTCAATAAATTTTATTGGAATTTTAACCCAACATTCTTGCAAATAGGTTAAAGAAAATTCATAGGCCCAACCGCTTGCTTCATATACTATTATTTACATTTTATGTTTTATAAATAATTTTATTTGAAAAAAAAACTCATGTTTACGAATTGAAAGAATGTTATGTTTTCCTCTATTATAAATTGATTTCTCCACGTTAAATGCCAAATGTTTGACACATTATAGCTTCCTGGAATTTATTAAAAGATATTTGCGTTTGAAATTACGTAAATGTAAGAGATTAGAACTTTAAAATGTTTTGGCGTTTAGAGACGATGTTTTTTTTTGTATTTAAATTTACCTCATATTATAGATTATAAAGATTTTGTGGCTTTATGTCGAACAATAAATTTGATTTTATATCTGCTAAGCCCTGCCGGTTGAGTTGATTGAAGCTTCAATGGTAAAGAGCGGTAAAAATGCAAGTTGATTGATAAATAATTGGTAAACCAATAAGGTACGTGTATATAAGCAAATTATTTCTAATTCAATGTCAGAATCTCTTAAAATAGTGTACTTAAATTGTCCATGGGTTGGCAAACCACCCATGGACAATTTAAGTACACTAGGAATTCGAGTATTATTTGCGATTTTATGTTTTCACATCATTTCTATTCAATTATGCCTTTAAAAATTGTTTGGATATAAATTAAGGTTCCGCATAACGTTAACCCAATTTATAAAGGGACAATACTTAATTATTTGTAATTTTTTGCGTATAATTATTTTTTGCGTATAATTTGGTAAATATTTACGGATATTAGAAAAAATCATCTTTAAAGTTGTAAAAAGTCATTTAGAGTAATTATTTCAACTAACTGAAAGTGTTTGCGTAAAATTAATGTACGTGTGAATGATTCGTAGAAAACAGCAGTATTTACAATTTATCTTGTTGTGTTCAAAAATTAGATAAAATGTCAAAAATTAGATAAAATGTCAAAAATTAGATAAAATGTGGAAGCTCTTATGCCGATAAGTTCGGTCATTTTGAATGTTCAGTTAATTTTTGACAGCTGCTTTGCTTACACGTGTTTTGGCTCGTCTGTTTCGGGAACAAGAAAATGTCACATGGGGGCCAGATCTGGGGAATACGGTGGCTGCGGCATTATTAGTGTGTGGTTTTTGGGTAAAAATTCGCGCACAAACAACGATGCATGAGCAGGGGCGTTATCATGGCGCAAAACTCAAATTTTTGTTCTTTCACAAATCCGGGCGTTTCTGGCGGATAGCTTGGCGCAACTTGCGCATAACTTGCAGGTGATATTCCTTATTGACCATTCTACCCTGTGGCAAGAACTCATGATGAACCACGCCCCTACAATCGAAAAAAACTGTAAGCAAAACCTTCACATTCGACCGAACTTGGCGCGCTTTTTTCGGTCTTGACTCGTGCGGCAGATTCCATTGGGATGATTCAGCTTTGGCTTACACGTCATAACCATAAACTCATGATTCGTCATCAGTTATGACCCTCTGGAGCAAATTTGGGTCCAGAGGGTCATTAGCAATGTTAATGCGATGCTGTTTTTGGTCAAAATTGAGCAAAAATCGAAGACGAGCCAAAAAACGTGCAAGTAAAGCGGCTGTCAAAAATTAACTGAACATTCAAAATGGCCGAAATTGTCGGCATAAGTGAGAGACATGAGTACCAACATAACGCCACAAAATATCGAAAATCGAATATACGTAACCCGCGGAAATTCAAAATTCGCGATACTTTTTGAACAGACCTCGTATGTATATTATTAATTCGCTGAAAAATAATTGTAATGAATTTTTGGATTTTATCGATAAATCTGTTCTAATAAGTAGCCAAATAGATGAAATCGAATTTATCGATAATTAAAAATCATCGATTATTTTTTTATAAGTTACATATTAAAAGAGACTAACAAGATATTTGGGAAAAAAATATATTTTGGCTTGTTTCCAGTAAATTTATAAATGAGTACTTGATACTTAAATATTTTGGCAATAATTAACTTGAGCAATAATATTTTAACGATATGTTATATATTATGCATAAATATTCGAAAGTGCATATGCTTTTGATTATAATTTCATTTACATATTTTTCTATTTAACGAACTATTTTTTTAAAACTCGCAGATTAGTGTTGTCAAGATGACTGTTCAAATTAGTTGAGAAAAGTATCAAGTTAAATGGTTCTGTTTGTAATTGACTTTTAGGACAAATTAAATCTGATAAAAGTTGTCGGAAATCAAAAGAAAAATCGTCAACGTATTTCCTTCGGAGATATTTCAATGTCTCTAAAATATATGAAGTTGAAACTGCTCTTATTTTAAAATGATACGTTTTATAATTGCAATAATTATTTGCTTTGGGTATTCCCTATAATAAGTTGTAAAGTTATTTAAAATATTCTTCCTTTCCAAGTATTTAGAGCCTTGTTATTGCTGTTCAGAAAATAAATTCTATTTTTCATAGAAAATTCAATGCTTCAAGTTGACAACATTGAAATGTTCTCTAGGTCAGCCAATAAAAAATTTGATCAAATTCGATCCAAAGTATGATTGATTCTTCCTACTATTATTTTCGTCTGTCCAATAGTCCTTATTCAAGATTTTATTTCTTGTCAAATTTCCAAATTTCATTTAAAATATGCTGTCTTGAGTAGGATTTCTATTGGTAATGGTGCAGATTTGCAATCATTCCAAGTAACGATTTGTTATTATAGATAGTTTTTTTTTTTTTTAAATTAGCCAATATTTGTTGTTAGTTGCTATTTTGCTTAATTAAAGACTGTTCAGAACTGTTTTTCTTTGATTGCGTACGTTTTTAAAATCAACCATAACTAAAAAAAAAATTAAAAAAGGTCAAACATTTTAAACATTTTTATACCCGTTTGAATAAGTTGGCAATGTTTCAAGTTAAAATCAGCTGTCTTAATGAGTTTTAGCTATTCCAGATAAAATTTATGCATAAAAAAAAAAACGATTTTCTCATAACAAACATGGAAGTTATTTTCCTCCTCAAAAGTATGTAATCTTATTTCGTAAATTTTCCTAATGAGTTCACCATCAAGCGTTTGAAATTTTTTAATAAAATATCTAAGATGCATGAAATTGAAGTTATAGATAGACATAGAAAAAGAAATTATGCAAAATTTGATGAATCCTAAATGTAGATTACCATCGGATTCTCCCACTAATAAATTTTAATTAGCTTTCTGATTCAATTCAACGGAATTTTTGTCAATTAAGTATTGGTATGTTTACAGTTTATTTCGGTTTGCATATTTCCCAATTACTATATCTTCATCTTTTCTTAATTTTCATTGGAATGCAATGAGGTATGAAGGTTTTATTACGAATTGGATATGACCAATGCCTTAGGAAAAGTGTAAAGTTCTTGAATAATGAGTAGCTAAGTGACATGTCTAGGGTGAATTATTTCCTTTCTTTTTTTTTTTAATCAGAAAATAACAACGGGATATATTACAAATTGGTGGGATCCGACTATACGAACTAACTAACTTGGGTGATGATAAATATAGACGAAGCGGGAGTAATTAATCGAAATATGTTCCAAACCATTAACAAGGTGTGAAGAATATGATGTCCCAGAGTAAATTTATATATTACAATATAAAATGTGTCTTTTGCCTTATTATTTTAGGGTGCTAGTGAAAATAATTTCTCTGTTTATATTTGTATCTATCATGTTAGAATTGTTGCTATCCGTGTATGTACATTATTTTATATGAATAAATAAGTTACATATTAGATCATGTAAATTCTTTTATTAGATATGATGAGAATTTGAATTTATCTTCTCTTTTATCACGTGTAGGTATAAAATATAATTAATATATTATATAAATAATGTTCATAATTTAATATAAATATTATCAAATTTATTCTGATTGAATTTTTTTAACTTAAACAAATCTATCGACAAATTTACGAACTCAATTCTTCACTTCTATTTATTCCTGCAAGAAATTTAAAATATGAACTCAATTTTTAAAAGGAAAATTTTATACTTTAATAGCATACACGTAGGTATACCAAAGATTGAAATTTTTTGTTGTTGAGAAGAATTCAGTTAAAAATTCGTTGATACTCCTAAATTATTTTTAGTTGAGTGGTGGATTCATCAAAGTCATGATGACCACATAGATGCGAATTTAAACTTTTGATTAGAACCATTTTTCGCAATATTTTGTAGACTAAAAAATATTAATTTTTTTTAAAAAATTTAGTTTTTATTGCGAATAATGATTTTTTATAGGAACTCTGATTATGAAAATATTGGGGGTAAGGGAAAGTTCTGTCGTTTTTGAACACTTGCACTTGTATGCATTGTCAATTCTTAGCGAGAATTCTGATTCGACTGAAATCGATTTAATCCGTTAGATTATTGTATGATTGATGGTTTATACAGATTTTTTTGTATTTTTGTCAGTTTTTTTTAAACTTGTAAAACAGTCAACATGTGTGAAGAAAAATGCACTTAAGACATTGTACGAGGTCGGTTCAAAAAGTATTACGAATTTTGAATTTCCGCGGGTTACGTATATTCGATTTTCAATTTTTAGTGGCGTTATGTTGGTATTCATGTCTCTTACTTATGCCGACAATTTCGGCCATTTTGAATGTTCAGTTAATTTTTAACAGCTGCTTTGCTTGCACGTGTTTTGGCTTGTCTTCAATTTTTGCCCATTCCAAAAAATGGATCAACGAATCTGTATCAAATTTTGTGTGAAAAACAAAATTAATTGCGCACCCGGATTCCGAATGTTGACTGCGGCATATGGTGAAGCTACCTTGGACCCAAGCAACGTTTATCGGTGGTACAAAATGTTCTCAGTGGGCCGAGAAAAAAGTTCGGTAGAATGTGAAGATTTCGCTTACAGTTTTTATCGATTGCAGGGGCGTGGTGCATCATGAGTTCTTGCCACAGGGTAGAACGGTCAATAAGGAATATTACAGGTAAAGTTATGCGCAAGTTACTTGAAGCCCAGATTTGTGGAAGAACAAAAATTGGTTTTTGCCATTTTTGGCCAAAAACAACACACTAATAATGCCGCAGCCACCGTATTCCCCAGATCTGGCCCCCCGTGACTGTTTCTTATTCACGAAACTGAAGAGCTCTATGAAAGGACGACGCTACACTACGGTGCCGAATAAGATCACAAAAAATAATTTGTTGAAGTGCTTCGAGGATTGGAAAAAACGTTGGAACAAATGTAAAATATCTGGTGGGAATTACTTTGAAGGGGAAAAAATAGATATTCATGAATAAATAAATAATTTTTGAAAAAACACAAAATTCGCGATCCTTTTTTGAACAGATCTCGTATGTTGTATGAGTTCCAAAAAGGGAACAATGCGATGGAGGCAAAAAAAACTTGTGTGGCATGTTTGGAGAAGACGCAGTAACAGCTCGAACATGCCAGAGATGGTTTGCGAAATTTCATTCGGGTGATTTTTCTTTGAAAGATGAACCCAGATCAGGAAGGCCATCAGATGTCAATGACGAAGTGCTACGCAGTATGATCAAAACCAATCCCACGTTAAATTCCACAGAAGTGGACTTCAAGCTTGGTATTCATCAGACTACTTCTTTATAGCACATTAAAAGGCTTGGTTTTGTGTCCTAACTCTCTGTTTGGGTGCCACATGAATTAGGCGAAAAAAATTTAATAGATCGAATTTCAATATGTTCTTTAAATCTTGCTCGTAACAAAAGGGAACCGTTTTTGGACCGCTTGGTGACTGGTGATGAAAAGTGGATAGTTGAATAAACATGTGGTAAGAAAAAGAGCATATGTTTACAAAGGGGAGACACCATCAATTACATCCAAAGCTGGCGTGCATCAAAAGAAAGTTATGTTGTGTTGTTGGTGGGATCGGAGGGGTATGGTCCACTATGAGTTGCTGACATTCGCAACTTGTTGTTTTGAATAAAGAAATTCAACGTAAACGTCCATATTTGGCCAACAGAAAGGGTGTAATTCTTCACCATGACAACGCTAGACCAAACGTGGCAAGAAAAACCGTACAAAAAATTGCAGAGTTGGGTTGGGACACTCTACCTCAGCCAGCATTTTATCCAGATATTGCACCATCTGACTATCATCTGTTCAGGTCGCTGCAAAACTTTCTTAATGGAAATGAATATATAAATTATGAGGTTGTCTAAATGGCAGTGGAAGAATACTTTGCGTCCAAAAACGAGGATTTCTTTTCCAGGGCGATGGCAGACAGTTGTAACTAATAAAGGAAATTATATTTTGGATTAATTTTTGAATAAAAAGTGAAAAAAAAATAGTTTTTTCTTTAGAAAAAAAAACGACAGAACTTTCCCTTACACCCAATATACTGAAACGTCTACTATCGAATGTACATGTCTGATTGGGTAAATCCAAAACAAATTTTTTACCAAATATTCGGTGTTTTCATATACTTAAGACTTACCTATTTTTTAGATTTAATTATCATTGCTCAAGTGTAACTAGCAAGTTCAATTAATTAAAGAATCAAAAAGTCCCGCCTACCTGCCGCGTCTTCCAGTTCGACATTCCCAGCATTTTTTTGACGTCCTGGCTAACACCATCGCTCCACCGAAGGTAGGGCCTACCTCGTCTTCTGCGATAGTAAGTGGAACCACCATTATTAAACTATAACTGGCCGGCCGCTATAACGATCCAGAAACTCTTTTTGATAAAGTGTCCGGAATCGTCCATCCTCATGTAGAAGTATTCTTCTGCCGATTGCGAACGGATCGCTTTTGCCGTTTCCACGATGCTTGGTGGAGGCACCATTCTTCTGCAGCTTGCTAGACCTCCACTCGTATTAGTATGACAGTACCCATCGTCTTAATATAGCCATTTGGTCGAAAATCAGATTATCCTTTTCGCTTCGACTTGATGAGCATCGTGGTGCAAATCATCTCATTCTACTCACAGTTAGATAAAATTTTTGCGCCTGGTGTGGTTGTTGTCTATATTTTTCGATTTCGCAGACCTCTTTGTTCTTCCAGGCTTTTCTCTTTTATCTGCTTTTCTCTAATTCACGCTAATTCTCCATATGTGCCGGTCGTTCTATGACAATCTAGCTGGCTCGGTATGCAGGATTCTTTTGTTCTGTTGCTCGCTTGCAATCATCGTAAAACCAACCGTTCCAACTCTCTTTGCGGCTGGAGCAGAGGACTTTTTCGGTCGTACCAATGATAGTGCCATTTAGGTCTTATCTTTCTGTACAAAACCGGGTACTTCCAACGACCATTTCATTTGCCGTTGTTAACTGGATGGTTTGCAATTCGTTACCATTCCTATGCTCATGAAAGCTTTGGGTGCCGACGTATTATCTGAAGACGGGCTATCCTCCCATGTTGCTGTTAAAGTCCCCAAGTGTGATTTTTGTATCCTTTTCCGAATCGGTAGACTTCTCGGTAGGGACATGAACATTTCTGAGCCTGATGTTATGGTATTTGCCTCGCAAACTTAGATTGCATAGCATCTAACTTGTCGCTTCAAATTTGATCATAACGCTTCACCGATCACGTGGTGTAATTTGATGGCAGCTGTAATATATATTAAAGTTGCTCTTCTCCAGAATACCAGCTCCTCTCCATCGTATATCTTGTATTTCTGTTATGTCAGCCAGGTACTATGACAGGGTATCAGCTAATTGCTGAACAAATTCGTAACCATGATATCTTTGTGTTGATAGCAAAAATAGCTTTTAAGTAAAAAATAATGTAATCTTTTTTAAGAAAATAATATAAAATTTTATTTGAAATGTAAGAGAAAAATTCATATTAATCTGCTATGACGGTAGGTCGATTTTGCATCAAATTATTTGATGAATAGAAATTTATCTCATGTCAAATATATTTTTCCCAATTATATTAATATAATAAACTTATTGAAGTACACATTATTTTTTAATATACCAGGTATAAGCCTAAATCCGCTGTTTGGTCATAGATGGCGTGACTGAGCGTATTAAGCTACCATGGGCACACCATACTTTTTATTTATGAGTTTGACATCTGTCAACATTAATCAGTGCACATTGTCAGCAATTTCGTACAACAACATACATTTTTCATTTGGTAATCATGTCTGGTTTTGTGCCAGAAAAAGAGCATATGCGGGAAGCTCTGCTTTTCTGCTTCAATTGGAAGAAATCGGCTACCGAATCGCATCGAATGCTTATGAAGGTCTATGGTGACAGTGCTTTATCGGAAACAACATGCCGAGAATGGTTTCGTCGGTTCAAAGGCGTGAAAATCGGCCTAGGAAGGTTGAGGACCATCAATTGCAGGGTCTTTTGGACGAAAATGATACCCATCACAAAAAATGCTTGCGGAGTAATTGGGTGTTACTCAATGAGCCATTTCCATGCGTCTGCGTGCTATGGGGAAGATTGAAAGGATCGGAAAATGGCTGCCGCATGAATTGAACGATAGGCAGATGGAGCGATGCCAAAACATCGGATTGTGACTGGTGATGAAAAGTGGATATATTTCGAGAATCCTAAACGTAAGAAATCGTGGGTTGATCCCGGCCAACCATCAACATCTTTCCCAAGACCAAATCGCTTCGGACGGAAGACGATGCTGGCGTTTAGTGGGATCAACAGGGTATCGTCTACTATGAGATGTTGAAATCTGGTGAAACTGTCAATGCCCACCGCTTCCACCAACAACTGATCAAATTGCACCGTGCTCTGCGTAAAAAAAGAAGGATTATCAACAAAGACATGACAAGCTGATTTTCCTCCACGACAACGCACCATCGCAAACGTCAAAAATGGTCCGAAACTACTTGGAGATACTCAACTGGGAGGTGCTACCCCACCCCGCTTATTCATCAGACTTGACCCCTTCCGAGTACCACCTGTTTTCGTCGATGGGCCACGCGCTCGCTGAGCAGCACTTCGATTCTTACGAAGACGTCCGAAAATGGCTTGATAACTGGTTTGCCGCGAAAGAGAAGGAATTTTTTTGGCGTAGTATCCACAAATTGTCCGAGAGATGGGAAAAATGTGTAGCTAGCGAGGGCAAGTACTTTGAATAGTTTTGTTTTTGCTTTTTATGAAAAACACATGTGTTTTTGTGACTAAAAAACAGCGGATTTAAGCTTATACACCTGGTACAGTATTCTTTAGTAACCTTCGAAATAATATGAGCATTATGAGAAATTATTTCCTTAAAAAATATTTTTTCAAGAACACCTTTGTACTCTCATATTCAACACTTAGTGATCTTATCTTCTTAAAATCATATCTTATAAAGGCTGCTGATGATATTTCATTTTATGGTTACATCAATCGACGCAATATCACCATCAATAGTGACAGCTAAGCCGCCCTTAATGCTATTAGCGGGCCATTGAATGATCCAGTATTATTCAATGAGATTCGACATAACCTACTCAGCAATAGGAGTTTCGAGTTGCGTTGGGTGCCGGAGCTTATGGGAATGATGAAAAATGAACGTGCTGAATCATTTGTGCTCACAGATATCCCTAATATTCCTTGGCCACACGTAGGAATACAGACTGGACTAATAATAAGACCTTCTAAGCGTCCTGTCCTCACAGCTTAAATTTCTTTTTGGAAACCATACACGCTCATCTGCCAATGATGTGGCCTTCTGCTAACTATTCCATTGTGGGGAGCTCCTAGATTTTTCTTTAGAAATCACTTGCGCTAAAAGAGTTTTGATATGCTTATAATGTTTTTTCACTTTTAGCGTGTGCAAAATATTAAACGGAATATTAAGGGAGAAGTATCTATGCATTTTACACTTAAATAGCTGTTCGTTTTAATGATTCGAGAAAACCGAGTGAGGTAGGGTATTCCACATTCTGATCGAATGGTTGAAAAAAGAATCTCTATATTTTACAGTACGTCAAAAGAGGGCGGATTCACGGTAAACTGATGTGCATTATTACCAAAGTGAATAATTGTAGGGGTGGAATGCAGCTAGCCAATTTACTAAAACACTGTTTATGGAAAATACGATAAAATAAGGAAATACAGGAGATATTATGTCGGTTTTCTAATGAGTTTAATGACTGTAATATTTTTTTTAAAATTTATCGCATGATTTTGTATTCCATCTAGCAACTGCAGTGGCATTTTTCGGTTTCAGTTAGCCAAGTGCCATTTATACAATAGATAATGGCTGGATATTCAAGATTCGTCGGTCCCAGCGGGCGGTTCCAAAAAGTATTGTCTCATTGTCACCCTGGACATCAAGAATGCGTTTAACTCGGCCCGCTTGGACCGAGTCTTGGAGGCACTTGAGAACATGGGGGTGCCCTACTACTTCGGAGGATGGTCAGATCATACTTCCGTGACCGACTACTACACTACGAGACGGAGGATGGACCAGCGGAGTATGGGGTCACGGGAGAGGTATCTCAGGGCTCTGTCCTGTGGCCACTCTTGTGGAACGTCATGTACGACGGCCTACTCCATCTGGAATTACCGCCGAATACAACATTCGTGGCTTTCGCGGACGACGTGGCGGTTGTCCTTGTAGCCAAACACCTGGAGGAAGTGGAAGCCTCATTCTCCACCACCATGCGGAGGATAAGACAGTGGATGACATCGGCAGACCTGTCTTTGGCGGAAAATAGGACCGAGGCACTCCTTGTGAGTAGCCGGAAGAAAATGGAGACCATCACCATAAGAGTAGGCGCCAACGATATCCAGTTGCTACCCTACATCCGGTATCTAGGAGTGGTCTTGGATGCCAGACTCAACTACAAGGCGCACATCTCCAGCGTCAGCAGAAAGGCATCAGCAGTACAGGGCGCGCTTTCGCGGATAATGCCCAATATCGAAGGCCCCAGGCAAATCCGAAGGCGACTACTGGCAACTGTAATTACCTCCGTCCTGCTATAAGACAATGTCATCAGTTCAGCGGCTCTCAACGATCAGAGTAGCGTCAGCATACCGAACGGTATCACACGATGCGGTCAACGTGGTGGCATCATGTCCACCCATTGACATCCTGGCAGGAGAGCGTGAACGCCAACATCGTAGGAAGAAGGAAGAGCGGCGAAAGGTCCTCTGTGAAGAGGAGAGACCCGAGAGTCTTCGCCTCTGGCAAGAGAGATGGGACAGCTCGACGAAGGGTCGTTGGACTCATCGGCTGATCCCAGATGTCACCAAATGGGTCACTCGCGTGCACGGGGAAGTCGGGTATTACATCACCCAACTCTTGACTAGGCATGGATGCTTTCGGGCATACATGCACAGTTTCAAGAGAACTGACTCTCCAAACTGTCATCATTGCCACGATGTTCTTCCAATGCCCCTTCTACGAGGGGACACGGGCAGATCTGGAGAAAAATCTGGACCGTTCCATCAGTCCAGAAAACATAGTGGAGTGCATGCTGAAGAGCCAATCGGCTTGGAACAGAGTTGCAGAGTATGCGGAATCTTTAATCAAGGATCTTCGCACCACGTACGAAGAATATGCCGCGAGGCGTCATAATATCGGGAAAGCAGTAATTTCAAATAAGAACGCCCCGGCGAAGTAGCATTTACAAAGAGTGCCGCCGGGGAACCATCGTTCCGGGAGCAAGGGTAGAGGTACAGTTAGGTTTTAGCGAGGTAAAAATCCCGCATAACTCGTCTGGCAGGTAGAAGGTCTTCCAGTCGAGTACCTTTTGAAGGTTTCCCCCTGTACCTCATTAATCTAAACTTAAAAAAGAAAAGAAAAAACCTTGTCTATTGAGGTGATGACTTGAGTTTCATTATGAAATAGTGTAGGGATGGATGAGCTGGCGAATTTTTGACTCTTTTAACAAATGACTGAAACCCATTGAACTGACAAATGACCAAAAAAAACCCCTGGGGCACTGTAGTATTTTTTCCCTCAGCTTTTGGTCCTAAGAAATTTTACGCTGCGAATGTGAGCATTGCAATAATTTCTGGTTTGATTAAACATCGTTCTATTAACTAAGAGGAGTTAGCGCTATAAAACCGGAAGCTCGGCTCTCTTTTCACTGATAGACTTTTTGCACTCTTCATTCTATAAGGAATGAATTGTTTTATATCAATTAATAAAATGTTGTTGAAGAAACTCCTAAGTTAAAAATCCTAAAGAAACTATTTACATTCTCGTACAGTCAAATTATCCTTTTAGGAGCTTTTAAGTTCCAACAATTGCATTTCCAAGTCTATTTTTCAACGTGATCAAACATACTAACTTGCTTCATAAAATTTAACAAACTCTAATTACACATATTCTGTCCTACTAAAATTAGATTTAGCTTATGTCTAAAAGACGATACATAAAAACGCATAAGAAATTTGCTAAAAAACAAAATTGTCTAGTATCTCAGTTAAATAATCTTGTCCTCATTTATTATTCGTTATTAGTAGGAAATTTTAAAAATAAATCAATTTTTTTTATCATATTACAAACTCCAAATTGTTAGCGGAAATCAAGCGGACTATTAAAAAATGAAGGCTAAAGATCAATAAATAAAATACTTGCTTGAGATTTAGAAAAAAATGTACAAAAGTAGGTTAAAGATCCTGAAAATTACGTCCACTCAAATATGTTTTTAAGGGTTTTTTTTAATCTCTTATTTAAATATAAATTGAATATCAATTGTGTTGGTAAAATCTACTTCGTTAAAAATACAATTTTTCATGAAATAATTTTAATTAGATTCATTTTGACCAATTGTTATCGAAACTATTCTTTAAGGTATGTGACTTCAATTAATTACCTTCGTATAATCGATCAAATTTGTTGGAATTAAAAATTTTTATCAAATGCTCAATAAAAAGCTATATTTATTTTTTTAATTTCAGAAAGTTAGAATTTTTTTTTTAATGATAATTAAAAATAATTATAAAAATATAAAAAGTAAATATAATTTTGTTGTTTTTGTTATTGTTGTTGTTGTTGTTATTGTTATTGTTGTTGTTGTTGTGAAAGTAAATTTGTTGTGTACGATTTATTGACAATAAATTCCTAATAATAAGGAAAAATATCGAAAGCAATTTGTACGAGTACGAGTATAAACAAATTTTTTGTAAGTAAAATTAATCGAACAATTTTGCATGTTAGGAATTTTAACGATTTTTTTAAATTACTTCCAATAAAGAATGTGTTCTGCTTCTGTTGAAAGAAATAAGTTTGCAATAAATTTGCAGAGGTTATAATCGGTTGTATTTTAATCGTTTTTTTTTTCTCCAATTCGTACCAAAGTCATCGATTATTTAGATGTTGTTTGGTACACATTTAAAATTCTGTGCACTCTTCATAAAAACCATTCGAATCAAGAGATAAAGGTTATAACAGGAGATTATTTGCAAAGAGGCCGCTGTCTGTTTTAATATGACCGGAATCTCTTGACTAGAAATATTTACTCGACTATCAAAGCAAACTACGAGTTCTAGGCCATGTTTTGCTTTTCCTCAAAATGCAAAAACGAATAGAAGATTGATAGAAAGAATGTATAAATAAATTTCTTTTCCAAATTAAATTTGCCAATCAAGTTTTTATGTAAGTGGCATAATGAAAAATCTAAATATTCATGTGCACATACAATATATATATTGTGTTTATATATATATGTATATACGTATAAATAATTATTTATTTTTTTCTAATTAAAAAAAAAAGTGTCTGTGTATGGGTTGTGTTTTGTATATGCTAGGATGGCATGTAAATAAGGGAAAATACCTCGAGAAATATCGAAAAATACGTAATTTGAAAATTTTCTAGTTGTTTAAAATCAATACACTATATTGGAAAATATTTTTGGAAAATTTAAACATTTTAAAATTATACGAAAATCTTTTTAAAGTACTGTAATTGATTGCGTTAAACATCAAAGATACACTGAGCGGATGCTTTAAATGAACGGAAATTTAGTTTATCATAAATTTACACAAATCTTATATTGAGAAAAAAAATAAAATACGAACAGAATTTTTAATTTATTTTCGATATTCAAAAATATCATCTATAATTAAATAAAAAAGAATAATTAATTCTTTCAATTAACTAATATTTTAATGTATTTAAATCGATGTAATCGCACTACTCATCTATGACAGTTACATCTAGAATAGTTAAACTTTTTAACTGATCAACATTCCAAAATATTCAGTTTTTTCCTATTTAAAATTTTTAATAAACTATCTTAATTAAACTAATTCAACTGCTAAATTTAAATACTATAACTACCAGGTGTATAAGCTTAAATCGGCTGTTTTTTTTGTCAAAAAAAAAACACATGTTTTTTTCATAGAAAGCAAAAACAAATTTATTCAAAGTACTTACCCTCGCTAGCTACACATTTTTCCTATCTCTCGGGCAATTTGTGGATACCACGCCAAAACAATTCCTTCTCTTTCGAGGCAAACCCCTTATCAACCCATTTTCGGACGTCTTCGTAAGAATCGAAGTGCTGCTCAGCGAGCGCGTGGCCCATCGACGAAAACAGGTGGTACTCGGAAGGGGTCAAGTCTGATGAATAAGCGGGGTGGGGTAGCATCTATCAGTTGAGTGTTTACAAGTAGTTCCGGACCATTTTTGACGTGTGCGATGGTGCGTTGTGCAATGACAGTTTCACCAGATTTCAACATCTCATAGTAGACGATATTCTGTTGATCCCGTCAAACGCACAGCATCGTCTTCCGTCCGAAGCGATATGGTCTTGGGGAAGATGTTGATGGTTGGCCGGCATCAACCCACGATTTCTTGCATTTAGGATTCTCGAAATATATCCACTCTTCATCACCTGTCACAATCCGATGCGGGAACGACTTTATTTTTTGTCTGGCGAGCAAGATTTCGCATGTGTTTTGGCGTCGCCTAATCTGTCTATCGTTCAATTCATGCGGCACCCATTTTCCGATCTTTTCAGTCTTCTCATTGGCACGCAGACGCATGGAAATTGCTGGTTGAGTAACACCCAATTGCTCTGGGAGCATTTTTTGCGATTAGGTATCGTCTTCGTCCAAAAGAGCCTGCAATTGATGGCCCTTAACCTTCCTAGGCCGATTTTCACGCTTCTTGTCCCAGAAGTCAAAATTGGCGTCCTTGAACCGACGAAACTAATCTCGCCACGTTGTTTTTAATAAAGCACTGTCACCATAGGCCTCCATTAGCATTCGATGCGATTCGGTATCCGATTTCTTCAAATTGAAGCAGAAAAGCAGAGCTTCCCGCATATGCTATTTTTCTGGCACAAAACTAGACATGATTACCAAATGAAAAATGTATGTTGTTGTACGAAATTGCTGACAATGTGCAATGATTAATGTTGACAGATGTCAAACTCATAAAAAAAAGTATGGCGTGCCCATGGTAGCCTAATACGCTCACCCACGCCATCTATGATCAAACATAGGATTTAAGCTTATACACCTGGTATGAGATATTAGATAATAAGTTAGTGTATCTACAAAGGGATATGTATTTTTGAATTATCTTGTGTCTGCCAATGAACTTTTTTTTTATTAGAAATTTTTGAAATTTTCGAATAGTGCAACGCAATTTTAGAACCAATATGGACGTACAGGTTTGAATTTTTCGGTTATACTAAGCGTTTCAATTTAACGCGAATCCCATCTCTTCCCATTCTGTGTTCGTAATAAAGTTATTCATCGTGACTTAAATGTTCGCTTTGATTTCATTCCTGATTGTCCTAATTTTTTTTCTAACAATTTTTTTGTATACATCAATATTATCTCTTTTAAAATAGATCCCTTGGGCTGTTTCCACTCTTCGTAGTAGTAGTGAGGGGCTTCAACTCCTTTAGTTTTTCAATTCTAGCAGATTTGTCTTGCTATAGTTTACAAGGTTGTTAATTCTTTGAAGACATTTTTATTACATTTTTATCACCTTGAAAGTACTGAATTCCCTTAGGCAGCATACATCGGTGGAAGAATTGCCTTTAGCTCCTCGGTTATACTCCTTTGGATGTTATCGACAGTATCAATATGACGCCCTTTCAAGTTTTATTTGATCTTGCAGAACAAGAAAATTACACGGAATATGATCAGGTGGTGCTGGTGGACCCATAGGCATCCCTTTTCCCGACAAAAACTTGTTGATGAAGTTGGCCGTGCTACCTCTTTTCCAAATCCTTTCAGAAACTATTCATCAGCTTCAATGTTAATCGACGATATGATCTCACAAGACTCCTCACTTGGTCAACATTTTAATCATCAGTTTTCGATATTGAAAAAAGCCTTTTTAAGCGTGGTATGTCTTCCCCAATTAGTGAAGCTTTCAAAATACTCCTTTCCATCTAAAAACTTGTACTCTTGATAAGGTCCCCCACACACTCATTGCAATTTTTCGTCAGTAAAACTCGCGAATTCAAAACAAGCTTAACAACTATCATTTTTTCTTTTCACATCTCGTATATAATGATAATATTTCTATTATTTTTGCTGTTGCATTACAATTTATTGGCATCGATAAGTCTTTAATATGTGTGTGTTATTAATTTTGTGCTTTGACTACAAAGGAACATTTTTTATATTTACAATTTAGGTTGGGAGGCTACTACCAATCGATAATAAAGGGTTTTCAACTAAGAATGATATGATTTCTTTAAAAAAAACACACTAATTGTTAAGGAAATTCAAATGTTTTTTATTTAATGTGAAGTATAATTGATACAATTAAGTTCTGAATAAAACGTCATTCAAATGGCCTCCACGACTTCTTTTGCAGGAACGAATTCGATGAACCCAATTTTCGAGCACTTTTTCCACTTAATCAAGTCGTATGTCATGAATAGCCCGTCCAATATTGACTTCTAAAGCTTGAAGAGAGTCTCGTTTATTGCTAAAGACCAATGACTTCAAATAACCCCACAAGAAATAGTCTAATGGTGTTAAATCACAACTTCTTGGAGGCCATTAAATATCACAATTTCTTGAAATAATCGAATCTCCAAACTTTTCTCACAATAATTCGGTTGTCGCACGTGCTGTGTGGCACGTCGCCCCGTCTTGTTGGAACCAGATGTTGTCAAGATCAACTTCTTCCAATTTCGGCCATAAAAATTTGGTTATGATCAATCTATACCGCTCTCCATTGACAGTAACGGTGTTACCAGCATCATTTCGAAAGAAGTACGGACCGATGATTCCACCAAACTGTAAATTTAGGTGAATGTAGTGGGTATTCATGAATAATTTGTGGATTTTCTTCGCACCGGAATCGACAGTTTTGTTTAATTACCGCATCACTCAGATGAAAGTGAGCGCACGATAAGTTGCAATTGGAGAACGATTATTTTGATAATAAAATTGAATAATTTGTAAACGTTGTTCTTACGTATATCTCTTCATGATGAATTGTAAGCATTACTGAATACAATGAAAAAAAAATTACAGATCATGACATATTAAAAATGGCCGAAACGTTACTTATAAATCATATCTCTTATTGGAAAACCCTATATGTAAATCACATATTGGGTGTCTTAGTATAGGAAAGAATTTAACATTATTTTCAAATTTATTTTTTAATACTAATTTTATAGATATATACAACGACAGAATGGTAACGAGCAGATTTAATTAAATCGTAGAGGGTTTAGGGCAGTAAACATCCATTGAAGTTGCTTCTGTTTGTCTGTACCAGGTGTATAAGCTTAAATCCGCTATTTTTCAGTAAAAAAAAACACATGTTTATTTCATAGAAAGCAAAAACAAATTTATTCAAAGTACTTGCCCTCGCTAGCTACACATTTTTCGCATCTCTGAGGCAATTTGTGGATACCACGCCAAAAAATTCCTTCTCTTTCGAGGCAAACCACTCATTAAGCCATTTTCGAACGTTTTCGTAAGAATCGAAATGCTGCTCAGAGAGCGCGTGGCCCATCGACGAAAACAGGTGGTATTTGGAAGGGGTCAGGTCTGGTGAATAAGCAGGGTGGGATAGCACCTCCCAGTTGAGTGTCTCCAAGTAGTTTCGGACCATTTTTGACCTTTGCGATGGTGCGAAATCTTGCTCGCCAGACAAAAAACAAAGTCGTTCCTGCACCGGATTGTGACAGGTGATGAAAAGTGGATTTGGTCTTGGGGAAGATGTTGATGGTTGGCCGGGATCAACCCACGATATCTTGCATTTAGGATTCTCGAAATATATCCACTTTTCATCGCCTGTCACAATCCGATGCAGGAACGACTTTGTTTTTTGTCTGGCGAGCAAGATTTCGCATGGTTTTTGGCGTCACTCCATCTGCCTATCGTTCAATTCATGCGGCACCCATTTTCCGATCTTTTCAATTTTCTCCAGTAACACCCAATTGCTCTGCGAGCATTTTTTTGTGATTGGGTATCGTCTTCGTCCAAAAGATCCTGCAATTGATGGTCCTCAACCTTCCTAGGCCGACTTTAAGGCTTCTTGTCCCAAAAGTCAAGATTGCCGTCTTTGAACCGACGGAACCAATCTCGGCACATAAAGCATGTTTCCGATAAAGCACTGTCACCATAGGCCTCCATAAGCATTCGATACGATTCGGCAGTCGATTTCTTCAAATTGAAGTAGAAAAGCAGAGCTTCCCGCATATGCTCTTTTTCTAGCACAAAACTAGACATGATTACCAAAGGAAAAATATATGTTGTTCTACGAAATTGCTGACAATGTGCACTGATTAATGTTAACAGATGTCAAACTCATAAAAAAAAGTATAGCGTGTCGATGGTAGCTTAATACGCTCACTCACGCCATATATGACAAAACAGCAGATTTAAGCTTATACACGTGATATTTATATATGTAAATATGAGTTAGTATTTTAACGAATCGAAGAACCAGTGAAGTTTAATTCGTTGATAGATGTTTTTGTAGAGTCTTGTATCTAAATTTCATTGCAAGCATATGCCTAAGTACATAGTCCTAGGTACTAAACTTTAGTGGCTTGTGAATTTTATCAAATCTAGTTTCCAAATTCAGAAATTCTTTTTAATAAATATAACCGACCGAAATATCCAAATTAATGATTCCAAATTGATATTGTAATAATTACTCTGTTTGGATTTATCTTATTATATAATTTATTTTATATCATGAAAACCTCAAATCCTCTTAAAGCAATATTATTTTACAAATTATGAATATTTGTGAAATTAAAAATAAAAAGAGATCTTACATAATCAGTATTATTAGTTAAAGAGTTGTCCTCTAAAATAGTTAAGATATAGTTTTTATAGTCGTTTATAAGAAAATCAAATATAATGTCTTATAATAAATTTTAAAATAATGAAGACGAAATATAAATTGATCAATTTTTGTAGCCTAGACAGTATCGTTGAGAGGGAGTAACATATAAAAGAAATTTCCTCACAAGATATTGCAGTATATTTTAGTACGTCTAACGATTGGTCGAAAGAAATTCCAAATGGTAATTTTGTGAATATCGTATTTGTGTGTTTTGCCATTTCTGGGATTGGAATATTGTTTATTTAAATTATAAAATTGAAAGTTCCGTTGAAACTTATCTTGGCGCCAGTTTATGATTTGTACGACATTGAAAACGAAACTCCTTTGAATATTTGAAGTGGTTATATATGTACAAATATACTTTTACTAAATTGGTAGAGAATTTAGGTTCTTAAGTGTTATTTTTACTTCTTAGACTTTCAAAATGTGCGAACCAAAATGATTTATTTTGAGATAAAAATAAGAAAATTCATTTTAATTTATGTGAATTTCAATCATGAAAAGTTTATCATCTGACAATTTACGAAAAGAGTGGTTTTTCTTCTTCAAATTTTGGATGTATTAATAATTTTTTCTATAGTCATTTAGATTTAGTATTATAATTATAGTGAATTTATCTATTACCTTCTTACGAAATAATATTGGAAATTAGAAGCTTAGTCGAAAAATGTTCTGTTCTCGTGATTATTAAGAGTAATAAATTCATATTTTTAGTTGGAATAAAAATTGTTTATTGGTGAACTTGTGAAAAATTTTGTGAGATCCTGAAATTTTCGACGTACCACATCCAGTATTTTGAAAAATTTCATATCAATAAGAATGTCTTATTTAGGTTAAGTGATTTTCTAAATACAGTTTAATTTTGTTAGATGATTTATGTTATTCCCAAGATTTTACTTAATGCTAAATTTCAATATTGGGGCTCTTAAAAGCAATGTTAGAAAATTCGCATAACATATAAATTTTGTGAATAATATAAGAATAAATAGAATAACTTATTTAGTTAATACTACAAATTATGGATTTCTGTTAAAATTTGCTAATATTTCTTTTTAACTAAAGAAAAAAGTTTATTAAGGACTGAGAAAAAAAAGTTTAACCAGAAAACATTTTTCTTTATCAATTTGTGGTTATATAATTTTTAGTAAAAATTAAATGCATTCGAAACGGACTCCACAATATTGAAAACTATTTTATTAAGATTTAGATGAGTTTTAAGTCAAAATAAATAGAAGATTAATCATTACTTATATAAGCGTTCTACTTTCTGTTTCCTTAGACATCAAAAGTAATAATCTTATTAGAATTTTTGAGGGAAAAAAACTAAATAAATTTAGATTTACTCATAAAATAAAATATTTTTATTATTTTTAACTGTTTTTTTTTTTAGTAATATATTCATATAAATTTGATTATCTAATAGAATTAGGGGTTATTTGTTCACCTTTTATGATATGAGTTGAGGATGGTTGTTGGTATTAATTTGATCAGTTTTCTTATAAATTCCAAAATTATTTTTACTCTTTATATAATCAACTTAAACATTCAAATTAATAATTCCAAATTGTACTATCTTTTTTCTATTTTAACTTAACTTCCTTATTTTTAAATCTATAATAGATGATAATTTAGTTTTTATTTTAAATATGTAAAATGATAATTATCTCAATTGAAAAGTTGGAAATTACAAAATTTTTGAATATCTTTTTGATAATGGACAGAATATAGTTTTCTTAGATTTTCTTTTAAGAATTCTTAACCCTTAGTCTTTAGAAATTTCAATAATTCTTCAATTATGTTGATTATCCGAGAAAGATTTCTTTTAGCCTATATTGGCTAACCACAAGACTTAATTATTAAATTAAAAATAGTATAAATTATTTTTGAAAACTTATGTACTGTAAAATTAAATTCTATCAACTTTGATTTTTTTGTTGAAGAAGAAAAAAAAAGAAGAAATTCAATGTAAAATTAAATTAGCTCGTTTGAAATTAGGCTTTTATGAAATGTAAAAAAAAAAAATTGAATGAAAAATTGCTATTTGAATTTTGGCAGGTTACAGAATAGAAATCGAATTTCCGATACGATAAATTGTAATTTAATGCTTATTATTTAGTATGTTTGTACGGATTTAATAAAGTGACTTTATGTTTCCTCCTCTGGTACGAGAATATTTTGCTCATCTCGATTCATCTTCTTTCTGAATGAATATTTTCAAAATAAACAAATTCGAAAAAGTGAGAAAATATTTTGGCTATGAGCCAAATACAGCCACTTACATACATTCCATGCTGGGATGAAAATATTTTCTTATATTTATGAGTTTCTGCTGCATCAACAATATAAGCAGAAATATTGGGAAAATTCCAAATACGAGTGGATTTTTTTCGTCCCAGCTCAATAAGCTGTTAAACAAGTTTGTTGACATATCACAATAGGATTTCTTACTATACGTGTACTAATAAATTATGCATTAAATATCAATAATAGTATGTAAATCTATATGAAACCTGGATACGAAAAGAAGTGGACGTACAATATTATTATTAGAATTTATATAGAAAACGGTTGGAAAATATATTATAGGAAAATAATAAAATTATCTATAGAGAATCTGAAATCATCAAGATTTTCTTATGAATTTACGTGTACATAATAGATAAATGCAACACACTACTCGGTAAATAATAATTGTAAGGTACTTTTCACCTTTTTACAGTTTGAATTAGAAGTACTTGATATTATTATTATTTGATTAAATGGCAAAACACTGGCTTTAAAAAATAATAAATCAATAAAAAAAAAATTTAACTAATTTTAGTGAATGTTTTTTATTTGAACAAAAGGAGGACGATGCTAAAATGGCAATTATGCGAAAAGCATTTCAAATGTTCGATACGACAAAATGTGGATTTATTGAAACAATAAAAATTGCGACTATATTGAACACGATGGGTCAGTTGTTTGATGAAAGTGAATTGCAAGAAGTTATAACAGAAAATGATCCTGAGGAAACTGGAAAAGTTAATTTTGATGGATTCTGTAATATAGCTGGTCATTTCTTAGAAGAAGAAGATGCCGAAGCTATGCAACAGGAACTTAAAGAAGCATTTCGATTGTATGATCGTGAAGGAAATGGTTACATAACGACAAGCACACTGAAAGAAATACTTGGTGCCCTTGATGATAAATTATCTTCAGTCGATTTGGATGGGATCATTGCGGAAATTGATACGGATGGTTCGGGGACAGTAGATTTTGATGGTAATAATTGAAAAACATGAATTATTTTTACCAACATTATAATAAGTACACAATATTCTATTTCTCTATAGAGTTTATGGAAATGATGACTGGCGACTAAATATTTAAAAAAAACTACATGCTAACTGATCATTGTTAAGTAATTTAAATTTTGTGCAATAAATATGTATGCCTAAATAAAAACAAGAATACTATTTTATAAACATTAGGTCTAATTTTTTAATAAAATATAGAAATTTTGTAATTCAAACAGTCTTGCTTTGAGTTCACGAATGTTCGAGCTCTGTTCACAAAGTATCGCGAATTTTGAATTTCCGCGGGTTACGTATATTCGATTTTCAATTTTTTTTGTAGCGTTATGTTGGTACTCATGTCTCTCATTTATGCCGATAATTTCGGTTATTTTGAATGTTCAGTTTATTTTTGACAGCTGCTTTGCCTGCACGTGTTTTGGCTCGTTTTCGATTTTTGCCCATTCCAAAAAATGGATCAAAGCATCTGTTTCGGGAACAAGAAAAAGTCACAGGTGGCCAGATCTGGGGAATACGGTGGCTGCGGCATTATTAGTGTGTTGTTTTTGACCAAAAGATGTGTGAGCAGGGGAGTTATCATGGTGCAAAAGCCAATTTTTGTTCTTCCACAAATCCGGCCGTTTCTGGTGGATTGCTTCGCACAACTTGCGCATAACTTGCAGGTACTATACCTTATTGACCGTTCTACCCTGTGGCAAGAACTCATAATACACATTCGACCGAACTTGGCGCGCTTTTTTCGGTATAACAGAAAAAGATCCTGAGGAAACTGGAAAAGTTAATTTTGATGGATTCTGTTATGACCTTCTGGAGCAAATTTGGGTCGTCGCGGACAGAGTCGAACAGCTCCTTAGCAATGTTAATGCGATGCTGTTTTTGGTCGAAAATTGACAAAAATCGAAGACGAGCCAAAACACGTGCAAGCAAAGTAGCTGTCAAAAATTTACTGAACATTTAAAATGGCCGAACTTGTCGGCATAAGTGAGAGACATGAGTACCAACATAACGCCACAAAAAAAATCGAAAATGGAATATACGTAACCCGCGGAAATTCAAAATTCGTAACTTAATCCCTATAGTCGTAGGCGACTCGTGGTTTTACGTTGAAAGACAATTAGGTTACGTTAAATAAAACATTATAACTGTCCTTCAAGTGTTTGCGGTTATGTTGCTCCCTAAATTTAAAACAAAATTTTCTCTATAATTTGGATTATCCAGTTTCGAGGCTGGAAAAACTCCTCGGATTACTCCAAAACGCAGAAAATACGCAAATTTCACTATAAATTAACACAAATTTGCTCGGTTCGTCCTTATTGGGAGTCCTTCAACTGTTTGCGCTTATGTTTCTGTCCAAATTCAAAATAATTTTTTTTCAATAATTTTCAGTGCTCAGTTCGCGCCTGGAGAAACTCTCGGATCGCTCCAAAACTCAGAAAATACTCAAATTACTCCATAAATTCACACAAATTCGCTCGGTTCGTCCTTATTGAGAGTCCTTCAATTGTTTGCGCTTATGTTGCTGTCCAAATTCAAAATAAATTTTTTTCAATAATTTTTGAGTGCTCAGTTCGCGACTGGAGAAACTACTCAAATTGCTCCAAAACTCAGAAAATACCCAAATTTCACCATAAATTCACAAAAATTCCCTACATTTATCCAAATTGAGTATCCTTCAATCGTTTGTGCTTGGTTGTAGATTTCCAAATTACAAAAAAAAATATTTTCTAATTTGCTCATTCTTAGTGTTGTTGTATTAATTTAACAATTTGTTTACCAGGTGTATAAGCTTAAATCCGCTGTTTTAGTCAAAAAAACACATGTTTCTTTTTCATAGAAAGCTAAAACAAATTTATTCAAAGTACTTACCCTCGCTAGCTACACATTTTTCCCATCTGTCGAGCAATTTGTGGATACCACGCCAAAAAAATTCTGTAAGAATCGAAGTGCTGCTCGGCGAGCGCGTGACCCATCGACGAAAACAGGTGGTCGGAAGGGGCCAGGTCTGATGAATAAACGGGGTGGGGTAGCACCTCCCAGTTAAGGTTCTCCAAGTAGTTTCTTGGAGGAAAATCAGCTTGTCATGTCGTGGAGGAAAATCAGCTGGTCATGTCTTTGTTGATAATCCATCCTTTTTTCACGCAGAGCACGGTGCAATTTGATCAGTTGTTGGTGGTGACGGTGGGCATTGACAGTTTCACCAGGTTTCAACATCTCATAGTAGACGATACCCTGCTGAACCCACCAAACGCACAGCATCGTCTTCCGTCCGAAGCTATTTGGTCTTGGGGAAGATGTTGATGGTTGGCCGGGATCAACCCACGATTTCTTGCGTTTAGGATTCTCGAAATATATCCACTTTTCATCGCCTGTCACCATCCGATGCATTAACGACTTTGTTTTTTGTCAGGCGAACAAGATTTCGCATGTATTTTGTCGTCGCTCCATCTGCTAATCGTTCAATTCATGCGGCACCTCTTTTCCGACCTTTTCAATCTTCCCCATGGCACGCAGATGCATGGAAATGGCTGGTTGAGTAACACCCAACTACTCCGCGAGCATTTGTTGTGATTGAGTATCGTCTTCATCCAAAAGAGCCTGCAATTGATGATCCTGAATCTTCCTAGGCCGATTTTCACCGTTCTTGCTCCACAAGTCAAAATTGCCGTCTTTGAACCGACGAAACCAATCTCGACACGTTGTTTCCAATAAAGCACTGTCACCATAGACCTCCATAAGCATTCGATGCAATTCGGCAGCCGATTTCTTCAAATTGAAGTAGAAAAGCAGAGCTTCCCGCATATGCTCTTTTTCTGGCACAAAACTAGACATGATTACCAAAGGAAAAATGTATGTTGTTGTACGAAGTTGCTGACAATGTACACTGATTAATATTGACAGATGTCAAACTTATAAAAAAAGTATGGCGTGCCCATGGTAGCTTATTACGCTTACTCACGCCATCTATGACCAAACAGCGAATTTAAGCTTGTACACCTGGTAGATATCATACTTTAAGAGATTCTTTCAATCGATTTTAAATATCCATGACTGTTCTGACAAATTGAATGGTTATCGATGTTTTGCGATTCGAAAATCTACGCTAAAGTTAAGAAATCAGAAATTATAATATATATTTAGCAAAAGTTTCCTCTCACGAAGACAACATTTATTCTGAACTTATAAGCTTTTAACCGCTAATAAAATTTACATAGCAACATTAAATTGTTTGAAAATGTCAACATTGTTATTGCCTTCAAACGCAATTCTTTTTGAAGGTAATCAAAAGCCTATTATTATGATCATTAATTTTAAAAGGATTATGTTTATGTGAATATTGCTCCATTGCCGCCATACCAAATGTGTGGAGCATTTTAAAAATGTGCAAAAATAATTTTTGATTATTGTTCGGTTTTTTTCTTGGAAACTTTTACATCTTTTCATTTCAAGAAAGCATTATTGTTATATCAATAAGAGATTTAATGGATTGAAAAGTAATAAACAAAGTTACTCTTTGCGTAAGAGAGTCCTTGGAATTGATCCCATTTATTTTGTGAAAAAAATATTCACTTACCCATTAATATTTATGTGTGGGTGTTAAAAGAACGTAGCGAATAACATTCGAATAAATTTCCAAATTTATTTGCCTTTTCCATATTTACACGAACAATACTACTCGTACATTTACGCGAATATTAAATTATTCCAGGAGCATTAATAAGGATAAGAATTCAATCATTTAATTTCTAATATAGAAACGGATCATTTTTTATAATATGAGTTTTTTTCTATCGGATCTTATCATTTTTATGCTGGATTTGCCATATTGTATTGATTTTGATTCTAATGAAGAGTTTCTATTATGGGGCAGAAAATGGGGCAGCAGGACAGTCGGAATTGAATTTCTATAATCAATAAATATCTTTTCAAATTTCATTCCATCATATATTAGCAGTAGAAATTTCTTCTATTATTAACTTATGGTACTTAATCGATTTCCTCCTACTTCCATACAGTCGAATAATATCGTAGATTGGAATAATTCCAAATTATAATATTTCAGAAAATGTTTTGATCTATTTTCCATAAGTCTTATTTAAATCTTATCAATTCCCAGCTGGTAGAATCCTTATTTAAATGACTTAGTATGATAGTTTTACTTTTAATTATAATAAATCTTTTAAGTCTTATATATTTTAGACACACATTGCGTTCAGTTTGAAAGGTTTCTTTATATATTGTCGAATAATTTTACAAAATATATATAAATATGTAAATTTATGAAAAATTTTATAGAGTCTCAATTCCACACAGACAATTTCCATTTGTTTCGGTGACATAACATTGTGAAGGCGAGTTTAAGCAGCGACTAACTAGTTAGTAAAGCACATCGGATTTTCCCGGTGGCCTCAATCCTAATCGAAACTTTTGTCAATTATCTACGGGAGAAAGGAAACAAAAATTCCGAAACAGAAAAACACTTAAACTTCTAATCTACGTCTCTAAATAGATTTAAGGAGGCTTCTACCGACCCATCTATTTACAGACAACTTTTTTTCGAACCAATTGCACGGGCTCGGAGGATGTTTATTTCTATTACGGATGCGATCGAACTTTATACAACTTCTTTTTTAGTTATCAAGGTCAATTACTGCAAAATGCATCTGCTCTGTATAGAAAGACTCCACAATGATCTGAATTGTGGTGTTTCCATACAGAACATACCTTCATACTACGGGAAGCTGTAGGCTATAAAGGCTGCTGATGATATTTCATTTTATGGTTACATCAATCGACGCAATATCACCATATATATTGACAGCCAAGCCACCCTTAACGCTATTAGCGGACTATTGAATGATCCTGTATTATTCAATGAGATTCGACATAAGCTACTCAGCAATAGGAGTGTCGAGTTGCGTTGGGTGCCGGAGCTTATGGGAATGATGGGAAATGAACGGCATCCTGTGCTCACAGCTATCCCTAATATTCCTTGGCCACACGTAGGAATACAGACTGGACTAAAAATGAGACCTTCTTAGCGCCTCATTGGCCAACTACTAACAAACCAGTCTACTCAAGATCTCATTACCGAGATTCTGGACACAAAATCTGCTCAGAATTCGGATAGGTCACACTGTTGAGAATTCGCATAGGTCACACGTTATATCTGTGAATGATTGTGGCATTCTGCTAACTGTTCCACATATATTGAGCGAATGTCAGCAAGCTAAGAATTTTTTTCCGAGTTGGATTCCTGCCATGCTCCACAAAATTAGTCTGTACTAAAAACAGTCCAGCTTCGTTTAGGAAACTAGTAACGCCCCCACAGGAAACTTGAAGTCGCCAAATGCCCTCATGGTCGTGGTACTATGCAATTAACCTCTGAGTACTATGAAATAAAGCACCTTGCATACAAATAAACAAACAAACAATCCACGAACTGACCAAATTGATTCCTCCATTCTTACAGTCGAAGAACAGCATTCGCATAACTTATCACATCGTATTTTTACTAATTTTATCATTTCCAGTTTAAATTTCATTTCATTTTAATTCTTCCAAAAAACTGTGCTTATTTTAATAAATTGCTTATATTATAAGGAGTAGTAAAAGGAAATCCATTATTTTTGCATTAAATTGAAGATTTTATTTAGCATAGATAGAATGATACGATTTAGGTCAAATATGCACCGTTTTGTTCGATAAATTGTTGCCATTTTGGAGGTAATTTTATAATGCCTCTCTCATAGAAACCCTCGTCCCTATTGGCAAAAAACTGGGACAGTCGATTTTTACAATCTGCTCTTGTGGCGAATTTTTCACCTGCAAAATCATTCGTCATAGACAGGAAGAGGTGGTAATCACTTGGTGCCAGGTCCGGACTATAAGGTGGATGCATAAGAACATCCCAACCAAGGTCCCGGAACTTCTGGCGAGTTACTATCGAATATGCGGCCTGGCGTTGTCCTGATGGAACACAATTCCTCTCCTATTGGCCAAAGCTGGCCACTTCTGGGCGATAGCTTCTTTCAGACGGTCCAATTGTTGACAGTATAGGTCCGAATTAAGAGTTCGGCCGTAGGGGAGCAGCTCATAGTAGATGATTCCCTGACAGTCCCACCAAACACACAGCAAAACCTTCCTGGCTGTCAATCCTGGCTTGACCACCGTTTGCGCCGGGTGACAGCGATTTGACCACGACCGTTGTTGCTTGACGTTGTCGTAAGTGACCCACTTTTCATCACCAGTAACCATCCGCTTCAGAAATGGATCGATATTGTAGCGATTCGCAGATGGAAATTCGGTCCATGAGGTTTTTTTTAGCGATAACTCGTGTGGCACCCATACATCGAGCTTCTTTTTGTATCCAGCCTTATTTAAGTGGTTCCAAACGGTTTTTTGTGCAATGTTTAGCTCCTGGGCAATCGAAACAATGCTTACGTGACGGTCGGACTCGACGATTTCCATTATTTTATCCACATTTTCGACAATTGGCCTTCCAGAGCGTGGTGCATCTTTGACTATAAACACTATTCACATTTTCAGCTGCCTGGCTTGCGTTTTCGCCTTTATCGAAGAAAAACTGTAAAATATAGCGTATTTGCTCTTTTTTGGTGTCCATCTTTGACGCGTGCTAAAAAAAAATTCTGAGTAAAGTAATCACAAAACTGTATCGAAATCTTATCTTTCTAACGCCATGTAGCGCAACCCGATCGTACTTTTACAACGGGAGATACAGACTCCTAAAGCCATCTTTTGGCAAAATAATGGATTACTTTTTACTACAACTTATATTTGATTTAATAAAAAAATATATACCATATTTCTTCTAAATACTTCTTTTAAATGACTGGTTGAACTCTTACGAGTTCAATGCGTAACCTAAATTTTAATTTTTGATAAAATTAGCACATTTCACATTTGCGGTCTTTATTTGCAAATTTACCAGCCATTGAAATTTTGCTCAAAAAAAAAGAACTATTCGAAATTTTGGCAAGTTAACGTCCACGTCCATTGTTATGGGTTGTACTTGTAACTATCACTTGTTGTCAATTCAAACCCGAGGGAGCCAAAAAGTCAAAATATGAATTAAGTTCAAAGATATGAAAAGCACTGATTAAAATCAATTGTGAAAGAGAAAGAAAACCTATTCAGACTTGCGATCACCGAAAAAATGTGAGACAATGAGAACGTCCGAACTGGTACGCAGTACGGACGGAAAAGGTGACGATAGTTTATAACAACGTTAATCGGAAACGATCGTGGGTGATGCGAGATGAACCACCTCAGACGACATCAAAAGTTGAGATGCACCAAAAGAAGATTATGTTGTCAGTTTGGTGAGATTATAAAGGAATTCTGCACTTTGAACTTTTACCAAGAAACCAAACGGTTAATTCCACCGTATACGTTCAACAACTCCTCAAACTGAGCAATGCAGTTCAAGAAAAGCTGCCAGAATTGGCAAATCATAAGGGTGTTTTTTTCAAGCATGAAAATGCAAAGCCGCACACATCTTTGGTCACTCGCCAAAAATTATTGGAATTAGGTTGGGATGTGTTGTCACATCCACCATATAGCCCTGACCTAGCGCCTTCAGATTATCATTTATTTCGTTCCATGCAGAACTCCTTAAGTGGTAAAATTTTTAATGACGCTGATGATGTAAAATTACATTTAATTCAGTTTTTTGCTAGCAAAAGTAATAAGTCTTACGAATAAGGAATTATGACACTGCCTGAAAGATGGCAAAGTGTCATCGACAAAAACGGACAATATCTAATTAAATAAAATTATATTTTTAAGTAAAAATTTTGAATATTTCTTCTTATTTAAAATCCGCAATCACTTAGTTGCCAACCCAATCATTTTTATTTTACAATAAACTAAAAATTAAAAATTTCCTCCCACACACTGCAAAACATCCAAATACTCAAAAACAACAACCACCCAAGAAAACAAAAAAAAACTTTTTTGTTATAAACACCCACCCCTCGCCCCGGGAAAAAATACTACACCAACCCCTACAGTATAAAAAGAAGACAAAAAATAAACCTAAAAACTAATTTCGCCTCAAAAATAGTCAAAATAATGAAGTCGACGCCAAGAAATAAATGCATTGCGTCAAAATCGGACTTGATCAAAAAATGTAATAAATTTTGAAATCGAGAAGAAGTAATTTTGATATCCAAAAGCTGCAATAACTTTTCAGTATGTGCTTTGGCTAAAGTTGAAAGTTTTATCAGATCTTTTTTCTCGATCAAAAGTGAAAGTTTTATCAGATCTTTTTTCTCGCTCGTTGTTCTTTTCCATATTTTTTTCTTTTATTTTTGGAATTTTAGTATTTTTTGTCTCTTTTTTACTCAATGTTAATAAGTATTTATAGGACTAAGAAGTAATTTTTTTCTTTTTTCTTGTATTTGAAGGGATTTTTTTATTTTTAGTGCTTGAAAGCTCTTTGTTGATTTTTTTTTTAATTTTTTGTCTGTGGATTATTTGTTCGTTTTTGTTTTGTTTTTAGTAGCCGAATTCCATTGGGAAAGCTTAGCTTATCAAAAAAGCTTCATCTACACCACCTCATCCAGATGAGTAGTATATTTTACTTCTGTCTGAAAACTCTGCGTTCCATTGCTCAAGTACTCGCGAGTATTCGCGAGTAGGAAATTAGGCCCAATGGAATGCGGCTAGTGTTTAAAAAACCGCTCAGTTTCGGTTTTGTTTTATTTTTTTATTTATTTTTAGTGGCTAAAAGTGCTTAAAACTGTTTGATTATGTTATTTTTAATTCTTTTTTCATATCTAAAAGTATTTTTTTTCATTTTTGGTGCTTAAAATTAATTTTAATGGCACGTTACAATATTTTTTTTTTTGGACATAGGAGAATATTTTGTATTAAATTCTATTAACTGATTATAACTAAATAATATAGGACAATGAACTCAAAGAATTATTATTCAATAATTTTTGCATATAAAATAGCTATTTTTTGGTCCAGCTTACTGATACCAAAAAATAGCTATTTTACATGCAAAAATTATTGAACAATTTATTTCAAGTGATGACATAGTTTATGTGCACTCATTTATTTTCAAATGGCCATTGAATAGATTATCAGCATCTATGCATTTTAGTATTTAATTACTAATATTAATATTAGTTTATAAAATATGTAAATCAACTGAAAGCAATTATAATACAAGATTTTTAATACATATACGAAAATATATGCAACGCCATCATCAGTTGTGGAGAGTACTTTTAACGTACAATTTCACATCTTTTTATAAGATAACCATTTATGAAGAAAGAATTTATTATCCTGCAGGATTCTTTGAATTATTTGAAAATTGAATACAACATCCAATTAATCATATCTTAGCTACCTTTTTTAATTTTCTACCATAAAATATTGTCCAATTGACTATTGAACAGTTTTTGTTCCAAGGAATCTGGTAAAGCAAATCTATACGAGATGACCTCAAGGTCATGGCGCTAGATATTTACCTCTGACTCTTTTGTATAGAAAGTGCGAGCATAATGAGGAGTTGTTAATTTTTTATCATTTCTTTTTTCCTAATATACGCGTTGTCGTTTAGAATCGAATTAAAATTGGAATATTTTTCAGAAAAATTAAAAAGAAAATGTGAAAATTGGTGAGAGGAGACAAACGAAGCCAGTGAGAGAAATTGTGCACCACATAGTCATGATGCTGTGACTTGCCCTACTTTTCCTATCACACATCACGTTTTCGACCTATTTTCATCCCGGAAAGTTCAATTTCAATAATTGCTGTTTTCATTATGAATCAAGCGAGACAGTTACATGAGTACTAAATGGTTGGACATGTAAGAGAAACTGAAACGGACAAAATTCATTTAAAGTAAGACACGTAAATGTGCAGGATTCGAAAAGAAACCAAAAAGCAAAAAGAAGAACCCCATACGAACGGAGGGGCACATGTTTTTTCTCTCCTCCAAAAGTCAAATTCAACCATTTACGTCACAGAAGAATAGATCAGCATATTGGGAGTAGTGAATTCCTGTAAGGGATGCACAGATTCTGTTTGAGAAATGAAAGTGAACAAAAAATGGATTCATTGATTATTTCCGGGACAAGAGTGCTGCCGCCAAAATTGGAGAGATTTTAGAGAAAAACGAAATTGTTCGAGAATATTCATCTCTTTATATTCAAATTGTTTCTATAAAATTTGGAGAACAAATATGAAGACGTAGAGAGTAAAGTCCTTTAATTCAATGCAAGAGAAAAATTTTCTTTACTCTCACAGAGCAGCTAAGATCTGCTCAGTTCACGTAGTGGTTTTTTCCCCATTCATGTTCTACATAAATACTCTCACCTAAATACATACTATTTATGAACTCTCCTTTCGCATATTCGGTTGAGTACTCTCTGAAATTTCCCTTTTTCTCTTTTCTCAGGATTCTATTTTCACTACCAAAAATATTTTCTTTAAAAATTCTATGCTCGTACTTATGAGAGAGAAAAATCCTATCTATTCTCGACGACTTTGTAGAGTTATCACATATGGACATTGAACTGTATTTTACCACTATCCCTCACCTCCTTTATCGACCAACCCACATCAAACGCCTTATAGCTCAATAGTAGGAACAAAATTGCGATGGAAACTGCAAATTGCACGGAGTTGGCGCTATCAAAATCTTAAAAACTTCACAATCTTATGGGAATGAACGAAATTACGACGACGGACAGCAAATCGCCGAATTTCTTCTTGTTTTAATTTTGTAGTTGTAATTCAAGTGCTGCAACATTTCAGTGTTTTGTTATGTGACAGGTAGTTGAAATTGATATTTTGTATTGTTGTTTGAAAGTTGAAATTAAAATAGAAATAACGTAATTGAATACATTACTTTTATGGTAGTTATGAAATAAATTTTATAGCAATTCTATTTACTCGTAATTGGTTGATTTTGACGAAATACGTTAATTTTGACAGCAGCAACAGCGTACCGTTTGCAGTTACCAGCGGAATTGCGTTCCTGCCATAAAGTCTAAGCATTTCGTTTCTCTTTCTCTGGAAATTCAATTTTCCTATCATATATTTTTCATAATGAATTCAATCTCGAAGGAATATAAATAATGAGAGAGCATATTCCTGACCGATATTGTAGCATTTAATAAATTTTAACTGAATTTCTTAATTTCCCCTCTTTTGTGTCGTAGGTTTTATAAAAATACACATATAGTATAGACTCTCTGATATTTTGTTATACTCTTTCTCGCTCTTATCTCCCCTTTTATAGTATTCAATTTTTGTGAACAGTCAGAAAATGTTGCACAAAATGAAATTCTAGGGGTGGAAAATCCTGTATGTTCAATATTGTAGAATGAATTCAGATTTCGCCAGAGTAGGCGTTTTGGATAGTGAAAATTCTTAAATCACATTCGCTCATGTTATCGGGTTAATGTCGGTACGGTGTACAATCTTTCTCTCCATTTAAGAAGTTTAATACATAGCACACCATATTTTCATTTTATAAATATCATTGTTTAATCAACATCATTAACTTATCAATTAATAAAGATTTCAGTGGTTCATTTAGTATTTTTGAAGAAATTTCCGTACAAAATTAATCATTTTGGAAATTATATTTCAATAAATTTGGAAATATTCGATTTATTTTGTGTTCTCATTGAAGAAGAAAAAAACTACTAAAAAAATAAACCAAAATAATCGTTTTTTTTGTAAATAAAGTGTAACATTTTAAATAATCACAAAAATTTAACTACAATAAAATTTTTTTTTGGTTTATTTATCATAGAATAATCGTTATCATAATAACTAGTGGACTTTAAAGAGGATTTATATTTGTAAGTTGATATGAAGAGTGTATAGGAAGGTGTATGATTATTTGTGTGGAAAAGTTGGTCACGTTAGCCGAAGCTAACAAAATAAAACAATCTGCAATAATCTTTAAAGAAAATATACAAAAATAACAGAATTTATGCTATCGAAATCATTATAATCATCATCATCATCACCACCACCTTTAGTTTGATTTCTGTTATAATAAATGGTGTTACTGTCGTTGATCCTGATACAATTCCGTTCCTGCTTTTGTTTTTACTCTAACTTCAATTATGTTAAATAGTGAAACTCTTAAATTTTTACTACATTTTTAATTAAATATAAACATTTTGTTTCTATGTATGCATGTGTTCAGCGATTAGGTACACATACATATATATTCAATGTATACTTTTTAAAAAAAAAGTTCAATTAATTTAATTCTTATAAAAGTACAAGTTTAAAAGTAACTAAAAGAAGTTTTTTTTTTTAGAATTACCAATATTCGATTGTATTAGGAATTAATTTACATTTTAGAAAAAAGGATAAATCAATGATAAAATTGTTTAGTGTAAATAATAAAACTAATTTTAATAATAATAATAATAATAATAATAATAAAGGATATACGATTTATATAAAAGATAAAATACATTAATTGGATTAAAATTCAACTTTAAATTTTAATGTGATTTTAATAAAGATGATTTTACTGAGGTAAGTAAGTACCAATTTATACTCGTAGATTTATGTAGGGTTTTTTGTTTGTTTAACGTCCACACTATGTATCAGTCAGACAAAGAGTTATAATCGATGAAGAATAATAACATTTGCACATATAACATAACTATAGTTCCCATAATTTTAACATATTCTGTTCTTTATTCATTTTAATTGATATCCTGTTGTTACATATGTCTATGATATGGTATATTTAAAGATTAATCCAATCAAATAAGACTAGTTTTTTTTTAAATTATTGAAGTTTGCCAATTTGTGAAATTTTCAGTTTCTTAAATCTTATATAAAAATGTAATGTCAGTAAATTTTTATATAAGATTTAAGCAATTTTACCATAAATTTGTCGATTAATATAAAATTTATAGAATTATTTTTTCTTTAATAGAAATTTATAAAAATAAACAATATATAATGAGGGTGATTTAGTGAAAAATTTTTTTGGTAAATAAATATTTTAGTCAAAAAAAATCAAAAATTGTATATAAAAGTCTAAGTAAAAATTCAAATAATTTTTTACATAAAAGAAAAACAATTTTTAACAGAAAAATGATTATGAAGAAATAATCTCCTATAATCAGGATTTTAATCAGATTTTAAACAAATTCCAAAACTATGATTGATAGTAAAGCTTCCGAAAAACTTTAAGATTTGATAAACTTTAGTCTTTTCCTATCGACATAATTTCTGCAAAGCCTTATATTTTCTTTAAAAGCATTTAGCAAAATTAATTGAAAAATCTTCAATATATTAAAAAAAAATGATATTTCGAAAAGAAAAGTATTCAAAAAAAAGATATTTAGGTTCCTTCTTGCATATGGATACATAATTCCAACGCTTACATAATACTAAAACTAGATAAGATATTTGTTATAAATAAAATTAGATGCTCCACAAAAAATCAGCCAATCACTAAATTTATATATATTCGTAAATACCCGAGGAGAATACGGTTGAAGCAGACTATCAAATTCATATCATTTTAAAGTTATTTTAATAATATTAAAAGTTAGTTCAAATAATATATGGAGGTAATATAATTGTCGACAATTTTCTTCTAAGCTTGTATATCGCATCCCAGCCGTTTGCATACTAAATGAAAACTTTTCTAATGTAAATAAAACGAAGTGACAAGGACTAAAAGTTTTGCATATTAGATGTAAACTTTACTGCACATGACCAAGAGTAATATTTTGTAAACTGAAAAACCCATACTATGAACTATTTCAATAGAATAGATCAGAATGTTGAAAATTGTTATAAACAATAAAAGTAAACTAAACTCAATGTTTTTATATAAAAGATGAAGTTTTTTTGAACAAGATTAACCCAGACAATTAACTCTCACACTATAAGGATAATAATTATGTAGTCATAATATAATAAATTCTATTTAACAAAATATGAAAATTATTTAGTAAAATTTTAGAATTTTTTATCACCTTGATCTTAGACTATGATATATGAAGAAAAATTTAAATTATACCTCAAAAATGTGTACATATACGAGGTCTGTTCAAAAAGTATCGCGAATTTTGAATTTCCGAGGGTTACGTATATTTAATTGTCGATTTTTTGTGGCATTATGTTGGTACTCATGTTAATTTTTGAATGTTCGGCCATTTTGAATGTTCAGTTAATTTTTGACAGTTGTTTTGCTTGCACGTATTTTGGCTCGTCTTCGATTTTTGCTCAATTTCGACCAAAAACCGCATCGCATTAATATTGCTAAGGAGCTGTTGGACTATGTCCGCGACGACCCAAATTTACTCCAGATGTTCATAACTGGTGACGAATCAAGGGTTTATGGTTATGACGAGGAAACCAAAGCTCAATCATCCCAGTTCGGTCGAATGTGAAGGTTTTGCTTACTATTTTCACCGATTGCATGGGCGTGGCGCATCATGAGTTCTTGCCACAGGGTAGAAGAGTCAATATGGAATATTACCTGTAAGTTATGCGTAAGTTGCGCGAAGCAATCCGCCAGAAACGCTCGGATTTGTGGAAGAACAAAAATTGGCTTTTGCCATTTTTGGCCAAAAACAACACACTAATAATGCCGCAGCCAGATCTGGCCCTCTGTGACTTTTTATTGTTCCCGAAACTGAAGAGCCCCATGAAAGGACGATGCTACACTACGATTGAGGAGATAAAGACGGCATCGGAGGAGGAGCTGAACAAGATCACAAAAAATGATTTTTTGACGTGCTTCGAGCATTGGAAAAAATGTTGGCACAAGTGTATAATATCTGGTGGGGATTATTTTGAAGGAGACAAAATAGTTATTCATGAATAAATAAATAATTTTTGAAAAAACACAAAATTCGCGATACTTTTTGAACAGAGCTCGTATGAAAAAAATTCATTTTGAAAGTAGGCTCTCATACTGACGATAACACATCTTAACTAACTTATTTGTTATTAAAAATAAAATTATTAAATTTTTAGTTTATATTCAATAATCAACACTAATTAAATGTCAAACTAAATTTTTTTTTTAATATAAAAAAAAAATTGATTAGAAAATTCTACAAATAAAGCTCGCTGACTTTATTAAATTGCCTACATTTAGGCTATGAATTATTTCCAATGAAAGCTTTTAATTTTTTTGTTTCAAATTCATTATTAAAGGCTATTTACAGAATATTGCAAATGCAGGTAACTTAAAACTAAAAATATGTATACGCAGTATGTACTGCATGCATATTTAACATGCCATCGGAATTAATTAAGGACAATTTGAGTTAACGGCATTTATTGTCAAATTTGCATATTTTAAAAATTACCTGACTTAATTGAATGTAAATAATTGCATACATCCAAATGAGTTTATACGTTTATATTTTCTACCAACTTGACTTTAATCACATCATAACCTAGAATGCACACGGTTATGTGAAGTAAAAATAATAATACAAGTAGCTCTACTGAGAGAAAAATCCAACAAATTCTCGAGTTTCAAGGAAATGCTTTTTCTTTGTTAATATTTTTAAAAGTGTACATTTTATTTAACTTAATTGAGAAATTTTTTCAAAAGCAAATTACGCCATTTAATATTGTTGTACATAATAAAATTTATTTTTAAATAAAATTTTCGTAAATTAAAAAAAAAAAACGATTAGAAAAAACTAACTTTTCATTTAGAGCGTTTATATATATGCATACATGTATACTCATGTATGCATGTATCTATGTATTAATTATAAGAATAACTGAACAAAAATGACCTACTTTAAAAGTCTCTGCTTACAGTCATATTAATAAGAGTATTTATGCTTGTGATATTGTATAAGAATTCATATTATTTTTGTATATTTTCTTAATTTCATGTCTAATAATTAATTGTATAAAAGGATGTAAAAATCATGGTTAACCGATATACTTTTGATTCTTTTATGAGAAAATTAATTATACGAAAGGAAAACACATGAAAGTTAAGTGGAATAACGTTTGTTACAAGGAACTGCTTCTGCATGTCTATCAAAAAAGAAGTATTTTTCGACAAAATTAATATCCACAATATTTTAAAATAATATTTCTTAGAACCATTAATAATATTATTTAATAGTTTTTTATTATTATCCTTACTAAGCAATGACAAACTTTAGGATAAAATCGCTGATATTGATACTCACAAATCTGAGCTTTTTTGATTTGAATGAGAGACTTTTTTTAAAAAATGAACCAAGTCTTTTTAAACAATCCAGTATAATCGTATTCAAATAATTGTTCACATAACAAGCGGACTTAAATACTCTAAAAATTATCTTAGTCGGAAAAAACTGCCGTGTGGACACCAAGGGGATGTCCAAAAGAAAGATGGCGCCTCCTCTCAAAATATTCTTTTTTTTTAATTAAAAAGTATAATTTTCTGTGATATGTTGTATAATAGGAAATACTGTCTCTCACAGGCAGAAGTAGGGGAATGTTTATGAAAAACTTAAAAAAAGTATTCGTAGCATGAAAGCATACTGAGTTTGTATATGAGGGTCATTCAACAAGTACTTAGCCTACAAAAGCAAAACGAAAATTTTGGAAAGGTGGCAATTTATTTTTCCACATAATCTTCTTAAAGCTCGATACACTTGCCCCTGTGATGCTCTAACTTTTTTAACCCGTCCAAAAAATACATTTTCTCGAGGGAAGCAAAATAGGCCTCCGTGGCGACGATGACCTCCTCATTCGACCCAAATCTATTCCCGGCGAGTGATTTTTTCAGGTTTGGAAACAAAAAGTAGTCACAGGGTGCCAAATCTGGAGAGCACGGTGGATGGGGCAGCAATTCGTAGCGCAATTCGACCAATTTGGCTATGGCGACGGCGGAGGTGTAAGCCGGCGCGTTGTCGTGGTGGAACAGCACTTTTTTCTTCGCAAAGCGGGGCCGGTTTTTCTTCAATTCGACGTCAAATCGGCACAATAAATCAGCATAGTAGCACCCCGTGATTGTTTTACCCTTCTCGAGGTAATCGATGTGGATCACACCTTGTGAATCCCAGAAAACGGTGGCCATCAACTTTCCGGCCGATCGAACAGTCTTCGCCTTCTTCGGAGCATTTGGTCTCTGGTGTGTACCAGTGAATCCATGTTCTTTGGTCTCTGGTGTGTACCAGTGAATCCATGTTTCATCGACGGTCACGAAACAAACACGTCGCCGATGTGGTCTCACGGTTGCGCTTGTTTTCCGGTGTGAACAAACGCGGCACCCATCGCGCCGACAGCTTTCTCATGCCCAGTTCTTCGTGTAGAATATGATGCACCGTTCATACTGCGATGCCCACAGTCTCAGCTATCTCGTGAACCTTCAATCGACGGTCTGCCAACACGAGATCGTGGACTTTTTTAACGTTTTCCTCCGTAGCAGCCGTTTTTGGGGCACCTGGGCGTGGCTTATCAAAAACCGACGTGCGGCCACGAACAAACTCGTTGAACCAATTCTTGATGGTCGCCATCGAAGGAGAAGAGTCACCATACACAGCATCCAAGCGATCTTTAATTTCGCTGCGCGTTTTCCCTTCCAAAAACAAGAATCTAATCACCGAACGATATTGTTCTTTTCCCATTTTTGTGCAACCGACCGACACGCTCGCTTTCAAAGGCTCTCAAAACAAAACTAATGAAGGAAATCGACTGAAACTTTGGCAGTAGGCTACTAAAAGAATGTACTGCACGATGGTAAATTTCTTTTGTGACAGCAGTTCCATCGGGCAGTGAGGCTAAGTACTTGTTGAATGACCCTCGTATTAGTCCCTCCTGCATGTGCAGTATAAGACAATGATAGCATCGGCCGGTAATTATATGTCCCTAAGTTGTGCTTTGTAGTGCATTATAAAAAATTTGGAGCAACATGTCTTATTAAGAGAACAAGATTTTCGGTGGTATAAGGAATTTTCGGTGCGCCGAGAATCAATGGAATACAAACTTCGCTCAGGGAAACCCTTAACATCATAACCTAGAATGCACACGATTATGGGTGAGGGGTCAGACCGAATTGAAGAGCTGAGTAAAAGGGTTATTCCCAAGAAACTTGGATGCTCTATTATGACAACGCCCCATGTCACACGGCCACTTTCATCAACTAGTTTTTATCATAAAAAATGACTCTTCTGGTTTCCCAGCCCTCTTATTCACCTGATCTAGGTAAGGTTAGGTTAGAGTGGCTATCCGCTGTTTCAGTTGGAATGACTTAAACCAAAGCTAGGTCCGTTGTCGTACCGCATGATCATCAAAACTGATGCTACCTTGAGAACCAATTGGAAGTGAGTGCAAACTGTTTGATTTTTGTGATATCCATGCACGCAATATCACCCAAATCATCCAAAAAAAAAGTCCCCTAGAGTTTCTACTCCTGATAGATGTGAAAACTGTGCACGAACAGAAAAATTGAGAAATTATCTCGTCTTCGTCCTCGTCTTTACAGATGACAGAAGTCATTTGTGGGGATACCTAGTCGTCTAGCAGGTCTCCGTAGTATACAATGACCTGTAATGATTCCGGTCAGCATGCTAATGACAACAGATCTGTTTTCTTCTGATCTAGCTTAGATCTGACGTGAGTCAATATTGCTCCACGTATCGTTCGTCAGTTTTATTGAACTCATCGAAATGAGGTTTGTAGCCGTCATCGAAATGAGGTTTGTAGCATGTATGCCTCTTCTGTAATAGTGGGGTAATCTAGCCCAATACCTAAGAAATACCTTCCAAAAATTGAAAATCTTGTAAACTACAATAGTTAGGCCAGGAATCTGTTAGAATTTAAAAACTAAAGTACAGAAACGTGGAGCCGAAAGATCTTTGCTATCAACAATCGCATTGTGTTGTAACGCATATAAAGGCAAGAAATATTTTATTTATTAAAATCTAACTATAATATAAGATCTAGTAAAAAGAAATCCATTATTTTTCCATTAAATTGAAGGTTTATTTAGCATAGATAGAATGATACGATTTAAGTCAAATATGCACCGTTTTGTTCGATAACTTGTTACCATTTTGGAGGTAATTTCATAATGCCTCTCTCATAGAAACCCTCGTCCCTATTGGCAAAAAACTGGGACAGTCGATTTTCACAATCTTCTGTTGAGGCGAATTTTTCACCTGCAAAATCATTCGTCATAGACAGGAAGAGGTAGTAATCACTTGGTGCCAGGTCCGGACTATAAGGTGGATGCATAAGAACATCCCAACCAAGGTCCCGGAACTTCTGGCGAGTCACTATCGATGTATGCGGCCTGGCGTTGTCCTGATGGAACACAATTCCTCTCCTATCGCTTCTGGGCGATTGCTTCTTTCAGACGGTCCAATTGTTGACAGTATAGGTCCGAATTAAGAGTTCGGCCGTAGGGAAGCAGGTCATAGTAGATGATTCCCTGCCAGTCCCACCAAACACACAGCAAAACCTTCCTGGCTGTCAATCCTGGCTTGACCACCGTTTGCGCCGGGTGACCGCGATTTGACCACGACCGTTGTTGCTTGACGTTGTCGTAAGTGACCCACTTTTCATCACCAGTAACCATCCGCTTCAGAAATGGATCGATATTGTTGCGATTCAGCAGCGATTCGCAGATGGAAATTCGGTCCATGAGGTTTTTTTGCGGTAACTCGTGTGGCATCCATACATCGAGCTTCTTTTTGTATCCAGCCTTATTTAAGTGGTTCCAAATGGTTTTTTGTGCAATTTTTAGCTCCTGGGTAATCGAAACAGTGCTTACGTGACGGTCGGACTCGACGATTTCCATTATTTTATCGACATTTTCGACAATTGGCCTTCCAGAGCGTGGTGCATCTTTGACATCAAAATTACCGGAACGGAATCGACGAAACCAAAATTGGGCGTGATTGGCTGTTACAGTATCAGAACCATAAATACTATTCACATTTTTAGCTGCCTGGCTTGCGTTTTCGCCTTTATCGAAGAAAAACTGTAAAATATGGCGTATTTTCTCTTTGGTGGTGTCCATCTTTGACGCGTGCTAAAAAAATACTGAGTCAAGTAATCACAAAACTGTATCAAAAACTTTTTTAGTACAAAATTTTATCTTTCTAACGCCATGTAGCGCAACCCGATCGCACTTTTACAACGGGAGATACAGACTCCTAAAGCCATCTTTTGGCAAAATAATGGATTACTTTTTACTCCACCTTATATAATATCTTCTAACAACCATGAAATACGAAAATAATATCTTCAAATAAATACAATTTTCTTTAATGCCAATCGTAAATAATACACATATATTCAAATTGTCATTATTTGATTTTAAAAATCGTATTTTATCTCCTTTTCACATTGATTTTAATCGATTTATGGTTCTAAACCATCAAAGTACATTTTCCTATTTTAAGCATTTAAAATTCATTCATTTTCTGGCACTGTTATCCACCATCTGATTAATACATACACGTTAGTATATATAGGTTATTTTGAAAACAGCATTCCAAAAGAGATTTACTAAAACTTGTCGCTTTCATTTGTATAGAAAATGTGAAAAGAATAATTTTTAGTCCGACGGTTCTTTATTTTTTGAAAACATGAAAAGTGCGTGGTACCACAGAAAAACCTATAATAAATTAACTAAACAAAACCTACAAAATATTGCAAAATAAAAAAGAAAAACTTAAATGTTGAAATTTTAAATCGTTCCACTTGAATATTCGCCTATTTTTATGCTATTTTATTACAAATTAAATGCTTTCATAAAAATTATATAATAAAAAATAGTACAAATAATATTTTTTTTATGTATATTTCATTTGAATAATCGTATTTAAGAGCCCATCAAAATCCATATTCTAATGTGATAATATTGCCATTATACGTACGATTGCATACAACCGATTCAGTTTCTACAATATATGAAATCCTTCCATAGTTGGATATATATTCAACGGTTTAAATAGAATTGATAAGGTGGCTGTACATGAAAATGTAAAAATCCTTGCTTAATGAAGCTTGGATTCCATTTTGGAAAATCTACAATAAAATCGTAATCCGGCCATAGAATAAACACCAACAAACAGTCATTTGATACAAGCTATAGTTAGAGAATAGCACCAGGTTAGAGGGCAACCCACCTCACCTAACCTAACTTACCCGACTAAGCAGCCATATAACCCATCCTTTCGAGAGAGCAATCTTGTACATGTAATCAGAGAACAATGAGCCCAGCAGTAGTCAAGCCAAAAACGAGTCGTAGTTGGTGTTTGCTCAGCAAAATTTTCACATGCATCAGCGCTTAATCAAAGTCGCATTAACCAAGTCGCTCTATTTGAATTGGCGAACAGACACCCCCGGAAATAATATGCATTAATCTCGATGTTCCTAATCTTTCTTCACTTCCAGAAATTATATTTGCCACTTTTTCGCTACATTATGCTACCACTAGCGTTTCCTCGTTACATTTACCCAATTTTGTATGATAATCCGCGCATATCTATCCTTATTTCGGAATAGTTGGAAACACTTTAGATTGAAAGATTAGAACTGGCATAAATTCGGATTTTTTTCACATTTTTCTTATACACAATCGTACATACAAACACATACACATATATGTATATATTTGCATGAGAATAGTTTATAAATTGAAATATTTCTTAGAATCTTTAAGCGACTTTACGATAATAAGAATATACCATCGAGTAGAAGAAATCACAACTCTTAGATCATATTAGACTATGAAAACCGCAAGCATGACGAACTCATATAAGGATTAGTATTCCTTAAATTCGAATATTGTTGACCCTTTAAGAAAAAGTCAAATCGGATTTAGATAATTCGATTAGATTGTGTCTTTGGCTTGTATGAAATTATTAAATTTGATAATGTAAAATTATTTATTCTCTTTTCGTTTAATACTTAATACGCTTGAAGAGATACTACAAGGATTATATGAGAGCAACCGGAAATTTGATTTTCCTTATGATAAAATTAGCTTTTTCGTCTTGTTGATCTGTTTTTTTTTTTAAATTAAATTTTTTTTTGTAAGAATCTCATTATGATAATTTTTTGCTCTTTAGTTTTGAGTTACGACTATTTTCAGAAAAAAATTATGAGTACATTTTTAAACAAGTAAATTTTTTTTTTTTTTTAAGAAGAAAGAATTTCTGCACATTATATTTTTCAAAAGTTCAAATATTCAGAAATATAGCGTGTGCCAAACTTTTTAATTTTTTTTTAATTTTAAATAAAAGTATAATTTTATTAAATTTTTTTGAATCTGTTATGTGAAAAATAACATCCATTAAATGATTTCCATTTTCTTGTTGGCAGTGAATGGCTCTTTCTTAGATATTTTGAATTACAGTGCGCAACGTTTCTGGTTCCAAATTTGCAATTTCTGCTAGAATATTTTGCTTTCGTGCCCAAATCTTTTGTGGTTTGTTCACGTAAACCCATTCCTTGAAGACACCCCACAAAGGAACGAAGTGGCCAAGCGATATTTACATTTTTTGAAATTATTTGGTAATCGAAAAGTTCTCGAAGAATCGTCATTGTCGGTCTCGCGGTATGAGCTGTAACTCCATCTTGCTGGAACCATATGCGGAACTGCTGAACATACAAAGTTTTCTAACATGGTCCGGTATACATCTTTGTAAAAATTTTGGACCGATATCTCTATCGGCCATAATTCCACACCAAACAGTGCATCTAAGATGGTCTCGGATTCTCCCAAATTCGGCAGTTGTTTATTGACATATCCATTTAAATGAAAATGTGCTTCATCGTTCATAATGAGATTTTTAAAAAAGTAGGCATTATCTGCCGTAAGCTGAATGACTGTCATATTGTAGGCGTTGTGCTGTATCCCTCGGTAGTAATTCCTAAATTTTTAAATTTAAAAAATGCGTCGTAGAGATGTTCTGGAGATGCCAAATTAAGTAGCATGTCGACGAGTAGACACACATAGATCATCGTTGACACTTTTGCGTACAGCCTCCACAGCTTGTTCATTGCGAACATTAACATTCGTTTACGGTTCATCAAATACTACACAACGCTCCTCAAAAGAGATTATTAAGTTTCTTATCATATTTGCACTGGAAGCTGAGGCACAAAAAAAAACGTAAAGATAAACTTTTCTTCGTTGAAAATACTGATCAACATTTTAACTGATCAAAATTTATGATTTTTTCAAATCAAGAAATTGTGAGCATTCCTAACTAATCAGAATTTTTTCTTGGCGTAGTCAGACCCAATTGGTCGGATTTAAAAGTTTTGACTTGTTCATTTTTTTGAATAGCAGATAATTTATATTTTTTTTAAAATATTGTTGATGCTTGCATCTACAGCTTCCTAGAATTTGTAAAAAGAACTTTTTTCAATCAAAATACATCGTCAACGACGTAACAATCTAGGCCTGCTTCATCAAAAAACTCTAGACGTCCCAGCTTCGCGCCACGGTCTTCCAGTTCGACACTCCCAACATTTTTTTATGTCCTGGCTAACACTATCGCTTCACAGAAGACAGGGCCTACCTCGTTGTCTGGGACTATGAATGGAACCACTGGAAACTTTGTCAGTAGGATCTTGCTCATCCACACGGATTAAGTGTCCAACCCACCACAGCCTCTTGAGCCTAATTTTATTCACAACCAGGCGGTTGTGGTAACACTCCATGTGCTCATACCCAAATAGGTCCCGGAATCATGCATCCTTATGTAGGGGGCCAAAAATTCTTTGAATGATCCTCCTTTCATAAGCGGACAAGTGTTTGCAATAGCTTTTGCTGAGACCCCAAGTTACCGAAGAATACATAGGAACTGGCAAGAGTAGTGACTTGTACAGTAGTAAGTTCGATAAATTTTCTAGCAAAATAATTTAGACCAACAGAAAATAGGCTTTGTTGGCTGCCAACAGCCATGCGGGTATTTCTTCCTCCGTCTTGTTACCAAATATTAAAATTATTTAACGATCGATTTGACCAAATTATAAGAACATGACATTTTACTTTATAATTTAAAAAAATCTCGAAACTACCGTATTCTTAAACGTTTTGCTAAAGGATTATAATTGTAGGATAGAATTTTTTATAACGAGGTATGCACAAAACTTCATGAACAAAATAGAATTACGAAATGTTTCGATGGGAATTAAAATGTTTAGTGGAACCCCAAAGTTCGAGTCCATATGTCCTTTTTGATAATAATAATTTATTGTTTATTTTCAGTTTTGACCATTTGTCTAGTGGTCCTTTTAGTTCTTTCTATCGTCTGTTAAGTTCATTTCTTTCTCTTTCCCTTTGAGTTTTCCAGGTTAATCGCTTATCGATTATAAGTTCTTGATAACGCACATTCATTCTTTGTGGAATATTACTTCCACTAAGTTTTATATCAGAGGTCTGTTCTTGGCAAAGTGTAAAAGTAACAGGAGCACATTTTTGCTCATTCACGCCTGTTCTCTACCTTCTGAACCAGGCCCCTAAGGAGTTGATGTGGTTTTATATAATAAAATGAACAATATCATGAATTTTTTTAATCATTTTTTCGGTGGCGACCCAAATTCGATGTTCTGGGCGCTCATTGTCATTTGTGCTCCTAGCACCACAATGGAATTCAGTAAACCATTTCTGAATCATTCCGTACGATGGCTAGAACTCCCCATTATACTCTCAAATAATGGTTTTAGTTTCAGATGTTCTTTCTTTCCTCAAAAAATAGTATTTTATTAATACACGTAATTCACCTTTTCCCATATTAATAAAAAACACAAATCTAGTCTAATTTAAATCATTATAAAAACTAAACTAATGAATGGATGTTTATAAAGTTTTGTATGGCATCCTTTTAAGAATAGCAGATGGTAAAAAAAATATTGATATTAGCTACATCTCCTGCATTTATCACTGACTTATCATATTACACTCGTAATATCACAATATATCCACTTTAAGCTTGCGTAACTTGTACTACTGAAATTAGTTTATACTCATTTTTATTTATTTTATCTCAATTGAATAGAGTTTTTATCCATATTCAGAATCCACATCCACCTAAGCCATTTATCATCTATTTATCAGTTCCGGTTTAAATTGAAAGATTCCGAAAAAAAAATTGTTATAAAATCGTTTAGCAATTATCATTTGTTATCAGTTCGTTTTCTTTAAAAAATTACACACAAAGCTTAAAGTTCGTAAATAATTTTTTTAATGATTGAATTAGCCATAAAAAATATGTGCTTATATCTTTCTGTATATTTTCCATTTCTTAGCACAACAAATTTACAAGTATATCCTTATAATGTAAACATTGCAAGGAAATTTATTATAGAGATAATATTAAACGTTTTTTTCTTTCTTCTAAAGAAAATATTTTCAACCATCATCAGATATGAGTGTAATATTATACAATAAAGGAATTCAGTATTGATACCGTATAGAGAAAGTCCCCAATATCACGTCCACGATACAAAATTATAAAATTTTACCATAACAAAAGATCATATTATACAATAACTAATTTTAATCGAGGTGTAAGATTTAAAAGATATTTTTATATTATTAAATGGTGGTGTCGATTTTTACTGCTACAATAAATCAAATTGTTAACGTACTGAAGTCTTTATAACCTGTTGGAAAATTTCCTTGGTTTTTTCATTTTTCATTTAACAATACAGAGAGCACGGAAGATATTAATATTATACGATTTTTTATGGTTTGAAAAAAATACTTAGTATTTTTGGGTGTTGAAAATGCCGAGAAGGTATTAAAATTTGTATAGAAATTAAAAATTTCCTTTAATTAAACATATAGTTCTACAGGAGTATGGCCAATGATGACCATAATCAGAAAGCACATTATTCTGTAAGGCATGCTTGTCGCTACCTTTATGGGAAGATTGCGGGGGATTCGAAGTTTAAGCAGAGATGAGCTCCCACAACCACCATAGCCAGAAAAAATTATGCCGGAACATACCACCTTGATCAAAAAGTTACCGGAATTTATTCAGAAAATTAAAAAGTTTATTCATCTTAATCTATATTATCCCCTACAAAGTAATCCCCATCGACTTTAACACACGTATGCCAGCGCTTGATCCAATCCTCGAAACATTTTTTATATTCGGTTTTCGGTATGTCCATCAGTACTTCCTGCGATTTTTCCATTACTTCCTCTCGGCTGTTGAAACGCGTTCCCCGTAATAGTTTTTTAACTCGATTGAACAGAAAGAAGTCACAGGAAGCCAAATCAGGTGAATTCGGTGGTTGTTGGATGGTATTTGTTGCATTTTTCGTCAAAAAATTACGAATAATGATGGCACTGTGCGACGGTGCGTTATCATGGTGCAAAATCCACGAGTTTTCTGCCCACAATTCTGGTTTCTTTCGGCGAATTGCTTCACGCAAACGTCTCATAACGCCCAAATAATACTCTTTGTTTACTGTCCGGCCTTCTGGCAAAAACTGTGAGCATTGCCTTCTTTTTTGACTGAAAACGACGTGGTTTTTTTTGGTCTCGGCTCATTTGGTGAACGCCATTCACTTGCCTGATGTCTGGATTGCGTGTCGTACTCATAAACCCACGTCTCGTCTCCAGTAATGATCCTTTTGATGAATGTGGGATCGGATTCAGCCTCGCAAATCATATCTTTTGCGACGTCAACACGGTCTCTTTTTTGCATGAAATTGAGGTCTTTTGGCACCAACTTTGCTGCTACACGACGGAAACCCAAATCATTAACCAAAATATATTGGACGGATCCATAGGCAATGTTCAAGTCCTCCGCTATCTCTCTGATGGTTAATTTGCGGTTATTGACCAACATTTCTTTTACTTTATCAATGTTTTCGTCGGTTTTCGATGTCGATGGTCTGCCACAGCGTTCATCATCTTCGATTGACTCACGACCACTTTTAAACCGCTCGTGCCACTGGTAAGCGACCGTTTTCTTTAGAGAATCTTTGCCGAAACACTTTTCCAACATTTCCAACGTTCGCACACCATTAAATCCCCTTTTTTACGCAAAATTTAATACAAGTTCGTTGTTGTAAATTTAAATCCATTTCTAAAATTGTAAAAAATCGCCAACACACACAGAGATAGATGTACTCTTGGCTACGTAACTTTTACAAATGTCAAGCTATGACGCTAAGATTTGGAGGGAATATCAACAACAGCGCCACACTCCCATCGTTCCGGTTGTACGTGTATATGGGATAATGGGGACATTCGAAGGTGTTTAGTTCGCCATGGGAGGGGAAGAAGAAGAAAAAAGGTCAAAAATAATAAAAATTACAAAACTGTATCCAGGCAAAAGGAAAGAATATCAATTGAGAAGAATAAAAGACAAAAAAAATTGGAAAATTATTTAAAATTATCGAAAAAAAATAAGTAAAAAAATTTAAATAGCGCAACAAAAAAAAAACAAGGAAAGGTAAAAAAGAGTGAAGTCGACCGTTTTTAAAATGAATTTTAAAAAAAATTGGAAGTGAGGTAAGAAGGAAGAAGATTTAATAAAGTATCCTACCTAAATCATATATGATGGAAATGAATTCAAGAATTGCAATTCATTTGTACAAAAAATGCTTAATCAAAATCAAAGTGATAGCGTTTAAATGAAGAAAAATAATATACAAAACTGATTGTGATCATAGATAATATTTTTACATAAATTATTAGTTGTAATAATAAGAAATTTTATGTTTCCCTTATTTTTTTTTTATTTGGAACAATTAATAACAATTTTTTTTTCCTCTTAATTTTTGTTATTATTATTTTCTTCTCTTTCACTATTTGACCATACAAAAAAAAAACTATTTATCTAGCATCTATTAATTTTAAATTTTAACTGGTCACCACCTCCTACGTCCCGAGAGATGATCATAAATTTTTCCGGCGACAAAGCCGTTTTTTTCCGCTCATTTTTCCAAAAATGATTTTCATAAAATATATTTTTTCTTTCTTTATTATTAATAGTAATTTTTCTCTGTCACTAAACTTTTCTCTTCCTAAGGGGTAGATAAAAAGCAATTGGAAAAATTTTGGTTTTTTTCCCCATATTTCTCGTCTTTTTTTTTATTGAGTTTTCTTCTTGATAATTAAGTAAAATTCTAATGAATGAAGAAAAAAAACTAATAATAATAGTAGTAATAGCAGAACTACATATAAAATGTAAAATGTGTATACATATATTAATTAATATTCAAGAAAATCAACCCATTCCCCTGTTCTCCTAACACTAGACACTTCTCCTTCCTTAAAATCCTATCCTGCCAAACTTGTAAATAGGAAAGTTGATTGGGACATTTTCAGACAGAACTTAGACCAACAGATTCATTTACAACAAAGCCTTAAGAACGTACAAGAAATAGACGATGCCGTAAACGACTTGACTGTTTGCATACAGAACTCAATCACTAACGCCCACATAACTCATAACTAACCAACCATACGAGAACATGACTATAATCTTCCGCAAAAAATTCGCAGCTTGATAAACGAGAAGAAAAAACTGAGCCAACTACAACGAGAACTGAAACAAGAAATAATTAATTATAACAACGAACGATTTACTGAATACGCAGAATCACTGACAACTAATAAGTCACTCTGGACAGCTACCCGACGAATTCTCAAATACAAAACAGCTACACACCCGCTCCGGAATACCGACGGAACCTGGGCAAAAACAGATAAACAGAAAGCCGACATCTTCGGCAAACACTTAGAAAATATCTTTAAACCTCACGAAGATGTCCAAGACATTCTGCATGACGAACAAATATTCCGACAAATATCAACTCAGTTGCCCATAAGTCCACCTCCTAAGTTTTTCACTCCTTCCGAAGTTAAATTCACAATAGAACACCTTTCCAATAAAAAAGCCCCAGGATATGACCTAATAACTTCAGAAATCCTGAAACAAATTTCCAAAAAATCCCTCGTCCTTATAACCTATATGTATAATAGTATCCTCCGCACATCATTTTTTACTTCCCTGTGGAAGTTTTCCATAATTAAGATGATCCCAAAGCCCAATAAGCCCAAAAATCTTCCTACCTCATATAGACCTATAAGCCTCCTTCCCATGTTATCAAAAATCCTAGAAAAATTAATCCTAAAACGCCTTTATCCCATTTTTGAAACCGAGGGTGTCATTCCTCAGCATCAGTTTGGATTTCGACCTGAGCATTCCACTATCCAGCAGTGTCATCGCGTAGTCGACTACATAGCGTGTTCGCTAGAGCGAAAGGAATACTGCCCAGGCGTGTTTCTTGACATTTCGCATGCTTTCGACCGTGTATGGCACCCTGGATTGCTTTGGAAGTTGCAGCGAGTCCTACCCTCGAGTTATTTCCACATCCTTAAATCTTATCTCTCAGACCGATATTTTCAGGTAGCTGAAAATATGGAGTACTCTGACATTTATCCAATTAGTATCCTACAGAACCATATCCACTCCTTAGAAACTTGGTTCAAAAGGGGAAGAGTGAAGGTAAATGAGCAAAAATCTGCTCATGTAACTTTCACACTCTGCCGAGAACAAATTCCCGACATAACCCTAAACGGCAGTAATATTCCACACAAAAAATACCGTATGTTACCTTGAACTTATATTCGAAAAACGGTTAACCTGGAACCTTCATACGAAAACTAAAAGACGTGAACTTAACGGACGATACAAACAATTATTTCGTCTCCTAGACAGTAAATCAAAACTTACAACAATAAGTAAATTATTACTATACAATACGGTTCTGAAACCAATATGGACATATGGTCTAGAACTTTGGGGTTCGACTAAGCATTCCAACTTCCTTCCAATCCAATCCCTACAATCCCGAATCCTTCGTAAAATTGTCAATGCCCCCTTTTATGTCCGAAACCCTGTTATCCACCGTAGCCTAAATGTTCCATTTGTTCGTGAACTGTGCATCTACCGATATAAAAAATTCCATTCGCATCTATTCTTCCACCCTAATCCTTTAGGAAGGGAACTTTTCACTCCCACCCTTTCAGTATACACCCATCGACGTTTAAAACGGCGATGGCCGAGAGATTCTTTAAAATTATAAAATAAAATTACCCTGTTCTAGAGGTAACATCGATGGGTGTTTTCCTCCACATGTCTTCATGTCCTTGTATATTCCCGTAAAAAATCTGCTTGTTACTAGCATAAGTAGTTGTGGATATCAATTAAAATAAAAATAAAAAAAAAATAAAATCAACAGATTAATTATTTTCTATTTCACAATTTCTAAATTCAAAAAATATTTTCATTACTTTCTAAAATGACTCTCTATGCTAACTTTGCAATTTTACTAAAATATTATTAACTCTTTGGACTCATGTATGGTTGCAGTTAATAAATACTCTGAGTTACTTGTTTGTATGTACTTTTTTTATGAACGTATTTATTGTATAATTATCCTTAGGGACATATTATTATTGTATAGTTATCCTTAGGGACATATTAACGTACTCAGATAAAAAATTAATTTCGTGGATATCCGCATACAAGTTACAAGCTTTAAAAATATTTACTATAAAGTTTTTAGATACACCTCTGAAATATTTATCCTGACCAAAACTCAAGGGACATAAAAACTTTAGGATTTGTTGAAAAGCAACCATAAATATTTATTTCTTCAATATTTAAAGCCTTCCTACGGCTAGTTGACTCTTCCTTTGTTTATAAGTATATAAAACTGTATATAAATACCAAATAAATGGGCCGTGATTAAGCGATACTCGAATGCAACCATAGATATTTATTTCTTCAATATCTAAAAGCTTTTTGTCTATCCTAACATTAGATTATTCAGAAATAAAAACAAAGGCGAAAAAAAAACAAATTTCTTGTAATTTCCCTTTATTAAACTTACGACAAAAAATCCACTAACTTTGAAATTAAATTAATTATAATGAATTTATAATTGAAAAAAAAAACACAGGACCAACTGTGTAAGTGAGAATATTTTTTTTTAACTGTGGGCAATTTGATATATTTTGAATTTTTAATATTAAAAGTTTTAAGTTAAACAGAAATTTATTTTCTTGAATGAAAATTGTTCAATTCTTTTTCGTTATATAAGCGTGAAAGTGAAAGTTATGGAAGCAAAATGAAATTTGTGAGAAAATATTATCCTGAAAATATTCTTTTTCTTCGTAAAAAAAAGAGACAATACAGCTTTCGAACAATACGAAGAAAAATTGTTTTGTGTACATCGGAAGAAGCCTGACTAGATACAAAGACTTCAAATAATTGCCTTGTACAGCACTTAAACTTTTGGTCCTTATTTTTGTGCGTAGCTCCAGCTCGCCAGTAGTATCACTTAAACTGATGCTCGTGCTCGTATTAAAATGCACAAGAAAAAAATTGAAAACTTTTATAAATAATCTGAAGTTTTGAAACAAGATGGATGCTTATGCTTGTGGGGGAATTAATACAAATGGTTTAAAAATTTATGCATTTTTATAGGAATTATTTACGCATATTGTTGATGGAATGTATTAGAATAAATTTCGTTTCTGATAAATGAGCCATTTTACAAATGAGTTATTTAATAAATGACTAGTCATCTTACAGATGATTCTTATCACATATTGTAGTTTACAAAGTTAAAATTTTTAAAGCAATATTATTTTATTTGCACTTATTAAAAATATTAAAAAAAATTCATTTTAAACTTTTATTAAATTAAAATTGTTTTAACTGAATAATTTTATTCCCTGTAAACAAAAGTTAAAAACCGTCTAAAAAGAATTGAATTTGATTAATTTAACATTTTTTGTTCGTTTTCTTACCTTTTATTTAGTACAAAAAAAACAAACCTTTTTTATAAAAAGAAAAGAAAATAATTAGAATAAAATAAATAACTAATAAAAATTAGTTTGCATAACAAAAAGAACATTTTGATATTAATATCTATATTATAAAATATTCGTAAATTAGTTATTATGATCGTATTGTGCAGGATATGCTTTAATGAAGACACAACTGAAAACTCAACTATGAAATTTAAAAAAAAAATCTTTACAAAATTTGAGACAATTTTCAAAATCATGCATTCTTTTCGGAACATGGAAACCTCTTTTTTTTAAAATATTGTACTTAAATTTGTATGGAGACCGTTAATTCCCCTTCTTCATATAGACAGCCTCCTACCAATCCTTGGTAAGATTTTTGAAAAATTCCTATTAAAAGACTCTATCCAATCCTAGTTAATTAAAAAAATATTCCTAATCACCAATTAAGCTTCCGATCTGAACACTCCACTATCCAGCAAAGCCATCGCCTTGTTGATCACATTGCATCCTCTCTTGAGAGGAAAGAGTATTGCCCAGGAGGATTTTTAGATATCTCCCAAGCTTTTGATTGTGTGTGGCATCCTGGACTCCTCTGAAAACTCAAGAGCTGTCTTCCTTTAACATACTACCTTATCATAAATTCATATCTCTCCCAACGATATTTCCAAGTTACTATTAACTCAGAATCCTCGGAAATATATCCTATTCTAGCCGGAGTCCCACAAGGCAGTATCCTTGGTCCCATTTTATATAAAATTTATACCCATGATATCCTTATACTATCATTGCCACTTATACAGACGATACGGACATACAAATCCTGACATAGCTTCCACCAATTTACAATCCCATATACACAACCATCAATACTGGTTTATGGTAAGAGATGGAGAGTGAGGGTAAATGAACAGAAGAGTGCTCACATCACTTTCACACTTTGTCAAGGAAAACCTACCTCTTTATATCTTAATAGCAACATGATTCCACAATATGATAAAGTACGTTATTTGGGACTTTACCTGGACAAGAGATTAAACATGGAACCCACATACTAGACTAAAAAGAGTTGCTAACAGACGTTATCTACAACTTCTTAGACTACTGGACAAACATTCGAAATTAACAATCAAAACTAATCTTCTAATCCACAATACAATTATAAAACCTATTTGGACTCCAACGAAGCGTTCCAATTCCTATCGCGTCCACGCCTTACGATCCAAGATCCTCCGTAAAATTGTTGATGCCCACTTTTATGTTCGTAACAACGTAATACATCGTGATTTAAATGTTCCCCTTCTTCAAGACCTGTGCATTTCTCACTATCAAAAATTTCACTCCCGTTTACCCCTATCATCATAATCCACTTGCGAGAGAATTGTGTACTGCCCTTCTCGGAAACACTCATCGGAGACTTAAGAGACAATGGCCTAGAGATTTTCTAGAGGAACTTCCGTTAGTTGGACAAGCGCCGATGGATATTTACTCCCACTTCATGATGCACAAGATTGGAAATTAAAATGTTATTTAAATCTGCTTGTTACAATAAAATTGAAGTTGCAGATAAAATAAAAAAAATAAAAAAAATTGTATTGGTTTTAAAATCAGGTTTTTGTCTTCGCTTAGCTATCATACTGCTTATTTTATGTCCACTTCGGGTTGTTGTCTTCGACCAATAAGAGTGTTTGTCTATGATTGATTTGTCCTTCCGACAGCTGGTATTGATATTTCCGTATTTCAGATGACGGATAGCTTTTCAGGTTTTTTTCCGCACTTTTTTTAACGAAAGGATAACGGGATAAGGAAATTAAAGTAGAATGGAAAGTAAAATGGTTTATGAGAATTAGCACTCGACCATCCACATCCAAGTGGTCGTAAGTTTATACCTTAGTGGGATTCAAACTTACGAGCACTTGAATTGTAGTCCAGAACGCTAACAACTGTGCTCCCGGAGCTAATCAAATTTAATTGGCTGAAGGCAGCTTTTAGGATATGGGTAAAAAAAAAAAGGAAATTTTACAATTCCATAAATTGTAATAATTTTGGATTAAACTTATGTTGGAATTCAAAATGTTACCAATACGATAGAAATGATAGTTTATGCAGAATTCACACAAATTAGTGAGTCCACACATACTTTCATAAATTCTCTTACGATCAAAAAGTATCGCGAATTTTGAATTTCCGCGGGTTACATATATTCGATTTTCAATTTTTTATGGCGTTATGGTAGTACTTATGTCTCTCACGTATGCCGACAAGTTCTGCCCTTAGATTAAAGAAGAACTGGATAGGCCTCAACACAAAAATTCTGACCGAATTTTGTGGCAACACATTCATAGAACGCACACACATGCAATACAACAAAAACGGCGTAAATCATTGGGGGCCAATTTAAAAGTTCAGTATGCGATTGAAGCGGTTCGTTTAAAACCATTTTTCATATGTGATATCATTTATGCGTAAAGAAGCAGATTTTTTAATATTGCGTGTTTTGTTGTTTGATGGAATTAGTTTTGTATATATGCAATAAAACACAGTTTTATTTTTTTTAAATATTTATTTATTTATTATGTATTTTTATTTTATTTATTTCACTGTATATTATTTATTAAAACAGAATTTTTAAAGTGGGTAACAGTATATAAAAATATGAATTGTAAGTTATTTGATTATATGAAAGCAATTATGTGCACATTAAGATGTTAATCGTATACAATATTAAAGAAAATGTTTTAAAACTAAATTACAAAATGAAAAATTTAATGTACTTAAAAACTTAATAACTAATATTTTTACGAAATTAAAAAAATATTATTTAGTAAATGCATTATAATATGGTATAATAGAGCAAGCAAAACAAATTTATTTAAATAATAAGCTTACAGAAGAATAAACTTTAATTATTATAACACAATGAAAACAGCAATGGAAAATAGACAGAAAAATTCGGTCCCTTAAACTTTCTTACACACACATTATATACACCGGCACTGTACTTTATTATGGTAAACATTGAACTGTCAACATCGGATTCACAAATGACAAAGCTATCCCTTAAGTCTCCCCTTTTATGGAGAATTAAAGTTTTAAAACTCTCCGCAAGTCTACAAAATTGAGGCGCTTCATATTTGAATGATATTTACGAAATGAATAATAAACCTTAAATAGAATTCCAATTTCATATCAAAAGTTTGTACAAAAAATAAAAATTGCCAATTGTTGTATTTAAATTGTATTTTTGTTCCTAATAAGTGAATTAAAATAAATATAAATTATGCTTTTGCAATTAAATAAATTTCCATTACGACACATAGATGGCAGTGGGTGTCATGTCTACATAAAAAATTTTTGACAGTCATATCCCCCACGTAAAAATTCTTACACAAAATTGCGTATACATATACGGTAGGGGCCTATCCAGGTATTCTTTAATCTAAGGTTCTGCCATTTTGAATGTTCAGTTAATTTTTGACAGCTGCTTTGCTTGCACGTGTTTAGGCTCGTCTTCGATTTTTGCCCATTTTCGACCAAAAACAGCATCGCATTAACATTGGTAAAGAGCTGTTGGACTCTGTCCGCGACGACCCAAATTTGCTCCAGAGGATCATAACTGCTGACAAATGATGGGTTTATAGGTATGACATGGAAACCAAAACTCAATCATCACAATGGAAGCTACCGCACGAGCCAAGACAGCAAAAAGCGCCAAGTTCAGTCGAATGTGAAGGTTTTCCTTACAGTTTTCTTCGATTGCAGGGGCGTGGTGCATCATCAGTTCTTGCCACAGGGTAGAATGGTCAATAAGGAATATTATCTGCAAGTTATGCGCAAGTCGCGTGAAGCAAGCCGTCAGAAACGCCCGGTTATGCGCAAGTCGCATGAAGCAAGCTGTCAGAAACGCCAATAACAACACACTAATAATGCCGCAGCCACCGTATTTCCCAGATCTAGCGTCCTGTGACTTTTCTTGTTCCCGAAACTGAAGAGCCCCATAAAAGGACGACACTATGCTACGATTCAGGAGATAAAGACGGCATCGAAGGAGGAGCTGAACAAGATCACAAAAAATGATTTTTTGAAGTGCTTTGAGGATTGGAAAAAACGTTGGCATAAGTGTATAATATCTGGTGGGCATTCCTTTGAAGGGGACAAAATAGATAATCATGATAAATAAATAACTTTTGAAAAAAAAACACAAAATTCGCGATACTTTTTAAACACACCTCGTATAAATAGCAAATAAATGTTCCCTGATTAAGCGATACTCGAAATTTCTGCGGTCCTGAATTTGAATCTAGCTGGAGTATCCTTTAGCTATCAACAAATGGCTTGAGTTGTCGCGGTGTCAAAAATACACATTTCAATATAACTGTTACTAGAAATGGTATTTGAAAAAAAGTTAAATAGTCATGAAGAGCCATGAATCAATATTAATCGTTGCACAAGACCCATATTTGTGATTCTCCCCGTTTATACGAAGTGTGGCAGAGAAGTCCCTCATAGACTTGAATTATAAGTTTTAACCCCGTCTAATAACTACGCAACCCTATAGAGCGTTACGAAATATAGAACAGAAAATTTTTAAGCAATGATGGACCATAAAATTTTGTACGAGTTTGTCTTACGAAAAGTTCCAACGAGCCTATAGGGAACATTCCTTATGAAGAGCATAAGATGTTCGGTGTCATAAAGCATTTATAGAGGTCCTAAAAGCAGTGGAAGACGAGTCTCGCTCAGAGAAGGGTTCAACATTGAAAACTGTTGAAAATGTGAAACGAAACCATCTCCATTAATGAGTTTTTGTTGGAAAAGCTAATTCCTGTGGTCCCCTAGCGCCCCAATTCAACTGATTATGTGATATTTTTTTGTGTTTCAAGATCAAAAAACTTTTGAAAGGACGTAGGACCAAAAGAATGGAACTGAAGTCTTTCGGCACTGCTACGAAGAATGGAACGATATAACATTGGTGTATAAAAATTAAGTAAAATTGTTGCAAAATCATTACTTCTCCTATGTGGGTCTCTAAAGCCTGTGGCAAAGTACTTTTTCTTTAAATTTTTTTTATGAGATTTTTTAACAATGACCGAGTTATATTTTAACTATTTTTTAGGAAATATTATATTGCAAATTTTTTTCCTAGAATGAATTTTACAATTTTAAAAAAATTTTATTTGTTGACAGAAATTTATAATTTTGAACTCTCTGAACAAACAAAAAACCCTAGCAAAATAAAAAACGACCAAAAATAACAAAACTTTGAAAAATATACATTGTAATCTAAAATAACTATCGAAACATTTAGAACTCAGGAAATTAAAAAATGAACCTTGAAGCTTTTGGATTGTAAAAGGATATTGAACAGTTTTGAACGACTTTTTATTTTTTCAATAAAATTAACCGAAGCAGCCGATCCTAGTCTTCGTCCTCCTTTCGAAAAACTATTTTTATTATACGACTATAATAAAATCTACACACATATATTGAATGTATAACAATAACAAACATACGAAAAATTTATTGTTTTAAAGAAAATAGCTCATAGACCATAAAATGGAATAAATTCAAATGTAATAGAAAATTACAAAATATTTTAGTCAAAAATTGTCCTAAAATTTGTTTGTGCAAATTTAAATGTCATTTTAATGTGAGTTTTTAAGTTGTTATTTAACAACACTACAAAACTAACTAAATTGGATAAAGTTTTTAAGTAATCACTATTGTTTTATGAAGTGTACAAATAATAAAGATATAAACAACCAAAAAAAGAGGCGACTGGAAAATTGGCTGGCATTATTCAAAGTTTAAATATTTCCATATTACTATATGGCAACTGTGGGGTGGCTGGATATATGCCAACATTTTCAAGTTTTCGATATATACTTCAAACAAGAACTAAAAACATTTTTTATTACTATTTCGAACCCACAATATTACTGCCTATCATGGAAAGATAAGTCAAATTTATGAATGAGATTTATGATGTATTAAAATGTTTAATCAATTTCTGATATTTGAATCCTGATATTCGGTCATAAGTAATTTTCGTGCACTATTTTAAGGATAAATTAGCACATATTGGTTTCTGATAAAATGTTCATTTTTTATTTTCATCTTTTCTATTAATTTAATGAAAGAAAATTTCTAATCGCACAAGATACTAAGTATCGATAATCCAGATTGGACCATGTTTTTTTCGGGAACTACAATATTACATGTTTTCTCTATTTTTCAAGTACGAGTTTCACTATGAATACAAAAATTCAACTTTCCAATAATTTTTTAAACACTCTACAATTAACTTTTGGGGAACAAATAATTGGGGAAAAACGTAGAAAAATAGCTCGTGACTAACGGACAAAAGGTATAAACTCATATAAAGAAAGCCAAGACAATTGTTAATAGTCAAATAAGATCTGGAATTATTAAATAAAGTAAAAAAAATGAGCTAATAATCTTGATTTATTTTATCGCCTTGAAAATATGAGGGCAGTGCCAGAAGTACCCAACCTAGCAAAGAAAACAAAAAATTTGGGAAAAATTATTTTTATTTCTCAATATATTCTCCTTTTGGCTCGATACATTTTTCCCAGCGATGTTCAATAGTTTCGATACCCTGTTTATATGTTATATAGTAAGAACCGTCGGGCTCCTCAAAATAAACATTAAAATAACACACTTTCTTAAACGCTGCAATAAGTTGATTGTATTTCCTTTTTGAAGATAATCAATGAAAATTATTCTGCACGCATCCCAAACAACTGACACCATGACCTTGCCAGCAGATGGAACTGTCTTGGTCTTTTTTGGAGCCGATTCTGCCCTAAATCTTAGGTGTGAGGTAATGGACGCGTTTCATCCATGGTTATAAATCGACGTAAAAACTCAGCTTTATTTCTGCGAAACATCGCCAAACACTTGATTGAAACATCCTCACGCCGCTATTTATGTTCCATTGTGAACAAACGCGGCAGCCATCTTTCTCATGCCCATAACTCCTTTAAACTCTGCCACTCAATATTTTATTGTTGTAAACAAAGGAGCAGGCTCTCCTAGAAGAGAGTCTCTCTCGGCATTAATATTGGTTGGACTGAGAACCTTTCAAATGAAAGTATTCCATCACATAACGATGAGCAATTTTTTCCATGTTTACAAATTCACTGTGAGCGTTCACTATTTATGGTTGCCAAACAATTACTAAGCAACGCAGCGTCATCAAACTTTAAACTGAAACTTTATAAGGTTGGTACTTTCGACAATAATAATTTTTTTTCAAACAAAAACCGCCATTTATACGTCAGGTCGAATACTTCTGGTCCTACCCTGTAGACTCCATTTGAAATAATACATTCATGCCGACCATTAATCAACTCTTCGAAACACTTTTGATAAGCACTTGTTGGTATCACGTTCGTCTCCTTCTCGTTTATGGCTTCAATTCACTCAGTATGTCTTAAATGGGCAATAATTTTAAAATTGTAAAAAAAAATCAGTTGGTCAGTTGAGCAGATAATGTTTCTTTACTCGCCCTAATGGTTTTTAATTTTCTTAAAATGACGAGATTCTTAAACGATTTTACAATAGTTATAGTCAATAGTCGTTAGACGAAATTGTTTTCGGAGTAAAAGCTAGATTGACGATTTCTCATCACTATTGTCTTCACATAGTCTTCTCTCGGCTATATTTTAATGCTAACTACCAGGTGTATAGCCTTCAATTCGCTGTTTTTTTATTCAAAAAAACACATGTTTTTTTTCATAGAAAGCAAAACCAAATTTATTCAAAGTACTTGCTCTCGCTAGCTACACATTTTTCCCATCTCTCGGGCAATTTGTGGACACCACGCCAAAAAAATTCCTTCTCTTTCGAGGCAAACCCCTCATCAAGCCATTTTCGGATGTCTTCGTAAGAATCGAAGTACTGCTCAGCGACAGCGGCCCATCGACCAAAACAGGTGGTAGTCGGAAGGGACCAGGTCTAGTGAATAAGCGGGGTGTGGTAGCACGTCTTAGTTGAGTGTTTCCAAGTAGTTTCGGACCATTTTTGACGTGTGCGATGGTGCGTTGTCGTGGAGGAAAATCAGCTTGTCATGTCTTTGTTGATAATGCGTCCTTTTTTCACGCAGAGCACGGTGCAATTGGATCAGATGTTGGTGGTAGCGGTGAGCATTGACGCTTTCACCAGGTTTCAATATATCATAGTAGACGATACCCTGCTGATTCCACCAAACGCAGAGCATCGTCTTCCGTCCGAAGCGATTTGGTCTTGAGGAAGATGTTGATGGTTGGCCGGGATCAACCCGGTCGATCAGAAATCGTTTCTTACGTTTAGGATTCTCGAAATATATCCATTTTTCATCACCTGTCATAATCCGATGCAGGAACGACTTTCTTTTTTGTCTGGCGAGAAAGATTTCGCATGTGTTTTGGCGTCGCTCCATCTGCCTATCGTTCAATTCATGCGACACACATTTTTCGATCTTTTCAATCTTCCCCATGGCACACAGACGCATGGAAATGGTTGGTTTAGTAACACCCAATTGCTCCGCGAGCATTTTTTGCGATTTTGTATAGTGTTCGCCCAAAAGAGCCTGAAATGGATGGTCCTTAACCTTCCTAGGCCGATTTTCACGCTTCTTGTCCCACAAGTCAAAATTGCCGTCTTTGAACCGACTAAACCAATATCGGCACGTTGTTTCCGAAAAAGCACTGGCACCATAGGCCTCCATAAGTATTCGATGCAATTCGGCAACCGAATTCTTCTAATGGAAGTAGAAAAGCAGAGCTTCCCACATATGCTCTTTTTCTGGCACAAAACTAGACATGATTACCAAAGGAAAAATGTATGTTGTTGTATGAAATTGCTGACAATGTGCACTAATTAATGTTGACAGATGTCAAACTCATAGAAAAAAGTATGGCGTACCCATGGTAGCTTAATACGCTCACTCATGCCATCTATGACCAAACAGCGGATTTAAGCTTATACTCCTAATATATATAAAAATTAAAAAAGCTTTTTGGTGGCAATACAAAAATTGCTGAGCACAGTTGACATCGTCTTACAACAAACTCTATCAAAACTCTACGTGACAAAATCATTTTTTTCATATTTTTTACACGTGCTTTTTAAATTAATGACTTCCGATAATTATTTAACAGTTTTTTTAAAACAAAAAACCTTGATTAATATTTCGGGAAACAATTTAAATGAAATTTTCGCCAATGTAAAAATTTACAATAAATATATTTATAATCAGAAAAACCTTCGATGTATGTTATTTAATGATTTCTAGAAATTGACCGCTTTCTTTTTTATCATGGTACTCGTATCGTTGAACAAGATCAGATATTTTAAATTTTTTCAAAGAAAAATGTTAAGACGAATAATTTTTGATAATATCCAGTCTGATCAAGGAATTTTTATTGAGTCCTTTAAATTGGGTAATCAATAATTATTATATTATTGTATAATTCTAAATAAATTGAAAAAAATGCTTTTTTTTCAATTGCCCAATAGTCAAAATTTGAAGGGTTTATTGAACGAATAAATATACTAAAAATCGTCAAAATTTTTATAACACAGCTTTGCCTTAACTTCAAATTTTGCTTTTCACAAAAAAAATCAGATTTCAGGTATTGTCTCATTTAAAGTAAGTACTCCTTTCGAGATATTAAAAAATTATGACCGCTTTACATACAACTTCCCCCCTCCCGAAACATTTACTTGGATATAAATACTGCCCAAGTTGCAAAATTAAATTTTTATACACCGATAGTTTTTATAAGATGTAAATTATTTACAATCTTAATAAAAAATAAAGAAAATAATAAAATATTAAGACAAGTACATGTGTGGTCACATTAATTGTCCTGTTTGCTTGTCCTTTATTGTTATTGCTACCCGGAATTTCTTTGCGCTATTTTAGTTTTGTTTTGCTGAGTTATCGACTTAAATCGATTTTGTGGCTTGTTTAATACTCATTGTAGTGCTAGTAGTAGTATATAGTAGTATTAGTGGTTATTCACATTTGATTCCCTCAAAACATTCAAACACGTTCGATTACATGTGTTCATATTGCTATCTCGGATATGGGGTTGCAATTGATTATGGGTTGAGAGAGGAAACCAAATGGAAATCGAAATCGAACTTGAAATCAAAATCAAGAGAAATATTCCAAACTAAAAGCACTTAGTCGGACGTATTGTTTTGTCGGAGCTATTTATATATTGTAAGTGTTGTTGTTAAGAAGCTTTTATTTTTGAAGCACGTAAAACGATAAATCTTTGCCGTAGAAGTAAACGTTATTTATTTTTGTTACCAGTGAGTTGATTGTTTTCTCCTTTTTTCTGGCTCGCGTTTTATGCCTTATTTTGATGTTTTGAGATTTTTCCTTACAAAACAAAAGATACATGTATAAAAGCAGTTGCATTAAGTCCTTTTGATACTTTTCATGTTGTTCTTTTTTTTTGTCATCTCAAGGACTCAATGGCAATAATACTTTGTAAATATTTTATATTGCAATGAATAGCATTTAGAAAAACAAACAAACTTTGTTTAGGGTAGATTTTTTAATATACAAAAGAAAAAATCCAACTTTTTTCACTAAAAGGTAGTTTTTAGTTTTTTTTTTTTTTCATAATAAAAAATTATGAATCAATTTGTATGAGTATGATATTAAAAGGGTAGATGATAGTATTTAAGATAAACCAAGGACCAAATGTGTAAGGAATGGATTTTTTTTTGGAAATTCCTGTGCCCCAATCCATTATTAAAAAATAAATAAGAAAAATATATTCAGATAAGCGCTTAACTTAAAATGGCGTTTTAATGAACAATAGCTAAATAAATAATGATTTAAGGAATTTTCTAAAGTTTACAGTGCAATAAACTAAATATGGTATATATATATTTTTTCTATTGGGTGTAAGGGAAAGTTCAGAATTCTCGCTAAGAATCGACAACGCATACAAATGCAAGTGTTCAAAAACGACAAAGTTCTGTCGTTTTTGAACACTTGCACTTGTATGCGTTGTCGATTCTTAGCGAGAATTCTGATCCGACTGAAATTGATTTAAACCGGTAGATTACTATATGATTGATGGTCTATACACATTTTTTCGTATTTTTGTCAGTTTTTTTAAACTTGTAAAACAGTTAACATCTGTGAAGAAAAAGTGCACTTAAGACATTGTACGAGGTCTGTTCAAAAAGTATCGCGAATTTTGAATTTCCGCGGGTTACATATATTCGATTTTCGATTTTTTGTCGCGTTATGTTGGTACTCATGTCTCTCACTTATGCCGACAAGTTCGCCCATTTTGAATGTTCAGTTAATTTTTAACAGCTGCTTTGCTTGCACGTGTTTTGGCTTGTCTTCAATTTTTGCCCATTCCAAAAAATGGATCAATGAATCTGTATCAAATTTTGTGTGAAAAACAAAATTAATTGCGCACCCGGATTCCGAATGTTGACTGCCGCATATGGTGAAGCTACCTTGAACCCAAGCAACGTTTATCGGTGGTAAAAAATGTTCTCAGTGGGCCGAGAAAAAAGTTCGGTAGAATGTGAAGATTTCGCTTACAGTTTTTATCGATTGCAGGGGCGTGGTGCATCATGAGTTCTTGCCACAGGGTAGAATGGTCAATAAGGAATATTACCTGTAAGTTATGTGCAAGTTGCGCGAAGCAATTCGCCAGAAACGCCCGGATTTGTGGAAGAACAAAAATTGGCTTTTGCCATTTTTGGCCAAAAATAACACACAAATAATGCCGCAACCACCGTATTCGCCAGATCTAGCCCCGTGTGATTTTTTCTTGTTCCCGAAACTGAAGAGCTGCATGAAAGGACGACGCTACACTACGATTGAGGAGATAAAGACTGAATCGAAGGAGGTGCCGAACGAGATCACAAAAAATGATTTTTTTAAGTGCTTCGAAGATTGGAAAAAACGTTGGAACAAATGTAAAATATCTGGTGGGGATTACTTTGAAGGGGACAAAATAGATATTCATGAATAAATAAATAATTTGTGAAAAAAACACAAAATTGGCGATACTTTTTGAACAGACCTCGTATGTTGTATGAGTTCCAAAAAGGTAACAACGCGATGGAGGCAAAAAAAACTTGTGTGGCATGTTTGCAGAAGACGCAGTAGCAGCTCGAACATGCCAGAGATGGTTCGCGAAATTTCGTTCGGGTGATTTTTCTTTGAAAGATGAACCCAGACCAGGAAGGCCATCAGATGTCAATGACGAAGTGCTACACAGTATGATCAGGACAAATCCCATGTTAAATTCCACAGAAGTGGACTTCAAGCTTGGAATTCATCAGACTACTTCTTTATAGCACATTAAAAGGCTTGGTTTTGTGTCCAAACTCTCTGTTTGGGTGCCACATGAATAAGGCGAAAAAAATTTAATGAATCGAATTTTAATATGCTCGTCACAAAAGGGAACCGTTTTTGGACCGCTTGGTGACTGGTGATGAAAAGTGGATAGTTTATAAACATGTGGTAAGAAAAATGGCATTTATTTACAAAGGTATTGTCCACTATGAGTTGCTGAAAGAAAATTATACGGTCGATGCTGATCGTTACTGTTCGCAACTTGATGTTTTGAATAAATAAATTCAACGTAAACGTCCATATTTGGCCAATAGAAAGGGTGGAATTCTTCGTATAAAAAAATAACAGAGTTGGGTTGGGAAACTCTACCTCAGCCAGCATATTATCCAGATATTATACTATCTGACTAGACTATCATCTGTTTAGGTCGCTGCAAAACTTTCTGGATGGAAATGAATATATAAATTATGAGGTTGTCTAAATGGCAGTGGGGAAGAATACTTTGCGTCCAAAAACGAGGACTTCTTTTTCAGGGGGTTGGATAAGCTGCCAGAACGCTGGCAGACAGTTGTAACTAATAAAGAAAATTATATTTTGGATTATTTTTTAAATAAAAAGTGAAAAAATTAGTTTTTTCTTTAGAAAAAAACGACAGAACTTTCCCTTACACACAATATAAGCATATTGAATTGTGAATGTGACAATTGGTTTTCTTCAAAATCTTATTCATTATGTAATAAATAAACTAAATTACTTAAAATTTTTTATTTATATAGACAAATAGACTGAATGTGGAATATTTCTTTTCACATAATAGCCAGTCTATTGAACGACTATTCCAAAATTCTGATTAGGAAAACTTCTCCTAATCCGGATAAGTCATACCGCACTATATTAACCAACCTCGCGCCATAAGAAAGGTATGATCTTGTTGAATCCAACTCTCCATTCACCATATTTTAAATCAATATCACTTAAACCAGATTTTTTGTTTGTTTTTTGGAAGGAATCCTTCGACTATTGATCTTCTAGATCCAACAATTCTTTTTCGTAGGCCTGTTTTATGGCATCAAAAATATTTATATATTCTCTACAAAATTTAAAAATGCCTGACTATCGATTCATTTCCATTAAACATGGAACTGGCAACGCGAACGTATAGGAATATGAAGTCGCTAAATGACCGCATTATCGTGGCGCTACTAAATCTCTTGCATTAGAAACCTTATATTAGGAAAAAAAACTAACAAACAAACAAATCTAGTTGATCTTAAACAATATTAAAATTGTCAGAAAGACAAAAAATAATTTCACACTTGATATGACTATGATTCAAATATCGCCCTAGTTGAAAAATTTCATACCAGGTGTATAAGCTTAAATTCGCTGTTTTTTAGTCAAAAAAAACATCCTTTTTATTCAAAGTACTTGCCGTCGCTAGCTACACATTTTTCCCATCTCTCGAGCAATTTGTGGATACCACGCCAAAAAAATTCCTTCTCTTTCGAAGCAAAGCCCTCATCAAGCCATTTTCGGACGTCTTTGTAAGAATCGAAGTGCTGCTCAGCGAGCACGTGGCCCATCGACGAAAACAGATGGTAGCCGGAAGGGGCCAGGTCTGGTGAATAAGCGGGGTGGAGTAGCACCTCTCAGTTGAGTGTCTCCAAGTACTTTTGGACCATTTTCGACGTGTGCGATGGTGCGTTGTCGTGGAGGAAAATCAGCTTGTCATGTCTTTGTTGATAATCCGTCCTTCTTTCATGCAGAGCACGGTGCAATTGGATCAGTTGTTGGTGATAGCGGTGGGCATTGACGGTTTCACCAGGTTTCAACATCTCAAAGTAGACGATACACTGTTGATCCCACCAAACGCACAGCATCGTCTTACGTTCGAAGCGATTTGGTCTTGGGGAAGATGTTGATGATTGGCCGGGATCTTCTCGAAATATATCCACTTTTCATCGCCTGTCACAATCCGATGCAGAAACGACTTTCTTTTTTGTCAGGCGAGCAAGATTTCGCATGTGTTTTGGCGTCGCTCCATCTGTCTATCGTTCAATTCATGCAGCACCCATTTCCGATCTTTTCAATCTTCCCCATGCCATGCAGACGCATGGAAAAATGGCTGTTTGAGTAACACCCAATTGCTCCGCGAGCATTTTTTGCGATTGGTTATCGTATTCGTCCAACAGAGCCTGCAATTGATGGTCTTCTTGGACGAAGAATGCTCGCGGAGCAATTGGATGTTACTCAACCAGCCATTTTTGCATGCGTCTGCATGGCATTGGACCTTCCTAGGCCGATTTTCATGCTTCTTGTGCCACAAGTCAAAATTGCCGTCTTTGAACCGACAAATCCAATCTGGGCACGTTGTTTCCGATAAAGCACTATCACCATATTCCTCCATAAGTATTCAAAACAATTCGGCAGCCGATTTGTTCAAATTGAAGCAGAAAAGTAGAGCTTTCTGCATGTGCTCTTTTTCGGGCACAAAACTAGACATGATTACCAAAGGAAAAATGTATGTTGTTGTATGAAATTGCTGACAATGTGCACTGATTAATGTTGACAGATGTCAAACTCATAAAAAAAAGTAGGTCGTGTCCATGGTAGCTTAATACGCTCACTTACGCCATCTATGACCAAACAGCGGATTTAAGCTTATACCCCTAGTAACGCTTAGGCGAAACTTTAAACAATAATTAACAGTGCAAGAAATGGTTTTTATTTTTGCTGTTAGTTTGGATCTGAACCAATTTTTAAGAATGGAGGTGAAAATTGAATACGAGTCTTGCACGACATAGACAAAAGGATAATTTTTTAATGGTTAGTTTAAGTAGCATATTTCAGATTATTTTTTCAGGAAAAATTCAAATTCCTTATTGATTAAAATTGCACAAATTGAAACAGAGTCTATAAAAATTGATACATTCAGCAAAAAAGTTTTAAATTTTATCAATGAATTAAGGACATCCTAAAGGTTTTCCGAATTACCATCAATGCGAAATCTATTGTCAAAAACAGCATTTAGTCTAATCTATTTTATAAAGTTTGAAAAAGAAATTACTAGGATGCGCTGAAGATGGTTGCTTTGAAATGAGTTTTTCTCGTCTGTTTCCAGCCAACATTTTTGCAAAATTTAAGGTATTTTCACTATATCGAAATTCTGAGCCTATTCTTTATAATTACGAATAAATAGGAAAAAAAAATACCAAATGAATAAAATGAAAATAAATATACTCTACAAAAGATTATTTATAAAAAGGATAATTAGAATTTATTATATAGAAACGTAGAAGAGTCAATTGGCAAAAACTCGTAATTTTATCCTTTCCGAAATTCTTGTAATAAAAAAGAAAAGTGCCAAGGATGAGGGGTGGTTTAATTCCAGGAGCAATTATATAATTACAGTTCGATTTATTTTCTAAAAGAGTATTGGTAATAATGCTAGAATAAATAATTATAACAAATTAAATGAAAGATAAATAATAAAATAGTCTAAGATGGAAGGAGGTAGGTTGGTTTTCATTCATCGATCGAATAATCGATGAAGTTTATTTCAAAATTTTGTTTGGACACGATACGATTGATCTATTGATGTATAACAGAAGCACTACAGCTACTATTACTATCGATTAAATGACAACAGTTCGTAGTTTTGAGCGTAATTAATTTAAGAAGTTTGGCGTATCTTCGACTAATTTGTTAGCTTTGTTATTTTAATTTTGGCTAAATGGAAATTATGAAATATATTTCCCCACCAGACCCACCCTAGTATAGAAAAATACTAATAATAAATGGACAAGATTATTCGGTTTGTTATGACATTTTATTACTTAATGTTAATGCAGGGCAATGAAATGCCAATGAACCGTCAGGATGTAAAATAAAATATAGTAAAAGAAAAAACAAACAAATGGTTTGACACGCACCAATTATAAAGGATACAGCGATAAATGTGAGTTTGAATCTATTTTTGGATATTTCATATTTACAAAATAATACTTTAATGACTATAATAAATATACTCTAGAAATTGTATTCGTTTTTATATTGATTCGTCTTTATTATATTATATAGTTTTTATTATTTTTAATATATAAAATATATTACGTCCTATTATATGAAAGTAAAATTAAAAAGTTTTTTTTCTAATTTATTTGAATGGAAAAAATAATATTTTCGTTAAATCATTAAATAATAAACCATATTTTGTTGAGTTTTATTTAAGATAGTTTTGTGGCATTCTTTTATGATTCAATAAATTAAATGTCTTCAGAAGCAGAGTGAATACCTTTGCAAACTTCAAACATAAATAATCTTCTCTACAAAATTTGATAATATTTACAAAATATTCATAGCTTTAGTCAAAAATATTCATAACTCTTATCAATCACAAGAAAATTGTTTACATCTACTTACAATCGACAGGATTGAACAAATAGATTCATGGTCATGACATTATAAAATGACAAATGGCATATGCCCAAAATCACATTTATTATCAAAATAAATAAACAATAAATAATTTAGATGTAAAGAAGGAAAATTCATCTAAAGATAAATAAGAAAAAAAATAAATAAATAAGTTTTGTATTATAATAAACAAATCCAAAAACTAAATTTGTATCTTTATCCATTAAACGTAATTTTCAACAACAAAAATCCCAATTGAAACTTTATCAATTGAAACTTTACCTGATTGGAAGGTTTTAATTTAAATATATAGTCTCAAATTTATTCTTATTATTACGTCATTTACCAAAATGGATACTTTTCTTCTCTGTTTTTGTGAACAGATTAGAAACATCGAGTCCAAATTCAACCATAGATACTTGTACAGAGGACTCGAAACTTAAGTTGATGGTATTCTATAGGTATCTTAGAATACTAAGTATATAATTAAAGTTTCCGTAATAACAAGCACTACCCTTTCCGGTTAATACAATTTTTTTTAAGTAAAAAAATTTTTCCTATTCCCCTTCTCAACCGGGTTGTGGAACTAAAATTAAATATCTTTGATTAAACAAAACCAATAAACCTCTTTTAAAACCCCAAAAAAATGCATATTATTTTCATTAAAATTGGGATATTTCAAAAGTTTAAGGGAAAAAAATGTTTTTTTCGTTATTTAAACATTTAGTTTTATTTTAAAAATTTAAACCAAATTAAGTAAATTATTTTGGAATTTGGAAAAAAAACATGTAAAAATTCATGAATAAAAAATACCACTGGTTAATTACCAAGACTCAATATCGACGCAACCATGCTCGATCTATGGTTTCTTGATCGCGGAGAAAGAAGCTGTTGGGGAGGACTTTTGCTGGAAGTGGAGTTCGGCTTTGGCTATGTCCCCTTGCCACCCATAAACATTTGACTTTGTTGGCCGAAAAAAAATTTGTGCCGAATTTCCTACAGCCGCCAATAGAAATGTACATAGGTGTACGATTAATTGGTTCGTGCAATCCATAGTTAGACGTGCAGAATAAGCCCTCTTCTCAAGTTGTATTTGAGTCGTCTAAACGAAACCATACTCCCACGAGCTTGGGCTTGACAGTCAGTTTTTGTATTTTAAATCAAATTAAACAGATTTGCATATGGTGACAGTCTTCGGCGATCCAACCAATGAAAATCTTTCAATGTAAATCTAGCAAAATTGCGATGCGTCATAATAGGACGACTACACTAAAGATATGTATTCTAAAATTGGTCTAACTAAGGAGCAATACGAGTATAAGTGCACTGTATAACTATTTATATTATACAGTTCCCTTGACCAACGCTTTACAAAACCTAAAACTGTACTACTGTTGTGCCTATTTAATATCAGATCATTCGAAATACACCAATTGTAAAAGTTGTTTAAGTACTCTTGATCGAGATTTATTATATATCATTCACCTTTCCACTACGAGAAAATTTTTTTATATTATCTGTATTGTTTGACAATGTCATCAATAGTGAGAATAAAATGTAAGGGACCAATACATCTACCCTGAGCGATACCAGATACAGCTTTAATATGTAGACTTACGGAAAAATGTATTTAAAGACATATCAGTTAAATAGGATCCAAACCGATCAGATAAATCTTAAGTGGAATCCTGGTCTGCTAGGGTAACTTAAAAGTTTCCTTCCCTACACATATTTTCTTATTTTAAAATTATACGAGGGTCATTCAACAAGTACTTAGCCTACAAAAGAAAAACGAAAATTTTGGAAAGGTGGCAATTTATTTTTCCACATAATCTCCTTCAAGCTCGAAACACTTGGCCCAGCGATGCTCTAACTTTTTTAACCCGTCCAAAATATACATTTTCTCGAGGGAAGCAAAATAGGCCTCCGTGGCGACGATGACCTCCTCATTCGACCCAAATCTATTCCCGGCGAGTGATTTTTTCAGGTTTGGAAATAAAAAGTAGTCACAGGGGGCCAAATCTGGAGAGTACGGTGGATGGGACAGCAATTCGTAGCGCAATTCGACCAATTTGGCCATGGCGACGGTGGAGGTGTGAGCCGGCGCGTTGTCGTGGTGGAACAGCACTTTTTTCTTCGCAAAGCGGGGCCGCTTTTTCTTCAATTTGACGTCAAATCGGCCCAATAAGTCAGCATAGTAGCGCCCCGTGATTGTTTTACCCTTCTCGAGGTAATCGATGTGGATCACACCTTGTGAATCCCAGAAAACGGTGGCCATCACCTTTCCGGCCGATCGAACAGTCTTCGCCTTCTTCGGAGCACGTTCGCCGGGTGAAGTCCACTGTTTCGACTGTTCCTTGGTCTCTGGTGGGTACCAGTGAATCCATGTTTCGTCGACGGTCATGAAACGACGCAAAAACTCCACTGGATTGCGCTGAAACAGCGCCAAACACGTCGCAGATGTGGTTTCACGGTTGCGCTTGTTTTCCGGTGTGAGCAAACGCGGCACCCATCGCGCCGACAGTTTTCTCATGCCCAGTTCTTCGTGTAGAATATGATGCACCATTCCTACTGCGATGCCCACAGTCTCAGCTATCTCGTGAACCTTCAATCGACGGTCTGCCAACACGAGAGCGTGGACTTTTTTAACGTTTTCCTCCGTAGCACCCGTTTTCGGGGCACCTGGGCGTGGCTCATCAAAAACCGACATGCGGCCACGAACAAACTCGTTGAACCAATTCTTGACGGTCGCCATCGAAGGAGAAGAGTCACCATACACAGCATCCAAGGGATCTTTGATTTCGCTGCGCGTTTTCCCTTCCAAAAATAAGAATCTAATCACCGAACGATATTGTTCTTTTTCCATTTTTGTGCAACCGACCGACACGCTCGCTTTCAAAGGCTCTCAAAACAAAACTAATGAAGGGAATCGACTAAAACTTTGACAGTAGGCTACTAAAAAAATGTACTGCATGATGGTAAATTTCTTTTGTGACAGCAGTTCCATTGGGTGGTGAGGCTAAGTACTTGTTGAATGACCCTCGTACCTTTACCAACGTCATTTCCAATTAACAATTAATATTGACTAATCAAGGCCATATCTTCGGCCCACTTCTATATATTCTTTATTACAGTCACCTATGCGGATGATACTGCTTCCAGTAATTGGTATTTCCATATTTAAAGTCTCCAAAACTTGACTATTAGGTGAAGAGTAGAAAGTAAATTAGCAGAATAGTGGTGTTCATGTAACCTTTACTTTTTGTAAAAATCCTATTATCCCTTAAATACTTTAATGGCAATATCATTCTACGAAGTAAGAAAATACGCTACCTGAGAATATAGAAAGATTTGAGCTTAATAAACGATATCGACAACTACTTAGGCTAACAAAGTAAATATTCTCTTTCCTCATGATTTATGTGCTCCTTTGTTTCTTTGCCCATAAACATTCATCGTAGTTTAAAGAGAAATTATCCAACAGATCCCTTGAAATGTTAAAATATCATGTTAATTAGAGAAACGGCAAAGAGTGTTTACTCTCACATACGAGGTCAGTTCAAACAGTATCGCGAATTTTGTGTTTTTTCAAAAATTATTTATTTTTTTATGAAGATCTATTTTGTCCCCTTCAAAATATTCCTCACCAGATATTATACACTTGTGCCAACGTTTTTTTCAATCCTCGAAGCACTTCAAAAAATCATTTTTTGTGATCTTGTTCAGCTCCTCCTTCGATGCCGTCTTTATCTCCTCAATCGTAGCGTAGCGTCGTCCTTTCATGGGGCTCTTCAGTTTCGGGAACAAGAAAAAGTCACAGGGGGCCAGATCTGAGGAATACGGTGGCTACGGCATTGTTAGTGTGTTGTTTGTGGCCAAAAATTCGCGCACGAGCAATGATGCGTGAGCAGGGGCGTTATCATGGTGCAAAAGCCAATTTTTGTTCTTCCACAAATCCGAGCGTTTCTGGCGGATTTCTTCGCGCAACTTGCGCATAACCAGCAGGTAATATTTCTTATTGACCGTGGCAAGAACTCATGATGCACCACGCCTCTGCAATCAAAGGGCAATTTTGGTACGAATTTCGCGGCGACCCGTCTCACACCAAATAATTGGTAAAAATCGAATGGCACGAGCCAATCGATATGTTTAAGTCCTCAGCAACTTCTCTAATGGTGATTCGACGATTGCCCAATACTATTTTCTTCACTTCATCAATGTTTTCGTCTGTTGTTGACGTGCTCGGGCGTCCAGCTTGCTTTTCGTCGTTCACATCTTCTCGGCCCTCTGAGAACATTTTGTACCACCAATAAACGTTGCTTCGGTCCAAGGTAGCTGCTTCACCATATGCCACAGTCAACATTCGGAATGCGTCCGCCCAATTAATTTTGTTTTTCACACAAAATTTGATACAGATTCTTTGATCTATTTTTTGGAATGGGCTGTCAAAAATTAACTGAATATTCAAAATGGCTGAACTTGTCGGCATAAGTGAGAGACATGAGTATCAACATAACGCCACAAAAAATCGAGAATAGAATATACGTAACCTGCGAAAATTAAAAATTCGCGATACTTCTTGAAAAGACCTCGTATTTCTCTCTTGTCATTGTAGCGTTTTTTGTCATAAAATCTGTTTGTTATAATTTAATATGTGTTTGTAGATATCCAATAAAATATAAAATAATAATAAAAAAAAGTAAAATCTTAACAGCTGCTACTGGTTACAAAAATATTTCTTGGACACTTTTCTATTATCAAAATTAACTTGCCTAACGATCTGGACATTTTTTCAAAACAATAATTTTTATATCGAAATATTTGAAAAATTTCATCCAATTTACTTCAAAAAATAAGGAAAATAAATTTCAAAATAAAACCAACTTTCAGTTTCACATGCGATATTTTCTCCACTTCTTGAATGTATTTTTTTTTCTTCGATTGACACCCTTAAACGGGCAATTATTGTAAGGCACTCAATACCAAATGATGAAAATTCGACTTTGATATAACGAAAGTAGGATATTTCTAGACCGCCCCTTCCCCCCACCTGTCTTTTTGGCTTATAAATGTGCCTTCTTCGTTCAAGTGATCGATACAAATATTTTCATTATTAACGAGAGTGTGTGCATTGATTGATGACTTCAGTTTGATATTTCCCATTTCGACATAAAAGTCTACTCCTACCTACAATTTTTACACTCCAAATATACTCCGAGATAAACTTACTCGTCTGTTCATTAGTCATGCATGTATGGTATTTATTAGAATATTTTGAATATAAAGTGTAGGGATTAGGGTAGGTAGTGAAATGAAGAAAAACTGAAATTGTAAAAAATTAGACCAATTATTGATAAAATATATACAAAACCAAATAAAAATGAAGATATTCAATGGAATCGAAATAATTCGAGTGTGTTTCATACAAAGGAGTACGTACGGGTACTTACGATAAATTTCTACCAATTGACTTCGATTTCATTCCTTATTTTTCTATGTTCGAGTATTTGTGAGGCTATTGAGGTTACATTGAACTGACATTCGTTTATCGTATACCTTTTAGTCCTTGAACGCAAGGTTATAAATATTTTACCAACTGTGTTAGGCAAATAAAACCAATTTTCTTCGTTCGTAGAAAATTGAAATTATTCCTTAAGAATGAGTTCAGATATCGAAAATTTTGACTGACATATACTTTTTTATTCGTTATCATAACTATTGATATAACTGGCGTTTGTACTGGGGGACAATGACGACGAAATTGATGCACTCATACACGAGCATATTCTACAACAACAGTATAAGTTCGTCAGGATAACTTGTCTGTATAAATTTCTTGATGAAAGCGTTTCGATAAATTAATTAGGATTTTAAATATTGTCTCAATTTTTAAGGGTTTACTAGAATTTTTTTAAAAATATTGTCACAATTAAAAAAAATATATTTAAGGATATCCTTAGAATTATTCAGAAAATATTGTTCCAAATTGAAAATATTCTTTTCCTAAAATTCTTAAAGTCGCAAAAGAATCTATTTTATTATCGTCGACTGTTATTAAACCAATGCATATAAAAACATACTGTATAACGATAAAGTTGGAATATATTGACTTTATGGAAAATCAAAAGAATACAAAGAAAATTGACATGTGTCCTACTGAGACTGATAATGTCAGACGGTGTCCTTATAATACCGGACAATACCTGATAATGTTCGACTCCATCTGATAATGTCACACATAATATCAATAATCAATTTATTATTCATTAGCAGTCAAATGTTAACTATTGAAATTAAGAGCATATAAATTTTTATAAGTAGGTGTAAAGAATATTAGGGATTTTTCTACTTTCCGATTATGAAATTTAGATTGGATTGTCTTATATAAAATTTATTATCTTTAAGAAGCTTTTAATTACAGTAAATCTTTGCCTTATAATAGAGAGAAGCAATTGATTTTTGCAATTATTAAAATTTATAAATTCTTTGGTTTTTTCTTGAATTTTTTTTAAAGGATTTTATTTATTCGAACGCTACTCATAATGTAAACCCACCATTCAGACTTATTCAAGAAAAATTGGATTCAATATAAAATTTGATGAGGTGCTTTCCGATTTAGCGAAACCGCGGTCCTGAACTGGCCTAGCTCTATGAGTGGGAGTTCCTACCAAAAAATACCTAAAACAAAAGGTGGTACCATTAGGATAGGGTGCCTCACGGTGCTAGTGCCTTTTGGCTGAAACGTGGTGTCTGTGGTGTTCATACTAACATCGAGGGCATAGACTTCGGACTGGTTGTGAGCAATATAGGCTGTTCTCAGTACTATCACTGCAGACGATAGGAAAGGCTTAGGTAGGCCTATCACTGTTAACATAGGGTCTACTTGTGCTGAATGTAGGTGGCTTAGTGAGGGAGACTAGATGGAAGCACAAAAAAGATTAAATCAAGAATTCAGAGTTGGTTGGAAGCAGGAAGCTGACTTGACGCCAGAACTTGATTGAAGGTTATTGTAGAGTTGGCTGGGAGTAACTTATTATAAAGCTTGGACTTAGTTGAAAAATGGTTGATGGCATGAGCTGATTAAAACAATTATCGAAGGCGGGTGCTGGGTGTAAATGAAAGCTGCATGAGCTAATGCTGGGTCAGAAGAGCATTTGCAACCATTTGAATATTGTTAGCTAGGGTCACAAAATCCAATGGGCGTATCCCCACATAGTCGTAAGTTGCACGTTATTTTTATGTCTAATAATAGGTATGCCACATTAGGCAAAAGAAGATTATTGTTATTCATTCTAAGGCATGTGCCAGCAACCACTTTAGAGCGTCATGACCATGAGGCCATTTAACGACTTCATATATCATGAGGATAAGTGTGACTAGTCGAAAGTAAGTGGGATATAATCGGTATAGGTGGTTAAATTTTATGAAGCATGCATTTCAGTCTTTTGAAGGAAATTAAAAAGCCGATTTTAAAAAGGTATTGATATCATTGGTAAATAAACTTTGAATGTGGTGGACAGAATGAGTGTGGTTACCAAAAAGGAAATTATGGGTGAGAGCGGTATAACCAGACCGAATTCTAAGTAGTTTACGTGCCCAGAATTTTGATAAGATTGTTAAATAAATTGACTTGGTAGTTGTTAGTCAATGACTGGATAAGAAATTTACGCTATTAGACCATTTTGTGTGTCTACAAATGGCTGATGGTAATGTTTGCCATTTAATTTGTAAATGAGCCATGTTTGGGATTAGAACATTAGTTACCCAAACTCTCATATGTCCCGGGATCCAGTACACTCGACATCCCCTCTATTACGACTTAGTATAATATTATTCAATAGTATCCTATTTGCACGCAGAATTCTATCCAATTATACCCCATCTTTCTCAGCTGCGCTAGTATCTCAAAATTTAACTTTTTCGGATTTTAAAACAATGTATACGAGGTCTGTTCAAAAAGTATCGCGAATTTTGAATTTCCGCGGGTTACGTATATTCGATTTTCGATTTTTTGTGGCGTTATGTTGGTACTCATGTCTCTCACTTATGCCCGCAAGTTCGGCCATTTTGAATGTTCAGTTCATTTTTAACAGCTGCTTTGCTTGCACGTGTTTTGGCTCGTCTTCGATTTTGCCCTTTCAAAAAAATGGATCAAAGAATCTGTTTCGGGAACAAGAAAAAGTCACAGGCGGTCAGATCTGGGCAATATGGTGGCTTCGGCATTATTAGTGTGTTGTTTTTGCCTTAAAACTCGCGCACAAGCAACGATGCGTGAGCAGGGACGTTATCATGGTGCAAAAGCAAATTTTTGTTCTTCCACAAATCCGGGCATTTCTGGCGAATTGCTTCGCAATCCCGATTTTAATGTTAAATGAATTCGAAACGAATAATAACGTTTCGAATTCATTTAACATTAAAATCGGGTTTTTCAATAAAAATTTTAATCGGGCTTTTCAATAGAAACTTTACACGTAAAGTTTCTATTGAAAAGCCCGAATACTGTGTTTCCTTAAATATAAGAATTCGCTCAATATATACGCGCCTAACATTATGCAATATTTGCAATATTTGAAGAACTTAATATATTTTCTTGGTGTAAAAAAAAAATTAGTTTGACATTTAATTGGTGTTGATTATTGAACATAAACTAAAAATTTAATAATATTTTCGTATTTAGTTAAGCTGTGTTATCGTCATTATGAGACCCTCATAAGATGAATTTTTTTAAGATGATGTTTTTTCATACGAGCTCTGTTCAAAAAGTATCGCGAATTTTGTGTTTTCTTTCAAAAATTATTTGTTTATTCATGAATATCTATTCGGTCCCCTTCAAAGTAATCCCCACCAGATATTATACACTTGTGCCAACGTTTTTTCCAATCCTCGAAGCACTTCAAAAAATCATGTCTTGTGATCTTGTTCAGCTCCTCCTTCGATACCGTCTTTATCTCCTCAATCGTAGCGTAGCGTTGTCCTTTCATGGGGCTCTTCAGTTTCGGGAACAAGAAAAAGTCACAGGAGGCCAGATCTGGGGAATACGGTGGCTACGGCATTATTAGTGTGTTGTTTTTGGCCAAAAATTGCGAAAGAAAATTTTTCTTCTTCCACAAATCCGGGCATTTCTGGCGGATTGCTTCGCGCAACATGCGCATAATTTGCAGGTAATATTCCTTATTGACCGTTCTACCCTGTGGCAAGAACTCATGATGCACCACGCTCCTGCAATCGAAGAAAACTTTAAGCAAAACCTTCAAAGTCGATCGAACTTGGCGCGCTTTTTTCGGTCTTGGCTCGTGCGGCAGCTTTCATTGGGATGATTGAGCTTTGGTTTCACGTCATAACTATAAACCCATGAGTCGTCACCAGTTATGATTCTGTGGAGCTTTTGATAGCAAAGCAGCTGTCAAAAATTTACTGAATAATCAAAATGGCTGAACTTGTCGGTATAAGTTAGAGACATGAGTACCAAAATAACGCCACAAAAATCAAAAATTGAATATACGTTACCCGCGAAAATTCAAAATTCGCGATACTTTTTGAACTGACCTCGAATAAATATAAGAACATCAAATTTAAATCACTTCCGAAACTATAAAAATTCAATTTTATAATTAATAATTTACAATACTTGAACAAACCGGAACAATGATTTTAAGTTAAGTGTACAAAAACTAAAGTATCGGGTGATTTTTTTGCTGTCTGGTTTTTCACGTTTTTATTTCTGACATATCACATGTGACACGTGACGTGTGTCAAAGTGAAAAGTGTTCAATAACCATTCATCATGGAGAGACTTACATCCGAGAAACGCTTACAAATTATTGAATTTACTTATAAAAATTCGTGCTCTGTGAAAAATGTGTTTCGCGCACTTCAACCATGTTATGATCCTCATAATCGAATAACTGAGCAAGCAATTCAAGCTATAGTGACAAAATTTTGCAGCAATTTTACGCTATTGGACATCAAACCAACAACCCGTGTGCGTAGAGTTCGTACAGAGGAAAATATTGCTGCCGGTGTCCAGTGTTGGTTCACAGCAATTGGGATTGTGTTGCTCGACTCTGTGTGGAAGATTTTACGCAAGAATCTTGGTCCGAAAGCGTATAAAATACAGTTCGTCCAAGAACTGAAGCCGAACGAGCTGCCAAAGCGTCGAATTTTCGGTGAGTGGGCATTAGACCAACTTACGGAAAATTCGTTTTTGAGTAAGCAAAATTGTCACATTTGGTCTGATGAACAACCACAGGCAAAACAAGAACTGCCATTGCACCCGGAAAAATTCCTCCAGTAGGTGGAATCATTGGGCCGTATTTCCTTAAAGATGACGATGGCCGCAACGCTATCATCAATGACACCCGCTATCGCTCAATGATTTCTATCATCTGCATCTGGTCGATATGTGGTTTCAACAAGACAGTTCTGTTTAATGGTATAATTAAGTTCAATAAAAAAAATAAAAAAAAAATTATAATATATCCTTGATGGAGCCAAATATGATTTTCGATCAATGTCATTGTGTAGTTGATAAAATTGCGTCCTCTCTTGAACAGTGAAGGTGTATTTTTAAATAATCTCAAGAGTTTCTATAACTCCATATAGTCCCTTATTTGAAAAGCATACTTTTATCCAGCACTATTTCCAAGTGGTAGTTAACGCAACATATTCGAAAATTTCCCCTATCGCAGCTGGTGTTCCGGAAGGCAACATCCTCGACCCACTTCTACATAATCTTTACACCTATGATATGCCAACTAATATTAACAAAGTACGCTACCTAGGACTAGACCTAGGAACCCTCACACGTGATTAAAAAGACACGAACTTAATAGACGTTATCAACAAATATACTAAGAGTACTGAACAACCGATCATAACTGACGATAAATAATCAACTTTTAATTTATAATACAATGAAAACCGATCTATACCTACGGTATTCAACTTAATGGTTCTACTAAGCATTCTAATTAGAATGCTTAGTAGAACCATTAAGCTACCTACCCGAAGCCCATTAACCCAAAATCCTTCGAAAAATCGTTAATATCCCATTCTATGTTCGTAACAAAACTATTCACCGTCACTTAAATATATTCCCTGTGTTCTGCTCGTTATAAAAAGTTTCATTTCTGACAATCCTACTATTATAGTCCCGTTGTTAAAAAAAACGCTCCTCTGTTTCTTTCCCTATAAATACTCATCGGAGTTTAAAGAGAAATCTGCCAAATGATCTCTCGAAATATAAAAATATCATGTTAGTTAGAGAAACGCCAATGAATTAACTCTCACACGTTCCTGCCCTGTCATTGTAGGGTCTTTATCATATAAACTCTTATTACAACATTTATGTAATTTTATCAATTTAATAAATAGTAAATGAAAAATGTGTACTCGCAAGAGATATTTTCTATCTAAATTAACGATTTAATCGACTGGTAAGGATTGCAAAAAAAAATATTTACATTTTCAGAAAGCCCCCCTCTCTCCAAAAAAAAAAAATATTTTTATCCTAAAAGTAGAACAAAAAACTTAACAACCACTGAGCACTGTTTCTAGATACTCGTATCTATAATTGCGAATATCGTTTTTCGAAACTCATAGTGATTTTATATTATTCGAAGAGAACATTACATTTGGAACATTTTAGCTTAAATTGTAATGAATACAATGAAATAAAAAGTAATGCTTTTCAATTTAAGCTCTAACGGATTCAGAAGATTGTTTGGCAACAGCACCAACATACATTCCACTAATGATTTTTGTATTTAAGACATTCTATCGAATTATATGAAGAAGTAAAAAAAACTAATGCGTTCTTGTATTAAATATTTTTATCAAAAACAAAAATCAACCATTTTCCGAGTATTTGTTGTCAGTCAAACGAACGAGTATGAATATAAAAAAAAAAATACAAATGAAAACTTGAAATGCGCATAAGAACTTAAAAGGATTTTTATTGATTTTCTTACAAAATGATGTAATTATTCATAAGAAAAATATGCACTATTTCGATATGTCAGTGTGTATTATTATTTTTATAGTTTTAAACTCCCAATGGTAAAAATTATCAGAATATTTATCGAAATGAAATGCTTTTAAATTAAATAAAATGCCATATGAGCATTGGAATTTTTTTGAATCGAAACAATATGATAAATCCTTAAAGACTTTATGAGCTTCTCTGCAAGTTGGAGTAGAGTTGATAGTTTTATACTGCGTACATTTTGCAAACATGTACTTATTTCTCAGTTTAGAATATATTATTGAATATTTAATTACGTTTTAAAATGACAATTTCAATAAAATGTTTGGCAATTGATACGCGTGCCTTGAAGAAATTCGTAGACTATTTTTTTTGTTCACAAAACCGAAATGCAGGAATATATATGTACTTGCCAAATAGAGGAGCCTTCAGATCTTCTAGTTTTGTCTTTGTAAAATAAAGACTAAAAGTCCCAGACTGATCTAAGTAAACCAGGAGCCAGAGCTGTCCAATATGACACCCTAGTTCACCAAATATCCTTATGGATACGGCCCAATTACATATAAGTAAAACTGATAACTTACGAGAAGTAATGAGATTGGTTTTTTTTGATCAAAGTTATATCCTTCAAAATAGTTCCTTTGGGTAACTATACAGGGATTGTTTCCATCCTGGAAGGCTTCAATTGGAATCGCCTTTACTTCTTCGATTACACTCCTTTATATATCAAGCTGATATCCTTTGAAATGTTGTTTGATCTTGTGAAACAAAAAGTCACACGCGCTGACATCTAATGGAGGGGGCTTCACAGGCAACTTTTTTTCGACAATAACTCATTGATGGAGATGGCCATGTGACAGAACATGATGGAGCATCAAAGTATCTGCAATTTCCGATGTGGCGGAAAAAACCCTTTTTCTGAGCATATCAAGGATTTATTCGTGAGCTTTAGTATTAACGCGACAGCCTGTCTTCACATGAAGTTTGAGGTTTTCGATGTTGAAGACCTCTCTGAGCGAAATTCATCATTTACTGCTTCTCGACCCTTCAAAAATACGAGGGTCGTTCAATAAGTCCTTAGAAAAAGATGGAAAAAAAATGGTTTTTGAAATTTTTTTTTAATTTTCCAACATAATCTCCTTTTAACTCGATACACTTTTCCAACCGCTTTTCCAAAAATTTTATCCCGTCCAAAAAATAGGATTTCGGAAGTTCTGCAAAATACTCATACGTTTGAGCAATGACGTCCTCGTTGGAAGTGAACTGTCGTCCGCCAAGCCATTTCTTCAGAATGGGGAAAAGAAAATAGTCACTCGGGGCCAAATCTGGTGAATAAGCGGGATGCTGCATCAATTCCATTCTCAATTCCACAATTTTGGCCATGGAAACAGCGCAGGTGGGCACACGCGCATTGTCATGATGCAAGAGGATTTTTTTCTTCTTCAGATGGGGGCGTTTCTCTTTGATTTCCTCGCTCAACCGTTGCAATAACGACGCGTAATACGCTCCTGTTATTGTTTTTCCTTTTTCCAAGTAGTCGATAAAAATAGTGCCCTGCGAATCCCAAAAGACCGTGGCCTCAACTAATTCGCGCACTTTAATTCGCCGATCGTTCAAAATCAGATCGTGGTTTTTGTCGATGATTTCAGGAGTAGACACCTCAACTGGGCGTCCTGAACGATGTTCATCTTTTGTGGATGAACGGCCACGTTTAAATTCATTCACCCAATTGTAAACCGTCGCAAAAACAGGTGCAGATGTGCCATGAACTGCATCCAAGTCGGCTTTGATTTCTTTCGGGATTAAGCCTTTCAAATGGAGATGTTTGATGACAGCCCTAAACTCGCTTTTTTCCATTGTTATGCACAAATAAATGTCGTTAACTTTAATCGACGATAGAAATTGACCTACGCTATAGATCGCGCTGAAATTTTGACGGCTTCCCTATCGATAATGCTACTTATCTTTACCGACACTACGAGCGGAATTTCTTGGATTTTCTAAGGACTTATTGAACGACCCTCGTACTTTATAACTACCGAAAACTTGTACTCCTGATAAGCAATATTCCCCATAGACTCGATAAAAGTTTTTACAAGTCAAACTCGCGATAACCAAGCTTAACATATAATTTGATGGCACATCGTTGCTCCAAATTTTACTGTTCCATTTTTTGCAACGCACTACAAAAACCCCACTTCACCTCTCACGCTCTATAGCAACTATCCGATGAGTTTGAAACTTTTATTGCACGTCTAGTAGGGACTATTGTAAAAACTTAAAGAAGTGGAAGTACAGCGTTTCCAGATATCTCTGTAGTACTAGACTCAATAGTTTTCTGCCATACTTGGAAATAGTACTCAGAATTCGCTCTAGCTTACCTAAAGACAGTGCTCCGAATTTTCTCCAGCTTCATGAACTCTTCTACTAAAATAAAGCAACCGCAAATAAATAGGCGCATCATAAACCACGGCAATTTTTTTTGATGACTCATTAGTTGATTCCTTATTTACCCAATAGTCCCATAGTATGAAGAATTCAAAGATAGAACAGAGAAGATATTCTTATTCAATTTCTTTTTGCAATTAATTATACCAGCATATATAGGGTTTTCCAATAAGACATATTACAAATGCCCGAAACGTCACTTAGAATAAGATTTCTAAGTGACATTTCGTCCATTTGTAATATATCATAATCTGTCTTTTTTTTATTGTATTTAGTAATGTTTACAATTTCATCATGGAGAGATATACGGAAGAACAACGCTTACAAATTATTCAATTTTATTATCAAAATAATCGTTCTCCAATTGCAACTTTTCGTGCGCTCACTTTCATCTGAGTAAATAAACAAAACTGTCGATTCTGGTGCAAATAAGATCTACAAATTATTCATGAACACCTATTACATTCGCCTAAATTGACAGTTTGGTGTGGTTTTTGGTCTGGTGGAATCATCGGTCCGTACTTCTTTTGAAATGAAGCTGATAACACCGTTACTGTCAATGGAGAGTGGTATAGATCGATGATAACCAACTTTTTATGGCCGAAATTGGAAGAAGTTGATCTTGACAATATCTGGTTCCAATAAGACGGGGCTACGTGCCACACAGTACGTGCAACAACCGAATTATTGCGAGAAAAGTTTGGAGATTCGATTATTTCAAGAAATTGTGACATTGAATGGCCTCCAAAAAGTTGTGATTTAACACCATTAGACTATTTCTTGTGGGGTTATTTGAAGTCATTGGTCTTTAGCAATAAACCAGACTCTCTTCAAGCTTAAGAAGTCAATATTGAACGTGCTATTCATGACATACGACTTGATTTATTGGAAAAAGTTCTCGAAAATTGGGTTCATCGAATTCGTTCCTGCAAAAGAAGTCGTGGAGGCCATTTGAATAACGTTTTATTCAGAACTTAATTGTATCGATTGTACTTCACATTAAATAAAAAACATTTGAATTTCCTTAACAATTAGTGTGTTTTTTTTAAAAAAAAGAAATCATAATCCTCTTATTCGAAAACCCTTTATTAAATTCAAAACCCTTTGGAGTAATAAGGAAACCTTTGTGGATATCTAAAATCCAAAAACCATGTGCGCAATTAATTTGCAAATGTTGTTCTTTTTTATTGCAAAGTTTTTATATACAAAATTATTTCTTAAATTTTTCTTTCGGAATGGAAGTATTTCTCTAGGAAGGCTTCTAGAACCAGAATCAACCAAAAAAATGTCAATAGAATTTCTTTCACTAGCACATAAAATAATGACAATTTGTCAAATATTTATACTTTGGGATCAAATTTTCCTTATAGGATAACATAATTCTATATTTTAGAGACCTCAACATCGAGTATCATTTTCAGTAATTTTTTTTTTAGATATAAACCAGTCCTAAGAAGAACTTGCATTAAGCGGCCCATTCAATTTCAAATTGAATTCTTTACCACTTCAGAGAATATAAAAGTGTCCTTAAAATATTTTTTTCTAATCCACACATAAAAATCAGTATCAGTTGTCAGATGTTTTCCAAAAAATGATTTTCTCTACCCGAAAAATCGTTTGCATAAAAAAACTCGATTTGAACTATTTGCATTTAAGATTGTTGTTAATAAGATAAAAAAAATTTTACAGTTCAAAATAATTAATTGATAATTTAATATCGGCAATATTATAGAAATTCTGATAATTTAATATTATTAGTCGATATAAGAGAAATAAATTATATTTTTATCTATTCTATTAACGACATTATAATTCCTTTAAGTATATTAATTGTTTACATAAAATGATAACGTTTAGGATATGGACATTATATCCTTTAAGAAAAACTCAAAAATATTTTAAGAATAAAAAACAAGAATAAGTTTATATGTTATTTTTTATCTTATTGTTAGATTAATATTTACGAGTATGTTTGTGCTGAGAAAATATAAATAAAAATTTTTCCCTTTTGGACATTTGTCAAGTGATGATGACTTGCTGGATATTTTCTGTACAGCGAATTCCAAACATCTAAATTCACACCCATTGAATGGATGGTTTTTATTGAGGAGCAAACGACTCTACGTACCATGGACTGAAATTGCTTGCTTATAGTTAAGCAAATACTCAGTGTCATTAATGTTTTCTAACGATGAGAGAGAATATATTTCATCATTTAGCTTCGACATTAGTCATCGTTTTGAGAAATGCAACCAGTATTGAGGATATAAAAACTATAAAAGAATTTATAGTTAATGATTTTGGCTTTAAATATTTTTTTCCTATATTTATTCAATCGAAATTTTTTTTACGAATATCATCTGAGTAGATTACCGTATACATTAAGTGTGGACCTTTAATTAAATAACGTACAAACTAGTAAAACGTTTTATGCCTGCAACTTTTACTTTATAGTCTGAATTAAATTGAAAGACGATCATTTTCTGAATATATTGTATAAAAATATACATATATTGGTAATTCGAAATTTATATATATTTAATTAAATCTAGTAATGTTGGATTTAAACTACCAGATGTATACGCTTAAATCCGCTGTTTTTAAGTCAAAAAAAACACATCTTTTTTTCATAAAAAGCAAAAACAAATTTATTCATAGTACTTGCTCTCGCTAGCTACAAATTTTTCCCATCTCTCAGGCAATTTGTGGATAACACACCAAAACAATTCCTTTTCTTTCGAGGGAAACCACTCATCAAGCCATTTTCGGACGTCTTCGTAGAAATCGAAGTGCTGCTCAGTGAGCGCGTGGCCCATCGACGAAAACGCGTGGTAGTCGGAAGGGGCCAGGTCAATCAGCTTAACATGTCTTCGTTGATAAACCGTCCTTTTTTCATGCAGAGCACGGTGCAATTTGATCAGTTGTTGGTGGTAGCGGTGGGCATTGACAGTTTTACCAGGTTTCAACATCTTATAGTAGACGATACCATGTTGATCCCACCAAACGCACAGCATCGTCTTCCGTCCAAAGCGATTTGGTCTTGGGGAAGATGTTGATGGTTGGCCGGGATCAACCCACGATTTCTTGCGCTTAGGATTCTCGAAATATATCCAGTTTTCATCGCCTGTCACAATCCAATGCAGGAACGACTTTCTTTTTCGTCAGGCGAGCAAGATTTCGCAAGTGTTTTGGCGTCGCTCCATCAGCATATCGTTCAATTCATGCGGCACACATTTTCTGACCTTTTCAATTTTCCTCATGGCACACAGACGCCTGGAAATGGCTGATTGAGTAACATCCAATTGCTCCGCGAGCATTTTTTGCGATGTTGTATCGTCTTCGTCCAACAGAGCCTGCAATTGATTGTCCCACAAATCAAAATTGCCATTTTTGAACCGACGAAACCAATCTCAGCACGTTCTTTCCGATAAAGACTATTACCATAGAAAAAATATATGATGTTATAAGGAATTGCTGAAAATGTTCACTGTTTAATATTGACAAATGTCAAACTCATAAAAAAAGTATGGCGTGCCCATGGTAGCTTAATACGCTCACTCACGCCATCTATGACCAAACAGCGGACTTAAGCTTATACACTTGGTAAATTACTGCTATCAATTGAGTCGGTAGCAAACCGAACTTAATGGATAAGACTTATTCAGTCCATCTAATAATAAAATAGTATTATTTATTATATGGACTGAATTGGACAGCAATGTCCGTGTTATTATTATTAATTTTTTTATAACTGGACAATGACGTATTATTCTAATAAAGACGAACTTACTGAGCACCATACCATCTATGTATAAGTATAGTCGGTATTCAGCAAATTGGTTTGTTTTATACACAAAATTTATTTAAACTAGTTTACGTTTTTATTGGGTTGTCAAGAAAGTAATTTCGTTTCATTACGAAATTACTTTCCGAACAACCCAATAGTTTATTTATTGGCCTTTTTTCTTTAAGTGAATCATTCAATTTATCCAACTGATGACAGTACACTTCAGAATTTATCGTTGTATTACTCGGTAGAAGCTCAAAATAAACGATTCCTTTGAAATTCCACCAAACAGATAGCATAACCATTTTTTGATGCATATTGGCTTTGAGCCGGTTAATCTTTTCTACTCTAGGATCCTTTGCGCTTAACATTGTTGTAGATAACCCCAGTGATGATACGCTTCAAAAATGAATCATTTTCTTGTCGTTTGAGAAGCAAATCACAAACGTCAATGGGACGGCACAAATTTTTTTCCGCAAGAAGATGAGGAACCCATATGTCGAGCTTTGAGATTAAACCTACACGTTTCAAATGATCATGAACGGTCGTATTCGATAAATTTAATCTATCAGCGATCTCACAATTTATTATTCACCGGTTTACATCAATTAATGCCTTTATTGAGCTTCATCAGCTTCAACTGGCCTTTCAGAACGTGGTGAATCTTCGACATCAAAATTGCCGGATCGAAATTTTGTAAACCAGTTTTGGCACTTTTTTTCGATACACATCGGATAATTTTTTTCTTGCTTGAACAGCATTTTTATCTTTTCTATAGTAAAAAAGTAAAATATGCCGAAAATTCTGTTTTTCACTTTCCATACTTAAAAGGGTATCAACCAAAAACTATTTTGCAGAATCAATAGAATTTTTTCACAAGCAAGCCTTGCTATTTCAGCTGTCAAGAAATACAATTAAGTCCTCTGTTGGGAAACAACGAATTTACTTTCTTGACAACCCAATATATTGTACTTAAAAAAATTGTACCAAAAACAAGGTCACTAGTTCCTAATACAAGGTAAAAAACGATGTCCACTCCATTTGGAGTAATTTCTTAGTTTATAAACTATATACTATAGGGTTTTTCAATAAGAGTGATATGATTTCTAAGTGACGTTTCGGCCATTTGTAATATGTCATAATCTGTCTTTTTCATTGTATTCAGTAATATTTACAATTTTATCATGAGGAGATGTACGTAAGAACAACGCTTAGAAATTATTCAATTTTATTATCAAAATAATCGTTCTCCAATTGCAACTTTTCGTGCGCTTTTGCCATCTGAGTGCTGCGGTAAATAAACAAAACTGTCGGTGCAAAGAAAATCCACAAATTATTCATGAACACCCATTACGTTCACCTAAATTGACAGTTTGGTGTGGTTTTTGGTCTGGTGGAATTATCGGTTCGTACTTCTTTCGAAATGAAGCTGGTAACACCGTTACTGTCAATGGAGAGCGGTATAGATCGATGATAACCAACTTTTTATGGCCGAAATTGGAAAAAGTTGATCTTGACAATATCTGTTTCCAACAAGACGGGGCTACGTGCCACACAGCACGTGCAACAACCGAATTATTGCGAGAAAAGTTTGGAGATTCGATTATTTCAAGAAATTGAGACATTGAATGGTATCCAAGAAGTTGTGATTTAATACCATTAGACTATTTTTTGTGGGGTTATTTGAAGTCATTGGTGCTTAGCAATAAACCAGACTCTCTTCAAGCTTTAGAAGTCAATATTGAACGTACTATTCATGACATACGACTTGATTTAGTGGAAAAAGTGCTCGAAAAATATGAAGAAATATTTGACAACTTTACAGACCGATTACAGTAAAGAAGCAATTTCCACTTTCACAATGTTTTTTTCGACTTAAAACTTATGTCAAATCAAGCATATCAGCAGCTGTACGGGAACGGCCACCCGGTAATTATAATGACACAAAAATAATTAATAACAATTGCATATGGGGAAGCTTATTTTTTCCAAACAATTGTGAACTTTCATCATTGCAAATTTTTACACACTAAAAGCTTGCATTACTTGGAACAATTGGAGAATGCTGCATATATAAACCTACTTCACACAGGTTAAAAGGTAATTTTGATAAAATTCCAGAAATCCATTTAAGTTCGAATCCAAATACATAATAATTAATTCCGCAAGAAAATGCGTCAATGACGGTTTGGCGGAACATATAGCAACGGTATTTCAAACACGACACCATAGCCCCAAATTATACATTCATAATCGACTATAGACAATATATATAATAATTTTTTTAAACAAATACTATTTAAAAATGATATCAATACTTTTATGAGTTATTTTATAATTGATTAATAATAAAAAAAATATAATTTTCATACCAAATATGCATTACGCCGGCAAGACTGAACAACTTGTTAACACATTATTTAATATTAAATGTTCATAGCAATACACAACAAATTTATATCGAAAATATAATAAAAAGAATATTTTTTTAATTTTGTTACTAAACATGCCAATAATATCTAATTTTAACCATTTTGATCGCGGACTTTTATTTATATGAACACTGCACTATCGGTGACAACAATCGGGTCACTTCATCAATTCACTGAATAGAAAGAATTAGTGTGCTTATCAAGAGATGGCGCACAAACTATTAAATAGCGCACAACTACTTTCTTCATACTAGGCTAAATGAAAATGTAAAAAAAAGATTTTATTTTTTTTAAAAATAATTTTCATTTATGCTGAATTGCAGAATTAATAATATTTCAGAATACGAGTAATAGAAAATATCGAAATCAAAGTTATTTTATAATAAGAAAAACAATTCCAATTCGTTTGCTTGCCCTTTAAGATTTATTTGCAGAAACTTAGTTACTATGATTTTTTTTTTTGAAAATTCTTGGCATAACAACATATATTATCATTAAAAACTATTTAATAATTAATAAAATATATTAAAACACTTGATTCGGATGCGTTCATTTAGATTCTCATGAATTTATGTTGGAATTTTCGAATTGAAAGTTATAATTGAGTTATAATTGAATTCGTTGATTGTAATTGCGCTTAAAAGTAGAAACAGTCGAGGTTAAATTATTCAATTAAAAAAAAGTTATTTATCATAATTATGAAAAAAAGGAAAATTATTAAAAAAATATTATTTCCAAAGAAATCGGTTCCATTCACTGAGTAAACATAATTTTAGAAAAGTCATAAGACTATGACTTCTCCGTGTAATGATTTGAATAAAAATATTGTGAAAGTGGAAATGTATAAAAATTACCTTAATTAGAATATTTCGCTAACTTTACCAAGAAATAATTTTTTCCTCAAAATAATAAATGATTTTACTTAAAGTAAAACTGGAAATCCTGGTCGTACCTTGAGCAAATTTCAGTTTTTTCTTTTTTGTATTCGTTTCCATTACAAATTAAAGTTTATGATTACCTAGCAAATACCTTTCAAAGAAGTATACAAAAATTATTCGATTTTTTTCTTTTCATATATAAGCAAAAAAGGGATTAATTTATGAAAATTACTCATTGTAAATTAGTAGTATTATTTTCGTAATTATAATTATTTATAAGCTTTGATCAATTTGTCATTGTCAACACAACTTTGTAAGAAATACCAAAATCACCTTAAAATAAAATAAGGTAAACAATACCAAAAATCATTTAAAAAAATGAGAATAAAAGGCAAAAGCAATTTTATGTATAGCTAAAAATAATTCCAATTTTGCTCTTTCACCTGTTCTAATTTTCTTGTATGAATTATATTTTCTTCATATTCTATAGTATAGCCATAAGATGGCCATTTTATTTATGAGAAGATAAATAATTCATATACGCACAATTTTATATCATTTATAATAGCCAGAAACTTCCGGACAACTGTTTCCTTTATGGATTTTTAAATACTTCCCCACTTAAGATGTTTTAAAGAAGTTATCGAAAAATTTAAAAAAAAAACTCTGCGTAATTCCAACAACTGTCGAGAAAAATAATAAAATGCTATTTAGTATAAGGTAAATTTATCCTAAAAGTATGTGAAAACATTGATGGAATTATAATCAATTTAATGTATATTTAAATGTGTGAAATGCATTACGTTTTGATAAAAAAAAATTATTTAGTATACTTAGCTAGGTTATAAATTACGAAAAATTCCTAAATGTGACCATAAATATGCAAAGAAGTTGGTTAAAAAGGAAATTTACTTAACACAACCGGACATGCCATTTTTCAGCGTTAATTTCTTAACGTATTAAAGAATTTAATGCCAACCCAAAAAAATTGCGATTACCATTATTAGCCGCACAAAGTAGTGTTAACTTGACCAATTGGGAAAGATTTCATCGCCAGCTCATTCACAATATTCACCGTGTTTCATAATTTTATGAACACGTTTGCGAATATTTTTACTACCAATTACACAGCTTTGCTGTAGTGCGAGCTATTTATAGAGAAAAAGGAGAATATCCTGGAAGTGTTTCCATTCTTCTTAGAAATTTTATCAATCGCACAGCTCTATAGCTATTTATTTTATGATAGGAAGCAATTTTTATTTTCAGTTTACATGATTTCGACATCTAATTAATATTTGAATGGATTTATATGTTTTCGTATATATTGTATATTAAGGAATATTTATTTGTGTTTATCCGGTTTAATTATATCAATTGTTGACGATAATTTTTTGTGGTTAATTTCTGGAAAAAGGCAGCTCAAAAGAACCGAAAAACGGAAGTACTTATGGAAACTTATTGCCGAAGCTCTTCGTATTTTTTATACAACAACTTCGTTGAATATACATACATATTTTTATTTAGTTAATTCAGTCATAAAAGTCTTTGTTTCTGTAATATTTCCTTTTGAAATTAAGTAACTAGATACTAGGCCCTTCTAAGGCATATTGTCTTTATGGGGTATTACGTTTCGTTGTAGACTGATTAAAATTTTGTTATTGAAAACTGTCTAATTATTTATAAAGAATTGATTATAAATTTAATTGTGTTTCAAGTCGGTTTATTTAATTAATTATTTAGGAAAGAAAAATTTTAATTTATGAGGGCACGTTAAAGTTTCTTACCAAACTATCGATTGCAAGCAGCTTTTTATTGTTCATATTGCGTTCAACCATAATTCATTTACCAAACATATCAATATCTAAGAGAAAAATTGATAATTTAGTATATCTATTTAAAAAAATTTGACATTGCAAATATTTTTATTAATATTCCAATGACGTTTGATAATAGACTAATGCCATAAAAATGAAATTGACTAAAATCAAACTTTATATTCGCTATTTACGGATGCGGTTTCATCCTTTGTAGTTATTGCTACTTCCTTTGTAGGTATTGTAGTTAATGGAATCCAAATTAGTAATCTCGGTATCGGGTATTTTCTTAAAGGTGAGCAACAAATAAGATTGTAATGATAGTAATGACTTTTTCAACAGTAGATCTTTACTGACATCCAAGCAGCTTAACAAGATTGGACATAATCTATCAAACAATAGAAGTGTAGAGTTGTGTTGGGTGGCGGGGAATGTAAGACTTAACGAAAAATAACGTGCTAATCAGTTCGCTAGGGAAACTCTCTGCCTTTCATACGTAAACACATAGATTGGACCAATAGTGAATGTTTCAGAAAGGAAAACTGTATGAAAGGAAAACTGTATGCCAAAAAGTATCGCGAATTTTGAATTTCCGCGGGTTACGTATATTCGGTTTTCGATTTTTTGTGGCGTTATGTTAGTACTCATGTCTCTTACTTATGCCGAAGAAGTTCGGTCATTTTGAATGTTCAGTTAATTTTTGACAGCTGCTCTGCTTGCACGTGTTTTGGCTCATCTTCGATTTTTGCTCAATTTCGACTAAAAACAGCATCGCATTAACATTACTAAGGAACTGTTGGTCTCTGTCCGCGACGACCCAAATTTGCTCCAGAGGGTCATAGCTGGTGACGAATCATGGGTTTATGGTTATGACGTGGAAACCAAAGCTCAATCATCCCAATGCAAGCTTCCCCTTATATTACCCCAATGCAAGCTGCCAGAAACGCCCGGATTTGTGGAAGAACAAAAATTGGCTTTTGCACCATGATAACGCTCCTGCTCACGCATCGTTGCTTGTGCGCGAATTTTTGGCCAAAAACAATACACTAATAATGCCGCAGCAACCGTATTCCCCAGAATCTTGTTCCCGAAACAGATTCTTTGAACCATTTTTTGGATTGGGCAAAAATCGAAGACGAACTAAAACACGTGCTGCAAGCAAAGCAGCTGTCAAAAATGAACTGAACATTTAAAATGGCCGAACTTGTCGGCATAAGTGAGAGACATGAGTACCAATATAACGCCATAAAAAATCGAAAATCGAATATACGTAACCCGCGGAAATTCAAAATTCGCGATACTTTTTGAACAGACCTTGTATAGAGCCGGTCGGGGTCCGATACGCGCGGGAAGTACGGTATATTGGAGTAAAGGTTAGAGAGAGGTTGAACTTACGGTCTCATTTGCAACATCTAAGGGGGTGCGTGGCCGGTTTGGTTGCCATGTTGGTGCGAGTATTTCGCAAAGAATGGGGACTTCAATCCAGAGCGGTGAAAGTCCTGTACAAGGGTGTGTTTGTTCCGTGTGCATTGTATGAGTCGTGTGTATGGGCTGACATTATGCGCTACCGGTATGCAAGGGTAGGCATAAATTCAGTTCAGCGTCTAACTTTGTATGCGTGTTTGAATGTATGTAGAACCGTGTCAACCGAAGCGATGCAGGTTCTTATGGGAGAAAGTCCATGGGACCTGGACGTGCTGTGTGGAAGCATCTACTACCGTCTACGGCGGGGCATCCCGCTTGCTGGTTGTCCAATTACGAATAAAAAGGTTCGGGATCTTAGTTTACGCCAGCGGCGTGTACTGGTCCTGAATAGAATGTACGAAATTTGGCAACGTAGATGGGATGAGAGTGTGAATGGCAGATGGGCGCACATGTTCATTTCGGATGTGTGCTTTGCATCTGCGTATGGATCGGAATTTAGTATGTACCTTGGGTATTTACTCACGGGACATGGCAGTATGAATGGGTTCCTGTACAAGCACCTTCTCATGAAGTGAGTCCTGTACGGGGATTTGCGTGACTTACGTGCAAGTGAGTGGTGTGTTGGGTATGAGAGAACGGTATGAATGCCTTAATAGATTTGCCGTGGCACTTTTTGAGAGGAGAGCGGGAATGGTGCGTGAATGAGTGTGTTAATGACATGCAAGGTAGCTACAACCGGGTGAAAGACCAAGGTAGATTCAGGTTGTACTTTCGGGTCTTGGCAAACCCGCTTACCTGAGCTGGCTTAGCGGTGCCTAGGGATTTACAAGATTCTTTATCGTAGTTCAATGAGCGGATTATAAACCGAAGTACGCTTAAAACAAAAATTGGTACTATGGTAATCGGGGTGCCCCATGGTGTTGGAACACACTGTGCCCGACAATGGTGTGGCGCCTTGGGCATGAACGTAGTGGCTATGGGTAATACTCATATCGCGGGTATGGTCTGGGGAACGCTAGTGCGAGATACTGGTAATTATCTCGGGTGCTGTAACTAATTATGACAGTAGAGGTTTAGATAGGCCTCGCCACTAACAGTTGGGGGAATCAGCTTATAACTGGTTACTAACTGTAAACTGACAGTAATGGTGGTGCGTTGATTGAGGGTAACTCAATCTCTATGGTCCTAGGCGTTTTATGTTGAACGACATATAAAAGAATATAATATTACTGGACCAATAGTGACACGTTTTTATCGACTTATTGATGAACCATCAATAAACCAGTCTATTGAAAATCCATACAGAATTTCTAGGCAAATAAGCTCCCCAGAATCCGGATTGAATATACCGATCTCCGTCCTTTATACCAATCATGTGGAACTAAGTTCACCATTATTGACATATTATAAAAATGTCTCAATAATTAGGACTTCGCATACAGAAGGATTCCTTCTACAGTGGAGCTCGTGGATACAGCAATTCCATTCCCAAATATTTTGACAACATACGACTCCGAATTAGCAACAATGAGACATCTGCGTCTAGTATGCATCAGTTGTGAGTTCGAAACCAGCTAGTGGTATAGGCGGGGCACCATTCAGTTTTTTACATGTTACCATAAAGAGAGAGAGAGAAACATATGAATCTGCTCCACTAAATCTAAAAAAATTCTTACAATTCTACTTTACTGAGCGGAATTCTGAATACGAATACTGCTCAGAATCCAGAACTGTTTATTTGGAAATCAAACACGTCCTGTCTATCAGCGCTATGGTGTATGGGTTTTTTTACACGTAGGGTTCCTTCCATTGTAGACCTTTTAGATCCTACAATTTCATTTCTACGTCCTACTTTTAACCTGATCCAAACAAAACTACGAGAAATATACTCTATAACTTTTTACTAAATGTTTGCACCTAGTAACTTGAAGTCGCGCAAAGGCCTCATATTCATGGCGACTGGCTCATTTCCAAGGAAACTTATATAAAAACAAACAAACAAAATCAGATGTTTGCGAATTTTTTGACGTAGTTTTTGTATTTATTTAGCCCATGCAAATGAGTATCAGAAGTGTTTCTTTCGGAGATGCTGATTTTCATATTAATTTGCTTATGAAAAATATCACAACTGCTCCCTGCATTTTTAGTTATCTCCCAAGCTTTTGATCGTGTGTGGCATCCTGGACTCCTTTGGAAACTCAAGAGCTTTCTTCCTTCAACATACTACCTTATCATAAATTCATATCTCTCCCAACGATATTTCCAAGTTGCAATTAATTCAGAATTCGCGGAAATATATCCTATTCTAGCCGGAGTCCCAAAAGGTAGTATCCTTGGTCTCATCTTATATAATATTTATATCCATGACATCCCGGCTTATCATAATACTATCATGGTTAGGATAAGCTGGGATATCATGGGTATAATTATTATATAGAGTGAGTGTTAATGAACAGAAGAGTGCTCATATAACTTTCACACTTTGACAAGGAAAACCTACCCCTTTATACCTTAATAGCAACATGATTCCACAATACGAGGGTCGTTCAATAAGTCCTTAGAAAAAGATGAAAAAAAACTGTTTTTTTTAAAAAATATTTTTTTGTTTTTCAACATCATCTCCTTTTAGCTCTATACACTTTTCCAACCGTTTTTCCAAAATTTTTATCCCGTCCAAAAAATAGGCTTTCGGAAGTTCTGCAAAATACTCATCCGTTTGAGCAATGACGTCCTGCTTGGAAGTGAACCGTCGTCCGCCAAGCCATTTCTTCAGATTGGGGAAAAGAAAATAGTCACTCGGGGCCGAATCTGGTGAATAAGCGGGATGCTGCAACAATTCCATTCTCAATTCCACAATTTTGGGCATGGAAACAGCACAGGTGTGCACACGCGCATTGTCCTGATGCAAGAGGATTTTTTTCTTCTTCAGATGGGGGCGTTTCTCTTTGATTTCTTCGCTCAACCGTTACAATAACGACGCGTAATACGCTCCTGTTATTGTTTTTCCTTTTTCCAAGTAGTCGATAAAAATGATGTCCTGCGAATCCCAAAAGACCGTGGGCATCACCTTGCCGGCCCATGGCACAGTTTTTGCCTTCTTCGGAGCCCGTTCACCCTTGCAAATCCACTGTGATGACTGTCTCTTCGTTTCTGGAGTGTAGTAGTGTATCCAGGTTTCGTCCACAGTGACATATCGACGAAGGAATTCGGCAGGATTGTGATGAAAGAGTGCCAACATAGCCTCAGAGTCCACTACACGATTGCGCTTATTCTCCTCTGAGAGCAAACGCGGCACCCATTTTGCCGATATTTTTTTCACAGACAATTTTTCATGCAAAATTGAAGCGACTGTACCTTGTAATATTCCCGTGGCCTCAACTAATTCGCGCACTTTAATTCGCCGATCGTTCAAAATCAGATTGTGGATTTTGTCGATGATATCAGGAGTAGACACCTCAACTGGGCGTCCTGAACGATGTTCATCTTTTGTGGATGAACGGCCACGTTTAAATTCATTCACCCAATTGTAAGCCGTCGCAAACACAGGTGCAGATGTGCCATGAACTGCATCCAACTCGGCTTTGATTTCTTTCGGGCTTAAGCCTTTCAAATGGAGATGTTTGATGACAGCCCTAAACTCGCTTTTTTCCATTGTTATGCACAAATAAATGTCGTTAACTTTAACCGACGATAGAAATTGATTAAAGTTAACGACATGGATCGAGCTGAAATTTTGACAACTTTCCTGTCGAGCTGAAATTTTGACAGCTTTCCTACTTACAAACAAAAAATCTCTACCGACACTACGAGCGCAATTTTTTGAATTTTCCAAGGACTTATTGAACGACCCTCATATTAATGCTAAATCTCCAATTAATTTGCCATTTTCTTCTCTTGTCACAAAATATATTTTTGTTTAGAAACAAATTCACACAAAGTCATTTGTTATTTTACAACTGAATGCTGATTTATAAAACTTCTTTTCTAATACACAAAATCATTAAACTTTTTTCTATCAAAACTTTTACAAAGCATTTTTATCAGAATCTTTTGCTACCAAGAAAAAATTCAGCTTTTATTTATTTTCCTTCTATTTAAAATAATATTGTAGAATCAAAGCAAAAAAGTTTTCTTGCAATTTCATTTTAATCTAATTTTTTCTTTAAGTGCATACTTAAATAAATAATATTGCATAATTCAATACCACTAGAAGACCGATTTGCATAATGTTTTTTTTTTTTTGACGAATGGACTTGATTTTGACTTCCGACGTTAACTGCAAGATTTTTGACCCAATCGTACAAGGATGAATTTTTTCTGTAGCTTCGGTCAGGATAGTCAACGTTATCAAAAGTTTGAAGCGTCTAGGAGCTGAAGCAGCAACTCACCGCAAACTTTTGTTCTACGTCAGATCTATTTATATTTATTAGTCTTAGATAGAATCTAATCATAAGTTTTGGCATACTGTAAATCTAAACCAAACAACTAATACACCATGGCACGGTATAGTTAGTTGTATAGATGGAAATCTTTTCAAATATTCCTACATTCTTGTACGTTGATGCGATATACGAAAACTTAACAAAAATCTACACCAAACCGTATAGATTTAAGTAATTTATTATTATTTCCTTCAAATCGATTATTTAAGATGAAAACGAGGACTGTTGCCTTCTGCCGAAAGTTATAAGAACAAAAGAACAAACTATTATGAAATTGGGAATTCACATTGGTAACAAATGGCCCAAAGGTGATTAGTTTTCTGGGCCCAATCGTGCACAGGAAAATAATATTTTATACCATGGGAAAAAAACTTTTGTAAATGTTCCCAAAATATGTCACAATATTGAAGAGAAATATATAATGTTTTTTTTCTTCTTTATTATTGTACACTTTGTATTTTGTTATGTTTTATTTTTATTTATCATAAATGGAAAAAGAGAATTCTTCATGACGTACGATTAAAATTATTTTCTGCAATATTTTTACATTAATAATAAAAGAGAAAATAATATACTCTCAATATTACCATTCGAAAAATCTCTGCACAAAACTAATAATAATGATGTATGGTATATGGTATGTGAAATGTTTTTGTGTATAAAAAGGATTTATGATCAATATGGAAACATATTGTTATGGTTTTCGGGAGTATATTTACATTTTAAGAAAACCAAAATTATTTTTATATTTATCTTAAAAATTCTTGAAATGTCATTTTGATTATGTCCTTAACAGTAGATAAACGAAATCAACATAATGTTCCAGGTAGCAAAATGATATTATTAAAATGATTCTTAGACCAGAAAAATTAATAAATTCTCCATCTTCCTATATGCCTATTAGCATCCTCTACCAACCCTCGATGAACATTTTCAAAAACTTTTATTGAAACGACTTGATTTATTGGGTTGTTCGGAAAGTAATTACGTTTTTTCCCCAACAGAGGGCTTAATTGTATTTTTTCACAACCAACTTCACACTTAAGCCGCATAATCTTATGTACGAGGGTCATTCAATAAGTACTTAGAAAATCCAAGAAATTGCGCTCGTAGTGTTGGTAAAGATTATCGACAAGAAAGCTCGTAGTGTTTTTTTGTAAGTAGCATTATCGACAGGAAAGCTGTCAAAATTTCAGCTCGATCAATAGCGTAGGTCAATTTCTATCGTCGATTAAAGTTAACCACATTTATTTGTGCATAACAATGGAAAAAAGCAAGTTTAGGGCTATCATCAAACATCTCCATTTGAAAGGCTTAAGCCCGAAAGAAATCAAAGCCGATTTGGATGCAGTTCATGGCATATCTGCACCTGTGTTTGCGACGGTTTACAATTGGGTGAATGAATTTAAACGTGGCCATTCATCCACAAAAGATGAACATCGTTCAGGACGCCCAGTTAAGGTGTCTACTCCTGAAATCATCGACAAAATCCACGATCTGATTTTGAACGATCGGCGAATTAAAGTGCGCGAATTAGTTGAGGCCACGGGTATATCACAAGGTACAGTCGCTTCAATTTTGCATGAAAACTTGTCTGTGAAAAAAATTTCGGCAAGATGGGTGCCGCGTTTGCTTTCAGAGGAGAATAAGCGCAATCGTGTGGTGAACTCTGAGGCTATGTTGGCACTCTTTCATCGCAATCCTGCCAAATTCCTTTGGTATGTCACTGTGGACGAAACCTGGATACACTACTACACTCTAGAAACGAAGAGACAGTCATCACAGTGGATTTTCAAGGGTGGACGGGCTCCGAAGAAGGCAAAAACTGTGCTATCGGCCGGCAAGGTGATGGCCACGGTCTTTTGGGATTCGCAGAACATCATTTTTATCGAGTACTTGGAAAAAGGAAAAACAATAACAGGAGCGTATTACGCGTCGTTATTTCAAAGGTTGAGCGAGGAAATCAAAGAGAAACGCCCCCATCTGAAGAAGAAAAAAATCCTCTTGCATCAGGACAATGCGCGTGTGCACACCTGCGCTGTTTCCATGGCCAAAATTGTGGAATTGAGAATGGAATTGTTGCAGCATCTCGCTTATTCGCCAGATTTGGCCCCGAGCGACTATTTTCTTTTCCCCAATCTGAAGAAATGGCTTGGCGGACGACGGTTCACTTCCAACGAGGACGCCATTGCTCAAACGGATGAGTATTTTGCAGAACTTCCGAAATCATATTTTTTGGACGGGATAAAAATTTTGGAAAAATGGTTGGGAAAGTGTATAGATCTAAAAGAAGATTATGTTGAAAAATAAAATTTTTTTTTTTTTAAAAAACAGTTTTTTTCAATCTTTTTCTAAGGACTTATTGAACGACCCTCGTATTTTGACAGCTGACATAGCAAAGCTTCTATTCATTCTGCATAGTAGTTTTTGGTTGATACCCTTTATAATATGGAAAGTGAAAAACAGAATTTTCGGCATATTTTATTGTACTTTTTTACTATAGAAAAGATAAAAATGCTGTTCAAGCAAGAAAAAAATGATCCGACAATTTGCAAAATTTTGATCCGGCAGTTTTGATCTCGAAGATGCACAACATTCTGGAAGGCCAGTTGAAGATGATGAAGACACAATAAAAGAATTAATTGATGCAAACCGGGTAATAACAACTCCTGAGATCGCTGAGAGATTAAATTTATCGAATACGATCGTTCATGATCAATTGAAACGGATAGCTTGACATATAGGTTCCTCAAATTCTTACGGAAAAAAAATTTGATTCTCAAACGCCAACAAAATGACCCATTTTTGAAGCGTATCATTACTGGGGACTAGAAATGGGTTGTCTACAACAATGTTAAGCGCAAAAGATCCTACCGAGAAACACAACGATCAATTCTGAAGTGTACTGCCATCAGTTGGACAATTTAAAGAAAAAAGGCCAGAATTGGTTAATAGGAAATGTATAGTATTCCAACAGGAAAATGCGAAACCACATATTGCAAATTTGACCACTCGGGAAAAGCTTTTACAGCTTGGATGGGATATACTGCTACACCCACCGTACTCTCCAGACCTAGCACCTTCCGACTATCATTTTTTCCGGTCTCTACAAAAATTTTTAGACGGTAAAACGTTTAATTCATATGAGGAGGTCAAAAATCACTTGGATCAGTTTTTTACCAGCAAAGAACAAAAATTTTATGAGCGTGGAATTATGCTACTGCCAGAAAGATGGCAAAGGGTATTGGATCAGACTGGACAATATTTAATTGAATAAAATATTAATTCACTATGAGAAAATCGTATTGGATTTTTATAAAAAAAAAACAAAATTACTTTCTGAACAACCCAATATTTTATAGATAATGGCAAAACTCTGCCTGATTAGCAATTTAACTGCCCAATATTTTACGATACAATCTAAAAATGTCACCTCATGGTTAATTTCATGGCGTCCTTTGTTGAGAAGAAAGAGTATTCATATATATTGCCTATGTTTGTGATCGGATGTAGAATCCTAGGCTTCTCTGGAAACTCAAGAGCGTCAGTTATTCTACAAACTATCTGATTATAGGTGTATAAGCTTAAATCCGCTGTTTTTTAGTCAAAAAAACACTTGTTTTTATTTTATAGAAACCAAAAAAAATTTCTTTAAAGTATTTGAACTCGCTAGCTACATATTTTTCCTATCTCTCGGGCAATTTGTGGATACCACGCCAAAAAAATTTCTTCTCTTTCGAGGCAAAGCACACATGAAGCCATTTTCGAACGTCTTCGTAAGAATCGAAGTGCTGCTCAGCGAGCGCGTGGCCCATCGACGAAAACAGGTGGTAGTCGGAAGGGGTCAGATCTGGTGAATAAGTGGGGTGGGGTAGCACCTCCCAGTTGAGTGTCTCCAAGTAGTTTCGGACCGTTTTTGACGTGTGTGATGGTGCGTTGTTGTGGAGGGAAATCAGCTTGTCATGTCTTTGTGGATAATCCGTCCTTTTTTCACGCAGAGCACGGTGCAATTTGATCAGTTGTTAGTGGTAGCGGTGGGCATTGACAGTTTCACCAGGTTTCAATATCTCATAGTAGACGATACCATGCTGATCCCACCAAACACAGAGCATCGTCTTCCGTCCAAAGCGATTTGGTCTTGGGGAAGATGTTGATGGTTGGCCGGGATTAACCCACGATTTCTTGCATTTACGATTCTCGAAATATATCCACTTTTCATCGCCTGTCACAATCAGATGCAGAAACGATTATCTTTTTTATCAGGCGAGCAAGACTTCGCATGTGTTTTGGCGTCGCTCCATCTGCCTATCGTTCAATTCATGCGGCACCCATTTTCCGATCTTTTCAATCTTCCCCATGGCACTCAGACGCATGGAAATGGTTGGTTGAGTAACATCCAATTGCTCCGTGAGCATTTTTTGCGATTGGTTATCGTCTTCGTCCAAAAAAGCCTGCAATTGAGGGTCCTCAACATTACTAGGCCGATTTTCACGCTTCTTGTCCCACAAGTCAAAATTGCCGTCTTTAAACCGACGAAACCATTCTCGGCACGTTGTTTCCGATAAAGCACTGTCACTTTAGGCCTCCATAAGCATTCGATGCGATTCGGCAGCCGATTTCTTCAAATTGAAGCAGAAAAGCAGAGCTTCCCGCATATGCTCTTTTTCTGGCACAAAACTAGACATGATAGCAGAATAGTCTGGGAATGTTATTCTTTACACGTGGTTGGTCTACTAACTCTAATAGATGGTTCTATAAATAGAAGTCGAACCAAAAAATTTTGGAAAAAAATTAGATGCCATCGATAGATGAATACCTTTCAGGAGCAGAAAAGACCGTTCCTAACTGGTCTTTAATAATGCTTATGCTTTCCTGCCTGTTTAAGTAATTAGAAAGAATGCTCAATTGTTCATTCGAGTTAGTTTTTTTTTTAGGTGAAAAAATTTGTGGACAAAATTACAAATTTTGAAACGGAACATCCCAGATTTAAATAGAACAGAGAATCTTTAACGGTTTATTCAAGTTAAAGTAGTTGAAAAGAAACCGAAGATACTAAAAAAGTGTAAGATAATTTTCAAAAATTTATTGGAATCTATGCCGCCGTATCGCATTAAATATATGTAATTATTTATGAGATATTCTCCGCTATCTTACTAGGTAGGATAGACCCATTTGCCCAAAAATTTATTAGTCTAAAACAGAGAGGCTTCACTCCGTGGAAATCAGCAACAGATCAGATCTCTCTGCTGGAGTTGGAATATGGTCACCAGATCTACCATCTGTTCATCGACTCTAAAGCCATTTATGGCTAAGCATGACTAGTGTCAAAAGAAGAATAAAATCAGCCGAATCACTTTCAGAGCCATTTACCATCAACAATGGTCTCCTTTGTGCGTTCTTTTTAACCTGTCACTGGAAAAAGTGATTTGCGACTTAGGGGTAAGTATGAGAGGCACTATGCTCAGTAAGGCTGCCCATTTTTTTCGTAACCAATAATCTTGTGTTGCATATAAATTGACGCCGAAGACAAGACTAATTGGCACTAATCACATACGAGGTCTGTTGAAAAAATATCGCGAATTTTGAATTTCCGCGGGTTACGTATATTCGATTTTTTGTGGCGTTATATTGGTACTCATGTTTTTCACTTATGCCAACAAGTTCAGCCATTTTGAATGTTCAGTTAATTTTTCACAGCTGCTTTGCTTGCACGTGTTTTGGCTCGTCTTCGATTTTTGCCCATTTTCGACCAAAAACAGCATCGCATTAACATTGCTAAGGAGCTGTTGGACTATGTCCGCGACAACCCAAATTTGCTCCATTAAGTCATAACTGGTGACGAATCATGGGTTTATGGTTATGACGTAGAAACCAAAGCTCAATCATGCCAAGCTGCCGCACGAACCAAGACCGAAAAAAGCGCGCCAAGTTCGGTCGAATGTGAAGGTTTTGCTTATAATTTTCTTCGATTGCAGTGGCGTGGTACATCATGAGTTCTTGCCACAGGGTAGAACGATTAATAAGGAGTATTACCTGCAAGTTATGCGCATGTTGCGAGAAGCAATCCGCCAGAAATGCCCGGATTTGTGGAAGAATAAAAATTGGCTTTTGCACCATGATAACGTCCCTGCTCAGGCATCGTTGCTTGTGCGCGATTTTTTGGCCAAAAACAATACACTTATAATGCCGCAGCAATCGTATTCCCCAGATCTGGCCCCTTGTGACTTTTTCTTGTTCCAGAAACAGATTCTTTGATCCATTTTTTGGAATGGGCAAAAATCGAAGACGAGTTAAAACACGTGTAAGCAAAGCAGCTGTCAAAAATTAACTGAACATTCAAAATGGCTGAACTTGTTGGCATAAGTGAAAGACATGAGTACCAATATAACGCCAAAAAAATCGAAAATCGAATATACGTAACACGCAGAAATTCAAAATTCGCGATACTTTTTGAACAGACCTCGTTCATACAGGAGATTACAGCTTTGAAAGATTTAAGTCATTTTCCTATTTTGGCTCAAGGGAGAAATCCACGCACAGCAGCTATTGACAGCCAATAAAACCTACTTCAGTCAGTCTAAATTAGTTTGCTCCAAAATTCTGACCATAACATCGAAACTTCTACTGTATATAATCATCCAAAGAGAAATATGTCAGCATTACCAGTCCTGATATATTACTCTTTGGAACATTGCGTTCTTTTTTGAAGAATTGTCGGATGGACAATTTCGGATCATATTTAATGGCGAGATCCTAGAGCTTTACCGTGACCGCCCAGTTATGATAAATACTTAATCCATATGAATGAGAAAGATCCTGCCTGGAAAGTCTAGCGTGGCTCCATTTATCTTCCCAGAATACGAGATGTGAAGTGACATCGTTAGCCAGAACGCCTAAAAAATGCTGGAAGTGTCAACAAGAAGAACGCGGACGGAAGCCGGAACGTCTGAATTCTTAAATTCAACAGACCTAGACCGGTCTCCCGGTTGTCGCGTTGTTAATGATGATCAACCAATTTTTTATCTTCAGATATTAACAATTTAAAAACAATGTTTTAAATTGTTTTTAAATTTATAAAACCTGAAGATTTAAATTATTTTTAAATTGTCAATTTTTTATGAAATAGTTTAATGATTCTTTTCTGATACATTACAAGTTGACTTCATAAATAAAAATTAATTCGTTTGCATAAATAATTATGTCTAGTAGACTATGCTAGACAGAATTCCAGAAACTTTTTATTTTATTGTATATTAGAAAAAAATAAACCAAAGCGTTTGAAAAAAATATATTTATAGTAGATAAGGACTAAACAAAACCTAATGAAAGGTTGTGGAATTAAAGAAAAGGTTGTGGAATTGGCGTGGTACATCATGAGTTCTTGCCACAGGGTAGAACGATTAATAAGGAGTATTACCTGCAAGTTATGCGCATGTTGCGAGAAGCAATCCGCCAGAAATGCCCGGATTTGTGGAAGAATAAAAATTGGCTTTTGCACCATGATAACGTCCCTGCTCAGGCATCGTTGCTTGTGCGCGATTTTTTGGCCAAAAACAATACACTTATAATGCCGCAGCAATCGTATTCCCCAGATCTGGCCCCTTGTGACTTTTTCTTGTTCCAGAAACAGATTCTTTGATCCATTTTTTGGAATGGGCAAAAATCGAAGACGAGTTAAAACACGTGTAAGCAAAGCAGCTGTCAAAAATTAACTGAACATTCAAAATGGCTGAACTTGTTGGCATAAGTGAAAGACATGAGTACCAATATAACGCCAAAAAAATCGAAAATCAAATATACGTAACACGCAGAAATTCAAAATTCGCGATACTTTTTGAACAGACCTCGTTCATACAGGAGATTACAGCTTTGAAAGATTTAAGTCATTTTCCTATTTTGGCTCAAGGGAGAAATCCACGCACAGCAGCTATTGACAGCCAATAAAACCTACTTCAGTCAGTCTAAATTAGTTTGCTCCAAAATTCTGACCATAACATCGAAACTTCTACTGTATATAATCATCCAAAGAGAAATATGTCAGCATTACCAGTCCTGATATATTACTCTTTGAAACATTGCGTTCTTTTTTGAAGAATTGTCGGATGGACAATTTCGGATCATATTTAATGGCGAGATCCTAGAGCTTTACCGTGACCGCCCAGTTATGATAAATACTTAATCCATATGAATGAGAAAGATCCTGCCTGGAAAGTCTAGCGTGGCTCCATTTATCTTCCCAGAATACGAGATGTGAAGTGACATCGTTAGCCAGAACGCCTAAAAAATGCTGGAAGTGTCAACAAGAAGAACGCGGACGGAAGCCGGAACGTCTGAATTCTTAAATTCAACAGACCTAGACCGGTCTCCCGGTTGTCGCGTTGTTAATGATGATCAACCAATTTTTTATCTTCAGATATTAACAATTTAAAAACAATGTTTTAAATTGTTTTTAAATTTATAAAACCTGAAGATTTAAATTATTTTTAAATTGTCAATTTTTTATGAAATAGTTTAATGATTCTTTTCTGATACATTACAAGTTGACTTCATAAATAAAAATTAATTCGTTTGCATAAATAATTATGTCTAGTAGACTATGCTAGACAGAATTCCAGAAACTTTTTATTTTATTGTATATTAGAAAAAAATAAACCAAAGCGTTTGAAAAAAATATATTTATAGTAGATAAGGACTAAACAAAACCTAATGAAAGGTTGTGGAATTAAAGAAACTAGGATATCGACATTTTAAAGTATAATTTTTACAATACTTTACGAACAATTTACATATCGAAATTTTTAAAAATTAGTTTATATGCACATATTTCAGATAGAATGATTATAAATTATCACTTACACAAATATTTACTGCTCTATAAATTTTCTTTTAATATTATAGCCTGCATCAAATTATAATTCCATTTATATATTAAGCTGTTTACATATTTTATTTCATTACTACGATCTCTACTTTTGTTTAAGAGAAAATTTCACTTAAAAAATTAGAGATCGTAGTAATATAATAAAAAATTCTGTTAAACATGTGCGAAAAATAACCTTAATGAAATATGTAGGATATACCAAAGAAGACATTGAGTATGTGTGGATTTCATTAAAATAAGAAACTTAGTACCTAAAATCGTATTATCGTAAGAATTGTTACTTTTTATGGTATACTTTCGTTAAAATATTTCTTCGAAAGCAATTTCAGACACAAGAATACGAGTATAGAGTCATAATTTTTTCTACCCTTTTACATATATATTTTAGAACAATTTCTTTCCATTTCTAAATATTCGAACAAAATATTTACCAACTAAACCTATTATTCTAGATTGAGCGTAAAATTTATTTCAAAAAAAAATATTATAGTTCTGAAAAAAAAAAATTTTGTTTTCTATATTTTGAAAAGATTTCTATATTATACAACACTTTCTAGAATATATAAAAAATTCATCTTCATAAATGAAAATATTGTTTTAGAAATAAGAAAAATTATTCTGAAAATTTATCATCTCATAAAAAGTTATGAGTTTAGATAGAAAATTTCAATTTAAATGCAAACTATTCAAAATTGATCGAAAACTCAGTTGCTTAGTTCTTCAATTTTATTTGAATTTTTTCTTTTAAATATTATTTATTAATATTAATGAGATTTAAAATCAACTTTTATTTTTAACTTTAAATTAAGTTGGGAATAAATTGCTCTATAAACATATTTATTGGTTATTTAATAATCCGAGCAGTTTATTAATAATAGTAAACTAATTGAAGTTGTATTGTTACTGAAATATAAATATTATTTTACATAATTAGACTTATTTAAATTTTGGTATTTTTATGGAGTTTATATATTAGATAAATTAAGAAAAATAATACTCACAAAATTGATAGAAAAATTTTCTAACTAGAAAATCTGGTCTCCTCTGAAAATATTTTTTGTACTAAAATCTAATTCCCAAATACCACTTTGATTACTTTCCATTCTACTTAAATTATTATCTCTTTATTGTTTCATTAACAAAAAAAAAGTGCAGAAAAATATCTGAAAAAGCCAGCAGCCAGCAGGAACGCGGATATCAATACCAGCTTTTGTAGATAAACAGGCGTATTGGTCAAAGACAACAACCCGAAGTGGAAATAATGACCATTCCTCCTACTGGATAAAGCACGGAGTCGTACTCAACTTCATGAAAATAAGCTGCAGCGGACCGATCATATGCTAAGCGAAGACAAAACATGATCTTAAAACCGATATAAACGCAACTACAACATTTGTAAGAATGTACCAATGTTCCAAAAGAAAAAGTTAGATATTAACTAACTATTGTAGAAAGAGATAGAAATAAAATTTTAGATATTTGCAACGTAGAAATGTGTTCGTGTACTTGTATACATTTTTTTTATACGAGTACAAAAACACATTATCGTCAGTTCCAAATAAAAATAAACTGCTCATTCCATCTATATTAAAATTAGGCAAAAGGGAATTGTGGGTAATGAAAGTGCTGACAAGTTGGCTGGAGAAACACTCCGTCGGCCAGTGATCACAGTCATTCCCAATCTGCCTCGCCTACTAACAGAATGGCAACTAACACCTTTAGCCATCCGCAGACACGATAACTGGACCAATAGCGACACATTTTTGTCGACTCATTGGAGAACCACTAATAAACCAGTGTATTCAACATCCATACCGAAATTTTGGGCGCGGAAGCTCCTCAGAATCCGGATTGGACATACTGCTCTTACCCATAACTTCCTTTTTGGCAACACCAATCGTCCCTTTTGCCAATCCTGTGGCACCTAGTTCACTATCACCCATATTCTACAGGAATGCCACATAACCAAGAACTACTTTGCGAGCAGGATTCCTCCTATTATGGAGCTCCTCGACCCAACAACTTCATTCCCTAGTCCCCTATTTAAACTTCTACAACATACTAATCTGCTCCACAAAATATAACAAAATTCTTAATATTCCATACCACTAACCACGAACCAGTCTCTCTCAGATGATTTCCCACACGTACTACGAAGTCGCCAAATGGCCTCACGGTCGTGGCGCTATGAAGTGGCCCCTGGCACATGTCTAAGGGACCTTACAAACAAACAAACAAAAATAGGCAAACTATTATGGAAAATGGGAACGTACGATAAATGGTCCACTTACATAAGCACTACTTGGAAACGATAAAAAGTAATATAGTAAAAGAGATTATCCAAGATATTGACCAGTGTCAATTTGTATATTTATAAATTTAGGGATGCAGAAGCGCAGACTTTTTGTTCTATAGGAGACCCTTCATTCCTGAATTGTTAACGCTACTATTTTAGTGAAACTACCAATCGTACTTTGTTAATTTTTTTATAGTCTTACAATTTTAAAATTCTTTTTTTCTGTTTTGAAAATACTCCCATTTTTGCAATTGATGTGGTGATTTTCTAAGAAACTTTACGAGATAAGAACTATTTGACAACATTGAGAGCGATCTGGCAGCATTTGTGCAAGTCTCAACCTCGGACTTGAACAGCGCAATTTTGAGCAACGATATGCCATCAAATTTTCGGTAAAGTTTGCTGAATCCTCGAGTTTGGCTTACGAAATGTGTATGAGGAACATTTGGAAGAATTCCTTATCAAGTATTTTTAAAGGAAAGCATTGGAAGACGAGCCTACCTCAAGGAGGGCGTGGATATCGACAGCTGATAGAAATGTGGAATGAATGAGAGATCTTATGAGGTTAGACCGACGATTAACTTCGATTCGAAGCTCCTTGAAAGGCTCAATAAAAGGGTTGTTCACGTCATTTCAGATGTTGCGGATACTTCGATGTCCCTGCCACTCGAGTTTTTGTCGAAAGAGGGATTCCTATGGTTCCTCAGCTCTATTCATCTGATATCAGTTCCCCTAGATCAGTAACCACTTAAAAGCACTTTATCGGTTACACTAAAGGAGGAGTGTAACCGAGTAGCTGAAGGCAGTACCAATTGAAGTTGCTATGAAGAGTGGAAACAACACCTCCGCGGATATACGAGGTCTATTCAAAAAGTATCGCTGGGTTACGTATATTCGATTTTCGATTTTTTGTGGCGTTATGTTGGTATTCATGTCCCTCACTTATGCCGGCAAGTTCGGCTATTTTGAATATTCACTTAATTTTTAACAGCTGCTTTGCTTGCACGTGTTTTGGCTCGTCTTCGATTTTTACCCATTCTAAAAAATGAATCAAAGAATCTGTTTCATGAAAAAGACAAGAAAAAGTCACAGGGGGGCAGATCTGGGGAACACGATGGCTGCGGCATTATTAGTGTGTTGTTTTTGGCCAAAAATTCGCGCACAAGCAACGATGCGTGAGCAGGGGCGTTATTATGGTGCAAATACCAATTTTTGTTCTTCCACAAATCCGGGCGTTCCTGGCGGATTGATTTGCGCTACTTGCGCATTACTTGCAGGTAATATTCCTTATTGACCGTTTTACCCTGTGGTAAGAACGCATGATGCACCACGCCCTTACAATCGAAGAAAACTGTAAGCAAAACCTTCATATTCGACCGAACTTGGCGCGCTTTTTTCGGTCTTGGTTCGTGCGGCAGCTTCAATTGGGATGATTGAGCTTTGGCTTCCACGTCATAATCATAAACCCATGATTTGTCACCAGTTATGACCCTCTAGAGCAAATTTGGGTCGTCGCGGACAGAGTCCAACAGCTCCTTAGCACTGTTAATGTGATGCTGTTTTTGGTCAAAAATGGGCAAAAATCGAAAACGAGCCAAAACACGTGCAAGCAAAGCAGCTGTTAAAAATTAACTGAACGTTCAAAATGGCCAAACTTGTCGGCATAAGTGAGGGACATGAATACCAACATAACGCCACAAAAAATCGAAAATCGAATATATGTAACCCGCGGAAATTCAAAATTCGCTATACTTTTTGAACAGACCTTGTATAGCAGATCAATGGAACTACTTCGAAAGAAATATCATTGACGTATTAAAATAAATACAAAAAAACTTCCTGTATACGACACCTTGTATATAAAAAAAAAAAATAACACTCATAAAAACAGATCAACTATGGATTTTATTTAACCTGTACTATAATAAGTAGTTCATATTAAAATTACTTTAAGAGTATAATAGGTGAAATACTAAAACATATTTTCGCATTTGATAGCCAACAAAATTCCATCACATCAGTAACTTGAATATTTTATATTTTATATTAAAATTTTAATGAAATTTTCTTTTTCTTCATTTTCAAGATGATTGTGTAATTTGTTTTCAGGTAGACTATTTTATATAAGAATCATATCCGAATCTTGACTTTTTATCTATTAAAGTTGTATTGATGTACCCAACATTATTTGTGTTCAGCACTTTTAAAATTATTTTGGCAATACCAACCCCCATAAAAAATGGCGTCCGTGAATGACCACACAACATTCTTTGCTGCCATCTAACATACATAGAATATGTCCAAATAACGTGTGGAATCTTGCCAAAATGAAATTCTCCTTTTTTTTCAAGGTACTGGGCAATTAGTACGACAGTTGAGACTGTAATAAATTTTTCCAAACATTGAGAGCCTGTGGAGGAGACTCGGTTCTCACCTGCATTAGTTCGTGGCTGTTCATGTGACTTGGTTCTCAACTGCATTTACCGTTAGTTGCTTAGATTTCGTAAGATTGAGCTGTGTTGAAGTTCCTATATTTAATGTAATTCCAAATTTGTAGGATCTACTGATTAAATGGCATGTAATATCTTTGGCCATTTTGGACCAATAAGGTTTTTATGATTTTTTTCCACACGTTAGCCAAACATCGGAAAACCAGTCTACTCAGTAACAATTCCGAAATTTTTATACAAGAAAAATTCTTAAAATTTGAAATGGGGCATACTACATTTACCCATGATGTTCTTTGGGGAATTATCTCGTCCGTTATGGCATTTTTATAGTATTCAACTTATTATCCCGCACATCCATAACTAATGCCACTTGACTCAAATTCCTTTTTAAAAACCATTTCCCCAATTGTGAAGTTCTTTGAACTGACAACTCCTCTGCTGAGTCCTTTATTCGGATCGATCAAATATGCTCCATAAAATTTAAAAACTTCTAATTACTCCCATCAACCAAATTCGTTAGGAAAGCTGGCAATGTCAACATACACGAAATATAAAAGTCGCCAAATAACCTCATGGTCGTGACGCTACAGATTGGCATCTAGCTTTTATCTCTGAGACCTTACATAAAAACAAGTAAACACAAAATCAAAGAATGCCACTGCCAGTTCAATTGACCTAGTATGCAAATAAGCATGCATTTTAAGACTCAATATCCTGAGCAATACGATGCTAAATTTAAAGCTATAGAGCCTATAAAAAACTGAATATTCCCATCTTTAAAGGATTAGAAAAAAATTTACATGAACTACTATGAACATTTAATTATATTAACATAGCATTTAATAAAAAAATTTCTCTCAAATATAAATTGGGATTTTTAATTACCGCGTACAATGATTTTATCAAAAAATATTTTGATAAAATATTTTTTTTTAAACATTTTCCAATAATTCTATTTTATCTTTTTCTTAAGATTAATGTTCCAAAATAAGTAAACGTTTGAATATTTAGTGTTATCTAATTTATTGAAGTTCGGCGCCAGTTTTATTAATTCTTGAATTCAATCCTTACTAGTCTAAATCATGGAAATTCTATTTCTGGATTATCTATTTATGAAGTCAAAATAGAAGTCATCAGTTAATCAGCACAGACTTGTAGGCCCCGAAATAAATTTGTATTCTATGAGTATATGTGAATAAAAGCGTATTACAAATAATACAATACATAAAACTGGGTTTATAATATTTACAAAAGTATTAATATACCAAATAAAAAGATTGTTGTTATGTTACGGGTATTCTCATGTTTGTCGGAGTTACAAAAAACTTTGAAAGAGTAAAATACAAAATGGCTTATTCTAAAAAATTTCCTTAATAAACAAACATTTTATTGTGCCATAATAAAACAGGAAATTCCTTTTCTGTTATTTTTTTCTATTGATTTATTATTGAGACTGAAAACATAAACAAATTTGTCATCAATTTACAAAGACTAATTTTATATTGCAAAAAAAAAAATACAAAATCAATAATAAAATGGAGACATTTCCTGTAAAGCCAATAATAAAATTGAAATGTTGTGGAGTTTAGTAAGGGAAAGAAAATTTGATTAACAACGGGGAAGCTTTATTTTTAGTTAGTGAAATAATAACTAAAACGCTACGTGAAGCGAATGCCATTTGACGGCTACTATGTCCCCGAAGCTTGGATCGACACCTTAGGTATTTTTCCATAGTATGTGCATACCTGCTGATGTCGTTATACTATGAGCACATTTATAATGTCGTTTTGTACTATGAGGTTATTGGAAAATTTATTAATATAAATTGAAGTTTTATTCAAATCGGATATGAAATTATGAAAATGCGTATATTGGAAAGTGTTACAAGCTAAAATTAGGTGCGTCCATGTTTTTGTAAACTATAGATTGTTGCTGATTCGTGAAATACTATAAGTATATTATTAATAAATAAATAAAGACTTATTATCAATAAAGATATTAACAATTTATCAAAAACTTTCAGTAAATTTTTTTTTATTAAAAATGCCTCAAATTTTTTTGTGAGCTCAAATTTTGAAGAAAAAAACAATAAAATTTAATAATAATCGCGTGCATGTAAAATTGCCTACATTAACATCAATTATTTAACTACAAAAAAGAGCTTTCAGGTAATAATTCTAAATAAAAATTAAATACTAAAATTTAAAAAAAAAAAAAAAACATTTTATAATTATCACGTGCGTGTAAAATCGCGTACGTGTACGTAGCAATCAACTATTTGACTATGAAAAAAAAATTTTTGATGTGAAAATTTTTAATAATATATATTGTAATACAAAAATGTTTCGAAAAAAAAAATTAATAATAGTTACGTGCATATAAATTCACTTACATAAAAATTCACTGTTTAACTAGACAAAAAAAATTCTCAATAAAAATTAATACTAAAATTTAAAAAAGAAAACATTTAATAATAATCGCGTGCGTGCAATACCGCTTTTACGGCAAAAATATTTCTTTAATATCGAATACGATGCAGATTAGGGGCATAATCTTTGCCAAATGGCTTTTAGCTATAGGGTAATATTAGTAAGTCCTTTTTTTAACTAAAATGTAATACAATGTAAATTGGAAACTTGAAGATACTCGTAATTCTTTTCATATACACGTAGGTATATTCTTACAACATGTTCGCCTATCCTTTTATTCTCATTATTTCCAATTTTGGTAGTTGCAAATGTTATCGAATGCCATTGACATTTACTGCGTAACAGAAAAACCAAAGTTAATGTTTATCATTTCTTCCGATACAAGATAAGAAATCCCCTTTAACATCAACCACCCACCAATGATGCACGTACCAATCTACGTAAAGAAAAAAAAATTAAACAATCTCCACAAACTCAAACGTATTCTAGAATAATTTATTCTATTCACATAAAATAACTTTTTTTTTTTGGTTTCATTGAAAAAATAAATAACTTATTACATTTTTCCGAATCGTGTAGAAGCAGTTAAATAAACACCTGATGTGAACTTTTACAAGATGACACAATTCGTATAAACAAACAAATCTTGATACATGGAATGTTAACAAAACAATAGAAATAATTCAGTAAAAAGTTACCTGCTTCTTGTAGAACTTTTTTTTTTTTGGGGTGGTATATTGAGAGGGTGGAAAATGATAAATGCAACTATGCCCAACGAGTCACGGTCAAATTCTATGAAATAATATTCAAAAACAACATGTAAATTTTATTGCGCAGAAATAAAATAAATATTTTTGTGTATAAGAAAAAGTTATTTTTACAAATATTGAAATTATTTTTAGTACTAAGAAATTATTAATACAATACTTACAAAACAAAGATGTCTTCGTCCAAACTGTTGTTGAATCTGGCGTAACATGGGGCTTAATAAATTTGCATAAATATAATCTGAAAAATTAAAAATTATTTTATATTAAGTAAAAAATATAATAATTTTAGTACAAATCTTTTAAAATAAAATCGGTCTCATAAGAACTTTATTATTCCCTTTTTTGTTTTTGCATTTTTTTTTAAAATTAAATAAATTTAATTTTTCTCTTTTTTAATTTAAAGATTAAAACCAAATTTTTATAATTTTTTTTTAACTATTTTTTATTTTAAAGAAATTTTGTGGTCATTTTTTTAAAAATGCCTGTGAGTGTAAATAAGTGATATAACAGAAGAAAGTTTTTAATGAGAGGATTATAAGATAGACACAAATCATGAACTAAGGGAATATTTAGGTCACGATAAATAACTTTGTTACGAATAAAGAACGGGACATCAACGATTTTTCGGAGGATTTTGGGTTGAACGTATTGGATCCGATAAGAATTGGAAGCCTTAGGGTAGAACTCCATAGTTCAATACCATACGTCCAGAACGGTTTTAAAATGGTTTTATAATTTAAAAGTTTGTTCTTTAGTATCTAAGAAGTAGTCGGTAATGTCTGTTAAGTTCAAGTCTTTTTGAAGTCGCATAAGCGTTCCAAGTAGGTCGTTTTGGTTAGGTTTAGTCCCAGGTAGTATACTTTATCTTTTGTCGGAATAATGTCGTCATTAGGACAAATTGGGATAGAGGGAATTTTGGTAGAGGGTGAAGGTAATATGCTCATTACTTTTACTATCCACCTTGTAGTTTTGAGATTAGTTGGGATGTCAAAGGTATAAATATTGTATAGGATTGGACCAAAGACACTGCCTTGAGGAATACCAGCTGTGATAGAGGATATTTCGGAACAGTCAGTATTAACTGTTACTTGGAAATGATGTTGCAAAGAGATATGATTTTAAAATAAGAAAGTATGTGTATGTGTATGTGAAGGGAAAGAAGCTCTTGAGTTTCCAGACCAGTCTAGGGTATCACACTCGATCAAAGGCATGCGATATTGTTATCTAGGAACACGCCTGGACAGTACTCTTTTTCCTTAAGGGAGTATGTTCTTGTTGGGTTGTGGAGTGTTCTGATCGGAAACCGAATTGGTAATCGGAAGTAATTTTAGCATCTTCATGGATAGGGTAAAGACGTTTTAAGAGGAGTTTTTCAAAGATTTTTCCAAGAAAATGGGGAATTTACTGATTTTTTGGGTTTAGGTATCATTTTGATAATTGAAAATGACCAAAGTAAGAGAAAAGAAGTAATACGAAGAATACTGTTAAATGTGTAAGTGATAAACACGAGAGTTTTCTTGGGGATTTGTTTGAGTATAGGAGCTGTTATTAAATCATAACTAGAGGCTCTTTTTTATTGAGAAGTTGATGGATTAGATTTTTAATCATGGATGGGGTAAAATTTTTGGGACGAGGACACACAGGGAGTGGAATTGTGAGTTCGTAATAAAAATTTAATTTGATTTAGAATTAATTAATACATTTTATTTTTGTTCTGCTTTTCAGCCTAAAAATTTTTTCGCGTGAGTATTCTTCAGGAGTTCTCTATAACATTTAAGTTCTGTGATCGAGCTGACCGTTTTACGAGGGTTATTCAACAAGTACTTAGCCTACAAAAGAAAAACGAAAATTTTAGAAAGGTAGCAATTTATTTTTCCACATAATCTCCTTCAAGCTCGATACACTTTGCCCAGCGATGCTCTAACTTTTTTAACCCGTCCAAAAAATACATTTTCTCGAGGGAAGCAAAATAGGCCTCCGTGGCGACGATGACCTCCTCATTCGACCCATATCTATTCCCGGCAAGTGATTTTTTCAGGTTTGGAAACAAAAAGTAGTCACAGGAGGCCAAATCTGGAGAGTACGGTGGGTGGGGCAGCAATTCGTAGCGCAATTCGACCAATTTGGCCATGGCGACGGCGGAGGTGTGAGCCGGCGCGTTGTCGTGGTGGAACAGCACTTTTTTCTTCTCAAAGCGGGGCCGCTTTTTCTTCAATTCGACGTCAAATCGGCCCAATAAGTCAGCATAGTAGCGCCCCGTGATTGTTTTACGCTTCTCAAGGTAATCGATGTGGATCACACCTTGTGAATCCCAGAAAACGGTGGCCGACACCTTTCCGGCCGATCGAACAGTCTTCGCCTTCTTCGGAGCACGTTCGCCGGCTGAAGTCCACTGTTTCGACTGTTCCTTGGTCTCTGGTGTGTACCAGTGAATCCATGTTTCGTCGACGGTCACGAAACGACGCAAAAACTCCGCTGGATTGCGCTGAAACAGCGCCAAACACATCGCCGATGTGGTCTAACGGTCGCGCTTGTTTTCCGGTGTGAGCAAACACGGCACCCATCGCGCCGACAGCTTTCTCATGCCCAGTTCTTCGTGTAGAATATGATGCACCGTTCCTACTGCGATGATCACAGTCTCAGCTATCTCGTGATCCTTCAATCGACGGTCTGCCAACACGAGATCGTGGACTTTTTTAACGTTTTCCTACGTAGCAGCCGTTTTTGGGGCACCTGGGCGTGGCTCATCAAAAACCGACGTGCGGCCACGAACAAACTCGTTGAAACAATTCTTGACGGTCGCAATCGAAGGAGAACAGTCACCATACACAGCATCCAAGCGATCTTTGATTTCGCTGCGCGTTTTCCCTTCCAAAAACAAGAATCTAATCACCGAACGATATTGTTCTTTTCCCATTTTTGTGTAACCGACCGACACACTCGCTTTCAAAGGCTCTCAAAACAAAACTAATGAAGGGAATCGACTGAAACTTTGATAGTAGGCTACTAAAAGAATGTACTGCACGATGGTAAATTTTTTTTGTGACAGCTGTTCCGTCGGGCAATGAGGCTAAGTACTTGTTGAATGACCCTCGTAAATTTTAAGAAGTTGTTTATGTTTTAAAGTATTTTGTTTCCACGTTAATAGGACTAGCTATATAATGTCATATTAAGATATGGCACTCCTTACCATAACAGATCCTATTCATCTATGTTATCTTGATAAGTATTTCTTCTCTTTCCATATGAGATGATAATAAAGAGAAACTGGATCTGGACCTTCATTAGAACATGGGTTTTTATATGATTCGCGTCAGATTTCCATATGGCGTTAAGTAAGGACTGGTTTTTTTCTTCGAAGCATTTTTAATAATAGGAGATGTTTTACGAGTAGTATTCTGTTACATTGTCCTGATACTTGCTGAAATACTAGCATTGGTTGAGGTTTGCCGAACGCTTAGAGTTGAGTTCAATGCCCCCTTTTAAAATATACCAAAAAGAAGGATTTTTAATCCTTCTGTTTGATTTTTAATATAATTATCTGAATAACTGATAAAATTATTTACTACTTGCTTTCAGCGATTAATTAATCTAGAAGTTACTACGAGTATATTAAGAAGTTTAGTTTGCAATAAATTTTTTTCTGTCCCTCCATCAAATATTCTTCAAAATGTTACTATTCGAAAATCCCGTTTAATTAGCTACAATAATCTATTTAAAATTAGTGGCTATAAAGAATTTTCGAAGGTTTTAATAATCGTATTTTTTTTTTTTTTGAATAAAAATGATTCCAAAAAATTGTAAACTGTAGGTAGTAAGAATGACAATTCAAATTGTTTTTGAGCTTCCTATTTATTTAACGAAGTTAATTGTTACAGATATTCTTGCAGTACAATAAGCTGTTCGTGTTCTCACTTGGGACTCGGATATTAAATAGCATCCGGTATAACCTGCTAAATTTTAATGGTATCAGATTGCAATGGGTTGGCCGATCAATATATTCAACTCTTGAATCTATTCAAGATAATGAATTCATTATCATTGCAACTATTCCTCAAAGTTTGATTACGGCAATAAAAGAAGAGGATAAATAATTTCCTATATATATGCAGGTGACTTTAAACAATTGTCGCGTAATATTTATACATACATATATGCTTTTTCAAAATATTATTTTTTTATTACCATTTTAATATCAAACATTATAGGGTGGCACAAAATGAACGTTGTGATTCGAATTTATTACAACATTTTTATTTTAATTGTTTTTTTTTTAATTTTTTTTTTGTAGTAGGTACCCTATGAATATAGGTCAGGGCTACTGCTTCGGTATCACGACCTCGTCAGATGTTAATATGTCATACATGGACGAATTAGCAAAACTTTATTACTGTTGAGCACAACAAGTTTATTTATATGATGTAACAGTTAGTTCGGTAGAAATGACAGTTTGGTTTATATTAGATTAATAAAGCCTAGGTGGCTTAAGAGATTATAAAGAGAATTTGGAAATAAAGCGGAAAGGACAAGTAGCACTGACACAGGAGGAATCCTACGAGAGAAAATATCTAAGATAAAGCGGCAGTCACTGAGGATATGTAAAATTGTAAGGGGAACACCGCAGTTTTGGCAGCTGGGAGATTGAAGCTTGTTAAATAGGACGTTTAATACTGAGTAATTTTCTTGCCCAGAACTTCGGATTGGTTTCTAAATATTGTATATATGTTAGCCGAAAATGTGTGATTCCAGTGTTTTGAGAGAAAGGTATTGCTGGAAGCCAGATTACAGGAGTTTTGTGTTTGATGGTGGAGATTGATGAGATGGGGTTATTGGAGTTTCAGAGAGTATTTCTGCTTGCTTTTTTATAGCTTTAGCAATGGATATTCCTGGTACTATGTGTGAAGGAAATATCGAATGCTCTTTGAATATTTTCGTACCATGACCAAATTAACATATTTCATCTGTAATAATTTTTAAGACCTTTTTTTTGTCATTATATGACTGCCAGTTTCTATATGCTGCTCCGTGTCCATATTGCTTACAGTTCACGCAGTAAAAGCGAGTACAAGTTCCTTCATGAGGTGTTAGTCCACATCCAGCGCAAATTTCGCCATTTGTACATCTAGAAACAGTGTGTCCTAGGAGTTCAAGAAACTACCTGCGAAAGTGACACTTTTTGAAGTGAATTTTTCGGCAGCTAATTTGTTTTTAGTTACGATGACGAGATTACCTACTTTTGTTTATGTCACTTTTGTGATTCTCACTTGATTTCACTGGCGCAGACCATAAAATCAAGATTACCTACTTTTGTTTATTCTCACTTGATTTCACTGGCGCAGACCATAGTCTGGAAAGGAAAATTTCCGCAATTGCCTTGCTGCCGGATTCGGTAAATTCGATAATGTATCGAAGACACTGTCGCTCCTTACCAGGTAGACTAAAGAACAGATCAAGACTGGATAGATCTTCTATGTACAGAGAAAACTTAACCTTATCACAAGTCTCTCAATCAAAAGCCTTATTAAAAATTAAATATATGAAGTCCAAAACAATTAACAAAACAATGGAAATATAACACTTCGTTCGATTTCAATACCTCAACATGTACAGAAACAACAAAAAATCAGTTTTATTGATCGAAAATAATCGGAAAACTTTGCACTAATAAAAAAATAAAATCATCTGAATACGACCACTGTTTTTTTTTTTTTTTGACTTACATATCGTCGATATTTTAATGTGCGAATTGGATTCTTACAGTGAACACAAGGGACAGTAAGAAATCTTCCTAGTGCCGGAAGATGACGTACGACGTACACGGATGAAAATATTGCACGAAAAATGAGAGAGTATGGAAGAAATTCCAGAAAAATCAACAAAGAGACGTTCGGCATAACTAGGGCTATTACAAAGGTCACCGCACGGAATTTTGGGCAAATTACACATATTCCCATATAAAATTCAGTTTATGCAAGAATTGAAGCTGCCAGAATACCAGCAACGGCTTAATTATGGCATTTATTTCCAGCGAAAAGCAGATGAACATCCAGAATTTATCTCAAATCTGCTTGTTTACGAAGCCACTTAATTAGAAATGGACTTTATCACTCATTATCATATATAGGCTATGGAAAATCCAAGAGAAATTCATCAGTGATAATAACGACTACATTTTTTTGACCCTTTGTTAAGACCAGTTATGGAAAACCATCTAATCCTGTGGTTCCAACAAGAGATGGTACCACAATGCATACTGCAACAGACTCTGTTTGGTGAAAGCATTATTTCGCGCAGAAGCGATTTCAATTGGCCTCTGCGTTTTCCGGATTTAATCGCTCCAGACTATTTCCTTTAGAGATATTTAAAAAAAAGAGTACAACGATAATAAGCCAAGAACCATCTCCCAATTAAAAAAAACAACATTCGCAATGAAACTAAGACCATAACACCTAAAATTTTACGAAAGGTTATAGAAAATGTTTTGGAAAGAGCATGAATGTACGAAACAGAAAGTTACCACCACTCGCGAGATATCATTTTTCATAATTAAACCAAATATATTTCCCATTAGTATACTATATTTATAATAAATAAAATTAATTATTATCGATTAAATAAAAATGTTATAATGATTTTCAAACCACAACGTTTATTTTACGTCACTCTGTAATATGAATTAACAACGCAAACCGAGGTTTTTGGGAGGTACTCAAATTCATATGACCTATATTGAGCTTAAAGGAATGCAAGATTTAATTTTAGTAAAATTTATGATTCTTTCCGTAAATTCAACAAAAGTTTCAGTCACCTAAATTCTTAACTTGTAAAATTCCTTTTCCAAAGATAAACCCCTAAAAGTACAACTTAAATTCTTAAATTGAGTATTATACTATGAGGGTCGTTCAATAAGTCCTTAGAAAAAGATGGAAAAAAAACTGTTTTTTAAAAAAAAATTATTTTTCAACATAATCTCCTTTTAGCTCTACACACTTTTCCAACCGTTTTTCCAAAATTTTTATCCCGTCCAAAAAATAGGATTTTGGAAGTTCTGCAAAATACTCATCCGTTTGAGCAATGACGTCCTCGTCGTCCGCCAAGCCATTTCTCAAGATTGGGGAAAAGAAAATAGTCACTCGGGGCCAAATCTGGTGAATAAGCGAGATGCTGCAACAATTCCATTCTCAATTCCACAATTTTGGCCATTGTCCTGATGCAAGAGGATTTTTTTCTTCTTCAGATGGGGGCGTTTCTCTTTGATTTCCTCGCTCAACCGTTGCAATAACGACGCGTAATACGCTCTTGTTATTGTTTTTCCTTTTTCCAAGTAGTCGATAAAAATGATGCCCTGCAAATCCCAAAAGACCGTGGCCATCACCTTGCCGGCCGATGGCACAGTTTTTGCCTTCTTCGGAGCCCGTTCACCCTTGAAAATCCACTGTGATGACTGTCTCTTTGTTTCTGGAGTGTAGTAGTGTATCCAGGTTTCGTCCACAGTGACATATCGACGAAGGAATTCGGCAGGATTGCGATGAAAGAGTGCCAACATAGCCTCAGAGTCCACTACACGATTGCGCTTATTCCCCTCTGAGAGCAAACGCGGCACCCATCTTGCCGAAATTTTTTTCACAGACAATTTTTCATGCAAAAGTAAAGCGACTGTACCTTGTGATATGCCCGTGGCCTCAACTAATTCGCGCACTTTAATTCGCCGATCGTTCAAAATCAGATCGTGGATTTTGTCGATGATTTCAGGAGTAAACACCTCAACTGGGCGTCCTGAACGATGTTCAGATGTGCCATGAACTGCATCCAACTCGGCTTTGATTTCTTTCGGGCGTAAGCCTTTCAAATGGAAATGTTTGATGACAGCCCTAAACTCGCTTTTTTCCATTATTATGCACAAATAAATGTCGTTAACTTTAATCGACGATAGAAATTGACCTACGCTATGCATCGAGCTGAAATTTTGACAGCTTTCCTGTCGATAATGCTACTTACAAAAAAAATTTTACCGACCCTACGAGCGCAATTTCTCGGATTTTCTAAGGACTTATTGAACGACCCTCGTATCATATCGGCTCATTAAATTTACTAAAGTTTATCTTTTAAACCAAATACAATATGTTTTCAAAAAAGTTAATTAGAAAAATAAAAAAAATATGTGCTCATCAATATATTTTTTTTTAAATATGCACCTTAATTAATTTAACATTTAGTCTTGCACATAATCTAAAACTATTTAAAGTATGTAGTGCTCTTATTGAGAAAGTTGACAACTACGCCAAATAAATAATTATAATTGTAAAAGGAAAAAAAATCTCCAATATTCCTAGATGGTATCCTACTTTAAATAGATATAACATGCTTGGTTTCAATTCATGGCTGAATATCAATTGCAAAAGATACTTTCTAGTCAGTAAAGCTCGGAAGCACTCAAGGAATATGACGACGATAAGAGCATTCATAACGTTGTAGCCACTGCAGTCTCAAGAGGAACTTCGAATGAGTATTAAGAGGTGACATAATCCTTTTGGCTTGCTCAACTTCTAGTTTAATTCGATTCGACGTACGATTACGATCCCATGACACGGAGCACATAAAAATACTCAATAGTTCGGTGACATACAATCCTAGGCGTTTATTCATCACAAAAACTGTTTTCAATAAATTATGTATGTCTGAATACATAAACGAATACATTCCTACTAAATGATATTCTTATACGGATAGACGAACTTAACTCTCAATATTAACAGGTACAAAGGGACAATCAAAGAGACAAGAAGAGGTATCAATCCATATATAAAATGGAATTTAATATTTTTGAATAGTCCTAGTCGTGTTTAATATTGTATATAATAACAAAAATACTGCATAGCCTATATTCGTAGTAGAATTCAAAAAGGAGTTTGAGTGAATTTCTAACTATAAATTTTCGAACAGATGTTAAATTTCGAAAGTTTTCTAGTTCTTCAATTTTCCTTTTTTAAATAATTTATATTGATTTGAATTATTTACCTGAATGATACAATATTTTACTTATATTTTCTGTGCAAAAGTACGAGTATGTATAATTTTATTAGAACATATTTTGTTTTTGTTTTTTTATACAATAAATATTTTGAATTTTTTGGCAAACCTCTTTCATTTGTCTGAACCTTTATCCTTAGAATTAATTTCGTTAATAAATTTTAAATTCACATTGAAGTATGACTATATACACATACATATACACCCATATTGATTGAAAGGTCAATGGAAAATATTCGATGATATTATGTACTATATCTCATACTCTACCCTATTTTGCATATTTTTATGGATGCAAATTAACTTATATAAGCTCAAATATTATTGATGTTACGAATGTCGTTCAATAAGTCCTTAGAAAATCCAAGAAATTGCGCTTGTAGTGTCGGTAAAGATTTTTTTTTTGTAAACTAGCATTATCGACAGGAAAGCTATCAAAATTTCAGCTCGATCCATAGCGTACGTCAATTTCTATTGTCGATTAAAGTTAACGACATTTATTTGTGCATAACAATGGAAAAAAGCGAGTTTGGGGCTGTCATCAAACATCTCCATTTGAAAGGCTTAAGCCCGAAACAAATCAAAGCCGAGTTGGATGCAGTTCATGGCACATCTGCACCTGTGTTTGCGACGGTTTACAATTGGGTGAATGAATTTAAACGTGGCCGTTCATCCACAAAAGATGAACATCGTTCAGGACGTCCAGTTGAGGTGTTTACTCCTGAAATCATCGATAAAATCCACGATCTGATTTTGAACGATCGGCGAAATAAAGTGCGCGAATTAGTTGAGGCCACGGGCATATCACAAGGTACAGTGAAAAAAATTTCGGCAAGATGGGTGCCGCGTTTGCTCTCAGAGGAGAATAAGCGCAATCGTGTAGTGGACTCCGAGGCTATGTTGGCACTCTTTTATCGCAATCCTGCCGAATTCCTTCATCGATATGTCACTGTGGACGAAACCTGGATACACTACTACACTCCAGAAACAAAGAGACAGTCATCACAGTGGATTTTCAAAGGTGAACGGGCTCCGAAGAAGGCAAAAACTGTACCATCGGCCGGCAAGGTGATGGCCCCGGTCTTTTGGGATTCGCAGGACATCATTTTTATCGACTACTTGGAAAAAGGAAAAACAATAACAGGAGCGTATTACGCGTCGTTATTGCAACGGTTGAGCGAGGAAATCAAAGAAAAACGCCCCCATCTGAAGAAGAAAAAAATCCTCTTGCATCAGTACAATGCGCGTGTGCACACCTGCGCTGTTTCCATGGCCAAAATTGTGGAATTGAGAATGGAATTGTTGCAGCATCCCACTTATTCACTAGATTTGGCCCCGAGTGACTATTTTCTTTTCCCCAATCTGAAGAAATGGCTTGGCGGACGACGGTTCACTTCCAACGAGGACGTCATTGCTCAAACGGATGAGTATTTTGCAGAACTTCCGAAATCCTATTTTTTGGACGGGATAAAAATTTTGGAAAAACGGTTGGAAAAGTGTATAGAGCTAAAAGGAGATTATGTTGAAAAATAAAAAATTTTTTTTTTAAAAAACAGTTTTTTTCTTTTTTTTTCTAAGGACTTATTGAACGACTCTCGTACCTCTAAATTCTATTATGAATAATTGAATAAGAATAGAAGTGCAATTACGATAAATTGTTAGCAGAAGAAGCTTGGAACATCCTTGCTATTGATAAAAGCTGGTATATTCGAATGAAACATATTTTCAAATATTTTCCATACTAGAAAATAAGTACTATTTCGAATGGACAATAAATAAATAAATTAGAAATTTATATACAGAAAATATGATATTGTATTTTGAAAGTTAAAATTAAAAGTTATCTACCATAAGGAAATATTTGAAATCATTGAAAAATATTTATTTTAAATTATAATCATTAATTGTATCAATTCGAAGGGCTTATGTACAAACTGCCAAAAGAATTCTTCATATAGGTCGGTTCATATATATTTTAGAGAGACATTTTAAAGTCAAGGAAATACCTCAAATAAGTGTGCTAGGCCCCTTTCTGTATTTATCATATAAATGGTTTACTCTTCATTTCTTTTAGGTCACAATGAAGGGTTGTTCATTTCTTTTAGATCACAATAATCTTTGCCATACCCGACTCTAAAAATCATATTGAGATTGGCTATGCTGACAGTTTTGTCATTCAGTATTTTGATATGCTCATTTGTTATAATGTATTCAATTTTGTTCGAAAATCATATTTAAATAACTTAAATCCGTAATAAAAATTGGTGGTAATGATCGTCCATCTGAGCCTGCAATCAAGAATTTGGTGAGTAAATTTGAGTACAAAATATACCAACAGCTGAAAATATTGCTGTGGCGAGTGAAACTATTGTAGACGATCTAGTTTTACAGGTTTTAGGACATTCTCAACAATTGTATCTATCGACAATGACCAAAAATATAGCGACTTTTACATAAGGATTCGATAAGAATTAAAGCCACCATATTATTTTCAACGTTGAAATTTTGGCTGATATCCAGTCAATGATCCACATCGACTATGGTTTTCATAAAGATCATCATCTCGGACGAAGCTCATTTTCACTTAGACGGTTATATTTACAAGCGAAATTATCACATTTATGCATCCGAAAATCCAAGAGCTGTTGTTGAACAATTATTATATTGATTTCCTGTCACTGCATAAGTGCGCTTTATGGGGCAGAGGGATAATTGATCCACATTTTTCGGAAATGAGATTGGTGCTGCAGTTACTATCAATCAAGTGCGGTACAGAAACAGAGTGACCAATTTTTTATGGATTATTTGCTGACGACTAATTTAATGGACGTCAAATTTCTTGAATTTTTCTTTAGGGGCTATGTGAAAGATAAGATAAGATTTATGAGAATAATCAACAGACAATTAATTTTCATACAAAATGTGTGTTTCATTCAGAAAAAATTCTAATTTAATAGATCCTATAGATCCTCAAAATTCCAGTCCCTCTTAGTCTAAACTTGTTTTAACATTATATAACTACCTATACGAGGTCTGTTCAAAAAGTATCACAAATTTTTAATTTCCGCTGGTTACGTATCTTCGATTTTCAATTTTTTGTGGCATTATGTTGGTACTCATGTTTCTCACTTATGCCAACAAGTTCGGCCATTTTGAATGTTCAGTTAATTTTTGACAGCTGCTTTGCTTGCACGTGTTTTGGCTCGTCTTCGATTTTTGCCCATTTTCCAACAAAAACAGCATCGCATTAACATTGCTAAAGAGCTGTTGGACTCTGTCCGCGATGACCCAAATTTGCTCCAGAGGGTCATAACTGGTGACGAATCATGGGTTTATAGTTATGATGACCAAATCATGGGCTTATGAGATGCATGTGAGCGCGCCAAGTTCGGAATGTGAAGGTTTTGCTTACAGTTTTCTTCGATTGCAGGGGCGTGGTGCATCATGAGTTCTTGCCACAGAGTAGAACGGTCAATAAGGAATATTACCTGCAAGTTATGTGCAAGTTGCGCGAATCAATCCGCCAGAAACGCCCGGATTTGTGGAAGAACAAAAATTGGATTTTGCCATTTTTGGCCAAAAACAACACACTAATAATGCCGCAGCCATCGTATTCCCAAGATTTGGCCCCATATGACTTTTTCTTGTTCCCGAAACTGAAGAGCCCCATGAAAGGACGACGCTACGCCTTTATATTTGAGGAGATAAAGAGGCATCGAAGGAGGAGCTGAACAAGATCACCAAAAATGATTTTTTGAAGTGCTTCGAGGATTAGAAAATCGTTGGCACAAGTGTATAATATCTGGTGGGGATTTCTTTGAAGGGGACAAAATAGATATTTATGAGTAAATAAATAATTTTTGAAAAAACCTAAAATTCGCGATACTTTTTGAACAGACCTCGTAATTTTTTGTCAATGGTTAAAATGATCAAACTAGTCCAAAATAGATGTTGATTCAATAAAATTCAACATCTTTATAAATGTCAGATACTTATTTCTCAAGGAACAGGATTTGCCCCTCAATTAAAAAAGAAGTAAATCCATGCAAACAGGATAATAAAGTGTAAACTCCAAATTGCATGGTTGAATCAAATTTTGTTACCAAATTTGTCATCTACCTCCGTTTATGGCCTAAACACTTCATGACCTTTTTCAAAATGGCATTGTAACAATAATAGTATTTTATATTGGAAAATGTACCCACACCTTTCTCTATTTGTACACAACACCCTCCGTCATAATATATTGTACAATCCAAGGTTAAAGTTCTTCATCCACCCATTAGGTGTTTCCAATGGTTCTCCGAAAATCGTGAGAATAAATCTTAACAATTTTACGACAGCAGCCAAATTTTTATTTACCACAGTTAACATTTTCCCACCTGCTAAAGGGATTTGTCAGTGGCAACCATGTGCGTGCTATTCTTTGATTTTATAGATTTAATTTTTCCCGAGCTTTTGCCAATCGTTCGTTGTCCAGTTGTTCTCTTTTATTACATATTACATCATCCTGGATGGCATTTTAATTTCTTCTTTTATTGTTTTCTGTTAAGGGAGTGAACTTTTATATGCTCTTACAACAGTAGTTCGACTTAATAGTGACAAAATAAAATGGAATTCGTTTGTGTTTGGTTAATATTGGGCTTTTATTTAACATACCAAAAGTTTTTAGAACTTTATATATATATATATGTATGTCGGGTATATGACTAATTAAATGAATCTGTTTATTTGAATATTTTTATAATTTTCGGTTTGTCAAAAATGAAATATCGCGTTTATCAAGAAAAGTCAAAAATTTTGCATGCCCAACTATCATAAAAATTTTCAACATTTTTTGGATATTTTTCTATTTTAATTAAAAACATTATTTATTTATGATATTTTTTTCTTATATAATCCATTAACAGATTATTTTATCAAAAAAAAAAAAATTAATAGAATACAACAACCGAAGCTGTTTACGTACGGCATTGATATAAAAAATTCTTCGATATAAATTTTTTTTTTACTTCAACATATCAACATGAACGTGCAAAAATTAGACTTTAATTTAGCACAACTCTAATCTTTTAAGGTTTCTTTGCTTTTACAAATTCAGACGATATCGTTTAAGAAATATTATAAAAATCCTCGAATTTGCTATTGATAAATTTGAAATGCGTATCCTACTCTCATTATCCTCTCTTTAATTGTACTAAGGTCGTGAATTAATTTTATTTTTTTTTAAATTAGGACATTCCGATTTTTGTAAGAGTAATTTTATATTCAAAATTAAAAATTAAAAATAATTTTATCGTTAACTTTATTAAAATTAATTAATTAATATCTTATCATCTGTGCTCGTCAGATTAACTAAACCCAATATTTTTGCTTTCAACAATTCTAATATATAATAAATTTTTGTTTGCATATTAACAATTATATTTTTTTCTTCTTACAGAAATCATCTGTGACATTCGTTACAGAGAAATGCAAGTTGATTTTAAAAGCCCTTCTTCGCAAGTTTGGATTGTAAGTATTAATTTTTTTATATTAGAAATATTTTTTATATTGTATTTTTTTATATATGGAGGTGTATCACATATCTTGTACGTTAGTCCTCTCTAGATGTTGAGTAAAAGCTTCTACCAGTAACTACATGATCCCAGAGTCATCAAATTTTTTATTTAGCTTGGTTGATCCCCGATTTTAACTTGTAGAAAATAGTGCAACGAGTCTATGGTCATAAAGCATTTTCGGAAACCCAAGAAGTAGCGGAAACCGTATCTTGCTGAGGAGGCCTTAAATATAGAATATTGATAAATATGGAATGATTGAGGGATCTTGTATATATCCTATCGTCCACTTTGCATGCTGGACTCGGACGGGAAGAGCTTGGAGCGGATAGTGGCCGACAGATTGGAGCTATACATTGATCCTCAACTCTCCGAAATCCAATTCGAATTTAGGAAGGGGAGATCGACCATCGACGCGCTGGAACTCGTCACGAGCATTGCAAAGGAAACCATCTCAGGAAAGAGATGGAAAGGCGGTTCCAAAAAGTATTGCCTCATTGTCACTCTGGACATCAAGAATGCGTTTAACTCGGCCCGCTGGGATAGAGTCTTGGAGGCTCTTGAGAACATGGGGGTGCACTACTACCTACGGAGGATGGTCAGATCATACTTCAGTGATCGACTACTGCACTACGAGACGGAGGAGGGACCAGCGGAGCATGAGGCACGGGAGGGATACCTCAGGGCTCTGTCCTGGGGCCACTCTTGTGGCACGTCATGTACGACGGCATACTCCATCTAGAATTGCCGACGAACACAACACTCGTCGCTTTCGCGGACGACGTAGCGGTTGGTCTTGTATCTAAACACTTGGAAGAACTGGAAGCCGCATTCTCCACCACCATCTGGAGGATAGAACAGTGGATATAAGACCGAGGCACTCCTTGTGAGTAGCCGGAAGAAAATGGAGACCATCACAATAAGAGTAGGTGACCACGACATCAAGTCGCTACCCTATATCCGGTATCTGGGAGTGGTCTTGGATGCCAGACTCAACTACAAGAAGCATATCTCCAGCGTCAGCAGGAAGGCATCAGCGGTACAGGGTGCGCTCTCGCGGATAATACCCAATATCGGAGGCCCCAGGCAAATCCGAAGGCGACTACTGGCAACTGTAGTTACCTCTGTGCTGCTATACGGAGCACCAGTGTGGGCGAAATCGCTAGAGCTAACAACATACCGCAAGATAATGTCATCAGTCCAGCGGCTCTCAGCGGTCAGAGTAGCGTCGGTATACCGAATGGTATCACACGATGCGGTCAACGTTGAGGCATCATGCCCACCCATCGACATCCTGGCAAGAGAGCGGGAACGCCAATATCGTGGGAAGAAGGAAGAGCGGCGAAAGGTACCATGTGAAGAGGAGAGACCCTAGAGTCTTCGCCTCTGGTAAGAGAAGTGGGACAGCTCGACGAAGGGTCGGTGGACTCGTCGGCTGATCCCAGATGTCACCAAATGGGTCTTCTCGCCTGCACGGGGAAGTCGGGTATTACATCACACAACGCTTGACTGGGCACGGTTGCTTTCGGGCATACTCCCCAAACTGTCATCATTGCCGCGATGTGATCGAAGATGCAGAATACGTGTTCTTCCAATGCCCCTTATACGAGAGGACACGGGCAGAACTGGAGAGAAATCTGGACCATTTCATCAGTCCAGGAAACATAGTGGAGTGCATGCTGAAGAGCCAATCAGCTTGGAACAGAGTTGCAGAGTATGCGGAATCTATTATCAACGTACTTTGCACCACGTACGAAGAATAGGCCGTGAGGCGTTATAACATCAGGACAGCAATAACATCAAAAATAACACCCCAACGAAGTAGAATTTACCAAAGAGTGCCGCCGGAGAACTATTGTTCCGGGAGCAAGATTATAGGTGCAGGTTATGTTTTAGCGGGGTTAAAATCCCGCATAACTCTTTTGACAGGTAGAAGGTTTTTCCAGGCGAGTACCTTTTGAAGGCTTCGCCCTGTACCTCATTAATCTAAACTTTAAAAAGAAAAAGAAAAAAAGGGCTCTTGTAAGACCGTTGATTAATATTGAAGGTAATGAGTAGTGAGTTGAATTTAAATCGTTTTACCCTTAATATTTGGGCATGAGAGGGCGTGTGCCAATATTGTGCCAAAACCAACGATTCAACAGAAAGACAATCAGAAGAATGTTCTACAATTACACAGTCTCCACCTTCAACTCTATTCATCTGATTAAAATCGACTTTTTTTTGTTTCTCAAAATAAAAAATACGGAAAGGACGTCATCTCAGTCTGTCGATAACATCAGAAAAGTTCCAAAACAATGCCTCTGTTGATGTATTACTGTATTTTGAAAGAAATAACATTGACGTACCATATAAAAATAAAATAAAATTGTTATAAAAAAAATATTTCTCAATATTTTTTTGAGGTAGCTTATATGCTAATGTCGCCTTAAAATAGCATGGAAAAATAACGTAGATAAAATCCCTTTTACATATTTATATATTGTTATGCGTACATAAATCTAACTCTATTTGTATCTGTATGTTTTCAATAATTTATAAGAGATTCAAATATATAACACCTGATCAAATAAATATTCAAACAATTAAATAACGAAAGTATTTTATTTTAGGTGTTGTTAGGCACGAGGAAGGTATATAAAATTATATAAAATTTAATATACAATAATTTTCTGAACGTTAAGTTCTACAGGAGTATAGTTAATCATTTACTATTATTATTATTTATTATGACTATTAATTCTAGATTTAAAATATATATTGTGACCACGATGTGCCATAGGGCGGTTGGGACAGGCCAGAGGGTGCATTTCCATTTAGGCTCCCCCAACCAGATCATCTGTCGGCAGCATCCATTTTTTTTCCTTTTTCTTTTATTTTTTTAGGTTTTCTTTGGTACTCTTCCTTTTTTTTAATTCTTTTCCTTTCTTTTTATTATTTTTTCTTTAAAAAAATATTTTTTTTTGTTTTTCTGATTTTTTTTTGCCTATCCATTTTTATTTTCGCAACTTCTTACCTTCCCTCTTATTCTCTATTCCTCCCCCTCTGAGTTTTTTTCCTGTTTTTCTTTTAATTTTTTTTAATAACTTTCAAGTTCTTTCACTTCTTTTTCTTTTTATTTTTTTTTGTCCTTCGGGTGTCTCCACTTTATCCCCTTTATGTTTTTGGCATGATTTTTTCTATCAGTGCTGAGACCACATATCAGGACTAATTCAAATAACCACCCCGCCCCTCCCAATCTATCCATAAAGCTAGTATCAAGCATACCCAGCTGAAACATGTGTTTTCTGAGTATGGTCGTCATTTACCATACTCCTATTGAACTTAACATTCAGAAAATATATATTTTTTATCCAAAATACGTGGGTCATTCACCAAGTACTTAGCCTCACCGCCCGATGGAACTGCTGTCACAAAAGAAATTTACCATCGTGCAGTACATTCTTTTGATAGCCTACTGTCAAAGTTCCAGTCGATTCCCTTCATTAGTTTTGTTTTGAGAGCCTTTGAAAGCGAGCGTGTCAGTCGGTTGCACAAAAATGGAAAAAGAACAATATCGTTCGGTGATTAGATTCTTGTTTTTGGAAGGGAAAACGCGCAGCAAAATCAAAGATCGCTTGGATGCTGTGTATGGTGACGCTTCTCCTTCGATGGCGACCGTCAAGAATTGGTTCAACGAGTTTGTTCGTGGCCGCACGTCGGTTTTTGATGAGCCGCGCCCAGGTGCCCCGAAAACGGCTGCTACGGAGGAAAACGTTAAAAAAGTCCACGATCTCGTGTTGGCAGACCGTTGATTGAAAGTTCACGAGATAGCTGAGACTGTAGGAATGGTGCATTATATTCTACACGAAGAACTGGGCACGAGAAAGCTGTCGGCCTGATGGGTGCCGCGTTTGCTCACACCGGAAAACAAGCGCAACCGTGAGACCACATCGGCGACGTGTTTGGCGCTGTTTCAGCGCAATCCAGCGGAGTTCTTGCGTCGTTTCGTGACCGTCGACGAAACTGGGATTCACTGGTACACACCAGAGACCAAGGAACAGTCGAAACAGTGGACTTCACTCGGCGAACGTGCTCCGAAGAAGGCGAAGACTGTTCGATTGGCCAGAAAGGTGATGGCCACCGTTTTCTGGGATTCACAAGGTGTGATCCACATCGATTACCTCGAGAAGCGTAAAATAATCACGGGGCGCTACTATGCTGACTTATTGGGCCGATTTGACGTCGAATTGAAGAAAAAGCGGCCCCGCTTTGCGAAGAAAAAAGTGCTGTTCCACCACGAACACCTCCGCCGTCGCCATGGCCGAATTGCTGCCCCATCCACCGTACTCTCCAGATTTGGCCCCCTGTTTCCAAACCTGAAAAAATCACTCGCCGGGAATAGATTTGGGTCGAATGAGGAGATCATAGTCGCCACGGAGGCCTATGTTGCTTCCCTCAAGAAAATGTATTTTTTGGACGGGTTGAAAAAGTTAGAGCATCGCTGGGCCAAGTGTATCGAGCTTGAAGGAGATTATGTGGAAAAATAAATTGCCACCTTTCCAAAATTTTCGTTTTTCTTTTGTAGGCTAAGTACTTGTTGAATGACTTTAGCTATTTTCTTTCCAAAACCATAACACAATCAATTTAAAGTTTTCTGAAGCATTTCAGGTATTTGTTTACAGAAAAAACTTCTTTAATCTCTATGTTTCCTATTATCCTAAAACTGCTTTTGGACTAATTAAAATTTTTTGTAGATGGCAGAGCTAAAATTCCAAATAATATACTTTTCCATCTATTTCAAAAGGGGTGAGAGTATACCTTTTATATATTCTTCTCACAATGGTTTTATTATGTTTTGTATAAAATTTTATGTCAATCTATCAGAAATGTTATTTGTGAACGTTTTGTTAGAAACGCATTTAAGGTACTATTCATATATTCGTATTGGTACCATATGCGCCCTCATTAATCTCCATCAATTTTATTTAAATTCTTATTTAACAGATGTATAATTAGGATATGGTTAAATTTCAAATACATTTACAGCTCCAAAAATATTAGAAAGATACTGTATCTCTACTGGTACTATTTTTCTATCTTAAAGCTATTAAATTTGAAATTTTACCTTTTGGTATTATCTTATTATTTAAGATTATTAAAAACATTAAATAAATTCAATGAAAGCATTTTTTTTTCTTCAAAACATTACTTTATAAATGATGATGAGCGAAAACTTTACGCTTTTGGTTTTGGGAAAACATTTATTATAAATGGAACTACTCGTAATAAAAATAATTCGAATATCCGACTATCATTTGTACTAGTGAGTTTTATTAAATTCCAAATTAAATTTTTTCAAGTTTCTTACAAGTATAAAAGGATTTTATTTATTACAATCTGTATAAAACCTATTTAAGAAAAATGAGGTCAGCGTTATCTCTTTCTAGACAAGTACGAACAATATTATTAAAGAGAACTACTTTCATAAGTGATTTTGAAGATTCTTTATTAGTAAGTTTTCTAATACACTAAATATTCGTATTTTGATATTATGAAGACTCGTATGTTGGTATCTATGTATGTATGCATACGCCATCATCTAATTTATTCATACAACTTCTCCTCATATACGATGTCATATAAGCCCCAGCGTCTATGAAAATTTTCAACACCAAGCCTTATGTTATTATTTTTTTTTTTATACTGAATTATTATACAAAAATCGCAATCAATGAAATTCCATTTAAAAGATATTCATAATAAATAAAGATAAATTTCTAGATGCAAGTGCATCTGAAGAGATTAAATTCCTTTTAAGAATAATTTCAATGAAAAAAAAATTTACATAGAATCATATCAGGATGTTTACTTTAAAGAAATAATAATCCTCATTCTATCTACAAGTGTATGCATTCTATTCATGCATTCACGAACAAACTATTATGTCTTGTGCACATTTATTAGAAAGTTTTTTTCTTCATTCATTTAACTAACGAGAAATTGAGAATAGAAAAATAAAAAATTCAACTACTGCTGGCGTTTTGAACTTTTGATTTTTATTCAGCAAATTAAAAAAAAAAAACAGAAATAGAGCTTCAATAGTCTTTGTTTGCTTTTTAAAATTGCCATTAAAGCTTTTCACATCAAAGGAAATAGAATTCCAATGTACATAGAAAAGTTTTAGTTTTGCAATTGAACTTTTGTGTAAACTACATTATTTCTTTCTTTACTTGTAAGCTTTAAATTGTAAAAGTTTTTGGGAAAAAAATTGACAAACTGCAAAATCAATGACATTTTAATGCAAATAATTTTCTATTTTTTTATAAAATATTGCTTAAATATTTACCGTTTGTACAATATTTATATATGCACTTTATAATGCAATTTTTTGGTCGTAGTCAGTGATGCGCAAATCGGAGATCTGCTGCGTCCAACAATTTTAAAAGCATCGGTTTCATTCCCAAATAGTCCAATGTGGCTTTGGTATTTGGAACGTTCAATTACCTAGTTTACTATTACATGATCATATTCATTGTAGACATTTTGGCCAGAATACGGATTATGAGCCCAGCCTCTTCTTACATTGTCCTACAATACATGTCTACTTCATATACCAGGTGTATAAGCTTAAATCCGCTGTTTTTTTATTCAAAAAAACACATGTTTTTTTCATAGAAAGCAAAAACAAATTTATTCAAAGTACTTGCCCTCGCTAGCTACACATTTTTCCCATCTCTCGGGCAATTTGTGGATACCACGCCAAAAAAATTTCTTCTCTTTCGAGGTAAACCCCTCATCAAGCCATTTTCGGACGTCTTCGTAAGAATCGAAGTGCTGCTCAGCGAGCGCGTGGCCCATCGACGAAAACAGGTGGTAGTAGGAAGGGGCCAGGTCTGGTGGATAAGCGGGGTGTGGTAGAACCTCCCAGTTGAGTGTATGCAAGTAGTTTCGGACCATTTTTGACGTGTGTGATGGTACGTTTTCGTGAAGGAAAATCAGCTTGTCATGTCTTTGTGATAATCCGTCCTATTTTTTTAACAACATCTCATAGTAGACGATACCCTGCTCATCCCACCAATCGACGCACAGCATCGTCTTCCGTCCGAAGCGATTTGGTCTTGGGGAAGATGTTGATAGTTGGCCGGGATTTCTTGCGTTTAGGATTCTCGAAATATATTCACTCTTGATCGCCTGTCACAATCCGATGTAGGAACGACTTTCTTTTTTGTCAGGCGAGAAAGATTTCGCATGTGTTTTGGCATCGCTCCATCTGCCTATCGTTCAATTCATGCGGCACCCATTTTCCGATCTTTTCAATCTTCCTCATGGCACGCAGACACTGGGACATGGCTGATTGAGTAACGCCCTATTGCTTCGCGAGCATTTTTTGTGATTGGGTATCATCTTCGTCGAAAAGAGCCTACAATTGATAGTCCTCAACCTTCCTAGGCCGATTTTCACGCTTCTTGACCCACAAGTCAAGATTGGCGTCTTTGAATCGACTGAACCAATCTCGGCACGTTGTTTCCGATAAAGCACTCTCAGCATAGGCCTCCATAGTGTAAGCATTGGATGCGATTCGGCAACCGATTTCTTCAAATTGAACCAGAAAAGCAGAGCTTCCCGCATATGCTCTTTTTCTGGCACAAAACTATACATTATTACCAAAGGCAAAATGTATGTTGTTGTACGAAATTGCTGACAATGTCCACTGATTAATGTTGATAAATGTCAAACTCATAAAAAAAAGTATGGCGTGCCCATGGTAGTTTAATACGCTCACTCACGCCATCTATGACCAAACAGCGGTTTTAAGCTTATACACCTGGTACATCTATAATTCGTTATCGGACGAGGTTGAAATTTGTACTGCACGTCTAGTAGAAGTCCACAATGTATCCCGATCACCTTCATATACTTTTCTGCCATACCTCGTATACATATAATTTGATTGATTTAAGTGGCACCAATAACATATTTCAGTTTGAATAGTCAGATCAAAACGGGGAAAAAATATTGAAGGAGAAGTTCGAAAAAGTCGAAGTTTTCAATGCAAAATAAAAAGTTCTACATACATTTTTAAGTTTTTTTTTATTAGGTAATTGAAATCTTTTGCGCGGCGATTGTGTTTAAGAAGTTATGGCTTCACTAACTACAGCTACTCGTACCTAAGATCTTTCGGGAATATTGCAAATATTAATCCCGTGACCTTCAGAATAAAACCCTAGTTTATTATATTGGTAACGATAGACACCAAAATTTGATGGCATATCTTCACTAAGGGATGAAAATCCTATAATACCACAGCTATTATAATAACTGAGTAATAAACTGTCACAGAGCATATTGGCTAGCCACACGCATGAGTACAATGATAATTCCGGTCCCCCTCCCTTCTGCGTCAAAATTTTCGCTTTAATGCTAACCACACAACTGCTATAACCGGAAGTGAAACTACTTACTGCAAGCATGGCAAAGGTGCAAATCCTAAACGACTTCCAGATGATGGCTTAAAATATTTTCAGACGATCAACCCCAGGACAAGTGACGAGAAATTGGTACCGATTCAGAAGTCTATTTAGAACTCAAATAACTCCATTCAACTTTTGTGCAACTAGTTAAAAAATTCTTTCTGAATCAATTAATTTTTATCATAATCTGATCCTATTCTTCCTAATTAAAATAGTTAAAATTCTTATGAATTGGGAATTTTCTAAAACGACGGAAGTACGCAAATTTCAGTATGAACCAATTCATGTCAACAGAAGACCATCAAATGAGTACTCTTATCTCAATAGAATTTCTCAGAGCTCATTCGGTCTTAATTACAATTCCATTAACTGTAAGATACATTTGAACTCCGCTACATAAAATTGAAATCTGTTCATCAAATTTGTCTGAAAATTTCAATTATGTAGCAACTTTTTAAAAATCAAAAATATATTTTTAATAATTTCATTCAAACATCAAATTTGCTTTCAAACTTAAAAGCTTAAAAAAATTAAAAGTATTCAGAGTACTTGCATATAATTTTATTTATTTATATAGTTAATGGACTACAGTAGAATATCAATTTTTAATATTCTTTATGGCAAGAATTATATTTGAAATTTTCCATTGAAAGATAAAATATGAATTTGAAAAAATTGATATAATTGAACTGAAATCAAAATTATATTATCAAATTTGTTTATTTACTTGCTATAGAGTTCTTTTGTTAGACGAATTTTGTCATGGGAATTTCAAGAAAAGTGATTCGCCTCTTATCGATCATTTGATTCTGCTTTATTTTTGTCAAGTTAATTCAATAAGTTCAAATTTCACTCACATAGATATGGTTAACTGATAAAGTAAATTTAAGTATTCAAATACACTCTTAAAAAAACTAATAATTAGTTATTTTGTAACGAATACTTTTAGTTTGAGATTGTAATAATAAAATTTAAAAAAAAAATCTACTTTTAAAATTGCACAATTTTTTCTGTAAGAAAAATATTCTAGAATTGTCAAGTGTCTTAGCAAATGTTTTTCGTAAAAAGACTGCAAAAAACAATTCTAGATAAAAAGATTGTAAAAAACATTTTTTTTTTGGTACTTTAATAAATAATTCAAAAAAATTGTTCTTTGTAAATGATTCTACAATATAATTAATAAAACTATGAAGTTTCAACAACTGGCACGAAATAATAAAATACGATAGGTTTCAGTAACTGACACTTGATGTTTAAAGCCATTTACAATACTTTTAATAACCTTTTATCCGATCAAATAAGAGTATCCAATTACATTATATTAAAAAAGTATGCTTAAAATTCCAACAAATCAATTCTTCAATAATTAACAATTTTTACAAAATTGCAATGCTACAATAAATATTCAAAAAAAAATAATATAAAATCTTGTAATATTATAAATATGTGTAGTTATGGTTAACAAGGTTAAATAAAGTGAAGTTATTATTGTAGAACAATTAACGTCATTTTAGACGAACAACTTCTTTATTTTCCCAGTATATGCGTTAGAATGCCAAAAGCAAGATTACGTCGAGGTGAGACTGTGCCTAACCATTGTATAGGGTTTTCCAATAAGAGTAATATGATTTCTAAGTGACGTTTCGGCCATTTTGTAATATGTCATGATCTGTCTTTTTTTTTCATTGTATTCAATAATGCTTACAATTTCATCATGAAGAGATATACGCAAGAACAACGTTTAAAAATTATTCACTTTTATTATCAAATAAAATTGAAAACGATAAAGATTTTTTTAAGAAAATCATTTTCTCCGATGAGGCTCACTTTCATCTGAGTGGTGCGGTAAATAAACAAAACTGTCGATTCTGGTGCGAAGAAAATCCACAAATTATTCATGAACACCCATTACATTCACCTAAATTGGCAGTTTGGTGTGGTTTTTGGTCTGGTAGAATCATCGGTCCGTACTTCTTTCGAAATGAAGCTGGTAACACCGTTACTGTCAATGGAGAACGGTATATGGTAGATCGCTGATAACCAACTTTTTATGGCCGAAATTGGAAGAACTTGATCTTAAAAATATCTGGTTCCAACAAAACGGGGCTTTTGCAGCACGCGCAACAACCGAATTATTGCGAGAAAAGTTTGGAGATTCGATTATTTCAAGAAATTGGGTTTCCAACACCATTAGACTATTTCTTGTGGGGTTATTTGAAGTCATTGGTCTTTAGCTCTTGCTAAAGACTAGAAACTAGACTCTCTTCAAGCTTTAGAAGTCAATATTGAACGTGCTATTCAAGACATAAGACTTGATTTAGTGGAAAAAGTGCTCGAAAATTGGGTTCATCGAATTCGTTTCTGCAAAAGAATGACGTTTTATTCAGAACTAACGAGGGTCGTTCAATAAGGCCGTAGAAAAAGATGGAAAAAAACTGTTTTTTGAAGAAGAAAAAATTTTATTTTTCAACATAATCTCCTTTTAGCTCTATACACTTTTCCAACCGTTTTTCCAAAATTTTTATCCCGGCCAAAAAATAGAATTTCGGAAGTTCTGCAAAATACTCATCCGTTTGAGCAATGAAGTCCTCGTTGGAAGTGAACCGTCGTCCGCCAAGCCATTTCTTCAGATTAGGGAAAAGAAAATAGTCATTCGGGACCAAATCTGGTGAATAAGCGGGATGCTGCAACAATTCCATTCTCAATTCCACAATTTTGGCCATGGAAACAGCGCAGGTGTGCACACGCGCATTGTCCTGATGCAAGAGGATTTTTTTCTTCTTCAGATGGGGGCGTTTCTCTTTGATTTCCTCGCTCAACCGTTGCAATAACGACGCGTAATACGCTCCTGTTATTGTTTTTCCTTTTTTCAAGTAGTCGATAAAAATGATGCCCTGCGAATCCCAAAAGACCGTTGCCCTCACCTTGCCGGCCGTAGCACAGTTTTTGCCTTCTTCGGAGTCCGTTCACCCTTCAAAATCCACTGTGATGACTGTCTCTTCGTTTCTGGAGTGTAGTAGTGTATCCAGGTTTCGTCCACAGTGAAATATCGACGAAGGAATTCGGCAGGATTGCGACGAAAGAGTGCCAACATAGCCTCAGAGTCCACTGCACGATTGCGATTATTCTCCTCTGAGAGCAAACGCGGCACCCATCTTGCCGAAATTTTTTTCACAGACAATTTTTCATGCAAAATTGAAGCGACTGTACCGTGTGATATGCCCGTGGCCTCAAATAATTCGCGCACTTTAATTCGCCGATCGTTCAAAATCAGATTGTGGATTTTGTCGATGATTTCAGAAGTAGACACCTCAACTGGGCGTCCTGAACGATGTTCATCTTTTGTTGATGAACGGCCACGTTTAAATTCATTCACCCAATTGTAAACCGTCGCAAACACAGGTGCAGATGTGCCATGAACTGCATCCAACTCGGCTTTGATTTCTTTCGGGCTTAAGCCTTTCAAATGGAGATGTTTGATGACAGCCCTAAACTCACTTTTTTCCATTGTTATGCACAAATAAATGTCGTTAACTTTAATCGACGATAGAAATTGACCTACGCTATGGATCGAGCTGAAATTTTGGCAGCTTTCCTGTCTGCCAAAATTTCAGCTCGATCCATAGCGTAGGTATAACGCTCGATCCATAGCGTACAAATCTTTACCGACACTACGAGCGCAATTTCTTAGATTTTCTAAGGACTTATTGAACGACCCTCGTGGAATTGTCAAGTGTCTTAGCAAATGTTTTTCGTAAAAAGACTGCAAAAAACAATTCTAGATAAAAAGATTGTAAAAAACATTTTTTTTGGGTACTTTAATAAATAATTCAAAAAAATTGTTCTTTTATTTTGATAAATGATTCTACAATATAATTAATAAAACTATGAAGTTGCAACAACTGGCACGAAATAATAAAATACGATAGGTTTCAGTAACTGACACTTGATGTTTAAAGCCATTTACAATACTTTTAATAACCTTTTATCCGATCAAATAAGAGTATCCAATTACATTATATTAAAAAAGTATGCTTAAAATTCCAACAAATCAATTCTTCAATAATTAACAATTTTTACAAAATTGCAATGCTACAATAAATATTCAAAAAAAAATAATATAAAATCTTGTAATATTATAAATATGTGTAGTTATGGTTAACAAGGTTAAATAAAGTGAAGTTATTATTGTAGAACAATTAACGTCATTTTAGACGAACAACTTCTTTATTTTCCCAGTATATGCGTTAGAATGCCAAAAGCAAGATTACGTCGAGGTGAGACTGTGCCTAACCATTGTATAGGGTTTTCCAATAAGAGTAATATGATTTCTAAGTGACGTTTCGGCCATTTTGTAATATGTCATGATCTGTCTTTTTTTTTCATTGTATTCAATAATGCTTACAATTTCATCATGAAGAGATATACGCAAGAACAACGTTTAAAAATTATTCACTTTTATTATCAAATAAAATTGAAAACGATAAAGATTTTTTTAAGAAAATCATTTTCTCCGATGAGGCTCACTTTCATCTGAGTGGTGCGGTAAATAAACAAAACTGTCGATTCTGGTGCGAAGAAAATCCACAAATTATTCATGAACACCCATTACATTCACCTAAATTGGCAGTTTGGTGTGGTTTTTGGTCTGGTAGAATCATCGGTCCGTACTTCTTTCGAAATGAAGCTGGTAACACCGTTACTGTCAATGGAGAACGGTATATGGTAGATCGCTGATAACCAACTTTTTATGGCCAAAATTGGAAGAACTTGATCTTAAAAATATCTGGTTCCAACAAAACGGGGCTTTTGCAGCACGCGCAACAACCGAATTATTGCGAGAAAAGTTTGGAGATTCGATTATTTCAAGAAATTGGGTTTCCAACACCATTAGACTATTTCTTGTGGGGTTATTTGAAGTCATTGGTCTTTAGCTCTTGCTAAAGACTAGAAACTAGACTCTCTTCAAGCTTTAGAAGTCAATATTGAACGTGCTATTCAAGACATAAGACTTGATTTAGTGGAAAAAGTGCTCGAAAATTGGGTTCATCGAATTCGTTTCTGCAAAAGAATGACGTTTTATTCAGAACTAACGAGGGTCGTTCAATAAGGCCGTAGAAAAAGATGGAAAAAAACTGTTTTTTGAAGAAGAAAAAATTTTATTTTTCAACATAATCTCCTTTTAGCTCTATACACTTTTCCAACCGTTTTTCCAAAATTTTTATCCCGGCCAAAAAATAGAATTTCGGAAGTTCTGCAAAATACTCATCCGTTTGAGCAATTATGTCCTCGTTGGAAGTGAACCGTCGTCCGCCAAGTCATTTCTTCAGATTGGGGAAAAGAAAATCGGGGCCGAATCTGGTGAATAAGCGGGATGCTGCAACAATTCCATTCTCAATTCCACAATTTTGGCCATGGAAACAGTGCAGGTGTGCACACGCGCATTGTCCTGATGCAAGAGGATTTTTTTCTTCTTCAGATGGGGGCGTTTCTCTTTGATTTCCTCGCTTAACTGTTGCAATAACGACGCGTAATACGCTCCTGTTATTGTTTTTCCTTTTTCCAAGTAGTCGATAAAAATGATGCCCTGAGAATCCCAAAAGACCGTGGCCATCACCTTGCCGGCCGATGGCACAGTTTTTGCATTCTTCGGAGCCCGATCACCCTTGATAATCCACTGTGATGACTGTCTCTTCGTTTCTGGAGTGTAGTAGTGTATTCAGGTTTCGTCCACAGTGAAATATCGACGAAGGAATTCGGCAGGATTGCGACGAAAGAGTGCCAAAATAGCCTCAGAGTCCACTGCACGATTGCGATTATTCTCCTCTGAGAGCAAACGCGTCTTGCCGAAATTTTTTTCACAGACAATTTTTCATGCAAAATTGAAGCGACTGTACCTTGTGATATGCCCGTAGCCTCAACTAATTCGCGCACTTTAATTCGCCGATCGTTGAAAATCAGATCGTGGATTTTGTCGATGATTTCAGGAGTAGACACCTCAACTGGGCGTCCTGAACGATGTTCATCTTTTGTGGATGAACGGCCACGTTTAAATTCATTCACCCAATTGTAAACCGTCGCAAACACAGGTGCAGATGTGCCATGAACTGCATCCAACTCGGCTTTGATTTCTTTCGGGCTTAAGCCTTTCAAATGGAGATATTTGATGACAGGCCTAAACTCGCTTTTTTCCATTGTTATGCACAAATAAATGTCGTTAACTTTAATCGACGATAGAAATTGACCTACGCTATGGATCGAGCTGAAATTTTGACAGCTTTCCTGTCGATAATGCTACTTTACCGACACTACGAGCGCAATTTCTCGGATTTTCTAAGGACTTATTGAACGACCCTCGTAATTGTATCGATTATACTTCATATTAAATAATAAAACATTTGAATTTCCTTAATAATTAGTGTGTGTTTTTTTTGAAAAGAAATCATATCACTCTTATTCGAAAAACCCTATACAAAGCTAGCCAGTGGAGCACATCGAACTTCTCCGGTGGACTTAATCCTTATCGAAACTGGTCGAAAGCCTATCTCTTTGCATCTTTACAAAGCCCGAGTCAGATGAATTGATAATAACATTTTGTTTGGTAACTAAACGACCCCTCCCCCCCCTTTCATTTTCTTTCTGAACTTCAAAAATTGCATTCCGCATCGAGATTGGAAACCTTTTTAGAATAATTGGAAAACTTTTTTAGGTATTTAGAATATCTACGTTTTGAATTTAGAATATCTACGTTAGGTTTAAGAAGACAAGTACCGACACGTACCTTCTTAAACCTATCTAGAGACAACCATATTCCTCGAATAGTTGGAAGGGTTTGGAAACTGGCGCCCAAATTCGTGATCTTTATGTTGGGGTCTTGGAAATTAGTATCAGCTTTTTCAATCATCGGTGGAAATTACTATCAGCTTTTTCGATCATCAATCAAAGATATTTTACATAACCTACTCAACAATAGGAATTTCCAGTTGCATTGGTTGCCGGGACATCTGGGAATTATGGAAAATGAAAGTGCTGATGAATTGGTTGGAGAAACTCTCCGACGTTCAGTGCTTGCATCTATCCCTCATCTGCTAAAATCCTACTAACAGAATGGCAAACAACATCCTTAGTCATATGTCTATTAACAGAATTCATACTAGACAAACAGTGAGATCTTTTTGGCGTATCTGAATAAATCTTAGATATATATATATATATATAAGAAAAAAATGATTACTTTTATCATTAAATAAATAAGTATTGTTAGTAATAAAAATGTGTAAACTAATAAATTAAACTTTGCTCTAATACAATTTACAGACAGCTTTCTGGTGTGCCTTAGGTGCCATTGTTTTAGGTGCAATCGCTGCAGTATCGTACTGGATACGAAAATGCAGGTAATTTTAGTTAAATTTTTAAAAATTTGCTATTGTATTTTTGGTACTATAATAATATTCAACTTTCATAATATATGGAATTACATACGAGAGCAGAAAATATTTAAGATTAATTAAAGAAAAATATTTCGATAAGTATATTATTATCTGATAATTGAATAGATTATCTCAACGGTGATTATTATTCAGAACGTTGTTCCTTTTTTTTTTTTTTTAATTGTATAAATATTGAGGTGATAGAAAAATTATTCCAAAATTAATTAACCCTCATTTTGCCAGCAAAAAAAATTGGTAAAAAAAATTTAGACATCTATGTATTTTTTGGCCATTAAAAATAATAGAATAATATAAAATCTTATCAATATTTGATGAAAGTAAAGATAAAATATATGAGTATGAAAATCGAATTACGAATTAATTAACTTTTCTCTGACAACTTGATTTATTTGATTTGGTCAGATAATATCGATTTTATTACATTGATGGCTACACTATTATACATGCGTGTACATTCGTATTTACCTCTAGTAATATTTATCATAAAAAATATTTAATTAATAATCAATTACTACATTTAGCATTTTGACAACAACAACAACAAAACATCCTAGTCAACTTAACCTACATTGGTATTTATTAATGCTTGTCTCGAATTTCAGTTTAAACACTTATAATTAGGATATTATGAAATACCAACTAAAGTATATTTATAAAGTTGTTATTTAGAATGATTAGATTTATATTAATTAATCTTGTTCATTTTTTTTTTCTTTTCTATACAAATGCATATACTCTGTAAATGTCAAATGGCAAATTTTATGTCTAAATTTGGAAATATCGATTAAAGATTTTTTTCTTATCCCAAAAAAAGAAAAAATAACCCCAAAAAGTAGATGATTTGATTTAATCTAATTTGAAATTATTGTCAAAAAAATAACATTTTTTTTTTTGAGTAATAAAATTCGAAGAAAATCACTTAGTTACACTGTGCTTAATTGTATGATTTGATATCTTAACTATTGTAAATGTAGTTACTTTAAAAAATATCATATTATACTGAAAAAAATATTATTATGAAATTTTTTATTAGTCACAATTGGGCTAAAGTGTCATTAATTCAAATAAATCAGTGCATAAAAAAATTTGAAATTTTTTCTATAGCGAAAGTGACGGATCAATAAAAATTCTAATAAAACCAACTTCTTCTTTTCCATCAAGGTTCGAACTAAGCGAATCACAAAAGAAAACTACATTAAAATTGTTAAAAAAAATGTTCAACAATTTATTATTGGTAATAAATGCTCAATAAAATCTTAAATTACTTTTGCCTACCTACCCAAAAAAAAAAAAGAGTAATGACATTGTTCCACGCTATATATCAATCTCTCCCCTAACCTACCCTTATTTATAAAAATAGTGCAATTCAGATTCTGGCATCCACAGTGCTAGTATAAAAATGTACGAATATGTATGCATAAATTCAGTCACGTGTAAGAAAAAGTGATTTTACTTTTGGAAATATATTGATGGAAAAAATTGCCACTTTTACGGATTCATGCTATCCGGAAATGGTAATTTGTCTGTATTGTATAATATTGATTAACTAAATGTAAGAGTAACTATAATTGAAAAAGGGTTATAGAAACATTACATTTATTTTATTTTAGTCTGTATTCTTTTTTGTATATAGTATTCGTTTGTCTATGGAAATAAATCTTTTTGAAGTAAATTACTGAACAGATTGAACATTCTATTACAATATTACATATAAATATGAGTATAGAATAAAAAAATTTTAATGATAGCAATGTAAAATAATTAGATTAGCTGTGAATTGGTTGGTGTGGAGGTGGTCGAAGGAGGTGGGTATTTGATAGAAAGCAAGCAGCTAGTATATCTACTTTTTCAACAACAAATTTTGCCTACTCATCCAAAAGCAATCACACAAATAACAAAACTGTATATCCTTTCAACTATTACATATGTATGTATATATGTATGTATGTATGTATGTGTGTATGTATGTATGTATATATGAATAAAAAAAATTTGGTACTGTTTGTTTGCTTTATAACTTTAGTTGAATTGGTGTAAAGCTTTTTTTCGTGTATCACAGTCATGAGGTTCGAACATACGTGTATAAACATGACATTCTATAATAAAACAAACACAAGAAGCAGCAAAAAAAAAACAATGAAAATGATGATAATAAAAATAAAGAAAATATATACAATATATAAAAAAAAAAAAAAACGTCCAAAAACGAAAAACAAAAATATAGCTAAATAGAAAGAAACTACCCCTAAAGCTAATGTGTACGCACAAAACAAACATACATACATACATACATACATATGTATAATGTGAAAAATTACTATTGAAAATAAAAACCACAATGTCTACATTGACTGTAGGTAGTGAAAAGCTCATTTTATGCTAGCTTAGTCAACCGGAAGCCGCATTCAAGTTACATTATCCATAAAAGCGTCTCTAGTTTTTCTTCTGTACCTACGACTCATATACACATAGTGAAGAGAATATATTGTAAATTAATTTTAATTTCAATATTTTATAATCATTTTAAGTAAAATTATAAAACATAGTCTAATTAAATTGTTTGGTAATAATCTTATGAATTTATGAATTTATTTGGAAAACTTATATAAATCAACTAGAAAAAAAAAATAAACAAGAAACAACTTTATCCAATGTAAGCTTTAGGTCTTTGTTCAATATTGATCTTTAAGACAATGCCAAAATTGTACTTTAATAACTATAATAAAAAAAAATAAAGAAACAAACAACATTTATATTAGTGTATGAGTAGGTAATTTTATAATTTCTATTATATGTTTTCTCTACTAAAAAACTATGCTAATGTTTTCTAAACTGTTTTATATTGTACGATAATTTTAGTTTAAACGAATATTCAACTATAATTTTAGTATATTATTTATAGAGAATTTTTTTTTATTGTGCTTTAGCTAAGTACTTTTTGATTGATAATTTTTTTGTTCTTCTGTTTTTTTTTTCTTCTATAATTTAGAAATAAATAATAATGTTATATTAAAAAAAAATCAATATAATTTTTTTTTAAACTGACATCTGTTACTATAGTGGATATAAACATATATCAAAATAAAAGTGAATAAAATATGAAATTTTTGAAAAATGTATTATTATTTGTTCCTGATAGTGAAACTGACTAATGGTAAATTAGTGTTTAATAAAAATGTGTTTTTAAAAAAAATATTATTTTATTTGATTAATAATTAAAGTGCCTGTTTATAAATAATAATATTTGAATAAAAAAGTTTAAACTAAAATATTATTCAAAAAAGTATAATGAAAAATTTATAATATAATTATTTTTTATAATATAATGAAAAAAAAAATTAAATAATATAGTGTTAATATGCGATTATAAAAAAAAACAACATATTTTTAATTTTTAGTTATAAAAGATATCAACAATTTTTGTTTTTTTTTAATAAGAAAGCCAAATTGAAACTAACAATTTACTATAAGAAAATAAGAATATTATTCTAAAAGATATTTTATAGTTCATATATAATCTTATAAAAAAAAAATACGACTATGAAAATAAAGAGAAATGTGATCAACAAATTGGATTTTACCGAAGATTGGATCCAATAACAGCAAATATATATATATGCGTTTATATATTTTTGTTGTTGAAGGTAAACGAAGATATTATACGTATTGGTAATTTTATTTTAGCCTAATATGCATTCTAGAACACATTATTTGCAATTCTAAGCAAAATATTTGCACTAAGAATAATATACAATAACAAAAACAAAACAAAAATAAAAAAAATAAAAACAAAAAGTATAACATTCTGTTTAGTACATAGACCTATCGGATTTTGTATAGTACATAGTATAATGTGATTTTGGGGCTAAATTGAATTAAATCACCGCGAAATTACAATATTGCACTAAAAGTATTTGATTTTTTAATTGTGAATTTTAGCAATTTTAGCTTTAATATTGTTGTTTAACTATTTTTTTTTTCAATAATACTTAAGTTTTTTACAACAAACAAGAAGTTTGGATCATTTTTTTTGTTGAAAAAGTTTTTAGTTCAAGTGCTTTTTATTAATCGCTTTTGCCTATAATAAATTGTATGCACTATTTATGGAAAATGCCCATACGATTTGTTGACGGAAAAAAGAACAGGAATTCCTAAAAAGTTTACTATTTTAAAAGTTTTTATAAAACATAACTTTGAAATTTATAAAAGGAGATAAATATTTATTTTTATACAATTTTCTTGGTTTGTATTATTATTTCTCAACTATTTTTTTTTTTTTTTTGGACTAAATAAATTAATTAAAATAAATTCAAATAAAACATATTCTTTTACTGAAAATTAATTTTCCAATTAATCGAAATGTTAATTTTATTATGTGATATCAATTAACTCATTATATGTGAGTTTTTATAATAATTTCAAAAAAAAAAATTTGGATTGCAATTTTTTCACTAATATTATTAGTACAAAAATAATGGGATCTAATCGATATAAATATTGATATAAATAAGAAATTTATAAAAGCTTTCTTCTTTTTTCTTTTAACTCTTGATGAATTTTTACAATTTAAAAAAGAATGTTTAAGAGTAAAATAAAAAAAAATTTTTTTTTAAGTGATATTAGTTTTTAAATGATATTTTCGATATTATTTAATTAAAATCCATTTAGCTAGTACCTACAGTAAATCTTTGAATATTTTCTAATTATTTATCTATACTAAAATTCAATAAAATTATACTCTTTTCAATAAAATAACATCTTGTTAGCAAAATTAATTAATAAATATTATAGCTTATATTAAACTTGGTAACATTTGTCTTTTATCATCTAAAAATATGCACTGTCAGCTCTAGCCCATCATGGAATTTAGAGAGCATCTAAGAAAAATATTATTTACTTGTCTTAAAGTACAAATAATTAATGGTCTACATCATTGGAAATATTGTTCTTTCTATTAATTAAGTGAAAACATTTTTTCCCTTTTATCAATTATTAATATGATAATAAAAAATAGAAAAGGAAAGAATTTTTGTTGGTGACATTACCCATGTTGTCTAGAAGTCCACTAAGTAAATTAAACGGGATATAAATATATTTTTGATCGTGAAAGGTCAATTTTAAACTAAATTATCGACTTTAAGAACCACACAATATCGTCGGCGTAGCCATTTCAATATTCAAATGTCATTGAAACTGTTGTTCAGAAGCATACTTTTCGGCGCCTGTTTTATTGTTATACACGAACATATTTATCTTGTCATTCTAAATTCATTTGTATTTTATTTATATTATTGTCATGTAAATATAATTCAATATTTATATTATTTATAGAAGGCGTATATTATCTAAACACGAAGTCCAAATAGACTTAAAGTTTTTGCATTTTTATTTACACTATAATCGCATATACAGTGATACTAACTATAAAATATTATTATTGTACTATAAAAATTATAATGAAAAATGAAAATTTCAAGAAATTTTTTTTTATCTATTTTGTGTAAAAATTTACGGTATATCATTCGCTTTTAGGAGACAAATTTGGAGAACTTTAAAAAAAAATATAATTTTAAATATTATTTAATACTAATTTTTAGTTTTATTTTTTTTGTGGAAAAAAACAATTAAGTCTTAACCAAAAATAATTATATTGCTTATATGTATATGCTTTTATTTTGGAACATGGTGAAAATCTAAAAGTATTTGTGAAACCATATTTAATACACAAATAATATACGTAAACATATTATCTACTACTGAGCAACTATGAGAGCTGTTTTTACAATAATTGCAATAATATTTTTTAGCTTAGATAAGTTTTGCACAATTTTTGCTTTCTACATCAATAAATATTTATGCTAAAGCTTTTATCAACAAAAAAACAATCAATATATTAAACTTACATAATATGGGCCAATTTCGCATGCTCCTTACAACATCTCGATGTGTCTCGTGTGATTGCTAAAAATAAATTCAAAAAAAAAAAAAAAAAATTACTACTAATAGAATAAATTGAATATAATATAATTTGATAATATTTATATAAATGAATACGAATTGAATTTTTTTTTTTTATGTGTATATACATATATTGATTTTGATAATTGTCAATTTTGAAATAATAATCGATTAAAAAAAATTGTTTTATATCTGTTGTTGAATTTGTAGATCAACAAAAATAATACGTGTAGAATTGAAGAAAATTAGTCAAAAGAATCTATTCAATTTTGATCGTGCAATAAAATTTCAATAAGAAAATTATTGTTTTTGTGTGATTATTGCATTATTTCTTTAAGGAGACAACAACGAGTCGACAATATAATCGACAATCTGTTAAACAACAACAGCAACAAATCACAGAGCTTCTAGAGAAGCAACAACATTATCGAGAATTATATTTGGACCAAAAACAACACGAATTACAATTAGGACAACCGCAACAAATACCATTGATCAAAAGTAATTTAAAAAGAACAATACAACCGTCAAAATCTCCAACACCAACACCGCTATTACTACAACAACAGCTTCCATTACCTCTCCAATCACCTTCATCAATACTACCATCACAACTATCAACACCAATATATCTAGCTCCACATGAACACCAGCTAAATATTGATCAACAACAACAACAACAATTAGAACCACAGCAGTTAGTTGACCAGCAACAGCAACCACAGCATCAACAACAGCAACCACACCAGCAACAGCAACAAAATCAACAACAACAACAACAACAACAACAACAGCAGCAACAACAACGTTCCGTATCAATATTTTTATATAAAACACTTAATAGTGTATTGAAAAGTAGCAGGAAAATAATATTTCGTGTTTGCGAAGTTGCAAGTGCCAAAAAATCCTTAAAAATGTTCAATTTATATTCGTCAATGAAAAATAAAAGTGATGAAAGGGGTGAACCGACAACGGGTCATGATCGATTTTGTCAGACTCGTTTAACAAACAGGTAAGCAACAAAACTAAAAACAAAACAAACAAAAAGCAAATAATATTTTCCATCCTTATCCGCCTAAATATCCAATCTGTTAATTATTATAATTTTTTTTTGTTGTTGCTATCATTTAATTATATTTAACCACATTAACGTATTACAAATTTTGTAATTTATTTATAAAAATTTTGTGGAAACAATTCTACCAACATTAATTCAGACCGAATAATCGGAAAAAACAACGGAAATGTATTAACAAAAATGTCCGAAGAACGAATTCAGCTAACGAATTTGATACAAACGCATTAACAACAGCGAATCGAAGGCAATTATTTATTAGGTAAATAATAATTTTCTTCATAATTGTTCATAGAGATTATGTTTAAGAAAAAAAAAAAAAAAAAATTATAAAGAATACTGCAACCAATAATAAATATATGAATTTATTGTTTTGAGACACTTCTTTTCATTATCAGAATCCTTGAGACATGCATCTAGTCGCATATCATTTTCCGTTATTTAAAATATTATCTGCTTATTGAATATATGTAATTTTATATAAGAAAGATACTTTCTTATTAGATAAATATTTCCAAATTCACTCTTTAAGGACATATTATAGGTATTAGAAGATTCCTTCAAAAATATGACTAAGAGATTAATGCCATTTCAGAACCAAGTTTTAAGATATTTGTTTTTAGTTTACTAATTCAATTTTAAGCTCATCCAGCAAAATATTTATATTAAACGAGTATCTTTTATACATTTTTTTTTCTTTTTTCTTTTGTTGAAATAAATCATCTTTTAAGATTTGTACACTGTAGGCCAAAAATATGCCAAAGTTGAAAAAGATCAACCAAAGTTTTAAGGGGAAAGTTACTGAAAATTAAAATTCGAAACTGAAAATTAACAATTGAATAAAAAAAAATTCTTCTCAGTACTGATTTTAAATGTCCTTGTACGATTTCAAAATATTTGGTTGATCAGTTTTCTAAATACTGTTCTGTAATTGCCAAAGGATCCTCAGGAGTCTGATTGTGGTGGTCGGATGGTTTTGAAAAATATCTTCTTGTTTTTATTTTTTAAGAAAAAACTGTATCTAACTAAATATTTTATATAATATTGTATACAGATATTACTATTTTCTTAAAATTTCTACAATTTTTGGCATCTCAAGTACTTAAATTCTTCGCTTACACATAGATCTAAAGGTTATTAAAGTTGTCATATATTTTTGGCTAGTAGTGTACAAACTTTAGATTCCTATTGGAAAATCTCTTTTTAGGAGAAGTTTAGTAGATCTGGTTTTAAAATTAAAAATTTTGACCGTTTGACGTCAAATACAAACATTGTTTATATTTATCAATTTTTAGATGAAAATCTAAATCCCTTTTACTAAAAATTTAAAGACTTCATAACTTTAGAAGCTCAAAAAAAAAACCGACATCCTCATTTTTCTCATTTCTTCTAACATCTTTCTCTATATCGTCTATAATTTAAGTAACTTAAAAATATACTTTAAAGCCTATTGATATGTATTATTGGTTGCAATTTTAATATTGAAATTAAAAAAATTAGAATATTCTAAAAATTAAAAAGTTTTTCAACTTATTGAACATTGATTTTCTTCTATTTTTTTTTTGCATGTTTGTATTGTGTTTCAGTCAACGTTCAGCAAGTTCAGAACATGATAATTCTGATCAATCGGAACACTCTGAAAAATCACCACTGGTTAGTGCTAAATTAGATACATTAGCAAAGCTGTTTTTTAGTAAATCGTTGCCATCAGATACTAACAATAGTAAAGATACTATTGAATCTTCTCTTACAAGGTTTTTATTAAATTATGTATATAAATATGTATTCGTATTTTTTAATGAATTTTCAAATGTTTTTATCAATTTTAATTTTTTTACCCTAATAACATTACATGTAAATACTTAACTATATTATATAAATTCATTTATATGTTTATTTTTTTATTCAAAATAATATTATGTATAGATGTATATATGAGCACAAAATTTTTTTTTTAATTTTTAATTGCATGTGTAGTCTTTATATCATTAATATGAACAAGCTGATTCAAAAAAAAAATGCATAAAAAATTTTGCTATGTTTTTGCACTTATATTTATTAAAAATCCTAGAATATCCCTAAGATAGTAAATAAAAAATAAATTTATTAAAATAATTTTTTCGCATAACAAATATTATACTTGAATATCTATTATCATAAGAAATAATTCTAATACAAATAAATCCATAAATAATATTAGTTTAAAAGATTTCCATTGTATACACTAGTAAACCCACTAGACACAATGTAAACAATCCTAAAATAATCATCAACCACTAAGAATACGATAGAAAAAGAAAATCCAAATATTCCTACATGTATCAGGCGAACATATAAGGTGGAACTGTTATACAGCCAATATCTGTCTTTTGGAAAATGTTGATTAGCAGAGAATTTGTAAATAAACAAATACAGCGTAACAACAGTTGGAAATCAATACTCAGGAATTTTCTACCTTTGTCTTTTTGTACTTAATTGTACATTAAAATGGTATTATTTTAATTTAATTATAAATTTATTTGAAAAAAAAAAAAAAATTATTGTGATTTAGTTTTAAGGAGAAAAGTAGTCTCCATATCATAGAGAAACTATAACGCGAGCAGACCACATCTGAAGGACCTCATGTTCAATACTGAATAATATTTACGAGTATTATTATTTTAAAATCATTTCAGAAATTAATTTTGATTTATTAAAACCATGAAGGTACGAGGGTCCTCAGAAAAAGATGGAAAAAAACTGTTTTTGAAAAAAAAAAAAATTTTATTTTTCAACATAATCTTCTTATAGCTCTATACACTTTTCCAACCGTTTTTCCAAAATTTTTATCCCGTCCAAAAAATAGGATTTCGGAAGTTCTACAAAATACTCATCCATTTGAGCAATGACGTCCTCGTTGGAAGTGAACCGTCGTCCGCCAAGCCATTTCTTCAGATTGGGGAAAAGAAAATAGTCACTCGGGGCCAAATCTGGTGAATAAGCGGGATGCTGCAACAATTCCATTCTCAATTCCACAATTTTGGCCATGGAAACAGCGCAGGTGTGCACACGCGCATTGTCCTGATGCAAGAGGATTTTTTTTTCTTTCAGATGGGGGCGTTTCTCTTTGATTTCCTCGCTCAACCGTTGCAATAACGACGTGTAATACGCTCCTGTTATTGTTTTCCCTTTTTTTTTTACCTTGCCGGCCGATGGCACAGTTTTTGCCTTCTTCGGAGCCCGTTCACCCTTGAAAATCCACTGTGATAACTGTCTCTTCGTTTCTGTAGTGTAGTAGTGTATCCAGGTTTCGTCCACAGTGATATATCGACGAAGGAATTCGGCAGGATTGCGATGAAAGAGTGCCAACATAGCCTCAGAGTCCACTACACGATTGCGCTGAGAGCAAACGCGGCACCCAACTTGCCGAAATTTTTTTCACAGACAATTTTTCATGCAAAATTGAAGCGACTGTACCTTGTGATATGCCCGTGGCCTCAACTAATTCGCGCACTTTAATTCGCCGATCGTTCAAAATCAGATCGTGGATTTTGTCGATGATTTCAGGAGTAGACACCTCAACTGGGCGTCCTGAACGATGTTCATCTTTTGTGGATGAACGGTCACGTTTAAATTCATTCACCCAATTGTAAACCGTCGCAAACACAGGTGCAGATGTGCCATGAACTGCATCCAACTCGGCTTTGATTTCTTTCGGGCTTAAGCCTTTCAAATGGAGATGTTTGATGACAGCCCTAAACTCGCTTTTTTCTATTGTTATTCACAAATAAATGTCGTTAACTTTAATCGACAATAGAAATTGACCTACGCTATGGATCGAGCTGAAATTGCTTTCCTGTCGATAATGCTACTTACAAAAAAAAATCTTTACCGACACTACGAGCGCAATTTCTCGGATTTTCTAAGGACTTATTGAACGACCCTCGTACTAATCAGATACTTTTTCTTTAATTTTAGCATACAATTTTGTATCAGTGAATATAGCAACAAAATTGTATGTGAAATGAAGCACGATTAATTATTTTATACAAATCCAATTAGTAAAAATACATTATAAAATTATTATTTTCAAAATGTAATTAGTAAAAATACTATAAAATAAACCCCAATAAAGACATTTAACTATTCTGCACGAAAATTAACGTAAACAAGCCGGAAGTACAAATGATAGACTATACGTCCGTAATGGGTGTTGTTAATGACCTCTTTCTTTTCAACTAATAATTTTTCTACAAATCTGAAAGAATGTGAAATAATTTTTGCTAAAAGAAATTTCAAATATAAATAAAAACCCTTTCACATAAAGACCTGATTAATCATATTGTAAACTATACGACCAATATCCGATTACCTGACGTAATTTGTTAATCTATACTGGCAAATGCCATGACTTTAATTATACTAAGTGAAATGTTATACAAACTTTATATACGTATATTTTTTTTGGTTAAATTTTTATACTCCATACAAATTATATTTAATATTATACTTAAAATTATACTGTAGAGTCTCTGACAAATGTATATGATGGGCCATTTTGTACAAGGTACTGTTTTTTTTTTTAAATTAAAATTTAAAATAAATTATAAAAATGATATACTTTTTTGCATGCAATGTAATTTATATAAAAAAAATTATTTATGTTGTTGTACTTTATAGCAAAACACGCAGATTTGTGTAGTTTTATAATAAAAAGTAATCTAATTAATATTACTGTATGTTAACTAATTATTATAATATCCTTAATTTATTTACTATACTTAGTATAAATTTATTTGAGAAATTTTATATTTCTAAAATTGACTATTATATCATATGGAATTTTTTCAAATAATTAGATTTTAAAATGTGTTTTAGAATTCTATTTTCTATTTTAACACATTTGGTTTTTAAGAACAGAAACCAATTTAAAAATCAAAAATACAATACAAGTAATAATTTTATTTATATTTGCACCAATATAACTTAATAATTTTCAACAAAATTTTATTAACTTATAATCAATCAGAAATACATATAAAATAGAATATTTATTTTAAATGCATTTATAGACTTTTCAAATTCATATCATGAGTAAAACCAATAAAATAAAATACATAATTTTACCAAAAAAGGACTATACTATATTATCAAATATTCACATTATGCATCCTAACATAAATTTGCACTCAAATAATTTTAATATATGTAGAATGAAACTAAAACAAGCCATCGTAGAACCATCACATCAATTGGAACTTTCATGACTTTATGTTATAATTAGTTGATAACTCAAATTTGATAGCAATATACGAGGGTGTTATGACTGATACCTGGCCTTGACAAGAAAGACACAATATTATGTGCAAAATTCATTTTATTTTTAAACATAATCTATTTTTAGCTCGATACTCTTAGTCTAACGTTTTTTTTATCTTTTGTATTCCATCTAAAAAATATGTTCTCTTCAACTCTTCGTTGGAGCCAAATATTTTTGCGTCGTGCCATTATTTCATATTCGAAAATATAAAATAATCGCTGGCGGCTAAATCTCGCGAATATGGTAGATGCGGAAACAATTCGTATTCTAATTAGTGGAATTTTTCTATGGCGATAATGTATTCTAATTAGTGGAATTTGCCATGGTGTGCACATGTTCTTTGTCTTGATGAAAGAGAAAATTTACCTTCTCCAAATGCGGTCGTTTTGTCTTGATTTCATTATACAACTGATCTAATAATGCCGTTTAATACTGTTTTGGTATGGTTTTTCCTTTTTCAAGATAGGCGTCCCAGAAAGCAGTAGTTGTTTTCTTTTCTAATACCCAAAATTTTATGTAAGATATTGCCTATACATTTTTTTTGAGATGTTTACCATATCAGCTATCTCATACACTATCATTCGATACCCTTTTAAAAAGATATCATGGATTTTATAAATCATTTCTTCGGTGGTGACCTTAATTAGACTAACTGAACGTTCTTCAATACAAATGCTTGTACCGCCGCGTTTAAATTCATCTGTCCAATATTTTATGGTCAATAATGAATATGAGAATTTCCATAAGCTTATCTGAAGATCTCATAATTCGTTTTCTTTTTTGAAAACAAATATTTTATCACTGCTCCATATTAAATATCTTCTATTGTTGTAAAATTACAATAAAGTTATTCACTTTAAATTTGATAAGATTTTTCTTAAAGGCTATATTTACGAAAAAAAGAGTTATTTTAATAGTAGCAGCACCATTTCTTGCAAAGGTCCAATATTAATCATACAACCCTCATCCTTAAATGAAAATTATTAATTAATTAATCATAATTATTAAATAACTTCCACTTTAGTATTTCTGCTATTATAAAAAGACACGAATTGACTATTCTGCAATCATTGTTGAAATTTTGATATTTTTGTTAATTTTTAAGTTTTTTATTAGAATTGAATCTAATATAAAATTCGATAAAAATAAACTCTCAAATTTAGATATTAGAATTCTCAAGTACTCGAGCATATCTTTGATATATGTTTTTTTTAATTTAAAAAAAAAACTTATCCTACAACTAACCTTTTTGTAAGCCCATATAATCGATTAGATTTGCATTTTTGGTTAAAATAATATTTTAAATATTGTAAAAGTAACGACTTAATCAAATTATAGAATATTCAATAGATACAAAAAAACTACACATATATTGTAGATTTATGCATAGATAAATTTCTTTTATTATATAAAATAACTTATAATTATTAAGTAATATTTAAATATATTTATATGGTAGTCAAAATAAAGGAATATATTTTACATTAAAAAAAAATTATTGATAGCATAATTTGTTAGCAGAAAATTAAATTCATGAGCAGAATTACCCTAAAGTCATTTAAGCAAAGAATAAAATTATACAAAAAAAAGGAAGGATTCGCAATTTTTCTATTTATACAAATACATACAAAATGTTGTAAACCATTTGACTCTTCGTATTACAAAAATTAATAGTACCATGCACGAATATCCCATTAAATGTTGAAATAAATAAAGCACTGTAAATTTACCATACGACTATATATGTATTCCTAAGGGATGTTTCGATTTTCGTTTAATTTGCGGTTGACCTACCAAAAAATAATAAATTTTCTCACTAACTGACCATAAATTTTAACTGGCTGCATTCGATATAAAACCGTTGGCATACAGATCTATTGAGAGTATTTTTTAAGAAAATTTTCAGATTGTTAAAAATAAAAGATTTTATTTATTAGATAATGGCACACTAAATAAGATTTGAATATTTCGCACCTGACATAATACGAATAAATTCACACAAAAAAAAAATTGTATTCACTTTAAAAAAAAAACCGATTTTAAATTAATTTTGATTTTATTTTTATTCTTTATGAGCAGACTAATTATATTTTGATAATTCTTGCATGAGACCTAATTATAAAAAGGATACAAAAACAAAATTGTAGTACTAGTTTAGTTAGATTGTGTAGATTTTTTACTGCTCGTACTCTTATAATATCTTTACTTTACATTTCTTAAAAGGAATTAATTTAAAAAATCCTTTTTACTCATTCGTATTTGTCAGACAATTTCATATTCTTTTTAAATAAATTTTCATTTATGCGATATTTCATTTGTTATATCTTTTGAACAGTTTTTTCCATCTTTTCAATTTTTTATGTTTTTTAGGTTTTATTAATCAAAAATTGTTCATATCTTACTTATGCCCGTAAGTTTCTTTCATTTCTGTATGATTTTCATTTAATGAACCACAAAAAAAAAACATAACAGACATACCATCCCCAACATCCAATTTAACATTTACCCATCAAGAAGAATTGGTATTCATGTTGTTTTGGAAAAAAATCTATATTTTTTTGGATTTATTTGAATTATATTTCAAACGTAAGCAGAAATATATTTATATATTTGATAATATGCCTTTAGAATTTATGCAATTTCAAATTATAAAAATATCTGATGTATCATAAAAAATATCTAAACTTTTTGTAGGAGTCCTACCGACATAATAGAATTATTTCTAAGTAAGATACAAAATCAGTTCTTTAAATTTATACAAATATTTGAAAATGCATAAATCCTGTAGGAAATCAATTTTATTTTTTGTTGAAATCTCATCTTTTCAGGACGATGCAACAATATATATATACATCAATTGTTCAATCGTTTTATTTGTACTACATTTAAAAAAAAAAAAATTATAATATAAATAATAATCAAAATAAAATTCAAAAAACAAATATTTATAATAATCATATTCATATAAAAAAAAAAAAAATTAAAAAATTGTGTTTATTTGTGTGATCAAGCAAATCTACTTGTATCTACTTATATTACGTAATAATATTTGTAGAGCTAAAAAAAGGAAACAAATATATTTAGATAATCATTCATTTGTAGGAAATTTAATATACTCTCTTAAATAGGACATCTTATTATCATAGTGCACAATAAAAAAAAATCATTTTTATATAAATACATATGTGAATAAATAAAAAAATTTAAAAAAAAATCATTATCGATAATAAACAAAATAATATTAATATATATTTTTTAAATAGATTAATTTAAAGTATTTTTTTCATTTTTCCTAATTTTTATGATTTTTTTTACAAAGAATTTCTAATAAATTATACTATTTAAGAAGAAAAGAAAAAAATTTTTTTTTCAAATTTAAAAAATAATATTTCGAAAAAACTTTTTTTTCTTTTTGAAATATATATTTATGCATTTTCTTATAATTTTTGCATATTTTTTATACTTACTATTAAATAATTGTAATATATTTAATATTTCTATTAAGTATGATTAAATGATTTTGTTACAGATATTATTGATTTGAATGTAGTTGTTTGTTGTAAATTGAATTGAAAAGTATACGTGTACTATCTACTTTATTAGATATTTACAAATAAAGAAAAATTCATTTAATCTAAAATTACGAGGTGTATATGATTATAAATACTTGGCTTTGACAAGAAAAAAACATTATTATATGTAAAATTTATTGTATATTTCAATATAATATCTTTTTAGTTTGATACATTTAATCAAACGTTTTTCTATCTATTTTATTTTGCAGAAAATATACAATCTCCCCAATTCATAAAAATAGGCGTTTGTTTTAGCAATCACTTAATCCTTTGATGCAAATCTTTTTCCGCCGAACAATAATTTTTCATATTCTTAAATTGAAAATAATCACTGGGAGGCTAAATATGAAGAATATAGTGTATGCGGAAGCAATTCGTATCCTTACTCATGGGATTTTGTCATGGCGAAAAAAAGCAAATTTTGTTTCTTCACCAAATACGGTCGTTTTGTCCTGATTTTCATTATTCAAGTAATCTAAATTGCACATTCTGGTCGTCACTTCTTTTTTATTTTATACGATGATGAGGAGTCGCCATTATACTTTTTAAGCTTGGTTTTAGTTTTTCTCAAAAAATAGTCACATAAAATTCCATATTAAAATCTATCATATTGCCTTCGTAATTTGTTACTAATTCCTATAATGTATGATTCTAAGCCAGTGAGTATAGTGTATACTACAATGTCTAACTATGCATCATGAAATCGTTATTTCAAACTATATTAGATAAATTTTCAGTCTCTTAATAGTGATTTTACGTAAAAAATGTCTACATTTTCTCTAGCATCATTTAATAAACAAATTTTTAATCCATTGTTTTGGCTATTTTCCCTCACATTTCTTAGGTAAATTTATATATTATTTAAGTTAAAAAATTAACCCGCGTGTAAGCTAATATCACCTTTTACGACTTTATGGTCAAAGTTGCTAGCTTGTAATAAAATGATAGGTAATTTCAGTTCTATAGAATAACAACCAGGATTTGTAAAAAATGTTATATTTTTCAGAATATTCTATTCAATTACCTAGAAATATTTCCTTATAATTAAAAATAAAATTGTACCTTCAACATCATTATTTCATAAAAAGTCCTCGAAAGAATGTTCAAATTTTCAATTAGCCAACTAAAGTAAAACTCCATACGAGTATGTCCTCTTTTTATTAATTATTAAACGGGGACAAGTATACATTTTAAGTTTATGCTTCTCACTTAACCTATATTTTTTCAATTGTTATAAATCATAGAAATTTATTTAATTATATTAAACACTTCCTTTTTTTTTATTGTATTCTATTTCCTTTTAAATGAAAACTTTAATCATATTGTACACTCGTATAATGGAATAAACGTAAATATGTTATCTGTAAAGAGTATCCTTTCTAAGAATGTATGCATAATATTTCTTTTTAATATGAATGAATACCTGAAGAAAAATCCTTACAGTACTTGAAGGGATATTGAAATAAATATGCTCAAATTCATGTACATACATGCGATAAAAAATTGTTACATTTTGTATACAAAATAAAAATGCAAATGAAAGAATTTTTATCATTATATAAAATATGTAACATATGCTTGAATATAAAAACATCAACTTACAATGACAGTAAAATGAATTGTTTGCGCATAAGTTACAAAAATATCTAACAAGTAATTGGAGTGACTTTTATTTAAAATGCAAAGTTTCCCTTAACATTGTTCTGGTTATCATCCTTTTGGCATACACACGTAATGTTGTGTATTGTAATGTTTACTTAATAGCATAATTATTTTTTTTCCATTCTGTAATTTACAATTGAAAAATTGTTTAAGTGTAGACATACTCAAATCTATCTATGAATATGTTGTTAACCTGAAATTTTTATGTTTTTTAACTTTGACAAAATTTATTTTGAAAATTCTTTTAGTTTTTATTAAATTATTGCATTTAATTATTTTGCAATTCTTTTTTATTTTATCGTTTTTTGTAAAAAAAATTTTTATTCAAATAATTTTTAAAATGGTTAAAATTTTCCCCATTTTATAAAAATATTCTTTAAAAATTAATCCCAAAGCATGTTCATTTTATTATTGAAACCCAAGATGTGATTACTTAGCATCAGTTTGGATTGACAAATCCGGCACTCCACCATCCAGCAGTGTCATAGCGTAGTCAACTACATGGCGTGCTCGTTAGAGCGAAAGGAATACTGCCCATGCGTATTTCTTGACATTTCTCAAGCTTTTGATCGTGTATAGTAGCCTGGATTGCTTTGGAAGCTGCAGCGAATCCATCCTTGCATATCCTTAAATCCTATCTCTTAGATCAATATTTACAGGTAGCTAAAAATATTGATTAGTCTGAACTTTATGCTATCAAGGCTGGGTAATGTTATTCTTCAGAGTTGCATCGAAGGTTAGGTTATTTATTCAATTTATATCCATGATATTACTTGTCATAATGATATCCTATAGTCATCCTTACTCAGCATAAAAATCTTCCCACAGCCACCACGTTTTATTGAACCACATCAGCTCCTTAGGAGCCCAATTCAAAATATGGAGAGTCAGGATGTATGATATAAACCTTAAGTAGAAGTAATATTCCACAAAAGAGAGTGTGAACTAATCTCGGACTTATAATCGATAAATGTATAAGTCCAAGATTAGTTTTCAATATTTTAAACGGCAATGGTTACGAGATTTTTTGAATCAATAAAATAAATGATCCTATTCCTGGGAACGCATCGATAGGTGTTTTCCCTTACACGTTTTAATGTTTTTCATTGAACGCTAAAAAAAATCTGCTTTTTACATATTTTATGTAGTTTCAAATATCATTAAAATTTTTTTTTCAAAAAGTATATTTTATTAAATACGAGGTCTGTTCAAAAAGTATCACGAATTTTGAATTTACGCGGGTAACGTATATTCGATTTTTGATTTTTTTATGGCGTTATGTTGGTACTCATGTCTCTCACTTATGCCGACAAGTTCGGCTATTTTGAATGTTCAGTAAATTTTTGACAGCTGCTTTGCTTGCACGTGTTTTGGCTCGTCTTCGATTTTTGCTCAATTTCGACCAAAAACAGCATCGCATTAACATTGCTAAGGAGCTGTTGGACTCTGTCCGCGACGATCCAAATTTGCTTTAGAGGGTCATAACTGCTGACGAATCATGGGTTTATGGTTATGACATGGAAACCAAAGCTCAATCATCCCAATGAAAGCTGCCGCACGAGCCAAGACCGAACAAAGCGCGCCAAGTTCGGTCGAATGTGAAGGCTTTTTACAGTTTTCTTCGATTCCAGGGGCGTAGTGTATCATGAGTTCTTGCCTACAAGTTATGCGCAAGTTGCGCGAAGCAATCCGCCAGAAACGCCCGGATTTGTGGAAGAACAAAAATTGGCTTTTGCACCATGATAACGAGAATTTTTGGCCAAAAACAACACACTAATAATGCCGCAGCCACCGTATTCCCCAGATCTGGCTCCCTGTGACTTTTTCTTCTTCCCGAAACTGAAGAGCTCCATGAAAGGAGGACGCTACGCTACGATTGAGGAGATAAAGACGGCATCGAAGGAGGAACTGAACAAGATCACAAAAAATGATTTTTTGAAGTGCTTCGAGGATTGGAAAAACGTTGGCACAAGTGTATAATATCTGGTGGGGATTACTTTGAAGGAAACAAAATAGATATTCATGAATAAATAAATAATTTTTGAAAGAACACATAATTTACGATAATTTTTGTACAGACCTCGTATACTATGATTTTTAATACAATATGTTTTAATTAAGTACTTATATGTGTTCATGAAGTATTTTATGTTATATTAATATATATTTTAGGTTATTTAAAAAAAAAGCTCATAGAAATATTTTTGTTTCTAAAAATTATTGGTAATTTTTAAATGAGCGTCAAATTTTAGGGATATTTTGAATTATCTTGTTTACTAATAAGTTAGATTGAAAACAAAACTGAAAACCTTAAAGAAAAATTTAAATTTGATTAATCAAAGAATTGTAAAGAGAAATTGGCGCAATTAATTTGCTACAAAGAAAGACGTATTAACATTTTTAGTTTACTAAAACTTTAATGTATGTCTTTTCTAAATAGAGAAACAGTGCTGGGTGTTTAAAACCTATTTCATATTACTATGATAGTTTGTTAATATCTTAAGGACTGAGGGGGGAAAACTATAGAAATACAATCAATTCGGATATAATTATTGAACCTAAAAGCTTTTAAAAATGAAAACTGCCCCTAAAAAAAATATCGAATTTAGTAAAACTGACGATCACACGTAATATCATATTACTCTCAATTTGAACGTAATTTTAAGCACATCATATTTTCTTATACATATAAAACATAATTTTTATTAATAATATTGGAGAAGTAATTTTAGCCAAAATAAGGAATAGTTCTAAATTGATAAAAATTCAACAGAAAAAAATATACGCTATTCGGCTAGTGTTTTTTTCTTTATTAAGTTCAGCAGAAGAAAAAAATTCTATATAAGGAAAAATTGATATTATCCACACATCTTGAAGCTTTTTATTTTCTAATAATTTTTGGGTAAAACATGTGCGCTATAACAAAAGCAATACCAAAGGAACTGTGCAGTTACGATGAACAAAGCTTTTATGGCCATATCAGTTTTGTTCATGTTCAATTTCGATGGTTCTAAGACGAAAACTTGATGCAGCAAAGAATCTACTTGCTCGGTTTGGTTTAACACACAATCATATTGTTCAATTCTTCAATAAGCCTATTTCATACCGTTCATTTATTAGACCATAATAACCTATAATAAATATTATCTAATATGTATGAACATCCTACATACATACATGATTTTTTTTTATCAAGCCTAGTATACAAGGTACGATCATTTCCTTACAAGGATTTCGTATACTATATAACAATTTTTTTTTCATAGAAAAAAAATTCCTAAATAAATTCCAGTAAAGTGTAGTAATTTTTGAATTTGTTTAAATTTATAGTATTACTAGAATAATTTTTTTTTCTCCATATATTAAAATATTATCTTCTTCTATACATATTATATTATTATATAGAAAATATTATAGTCTGTATAATCTTTATTAATTTATTCTATTCTTCTAGATGAATATAAATTTTGTATATATTATAACTTTTTAAGAAAAAATATTCTAAGATTTTTAGATATTAGAAAATTCATTGAATATTGTAAAAATATTTATACACATTCATAATAACATTTAATGTCAAGGATTTTTATCTTAGAAATAGTCTTTCAATGAATTTAGTTTGTTCTTTAATAAATATACTCGTATATATTTTCAAAAGCATATTACATTAGAATGTATATATGCTAATTAATCTATATTTATAAAAAAAAAATTTACTATTTATAATATTTACTATATTATTTTTAATTGAATTTTAGAAAATCCTTTATAAGTTTTAATTTGAAGATTATGTGAACTGCAAGGATATATATGTAACGCCATCTATTTTTTTTAATTTATTGATTTTAGACCAAATGTAAAATATCAGTATACGGCATTAGATAGCGGCAATGGCATACCAGAAAGGAATCCAAGAGAAAGAGCTGCGCGGGATCGAGCTCTAAACGCTTGCCAAGAATGGATGCAGAACTCAAATGGACGCTACGATATTATTGCCCACCTTGATGAGATCGGATCAAGACAAAATAAAAATTGGTTTCTAATCAATGATACTTCGGTAAGATATTATGTTATTCATTAAAATTCAATATAAGTTTTTGATGAAAAGAAAATTTTGAAAATATTCAAAAGAAAATTAATCATCTTGGGAAATATTTTGTTTTTTTTATTCTTCTAATTAATGAAAAATTCAGAATGAATATAATTTTGAAACTAATTTTCTTATGAGCTAATTATTAATTTATATTTTATATTTAAATAATCGATTTATTTTTGTAATAATTTTTATATTATTAACAGGTCCGAACTGATCGCCTAATGACTTTACTTCCATTACCTCCAGACTGTGTTGCCTTAGAAGAACTGCCGCCAAGCGAATGTCCAAAGGGTCTTTTGATGGAACTTTTAGGTTCTTTACATCATCCATATATCTATCCAGTACTAGATTTAGGATTTTTAAAAACCGACTCAATTAATTATGCCTGTCTCGTCATGCCGTTTAATCCACGTGGAAGCCTTAAGGATCTTATATATAAAGTAAGCTTTAGTTTAAGAAAATATATACAATATTTTAAACAGACATGAACTCATTTTTAATGGTATTATTAATAGTTATTTGTTGAAAATTGTATCTACTTGATGGTTTTGTTATTAATTTATCAAATTATTTAATAATATACACGTGTACAGATATTAATGGTGTAAAACACTTCTATTCGTGAATAACCAAATATGAAACATTAATAATAATAATAATATAACTGAAAAGAAGAGTAATACTATTGTATATTAGTTATCTGAAAAAGTTCATTTCATATTCATACCTGAATAAGCTAGGATCTTTGGAGAATATTTATTTCTGTCACCAGAGGCTTATATTCTTATATGTCACTACTTTTTCTGAAATTCTTTTAAACAAAAATTATCATTTTTGCTTAGAGTCAGGTTATGCAAAATTTTTACTTTGTTTTGAGATTGGAATTTTATTAACAAAACAAAATATTATAAATTGTGAAAACTTTGAGTAATATTATTTTGCTGAAATGAAAATTTACTGAAATGAAAATTTATAGTATTTTGCATATTTCAAATTATATTAATTATTAAAAAATCAATCAATCTAATATTTCCTTATTAATTAGTTTTAAAATTTTAAATATCTACAATCAACTAATTTTTTAAAAATATAATATTTTATCATTCAAATAATTTGGAAGGATAATAAAATGGATATTTCTTATAATTGTTCTTACTTTTCTATCATTATAGAAAGTTATTATTTGGCTAGTTTCAATAATGTAGCATAAGACGCGGAGTTTCTTATAATTTTTTTTTTATTGTAATTTTCAGGATTTTAAAAGAATTTAGAGAATTTTATAACTATAGTGAATTAACATACTTAGTTCAAATAAGAAAATAAAACTAAATGCATTAAAAAAATAAATTATAATACAAATTTTCTTAATTTTTTTCTCTAACCTAGTTTAAACGAATAAATTTTTTTCGATACGGCACAAGGTCGACATGAACCCTAAACTTCTGACTGGCGTCATCTAAAAATGTGAAGTCAGCATATTTCTTACACACAAATATTGAGGTTACTAAATTGTAAACGACTTTTTGCATGTTAATAAGCTGGCGCCAATTGCGTCCGGTACCGGGACATGTAAGAATCATAGTAAATAAAAGAGCTGATCAGTTGGCCATACGTAGAACTACAGACTAACCGAATAATAAGAGCTTTTAAGCATCTCATTGGCCAACTATCAATAACCCAGTCTGCGTAACATCTTTACCCAAATACTAGGCACGAAAACTGCTCTCACAAAGTAACCCATAACTTTCTTTTTGCAAACGACACACGACTTATCTGCCAATCCTGAGGTGTTCTGCTAACTATTCTAAAAAAATGTCAGCAAATTGTTGGAGCTTGTAGATGCAAACATTTCATTGAGAGTCCGGCTGATCTAGCCTACTAAAAACCGTCCAGCTTCTTTTAGGAAACTCACACAAAACTTGACGTCGCTAAGTCTTAGGAACCTTAAAAACAAACCGACAAGCTGGCGCTAACAAATTCTTCAATTTATGAGTCTGACCTACTTTGCCGAATAAAATTTTTTCGACACGAAATTAGGTCGACTAGCGCCGCGCAAAAGTGTGTAAAGCCACAATTATTGTTTGTTTGTTTGTAAGGTCCCTTAGACATGTGCCAGGGGCCACTTCATAGCGCCACGACCGTGAGGCCATTTTGCGACTTCGTCGTACGTGTGGGAGATCATCTGAGAGAGACCGGTCTGTGGTTAGTAGTATAGAAAGTTCAGAATTTTGTTATATTTTGTGGAGCAGATTAGTATGTTGTAGAAGCTTAAATAGGGGACTAGGGAATGGAGTTGTTGGATCGAGGAGCTCCATAATGGGAGGAATCCTGCTCGCAAAGTAGTTCTTGGTTATCTGTCATTCCTGTAGAATATGGGTGATAGTGAAATGGGTGCCACAGGATTGGCAGAAGGGACGATTGGTATTGCCAAAAAGTAAGTTATGAGTAAGAGCAGTATGTCCAATCCGTATTCTGAGGAGCTTCCGCGCCCAGAATTTCGGTATGGCTGTTGAATACACTGGTTTATAGCCACAATTATTTTTGCATTTCTATCGTAGAGGAACTTACAACAGCTTGGGCTTCGTTCTCCTCGAACAACCATCTCAGTGTTGAATGTCGTAGAGATAAAAAATACTTCACCGAAAAACTCTCAGAGAAGTAAAAATGGAGCAATTATATAAACTTCGAACCCACCGTGTCTCCATGTTTGTAGGAAACGGAAATGGTTCAGATCCGCTTCCTACACCCTTCGTCCGACAGATTCCATGAAAATTCTGGGTATTACCCATAGAAAATAGAATATGCAGATTAATCAACACTACCAACCGAATCAACTCCATCTTAATGCGTATTGCCAACAAGCTGGATGATTTGCTGTCACTTAGCATGTTGGAAATACGCACCGTGAACTATACAGTGGAATTTTTCCTGCAAAAGACTCTATTGTAGGCGATTAAGATGGTTGTAAGGTATGCTATCCACCTCCCAGAATAACATTATTTAATGATAGACTGCCTGCCCTCGAAGCAATTCGTGTATCTTCAAATGATCCGGTGCTCAATATGATTCGTTGCAATCTGTTAAACAATAGAAACGTCGAATTTTATTAGGGTCTCAGTCATGTTGCATCCTGGGTACTGAATTGGTTGACTGTTTGGCGGGGGAGGTTCTCCGCCGTCCGGTGCTCACTGTGATTCCAAACTTGCCCTGCCTGCTTATCAAATGCCATACAACATCTTTAGTCATTCGTAGACAAATAGATTGGTCCGAAAGTAGAAGATTTCTGTCCACACATTGACCTAACATCGCAAAACCACTCTAATCAACAACCATTCCAAAATTCTGGGCAAGGAAACTCCTCAGAATTCGAATTGGGCATACCCCATTTGTGACATTCAATTCATCTCCCCATATTTTAAAATTAATGCCACTTAACCCAGAATTTCCTTTTAAATATAACACCTTCCATTGTCAAGCTCCTAGATCCAACAATTTACTCCAAAAAATTTAACAATGTCTGTCTTTTCCCTCCATATTCCCAGCAACCAGTTTTATTAGGGAAGCTGTCAATGGCAACCTACACATAACATGAACTCGCAAAATGGCCTAATGGTCGTGGCGCTACAGAATGGAAAATAGTAGCGTACCACTGAATAAGAGATGGTGGAGATTGATCATTCCGTTATCTGCCAGCATAACCAGTAAGGGTTTTCAGAGTAGAATGGGTGGAATGAGGAGGCAGCCGGCCAACGTTCCTGTGGGGATACTTCACGCATTTGACTGTCGAGGTTAACCTATGCCATTTCAGCCAGGTACTCATGTCAAGATAATCGGAAAGTTCACTGTTTTTTTTTTAATTTTAATGCTTTGTTTTACACTTAATACTATTTTTATGATACTTGGGGTTCTTATGCTTGTGATGCGCAAAATCGAGATCTTACATAAGAACCAATAAACATATAATTTTACGTTTGTTTGTTTGTATGTATGCATGTGTATGATCCCGGGGCAATGATGCAACGCCACGTTAATGACGCCATTTGGAGATCTATAAGTGAGTGGGTTAGATGAAAACGGTCGTTGGTTAGTTGGATGGACAATTTACGCGTTAGATTTATTAGATCATATTTTTTTTGTATGTAAGGGTCCCTACCACATGTGCAAGAGATTACTTATAGTGTCACCACCACTTCAAAATTATATTAAGGGATTTAAAAGCTCCACAATGGATGAAATCTTATTAGAAAAGAAAAGTTGGGTAAATTGACTTTCCGTTAGAAGGTGAGTGATAGTGAGTTGAACATCACAGGATGGGAAAAGGGTTGTTTGCGAAAACAAAATTATGTCTGAGAAGAGAATGTGGTATCCAAATTCTGAGCAGTTCCGTGCCCAAAATTTACAAACGATTGCTGATTAGACTGGTTGGGCAATGGCTGGCCAATGTTTTAAAAGAAAACTTTTGTTTCTTGTTCAGTCCGTCTATCTATGAATTGTTAAAGCGGTTGTTTTCCATTTGGTTAGCAGTTGTGGCAATTGATATTAACACATTTTAGGTCAACTCGTTGCCCAAAATTCGCACATGATCTGGAACCTAAGTCAATTCGACAACACTATATTTTTAAGCAGGTTATAACATACATTTTTTTTTGTATTTAAGATACGTTAGACATACGCCAAGGATCACCTTATAGTACCACGACCATGAAACTGATCTATGGATATTCCAATACAATAATAAGGGTTTAATTATGGTAGATTTAGGAGAGCAGTTTTATCCCCGAGCATGGCATTCATCAAATTCTAAATTTTATATTTTTTTAAAATTTAGTGTCATCTTAACTAAGTTTTTATGTCAAATTTTTTAATAACTTAAACATAATTTTCCTAATAACAAAAAAGTCTCTGTTTGTGATTTCATAGCCGCTTCTATCATTCAAAGTATCTTAAAAAAAAAGTTATATATTAAAAAGTATTGTTCGTACTATCTACTAGAAGTATAAGCTTAAATCCGCCGTTTAGTCATAGATGGCGTGAGTGAGCGTATTAAGTTACCATGGACACGCCATACTTTTTTTATAAGTGTGATATTCCTGTCAACATTAATCAGTGCACATTGTCAGCAATTTCGTACAACAACATACATTTTTCCTTTGGTAATAATGTCTTGTTTTGTGCCATAAAAAGAGCATATGCGGGAAGCTGTGCTTTTCTGCTTCAATTTGAAGAAATCGGCTGCCGAATCGAATCGAATGCTTATGGAGGCCTATGGTGACAGTGCTTTATCGGAAACAACGTGCTGAGATTGGTTTCGTCGGTTCAAAGACGGCAATTTTGACTTGTGGGGCAAGAAGCGTGAAAATTGGCCTAGGAAGGTTGAGGACCATCAATTGTAGGCTCTTTTAGATGAAGACGATACCCAATCGCAAAAAATGCTCGAGGAGCAATTGGGTGTTACTCAACCAGCCATTTCCATGCGTCTGCGTACCATGGTGAAGAATGAAAAGATCGGAAAATGGGTGCCGCATGAATTGAACGATAGACAGATGGAGCGATGCCAAAACACATGCGAAATCTTTCTCGCCAGACAAAAAAGAAAGTCGTTCCTGCATCGGATTGTGACAAGCGATGAAAAGTGGATATATTTCGGGAATCCTAAACGCAAGAAATCGTGGGTTGATCCCGGCCAACCATCAACATCTTCCCCAAGACCAAATCGCTTCGGACGGAAGACGATGCTGTGCGTTTGGTGGGATGAGCAGGGTATCGTCTACTATGAGATGTTGAAACCTGGTGAAACTGTCAATGCTCATCGCTACCACCAACAACTGATCAAATTGAACCGTGCTCTGCGTGAAAAAAGGACGAATTATCAACAAAGACATGACAAGCTGATTTTCCTCCATGACAACGCACCTTCGCACACGTCAAAAATGGTCCGAAACTACTTAGAGACACTCAACTGGGAGGTGCTATTCCACCCCGCTTATTCACCAGACCTGGCCCCTTCCGACTACCACCTGTTTTCGTCGATGGGCCACGCGCTTGCTGAGCAGCACTTCAATTTAACGAACACATTCGAAAATGGCTTGATGAGTAGTTTCACTCGAAAGAGTAGGAATATTTTTTGGCGTGGTATCCACAAATTGCCCAAGAGATGGGGAACATACACATGTAGCTAGCGAGGGAAAGTACTTTGAATAAATTTGTTTTTGCTTTCTATGAAAAAAAACATGTGGTTTTTTGTTTAAAAAACAGCGGATTTAAGCTTATACACCTGGTATTTTTATCTACTTTGGAAATTTTTGATTCCTAAGATTATTCCTAAATCTAATAATGCAGTGTATTCTCTAATCTCTTAAAGACTTATTTGTTTACTCCCAATCTCTGGGCAAAATTTTTGCCAAAATTATTATCATACGACCAATTTGGTGTTTAATCAAAACACTGCACAATCCAACAATGTCATCCACGTTATTGATTATATTACGTCCTTACTTGGGCAGAAACTGTACTGCTTAGGATGCAATAAAAGGTGTGTGGCATCCTCGACTACCCTACAAACACAAGAGCTTCCTTCTTGTTTTTAAATTCTACCTTTCTCAATGTTATTTTCAAGCGGTGATAACTTCGAAAATATCGTACTATCACAGCACTATAGTTCCTAAAGGAACTATCCCTGGTCCATTTCTATATGCTATCTCAACTAATCCAAAAACTATAACAGCTACTTATGCATATGATACCATCATTTTTTATAAAACTCGCATGTCCAAATAGCTTTCACAAATTTACAAAGTCACAATAAGCATCTCCGTCGAAAGCCACTTATCCTTACATGTAAGATGGAGAGTGAGGATGAAATACCCTCTGCCAAAAACCACTCATTCTTACATATCTAAATGATAATATTATTACAATTAAACAAAATTTCTACATTCCTCTTTATAAAAGTCTCATTCTCGATAATCGTCTCATCCTCTGTTACCTTCCCCAAAAACACTTGTCGGTATTTGAAGAGAAATTGCCCAAGAGATCCTTTAAAATATCAAAGTTTCTTGTTAGATAGATAACCGTCTATGTGTGCCTTCTCACACTCATTCCTTTTGTGATATTTTAGTATCTTTATCAGAAACATGATAAGTGTCTTTATCTGCTTATTAAAATGTCAAAGTTTATGTTGTTGTCGATTTTTAAAGTAAAATCTGTCAAATAGAATAATTTTACCATAAATCAATAAGAATTAAATTATTATTCCAGAATTAAGTGATTATCAAATAAGTATCATACAAATACTAAAAAATTATTGATTCAACGTGTAGATTACATAAAATTCAAAATATTATTTTCCATTTTCTACAAATTTTAACTATACAAATATTGCCAAAATCATCTGAATCCCAATATATAATATATAAATCAATATTGAGTAGGTATAATTTAATAAGCAATTTATTTATTTACAAAAAAAATATGAAATGATATTGAAAAGTAAACTCAATCAGTCTGTAAATATTTATAATTTTATGAAAAGTTTCTTAATCTAAAATTAGATAGTAAAATGTGATAAACAAAATTGAAATTAACCGGAATTTGATGGACTTTCAAAGAAATTCAATTAGATAATATCCAAATTAATGAAATTTTCATTTTGTTTTAGGCTCAGTGGAATGAACCGTGGAATCGAAAATATACTAGAAAATCCACATGCCTGCCTTTATCTCAAGTACAACGATTAGGTAGACAAATTCTCGAAGCTTTACTGTTCTTAAGAGAACGTGGATTTCCTATGCACGGACATTTGCATAGTGGAAATGTGATATTACAAAATGGTGTTGCAAGGTGAGTAATTATTCTTATATTTTATGGATTTCTTATTCTACTGTTATTTTTTTTTCATGTAAAACTACTAGACTTTCTGGTTTAGAAAACGGTTTGCTAGAATTAAATTCGCGTGTAAATGCAGTGGTATGGTCACGTTCAACAACAGAAATCGAAAATATCGACATTATTTGCTTTGGTCATTTGCTGTATGAAATGTGCGTCGGATATGAGCTAAGTTCTCCAACACCGCCGATAACAATGCTCGAAATGGATTTAGAACGATATCCCCAAGTATGCTCATGTTTTTTTAAAAAAAAAAATTTTATATCATATTAATTCTACTATAACAAAATATATTTTTTTTCCAGATTATAGACATCTTGCAATTAATATTTGAGCCACCTGATGGATATTGTCCTAGTGTGGAAGATTTAGTTCTGTGCGATGTATTTCGAAACATCGACCTTAGGGAACTTCGTGGACCTTGCGTTAGTGTAAGTAAAATCATTTTATTTTTTATGCAATTTACTTTTTTGTTTATAAGACAATTGCATTAAAGGGTATTTCGAATATCCTTAAAATGTTTTCGAACATCACACGTGCGGAAAATATGAAAAGGAATAAAAAGAGAGATGACGGTGGTTTTTGCTCTTGAATAGTTGTTCATTGTAACGATTCGGAAAAATCCAGTCAGGATATGAATTACCCGTGGAGAAAGATAGAATCTTCAAATTTACATGCTATTAATAAAATTAACTCTATTGTCAGAATGCATATAATTTTAGGCAGTAGAAAATATATGGTAAGGCAAAGTGAGGCCCTTGTGGACGGAATCTTACACTATTTGCCCCCTCATATGTGTCAGTATGCTAATTGCAATATCAAATCGAGTCCAGTTGCGCGCACTGGACATCTCCTTTGGAATCCATGCTAATTTAAATAGGTCAAAACCCGTTTTTTTCTATCATCAAAAAGGCTGGCTTTATTTCATTTAAAAGAATCTTTGCTTTCCGAATTATTGTGTCCACGCTTTATTGGAAAACATGGTTGGGAGCAGAGCTGACAGTATCTGCTTCTATTCATGATTTTAAGATAGATTAAAAAATCATCGTTTTTTTTATTCATGGATACTTCATTATTTTCGGTCGTCAAGCTTTTTGGCTGCAGCACCCGTGAATTGCATTGCAAAATATTCCCTTATAGGGGGCAGCTCCATATTACGAAGACCTATTCTTAACGCAATTCGACGTAACCTACTTAGAAATAGGAGTGTAGAGTTTCGTTGGATGCCGGGGCATATCAGAATTTTGGGCAATGAAATTGCAGAATAGTTGGCTAACAGTTATCCCCAATCTGCCTCGTCTACTACCAGAATTCCAACTAACACCATTAGCCATCCCCAAATACGTTGACTGGACCAACAGCGAAACAGTTTTGTCGGCTCATTGCATAACCACTGATGGACCCGTTTATTCAACATTCATACCGAAATTCTGGGAACATAAGTTCCCCATTATTTGGATTGGACACATTGCTCTCAGCCACGATTTTATTTTTCCCAATACCAACCGTCCTCTATACCAATCGTACGACCCTCGGGGATACCATCACTGTCGATCATATTCGTTCATTAAATTCCAATGTCGATATTGGAATTTAATGAACGAATATTAAAAACTGAAAGTACAGCAAATTAGTTTAGAAGTAACAGATAGAAGATCATTTATAAAAATAGTAAAAAGATTTGGATATAAAGCAGAACATTGCGGAACACCAGCACTTACGAGGTCTGTTCAAAAAGTATCGCGAATTTAGAATTTCCGCGGGTTACGTATATTCGATTTTCGATTTTTTGTGGCGTTATGTGGGTACTTATGTCACGCACTTATACCAACAAGTTCGGCCATTTTGAATGTTCAAAATGCATTCCGAATGTTGGCTGTGGCATATGGTGAAGCTACCTTGGACCGACGCAACGTTTAACGGTGGTACAAAATGTTCTCAGAGGACCGATAAGATGTGAACGACCAAAAGCGTGCCGGACGCCCGAGAACGTCAACAACAGACGAAAACATTGATGAAGTGAAGAAAATAGTATTGGCCAATCGTCGAATTACCGTTAGAGAAGCTGCTGAGGACTTAAACATATCGATTGGCTCGTGCCATTTGATTTTTACCAATGATTTCGGCGTGAGACGGGTCACCGCGAAATTCGTACCAACATTGCTCAATGTCGACCAAAAACAGCATCGCATTAACATTGCTAAGGAGCTGTTGGACTCTGTCGGCAACGACCCAAATTTGCTCTAGGGGGTCATAACTGGTGACGAATCATGGGTTTATAGTTATGACGTGGAAACCAAAGCTCAACAATCCCAATAAAAGCTGCCGCACGAGCCAAAACCGAAAAAAGCGCGCCAAGTTCGGACGAATGCGAAGGTTTCGTTTACAGTTTTCTTCGATTGCAGGGTCATGGTGCATTATGAGTTCTTGCTACAGAGTAGAACGGTCAATAAGGAATATTACCTACAAGTTACGCGCAAGTTGCGCGAAGCAATCTGCCAGAAACGCCCGGATTTGTGGAAGAACGAAAATTGGCTTTTGCACCATGATAACGCCCCTGCTCACGCATCTTTGCTTGTGCAAAAACAACACACTAATAATGCCGCAGCCACCGTATTCCCCAGATCTGGGAGAGCCCCATGAAAGGGAATGCTACGCTACGATTGAGGAGATAAAGACGGCAGGAAGGAGGAGATCACAAAAAATGATATTTTGAAGTGCTTCGAGAGATTGGAAAAAACGTTGGAACAAGTGTATAATATCTGGTAGGGATTACTTTAAAGGGGACAAAATATATATTCATGAATAAATAAATAGTTTTTGAAAAAACACAAAATTCGCGATACTTTTTGAACAGACCTCGTATTTGGTGGACTGCACACTTAAACTCATCAAAAAAATTCGATGGGTTTAAGCCTGCAGTCCACTTAGATTGCACGATCATAAAGATAGCTTCTAATCTTTTCTAAACTCTGTCAAATGCCTTTTAAATATCAAGTGTAAAATACTGCACTCCTAAGAAAAATGGAAACCCATATTGAAGCCATCAAATCACCAGTGAATCTATTGCTACGGAAACCCTTTTGACAATTTTTGAAGATATTTCTTTATTCGTGATATTTTATTAACTGATCTTAGAAAAAGGAACGTTAGATAATCGGAGGAGGAAGAAGACTCGCCTTTTTTGGGAACTGACTGAACATATGCTGTTTTCCATCTATTCGAAAAATTTCCAAAAGAAAAGCATAGATGAAAAAGCTTACGCAGTGGTTTTGACAGTCTAGCAGAACACCTCTTCAGAACTATGGAATATATGGGATAGATACTATCCGGGACCAGCATATTTTTTCATACAAACATCCTGAAGTACACTTGTGCAAAAATGAATTTTTCCCATAAAAAATTTAACTCACAATCTGAAAAAGAAGAACATGTACAGAAGCGATCCGCGAACAAATTTGTCCCATTGTCAAGTGCTTTTTAGGAAACTCTTTCTTTAAAGCTACATTTATCCTTAATCAAAATTCACTTAATTATAATCAAGTCTAAATTCAAATAAGTTTTATTCAAATTTTACAGACAATCAAGCCTAGCCTTAGTAAATCAACACTAAATCTTTTGCATGCGGTCAAAAAACGTCAGAGTGCCTCCCTTGGCGGATCATTTAGTGAGACAAGTTCACCATGCACCCCACCATCAACACCACGCGATCGACGAACAGGGTTAGTTCGCCACATGCGTTATTTTGATTGATTGTGTTTTATTGTTGTTAATGTAATTTTTTTAATTATTTATGTAACGTATATTTTAATTAAAACAGAGTCTATATAAATATAATATGTAATAACATATTTAATAAGAATCATTGTTATTTGTTATTAATTATACCATATGTATATTTCGTTTTCGGGTATATATATACATAAATTTTTTAGTATCAGTAATTTATATTGTATGATATTTCTTGTTATTTATTAATTTCAACTTTTCTTAATAATAATATTCTTTTCCTGTAAAAATTTTAAAAATATTTCAAATATATTACCATATATATATATTTTTTACTTTATCTTTTTTTTTTATTTGTTCCGGAATGTATTACTATAATTGTTATTCATGAAAGATTATATTATAATGACATATTATTTCATTCGATTTTGTTTTAATTTAAATATATTTTAACATTTCATATTTTCTTTTTTTCTAGATATCTATAATTATAAATATATGTATATATATATATTGATATATATATATATATGTGTGTATATTTATGTGTTTTGTATTTGTTTAATTAATAATGTGCACGCATTGCAAAATATATATTACATGTATTTAAAAAAAAAAATTAATTAAATAAAGAATTTTCATATAAATTTATTGTTAACAAGAAAAAAAAATTTACTAACAAAATCAGAAGCATAAATAATTAAATAAATGCAATGAGAATAGAAACTGCAGAAAAAGACAATTCAAATCCTATTGTAGTACCTAAAATGCATAAGAAAATTTTATGTTGTGAAGAACAGTCAACTATCTGCACCTTATGAACTGTTTGTTGTTGTTTTTTTTTTGGTAAAAAACCAACAACAAAAAATTAAATTAAATCAAAACAAAATCAAAATTTACGATAAATTCATATTATTGATGGAGATTTTTCTAATGTTTAAAACAGGTAAGATTATTTATACTACTTTTAGCTAATATGAATAATAATAATAACAATAGTGCAACTTGATTATACCTTAAGTTAAGGATATAAACAATAAATAACTCAGAATATTATAAAACACTATTAAAAACTTTTAAATTTTCTATTATCTGTTCTTATTATTATTACTTATTAAAGAAAAGTACACATCATCGCTAGGTGAATTCAACAAATTTTTGACCCTCATTTGAAGACAATTAGATCAAAAAAAATTTGTGTGTTCGAAATTTTTTTTACTAAATATTTTTTGGCATTTAATTATTTTTATTATATTTTTAAAATTTTCAAATCTGTATATATATATGTGTGTATATATGTATTTTGGACAGTACATTTTTTTTTAAATCCTGCTTTGCGTTTTTTTTTTCGTTGAAAACTTAGCAATTATTTTTTTTTTAAAATGCGTTTAAAAAGCTTTTAAATAGTCTGAAAAGATTTTTGTTTTATTTGTATATAAAGTTTTTCTTTACTAAATATATAAGTCAATTAAAAGACTTTATAAGAAATTTTTTTTTTATTTGCAAATAAATCTTTATAAAATTGTGAAAAAAATATTTTTCAAACATTTTTCTATAAATTTCAAGGAAATCACACTGATACAAAAAAAAGCTAAAAAATTATGAATAAACATTATGATAAATAATTTTTTTGATTATTTTAATAGTAAAAATATATCCAACTAAATTATAAATATTTTTCTTTATCTTTCAAGTAGCTATTTTAAGTAGGAACAAAATTGATGGGTTTATAAAATATACATTATTTGTTCTGACAAAAAAAAAATTCTCTAAAAATATTTAGACCTTAAATATTTTTATTACGATTTTGTTATCATATAAAATGGTAGATATTTTATGGTCTAATATTAGCAAGAAATATTTGAGCCTTGATAGTCAAAATTACAGTTAAATATTTGGAAAATAATATTAAAAATGATAAAGCCTACTCTACATTTTTATCTTTGATAATAATTCTTTCTTTAACAATAATCAATGGTAAAATCTTTTCATAAACATAATTTTTTTCCAAATTTTATGAACTTTCCTTTCAGTAAACCTTTCATTTAACATACATTCGAGTTCATATCTATCCACAGAAATTTCGTTAAAGTTGTTATTTATTCTTCAGTATGGATTATATACTATATACCAAGTGACCACAATAATACTCGTACAGAATAAAAATCATTTACCTATTCACTTATAAGCCTGATATTACGAAGGTCATTCAACAAGTACTTAGCCTACAAAAGAAAAACGAAAATTTTGGAAAGGTGGCAATTTATTTTTCCACATAATCTCCTTCAAGCTCGATACACTTGGTCCAGCGATGCTCTAACTTTTTTAACCCGTCCAAAAAATACATTTTCTCGAGGGAAGCAAAATAGGCCTCCGTGGCGACGATGACCTCCTCATTCGACCCAAATCTATTCCCGGCGAGTGATTTTTTCAGGTTTGGAAACAAAAAGTAGTCACAGGGGGCCAAATCTGGAGAGTACGGTGGATGGGGCAGCAATTCGTAGCGCAATTCGACCAATTTGGCCATGGCGACGGCGGAGGTGTGGGCCGGCGCATTGTCGTGGTGGAACAGCACTTTTTTCTTCGCAAAGCGGGGCCGCTTTTTCTTCAATTCGACGTCAAATCGGCCCAATAAGTCAGCATAGACGCCCCGTGATTGTTTTACCCTTATCAAGGTAATCGATGTGGATCACACCTTGTGAATCACAGAAAACGGTGGCCATTACCTTTCCGGCCGATCGAACAGTCTTCGCCTTCTTCGGAGCACGTTCGCCGGGTGAAGTCCACTGTTTCGACTGTTCCTTGGTCTCTGGTGTGTACCAGTAAATCCATGTTTCGTCGACGGTCACGAAACGACGCAAGAACTCCGCTGGATTGCGCTGAAACAGTGCCAAAAACGTCGCCGATGTGGTCTCACGGTTGAGCAAACGCGGCACCCATCGCGCCGACAGGTGTGAGATTTTCAGGTGTGAGCAAACGCGGCACCCATCGCGCCGACAGCTTTCTCATGCCCAGTTCTTCGTGTAGAATATGACTGCGATGCCCACAGTCTCAGCTATCTCGTGAACCTTCAATCGACGGTCTGCCAACACGAGATCGTGGACTTTTTTAACGTTTTCCTACGTAGCAGCCGTTTTTGGGGCACCTGGGCGTGGCTCATCAAAAACCGACGTGCGGCCACGAACAAACTCGTTGAAACAATTCTTGACGGTCGCAACCGAAGGAGAACAGTCACCATACACAGCATCCAAGCGATCTTTGATTTCGCTGCGCGTTTTCCCTTCCAAAAACAAGAATCTAATCACCGAACGATTATGTTCTTTTTCCATTTTTGTGCAACCGACCGACACGCTCGCTTTCAAAGGCTCTCAAAACAAAACTAATGAAGGGAATCGACTGAAACACATCGTGCAGTACATTCTTTTAGTAGGCTACTAAAAGAATGTACTGCACGATGGTAAATTTCTTTTGTGACAGCAGTTCCATCAGGCGGTGAGGCTCAGTACTTGTTGAATGACCCTCGTACATTTTAAAATCCAAAACTAATGAAATTTCAAGATTCATATTCAAAAAAAAACAATAATTCTAACTACATGTGAACATATTATGTAAATTTTGAACTCAAAACTAATATACATTAAACCAACATTACAATATTTTACAATAAAAAAAATTGAAATTTAAGATATTAAAAGAAGGGTGAATATAGGAAAATTACAATACTATTTATACTTTTTGAATATTCATATAAAAAAAAGATGATATTGATAAAAATGTTCATATGCCAATAATTTTTATTCAAATTTTACTCTATGTTTCCAGTCTCTATAAGTCTTGCTTCCAAAAATTTTAAGCCCTTGGAAGTTAAATCTACTATTTTGCGCCTTCCCAATAAAAAAGCCCCTGGTTATGATCTTATAACAGCTCCTATTCTGAAGAAAATTTCCCGAAAAGCTGTAGTTTAAATAACATTTTTAATAGTATCCTGCGCGCTACCTTTTTTCCCTTACTCTGGAAATTTCTGTCATTAAAAAGATTTCTAAACCAAATAAACCCATCAATTCTCCTTCCTCCTATAGACATATCAGCCTCTTACCAATCCTTGCTAAGATTTTTGAAAAACTCCTATTAAAACGGCTCTACCCAATCCTAGTTAATGAAAAAATTATTCCTGATCACAAATTTGGCTTCCGATCTGAACACTCCATTATTCAGCAATGCCTTCGCATTGTTGATCATATTGCATGCTCTCTTGAGAGGAAAGAGTATTACCCAGGAGTATTTTTAGATATCTTCCAAGCTTTTGATCGCGTGTGGCATCCTGGACGCCTCTGGAAACTCACACACTTTCTTTCTTCAACATACTATTTTATCATAAACTCATATCTTTCCCAACGATATTTCCAAGTTGCAATTAAATCAGAATCCTTGGAAATATGTCCTATTCTAGCCGGAGTCCCACAAGGCAGTATCATTGGTCCCATTTTATATCATATTTATACCCAATCATTGCTACTTATGCAGATGATACGGCCACACTTGCTACCCCATACAAATTCTGACATAATTTCCAACAATTTACAATCCCATATACACAATCTTCAATCCTCGTTTAAGCGATGGAAGTGAGAGTAAATGAACAGAAGAGTGCTTACATTACTTTCATACTTTGTCAAGGGAAACCTACCCCTTTATACCTTAATAGCAACATAATTACACAATATGATAAAGTACGTTATTTGTTACTTTACCTGGACAAGAGATTAATATGGAACCCACATACTAACAGTTCGGCTGAAAAGTTTATAAGATAACACAGTAGAAATATTTTTTTTTGCAAAATTCATTTTTATTATTCAACATAGTTGCCTTCTATGGCGATACAGCGATTATAGCGATCTTCCAACTTTTCGGTACCATTTTTATAGTACTCTTTCGGTTTTGCCTCAAAATAGGCCTCAGTTTCATCTTGAGGTCTGCAAACAGGAAAAAGTCGCTGGGGGCCAAACCTGGTGAATACGGTGGATGGGGAAGCAATTCGTAGCCCAATTCATTGAGTTTGACCATCGTTTTCGTCGACTTGTGACACGGTGCATTGTCTTGGTGAAACAACACTTTTTTCTTCTTCAAATGAGGCCGTTTCTTAGCGATTTCTTTCTTCAAACGATCCAATAACGCTATATAATAGTCGCTGTTCATCGTCTGTCCCTTCTGGAGATAGTCAATGACTATTATACCATACGCATCCCAAAATACAGACGCCATCACCTTGCCAGCCGACTGTTGCGTCTTTCCACGCTTTGGATTCGGTTCGTCGCTCGCTCTCCACTCTGCCGACTACCGATTGGATTCTGGAGTGTAGAGTATCAGCTATCTCGCTCAACTTCACTTTACGGTCATTTAAAATTATTTTATGGATTTTTTTGATGTTTTCTGCCGTAACCACCTCTTTTGGGCGTCCACTGCGTTCTGCATCAACTGTGCTCGTACGACTAGTTCGAAATTGACGAAACCAATATTCCACAGTTGAAATAGCTGGAGCAGAGTCCGGATAACGTTTGTCAAACCATGCTTTGGTTTCCACTGTATTTTTTTTCATCAAAAAGCAATGCTTTATCAATACACGAAATTCGTCTTTATCCATTTTTTTTCAATAACAAAAGTTGCTCCACTCAAAATGCTATATTTCACGAACCAATCGACCGATTGCTGTCAAATTTTGACAGGAATCATTTGAAGGATGGTGCTTTGTGATAATTTTTGCAAGAGGCGCCATCTAGACGTCAACCTTATAAACTTTTCAGCTAAACTGTTAGACTAAAAAGAATTGAAGCTAACAAACATTACCTACAACTTCTTAGTCTACTGGACAAACGCTCAAAACTAATAATCAAAAGTAAACTTCCAATCTACAATACAATTATAAAATCTATTTGGACATATGGAATTGAACTTTAGGGTTTAACGAAATGCTCCAATTCCTATCGCGTCCAGGCTTAACAATCCAAGATCCTCCGTAAAATGGTTGATGCCCCTTTTATGTTCGTAGCAACGTAATACATCGTGATCTAAATGTTCCCTTTGTTCAGGACCTGTGCATTTTCCGCTATCAAAAATTTCACTCCCGTTTATCCTATCATAATAACCCACTTGTAAGAGAATTGTCCTGTACTGCCCTCCCCGGAAACATTCATCGAAGACTTAAGAGACAATGGCCTAGAGATTTTCTAGAGGAATCTAACTTCCATTAGTTGGAGAAATTCCGATCAGTGTTTACCCCCACTTCATGATGCACAAGATTGTAAATTAAAATGTTATGTAAATCTGCTTGTTACAATACAATTAAAGTCGCAGATATTAAAAAAAAAATTTACTCTATTTAGTTTTATTTTTGTGGTTTTTTTCTAATTATATCAAGTGTACACTTTGTTTTTTTTTTGTTACACAAACATATTCTGTCTAAAATACTTTTTTGTAATAAATACATAAACACTGCATGAAAATTCAATAGTAGTACCCTTAAAGTAATTATTATACAATATATAATTTTTAGTTGAAAATTAAGAAGTAAATTGATATTAAAAAAAAAAAAACTTTGAATAAAATATAAAGAACACTCTTTGATATGGTAAAGACCTTCTCAAAATAAAGTAAGTGAAATTTTAATTTTACAGAGCTACGGATTCTTTTGATATTTCAAGTGATTCAGATGGTGCACTTGAGGAAGTGATAATAACATCGAGCAGCTTTGATTCAAATCATTATGATCCACTAAATTCACCATTGCATTTCTGTGACAGTAGCATACTTTCGGATGATAATAGTGGTACAACAGTTGGATCGATAGCATTGCTACCACGTCCAATAGACGATGTCGAACCAAGTGTAACGTGTAGTACGTCACCCGTATCCAGTAGTAACCAACTAACTGCTGATATGTGCAACTATAAAAATTCAAAAAGTCGACGATTAGAGTATTCGTTAAGGTGTTTAAAGTATGGCCGAAGCAATCCATCACAGGATTCAGCATTTGGTTCGCTAACTGATGGCGAATTATCGATAGCTTCATCGAGCTTTCGACTAAGCAGTTTTCAATCAATAACATCACCCATAGACGAAGGCGTCGAGGATATGATTGTAGCAACAACAGTTGCAAATGAAATAAGTCTAGAATTACGAAAGAGTACAGCTCAAAATGATTCGGCAATCTCAACACCTTGTCGAGAGAATTTACCAAATTTTCCCAACACTACTGGAAATGGAAATGCTACTGGCGAAGATGTAACATCACCTAAGAAACAATCACAAGAGCAATCAATAAGCAACAATTTACAATTCGATCCACCGAAAATAATCGTTAACGATCAAAATTCAATATACACAACATCGCCTTCGAAACGATCCGGTACCATAGAGGTATTTTCACAAAAGTACCGAATCTGTTCATTTGAGGATATGTCAATACCAAAGAAGACATTAAAAAATGTTAACAAATTGGCATTTCGATCATTGGAAGAAGAACAACGAATCGATACTGCTTTTATACCAATTAAAGATCGTACCAGTTCCGAAAACAGGGTCTATATTAATAATAGCGAAAAATATAGAAAACTTACACACACATCGTTTAGTAATAGAATAAACAATAGTAGCCGAGATTGCCATTTAATGTGGAAGGATAGCATATTCTATCGTAAGAATAAAATCGCCAAATCTAACGACTCACTATTAGAGTCGCCAAACTCGAAATATTTATCTCGAGATAATCACGAGCTTAAGAAATCATTTAATCGAGGCAATTCGGCCAATGAAATTGCTGGAACGTTTAGTAAACGTGATCCGGATGAATTAACCGATATTACCGATTCGAGAAAATCACGATCCGAACGCCATCTGTTCACCTTGTCGAAACTCAAACAGACCGCCATTAATGATTGCTTCTCTGAAGATGAGATATTCCATGACAATAATAAATCGTTGAGTCTTAGTTCGAGCTCTATTAATCAGACATCGACTAGTTCAATGACGGCAGCCCGAAGTTTGATCGAATCATCAGAAATTGATCCAGAAAGTTCAGGTGGTGACACTGATGGAGAAACTTCACCCCTTCATCAGGATATGTGCAAAATAATTGGCGGAGTCGACGATCTCCCAAGTAGTAGCGAAGAGAAAACTCCTCTATTGGATAGTATGGAAATGTCCCCAATTGTTAGTCCAACTGAACCGAATTCCGAATTGTGATAAAATTAATTATTAAAATATTTTGTATTAGGGCTAATATCCTTTTTATAATCGTCTAGTGCTTTCAAAATGTATCTTTAAATACAAAAAAAAAAAAAAAAAAAACCTAAAATAAATAAATTTAAAAAAATATATATGCTCATTTATGTATATGGTCTCATTTTGTTTTAGGAAATTTCTCGGTTTCGAATTAAGTATTGTATGTCAGCAACGAGATCTAATATAGAAATTTATAAAATAAAAATATATAATAAAAAATAAATAAAAATTATGCGAATATAGAGTGCAATAATATTTTTTAAAATATTTTCAATGTTGCCTATAAAAAGTTAAGAACTATTGTACTATGATAAAAATTGTACATTTCTTCAACTATCTCTGAATATGGTGCATAGTTTATCTTTCAATAATTCAAAGCTCTTCTTATCATTTCATTTTTTTTCCATCTAATATTATTTTCGAAATGTACATAAGATAACATACTAACAAATAGTAAGAAATTGCAATTTTAGGTTTTCATCATTTTGTTAAAATTAATTAAAAACTAAATAAAATCAAATCAAATAATGACATACATACATTCAGATACACATAATACAAAATAGTTGATTTTGTGACAAAGTTTTTATCGCAAAATTTTTTTTTTTTTGCACTATTGCACAATATATTAAATAATAAACCATTTTATGCAAATTATGTAAATAAATGATACTGTCAATTGCTATTCATTAAAAGTATTGTATTAATATTCAATTTAAGCTCAGTAGCTACTACAATATTATTATTAAGCTTCAAATAATTACTGAATTTATTTCTTATATTTTTATTTTTAATATTATTTAGTCATTTATTTACAATTTTTTTTTTCTATTCTTTTAGTACCATTGATTTTTAACATTTGATATTTTTGATCAGTGAAAATCCTAACTACAAATTTTGATAAAGTATTATTTAAAAATCATTAATTTTATATAAATTTCAATAAAAAAAAAATATTTATCAATATTTTTTTTTAGTTTCTTTTATAGTTAAGCTTATTATTTATTTGAATTTAATGTTATTGTAAGCTTTTAAAAGAAGATTCTTTATAAATAAAAACAAAATCGAACGAATTAAATACTTTGATCGTATAAATTAGGTAATATTTTTTTTAATATTTGAAAATAAAATTCGAATAGTATTTTAACTCAAATTAAATAATTAATGTATATATTATTAATTTTTTTTTTTTTTTTTTTTTTTTTTTTAATTTATATAAACTATATAAAAATTTCGATTTTTTTATTTTTACATAAATACATATGTATGTGTTACTAAGAATAGATTTTTGTTTAGTAAATTATGAGAAGAAAAAAAATCACATAAATATTTATTAAATTGTAAAAGCATATAAAATATTCGATATATTTAATATTCTTTAATATATTTGAAAATATAACAAATAAAAAAAAATTATGAAATTTAATAAATTCATTCTAGAGTTAAATAAAGAAAATCTAAATATGTACATCTATATTTTCATAAATAAAAAAATTTAATAAATACTTGCAAACAAACAAAAAATATTTAAAAAAATTAATAAACACTGTAATTATTGTTAGCGAAATTTAACAATAAAAAAAACAATACTAAAAATATTTTTAAAACTTGCAGATTTGCTAAAAAAAAATTTTGATTTTAAAATGTTTTTTTTTTCTTTTGTTCAACAGATGATTTTTTTATGAAAATATTAAATAATAAAAATAAAATTCATCAGTCATATGTTATATACCAATAATATTGTAATAATAATAATAAACCCCTCAAGTGATAACAGATTAAAAGCAAATAAATAAGAATAGAATCTTGAAGCAAAAAAATGTTTAAAAAAATTGTTAATCTTTATCTAAAATGTTTAAAAAATTTGTAAAAATATGATATAAACGAAGAAAAAAAATATATTGTATACTATAATTATTTCATTGATTGTTAACATTTTCAATATGCTTTAAAATATTTGAAATAATAAAATAAAACAACAACAAAAAATATATTTGAATAAAATTAAAATAAATTAATTTAATAAATCTATTGTAAACTAAATAAATATTATACTTAAGGAAAAAAGATAAGAAAAAAACTTTAAAAATCAAATCACTATCATTATAACAATAATAATAGCAATAAAAACATTTATGTTTATTTTATTTTGAAATTTTTACCATATTTAAATTTCAAATAGAGTAACGATATTATAGATAGATGACCAAGCAAAGAGGATTAGTAAAAAAAAGGACACTTCCTATCAAAGTAGTTAGAAATTTTAATACCAATCAAAAATAATGGTAAAAAAATGTTCTTTCAACACCATCTTAAAAAAATTAAATTAAAAAAAAAAACTTTCTATCAAAAAATTATACTTTTTTTCCAAAAATAATTTTCATTAAATATATTCTATTTATTCAAAAATAAATAATAATTTTGAAAGATACTTTAACGGAAAACAGGTATATACGTGTATATTCCTAATTATATTTGCAATTGAAAGGAATTTTTATTTAATAAATTTTAAATATTTTTGCAAATACCTTGCAAATTGAAGAAAAAAAATCAATCACGTAATGATTTTATTGGTGTGACTATGAAAACCAGGTAAATGAAATCAATTCGCATCAAGAAACTACGAGTATCATATTTGCTTCACTCCTAGGCGATATTATTTTCCAGCTCAACTCCTTTTTGATATTTTGCTTTTTTCAATTTTTTTTAAAAAAAATTTACAGGACCAATGTTGATGGTAAAGATACTCGTACTCTTTTATTTAAAAGAAATTTTCGTCAAGTAATTTATATTTTCGCACAAGAAACTTAAATAAAACTAAGCATTTGATCAAAAGTAGAATTGAAATAAATTTAAATACAAAGTAATGTTTATTATTATAAAATCTACTATTTTTTTTTTGAAGGAAATGATCTACCTTACAAACCCTCTTGTTTTGACGATCTTCTAACGAAATACCAATCCTCTATATAATTTTTTCAGAAACAACATTAAAAAAAAACTGTAACAACTTATTTATATATTTTTTAAATTATTTGTTTTAATTTTTTAATTTAATCATCTGTGATGCCGTCCTTTTTTCATAAAAGAATAATTAACATTAACCTCAATAAAATAGAATGTTCATTTTGGATAATATATCTTATGATAATAAATCATTTTCTTTTTCTTATTATAAATTTTAGGATAACCGATTTTGTTATTTAAAATCAAGAAGCAAAAAAAAAAATACTAAGATATTTAATGTTTTTGCCAAAAAAAAAAAAAAAAATATAAAAAATAATAACAAAACTTAACCAAAAAAATTTTAGAAAATAAATTTACAATTATTTTCATCCCTTTTGATATTATTTTTGGGTCCAAATATTAATAATAATACAACAAATAGTATATAAATACAATAAGAATCTATAGATTATTATAAATAATAAAAAATTATAAATATTTAAAAATAAATGAAAATTCAATAGCAACCAATTTAATTGCAATATTTCATAATATTTAATTGAATTATTTAATAAAAAAAAGAGAAAAATACAACACATACAAACACAGAAAAAAAATATTGTTCTTACACAAAATTTCAAAATATATAATAATAAATATTTTCAGCAAAATTTTTCTAAATAAAAATTTATAGAAAATTTATTATAATTATTGCATATTTAAATAATATATCTTTAAATAGTATACACATAGTATCAAAGAAAGAAAAAAATAAACATCAATCAATGTATGTCCTTTGAGCCAAATGTTTTGAACAAAAATTATAATTAAATAAAATAAACGAATTTTAATTGTCCACACAGCAAAAATAACAAAATTCAAGAATAAATGAAAAATTAAGAAATTTTAAAACCAAATAATTTTGTTTCTATTATATTTCATATCAACAAAAAAAATTTCAAAACAGGAGAAAACCGAAGAAAATTCAAACAAGTAATTTTGAAATATTTACCCCAATGATTTTTTTTTCATTTATTTGACAGGTTTTTCAATTCTACGTTATTGTACAATTTTTACATAACACATACAGTAACACCCCGTGTTACGTACACTCGTTTTACGTACACTGGCACTAACGTACATCTCATTTTTGTCCCCATTTGCTCATTATACGTACAACAGCTGTATTACATTGAACCAATTTTGCTACTACACTAGTTGTGTATCTGTCATCATCTACTTTACCTCGAACAGAGCAGTAATTTTCCGCTGGAGTTACGCATACAATGTACGGTAGGTGGATTGTAGTTGCTACAGTGAAAATAGATAGATTTGCGGGTTCGTTGGTTATGTTGAAATGTTATATTCTTGTTTTTATTGTTTATGTGTGAATAAACTCAGTATTGTATTTTACTGCTGTAGTGGTATGTTCATTTTATTGAAAGTCTACAGCGCTGTAGCAAAATTGGTCCAATAGAATACAGCTAATGATTCACTCTTACGTACAAGTACATTTTTTTACTTACATTTTTTCTGGTTTTGAGGAATGGTTTAACAAATATTTTCCGGCTGAAGTTAAGGAATATTGTAGAAGCAGAAAAATACCATATAAAATTTTATTAGTTATCGATAATGCTCCCGGTTATCCGCAAAATTTAGGTAACGATAATATTCGAGTTGAATTTTTACCTCCAAACACCACATCTATCCTTCAACCGATGGACCAGTGTGTTATCCCGTCATTTAAACTGAACTATTTAAAAAAAAACATTCAGTAAAATAATTGCTGCAATTGACAGTAAAGAAGGTTCAGGTAGGGAAGTTTTAAAAAAAGTTTGGGCGGAATATAATATTTTAGATTGCATAAAAACAATTCGAGACACCTGGAATGATATTTCAGTTTCTATAATGAAAGAGGCCTGGAATAAATTATTTTCGCAGGAGACAAAAGATAGGGAAGACTGCGAAGATAATAACGCTGAAATCATTTGTAATACGAGGGTCGGTCAATAAGTCCTTAGAAAATCCGAGAAATTTTTTTTGTAAGTAGCATTATCGACAGGAAAGCTGTCAAAATTTCAGCTCGATCCATAGCGTAGGTCAATTTCTATCCTCGATTAAAGTTAACGACATTTATTTGTGCATAACAATGGAAAAATGCGAGTTTGGGGCTGTCATCAAACATCTCCATTTGAAAGGCTTAAGCCCGAAAGAAATCAAAGCCGAGTTGGATGCAGTTCATGGCACATCTGCACCTGTGTTTGCGACGGTTTACAATTGGGTGAATGAATTTAAACGTGGCCGTTCATCCACAAAAGATGAACATCGTTCAGCACGCCCAGTTGAGGTGTCTACTCCTGAAATCATCGACAAAATCCACGATCTGATTTTGAACGATCGGCCAATTAAAGTGCGCGAATTAGTTGAGGCCACGAGCATATCACAAGGTACAGTCACTTCAATTTTGCATGAAAAATTGTCTGTGAAAAAAATTTCGGCAAGATGGGTGCCGCGTTTGCCCTCAGAAGAGAATAAGCGCAATCGTGTAGTGGACTCTGAGGCTATGTTGGCACTCTTTCATCGCAATCCTGCCGAATTCCTTCATCGATATGTCACTGTGGACGAAACCTGAATACACTACTACACTCCAGAAACGAAGAGACAGTCATCACAGTGGATTTTCAAGGGTGAACGGGCTCCGAAGAAGGCAAAAACTGTGCCATCGGCCGGCAAGGTGATGGCCACGGTCTTTTGGGATTCGCAGGGCATCATTTTTATCGACTACTTGGAAAAAGGAAAAACAATAACAGGAGCGTATTACGCGTCGTTATTGCAACGGTTGAGCGAGGAAATCAAAGAGAAACGCCCCCATCTGAAGAAGAAAAAAATCCTCTTGCATCAGGACAATGCGCGTGTGCACACCTGCGCTGTTTCCATGGCCAAAATTGTGGAATTGAGAATGGAATTGTAGCAGCATCCCGCTTATTCACCAGATTTGGCCCCGAGTGACTATTTTATTTTCCCCAATCTGAAGAAATGGCTTGGCGGACGAAGCCATAATTGCTCAAACGGATGAGTATTTTGCAGAACTTCCGAAATTCTATTTTTTGGACGGAAATAAAATTTTGGAAAAACGGTTGCAAAAATGTATAGAGCTAAAAGGAGATTATGTTGAAAAATAAAAAATTTTTTTTTTTAAAAACAGTTTTTTTCCATCTTTTTCTAAGGACTTATTGAACGATTCTCGTATTATAGATATGGCGCAACATCTAGAGTTAGAAGTAGATTCAAATGATTTAGTTGAACTTATAGCATCCTACGATGAACCTCTCAACAATGAAGATCTTTTAGAATTAAATGAACAGATACAACCTGAAAATTTAGTATGCAATGTCGCAGAAAAATCCACTCAATCTGAAGGACTAACATCCAAAATTTTATCAGATGCTTTCCAATGCTTTCAAAATGGAATGGCTCTTTTTGAAAAATACGATCCAGTTTTTGATAGGAGTTTAAAGGTTAACAAAGACATTATGTACGCATATTCCTTTTATTCAGAATTATACAGGGAAATGAAAAAATTTGAATTACAACATTATACCAATTGAATTCTATATTTAAATATGTAGTACATATTGTTGAATTTTGAAGTTTATGTTTAGTTTTTAAGTTTTGTTTAATATGTATATGAATTTGTTTTTTTTAATACACGTTAAATATAGCATAAAAAAATATAAACGTATGAAATAAAAGTGTAAAACTACATACATATATCCCTCTTTTTCTTTTTATTTATATACTTATTGTTTTAGTTTGTTTCAAACATATTATTCATCAATAAAAGCAGTAGATTCGCTTTACGTACATTTTTGTTTTACGTACACGCTCCGGTCCCAAAGTGTACGTAAGTGCGGGGTATTACTGTATATGCATTTTTATACACATAGACATGAGACACAGTCGCTCCTATGGAGCATATAGCGGCACTAGAGAATCTGTGAACTCTCTCCATCTGCTTCTGTCTTGGGCTAGCCTTTTCACTTCCGACCATGACTTGCCAATTTGTTGGTGTTCGCGCTCGACTGATCTTCTGTAAGTGGTACTTGGTTGTCCTCTGCTGCGATTGCCTTGTGGATTCCAATCTAGTGCCATTCTTGATATGTCCGTGGGTGGTTTTCGCAAGGTGTGGCCAATCCAACTCCATTTCCTGCGTTTGATGTTATCTAGCAGGAGTATTTACTTCGTGAGAAGAAGCAGCTCATCGTTCGTTATCCAGTTCGGCCAGAAGATCTTGCTTATACGCCTCAAGCATCTGTTCACAAATGCCTGAGGCTTACGAGTCGTGCTGTCTGTTACTTTCCATGTTTCGCAGCCGTACAGCAGGAATGGCTTGACGTTTGAACTGAATATTCGAAGTTTGAGTGCTATGGAGAGGTGGTTGGAACGCCACACGTTCCCAAGTGAGGTGTACGCTTGTCGCGCCTTCATCAGTTCCACCATCTCTGTTTCAGTTCCACCATCCTTGCTGAGCATGCTGCCAAGGTAACAGAACTTTTCGACATGGGTACCGTGTAGCATCAAGGGCCTCTTGCAGGTGGCGCCGATACGCATCAATTTGGTCTTCTTGATGTTGATTCTCTTCGGCGTTGGAGGCCAGAGCATTTAGTTTCTCCTGAATGCCGTTGAAGGTGTGGGACATGATGCATATGTCGTCGGCGAAGTCCAGGTCGTAGAGCTTCTCACGCAGTGTCCACTGGATACCGTTGCTGGCTGTGTTGTTAGCGCGTTGAAGGACTAGGTCTAAGGCGATTATGAAGAGGATAGGCGAGATTACGCAACCCTGCCTGACTCCTCTCGAGATGTTGAATGGATCGCTATTTCGTCCTTTGAAGCGCACTCTACACGGGGCCTCACGGTATAGTTCTCGGATGAGATTGATGATGGCCTGAGGGATGCCTAGTTCAGCCAGAGCACTCCAGATGGCGTCGCGAGAAATCATGTCGAAGGCTCTTTCGAAGTCAACGAAGAGAATATAGAGCGGGTTGTTCCATTCGTTCGACTGTTCAATGATCATTCTTAGGCTGCTCATGTGATCAACACAGGAGCGTTTTGGTCTTAAGCCAGGCTGCTCGTTGCGAAGGGCACTTTCCACTGTTGGAGTGATGCGAGTCAGGATAATTGAGGCGATTAGTTTCTGGATGGTGTTCAGCAGAGTGATTCCCCTCCAGTTTTTGCAATCGTTAAGGTCACCTTTCTTCGGGATGGTGATAATTACTCCTTCTTTCCAGCTGTCCGGGAAGTGGCATTGTGTCCAGGCTTCTGCGATTATAGGATGCAACAGTGAGGCCAGGAGTGGCGGGTCAAAATTCAGAACCTCTGGGGCCAGGTTGTCAGGTCCGGGTGCTTTGCTGTTCTTGAGCTTGTTGACTGCTGTTGTGATCTCCATAATCGTGGTCGGTATTGTTGGGATGGATCTTCGTGGGTTTCTGTGCATCACTGGAGGAGGAGGATGGAATTCTGGAGCTACTGGAAGGGATTCTGAGAAGAATTCCATCCAGCGGTCGAGTTGTTCTTCATCCGTGAAAAGAGCTTGACCGTCTTTGTCCTTAAGTGGTGGCAGTGAGGGTGTTCTTTTTCCGGACAGTTTGCGAATTGATGCATAGACACTGCGGATGTCACTCCGGTGTGCAGCGGCTTCTGCTTCGCTGGCTATTCCGTTGAAGTAGTTCCCCAAAGATTGATCATTGAAAAAGTAAAATTTTATAAATCCTGTTTTTAATGTGAACGTACTGTATGAGTAAAAAAACTACTTGCAGTTATCCCTTTAAAAGCATTGTTCGTTGTCACTTAAAACTAAAAATCTTCTAAATCAAAGATTCTAATTTTATGTTAATATTACTTGCTTATTACTTCTAAAAATCATAGTGTAGAAAAAGTTTTTGCTTGATACTTAATAATGTGAAAAGTAATGGGAATGGCATTTGTGACCGCAATCTGACAACGCTGTGGACTTCCTTGTTCAGGGAGCAATTCAATATCGAAGGAAGGTAGAACGCGTGACTGCGCTTGTGATGTCAATCAAAATTTTTTATAAAGAAATCCTTGTGAGTCTCATAAAAAGGCTTCTTAGAGTTAGATTAAACATTGTGGATATGGATGCTCCGCCATAATAACGCCCTTTGTCACATAAACTAATAGGATTTCTGAGCTTCCCAACTACTTTATTCAACTGATAACAGTTCGTGTATTTTTTTTGTTTCCCACGATCTATAAAGACATCTTTGTACTGCCGAAAGTAGAAAAAGCTACGAAAAGCACGAAAAAACGATTCCGTTGATTATTATAAACGTCCACCAGAGTATCTTCCCAGATATTAAAATTTTGTAAACAACAATCTCCAGAAGGTAATGAATTTCTGCAGGATCTTTGTTATCATATGCTAAAGAGAGTTAATTGTGATTTAACAGCTAAACTTAGGTGTACCATCCTTTGTAAATTTACCAACCTTCTTAGGTGCTCTAATAAAAATATCATAATGTACGAGAGTCATTCAACAAGTACTTAGCCTCACCGGCCGATGGTACCGCTGTCACAAAAGAAATTTACCATCGTGCAGTACATTTTTTTTGTAGCCTACTGTCAAAGTTTCAGTCGATTCCCTTCATTAGTTTTGTTTTGAGAGCCTTTGAAAACGAGCGTGTCGGTCGGTTGCACAAAAATGAAAAAAAAACAATATCGTTCGGTGATTAGATTCTTGTTTTTGGAAGGGAAAATGCGCAGCGAAATCAAAGATCGCTTAGATGCTGTGTATGGTGACTCTTCTCCTTCGATGGCGACCGTCAAGAATTGGTTCAACGAGTTTGTTCGTGGCCGCACGTCGGTTTTTGATGAAAAAAAATTCACGCCCAGGTGCCCCAAAAACGGCTGCTACGGAGGAAAACGTTAAAAAAGTCCACGATCTCGTGTTGGCAGACCGTCGATTGAAGGTTCACGAGATAGCTGAGACTGTAGGAACGGTGCATTATATTCTACACGAAGAACTGGGCACGAGAAAGCTGTCGGCGCGATGGGTGCCGCGTTTGCTCACACCGGAAAACAAGCGCAACATCGGCGACGTGTTTGGCGCTGTTTCAGCGCAATCCAGCGGAGTTCTTGCGTCGTTTCGTGACCGTCGACGAAACTGGGATTCACTGGTACACACCAGAGACCAAGGAACAGTCGAAACAGTGGACTTCACTCGGCGAACGTGCTCCGAAGAAGGCGAAGACTGTTCGATCGGCCGGAAAGGTGATGGCTACCGTTTTCTGGGATTCACAAGGTGTGATCCACATCGATTACCTCGAGAAGGGTAAAACAATCACGGGGCGCTACTATGCTGACTTATTGGGCCGATTTGACGTCGAATTGAAGAAAAAGCCGCTCGCTTTGCGAAGAAAAAAGTGCTGTTCCACCACGAACACCTCCGCCGTCGCCATGGCCGAATTGCTGCCCCATCCACCGTACTCTCCAGATTTGGCCCCCTGTGACTACTTTTTGTTTCCAAAAAAATTATGTTTCCACCTATTTGGACTACTTTTTGTTTCCACCTTTAAAAATTACTCGCCGGGAATAGATTTGGGTCGAATGAGGAGTTCATTGTCGCCACGGAGGTCTATTTTGCTTCCCTCGAGAAAATGTATTTTTTGGACGGGTTAAAAAAGTTAGAGCATCGCTGGACCAAGTGTATCGAGCTTGAAGGAGATTATGTGGAAAAATAAATTGCCACCTTTCCAAAATTTTCGTTTTTCTTTTGTAGGCTAAGTACTTGTTGAATGACCATCGTACGCTAAGCAATGGTAACTATTTTTACTGTTTTGGAAAAATTTCTGCATTAGCACGCTGCTCAAAATCATGTACAAATAGGAGCCCATAGATCTGCAACAGTTAACTCGCTTTTTCCTGAGGTCTAAAGGACTATCCGATAACAATATCGAGGAATTTGAAGAAAGATTCTATTAATCAGACTAGATTATTCCACCCATCTTAGCGTATTCTTACTCAGGGCCCGATTAAGGCGTGTGGGGCCTGTAGGCTGAAATGTGGTGGACGCCCTCGTTAAGGGGAGCGAAATGTTAAAACTCTGAAGAATAAACTAAAAATAACCCAATAAACAAAACGTTTGATTATAAAAAATATTAAAATAATACACATTTTTATTTGCTTACATTTAGTTAAACATTAATAAATAAATTAAAAAAAAATTTTTCTAGCTTTTTCATCAGCAAATTTGTCAATTATGTCTGATATATTTATATTTTTCAATACATCGTGTTCCATACTTAAAATTGTACGGTCAATTAAACTTTCTTCCGACATTGATGAGCTTAGTCTATCCTTTATGAGCTTCATTTTTGAGAAAGAACGTTCTCCGCTGCAGTTTGTAGTAATAATACAAAAATAAATTCTAAAAAGAATTTCGACATTTGGAAAACTAGCTTTTACTTTTTTTTGAATTAGTAGCTTATGCATGAAAAATTCGATGCTCATTTCTTCTTCTTTTTCATGAATAAACTCACTGCAAAATTCTTTGTAGTGCAGTAGCTCAACGCCAAGGTTTTCATCGGCATCATCTTTATATACACTACATAATGCCTTAGCACGTTGTTTTATTTCATCTGAGCTAATGTCACTCAATTCCCTCAGAAATCCAAACAAATTATGTATTTCCGAATAAGCAGAAATTCTTTTAGATAACGATGCAATAAACTGGTCAATAACTGGAAGGAAACTGTGCACTCGAAAAGCGTCAGAAGGTTTTAAGTCAAGTTCTGGAGTTTTTGAACGATCTTGATCTTGTAAACGGACGTTGCATCCGCGCTTTCGTTTATTTTGAACCACATAATTCAATTGCCTGACGCTCATACTCGGTATAAGACTCTCGTTTTAGTTCGATAAAAGTCTTCAAAGAAGAAAGCAGTGCGATCGAAGTATTCAGATCTGATTTTGGGCTTTGAATACTTTTATTGACTGTATTTACTCTTTCGAGAATTTCATTGCATAAAAGCAGTTTCAAGTTTATTCATTTGGCTGAATAATCCGCTAGCTTCACAATTTTCATCAGCCATATCTGATAATTTAGATTTAATTGAAGTTTTGGTTGCATCTGCTCGAGATGAAAAACGAGTCGTGCTGACCCTCTTGGGAACAAGCAGTGGCTTTTCGTTTTCCTTTAATTGTACTTGTTTAAAGCAATCAACAAGTATCGAATAACGGTCTGTTGAAATTGTGAGGAAAACGTAGACTCTTTCTAATAAATAGGCTTGAGGTTAGTTCAACGAATTATCGACTGCTGCATAGCAGTATACCTTGGCTGGATAAAACAGAGCGACTGAACTAACGACATGCGACGACATGTGACGAAATGACATTATATAATCTCGCTTTCCCCGGGGTTGTGTGGGTTTAGGCACTTGCTAGTTTGGATTTTCATTGTTTATTACAAACTAAACGAATTAACTCGCATTCCCCAGGGTTGGGTGGGTTAGGGCACTTATTACTTTTTTTTTTTTAATTTTCATGGTGTGGTGGAGGCCCTCTTGTGGTGGAGGCCCCTAGGCTGCATCCTACTCCGCCTATTGCCTAGATCGGGCCCTGTTCTTACTATTAAATCATAGCGGGGCTCTAGGATTGAGATCGTTGTAGGGATGGCGTCAACTAATAAGTTAAATGTTTATTGGAATAAAAATATTAGGGAAGTTCAATGCGAAAATTTCATATGCCCGGAACACAATTGCCACTTGCGAAAAGTAACTTATATTCGAAAAATTCAATAATATCGTCTGTTGCATTAACGTTGGCTTTGATTTCAATTTTCAACAATTCTGGCACATGTGTAACGACAATCAAAATGTGAATGTAAATGGCAGTACTACAGACACGACGTAAAATTAGAGATTACACCTAAATCGGCGAATGAACAGTAGTTCGTTATGGTCGCTGTTTGGCAATTGTAATTGTGAAGGTTTTAAAAAAATGTACAGCGCTTTTTTAGTCGCTTGAAACATTAGTCTGAATCCGTATAATATTAAACAAAAGCTGAGAAACTGAATAAACTTGATTAAAAATTTATAAAAATTTTATACCGTTTTCTTTAGTATACGAGGTCTGTTCAAAAAGTATCGCGAATTTTGAATTTCCGCGGGTTATGTATATTCGAGTTGCGATTTTTTGTGGCGTTATGTTGGTAATCATGTCTCTCACTTATGCCGACAAGTTCGGCCATTTTGAATGTTCAGTTAATTTTTGACAGCTGCTTTGCTTACACGTGTTTTGGCTCGTCTTCGATTTTTGCCCATTTTCGACCAAAAGCAGCATTGCATTAACATTGAAAATTATTCATAACAGCTCGTAAACCCTGTATTTTTTGCAACTTTATAAAAAAAAATTATTAACAATTATTTTTTTTTACTATTTTTAAATATTAAATTAATTATTTCGTTTTTTTTTTTTTTAAATTTCTATAAAATTTCTAGAACGAAAATCTTTTACTAACAGATTACGACCTCTTGTGGTTACTATTCGAACATTATACGAAAAAGTTCATTAATATTTGACTTTTAGGCTGGTTTTCTTAGGAAAGCTCAAAAATTTAATAGGAAAACATATGCAAATAAAAAGCTTCACTTTTGTCCCAAATAGTTTAACCAACAAGAAGGAGATGTCGCATTTCAATACAACGAATCCCCCATTTTGTTATCACCGTATACAATTGACGAACAGCAGTCTTAGTTTAGTGAGCTGCCACAAAATTGTACGCAAGATGCCGCTAGATCTGGTTCTGAAAATGTTCCGTTCCTCATTCAACGCCGAAGTGGCAACCGGTGTAGATGCATTAATAAATTATGTACGCTGGTGCGGACTATATTTTTATTTACTAAGTATTCAAATACGAAAATTGTTTTTCACGAGTACCGTCAATTAATTAGGTCCCGTCAATTAACTTAAAGTGAAGCAAATGCAATTTGCAATTGCATTAAAAACATTAAGTCGAACAGAATAAATCAAGAGATAAAGAAGCCGAATCTAACCTCAATCAGACGTTCGGAATTGCGATTCAAAAAAGAAATCCGCCGTATGCATACGAACAGATTTTATAATTATACAGAGAAAAATACTACGAAATCTCTAGTATTAGCCATAGAGAAAAATGTGTTAATTGTGTATAAATTGAACGAAATTTAACGCACAAAAATATTAGTTAATTTTTTATTTTCATATCGGCTATAAATACATTTTTAAAAGGCAATCAATCAGATAATGCAATAGTTAGTGTATACAGTAGTTAATTTGTTTAAAAGGCAAAACATTATTGTCTATTCGTGAAATTACATAAGCAAAAAAATATTAATAAATACTTAATACGTTTTTTACGATATAATTTAATTCTCATAATTTTTCGGACATTAAGCGGTATGCAAATATTATATATTATCTTTTATTTTGTGGTGCATATTTATCAAAGATACGTTGTTCATGTATGTGGAATTGCGTTCTAAGGTAAAAAAAAAAAATAACTAAAGATCTCAGTAAGCTTTAATTGAAATGGGACAGACACTTTAGAACTACAGATTTTCATAATAATATTAATAAAATAATAATAAAAATAAGAAATATAATAAAAAGTAAAATTTCATTAGTTAATTTAATATTGTTTTGATTTTTTCTTATATATATAAAAATAACAAGAAATTAGGCAAATTCATAAATGCGATCAAAGGTTTGATATTTATTACTTTGCCAGAAATAAATATACATAGTGTGCGAAAAATTGCGACGTAAATTAAAAATAGAACATGCTACATAATGTAAATGTAAATAATAATAAAAAGTTTCGTTTTTTATTGTAATCTGAAATTTTGAAGAAAAAAAAACTATTATTTAAAATAAAAAAAAATAAAGCATAGAAAATTAATAAACCAAAACAATCAACATAAACGGTGTGGCACTTTTCGTTTCTACATACTCGGTAGACTGTTGTTCTGTGTTTATAAAATATTCGAATCCGTGAAATGGAGAGAGAGAGAATCAGAAGCCTCACGATATTGGCATAAATAAATAAAATCAAAATATTCAACAAAAAAAAAGGGAACCATTTGCAAAAACAATATTAATAATAAAAAGTTTTTTTTTTTCCTTCTAAATCTTTACGTCGATAGTATTTGTTTTTATTTACATTCTTTTATATCAACACATACGTGCGTTTATGTAGTTTTATGCGCATACAAACTTATATTATGAGTGTTTACAAAATATTATTATCGATTGTGTAAATGTGTACGTACTGTAAGATTATTGGCGCTTATTAAAATATTTTCAACGTAGCTGTCACCGGTCCAAACGACGGATTATTGTTGTTTTGTTTTTTTTTTTTCATTTCATATTGCAACTTCTACTTCTACTGTTAATTACTTCGCAGTAAAATTATTTATTTACGTACAAGCATAATATTTCTTCAATCAGAAAACAATTGTGGTGTGAAAAAAGTTGGATAATCTTTTAAAGAACGGAGAAAAAATTAAAAAAAAAAACAAAGCTGCTAATTCTGCCTAGCAATGAACCGCAGAGAACGTGATACTATAATTCATTTAGTTGCTGGCGGGTAAGTTTATATACATAATCAGAAGTGAAATTCCCTTCACATCCATTTGACAGGTTCACCAAGTTAATCCATATAAAAACAGTGAATTCCTCATAATTCATTTCTGCACAATATACGATTAAATAAATTTCTTCTAATAATAATTTTTACATTTAATGATATTAATAATCCTCATGCTTCTATTATTATTTGAATTGTTAGAAAATTTTCAGGAAAAAAATTCCGATTCTCTTAATACACAAATTGTTGAAGAAAGTAAACAACAACAAAATAATAATATCTCAAGCGTAGTTAGTATAGACCTTGCCCTAATGCAATTCCCAACATTCCGGTATTTATAAAGGCGACTCACAAGTGGCCACCAAGTTATAGTTAGCTAGTGCATTTCTAGCTTGCACAACAATCTATCTAATCATTAAACATGGTGCGAAAATCTATTTTTAGAATTTCTCCGAACCAGAAGGTAATATGCGAATTGTCAGTTAGTGTTAAGAAAATGAGCCAAACACAAGTAAGAAGAGGCTCTATCGATGCACATACGATATTTGTCTCTATGAGTACATTTTCTACATGAAATTTATTAGGGAATTGCTCTCCTCTAAGTGTAGAAATTGTTTGACCAACCTTGTGTGATATTCTCCAAAATTTCTTCGTTATTCATCATAACCTTTTTCCCAACTGGTTCTCTTTACGACGAGTTTGAATATTACTTAAGACCCATTTAAGAAAGTTATTTTCTTAATTTGAAAAATTCATTTTTTCTTTTTAAATAAATAAAATATAATAAAAAAAAACAATTATAAATAAAATAATTATTGAATAAACAATTTTCAAATATAGGCAGGTAAAAATTTAAAATCATAAAAGTTTCTTTTAAATTTTCATTTTGTGTCGACTTTTTTTCCTTAGTGTATTTTAGTTTCTTATTTTTTTTTTTTAATTGGAAAATTATTGTAAAAATAAGAAAATAATTATAAAATATGTTTAAAAACCTTCAATGTAGACTATTTTTTAGGTAAAAATATTTTTTTTAATATTTAAAAAATAAAAATATTCTAAATAAATAATTTGATATAAGAAAAAAATAAATTCATATTAAGAAACTTTCCAAAATCTTAATTTGTTTGTTTTCTATTCTTTTTTATGTTTAGAGAAATTTGAAATGCTTTTTTTTTTCTTTTTTGGCAAATTATCAGAATGAAACTGATTATGTAATGTGAAATATTTAATTGCCAAAAATGTAAAAATAATAATGTGAACTTTTGTGTATATAGGCTAAGTGAGATGTAATCAACTAGCTGAGTGAGATGTAGGTACCTACTCGTAAGTCTACTTTAAAAAAAAAAAAAAAAAAAAAACTAAATAAAGTGCAATAAAATTAATTATATGAAAATTTCATCTAAAAACAAATATTTTTTCTATGGTCAATCTAATTGTAAGAGAAAAAGTTTAAGTGCGAAATTTCTAATCAATATCACAAAATCTTTCAGCTGTTAGTAAATATCAAAACAAAATAGTCGACAAGTTCTAGTTTGCGTGTTCGTTCAGACAATATATCTTCTACCTTTTCGATAGTTTTTTTTTTTTTTTATATATAAACAAAAAATAAGCGTTGAAATGGCATATTAGTCAACAGCATAAAATTATTGGTCAATATTTATTGACAGGTTCATCATTTTTAATATTGAAATTCTCAAGTGAAATTAATAAATAAAGACATCCAATTATTTTTGTATAGTTTCACTTCCACGAGCACTTGTCATGGTTTTATTTGTTTAAATACTACCGACCTGTTATAGGAACGATATAAAAAAAAATATGGTAACAATGAAAATTTCTCAAATATTCAATATAAATCAAATGATAATAACTAGCTTATACAGAACATAATAAATTACATAAATTATTTAAACAATATTATTGTTGTTTTAATGTGAACATATTTATTTATTTCCTTTCTTATTAGATATTCTTAGAAGTAAATAAATTCTTTCTCGAATGAAAATGAATTTTTTTTTTATTCTGCGTCATATAAAAGTAGCAAGCCGTATTAAATAAACCCAAACTATGCCATGCCGTAAAAGCATGAACGAAAAATTTTTGAAGAGCAATAAGTGCAAAAGTTGGCGGTAAGAAAATTTATTTTGGTTTGATAGCTAAAGAATAATCTCTAGACAATTTCCAAAGAAAATGATATTTGCGTAGCCATTTTTAATTGATCTGATTTTTGCAGGGGATTATAGTGAATTTTTTTTTTTTTTAAATATTCTCCAAAAATATATTTGAAACGTAAAGCAAAGCTACTTAACTCGTTTTAAAACCAAAAATACAATTTCCGATGAGAAATAGTAACTATAATTAAAATCGTTCCAGAATCCCTCCGGAATAATCCTACCTGTGATTTTCATTTCAGTAATGCTTATACTGAATAACCAAATGGCGTGAACGAAAAATTACAAACTTGTCGAAGTCATAATTTGACGAGTAAATCGTTTCTCATTCTTTTCGTTCGTCCGAATTGTATTCGGGCCTTAAGTTTTAGCATACATAATAATTATTTATTAAATAATTTTTAGGCTTTTATATATTACAAATTTTTTCAGAAAACGTACACTAAATAAATAATATTTAGTTGCCGTCAAGGTAGTAAATGAATTCGGTATTTATTCATAATTTCACAAAGTCAAATAGATTCAAAAACAAATAAAATTCAAGGCCTATCGTATGATAAAAGAAATGGTTAGGATGTGATAAAAATCACGTAGCACACTTTGAATTGAAGTCACTTTTAAACTAGGGGAAGAGGCGAAGAATTTATTGCTTCCCCTAATACAGTGAAAGTAGGGTGAAAGTGCAACTAGAACTAAAGTATTCCTAAATGAATTTACTAGTAACGTTCCGTTCCGTTCCGTTTCAATGTAGTTCTTCTATTGTTCCTGTATGGACTTATTTAGGTAATTTTTTTTCCTTTACGTGAATATTTTGGTCCAATTTTTTGTTACTTTTTCTACTCAAAAATAATCACCTATATTTGCTTGACTCACAGCTTGCGTCTTTAGTATTTTTCACTTCAAATTTATTTTATAAAATAATTTTGATGTATCAAAATTTATCATAAAAATACCTTCCAAATTCATGCGATCAGTTAAGAATTTTCTTACAAATTAATTAATTTTAATGATGGCAACATGTTTTTATAGTCAAAAATATTTCCATCAAGAAAAATTACTCATTAAGTTGTTCTGAAAATTTACTTTTCGACGTTCGAGTTTCGTTTTCAACACATTTCCATATGAATTGACAAAAGAATAACAATTTTTTGCCAAGAATGTTTTTCACAATAGAAAGAAAATTATTAAAAATATCCTATTTTGAATATATTTTTCTAAAATTTCCTTAGAATTATTAATTTTTTCTTGTTAATACAAATTTTTCATTGTTCATTCTTTCTTTTTTTCATTCTAAGATTGGTGAATACATAAATAGATTTATTTATTTGGTTTTTGTGCCAATAACCGTCCCAATTCGTAAAGTTCAATTTTTTTTGGCGAGCGATGAACCCCTCGGTTTTTTTGGGAGTTCTCTTCATTTGCTTATTTGAAATAAAAACACCCTCGCATGAACTTTACAAATGCAAATGACTGCATGATCGATTAGAAAATGTTATTTGTAAAAGTACTTTTTGTACAACGAATACAAATTTCTTATCACCAGAAAGTATCTCTTTAAGTTATGATTCTATAAATCCAAGACAATTTGAAATCTTCTTAGAAATTTGTATACGAGGGTCGTTCAATAAATCCTTAGAAAAAGATGGAAAAAAACTGTTTTTAAAAAAAAAAATTTTTTATTTTTCAACATAATGTCCTTTTAGCTCTATAGACTTTTCCAACCGTTTTTCCAAAATTTTTATCCCGTCCAAAAAATAGGATTTCGGAAGTTCTGCAAAATACTCATCCGTTTGAGCAATGACGTCCTCGTTGGAAGTGAACCGTCGTCCGCCAAGCCATTTCTTCAGATTGGGGAAAAGAAAATAGTCACTCGGGGCCAAATCTGGTGAATAAGCGGGATGCTGCATCAATTCCATTCTCAATTCCACAATTTTGGCCATGGAAACAGTGCAGGTGTGCACACGCGCATTGTCCTGATGCAAGAGGATTTTTTTCTTCTTCAGATGGGGGCGTTTCTCTTTGATTTCCTCGCTCAACCGTTGCAATAACGACGCGTAATACGCTCCTGTTATTGTTTTTCCTCTTTCCAAGTAGTCGATAAAAATAATGCCCTGCGAATCCCAAAAGACCGTGGGCATCACCTTGCCGGCCGATGGCACAGTTTTTGCCTTCTTCGGAGCCCGTTCACCCTTGAAAATCCACTGTGATGACTGTCTTTTCGTTTCTGGAGTGTAGTAGTGTATCCAGGTTTCGTCCACAGTGACATATCGACGAAGGAATTCGGCAGGATTGCGATGAAAGAGTGCCAACATAGCCTCAGAGTCCACTACACGATTGCGCTTATTCTCCCCTGAGAGCAAACGCGGCACCCATCTTGCCGAAATTTTTTTCACAGACAATTTTTCATGCAAAATTGAAGCGACTGTACCTTGTGATATGCCCGTGGCCTCAACTAATTCGCGCACTTTAATTCACCGATCGTTCAAAATCAGATTGTGGATTTTGTCGATGATTTCCGTAGTAGACACCTCAACTGGGCCACCTGAACGATGTTCATCTTTTGTTGATGAACGGCCACGTTTAAATTCATTCACCCAATTGTAAATCGTCGCAAACACAGGTGCAGATGTGCCATGAACTGCATCCAACTCGGCTTTGATTTCTTTCGGGCTTAAGCCTTTCAAATGGAGATGTTTGATGACAGCCCTTAACTCGCTTTTTTCCATTGTTATGCACAAATAAATGTCGTTAACTTTAATCGACAATAGAAATTGACCTACGCTATGGATCGAGCTGAAATTTTGACAGCTTTCCTGTCGATAATGCTACTTTACCGACACTACGAGCGCAATTTCTCGGATTTTCTAAGGACTTATTGAACGACCCTCGTATAAAATAGACATGCATCGAAAATTCAACAATTTTTATAAATAAATAATGACAAAATGCATTTTAATTTGAAGTGCATTGAATTTGGTGTAACCATTTAACATTTAATATGACTTGAGAAGTAAAAAAAATATATTCAAAAATAACATTATAATTACTCTGCGAAGCATTTAATTATTCTATAACTCGTCTTCATACGTATATGATCATGTACACTTTAGTATTTAATTTGGTAGACTTGAAAGAAATGGTTAAATGTTGGAGCATATCTGATAATTCATATTTAGATAAAGTGAAATTGGATACTAATTGAAGAGTCTACAAAATTACTTGTGATTAAAAAACGATTAGTTGAATATTAAAAGGTAATCAGATTGAATTGGACTAGTAACCGAAAAGAAATTATGATGCAGTAGTAAGAAAACCCTATCAGAAGTATGCACATAAAGACTCCATGTTACAAAAATAAAAAATAAAAATGAAGACTTCCAGTAAAATATGGACATACACATACTTATAAGTAAATCAGAACGTAAATTCAGTAAATCATGATCATGAGTCGTTTTTGCGCACCTATGTTACAATAAATTTTCGAAAGTAGTCACGATTTATATCAACCCAATGGAATAAGTATTGACATAGTTGGAAATTAAGAAATTTTCCGACATTTCTCATAATTTGGAGTAAATTTATTATGAATCGTAATGGAATTTTTTCTGAGCTTATTCTTAAAAAATGGCGATTATCAATTAAACAACATTTGAAGAAGGTCATATTATACTTTTTGTATTATTAGTATTATATAAAAAAATAGCAGCATACAATATATAAAAAAAAAATTATTTGTCAAAATGCACAAATTTTAAATAAAGTTTTTTCAGCCGAAAATACCAACTGACTATCCTTAGTACATTGCACTCAGCAACAGGTAATAATAAAAGAAATTTCTATATGAAAAGTACAATAACTCTTGCTTTAAAGGAACACAAACCAAAAAGATGCAATGGCTGAAGATGAATAATTTTGTTCAGATACGAGTATTTCGCTAAAAAAAAAATCTTGAAACTTTGATTGTTCAACGTCTGAGTTTCTTTCTTTATTCCTGTACATTTGCATGTCTTGCCAAATTTTTTGAATCCATTTCGATTTAATGTTAATCGAAATAGCTAATAGGATCCGCTAAACATTTATGTAACTAGTATTACTTTTCGATAACGAATTGTAAACATTGGCAATTATTATTAATATTTGTCTGCAAATAGATGAAGAATGTTGTACGCCTCAAGTGCGAATATTTTCTATAAAACGCAAAATAGTTGAATGAGATAAGATTAGTCCATGACATTAACAGGTACAAGTATTGAATCAACTATAAAAACTTTATTGAATGGTGATTTAGATTAGTCTGGTTAATATTTATATTTAAGTTTAGCTATAATACGATATGGCAATACACAAAAGAATATCTGCCTACCTAAAAGTCGCACCACTTTATTCGATATTATTTCGTACTCTTGCAAACGAATATCATAACTCAGACGGTGCAAACGAATATCATAACCAAAAATATATTATTTCTGAATATAACTACTACATGACTTTAAGTACTTTCGTTTTCAAATTTATTTTCGTAGTTATCAATTGATATTGAAAAGTGAAAGTACTCACTTCCTTAAGTTACTAATTACTTGTGGGTTATTTAAAAAAAATTGCAAATCCTAAACTTCCAGAAATTCATTTTTACGGGCAGCAACATTTTTGTCTGCAAACTTATCAGGTGTATACGCTTAAATCTGCTGTTTTTTAGTCAAAAAAACATGTTTTTTTTTCATAGAAAGCAAAAACAAATTTATTCAAAGTACTTGCCCTCGCTAGCTACATATTTTTTTCCATCTCTCGGGCAATTTGTGGATACCATGCCAAAAAAAATTCCTTCTCTATCGAGGCAAACCCCTCATCAAGCCATTTTCTGACGTCTTCGTAAGAATCGAAGTGCTGCTCGGCGAGGTGGCTCATTCTGGTGAATAAGTGGGGTGGGGTAGCACCTCTCAGTTGAGTGTCTCCAAGTAGTTTCGGACCATTTTTGACGTGTCCGATGGTGCGTTGTCGTGGAGGAAAATCAGCTTGTCATGTCTTTGTTGTTAATCCGTCCTTTTTTCACGCAGAGCACGGTGCAATTTAATCATTTGTTGGTGGTAGCGGTGGGCTTTGACAGTTTCACCAGGTTTCAACATTTCATAGTAGACGATACCCTGCTGATCCCACCAAACGCACAGCATAGTCTTCCGTTCGAAGCAATTTGGTCTTGAGGAAAATATTGATGGTTGGCCGAGATCAACCCACGATTTCTTGCGTTTAGAATTCTCCAATATATTGGATATATTTCCACTTTTCATCGCCTGTCACAATCCGATGCAGGAACGACTTTCTTTTTTGTCTAGCGAGCAAGATTTCGCATGTGTTTTTGGCATCGCTCTATCTGCCTATCGTTCAAATCATGCGGCACCAATTTTCCTATCTTTTCAATCTTCCCCATAGCACGCAGATGCATGGAAATGGTTGGTTGAGTAACACCCAATTGCTTCGCGAGCATTTGTTGTGATTGGGGATCGTCTTCGTCGAAAAGAGCCTGAAATTGATGGTCCTCAACCTTCCTAGGCCGATTTTCACGCTTCTTGTCCTTCAAGTCAAAATTGCCGTCTTTGAACCGACGAAACCAATCTCGGCACGTTGTTTCCGATAAAGTACTTTCTACATAGGCCTCCGTAAGCATTCGATTCGATTCGACAGCCGATTTCTTCAAATTAAAGCAGAAAAGCAGAGCTTCCCGCATATGGTCTTTTTCTGGCACAAAACTAGACAAAGGAAAAATGTATGTTGTTGTACGAAATTGCTGACAATGTGCACTGATTAATGTTGACAGATATCACACTCATAAAAAGAAGTATGGCGTGCTCATGGTAGCTTAATACGCTCACTCACCCCATCTATGAACAAATAGCAGATTTAGGCTTATATAGCTGGTAAATTTTTTATAGATACAATATTTGGAATTTGATGAATGGCAAGTAACCAGAGATTCCTTCCATCGTAAAGCTCGGGGATTAAACTGCTCTCCTAAATCTACCATAATTAAACCCTTATTATTCTATTCGAATATCCATAGATCAGTCTAATGGTCATGGTGCTATAAGGTTATCCTTGGCGTATGGCTAACGTATCTTAAATACAAAAAAATATATATTATAACCTGTTTAACAATATAGTGTTGTCGAATTAACTTAGGTTCCAGTCATGTGCGAATTTTGGGCAATGAGTTGACCTAAAATGTGTTCAGATCTATTGCCAAACCTGATAACCAAATGGCAAATAACCGCTTCTTCGATAGACGGACTGAACAAGAAACAAAAGGTTTCTTTCAAAACATTGGCCAACCATTGCCCAATCAGTCTAATCAGCAACCGTTCGTAAATTTTGGGCACGGAACTGCTCAGAATTTGGATAAGACATTCTGCTCTCAGACATAATTTTGTTTTCGCAAACAACCCTTTTCTCATTTGCCCATCCTGTGACGTTCAACTAACTATCACTCACCTTCTAACGGAAAGTCACTTTACCCAACTTTTCTTTTCTAATAAGATTTCATCCATTGTGGAGCTTTTAAATCCCTCAATATCATTTTCAAGTGATGTTTTTAATTGCGTAAAACAAACGAAAAGTCTTTTCTTTAAACTTCTATAGTATCTAATATAATTCTCACTATCTGATCCTCCTAACCACATATTAGTCTCATTTAAATAGCTTGACATCCGAACTGTTAAGTGGCCAAATAACCTCAATGACCTCGTGACACAATAAGCAATCTCTTGCACATGTGGTAGGGACCTTACATACAAGAAAACAATCTAACGCCTAAATTATTTATCCAACTAACCAAAAACCGATTTCATCTAACCCACTCAGTAATAGATTCCCAAATGGCGTCATTATCGTGGCATACATACATACAAACAAACATAAAATTATATGTTTATCGTTTCGTATGGAAGGTCTCTAGGACTCTAAATAAAAACGATTTTGCGCATCACAGGCATAAGAACCCCAAGTATCCAATAAACCATAAAAATAATATAAAGTGTAAAATTAAGCATAAAAATTAAAAAAAAAAAAATAAACTTTCCGATTATCTGCGCATGAGTACCTGGCTGAAATGGCATAGGCTAACCTCGACAGTCAACTGCGTCCCTACAGGAATTTTGGCTGGCTGCCTCCTCATTCCACCCATTCTACTCTGAAAACCCTTACTGGTTATGCTGGCAGATAACGAAATGATAAATCTCCACCATCTCTCATTCAATGGTATGTTACTATTTTCCATTCTGTAGCGCCACGACCATGAGGCCATTTCGCGACACGTCAAAAATGGTCCGAAACTACTTGGAGACACTCAACTGAGAAGTGCTACCCCACCCCGCTTATTCACCAAACCTGGCCCCTTCCGACTACCACCGGTTTTCGTCGATGGGCCCCGCGCTCGCTGAGCAGCGCTTCGATTCTTACAAAGACGTCAGAAAATGGCTTGATGAGGGGTTTGCCTCGAAAGAGAAGGAATTTTTTTTGGCATGGTATCCACAAATTGCCCGAGAGATGGAAAAAATGTGTAGCTAGCGAGGGCAATTACTTTGAATAAATTTGTTTTTGCTTTCTATGAAAAAAACATGTGTTTGTTCTATGAAAAAAACAGCGGATTTAAGCTTATATACCTGGTAATTCCTTTTATAATCGTCCATAAATTTGCAATATCAATAAAGTTAATATCACAAATTAATTCATCGGTAACCTATCTTAAAAGTACAATATTAATTATAGATTTTATCAGCATTTACGGAAAACAGATATCATGACCTAACTTGATCAAATCTCCTCTTGGCAGAACAAAAAAAAACCAAACTAACTACAATCTTTTTAAAAATAAATATAAACCAATATTTTAAAAATTGGTCTTAAGTACTTAATCAGGTACCGTGAGATTAGGTATTTTATTTCAACGAATTATGATTGCTTGCTTCTAAGTTGTTTTAAAATCAAGCAAAACGTTTACTAATATTTCCCATAAATATTTAATTAGATTAGAATATTTCAAAATAAACATTTCTACATGACTTGTTATTTGATAATTTACACAAAAAATATTTTTTTCACAATGTAGAATAAGTAACATGTGCGTCTTTAAATAAATTGTGTTTTTTTCCTTTTAAAAAGAATTAACTTTCACAAAAAATTCCTATCGCATTTTTTACGCTCCCACCTTTTACCACCTTAATAATAATCAACATATGTTCAAAGGAATTATTTTATTGCGCAAATGTTTCAAAGCTGCAACCTCCCTTCCTTCTTTGCACATACGCTTACTTAAAAAAAATGTAAATAAGAGGAAAAAAAATTAAATTTCAATGTTTTCGCATTGATAAGGAAAATTGATAAGAACAATGTCTGTGAGACGTTATCTTCCCATTCGGATACTCCGCTCCTCCCAACTAACCACAAGTCCCATGTACATACGAATTCCAAATAAAAGTTTCTGTCCTCTACTAGTATTTTCTTTCTAATCAAAAAATTTTGGACAGGGGGAGAGGTGGTGGTATTGTACAAGAGGGGCTAATAATAGATTTGATAAGAATTATTTTTTATTAGACTGCATTTGAAGATGTTTTGTTTGTTTGCTACCGCAATAAATTATTGCTAACAATAAGATTGAAGAAAATGGAAGATTAAATTTCGAATACAACTAAAAAGATTTTAAAAAATAAGAATTTTTATCGACAATATAAAAGTTTATAAATTTTTTTTTAAACAATAAAAATAAAATTCACAGAAAATATGTCACCATTTTTTTATTTTTGTCGAAAAAGCCGTTTTAACGATTTATGACAGTCTCCTTGTCCAATTCTTGGCATTCGATCGGTCAGTTTTTTTTTATTGTACTTAGAGTTTAGATAATACTGCTGCACTGTTCCGTCTATCTTATCTCTTAAAACTTTCATAGGGTTGAGATCGGTTGATTGTGATGACCATTTTCTAATATCCAAAATACCTTCTTGTTTTTAATTTTGTAGAAAATCTTTACATAATTTTGAGCTATGGTGCGTATCGATAGCCTATTGCGTAACGTATCCTTCACTAAATAACCAAAGTCCTGATGGAATATCATTGGTTTCTAAAATATTTTTGCTATTCCTTCTACTCCATCCATAGATAAATAGGCCAAAATCATAATCGAGTCACCGAGTTGTCACCACAGCTTCCGGCAGCATTTTTTCTCCAGAGTCTAAGGACCCAAAGATCTGAAACTTTGACTAATTCGTCCAGAGTACATATTTAAAGGCCTCAACAGTCCAGTGTTGTTATAATGAATTCTAATCCAATCTTCATTTTTTAGAGGCACTAGTTTCACGCGGCATTTATTTACTATAAGTTGTGTTTTTGTAGTGCGTTAAGATCGAATTTTGGGGTAACAATTTGCCATAAAATTTTATGTTAAGCTTGGTGAATCCGCTAGTTTAACTTACGAAAAGTTTACAACGCGTTTATGGAAAACATTCCTTATAAAGATTACAAATTATTCGGTGGTATTAAGCATTTTTGGAGGGATGGAAGCAGTGGAGAACGAACATCGAAAACTGATGAAAAGGTGTTACAAGTGAGGGCTCTTGTAAGGTCGGTCAAACCGTCGATTAACATTGAAGTTGATGAACAGTGAGTTAAATTGGAATTGTTATATCTTTCATTAAATTTTGACTGAAGATTTGAACTTGAGAATGGTGTGTGCCAAGATGGTACCAAAAAATCTCATGATTGAGCGGACTGTTACACAGCCATGTCCATGAACGAGGTATTGTCGTAAAAAAGGATTCTTGTGATTCCCCAGTCTTCTATTTACCTGATCTAAGTTCGTGTGGCTTTCGTTCAACCAAAAATTAAAAACCAACTCGATAGGATGCCATCTTGGTGCTGTCGATAAATAATTCTGTTATTTAACGTGGTATATCTATATGACTATCACTGGTTGGGATTGGAATATACCCAATCAACGCACACACACCTTTACTTCTAATAGATTTTCTCAGCTCAGCATTCAAAATGCTCGTTATTCACTTTCATCGCCCCTTGTTAAATTGCTTAAATTCCTTCAGTCAGTCGAATTTCGTCCGTTTTCCATTAATGGCAAGTGGACTGTGCTACCTACTCTACCATTCTCATTATTCAGAAAACCTAACTTCCGGTTTCCTTTTCTTTCTCCGCTACTTCTTATGAGGTTCATTCTATTACCATCTAATGGTAAGTTGCATCTGCATGCAACCCATTCTACCATTCTACTTAAACAAAACCTGGATCTTGTTTTATGCATGAAGTAGTCAAGTCTCTTCGGTGAGCGGTATAACAAATAGATAGCCTTCAACTTAAAGCTCTTGTGCTTCCATCTGGTCCCACTTCTTAGCAGCTACATCCACTACAGGTATAGTTGTGCTCACAGTCAGTAATCAGTTACAACCTAGTTACCCTAGCAGTTGGCAGCAAGGCGTACCTAAACCTCTACTATCATCGGCAATGGCGGCAGCAGGGATAAGTGGTATCCCTCACCTTCAGTCCTAAGACCACATTTTCAGCCACCTCATATCTTGATCAGGCACAGTGCGTTTTAATACCATGCAGTATCTGATCCCCGTGGGGCCAGTTTTTGTTTTATGAGTACGTGGTCCCACTCCAGGAGCTATAGTAATGAACCTTGTAAATACCTAGGTACTGCTAGGTCGACTTTGGACCATGTGTTCGCTAAAATCCGTAGTCACTTCTAGTATTGATCATTCTCCTGGAAGAAACCCTCTTGCGGGAAGTACTGTCGATTAGATCCAAAGCAGTGTAACGGATAAATTGAAGGCGATTCCAGTTGAAGGCTTCTATCAATCTTCTACGAAGAACGGAAACAATACTTAAGCCGATGCATAACTGCCCAAGAGAACTACCTTAAAGGATCTTAACATTAATTCAGAAAAATATGAATTGTGGCAGTGTACATACACGTAAAATTAAATGTTTACATACATCATATGGTAATATTTATTAGAAATTACCTCACAAACACTGATTGAATTGTGACACTTTCAGAAACATTATGAACAGAAAATCTTCATTTCGAAAAATACCAGTAGCAGCTACTCGTACTTTGACGAGAAGTTATTCAATTAGAAAATATTCATGAATTATTATATTTCCTGACCCTAATTTCAGCATTTTTCTGTTGGTTTTTTATATGTTTTTATTTTCATTTTTTATGACTATTATTATCATTAAAATATGTACAAATATTTAAATCACATTTCTTACTCGTGCACAACTATTAAGATAATCAGTACAGTCTGCTAATAATAATAATAATAATAATAATACTATCGCCATTTGATAATAGATTACGCAAAAATATGTCTTTCTCCATATAAAAAACAAAATTATTATAATTGCAAAAAGTTGTCTATTATCAAATCAGTTTTAGTTTTGATACTAAAATCTGTTGCTTTATCGAAAGCACAATAACGCAAGATTAACGTTGATGATTCATAACTAGTCGAAACAAAATTTAATAATTTTAAAAAATCACCTGTATTCTGTATTGTTTAAAAAATTTTGGCGGGTTAAAAGGGGGACTTGCTAATAAAAATTTTTGATATAAAAAGTCAACAATGGGAGAGGAATGCACTCTAAAAAAAACTGTAGAACGCCACGAGACGTGCCCACAATTTTGGTAAATATATTGACTAGACTGGATTGTTGTTAGTTGGCAAGTGAGACACTAAAAAGGGATCGCTGTTGGTCCAGTTTTGGCGTTCATTTAATATGTGAGTAATGGTGAATTCAGTACCACAGGATTGACATAAAGAATTCTTTATGTTGCCAATGCGAAATCATTGATCACTGAAAATATCAGCGCAAATATACGAGGTCTGTTCAGAAAGTATCGCGAATTTTAAATTTCCGCGGGTTACGTATATTCGATTTTCGATTTTTTATGGCATTATGTTGGTAGTCGTGTCTCTCACTTATGCCGACAAGTTCGGCCATTTTGAATGTTCAGTTAATTTTTGACAACTGCTTTGCTTGCACGTGTTTTGGCTCGTCTTCGGTTTTTGCCCATTCCAAAAAATGGATCAAAGAATCTGTATCAAATTTTGTGTGAAAATTCCGAATGTTAACTGTGGCATATGGTGAAGGTATTGGACCGAAGCAACTTTTATCGGTGGTACAAAATATTCTCAGAGGGCTGAGAAGATATAAAGGTTTTCCTTACAGTTTTCTTCGAATGTGAAGGTTTTGCTTACAGTTTTCTTCGATTGCAGGGGCGTGTTGCATCATGAGTTCTTGCCACAGGGTCGAACGGTCAATAAGGAATATTACCTGCAAGTAATGCGCAAGTTGCGCGAAGGAATCCGCCAGAAACTCCCGGATTTGTGAAAGAATAAAAATTGGCTTTTGCACCATGATAACGCCCCTGCTCACGCATCATTGCTTGTGTGTGAATTTTTGGCCAAAAACAACACACTAATAATGCCGCAGCCACCGTATTCCCTAGATCTGGCCTCCTGCGACTTTTTCTTATTCCCGAAACAGATTCTCTGATCCATTTTTTGGAATGGGCAAAAATCAAAGACGAGCCAAAACACGTGCAAGCAAAGTAGCTGTCAAAAATTAACTGAATATTCAAAATGGCCGAACTTATCGGCATAAGTAAGAGACATGAGTACCAACATAACGCCACAAAAAAACGAAAATCGAATATACGTAACCCGTGGAAATTCAAAATTCGCGATACTTTTTGAACAGATCTCTCGTTATAAAAAATTGCATTATCGTCTATCTTATAATCCCAATCCTGTACTAAAAAAAAAGTGTACACTCACACCTTTCCATTATACACATCGAGGTCCTTAGAACGGCAATGGCTGCCTGAGATTTTATAAATTTATATCATAAATCATCCCGTACTTTTTGAGGCATGGTTGGATATATATCTTTGTATCTTCTCTTAAAAAATCTACTTGTATATATTATAAAAAAGCACTTTCAAACTTAAGACTCTCTAACAATTTACATTTAATGTACGTTAAGTAAATGTACACAATATACAATCGCAAAATGGCTTTTGGTCATGATAATATAAAATGTGGTTCCTGGCACGTGTTTAGCAAGACTTTTAATAAAAGTCACATCCTTTCCACACAGAAAAAAGTCTATTAGCCTTTCACACGATTATGTAAATAATAATTTTTACCCGATTTTTATGTAAAAATGCATTAAACAAACTCCAATATTTATTCCACTAAATTTATGTGTGTTAAATACCATAGTTGAAAACAATTTATTGATTTTTATTAAAAGATTTTGGCATCGACATGCAGATGTGCATATTGTTTTTTTCTTTTTTTTTGATTTCAAATTATATTATGTAATTTAACCATGAAAATTAATCGATTTTCATAATTAAAAACAAGAAAAAAAACGATTTCATATTAATTGGAAAAAATAATGCAAATTCGAAAGATTATAAAGAAATATTTTTAAACTCAATCAGAAAACAGCTCTTACGAATACAATTAAATCACAATACTTACGATATTAAAAAACCGAACATTTTTTTCCCAATGGGAAATTCTAAAAAGTTATATTTTGTGTCATTTAGTAATTATAATTTTTTATCATTTCATTAAAATTTAATTAATAATAGAACGAATGTTATTTTAATAAATGTTCGCTTATGTAAGGTTATGTTGACGTTAATTTATCTGTTAATAAATTATAATAAACTATCCAAATGTAGATTGATATGAAATTATCATACATTAAAAATTGTTTATCGTCTGTGAATAATAAAATCGATCAAACAATTTTCCAATTATTGTTCTATTTTTATATGAAGTTGATAAATTTTTAATGTTCACTGTTCTTGCATATAATTTTCTTGTCGAAATTTACTATTGACTGATAATAATTATAGAGAAATTTGTTCTAATAGTCAATATAAAAATGGAAATCTTATCGAAAATGGGAATGGGTTAATTTTTAATAATAAAAACTGTCAAGGCAAGTACAAATAAACTAAAAATGGAATGAGTATTTTTTGAGCTTTTCGATTTTCATTAATAAGAACAAATTCATACACAAAACCAGTTTAAATCTAGATATTATACGACAATATATTATGATAACCTAATATGAACTGTTGTCCTCAAATATTGTTTTTAATGATTAACTGAAAAGCAATAGTCAGTCAGATTTGTGCAGATGTAATTAAAAGGAAAGAAAATTTTTAGATATTTTAGAAAAATTTTAAAAAAAAAAATTACCAACACTAAAAACCAATGAAATAATATTTAAGCTCAGTCATTTATGAATTTTTGTCATATTCCAAAGTCTTCATCTTCAATTTGTTATAATTTTAGACTAAATTATAGATTAATTATCAATTAAATAGACATTTTTTTATTTTATTATTGATTTTTTGATACTTAAATAAATTTTTTTTTTATATCACTTTACGTTAGGTTGAATCTTAAAAAAGATTAAGACTGTTAGAAATGCTCGTACTTATTATGGAGAATAATAAAATATTTTTTTTTACAAAAATTTGTATTATTATTATTTTTATTTTTTAAATTAAATTTGTTTTCTTTAAATTCAGGATTATGTCTAGATTCATAGATAAATCTGTTTTTTTTTTTAAATTCAAAATTAACTCTATTCGGTATATAAGAGTTAAAGGCGTGTAAAAGGACGTGAACATTTAAATAGAGCCCTTAGACAAAGGCACGTTTTTTTATTTACGCTTGCTGCTTAAATCTAGGGTCATCTCTAGGTTCACTTTTGTAGTAATACAATATATCATCATAAACTTTAACGGTGTCGATCGCCAAATCAATTTTGTTATATAAATACTTATTCAAATGATAGTTCTGAACCTTATGTTAGATTAAAGAATACCTGGATAGGCCCTTACCGTATATATATACGCAATTTTGTGTACAAATATTTACTAGGGGGATATGACTGTCAAAAATTTTTTATGTAGACATGACATCCACTGCCACCTATGTGTCGTAATGGAAATTTATTTAATTGCAAAAGCATAATTTATATTTATTTTAATTCACTTACTGGAAACAAAAATACAATTTAAATACAACGATAGGTCATTTTTATTTTTTGTACAATCTTTTGATACGAAATGGAATTCTATTTTAGGTTTATTATACATTTCGTAAATATCAATCAAATATAAACCGCCTCAATTTTGTAGACTTTCGGAGAGTTTGAAAACTTTAATTCTCCATGAAAGTGGAGACTTGGGGGTTAACTTTGTCATTTGTGAATCCGATGTTAACAGTTCAATGTTTACCATAAAATAGTACAGTGCCGGTGTATATAAAGTGTGTGTAAGAAAGTTTAAGGGACCGAATTTTTCTGTCTATTTTCCATTGCTGTTTTCATTGTGTTAACATTAAATAAATAAAGTTTATTCTTCGGTAAGCTTATTATTTAAATAAATTTGTTTTGATTGCTCTATTAGACCATATTATAATGCATTTACTAAATAATATTTTTTTAATTTTTTAAAAATAAAAGTTATTAAGTTTTTAAGTACATTAAATTTTCATTTTGTAATTTAGTTTTAAAACATTTTCTTTAATATTATTTACGATTAACATCTTATTATGCACATAATTGCTTTCATATAATCAAATAACTTACAATTCATATTTTTATATACTATTCCCCACTTTAAAAATTCTGTTTTAATAAATAATATACAGTGAAATAAATAAAATGGAAAAAAAATAAATAAATAAATATTTTAAAATTGAATACTGTGTTTTATTGCATATTAACAAAACTAATTCCATCAAACAAGACCCGCAATATTAAAAAATCTGCTTCTTTAAAAATGGTTTTAAACGAACCGCTTCAATCGCATACTGAACTTTTAAATTGGCCCCCAATGATTTACGCCGTTTCTGTTGTATTGCATGTGTGTGCGTTCTATGAATGTATTGCCAACAAAATTTGGACAGAATTTTTGTGAAGAGGCCTATCCAGTACTTCTTTAATCTAAGTTATGAACCATAACTCCATCTTTGATTTTTGAATCGCTCAATGATCTCAATTTGTACTTTCCTTTTTACAAGTTTCTTTTTTATTTTATTAAAAACTAAATAAGAATGAATTGAATATTATTTTTAATAATTCTATAAATAAAAGAACATTTTCTAGACCTTCTATTCAAGTAGCATCTAGGCTTATGTATTTTGGGTCATTCTCTATAATTATAAATTTATCCTATACGAGTAATATCTAAAAAAATCTACTCTAAAATTCTATTGAAATTTTCGAATTTTTTTTATAAAATTTTTTTCAGTGTTGCCGGTACAGTTGGTGCGATCGTCACATGTCCATTAGAAGTTGTTAAGACACGCTTACAAAGCTCATCGGCATTTCTACCGACACCACGGATAGCCGAAATACCAGGAAGTTCAAATGCAACTTCTGAAGCACTATTACGACCTGAACAACGAAGAAAATTATGTACAACTATTTTAAGGAAACGACCCCAGGTATTATAGTTAGTAGTCATTATTAATAAAAAAATTATACTAATTATTGAACGTGTTTTGCTTATGAGTAACAATTTTTTAAGAACAAAAATGATTATCCTACAATAAATAAATGACAATATTTTGAAAATAGTTGCTTCCAAGTAACTGAGCTCCTTGACGATTCTATTATCAACTCTTCGAAGAAGCCATACTACAACTAGAATTTCTATCAATTACAATCTGATTGGCTTTTTGTTCATTCAAGATAGAAATTAATTTCTTTTATGTAAAGCTTCTTCTGTACAAGTTCAGTTGACTGACTAATTGATAAAACAAGATAAACAAATTATAATCAATTAGCGTGGAGTAAAACAAAGGAAAAAAAACATTAATTTATTCTATTTTCTTGCTATTTTGCAGATAATTGCCATTTCCCATTGTGGAATCTCCTCATCGGCGAAATCAATGAGTATATTACAATGCCTTAGGTAATTATTATTGTTGAATATTTTTTTTATTTTTATTGGAACAAGGTAAACTCCAAAACTACACAAAATCCTAAGCATCCAATGTAGTATTAATTTTTACTTTTGAAATCGTCGGATCTCACGTTTCCCTCCTCCAATTAAACATTATTTACGAATTCCATAAAATCCTACATTAAAAAGGAATTTTTATTGAAATTCATTACAGACACATAGTACAAACAGAAGGGCCGCGAGCTTTATTTAAAGGTTTGGGTCCGAATATAGTTGGAGTAGCACCTTCCCGTGCAATATATTTTTGTGCATATTCTCAAACAAAATCATTTTTGAACAAATTGGGGTAAGAGTATGTCCCTTAGACTTATTATCCTGCATTAACAAATACTAATTGGAGTTATTTTTTTTATAAATTTTTTTTTTTACATGAACTTCAACAATAAACATCAATTTTAAACACCCAACATACCTAATTCGATATGTTGGTGGGTTTTATAAAAAAAAATATAGCAATATTCCACCGGATTCTCCACTTGTTCATATAATGAGTGCTTTCTGCGCAGGCTTTGTAGCATCGACCGCTACTAATCCAATATGGTTTGTAAAAACCCGTCTACAATTAGACTATAATTCAAAGAATCAAATGCGTGTACGAGAATGCATCAAACGAATCTATTCACAGTCAGGAATTCGAGGATTCTACAAGGGAATTACGGCAAGCTATTTTGGAATATCCGAAACTGTTATACACTTTGTTATTTATGAAGCTTTAAAAGCGAAATTGGTAAGTTTCTGTTTCGGGAAATTATTTTCTATTATTTAATTTATGGAGTTTGAAAAATATTCGTGTTATTTTGAATACAATAGATTGAACTTCGGCAAACGCGTCCGCATGATGGAAAAACGTCGAGAGATTTTTTGGAATTTATGTTAGCTGGTGCCATATCGAAAACCTGTGCGTCCTGTGTTGCCTATCCCCATGAAGTAGCCCGAACAAGATTGCGTGAGGAGGGCAACAAATACAATAAATTTTGGCAAACATTACATACAGTATGGAAGGAAGAGGGTAAAGCCGGAATTTATAGGTAAATAAAATCACAAGAGTGTTAAGGAAAAAAAATTGAGTGGTTTTTATGAGAAATTATTTTAAAGTGCCAAGGTTATTATGTGACTGAGATTATTTTTCACTATTCCATTATAAATTAGCACCTTACACTAAAAATATACTATCAATAAGAGTGCATATAAAATAATTGTATTTTTAGGGGCCTGGCCACACAGCTAGTTCGACAAATACCAAATACCGCCATTATGATGGCAACTTATGAGGCTGTTGTATATGTTTTAACACGACACTTTAATAGTGACTTCTACAATTCATCATAAGAATCAAGTGTTGTAGAGAATACTATATAGTCAAACTAGAACCGTTCAATGGGAGAACAAAAGATGAAGAAGAAAAAGTGAAATTGCAATTCTAATGAGGTTTTTTGATAAAAGAGAGAACGATAAGTAGTGGCATAATTTATAAATGATTGCAAAAAATACAGTAACTGTAATAATTGCAACAAAAACAAAAAAAACAAACATGATAAGAAAAAATTGCAATTTACTAATTAATAATAGTGAGGTGAGAAAATTCATAAACTATATCGGCTGTAAAAAAAACAATTGCTTTCGCTTAAAACTGGATTTCGAGAGAGCAACCAAGAGATTTGGAATTAAACGGAAAATATTCTTCCATTATTGGACGAATTGAAGAATTTGATATTTGTGAAATTCAAAATAATCCTGCAGAGCCATTAGTCCTCTTATGTGATTTTTTTTAGATCTATAGATCTATTCGAAAAAGTTATATTTACATACAATTGTATGATAGTAATGTGAGAAGAAAAAAAACAAAAGTACATTATTTATCTAACAATTACTTATTATAATTATTTATTATTATTATTATTATTGTAGTAACTATTCCTCCTGCTACTACTCTTGTTTTGTTCATTATTTTTGCTATACTACGAGTATATTAAGGGTAGAAGAATAAGAACGATAACAAATAAAAAAAACGAAATGACAGAACAATAATAATTATTAAATTTTTATATCGAATCGAAACGTACACTTTTATATATTTTATAACCAATTCCAACCTCCGGTGTTTGTTCATTTATGAATGAAAATTTAATGAAATCAATTGCGAACTATTACGAGAATGTATTTCCTTATTTAATAAAAAATATAAATATCAGAAATCGAAAATATTATATTAAAGAAAAAAAAAACCTATTGAAATAATTTTGAATTTATCCTTTCTCTTATTTTTAATTTCAATATATATAATTTTACTATTAATTATCATACATATAATTATTATTTATTAGTATCGCCATTATTATTCATTATAAATATTATTAATATTATCAATTATTTTCTTTTTAAAATTAATAAATGAAAGGCTGCTGATATGTTTGTAAATATTAGTTAGGAATCTTTATTAGATTTAAGCATAATTAATGTAGATATTGGACTTTTTTTGTTAAAATAATAAAATAAGCGCAAAAAAAACGAATGAAAATTATTTCCCCCTTTTAAAATAAGTTGATTTTCTTTCTTTAATTTTTATTTAAAAAGTTTTAATAACTATTGGGAGGAGTTTCTACTCTTCGTTGAGCATCCATAAAAAATTAACACTCAATGTTTTGAAATAAATTTTGAAACATTTTAGGTGCAAATTACTTCACTGAGAAAAACCGTATTTTCGATGGGAACAGAAAGTCTTTCATAACCAGATTTTGACAATTCTAAGCAGTTTTCTTTTATTATACAAAATCGTCTTCTAATACCTAATAACATCGATTCTACATTATTTTTCTTATTTATTATTTTGTATTTAGGTTTAAATAAAAATTCTGCTGATTTTATTTGATTTCTAAGTTACATACTGTAAATAAAAAAAAAGGCAAACGTTTAACATTAAAAGAACATGAAAAAGAAATTTCGGGACTGATCGGCTGTGAAAAATTGATTAGCATAAGCGAACGAATTTAATTTACTTGGAATTTAGCACATCATTAAATTGCTAAATCTTGATACATTTATTTGGCAGTAAAAACGAAAAATTTTACTCTAATTTCTTATAATTAACTAGCTACAAAATAATTATTTAATAATAAATTCATATTGATTTAATTTTGCAATTCGTATTTATTGCTCATAAATAGCGAAATTATAAATATCACTTTGATTCATATGATCCATAGTAGCCCATTTTAATTAAATAGATTTATAGTATCAATAGCGACCAAATAAATGTCAATAAATATATTTTATTATTAATTTCGTTGGACTTATTTTCTATTCCTTATGATAAGAAAATTAAAACTATAAATGTACATTTGTCAAGCGCATGTCATCAATAAATTAACTAAGTCGATAGACAAACTATGGGATTATTTATGTGGAATATCCACGAAATAGTAAATAATTCTCAAAATTTATCATACAAAAAGCGCATAAAACAACAGTATGAATGTGATAAATATAGGTATTATCGTTAAGTGGGATTTGAATTATTTACAAAATGTATTGTGTATATAAATATCACGTATTAGCACCAATTACTGCTAAACTAAAATAATTCTTATACAGATATTATAAATATATATAATAATATTGTATTGTCTAATTAATAAGCGTTGAATAAATTGAATCAGTCTAAAACTTAATATATCCTCCTCTTTTTTCCAATCTATCGATCAACTACATCCCTCATTAGTAATCGTGGTGGTGGTGATTTATCAATAAACATACGCTCTCTTATCCTGGATAGAACACTCTCAGTTACGTTTGGGCAATTTCTTACCATAAGTGATTCGAGTTGTATGCAATTACTTGTAATCGCTCTGTAATATAACATAAATTAAAATTTAAAGAAATTTTATAAATTTCTAAAAATGATTATACTCAATGCCAGCATCAGTAATATGAATGCATCCGACCAGATTCAAATGCTCCAGAGCCGAACAATGCAGTGCAATCTGACTTAAGACATTATCGTTAACATTAAGCATATCCGCTAAAGAAAGTATTCTGATTTTGGAAAATTTTCGTACAAATGCTACGATGCATCTTGCAGCGATTGCATTGCAATGTGAGATATCGAACTCTTCCAAATTACTGTGATGCAATGTTAGAGCGTCCAAGGCGCCCGATGTCATCCACTCACATTTTGATAATTTCAAAACTACAAGATTTTTTGAGTAAATAATCGTCGGTTGTAAAGTTGCTGCCGAAAGACGGAGGCAGTCGTTTAAATTGAGAAATTTCAATTTTCTGTTATTATGCAACATTAACGAAAGAAGATTATCATTTAGCCAACAGCATTTCGCCAAATTAATAATTTCTAAACGGTGACAATGTTTAGCTAAAACGGCAAAAGCTAATTCAACATATTTGGAAGTATTTCCAGATAGATTTAGTTCTGTTAAATATGCAAAACTTTCCTCTACCAAACATTTTGTTAATCTCTAACAACATCTTAAAGTGAACAAATCTTTCAACGAAAGCAATGGAACTATTTCTGCAATAAGTAAATCGTCCCAAGTTAAGTCGAAAAATGTTAACATATCCTCGAATGCTTCACATTCTTAAATTAATTGGAAAACAATCCAAAACAGAAATTCCCCTCATCGAAATCATAATTTATGCTCGTTTTATATTCAATTAAATTTTACACTATTTCTTGGCAATGATTTTCTACAATACGAAAAAAAAGTAAACAACTTGGAAAACATGCCTGACCTGTCAAAATTTAACTGTTAAAAATGGCATAGATTAAAGAGAACAGGTCATTTTATTTGTGTTAAATTGTAGTAGATTTCTTATTACAATTCAGATTTGAAAGTTTATGTTCGTAAGGCAGAAATGTTTAATAAATTTTTCACTGTAAATTAAAAAACAATATTTCTAAATTAATTGTAAGTGTTAATTAATTATATTTGTAATATTTAACAAATGCGTCAACACAATTAACTCATTAGGAAAATTCACAAAATCATTTTGTTGATCAAGTTGAAATTAGCTGTCACTCGGATTCGAACAAATATTTTATATTTGGTATGTTTCTCTCTCTAATAATCTTGTGTTTATAAAAAAGAAGTGTAATTACATTCTGGAGCACGCAAAAAATATGTGAGTACAATATATAAAACTATAAAATTTTAATATAATTGTTAAATTAATATTACCATATTGTAACCTACTCAACGCTCATACATAATTTTCTTATGTTAAATTTAGATTTAAACATTTTATTTACTTTAATATCAAAATTAAAATTCATTGTTAATAATTTATTTAGTTCTCCTCATTTTAGATTATTGTAAATAACATTAAGAAATTGGAAAATTTTTGGAACCCTTGTAAAAGATGGAAGTGTGTACAGAACAAGAAATCGCAAGAAAAAGGCGTATTGCTATGGAGAAGTTACAGGCGAAAAAAATGCAATTTTCTAAGAAGCCAAATGTAACATCAAATATTGAAAAATTAGGAAATATTGAAAAAAATAACTCCCCAGTCAATAACGATACTCGGAAATTTATGCAATCAATTCAACAAAATAAACCTGTCGGCGGTTGGTCCAAAAATCAACAACCGACCTCTCCATACGAAAAGGGTTCAGCTTACAAATCAATCACAAGCGATTTAAATTCGAATAATAAGAATTCACTAGCACCGATTTTTGTAAAAACTGTTCAATGTTCATGTTTTGTAATTGGCGAGGCAAGATTTGCCGTTAAAACATCTGAATATCATTCTAAAGCTGTGGACGTATTCAAGACAATCCCTTCAAAATCTTATGGTTACAAAAAAAAAAATTTTTTTAATAGTGTAAAATTGATCGTATAAAACGATATTCCTGTTACGTTTAGATGCTGACACAAAATTATGGTCGTTTAGCTTGGGAGACTACGATTTAATTCAACAGCGCTTTGAGAATTTGAAACCAAATATACTGATAGACACAATACCGAAGAATGTGCTAAAAGTCTGCAAAAGTCCAATAGCTGATTTGGAATATTCTTGCCTAGAATCGATCGAGCCCAAATTGTCGAATGCTCTTTTGTCGTTTCAAAAGGAAGGTGTATGGTATGTAGCAAAGATTTTTTAAAATAATTCAATTTTTAGCAAAGTGTATAATTTGAACACAATCAGTTTCGGAATCAGTAAACATGGAAGAGTTTTAATTGCGGATGAAATGGGTCTTGGTAAAACCTATCAAGCATTGGCGATTGCTGATTTTTATAAAGAAGACTGGCCGGTTTTAATTTGTACATCGGCATCAACCCGAGACTCTTGGCTTCAGCATATTCGAGATCTATTGCCAAAAATACCTTGCCATAGTGTAATGTCTCTCAATTCGAAGCAAGATTATATTGGAGATGCAAAAATCTTAGTTAGTAGCTATGCAATGATGGAAAAGCAATCGGAAAATCTTTTAGAAAAACAGTTTGGCGTTTTAATTATGGATGAATCGCATTCTCTTAAAAGTCACAAAGCTAAATGCACAAACGTAGCAGATCGGCTAGCACGAGCTGCAAAAAGAATTATTCTACTTTCTGGTACACCAGCTCTTTCAAGACCAGTGGAACTATTTACACAAATTCAAATGTTAGATCGGAGTTTTTACAGCTTCAAAGATTATAGTAGGCGGGATTTAATTACTTATAACAAAAATTCAGTTATTTATTCTGTTTCATTTTCTTTTATTTGTTTAAGCTATAAGATACTGTGAAGCAAAACAAACTGCATTTGGCTGGGATACATCAGGAAAATCAAATTTGGAAGAATTGAATGTGATTTTGAAAAAGAAATTTATGATCAGAAGGAAAAAAGTCGATGTATTGCCTCAGTTAGCTGATAAAAATCGGTATTGCTAATTTATTTTCCGATAGACATTTTGCATGAGAAATTATTGATATTTGAGGAAAATTTTAGTGAAGTCGTCATGCTCGATCAACTTTTGATAGGCTCTAGTCTTGCTAGTGAAACAGAACTAGAAGAGTATGCTAAAGGTTATTCCACGTTAAAAGGAAAGCAAAGAGAAGAAATACTATTAAAATATTTTACGAAAACGGCAACTATCAAAGTTAAAGCAGTCTGGTATGATTTGGAAATTTTTATTTTTTTATTATAATTGTTTTTTTTTTTTTTACTTTTTTACAGTTGTTATTTAAAAAATTTACTGAAGGAAGATAATAAATTTATTATATTTGCATACCATCAGGTTATGATGGATGCTATCTGTGATTTATTAGATAAAAAAAGAGTTGATTACATACGAATAGACGGATCTACTCGAAACGATTTACGACCGGTTGTGGAATGAGTTATAAAATTAAGAGTATTTTTTATTAAAGCAAATTTTTCTACTTGTAGGATTTCATAAAAAGATTCCAAACAAAAAGTTCATGTAAAGTTGCTGTTTTATCGTTAAAAGCATGTAACACGGGAATTACTCTTACTGCGGCTCAATTAATATTATTTGCTGAACTTGATTGGAATCCCAGTGTAAGTTAGTATAAAGATATCAAGAATTAATAATCCGTAATTTGTTAAAATTTTTAATATGAACAGACAATGGTGCAAGCTGAGAGTAGAGCACATCGTATTGGTCAAGAAGGGTCCGTTGTTTGTAGATATTTATTAGCAGCTAATACTGCTGATGATATTATCTGGCAAATGCTTAAGACAAAGCAAGAAACACTTAATAAAGCAGGTCTTTTCTGTGATAATATTCATAATGGAGAATTCTCCTTAGCAACTGACTCTTCCGTTAGTTTTAACTTTGACATATACAAACAAATTATATCTTTAATTTGTAAATTTTCATTTTAATTTAGTCACCAAAAATCGATAAATATTACTCAAAAACTGTAAGTAAAAATAGGGGAAAAAATGTTGAGAAAATAGTAAGAAAGGGAGAAAAACACCTCGAAATTGATGAAGACAACATGGAGATTGATCAGGCAAATAACTCAAAATCAAATTTAAATTCAAGTAATGCCGATGAGTTCAAGAATCTTTTGGATGAAGATGATGATGATTTTGATAATTTAATGTTCTAAAATTTTTTTTTTTTTTTTTTATGTATATTTTGTTATCTCAACTAATTTTTTAAATTTTGAATTTTGTAAGTTGTATAATTTGTATAATAAAATTAAAGTATTTTTTATATGGGGATTTGTTAATTGAAACTTTCCATATATACGATTTTTATTTGTTCGTTAACAATGTAAATAAAAATATTTTTCTGCTATATTAAATAATCGTCTTATTAATAAATTGAACTCAGTGTTTTCCGCAAAAGACTGGTGGTTTAGATCATGTGTTTATAAGTCTTTCGATTTAAAAAAAAAATAATTAGTTAGCGATAAAATACTTTGAACAATGAATTTTAATTTTGATATTAAAGTAAATGAAATGTTTAAATCTAAATTTAACATAAGAAAATTATGTATGAGCGTTGAGTAGGTTAAAATATGTAATATTAATTTAACTGTTATTTTATCATAAAATAATTATATTAAAATTTTATAGTTACTCACATATTTTTTAAGCTCTCCAGAATGTAATTACACTTCTTTTTTATAAACACAAGATTATTAGAGAAACACTCACCAAAGCACATAAAGAATCGAATAATCGCGAATATATATTTTTCCAAATAATTTAATTTCCTAAAAAGTACATAATGAAAATGTTTAAAAATTGTCGTCTCTGATAATTTTTTGTTTGTATCTTTGATTTTTTTATGACAAACATTTGAACGTCATTGAAATGTCAGATAGAATATTTGAAGTTTAATGACGGACGTGACAGTTTATGTGACTGCTTTTGCTTTAAGAATTGTTTGTGTTTCTTGGAGATATTTGATAAAATTGAGTTCTTCCACGTAATATGTCGGAATCAAATTTATCGGAGCAATTGGAGGATGAGGAAATCCAAGAGATTTTGAAGAGTGGCACCGACCTGCGACAGTATTCACGTCAAATAGAAAAAGAGTTCAAAGAAGTGGAGAACAAATCGATCGAAGATTACATCAAGGAGAGTCAGAATATAGCCAGCTTGCACAACCAAATTGGATCCTGTGATCAAATACTTGAGAGAATGGAAAATATGCTGATGAACTTCCAAAGTGTACTTACCAATATTAGCTCTGAGATCACAAGTCTGCAGAAAAAGTCCGTTTCGATGTCGGTGCAGTTATCAAACAGACAGTCGGTGAGAGCACAACTCTCGCAGTTTATTGAAGACATGGCTGTACCAGAAGAGATGATAGCCACCATAATGGAGACACCAGTGACCGAGAAAGAATTCCAGATACAGTTGAATGAATTGAACCACAAATTGAATCTCATAAAGGAGTTAAGTTTTAAAGAATCCAAATCGGCAGCAGATGTCAGCGAAGTACTTCAAAATCTCAAAATAAAGGCGATGACCAAAATTCGAACATATCTGCTGGAACAGATTTTCAAATTTCGCAAACCAATGACAAACTATCAGGTTCCACAAAACGCCATGTTAAAGCACAAATCGTTCTTCGAGTTTATCCTATCGAACAATCGTCAAGTGGCTCAGGAAATATGCAATGAGTACATAGATACGATGGGCAAGGTCTACTATAGTTACTTCAAGGTATACGAACATCTGATGTGGATTTTCTTAAAATCTGATATGTCCAACTCAATTATTTGTCTCATTTGTGCAGAGCTACTCATCGCGTTTGTCGTCTTTAAAATTCGAAGAGTCCGTTACAAAAGATGACTTGATGGGAATTGAAGACAACGCATCACGTGGTATATTTTCAAAGGCAACAGCCCTAAAAAATAAAAGTACTGTTTTTACCATTGGCAATCGAGGCGACATTTTGAATCAACAGCTCGAAGCCCCTATTATAGTACCTCATGGTCAACAAAAAAATCGAGTGAGAATGTGGAATTGCGCAGTTTTTTTAATAATCCGTAATAATGGGTGACTTACTCTTGATTCTAGTATCCGTACGAGGCATTATTCAGATCAGATCAATATGCGCTGGTGGACAACGCTTGCAGGGAGTACCTTTTTCTAACAGAATTCTTTATAGTTCGTGGTGTTCAGGCGCAGGAGCTCTTCAATCAGATTATGGGAAAGACTCTCACGTTAATGATCGTATGTATTTACATTTCGTTTAATTTGACGATAACCGAAACTAATCTGATCGCTTCGGAAAACAGAAAAATGTGGAAACCTTCATTCAAGACTGCTACGACACTATCGCCATGTTCCTGTGCATACATCTCATCTTTAGGTATCAGTTGATGTGCCACAAACGTTGCGTTCCAGCTCTGGATAAGTAAGTGCACCCTCAGATTAGCTTTAGATTATAGAGATTCAGGTTTCGGCTCTAATTTCATTTTGGGAAAATTGCAGATACTGGGACTCGTTACAAAGTGTTATGTGGCCTCGATTCGAACAAGTTTTTCGACTCAACATTCAAAGTATTCGCGCCTGTGATCCAACCAAATTTAACAAAGAACTGGGCCCGCATTATGTTAGTAGACCAATGTGTGATATATGAGAAAAATATCGATTTATATCGATATTTCTTTTTACAGATAACGAGGAGATACGCGGAGTTCTCAGCCGCAATTGTGGGTATTTCGGAGCACTTTCCAAACGAACTTGTGAGTCGTTTGTTGTTGGAGCTCCAAAACGAAGTTGAATGTTTCATTTTGCGCATGGCTGCTATTTTCCAATCGAGAAAGGAGCAACTGATTTACTTGATCAACAATTACGATTTAGTTTTGGGCATTTTGATGGAGCACACGCGAGATAATTCAAAGGAAGCAGAAGCATTCCGTGAACAGCTTTCTGCACGTAGTACTGAATACGTTGAAGAAATACTGGCACCGCATTTTGGCGGAATTATACAATTTGTGAAAGAGTGTGAACCCATGGTAGAGAAGGAGCAGTTGGATGAATTACGACGGCAGGAACGTCGAAGTTTGGCGTTGGTGGCGAGTTTTTCGGCTAATTGGAAAAAATCGCTCGAAGAACTGAATCGTGAGGTGCTTGTCTCCTTTCCATCTCTACTAACGGGTTCTAGCTTGTTGCAATTAGCCTTGGCCAGTCTCGTCCAGTATTACCATAAATTCCACAAATTACTCACACCAAACGCCCGCGCCCAACTGACAAATATTCATGTAATCATGGTCGAGATCAAAAAATACAAAAGCAATTATTGATTTTAATAACTTATCATCGTTTTCTAAATAAAGATTCTCCGTAGCCAATTTAGCTGGTGTTTATAAGGCTTTTCCACACTTTTCGTGTCAATCTCCTTGCTTGGTGGCTACTTTCTTTTCAGTAAAAATCAATTCATTTCGGTATAAATTTTTTCGCACTTTGTTTTTTGTAAAATTGAATTTTTATTGTAACGAAACTATTCACTTTAAAAAACAATTCATCCTATTGTCCCAAATTTCAACAAGTCTCTGTTAATCCATTGAGGATGTTTAAGGACGAGTTATGAATATTAATCCTCGTCGCTGAAGAGCATTTCTACAAGGTCGCCATTAGAGCATCTTTCGCCGTCTAGTCTCTGTGCTGACTTCCATCTAAGCACAGTTGGCAGAAATACTAGTACCATGCGTGGATCTTTCCTGAAAGGGCAATTCAAATCCTTCCAGCTAAAAGGAGAGGAAGTCAATGTAAAATTATCGTTACATCCCATATCCTAGTTTATTTAATTTTAAATAATCAACAATGAACTTACTAAGCACGCTCCCCAACATCCACATGAACAAAGTGGCTTTTTTCCGGAGCATGTTTCAATGCGTCCTTGATAACGGGTTCGGCTGTGTTGGGAAATAGAGAATTTTCGCATTAATTTCTGTTTAACCAATGCATTGAACTTTTTTACACTAAAACATAAGCAAAATTACCTTTAACGCAATATGGACACCAACTGAGGCCATTTTCTTCTTTACCACCACTAAAGAGGACATGAATTGGTTCTCCAGTGTTCTCGAGATCTTCGACCAATTTCGTGAACTCCTCATAACCCTTTACATGGTGTTCAACAACCATTTTTTTTGAATATTTCGCTACACAGGCGATTCCGGTGAATATGCGACGTAATTGAAGTATTTTGGAAGTTCCACGAAAACCGAGAACGAAGATAAACTTGAACAAATGATAAGCCGGTGTTAGATACGTAATTAATCATGGCGAATACTTGTGTTCCCCTCCACTATTGCACATGTGTGTTGGTATATGTCTAAGGAGGGTCGGAGAAACAAAATTTTCATGTTTTTACTTAATAAATGAAATACTAACAAATTGATGTTTTTTCTTAAATTGATTTTCCTTTAATTGCCAAAATTGTTTTATTAATCAAAAACTATTTATGTTAATTTACTTAAAATAACTTTAACGAAACCCTCTACTGCATATAGCGACATCTATTAGATATGTACAATTAGTTGAATTGAAGTGCTCAGTTGTGGTGGTCTAAACGCTAACATGGTTTGGTAAATAGACTAATTGAACTAGATTTTATGAAAGTAAAAAACTACAATGGGAACTGCATTAAGTTTATTTTGTTTTCATTTGATCAAATAAACTTAACTAATTTTCTTAATTTAACCGCCCCTCCCCCCTTGGATGTAAAACTAAAAAACTATTTCTCCTACACCTTTTGTATTTATATTTTTATTAGAAACACCCATTATTAAGGATTTTGAAAACAATCCATTTAAATTTTAAGTTTATTTTTTTAAAGTTTAATGTATTTTCTACGAGTTTAGAAATAGTATTTGTTTACGAAACATTCACTTTAGTTTCATTTAATTTAACCTATCCACCGTTGAGGCACATAAATTAGAATAAATAATAATAAAAAACAAACAAAATGTTCACAAATTCTAAACCAAAAAATGGAAAAATTCTTTGGAAAAAACATTTAAATATATTCATTTAAAAAACTTGGAAAAACAATATTTTGGGAAATTTTATTATAAAAAACTGTTATAATAACTACGTAATATTTTATGCATAGAATGTTTTTTTTTTAATAATTTTTCAATTAAAATCAATTTTAAATCGAAACATTAACCATTATTGAAGTTTGAATTTACGTTGTTTGAACGAAAAATATTAGGCATTAAAAAAAAACGAAACGAAAGAGTCAACATTGCAGCAAGCAACGTGCAATTAATAATAATAAAAAAAAATATTAATAACATAACATCTTCAGAAAAATATTATTAATTTATAATATTTGACAAGGAAATTGTTCCAAAATTATTCTCCTCAACAAGAATAAAATATTTTAAAAACTACGAAAATTTTCCATTGTCGCCATCTTGATGATAAAATTATTTCATTCCGTCTGATCCAATGAAATTGACTATTTACCGATTTTTTCATTGTTATTGATCATTTTATTGCCACATTATTAAAACGACGGAATGAAATAAATTGAAAAAGAAAATGAACTGATGAGCTCAGTAATTAATTTTGGACTACTGGGACTATACCGCAATTGCATTCATTGTATTCCGCAAATAAATTCGGATGAACCTTGGGAGCTCTTCGAGCCCAACTGAAGCTAACGTTCCGAATAACGAATACCCAGTGAAAATTCTATGCCAACATAACGTGAACGAGATTGGCTTGATGCAAGCGATATTTTAAGCATTCCGGTGCTTCTTTTTTCAAATTCCGAAAAATACGTTGCACACAAATTGATCGAAGATTTCGAACATTCTTGGTATACGTAACAGTGAATTTCGATTGAAAGCCATTCCTCATTTTTACGTATTGACAATTCGAAAACCTATCAACAGTTCCGTGATCATCAACTACATCGCTGTTCGGAATATATTTCATCTACCATTAATAAATTAAATAATTAATAAAATTTCAATTATCTTGATTCTTCGTAAAATATTTAATAAAAATTAAAATTTTATTTTTTAATCACATTTAATTTATGGGAATTTACTAGGAAAATATTTCAAGTTAAGTTAACGGTTAAATTTGTTTCTTTTCTCTCTTTTAAACGTTTTTAGTTTTGTTGTAGTACGTGGTATTTGTTGATTTTTTGCTTAATTATGCAGTGTAGAGATTGTAATTTTTTTTTTTTTACTCCTTGTGAGTAGCCGGAAGAAAATGGAGACCATCACCATAAGAGTAGGCGATCACGACATCCGGTCGCTACCCTACATCCGGTATCTAGGAGTGATGCCAGACTCAACTACAAGGAGCACATCTACAGCGTCAGCAGGAAGGCATCAGCAGTACAGGGCGCACTTTCGCGGATAATGCCCAATATCGGAGGCCCCAGGCAAATCCGAAGGCGACTACTGGCAACTGTGGTTACCTCCGTCCTGCTATACGGAGCACCAGTGTGGGCGAAATCGCTAGAGCTAACAACATACCGCAAGCCAATGACATCAGTCCAGCGGATCTCAGCGATCAGAGTGGCGTCAGCATACCGAACGGTATCACACGATGCGGTCAACGTCGTGGCATCATGCCCACCCATCGACATCCTGGCAGGAGAGCGGGAACGCCAACATCGTAGGAAGAAGGAAGAGTGGCGAAAGGTCTTCTGCGAAGAGGAGAGACCCGAGAGTCTTCGCCTCTGGCAAGAGAGATGGGACAACTCGACGAAGGGTCGGTGGACTCATCGGCTGATCCCACATGTTACCAAATGGGTCACTCACCTGCACGGGAAAGTCGGGTATTACATCACCCAACTCTTGACTGGGCATGGATGCTTTCGGGTATACTTGCACAGATTCAAGAGAACTGACTCCCCAAACTGTCATCATTGCCGCTATGTGATCGAAGACGCAGAACACGTGTTCTTCCTGTGCCCTCTCTACGAGAAGACGCGGGTGGAGCTGGAGAGAAATCTGGACCGTTCCATCAGTCCAGAAAATATAGTGGAGTGCATGCTGAAGAGCCAATCGGCTTGGAACAGAATTGCAGAGTACGCGGAATCCATTATCAAGGATCTCCACACAACGTACGAAGAATAGGCTGCGAAGCGTCAATAACATCGGGACAGCAGTAGCATCAAACAAGAACGCCCCGGCGAAGTAGTATTTAAAAAGAGTGCCGCCGGGGAACCATCGTTCCGGGAGCAAGATCAGAGGTGCAGGTTAGGTTTTAGCTAGGTAAAAATCCCGCATAACTCGCCTGCCAGGAAAAATTTCCAGGCGAGTACCTTTGGAAGGTTTCCCCCAGTACCTCATTAATCTAAACATAAAAAAAAAACCTATAAAGTAAAAAACTTATTATATATGTTTACAAAATTGTGTAAGTTGTAGGATGTAGACATTCGCTTTGTGGTCGCAATATATTTTGAACTTGTAAAAACCTGCACATAATGATATACCAGAATCATCTTCTTACAAGCATACGCGCAGTAAAAATTCTTGTCAATTTTTGTCTCACAGCTTCGCGAACTTGCACTATAAATACTCTATAAATACGAATGCATTGCGGCTATACCGTCCTGGATCCTCCGGGTAGGGTCGGAGGTAAAGAATAGCCCTACGGTATTTCCTGCCTGTCGTAAAAGGCGACTAAAGGGATACGGGGTCGTCGTCATGGCTGCTCTAGGTGGGGAGTGGCCATGGCGCCGAGGAGGAGGGTGTTTGGGGATATTGTGATTAAAACGGGGAAAGGTGTAATAGGATTGTGAGGAAAGTTAAAATTAAAATTAAAATTAAAAATGAAAATGAAAATGGGAACGAAAATTAAAATGAAAATGAAAAATTAGAATTAAAATTAAAATTAAAAATTAAAATGAAAATGAAAATGGGAACGAAAATTAAAATAAAATGAAAAATTAAAATTAAAATTAAAAAAATGGGGACTACAAACGTGGTCGAACAGAACTTCGGACGACTAGGACGATATGTATCCCAAGCAGGACAGCCAAACCGCTTGAGCAGATGGATGCGAAAGCGTCTGGCGAGGTTTGGTTGCTCTTTAGCAATAAATACATACATATATACCGTCCTCCTCCGGGTAGGGTCGGAGGTAAAGAATAGCCCTACGGTATTTCCTGCCTGTCGTAAGAGGCGACTAAAGGGATACTGGGTCGTCGTCATGGCTGCTCTAGGTGGGGAGTGGCCATGGCGTCGAGGAGGAGGATGTTTGGGGATATTGAGATTAAAACGGGGAAAGGTGTAATAGGATTGTGAGGAAAATTAAAATTAAAATTAAAATGAAAACTAAAACTAAAAAGCAAAATGAAAGAGGGTATTGTGGTATGGAGAGTAAAACAGGGTAAGGTGTAATAGGATTGTGAGGAAAATTAAAATTAAAAATTAAAATTAAAAATTAAAATAAAAATGAAAATGGGAACGAAAATTAAAATTAAAATTAAAATTTGAACATTTAGGGCGATATGTATCCCCGTATAGGACAGCCAAACCGCTTGAGCAAATGGATGCGAAAGCGTCTGGCGAGGTTTGGTTGCCCTTTAGCAATAAATACATACATACATACCGTCCTGGATCCACCGGTTCTCGTCCGATCACCGAAGTTAAGTAGGACTGGGCTTGGTTAGTACTTAGATGGGTGACCGCTTGGAAACACCGCGTGTAGCAGGTTTCTGCCGTGTGTGTGGTGCAGTGGTCAAGTCGACCGACTCACACTCGGTAGGAGCGGGTTCGATTCCCGCTGCCGCCATCTCGGCATTTGTGCCGGGGTGAGAGGCCAACTACAAGCCTACTCGATTCCCGCTCCCGCCATCTCGTAGGGTCCCCCAACGTCACTGGTGGTTGCTTCGCTGGCCTAATAAGCCGCAAGCTATAAAAAAAAGCACCTTATCAAGAAACAGCACAAGAAGATCTTTGGGCCGAACTGGATAACGAACGATGAGCTGCTTCTTCTCATGAAGCAAATACCCCTGCTAGCTAGCTGACATCAAACGCAGGAAATGGAGTTGGATTTGGCCACACCCTGCGAAAAACCACCTACGGACATAGCAAGGATGGCACTAGATTGGAACCCACAGGGCAATCGCAGCCGAGGACAACCAAGGACCACTTGAAGAAGATCAGTCGAGCGCGAACACCAATAAACACCAACAAATTGGCAAGTCGTGGTCGGAAGTGAAAAGGCTAGCCCAAGACAGAAGCAGATGGAGAGAGTTCACAGTCTCTAGTGCCGCTATATGCTCTATAGGAGCGACTGTGTCTCATGTCTATGTGTATAAAATGCATATATGTGTTATGTAAAAATTGTACAATACGTAGAAATGAAAAACCTGTCAAATAAATAAAAAAAAAAATACGAATGTGAGACAAATACGTTTATTCGTTTCCTGAATCTTAAAAAGGAAAGTGCTAAGAAAATATTTAAAAAAATATAAACTGGTAGCTTATCACACAAATTATAGTGCCGAGGAAAGGTAAGTACATTATTTTTTATTAAATTTTAGTTTTGTACTCGTACTTAGCAAAGATAGATAAATTACGCCGATCATGACTTCAGTTATAAGTAGTTTAATATTCAAATTATGCAAAATTACACGAGTACTCCTCAATAGTTTCTTTTTCAAAGTTTTAGCAATCGTTATTATATTGTAATTACAGTGCAATCTCCGTAATTCGAACTAATTGCTCGGATTATGGAATGTTTTCGGAAAAATCTTAAAAAAGACAACTGTACATACATATTACGTATGTATTTTATTATTAACATACAATTTGTTACCACTTTGAAAGATAAATTATGAAAATAAGAAATCCACAACTGTACAGCTGCGTGTTTTTTGAAGAATTTCCAATACACACTCTCATTTGTTTGTTTTTTTTCTTCATAGAATTTAAATGTTTACATATAGGAAACATATTATAAAAAAAAATTTGGAATTAAACTACATATTTTGGCCGGTTACATAAATAAATATGTATGTGTGTCAATATTTACTTATTAACGGCCTTGCTAGGCATTTATTATTCTTTTATAAATACATATATCTTACCAAATAACTTCACAAAAAAAGTAAAAAAATTGTACTTTTGTCCATTGGTCGTTACACTGTGGGCCAGTTCGGATTACTGGAATGTTCGGATTACTGAAGTTCAGATTATGAATATTGCACTGTACATACTTCTCTATATTAAAATTTTGTATTACTACTAAAGTGGAACCAGTGAATTTTTATATTAGGTGTTATAAAAAGTCATCCATTATTTTGCCAATAGATGGCTTTAGGAGTCTGTATGTCCCGTTGTAAAAGTGCGATCGGGTTGCACTAGATGGCGTTAGAAAGATAAGATTTCGTACTAAAAAAAGAAAGATAAGATTTCAGCTTCTGATACAGTTTTGTGATTACTTGACTGAGTATTTTTTTAGCACGCGTCAAAGATGGACACCAACAAAGAGAAAAACGCCATATTTTACAGTTTTTCTTCGATAAAGGCGAAAACGTAAGCCAGGCAGATGAAAATGTGAACAGTGTTTATGGTCCTGATACTGTAACAGCCAATCACGCGCAATTTTGGTTTCGTCGATTCCGTTCCAGTAATTTTGATGTCAAAGATGCATCACGCTCTGGAAGGTCAATTGTCGAAAAAGTCGATAAAATAATGGAAATCGTCGAGTCCGACCCTCACGTAAGCACTGTTTCGATAGCCCAGGAGCTAACCATTGCACAAAAAACCGTTTGGAACCACTTAAATAAGGCTGGATACAAAAAGAAGCTCGATGTATGGGTGCCACACTAGTTATCGCAAAAAAACCTCATGGACCGAATTTCCATCTGCGAATCGCTGCTGAATCGCAACAATAGCGATCCATTTCTGAAGCGGATGGTTACTGGTGATGAAAAGTGGGTCACTTACGACAACGTCAAGCGACAACGGTCGTGGTTAAATCGCGGTCACCCGGCGCAAACGGTGGTCAAGCCAGGATTGACAGCCAGGAAGGTTTTGCTGTGTGTTTGGTGGGACTGGCAGGGAATCATCTACTATGAGCTGCTCCCCTACGGCCGAACTCTTAATTCGGACCTATACTGTCAACAATTGGACCGCCTGAAAGAAGCAATCACCCAGAAGCGGCCAGCTTTGGCCAAAAGGAGAGGAATTGTGTTCCATCAGGACAACGCCAGGCCGCATACATCGATAGTGACTCGCCAGAAGTTCCTGGACCTTGGTTGGGTTGTTCTTATGCATCCACCTTATAGTTCGGACCTGGCACCAAGTGATTACCACCTCTTCCTGTCTATGAAGAATGATTTTGCAGGTGAAAAATTCGCCTCAAGAGAAGATTGTGAAAATCGACTGTCCCAGTTTTTTGCCAATAGGGACGAGGGTTTCTATGTGAGAGGCATTATGAAATTACCTCCAAAATGGCAACAAGTTATCGAACAAAACGGTGCATATTTGACCTAAATCGTATCATTCTATCTGTGCTAAATAAAACCTTTAATTTAATGCAAAAATAATGGACGCCTTTTTACTACACCTTATACATGACAGTCGAATATACGAGTACGTAGAGATAAATCGCATAACAATTTGTTATTATTATTCGTTGTATAATATTTTATTTTAACATTTTTTGTCATGTTACTTTCAAATTTCCTTAAAGTTCCATTATACCAAAATCTTAGGTAACATTCATAACATTCCCCTTCTCACATTCATTTATAATGGCGGTACGCCTATGCCTGCCATAAAATCTAAGACCATATAATTTAAATTTGACTTTGATTTTTTAATATACAGCTGCTGGACTTTATATCTTATTTAAATAGATTAATTTTGCCCACGGATGATTGATGCCATGTCCGAATCTAAAAAGAAATGTAGACAGTACAGTGTTGATTATTTGAAGCTTGGCTTCATTCCATCATTGTCGGACAATCAATTGCCTAAGTGTCTTTTATGCAACAAAGTTTTGGGCAATGACGCTATGAAACCATCTAAGCTGCAGGATCATCTGAGAAGATGTCACCCTGATAAAACAGATAAAGATTTGAAATACTTTCAAAAACTCAAAGATAAACTTCAGAAGAGACCCACGCTGGACAGAATGTTCGCTTCGACGTCACAAAGAAACGATGATGGTTTGCGGGTGTCTTACAATATCTCGCTACTTATAGCAAAATCCGGAAAACCGCATACTATCGGAGAGAAGTTAATTTTGCCAGCTGTTGAAGAGGTTTTAAAAACTGTTTTACACAAACCTGCATCTGATATCATTAAAAGAATTCCCTTTTGAAAGACGTGTTGATAATATGAGTTCTGATATTGAAAGCTTCTTGTGTAATTATTTGCAAACGACCCATTTCTCTATACAACTGGACGAGTCAACTTTACCTGGTAATGAAGCATTATTATTGGCATATGTTCGTTTTATTATGAATCAAGAAATCTACGAAGAACTGTTCTTCGCAAGAACTTTGACAACCGACACTAAAGGTGAATCAATATTTAATGTTTTGAAGGATTACTTCATTGAAAAAGCAATCCCTTTATCAAATATAATATCAGTAGCTACAGATGGAGCACCTGCCATGGTTGGACGTTATCGTGGATTTATAAGCTATTTAAAACAAAATGTGTTAGGGGTGTTAGCAATACATTGCGTCATCCATCGACAACATTTAGTTGCTAACAATGATACGAGGGTCATTCAACAAGTACTTATCCTACAAAAGAAAAACGAAAATTTTGGAAAGGTGGCAATTTATTTTTCCACATATTCACTTTCAAGCTCGATACACTTGGCCCAGCGATGCTCTAACTTTTTTAACCCGTCCAAAAAATACATTTTCTCGAGGGAAGCAAAATAGGCCTCCGTGGCGACGATGACCTCCTCATTCGACCCAATTCTATTCCCGGCGAGTGATTTTTTTAGGTTTGGAAACAAAAAGTAACCTCAAAGTTCCCTTCCCTACACATATTTTCTTATTTTAAAATTATACGAAGGTCATTCAACAAGTACTTAGCCTACAAAAGAAAAACGAAAATTTTGGAAAGGTGGCAATTTATTTTTCCACATAATCTCCTTCAAGCTCGATACACTTGGCCCAGCGATGCTCTAACTTTTTTAACCCGTCCAAAAAATATAAAAAATACATTTTCTCGAGGGAAGCAAAATAGGCTTCCGTGGCGACGATGACCTCCTCATTCGACAAAAAGTAGTCACAGGGGGCCAAATCTGGAGAGTACGGTGGATGGGGCAGCAATTCGTAGCGCAATTCGACCAATTTGGCCATGGTGACGGCGGAGGTGTGAGCCGGCGCGTTGTCGTGGTGGAACAGCACTTTTTTCTTCGCAAAGCGGGGCCGCTTTTTCTTCAATTCGACGTCAAATCGGCCCAATAAGTCAGCATAGTAGCGCCCCGTAATTGTTTTACTCTTCTCGAGGTAATCGACGTGGATCACACCTTGTGAATCCCAGAAAACGGTGGCCATCACCTTTCCGGCCGATCGATTAGTCTTCGCCATCTTCGGAGCACGTTCGCCGGGTGAAGTCCACTGTTTCGACTGTTCCTTGGTCTCTGGTGTGTACCAGTGAAACCATGTTTCGTCGACGGTCACGAAACGACGCAAGAACTCCGCTGGATTGCGCTGAAACAGCGCCAAACACGTCGCCGATGTGGTCTCACGGTTGCGCTTGTTTTCCGGTGTGAGCAAACGCGGCACCCATCGCGCCGACAGCTTTCTCATGCCCAGTTCTTCGCGTAGAATATGATGCACCATTCCAACTGCGATGTCCACAGTCTCAGCTATCTCGTGAACCTTCAATCGACGGTCTGCCAACACGAGATCGTGGACTTTTTTAACTTTTTCCTCCGTAGCAGCCGTTTTTGGGGCACCTGGGCGTGGCTCATCAAAAACCGACGTGCGGCCATGAACAAACTCGTTGAACCAATTCTTGACGGCCGCCATCGAAGGAGAAGAGTTACTATACACAGCATCTAAGCGATCTTTGATTTCGCTGCGCATTTTCCCTTCCAAAAACAAAAATCTAATCACCGAAAGATATTGTTTTTTTTTCATTTTTGTGCAACCGACCGACACGCTCGCTTTCAAAGGCTCTCAAAACAAAACTAATGAAGGGAATCGACTGAAACTTTGACAGTAGGCTATTAAAAGAATGTACTGCACGATCTGTGACAGCAGTTCCATCAGGCGGTGAGGCTAAGTACTTGTTGAATGACCCTCGTATAGTAAACCGAATCCGAAGCAACGCGTTGAATACGCAGTTATTTGCGCAGTTGTGTGAAGAAAATGACGAACACTTTCATCAATTACTCCTTCACACTGAAGTACGCTGGCTGTTGAAAGGCTTATGTTTGATAAGATTTTTTGCCCTTTTTGAGACTTTTTCAGTATTTCTAGATACTAAAGATAAAATTTTAAAAGACAATTTAATGAAGTGGAAAACAGACATCGTCTATTTAACAGATTTGTTTACAAAATTTAATATGGTTAATTTGCAGTTACAAGGCGACAGTTTAAATTTGATTAAAACAAAGTCCATCTTATCAGCGTTTCTTGCCAGAGTTAAATTAATGAAGCAAAATATTGGACGGGGCGAATTTTTCCAGTTCCCCAATTTGTCACAGACAAATGTCAACCTACGTTCAACATTTAAATGCCCTCTATTCAGATTTTGTGCGACCGTGCCATCCTGGATCCACCGGTTCTCGTCAGATCACCGAAGTTAAGCAGGACTGGGCGTGGTTAGTACTCGGATGGGTGACCACTTGGAAAACCGCGTGTCGCAGGTAGGTAGCGGGTTCGATTCCCGCTGCCGCCATCTCGGCATTGGTGCCGGGGTGAGAGGCCGACTACAAGCCTTACATATGTAGTCCGTAGGGTCCCCCAACGTCACTGGGGGTTGCTTCGCTGGCCTGATAAGCCGCAAGCCATAAAAAACATCTTATCATGAAACAGCACAAGAGTAATCATCCGGACAATACCTCAGGCAAAACGACATTTGGCTTTCACCGAACAACTCGAATGGGTACCTGGAACGTGCGGGGACTCTCTCCCAAACTTCTCGTCTGGCCAAGCTACTTCCGAAATGCGACGCTACAATCTCTCGACATACTGGGAATCTCCGAAACAAGGTGGAAACATCAAGGAATCCTCGCAACGCAGACGGGTGAACACTTCATCTACAGCGGCAACGACAGTGGACACCACTGTGGAGTCGGAATAATCCTATCAGCCAACGCAAAGAGATCTCTCATGGGCTACAAAAAAAAAACCGGTCTCCGACCGCCTTCTGACAGCCAGGTTCCACTCGAAGTTCCGAAACATCACCATCGTGCAATGCTATGGCCCCAACTGAAGTAGAGAATGACGCCAATAAAGAAGCCTTCTACCACCAATTACAGACGTGTATTCTCTGTGCCGCTATATGCTCCATAGGAGCGACTGTGTCTCATGACTATGTGTATAATGTATAATGTAGAAATGAAACCTGTCAAATAAAAATAATAATTCAGATTTTGAAACTAGGTTTGAGGATGTTTTGACTATGGTAATACCACCGTGGATAATTAACCCATATGGTGACATAGAAGAAACGAATATCATAATACAAGAGGAACTGACTGAAATAAGTACAAACGAAGAACTTAAGGTTCAATTTAAGCACGGATATCAGCACTTCTGGCTGCAATAAAACATACCCGTTACTTATCCCGTATTATGGAATATAGCGAAGAAATTTTTAATTTCCTTTCCATCGTCATACCTAGTGGAAAGGGGATTCAGCGCTGCTACCAATCTCCTAACGAAAAAACGAAACAGACTGGACATCATTAGCCGAGGAGATTTAAGATTAAACCTTACAAAATTGACGCTAAATGTTGATAATTTATTATCAAAGCATCAGGTTCATCCTTCACACTAAAAACATTTACTTATTGCTTAGTTTATTTTATGTTACGTTTATTTTATATAACAGATAAAATTTTTTATTTTGAGTAGTTTTAATTTAAATTCAATTAATAAATGTATAAAACTTAACATGTGTTTTTACTTTAAGTTTTTAACACTAAACTTCACTACAGTTAAAAATTTACAAAAAATCAATATCAGGTAAGTAGTGGGTCTAACAAAAACCGAAAAACATGGCAAGGAGTCTACGACACAAAAAAGTTTGGGAACTTCTGCTTTAAACGATATACTAAGCTAAGATGGTTCGCTTACCTATTCGGTTTGAGCTGACATCAAGCCATTTCACATATTACGATTGATGAAGGAGTCAATAAACTCCTTTTCCAGCGATCAGGTCACTATTACCGATCGTGTGTGTCAATTGACCTTTAAATGGCAATCTTAAATTGCCGGCGCTTACGGATGATTCCCATTTTATTATGAAGAAAGTTGACAAACTATGTGTATGTGACTTGGTTAATGAAAATATTTCCAATTCCGAAAAATTATTTGAGAGGACTCAAGCACTTTTTTTTTTTTCTGTTTAGATTAATGAGGTACAGGGGGAAACCTTCAAAAGGTACTCGCCTGGAAGTTTTTCCTGCCAGGCGAGTTATGCGGGATTTTTACCTCACTAAAACCTAACCTGCACCTCTGATCTTGCTCCCGGAACGATGGTTCCGTGGCGGCACTCTTTGTAAATACTACTTCGCCGGGGCGTTCTTGTTTGATGCTACTGCTGTCCCGATGTTATGACGCCTCGCGGCCTATTCTTCGTACGTTCTGTGGAGATCCTTGATAATGGATTCCACGTACTCAGCAATTCTGTTCCAAGCCGATTGGCTCTTCAGCATGCACTCCACTATATTTTCTGGACTGATGGAACGGTCCAGATTTCTCTCCAGCTCCACCCGCGTCTCTTCGTAGAGGGGGCACTGAAAGAACACGTGTTCTGCGTCTTCGATCACATCGCGGCAATGATGACAGTTTGGGGAGTCAGTTCTCTTGAATCTGTGCAAGTATGCCCGAAAGCATCCATGCCCAGTCAAGAGTTGGGTGATGTAATACCCGACTTCCCCGTGCAGGCGAGTGACCCATCTGGTAACATGTGGGATCAGCCGATGAGTCCACCGACCCTTCGTCGAGTTCTCCCATCTCTCTTACCAGAGGCGAAGACTCTCGGGTCTCTCCTCTTCACAGAGGACCTTTCGCCGCTCTTCCTTCTTCCTACGATGTTGGCGTTCCCGCTCTCCTGCCAGGATGTCGATGGGTGGGCATGATGCCACGATGTTGACCGCATCGTGTGATACCGTTCGGTATGCTGACGACACTCTGATCGCTGAGAGCCGCTGGACTGATGTCATTGTCTTGCGGTATGTTGTTAGCTCTAGCGATTTCGCCCACACTGGTGCTCCGTATAGCAGGACGGAGGTAACCATAGTTGCCAGTAGTCGCCTTCGGATTTGCCTGGGGCCTCCGATATTGGGCATTATCCGCGAAAGTGCGCCCTGTACTGCTGATGCCTTCCTGCTGACGCTGGAGATGTGCTCCTTGTAGTTGAGTCTGGTATCCAAGACCACTCCTAGATACCGGATGTAGGGTAGCGACCGGATGTTGTAATCGCCTACTCTTATGGTGATGGTCTCCATTTTCTTCCGGCTACTCACAAGGAGTGCCTCGGTCTTATGTTCCGCCAAAGACAGGTCTGCCGATGTCATCCACTGTCTTATGCTCCGGATGGTGGTGGAAAATGCGGCTTCCAGTTCCTCTAGGTGTTTGGCTACCAGGACAACCGCTACGTCGTCCGCGAAAGCCACGAGTGTTGTGTTCGTCGGTAATTGCAGATGGAGTAGGCCGTCGTACATGACGTTCCACAAGAGTGGCTCCAGTACAGAGCGCTGAGGTACCCCTCCCGTGACCCCAAACTCTGCTGGTCCATCCTCGGTCTCGTATTGCAGTAGTCGATCACTGAAGTTTGATCTAACCATCCTCCGTAGGTAGTAGGGCACCCCCATGTTCTCAAGGGCCTCCAAGATTCGATCCCAGCTGGCCGAGTTAAACGCGTTCTTGATGTCCAGGGTGACAATGAGGCAATACTTTTTGGAACCGCCTTTCCATCTCTTTCCTGAGATGGCTTCCTTTGCAATGTTCGTGACGAGTTCCAACGCGTCGATTGTCGATCTCCCCTTCCTGAATCCGAATTGAAATTCGGAAAGTTGAGGATCGATGTATTGCTCCAATCTGTCGGCCACTATCCGCTCCAAGTTCTTCCCGCCCGAATCCAGCATGCAAAGTGGACGATAGGTAGCTGGCTCGTCCAGTGGTTTCTTCCCTTTTGGGATAAGAACCAATCTTTGTTGCTTCCATCGGGTCGGAAATATGCCTTGTCGCAGACATGCGTCGTACATGCTTATGAACAATTCTGGCCTGGCGGCAATTGCACTCTTCAGTACGATGTAGGACTCAAGCACTGTGTTCGAGGGTTCGTGTTGTGGCTAATTCGGTGGATAATATAGACGAAGAATTTGCCATTATCGGTACTGCAATCTCACCTTCTACCGTGTCTGTTCTCCTGCCTGTTCTTGCTAACATCAAGAGATTACCGAAGGATTTAAAGAGTAACGTTTGTTTGATGTTATCAAAATGATTTCTTATTCAGGCCAAGTTGAGACCTTTAGGTGCAAAGTCCTTGTGTGTTCCATCCAGTATGTAGGTGCAAAGTCCTTTTGTGTTCCATTCATTTCAAAATCTGTATATGACATCAGTCTTCTGGCAGAGTCTTTGCCCGAATTTTCAGAAGCACTACCTGCTCCTAGTTCGTCTTTATTAGTGCCCATACCCATTATAACTGATGATACAGTTAAGAATATAAATAAAAATAATATTATTAATAATAATCATGCAATTGAATGTAATATTAATAATATTGGTATTGGCGATGTTATCGACAACAACAATAAGTCAATACACTCTAATTTCAAATTTAGAGACTGCGTATAGGGTTACTTTGAGAGCTGCCGCCTTATTGCGTAAAACCTATTTTATCTCGCGATTCGAGCCATCAACTTCTGTTGATGTTATTCAATTTATAAAATTAAAGTATATGCTCCTATTCGATGTTTGCCTCTTAAGTCTTGGGTTTCGCAGGGTTTGGTGGCATGTTTCAAATTAACTAAGCCTTCCTCTTTATTTGGTATTGTTGCTATGCCGGAGTTTTGACCGAAGAATATTATTGCCAATGAATTTCTTCAACGCAGAAAAAAATATTATTAAATATTTTTGATAATTCTTGTAATAAAGGGGTTGTTTCCCATAAAAAAAAATTAATGATAATATTTCTTCACTATCAGAATGCAAGGGGATTAAGGATAAAAACTACCAATATATTTCTACATGCTATGACGTTATAATTTTGACAGAAACGTGGTTGCATGATGGATTTAATCATTCGAAATTACTTGATTAATCGTATCGCATTTTCCGTAAGAATAGATAATCAGGATCGCATGCAAATTGCACTTAAACAGCGATTTAGTGGAAATTCCTTCTTTTTCTGACACATTTTTGATTAAGCTCTTATTGATTAGAGTTTCTTTTCAGAGGTGTAATGTCCCTACTTGATGCGTGTTTATATTCCACTTAACTCTATCGGTTTTAGTGATAATGAGGGTTGTTAATGAGAATGAAAACTGGATAGGCCTCTATACAAAAATTTTGCACCATTTTTTTCGAGAACGCGCCCACTTGCAAAATAACCTTTCACGAAACACTTCATATTCTAAAATAGAAACTTTCTATTTGCTGTCGTGAAGAACATAACTATTTATGCAAATGTATTAATTTATTATGACTTGTTCGTAAACTTTCCCTTCGCGATAAGTATCTAAATGTAAACAAAAGTATGCAGCATTTCGGTATGCTCATATTTCATGTAGAGTGGCGTGTTTTAAAACTCTCCGAAAATCTACAAAATTGAGGCGCTTGATACAAAGTGGACCATTTAGAAGTTCCATTTTCAAAAGTAAATAAAAAAAAACTAGTGTGTTTTTTCAAATTTCCGGTTTTATTAAAAAGATTGAACCTTGCAATTTAAGAATGAAACACAAGCTACGGCTGGCGTTACAGTACCCCATTCGCTCGACCCAATTTTTCAGTATCTCTTCAATGGCAACTTTAATTTCATGTTTCAAGGCATCAATTGTCTTTGGATGGCTTGCGTAACATTTATCCTTAACGGCTCCCCACAGAAAATAATCCAACGGGCTCAAATCACAGTTCCGAGGCGGCCAATTGACATCAGAATTTAGGCTGATTATTCGGTTTTCGAAAGCAGTGCCTAAAAGTTGGATTGTTACGTTGGCTGTGTGGCTAGTGGCCCCGTCCTGTTGAAACCAAATGTCGTCCTTGCCATTCTCTTCAACTTTTGGAAACAAAAATTCTTTAAGCATGCCACGATAACGCATTGACCGTAACGGCGTTACCATTGACCGTAACGGCGGCTCCTTCATCGTTTTCGAAGAAAAACGGGCCAATGATGCCTCCACTCCAAAATTCGCACCAAACCGTGAGTCGTTGTGGATGCATCGGCTTTTCCATGGTGACGTATGGATTTTCTGAGCCCCAGATGCGACAATTTTGTTTGTTAACATACCCACCGAGGTGGAAATGGGCCTCATCAAAAAAGATGATTTTTTGTAAAAATGCTCATTTTCGGCCAATTGATTTTGAGCCCATTAGGCAAACCGAAAAGCCATCGGATGGTCATGCTGCTTTAGCTGTTGAACTTTGTAAGCTTTCATACCGAGGTCTTTGAGCAAAATTCTCAACAGAGAAGTGCGAGAAATGTTCAATTCCTGAGAACGGTGACAAGTTGATGTTGATGGATGATCACTGACATTTTCAGCAACGGAGGCAATATTCTCGGTCTTAGACCGGGAACGAGTTGCGTTGGCAACCAACAAACCAGTTTCGCGAACTCGGTTCACGAATTTGCCTACAAATTCACGTGATGGCATTCAATCTTTACTCATTTTTTTTTTAAATTTCTCACTGTTTGGGTTGAAGACTCACCACTTTGGAAGTAAGTTCTCAATATTTCCCATTTTTCTTCAAGCGTATGAATTACCATTTCGTAAAATTCTGACTTTCAATTAACAATCTGTCAATTCGTATTGACATTTAACACTCTAGTACTTCAATTAAATAGTAGTTCAAAATGGAACCGCTAGATGGACCACCCTATATTTGATTGATATTTACAAAATAAATAAATAAATCTTAAATACAATTGCATTAAATACCAGAAGATTGGACACAAAATAAATGTTGCCTTCTTGTCGTGTTTTTTGTTTGGAATAAGTCAGTTAAAAGGATATTAATTATGTTTTTTGAATTGAATAATTTTTTTTTTTTTATTTAAATGTTATCTACAACTACTTATGCTAGTAACAAGCCGATTTTTTTAAGGGAATATACAAGGACATGAAGACATGTGGAGGAAAACAACCATCGATGTTACCTCTAGAACAGGGTAATTCTTTAGGAAGGGAACTGTTCACTCCCACCCTTCCATTATACACCCATCAACGTTTTGTGGAATATTACTGCCGTTTAGGGTTATGTCGGGAATTCGTTCTCGGCAGAGTGTGAAAGTTACATGAGCAGTTTTTTGCTCATTTACCTTCACTCTCCACCTTTTAAACCAAGTTTCAAAGAAGTGGATATGGTTCTGTAGGATACTAATGGCTGTAGAAGGATCTTTGTGATGTGTCAGGATGGCTGTATCGTCAGCATATGTTGTTGTGGCAATGAATGTCATGGGTATAAATGTTATAAAGAATAGGACCTACGATACTTCCTTGAGGGACACCGGCGGAAATTGGATAAATGTCAGAGTACTCAATATTTTCAGCTACCTGAAAATATCGGTCTAAGATATAAGATTTAAGGATGTGGAAATAACCCGAGGGTAGGACTTGCTGCAACTTCCAAAGCAATCCAGGGTGCCATACACGGTCGAAAGCATGCGAAATGTCAAGAAACACGCCTGGGCGAACAGCGAACACGCTATGTAATCGACTACGCGATGACACTGCTGGATAGTGGAATGCTCAGGTCGAAATCCAAACTGATGCTGAGGAATGACACTCTCGGTTTCAAAATGGGATAAAGGCGTTTCAGGATTAATTTTTCTACGAATTTTGATAACATGGAAAGGAGGCTTATAGGTCTATATGAGGTAGGAAGGTTTTTGGGCTTATTGGGTTTTGGGATCATCTTAATTATGGAAAACTTCCACAGTGAAGGAAAAAATGATGTGCGGTTATCAGGACGAGATTTTTTTGGATATTTGCTTCAGGATTTCCGAAGTTATTAGGTCATATCCTGGAGCTTTTTTATTGGAAAGATGTTCTATTGTGGATTTAACTTCGGAAGGAGTGGAAAACTTAGGAAGTGGAAAAACTGAGTTGATATTTGTCGGAATATTTATTCATCATGCAGAATGTCTTGGACATCTTCGTGCGGTTTAAAGATGTTTTCTAAGTGTTTACCAAAGGTGTCGGCTTTCTGTTTGTCCGTTTTTGCCCAGGTTCCGTCGGTATTCCGGAGCGGGTGTGTAGATGTTTTGTATTTGAGAATTCGTCTGGTAGCTGTCCAGAATGACTTATTAGTTTTCAGTGATTCTGTGTATTCAGTAAATCGTTCGTTGTTATAATTAATTATTTTGTTAAATTATTTCTTGTTTCAGTTCTTGTTGTAGTTGGTTCAGTTTTTTCTTCTCATTTGGCATTCTTGAACGTTGCCAGTGGGCCCTGGCTCGACGTTTCTCGCTTATCAAGCTGCGAATTTTTTGCGGAAGATTATAGTCATGTTCTCGTATGGTTGGTTTGTTGAGTTATGTGGGCGTTAGTGATTCAGTTCTGTATGCAAAAAGTCAAGTCGTTTACGGTATCGTCTATTCTTGTACGTTCTTAAGGCTTTGCTATAAATGAATCTGTTGGTCTAAGTTCTGTCTAAAAATGTCCCAATCAACTTTCCCATTTACAGGTTTGGCAGGATAGGATTTTAAGGAAGGAGACGTGTTTAGTGTTAGGAGAACCGGGGAATGGTCGGAATTCAGGTCTATTCCCCGGTTCATAGAGTGTATCTATGGAAGTATTAATGGAATGGATAGTTGTGGTTATGAAATAGTCTAGAATATCGGGAAGATTTCTGGCACTGGTCGGCCAATATGAGGGCGTGGGAGGAGATAGGACCGCAAGAGTGGTATGGGAGAGGAGTTCTTGGAGAATCGTTCCTCGGGGATTCGAAACACGGCAACCTCATTTAGGGTGCTTGGCATTATAATCTCCTCCCGCGATGAAGGATTTTCCAATTGATTTGAGGAAGGAATCAAATTGTATGGGAGTTAATTTTTTATTTGGAGGACAATAAATGGATGCAACGTTAAAGGTAAAGGCTTTACATTAAAGCGTAATAACTGTTGACTGAAGGGATTCGGTGGCAGTTTCTGAGTGGAAGGAATGATTTAACGAGTTTCTAATAAGGATGGCAGTTCCACCGTGTGCTGTGTTGTCTGGATAGTCAGTTCTGTTTGTTTTATAGTCACGTATAGCAAAAAACAACCTGGACGTAAAGTAAGTTTCTGTAATCAGTGTAACGTGTATGCGTTTGTTGTGTAAGAGTATATCTAGTTCTTGGTGGTGTAAAGCCAGTCCGTTAGCATTCCAGAGAAGGATGGATAGGGATTTATTGGTTGACAAGAACATTTATTTATTCATATTGGTTGTTAGTGAGGAAATAGCGGTTGTTAGTGAGGAAATGGCGGTTGTTAAAACAGTTAACAGAGGAGTGAGAAGAAGAGTAATTTCTTGAATTAATTTGTTAGTTATTGTAGAAAGAAGTGTTGTTAGGTCTGAGGAGGAGGGTAATGGGGGAGGAATAGGAACATGACTACCATTTTTTTGCTGTTGTTGTTGTTGCTGCTGTTCCTGGTGTTGGTGATGTTGCTGGCGCTGTTGTTGGTTCTGCTGCTGATGTTGTGGTTGCTGTTGTTGTTGATGAGGAGGTTGATGTGGATGGTTTTGTTGTTGCGGTTGTTGTTGCTGCTGTTGATGTTGTTTCTGCCCAGATGCAATCTCAGCAAATGGCAGGTTTCGTCGCACTGGTAATGATGTTAGGCCCGTATTATTTGTGGATGTATTTGTATTTGAGCGTATTTTTGTTGGGAGCATTTTATATGTGGAGCAGCCTTTATAGTTTACTGGGTGGCTTCCAGCACCTTGCTGGCTTTTCCCGCGTTTTAGAACATTCTGTGGTCAGGTGTTCCCCTGCACATTTTACACATTTTGGATTGTGCCGACAGTATGATTTGGTGTGCCCGTACTCTTGAATAATGTCCTTACTTCGATAAGGTTCCTTCACTTTGATTCTTGTATAGACAAGCGTTTTAAGATCAAACATGGTTTTGTTATTAGCCGCTTGTCTTAACGAGATAAAAAACAGAGGAAGCGCTGCGTTCTTCTGCTTAACATTGGAGATGCTTATTACTTCGTGACCCAGCATCTCCAGTTCGTTTCGTATTTCCTCTACGGGAGTGGTGTGGTGCAGATTCCGGCCTACCACTTTGAAAGGTTTTTCATCCTTCGCTTGGTACATGTGGAAGTCCGCCTTAATTTCGTCCAAGTATTGTACGATACTTCGGTAGGCCATTCCACTATTCGCTTGAATTGCAAATGAATGCATCAGGGCCAATTCGTTTGTCAATAGCACGGCCAATCTCAACAAAATTTACAATATTTTTAACAAAGTTTGGCGATGGCTTGACGGTTTCATTTGGTGTGCTGATTCCCTCTGGCTCGATATGCATACTTGCCAGTATTTGAAAACGATTGGCGGTGCTAGTTGTTGGTGTTTGTATTTCTGTTTTGTTTGTTATCATTTTCTTTTTAACTTATTTCGGGGAAGTGTTCGGCGTATTGATCGATCCAGATGATCTCTTAGTTTATTTTTATTTTTGGCCTGCCGAATGGCCGCTGGAAATCTGTCACTGACTCAGTGTCTGCTTCGGTGTCGGTAGCAGATTGCCAGACTTGCATAGCGGTGCTAGCCATTACAGTTACTAGTTATTCTATTTGTAGTCTATTTATAGTCTGTACACTGTTTTTTCTCTCTCCTTTTTCCACGCAATTAGAGGAAACACTTTCACTTCAATAATAATCACAATTCTACACCGAAATCAAAAACGCGACCTCTCTGTTCAAGAGTTCAAACACCGAATTAATTTCTATTACGAAAACTAGATGTCAGTGGGTATTCTTCAATCTAACCTCTGCTTGTCCATTTACTATGAAATTAAACTATACCCACCAATCTTTCATATGGCTTAGATGTAATTTATAATCAATGAAGCACAAATTACTGCTAAAGGGTTTAAGAAATTACATTAATTAAAAACTATTTATTTAAAATAAATTAAAAATAATAATAATAATGTATAAATAATAAAAATATTTGTACTTAATAAAACTTTCAGGTTCATAAAGAACAACTTTCGATCTTGAAGAACCACTTTTGATAGTGAATTTTTTCAATGAATGAAAATATATTAAATATAAAAATAATACACAACAATAATAAGCGATTATAAATTTAAGAAAAATCACATTTTCTTCTTAATTTCTCAAAGCCCGTAAGAAACATTTTAATTAAAATTAAAACTCAAAATTCATTTGGTTTCGTTACAATATTTATTCTCAAACAACTTATATACGGCTTAATAGCCATTATTCCTTTTTATTCGATAGGCTTAAATATACAATATACGTTCTAAAATTGTAGTTTTATCACAGTTTTTTTTAAAGAAAATTATTATTAATTTGTTTCATAAAACCGACAAACAAACTTTTCGCCGAAATTCTTCTGTCGTCAAATTGATTTGTTCAAAAACGGAATTGATTAAATACAGTTTTTTTTCTCTAATTGGAGAAAATTAATTTTTCCTTTTCTTTTTCTCAACATTAACTCCTTGTGATTCTTGATATTCTCTGACCAGTTGTTCCTGTACAGCAGGTAGACAAGGTGAATATCGACTGTACTCCATCGTGAATTCTCCTTTGCCTTGTGTAGCTGACCTGAACGAGATAATAGGATAATTTGTATTTTTTTGATTTTTTTTTCACAGAGGAGTGGGGTAGGGGGATATTTATTGTTTGGAGTGTTTGAACAACCTTAATTCGCCGGCGTAACCGAACATATCGTTAAGGGGAACTTCTGCGTAAACAGTGAACCATCCCTCAGCTCCGTCGGTTCCCGTGATAATGCCGTTCCGCTTGTTAAGTTGTCCAATAACAGAGCCTTGGAATTCTTCGGGTGCCGTAACTTCGACCATCATGATTGGCTCAAGAATTTGCCACGCGCCCTTTTCGAATACTTCTTTGATAGCGCCGTGGGTAGCTAGCATGAAAGCCAATTCGCTGGAGTCCACTATATGATGCCCACCGTCCTGTAAACGGAATTTAATTCCAGCCAATTTATGCCCTGTCAGGAGGCCTCTCTCCGCCATTTGCCGGAAGCCCTTCTCTACGCCCGGAACGAATTGTTTTGGTACGTTCGTGCCCATTGTTTCATCGGAAAATTCAAGCACTGTGTTTTGATGTGGTGGAAGAGGTTCCATAATTCCGATGATTCGAGCATATTGACCTGCACCACCCGATTGCTTTTTGTGAAGATAATCGAATTCGCATGGCCCTATAAGAGTTTCTCTAAACGCGACTTTCGGTTTGCCAAGTGATACTGGACAGCCGTACTCTCTCTCCATTCGTTGGGCGTAAATTTCCAAGTGTAGTTCACCTTTTTAAAGAATTAGATATTGAGTCTGAATTTGAATAAAAATTGTAGGAGAAAATCGCATCTTACCCATCCCAGAGACGATGGTTTCCTTAACATCCGCGTCATACTGGAATTGAAAAGTGGGATCCTCTTTGGTAAAACGAGCAACGGCTTTGGAGAAGTTGTCGCGATCCTTGTTGTTTACTGGCTTAATGGCCATCGATACAACCGGCTCCGGGATGAAAATCGATTCCATTGCCAACTGTAATTTCTGATCAGTTACAAAAGTGTCACCGCTTGCGCAATCGACCCCGAACAAGGCGAATATGTCCCCGGCGTAGACTTCCTGGACGTCTTCCATTTGGTTCGAGTGCAGACGTACCAAGCGAGCGAGTCGAACTTTTCTTCCCGTACGAACGTTGTAGATGGTGTCGCCTTTCTTCAGTACGCCCTGATAGCAACGCAAGTACGTCAGTTGCCCGAAACGACCAGCCTCTAATTTGAACGCCAAACCCACAAATGGTTCTTTGCCATCTCTGGCAGGATTTAGGAATATTTTTTCTGCTTCTTTGCCATCTTTCTCGATGAGAGCTAAATTCTCCACTTCGCCAGGATTCGGGAGGTAGTCAATGACAGCATCTAACATTGGCTGTACGCCTTTGTTTTTTAGTGCTGTGCCCATAATCACCGGCGTGAATGTCCGCTTTATACATGCACGTCTTATGGCACCCTTTAAGTCATTCTCGGTCATTTGCTTCTCCTCAAGAAATAATTCACCAAAAGTTTCGTCAATGTTCGACAAATGCTCGATCAGTTCTTGGCGCCGTTCATTGGCTTCGACGCGCATTTCTTTTGGTATTTCATCATGACATATTTCCATACCGAAATCCCCTCTAAAGTAAATGGCCTTCTCCGAAACCAAATCTACTATGCCTTTGCAATCGTTCTCCAATCCGATGGGTAGTTGCAAGAAGGCAGCATTGTGGTGCAACTTTGAGCGCATCTGTGATAAAACTCGGTATGGATTCGACCCTTGCCTGTCCAGTTTGTTTATGAATGCTAAACAAGGAACATTGTATCGTTTCATCTGCCTATTTACAGTCAGAGTTTGGCTCTGCACGCCGCCAACAGCGCATAGCACCAGAACTGCACCGTCAAGCACACGCAATGCCCGCTCGACTTCTACGGTAAAGTCGACGTGACCGGGCGTATCTATAATATTAATATTCGTATCCTTCCAAATTGTGTAAGTAGCAGCCGATTGAATGGTAATCCCACGTTGCCGTTCCAGTTCCATCGAATCCATGGTAGCACCAACGTTGTCCTTTCCCTTGACCTCGTGCATCTGTGCTATTCGGCCGGTGTAGAAAAGTATCCTCTCAGTTAGTGTCGTCTTCCCACTGTCAATGTGAGCCGATATGCCAATATTGCGAATCTTCTCAAGAGGCTTGTGTTCCGCAAATTTTAAGTGTGATGAGAATCGCTACAATAAATAACGTGCATCACCGATTATGTAATACCCGGCCTTTCAAATTTTGTTCAAACTTGAAATTTTCTTACCTGTGTGCACGATTTTGTTTTTTGGAAATTTGGAAGTAAAGTGTACAGTCGCGGTGCTCTTAATAATGTCATTTTGTCAAAATTTTATTAATTTATAACGTAAAAAAACTAATTTATTGGTTAAGAAAACTTATGAATTGTTCTGGGGAATATTTAATTAACTTTTACTGGCAATTCACTTGAGAATATGTTTTGTACTGACAATATTATTTAATTGATAAACTAATACAAATTGTATAATTTCTATTAAATCCGCAAAGGAAATATATAAAAAATTAGGTACTACTCCAAAAATCCACACCGATCATATCTTTGGGCTTTCACAAGACAAGTGACAGTTTTCTGCTTCTTCATCTTCAGAAATAGATGCCTAAGCACTTTCGATTTTTTGTATTCTCTAAAAATTTTAAAAGTTAAACATTTGTAGGGTTTAAGAGTTTTTACAAATTACAAAGAAAAAATACTATTTCTGAGGTATATATTAAAAAATAAATTTATCAAACAATATAAAATTTACAAAATCTTTATAAAATCGTTATTTTTAATAGTTTATTTTGTAAGCCTTAGAAATTTTAAAAGTTAAACAGAAACATTTGTAGGGTTTAAGAGTTTTTACAAATCACAAACATAATCAATACATGAATTTTATTAAAAATTGGAGTAGTTTTCAGATAACCACGTGAGTCGTTGGAATCGAAAAAGTTTACGAATAGAATTTTTTCCGTTTGGAAATTTTTAATAAATCGTTAATTTTCTATATATATTTTAATTATTATTATATATTAATATTTTCGCCATATTGTATATAGAGTTTTTTAATAATAGTTTATGATTGTACAAATAAAAATAATTTATGATTACTTATCTTGAATAATGGGAAAATGTTTCTCTGCTTAACGAAGGAATAGTATTGTCCGTTGACATTTTGGTTTCGGGATAATTTAAATTCAGAGGTTGCTTTCATATTTACTAATAATCCACTAATTTTATGTCGAATTATATTGTTAAGATTCGGTATTATTTGTTATTGAAAAGTTTTATTTCATCACAAATTTGGTTGTTATATTGTTATTTTTTTTTCAATTTTTTTTAGTGATTTTTTGGGCAAAGTAAATTTGTTTATTCCGGGTTTGAATTTTTAAATTCTGGTAACATTATAAAAGTAATTCCTCTACAATAATATCAAATATTTGGATCAATTAACTACTGAGAATTTTTCTATGATCAACTGAAAAATATTGCGAAGAACTGCTATCTGTAGTCTTTTAAAAACTCAAATCTCGTCAACAAGGTAGTCCATTAACAATTAAAATGACAACCGCAATAGAAAAGGTGCTTTAATAGGTTGGCTTCTGTGTAATGTTAATTACAAAATATTAGTTCATGAAATAAATTGGAGTTCTATTGGTAAATTCGCTTTCATTTGATTAGCTTATTTGCTTGCAGGGATGTTAACATCTTTTATATTATAAGAGAGCATTTTTCTAATAATGTGGATTTAAGGACTTTTGTAATTTAAAAAAATAATATAATCATATATTTGTTTATATATTAGGTTATAATCTAAGATCACATCGCCCTCGTTTGTTTTACATATCATCCTGATTTTATATCGGGTTTTTCAATAGAAACTTGACACTTTTGATTTCTTCCTGTGAACGCACCCTTAAACCAATCTGTGCGCTGATTACTCAGTAACTTAAACATTTTCATCATGCAAAGACTCACAAACAAAGAACGTTTAAAGTAATTAAAAATTGGGCTCTATAGAAGTTTGCCGAAAATGACGACTTTCATCGCAAAATCATCTTCAGTGATGAAGCGCATTTTTGGTTGAATGGCTTTGTCAACAAACAAAACATGCGTTATTGGAGTGCTGCATACCCTCATGTGCTTCATGAAACATCACTTCATCCACAAAAATAACTGTATGGTGCGGTTTTCATGCCGGTGGTGTCATTGGGCTATTTTTCTTCGTTGATGAAAATGACCGTCACGTTACAGTCAATGGTGAACGCTACAGAGACATGTTGCAGCATTATTTCTTCGATCAATTGCATGGGCTGGACATCAGTGATATGTGGTTTCAACAAGACGGTGCTACATCCCACACAGCGGGAGAAACAATCGACTTATTGAAGTCCAAGTTCGGCGAACGTGTTTTATCGAGAAAAGGTCCTGTAAGTTGGCCGCCGAGATCCTGTGATTTAACACCTCTAGACTTTTTTCTGTAGGGCTACGTTAAATCGATGATCCATGCCAACAAGCCGGCAACGTTAGAGGACATAAGAGCCAAAATCGAACGAGAAATAGCGGCCGTTCCCGTCGAATTGTGTGGTCGAGTCATCGAAAATTGGCGAATCGACCGCTGCAAGCGTGCCCGTGGCAGATATATGACCGAAGTCGAGTTCCGTACATAATTGCATTGATTGTACTTTAAGACAATAATAAAAGTTTTGATATATCTTACACGGTTTGTGAGATATTTAAAAAAAAATGGTCAGGTTCTTATTCAAAAATCCTTTTTACAATATATGTAAAATCTAGCGAGGGGGATAAAGATCATATCACATTGTTTTTACATATCTAAGATCATTGACTGCACAATGTAGGCATTTACAAACCATGATCATTATCAAATTTATAACAGTTCATACTTGTATTTTGCTCGTCTCTCTCCCTCATGTTATCCGTTTATTTTATTCATTTATTTTCGATTTTTTTGTGGCGTTATGTTAGTACTTATGTCTCTCACTTATGCCAACAAGTTCGGCCATTTTGAATGTTCAGTTAATTTTTGACAGCTGCTTTGCTTGCACGTGTTTTGGCTTGTCTTCGATTTTTGCTCATTCCAAAAAATGGATCAAAGAATCTGTATCGAATTTTGTGTTAAAAACAAAATTAATTGGCTCGTGCCATTCGATATTTACCAATGATTTGGCGTGAGACGGGTCGCCGCAAAATTCGTACCAAAATTGCTCAATTTCGACCAAAAACAGCATCGCATTAACAATGCTAAGGAGCTGTTAGACTCTGTCGGCAACAACCCAAATTTGCTCCAGAGGGTCATAACTGGTGACGAATCATGAAGTGGAAACCAAAGCTTAATCATCCCAATGGAAGATGCCACACGAGCCAAGACCAAAAAAGGGCGACAAAATCGGTCGAATGTGAAGGATTTGCTTACAGTTTTCTTCAATTGCAGGGGCGTGGTGCATCATGAGTTCTTGCCACAGGGTAGAACGGTCAATAAGGAATATTACCTGCAAGTTATGTGCAAGTTGCGCGAAGCAATCCGCCAGAAACGCCCCGATTTGTGGAACAACAAAAATTGGCTTTTGTACCATGATAACGTATCGTTGCTTGTGCCTGAATTTTTGGCCAAAAACAACAAACTAATAATACCACAGCCACCGTATTCCACAGATCTGGCTCCCTGTGACTTTTTCTTGTTCCCGAAACTGAAGAAGAGTTTCCCAAGAAGGGACGACGCTACGTTACGATTGAGGAGATATATATGGCATCGAAGGAGGAGCTGAACAAGATCACAAAATATAATTTTTTTTAATTTCCGCGAGTTACGTATTAATAGATTTTCGATTTTTTTGTGGCGTTTAGTTGGTACTCATGTCTCTCACTTATGCCGACAAGTTCGGCCATTTTGAATGTTCAGTTAATTTTTGACAGCTGCTTTGCTTGCACGTGTTTTGGCTCGTCTTCGATTTTAGCTCAATTTCGACCAAAAACAACATCGCATTAACATTGCTAAGGAGCTGTTGGATTCTGTCCGCGACAACACAAATTTGCTCCAGAGGGTCATAACTGGTGACGAATCATGAAGTGGAAACCAAAGCTCAATCATCCCAATGGAAGATGCCACACGAGCCAAGACCAAAAAAGGGCGACAAAATCGGTCGAATGTGAAGGATTTGCTTACAGTTTTCTTCAATTGCAGGGGCGTGGTGCATCATGAGTTCTTGCCACAGGGTAGAAGGGTCAATAAGGAATATTACCTGCAAGTTATGTGCAAGTTGCGTGAAGCAATCCGCCAGAAACGCCCCGATTTGTGGAACAACAAAAATTGGCTTTTGTACCATGATAACGTATCGTTGCTTGTGCCTGAATTTTTGGCCAAAAACAACACACTAATAATGCCACAGCCACCGTATTCCACAGATCTGGCTCCCTGTGACTTTTTCTTGTTCCCGAAACTGAAGAAGAGTTTCCCAAGAAGGGACGACGCTACGTTACGATTGAGGAGATATATATGGCATCGAAGGAGGAGCTGAACAAGATCACAAAATATAATTTTTTTTAATTTCCGCGAGTTACGTATTAATAGATTTTCGATTTTTTTGTGGCGTTTAGTTGGTACTCATGTCTCTCACTTATGCCGACAAGTTCGGCCATTTTGAATGTTCAGTTAATTTTTGACAGCTGCTTTGCTTGCACGTGTTTTGGCTCGTCTTCGATTTTTGCCCATCCCAAAAAATGGATCAAAAAATCTGTATCAAATTTTGTGTGAAAAACAAAATTAATTGGCTTGTACCATTCGATTTTTACCAATGATTTGTCGTGAGACGGGTAGCCGCGAAAATCGTACCAAAATTGCTCAATTTCGACCAAAAACAGCATCGCATTAACAATGCTAAGGAGCTGTTGGACTCTGTCCGCGACGATCCAAATTTGCTCCAGAGAGTCATAACTGGTGACGAATCATGGGTTTATAGTTATGACGTGGAAACCAAAGCTCAATCATCCCGACGGAAGCTGCCGCACGAGCCAAGACCAAAAAAGGGCGCCAAGTTCGGTCGAATGTGAAGGTTTTGCTTACAGTTTTCTTTGATTGCAGGGACGTGGTGCATCATGAGTACTTACCACAAGGTAGAAGGGTCAATAAGGAATATTATCTGCAAGTTATGCGCAAGATGCGCGAAGCAATCCGCCAGAAACGCCCGGATTTGTGGAAGAATCATGAATTTTGTTATCATTTTGCACCATGATAACGCCCCTGCTCACGCATTGTTGCTTGTGCTCGAATTTTTGGCCAAAAACAACACACTAATAATGCCGCAGCCACCGTATTCCACAGATCTGGCTCCCTGTGACTTTTTCTTATTCCCGAAACATATTCTTTGATCCATTTTTTGGAATGAGCAAAAATCGAAGACAAGCCAAAACACGTGCAAGCAAAGCAGCTGTCAAAAATTAACTGAACATTCAAAATGGCCAAACTTGTCGGCATAAGTGAGAGACATGAGTACCAACTAAACGCCACAAAAAAATCGAAAATCTATTAATACGTAACTCGCGGAAATTCAAAATTCGCGATACTTTTTGAACAGACCTCGTACATGTTTCTGTGCATGAAAATGTCGAAATTTGAGCCAAATAAGCGTTATTTGCGAAAAGTTTTAGATTTTGCCTACAATTCGAAAAAATCTGCGGCTGAGGCTCATCGAATGATTATAGAAACTTATAGTGAGGCTTGCTTGTATTAGTGAGAAAACTCGAATAGTTCCAAAAGTGGTGATCTCGACGTTGAAGACAAGGAGTGTTCCGGACCAAAGAAAAAGTTTGAAGATCAAACCCAACAAGAATTTGCATATTCATTGGGTGTGACTGAACAAGACATTACCCATCGTTTGAAAACCTTGGCAATAATCCAAAAGCAAGGAAGTTGGGTGCTATACGAGTTTAAGTTGGGAGGCCTCGAACAGCGTTTTTTCACGTACGAACAGCTGCTCCAAAGGCAAAAAGGAAGGGTTTTCTACATCGTATTGTGGATAACGATGAAAAGTAGATCCATTCCAATTTTCTTAAAGCAAAGAAAATCGCGGGGCGTCGCGGCCATGCATCAACATCGACGGCCGGCATGGTATATTATGAGCTGCTGCAACCGGGTGAAACCATCGCAGGAGTTCACTACCGAACATGACTGATGCGTTTGAGCCGAGTATTGAAGGAAAAGCGGTCACAATACGAGCAAAGAGACGACAAAGTGATTTTGCAGAACGACAACGCTCGCCCATATATTGCTAAGGTGGTTGAAAACTTACCTGAAAAGACTAAAATAGGACATCCAACCACACCCGCCGTATTCTTCAGACATCGGAGATGTCTTGAGAGCCTCAAAAAGACGAACAGTTTTTTCGACATGGAATCCGTATGCTGCGAGAAAGATGAGAAAAAGTTGTGGCTAGCGCTGGACAATACTTTGAAGGATGAACATTTTTTTTGTTGGTAAATACAGTTTATTCTTTTTACATAACCTAATATGTAGTATTTTCTTCTTTTTTTTTACAATACGATCATGATTTTTGCATTTTTCCTTGTGCCTATAATATAAATTCATTCCTCATTATTTTGTTCTTCAAATATAATGATCAATATTAATACACATATATTTATTTGTATATTTGTACAATATAATAATAATAAATAATTTAAAATAATTTATATATATATACATATATTATTTATATATAATTTTTATTATTTAATTAATTTTTGTTGGGCTCATTTTTTATTTGTAGTTTTGTTTGGTATTTAATTTTTTTTCAGTAATTTTCTCAAAAGGATACAAAATTCGAATTCGATTTTCTTTTAGTTTTTTATTAGCTTTTATTTGGATTTTTTTGTTTTTTCTTCTTCATATTAGATTTTGTTTTTGTATAATTAATTCCTTCATATTCGTTTTATATATAATTTATAAATTTTTTGTTGGATTTTTAAAATTTTTATATGCTAATATTTTTTGTATAGTTTTAAGTCTATTAAATATTAAAATTGGATTATAAAATGATTGAATATATGTTGGACTTTTTTCTATTTAAAAAAAAAGGCTCTCATCTTGTCTCCAAACGTTGTGCTTATTTCTGCTTCCAACTCTGATCAACTTAACATTATCAATTATTTTATATTTTTATTAAATGTTTGTTATTTTCTTTGTTTGAATTTATAAATAAATTTTATAACTTTGCTACGACTTTTTTTTCTCTACAATATTAATAATAATAGTAATAATATAATCAGAATTATATGTAATTAATTATAATATAAATAATCATAACTACTCGTATTTAGAATAATAATAAATTATTATAATTTCTATTATAAAATTACAATATATGGTATATAAAAAAAAATGCATCAATTTTTTAAAAATTTATTGATAGTTTGCTTTATTTTATATTTTTTTATCGTTAATTGTGAGATAATTAGCATATTTTAAAGTAGTAGAGGTAATTATTTTTATGTCCAAATAATTACAAATATTGTAAACAAAGCATAATAAATATTAATGTATCCAAAGTTATTTAAAGATTTTTAAATTTTGGATAATAATGAAGTGGAAAAATTATTGAGCTTCAGGCTATAAGATAATAATTTGTAGTTTTTTAAAAGGAACGAGTATCATTCTACTCTGAAATATGCCGGTTTTAGCAGAGTCTTGTCAGCAGGATCTATGTATAAACGAAATATATAAGGAAATTTTTTTAAATTTTTTTAAAATAAATTCCTAAAGCGATATCATGATTGTTTGATTTTAAATAAAATTAATTATAATACGAGGGTCGTTCAATAAGTCCTTAGAAAATCCGAGAAATTGCGCTCGTAGTGTCGGTAAAGATTTTTTTTGTAAGTAGCATTATCGACAGAAAAGCTGTCAAAATTTCAGCTCGATTCATAGCGTAGGTCAATTTCTATCGTCGATTAAAGTTAACGACATTTATTTGTGTATAACAATGGATAAAAGCGAGTTTAGGGCTGTCATCAAACATCTTCATTTGAAAGGCTTAAGCCCGAAAGAAATCAAAGCCGAGTTGGATGCAGTTCATGGCACATCTGCACCTGTGTTTGCGACGGTTTACAATTGGGTGAATGAATTTTAAACGTGGCCGTTCATCCACAAAAGATGAGCATCGTTCAGGACGCCCAGTTGAGGTGTCTACTCCTGAAATCATCGACAAAATTCACGATCTGATTTTGAACGATCGGCGAATTAAAGTGCGCGAATTAGTTGAGGCCACGGGCATATCACAAGGTACTGTCGCTTCAATTTTGCATGAAAAATTGTCTGTGAAAAAACAATTTTTGTTTTGTTTGCTCTCAGAGGAGAATAAGCGCAATCGTGTAGTGGACTCTAAAGCTATGTTGGCACTCTTTCATCGCCATCCCGCCGAATTCCTTCGTCGATATGTCACTGTGGACGAAACTTGGATACACTACTACACTCCAGAAACGAAGAGACAGTCATCACAGTGGATTTTCAAGGGTGAACGGACTCCGAAGAAGGCAAAAATTGTGCCATCGGCCGGCAAGGTGATGGCCACGGTCTCTTGGGATTCGCAGGGTATCATTTTTATCGACTACTTGGAAAAAGGAAAAACAATAACAGGAGCGTATTACGCGTCGTTATTGCAACGGTTGAGCGAGGAAATCAAAGAGAAACGCCCACATCTGATGAAGAAAAAAATCCTCTTGCATCAGGAAAATAAGCGTGTGCACACCTGCGCTGTTTCGATGGCCAAAATTGTGGAATTGAGAATGGAATTGTTGCAGCATCCCGCTTATTCACCAGATTTGGCCCCGAGTGACCAATCTGAAGAAATGGCTTGGCGGACGACGGTTCACTTCCAACGAGGACGTCATTGCTCAAACGAATGAGTATTTTGCAGAATTTCCGAAATCCTATTTTTTGGACGGGATAAAATTTTCGAAAAACCGTTGGAAACGTGTATAGAGCTAAAAGAAGATTATGTTGAAAAATAAAATTTTTTTTTAAAAAACAGTTTTTTTCCATCTTTTTCTAAGGACTTATTGAACGACCCTCAATAAGTCCTTAGAAAAAGATGGACTCTCGTAGCTATGAATATTGCTAATAAAATCCGAAATATCCTGCTAGTGAAAGCATTTATAGTAGAAAGAAAACTAGGTAGGCTTGACGGAGAATGCCATCCACATCAAGAAACTGTTTCCATTATGTGACTAATAGTAGACTAGATAATGCTAAATATTGGTTTAGGGGGGAAAATGGGCCGTATTCGTACTGACAATATTATTTGTAAGAAGTAATTGTTGCGTTTCAAATATGCCAACAACGATTTATATGATACGTGTGGAGTACTGGAAAATTTCTAGTACATCATGATAATATGCATGGAGCACTAAATCAACAGGTAAATTTTTGAATAGGGATGAGGTGGTACTTTTTGGAAACTTTAAAAAAGTTCTCAAATTCACGGAGAAGTCGGGCATATCTGTTGCATGGAAATCACGTTTACAGAAGTGGGCTTCAGACGATCGAATTGGATAGTACAAGATATAAGTAGTGTTGAAGAGGGAGATATGGAAAAAGGAAAAATTATACTAAAGACGATTGCTTTCTTTATTATTTTTATCCAGCGGCTCCCGGAGGAACCAGCAGACCAGCTGAGCAGATGGATGCAATATCGTATGGCGATTTTTTATCATATGGCCCGTTAATAAAAAGAAAAAAAATGAAAGAATGGTAAAATATCAAAAATAACGAACGGATTGAATTCTACCAAAAACTGCATGATAAAATTTTTATTGTTAATATTTAAATAGGACTTAAGCTCCTTTACTATCCAATAATATTGCTTAATTATCTACAAACTAAACAATTTTTACATTTGCAAAATTGATACTAAATAAAAATGAATAAAATTTAATATTCAATGTTTGATAATAATAAAATTTACCTATTGTAAAAATTGCTAGTACTCCTACAAGTAGATTTTTCCAAATTCATTATAGTCCATTATTCTAACTCTTAATTCTAATCTTAAATCTTCAAAAAAATTTTAACACTCGATTTCTCTAAATACCTGACCGAATTAATTGGCAAATTTAACCGATTGACTAACTGATTGACTGACTAAATGACAAACTTTATATCCCACTGATTGACATAGACTTTTTCATCATTTTTAATAAATTTCCTAATTACAATATAATTACCTCCCTTCTTATTCATATAAATATTTTTCTTTTTACTATAATTATTGTAATAATTTAAAGTTATCAGTTGATTTTAATTGATTTACATATACAATTGCCATTTTTAATTAATTGTTGATTATATTACTAATAATTTATAATTGTACTATTATTTATTTTCTTCGAATAAGTATATTTATTAACAAACATATTGTTGAAATGTAAAAAATATAAAATATAAAAATTAAAGTTATTTAGAACATTTTACGATATACTATGAATATATCCTATTTAAATTCTCTTATAATTCAAAAAGGACTGCCCAATATGATTTGTTTTTCTTCATGTTCTTAAGTATTGGTCTAAATTTAATTTAACAATATCTATAAGATTTGATTTAAATTAAAATAATAAAAATATAACTAAAAACCATACAAATTATTTATTAATAAATTTTCTAATAATACAAATTGCAATTATCAATTATTTATCTACAATAATAAACTAACACTACAATTCAATAAGTATAAATTAAAAATTCTAGATTACAAATATGTATATAAAATTTTTTTTTTAAAAAAACAACAAAAAATACTTTTATAAAAATTAATTATAATATCAAAATTAATTTAAAAAATATACAAGAGTAACATGACAGATTTGGCATTTATAATAAAAGGAATCGTACAGTTTTAAGGAGGACTTATTATCTGCAATAAAAAGAAAATAAATAATTCATTTATAAAATAATAATAAATTTCATAACATTCAACAAAAATTAAAAAGTGAAATTTAAAAAAATTATAAATTGTTATTATTAGTTGTAAAAAAAAAGTCATTCAAAAATTATTTAAACTTTAATAATATTTTCAAGAATTTTTGACCGATTTTCTATTACAAATATCTATTATTATTTTTATTACTATTGATGTAATGCAATATTGAGCTTGCATGGTTTTATTTAACAATTTGAGAATTATTTTCAATCTGAAAATATGGTATTAATAAAATTTCGAATCACATCAAAATTTGCCTTAACATGGACATACAAATTTTTATCTTGACAAATTTAGATCTAATGTATTAACAAATGAAGGGTGCTTCTAAAATTTCGGGGCATACAATACTATGGAAAAGTTGATTTATGCTTCGTTTATTGATTTAGAATTTCAAAACGAAGTTTGGAAAATATTGTTGAAAATAAATACAATAATTTGGCAACTTAAAATCAGCTTTTTACCTTTAAAAAAGGTTACGTACATTCGATTTTCGATTTTTTGTGGCGGTATGTTGGTACTCATGTCTCTCATTTATACCGACAAGTTCGGCCATTTTGAATGTTCAGTTAATTTTTGACAGCTGTTTTGCTTGCACGTGTTTTGGCTCGTTTTCGATTTTTGCTCATTCCAAAAAATGGATCAAACAATCTGTATCAAATTTTATGTGAAAAACAAAATTAATTGGCTCGTGCCATTCGATATTTACCAATGATTTGGCGTGAGACAGGTCGCCGCAAAATTCGTACCAAAATTGCTCAATTTCGACCAAAAACAGCATCGCATTAACAATGCTAAGGAGCTGTTGGACTCTGTCCGCGACGATCCAAATTTGCTCCAGAGAGTCATAACTGGTGACGAATCATGGGTTTATAGTTATGACGTGGAAACCAAAGCTCAATCATCCCGACGGAAGCTGCCGCACGAGCCAAGACCAAAAAAAGGCGCCAAGTTCGGTCGAATGTGAAGGTTTTGCTTACAGTTTTCTTTGATTGCAGGGACGTGGTGCATCATGAGTTCTTACCACAAGGTAGAAGGGTCAATAAGGAATATTATCTGCAAGTTATGCGCAAGATGCGCGAAGCAATCCGCCAGAAACGTCCGGATTTGTGGAAGAATCATGAATTTTGTTATCATTTTGCACCATGATAACGCCCCTGCTCACGCATTGTTGCTTGTGCGCAAATTTTTGGCCAAAAACAACACACAAATAATGCAGCAGCCACCGTTTTCCCCAGATCTGGCATCCTGCTACTTTTTCTTGTTCCCGAAAATGAAGAGCCCCATGAAAGGACCACGCTACGCTACGATTGAGGAGATAAAGACGGCATCGAAGGAGGAGCTGAACAAGATCACAAAAAATGATTTTCTGAAGTGCTTTGAGGATTGGAAAAACGTTGGTATAAGTGTATAATATCTGGTGGGGATTACTTTGAAGGGGACAAAATAGATATTCATGAATAAATAAATAATTTTTGAAAAAACACAAAATTCGCGATACGTTTTGAACAGACCTCGTATTTGAAATATTTCTTGTTTATCATCACTGGGATAGTTGTTCATTTAGAAAGTTAGTGTTTTCAATTTATCATCAGATTATCCTGAAATTCTGAGTCATAAGCAATCCTTTCGCGTAACAATCGGAGTTTGGTTATGGAGAATCAAAGAACTCCAGACGATGCGGGTTGCACAACGATCTGAAGGACAAAAATAATATTTCGAAAGACGTCATCTTGGTACTGTCGATAACATCCAAAGAAGTGTAACCAAGCAAGCAGAAATGGAAAAACGCCTCTGACGTTGTGTAGCTATACAAGTAAACAACTTTGAAGGGTATAACATGAATTTAAAAAAACTACGGCCACTTTGCCAAAACGCAATATTTTTTTTGTTGGTATTCGTGGATATTTCTTTTGTTTATGGCTTCAGCACGAAGTCCCACCTCTGCAGCGAGAACTGAGAAATATTTACTGACCGTATTAAGGATACAGCTCAGATGATACGAAAAGCTAGTAATTAGGTATGTACAAACAAATTAAATCTAAAATCGATCAAGACTATCCTTCGTTAAGTGAAGGCCGAATTCATGACAACTATTTACGGTCTTTCACATGTGGTTAATAGGTTCATGCAAACCATAGTTAGGCATAGAAGGTTCATCATACAGTAAGGGTAATTTTCCAAGGTTGGATTGATTGTACCTGAAATGTACTTTATTTGCAAGAGTCGATATTCAAGCCTAAAAGTTGGCCAATAAAAGTTAGGTCATCGTTTTTCTTATAAGAAGATTTCTTACTACGAACCTAATAAAATAACGATGCACCGATTTAATTCGTCTTTTTTTTTTTTAAGCATATTCTAAATATTGGCCTGACGAAGCATCTACCTGACGTGTTGATCTAGAACTACTTTGATTATGTATCCTAAAATATAGCTACTTTTAGGGACAATTTTATTTCTAATGTGGAATGTAAACTTTAGTTTTGTATTTAGTTTAAACCCAAAGTCGGCTATTAACTGTACACATTTTATACTCGTCCCTGTAAAAGCATAATTAAAAATAAGTGGACTAGCGCTTCTGGAAAATTTCTTGACCACACATTTCAGAGTTGAGTTGGAGGTAATTAGAAAAACCCCAATTGTATGAAGTATTGACGTTATCATTTCTATATTTGAAACAAGAGAACATGCTCGTATCGTCAGCATCAATAAGAATTTTAGATTACTTAATTAGCTCAGTAAATAATATCAGCAATGGCAATAAGAAACCGCAAAAGATCGCGAAAAAAGGTTTACTACTCGTAGAAATAGAATTATGGAAAGGTACTTGATAAATCTTGTTGCTCGTCCCTACGCTTAGTTAGTCCTTCATTATCATCATTATCATCAATGGCGTAACAACTGGGAGTCCGGTCTTGGCCTGCTGAATCAAAGAACTACATACGTGCCAGCTTCGCGCTCCTCCCAGCATGCTTTTGGCGACTTGACTAAGGCGGTTTTCTCGAACCATAAATAAAGCCACACTGTAGACTTTCCGGGCAGGATCTTAGTAATTCATACGGATTAAAAGTCTAGCGCACCGCTGTCTATTGAGCTTAATTTTATCCACAACCGAGCGGTCATGGTAACACTTCAGGACCTCGTTGTTAAATAAACTGCGGGATCATCCATCCTCATGTTGGGAGTTAGTCCTTCAGATAATAAAAACTAGTCTAATTCGTAATAAATGAGACAATTTTTGTACGATATTTTGAGCTAAATTGCCTGGTATTATTTTGCCTTCTTTGTCGAAATACATCTGATTTTTATACAGTATTGGAATATGAAAATGTGCGTATAATATTGTGGAACAGTTCTTTGAAAAATTTTAGAGTCTCTTCTACACTTCTATGTAGTAAATAGGAATAAAAATAATTACCTATGGATTTTCATTTTTAAAAATTTAAGTCATTTTCTCTATGTAAATATTTTTAATTGAATTTTAATCATAAAACAAAACAAAATTAAAAGAAAAATAATTTTTGGAAAATTATTCCCACAATTATAAAAAAATATTTCTATTTTCAAATACTTTCAATTTTAAATTAAATTACTAACATTAAAAAAAAAAAACAACCCCATAAATATAAAGAACACACATTATATTAATATAGTAAGTAAGGAAAAAATATCTGAAAATAAGATGAACAACAAGGAAATATAGTGTTTTGTTATTAATATTATTACTTCAACACAATTATTATTACGAGTATTATTAGTAATACATAAAATAATTATGACAAACAAGTCTTTATTACCCATTCTATTAGGAGTATTTATTTACAAAAAAAAAAACAACAAGAAAACTGAAAGTCATAATTACTATTATTTATTAATTATATATGAGAACATTTTTTCTCCGACCTCAGAATTTCTTTATACGACGTCGAAACATCTCGGACTTTTTCTGTATCAGCCACCCAATACCGAATGCGTTCCTCGTGTAGCATTTTTCCACATGATGCCGGCTAGTTGGTCCTTTTCTCGTATATACGATCGTACGGTCGGTTTCACCATTGATTCGACGAAGCGTAAACGGATCATGGCATCCTCTGCTATCGAACGTAACAAACTTTACTAGTGCTACGGAACGTAACAAACTTTACGAAGAATAACACAGGTACTTCCAACGGTATATCGAGTAGGAAGGACCTGCAAAACAGAGTCCTCAGAACCATCAACACCAACAAAACTATCAACATCAACAAAACCATCAATGCCATCAAACTCAATTTAGATCACACCGCAATTCTAATTACCAGCCCAAGAGAAGATCCGCCAGTCCGGTGAAGGGATGGAGAATCCAATTTGATATAAATAACTCCAGACTCAACGTGGAAAAATTCATCTTTCCTGTTGAAGTACTTACCAACAATTCATCAGATGGTGATTTCGAGATCATAGTTAAGCATCTATCGAATTGGTATAGGAGTAATCCTTCAGCAACAAGGAAGGAAGTAAAGACAATCATTAGAGCATATTTCGAAGATCGAACTCGTTGAATATCCAGCTGAAGGAATACGTCAACGATACGATATATATGGGGGCGCAAGAACACAGAAAGCCTCGTTGTCCTAATTGTCTTTCGGGAAACTGACAGAAAATTGAGGGCACCAATATCAGCACTCGACCATAATCAACTTATCCACGAACATTCAATCAACAGAACTCAACAGACCAGACGAGATACAACTATGGACAGAAAAGGCATAAACAACAGAACGGACAGAACTGATAGAACGAATAGAAGGATCGACCTCAATCCTAATAGTTATGTTACTCTGCAACTAAGCTAAGTACAAATCATCATCCCAAAACTCCTTGACCTTCCCTCTTAAGCCTTATAACATCCGCCTTAAGGAATATAAAGAGGCCAGACGACATATTTTTGCTTCATCACTTGAATCCAGGAATGACCATTAAAATGTAATTCTCTCCAATAAACCTCGTATGCCCAGTCACGCTGCTAAGAGAATATGATTCAGAAAACTGTTATGAGCAGTATCCATGACCAGAGTGTCACCATCAAATGGGTCGTAACGTACTGGATTATACCACCGTACCCCTGTTGGGTCGTGACGTCACTGGATTATTAGATAGCAGAGCTAGGGTTAGTATTCTAGGTAAAGGAAATGAAACCATTTAAGGTGATAGTTCAAAGTTATTAAATCGATACTCCGGAAGCATAGAGGTCGCAAATGGTATACAGCAGAGGATACTGACTAACATAAGTACTCCCGCTCTGATTTCTACGTTCAAAGTTTAACGTAGAAACTATATTTGGGAATAGATTTTTGGGAAGCATGATGGATAAATTGATACTTTATGACTTTAGAGACCACATCCTGGTTTACATTAACGATTTGTTGATTCTATCCAAGGATTTTGCCTCACATCTCACTCTACTGAGTCGCGTCGGCGAACAGTTTAGCAGTGCAGGTTTGACTATCAACGTAGAGCAAAAGTAAATTCTGCCTTAGGTACACCAAATATTTAGGCTTTATCATTAGGGAAAAATAAATTAAGACAGACCTTGAAAAAATATCCTCTATAGTATAGTATTCTCGTCCCAAGTTAATCCGATAAGTCCGAAGATTTATGGGAATGGCTAGACGGTATAAACGTTTTATTTCGAATTTTGCGGCTGTTTCCGCTCCGATAGCAAATACCCTTAAAAAACTCCTAAATTTATGTGGACCAAAGAGGCCCAGAATGCTTTGGAAGATTTAAATACTAAATTAACTTCCTCTCTAGTATTGATACGACCCGACTGCTCTATACCGTTTATAATCCAGTATGATGCGAGTCAGAATGGGATTGGGTGTGTTTTGACAGGAGGTTGATGAGGGGAATGCAGGTTCAATTGCATATGTTTGGATTTTTACTCTGTAACTGAGCAACAATGTCTTAGCAGCCATTATAAGTTTCGACAAATTTCGTTTGAACTGGCTGATGGAGATTGAAAAGAAAGACTCAATGTTGTGCCTGATGCCCTCTCTAGAATATACTGCAAGAAAATTTGAAATCCTGAAGAATCCGAATTGGAAATTGAACTGAAGTCTCCACACTTTTTAAATCCTGATTATCAAGTCCTTAAGGAGGAAATTGAAGTAAAGAAAAACCGCTTTTTGGACTTACAGGAAAGTGATGGATACGTGTATGTCCGGACACTTCCACGAAGCGGTGATCCTTTACAGGAGCAGGATGCTTGAAAGTTATGGATATCAAAGGATCTCAAGACAACTATTATTTCTAAACTACATGATCCAGCAGTAGCGGTACACGGAGGTATTGGGAAAACACTTGACTTGATCCGACGATATTTCTATTGGCATCGGATGGCAGCAGACGTACAGACTTACGTTTTAAATCGTGATGCATGCAAATAAACCAAAGCCCCTTACGTCACTCCCCATCCTCCTATGGGTTCTTTAACCATCACTGAAGGCCCTGGCAGTATGTATACCTCGATTTAATTGGCTTTTATCCCTGTAGTACCGAAGAAAATGTGGTTATTTTAATCATATTGGACTATTTTTCCAAATTCCCTTTGAAGAAAACTTTAAAAAAAACCTTTAAAGAAAACATATGCCATATGCTTGAGAAGGATCTATTTCAGCTTTATGGCGTACCCAAGACCTGTAGTCACCAACAACGCAGTTCAATTCTGTCCCAAAAAATTTGACGACTTATTGTCGAAGTATGGGATAAAGCACATTAAGACAGAACTGTACACTCCTTAGGCCAATACATCTGGACGAGTTTTGTGGGAAGATACCTACCCCCAGTAGAAGACAAATTAACGATGGTAAACTCTCAGATGAGCAGCCGAATTTCGAAATCCTTCACGCAAGCTTACAGGACTAATAATTTATGGGCAAAGGCAACCCGCTTTCATGTCAGACAGGGAATATATCGCCGCAACTTCCAACAAAGTAGTTTCACTAAACAATTTAGTGGGAAACTAGCTCGTATATACTTAACTCTTTGAAGTCGTGAAAAGAATGTAAGTGGGTTACCAGCAACTCGTGAGTTTTTAAGCAAAAAATTTACAAAAAACTAAGCTTTTTTTAGAAAATAAAAAAAAATATTTTGGAAAGGTGACAAGCAAAAACGAGCAGGTTTGTTCAAAAATATGTATTTATTATACAAATTAACAATTAACATATAATGAATGGACATATGGTCTAAAACTTTGGGGTTCGACTAAGCATTCCAACTCCCTACCAATCCAATCCCTACAATCCCGAATCCTTCGTAAAATTGTCAATGCCCCCTTTTATGTGCGAAACACTGTTATCCACCGTGACCTAAATGTTCCATTTGTTCGTGAACTATGCATCTCCCGATATAAAAAATTCCATTCGCACCTCTCCTTCCACCCTAATCCTTTAGGAAGGGAACTTTTCACTCCCACCCTTCCAGTATATACCCATCGACGTTTAAGACGGCGATGGCCGAGAGATTCTTTAAAATTATAAAATAAAATTACCCTGTTCTGAGGTAACATCGATGGGTGTTTTCCTCCACATGTCTTCATGTCCTTGTATTCCCGTAAAAAATCTGCTTGTTACTAGCATAAGTAGTTGTAGATATCATTTAAAAAAAAAAAACATATAATGGACAAAAATATCAAAGTTCACCTTTTATAGGTTTTCAAAGTGTGATACTTTTCGAAGCAATAGCCTAAATGCATCCTTGTTTTTCCAGGACAATTATCACAAAATTCGCTTGTCTCTCTTTTTCCACCTTTTACTGCCCTTTTTGAGCAGACCACACAGTCCCGCTTGGAACCTTTTCTTAAAATATGTAGTTTTCCATTGAGCCTGGTCTCTGATGGAGCTGAAGTAGATGGGCTACTTCGAGGCACTTTAAATTCTCCTTCCTAACTGGTAGACCAATACTTTGCGAAACTTCAAATGGCTTAGTGGTTTTTCGTTTATTTTTGTTTTTATAGCTTTGTGTAGAATGTACGAATTTATGCAACAAATTTCCATTCCCCAAAAAAATAGTTTACGCCACCATTTCAAAGATTTTCTTAGAAAGCAATAGGATGACGCATACTGATCAGCTCGATCAACTCCACCCATTGACTTTGTGTAGTCTAATACAATATTTGGTTTTTGTTTTGAAATAACTTGTGATGGTTGTAAGTCTTGCATTGGTAGATGTACTCAACATTGAGATGACTCTTTTATCCTTCCATGCAAGCAGCATTTTTTTTGGTGCTTTTTAACAGCGACAACTTTTCTTGGTGTAAATTTAGGTTTCTTTATTAGACTTAGTAAACCTTTCCTATTCGTCATTATTGTGCCAGTCAGATGGCATTTTAATTTTAATAGTTCATCTGCTAATGGAAGGCTAGTATAATATCTATCAGTGTACATGTGATAGCCCTGTGCAAAAGGAATTCTCTGTAAAAGTATACCTAATGTTTATGGCACCGCTGCAGCGCCTAACAGAGGAATCATTATTATATGTGTCGCCTTGGCGGCGCCTAATGAGCACAAACTGTAAAAGTGCAGAATGAAAGCAAAGAAAGGAACTGCGATGTATCAACTAGAGGATATAAAAGGGAAGCCACTGGGAGTGTACCACACTGATGACATCCGTTAATAGAAGAGGAATAAAGAAACAGAACAACTTCGGAAAAGGTCAGTAGGGGATACTCGACGAATACCAAGAAGTTGCCGGCTAGCTCAGTGGTCTGTTCTACCATACATTCGACGAAGCTGGCAGGTGGCGCACAATTCAGCAAGGCAAAGTATGGAATCTTGGTCCATATATTACCTCGGGTAGTTACGAGAAAACGACCATGTAGGCGGAATCATGAGGGAAAATGCTACACTAGGAAGGCATTCGGTGTTAGGCGGCTTGAGCTAGAAAGAGTCTGAAATGTTTCGTCGTGGTACATAGAAATTTTGATGCGGGAGAAAAATTCGAACAGAGGTGATCAGTAAGTCGGGCTTGTTCCTAAAGAATAAAAGTGCAAAGTTCTTATATTCATCATCAAAATAAATAGTAAATAATTGTTAGTGGTGATTTAACGAAAATTTCGTTAATCTAATATATAAAAGTCAAAATATGTATGTTCGTTCGTTCGTTTGTCCACAATTCTTCTCTACGTCACTACAATACTTTTCTGAAATACCAGGCGCTCATACAAAATGCAAAACCGTGTTCACTTTTCTACGCTGTCTTTTCTCCTCACCCCTCACGTTATTCCTCATTGCGAGACCGTGTCGTGTCCGTGTCGTGATAGCCTTAGAAGAGTAGAGTAGTATAAGTATTAGAAATTTGTCATTGTTGAGTAAACAAATGGCTGGATCTAAGGCTGTGGAAGTAAGCACTGGGTACGTGATGATTTTGTTTCTGATTTTCTGACTTTTTTATGAATGCCTAGTACTTTAGAAATGAAAATGAACTTCTAGAAAATTTAAGGAAACTCTGGAAAATTGGAAAATATGAAAATCTTCTTAAATGTTTAATTAGAGTCCATAAACTTCTACAAAATTTAAGGAAACTCTGGAAAATTGGAAAATATGAAAATCTTCTTAAATGTTTAATGAGAGTCCAGAAACTTCTAGAAAATTTAAGTAAACACAGGAAAATTCGAAAATATGAAAATCTTCTAGAATGCTTCTTGAAAGTCTGGAAACTTCTAGAAAATTTAAGGAAACTCTGGAAAATTCGAATATATTTAAAGTTCGAAACAAAAAGGGACCCGGGCAACGTCGGGTACTGATCAGCTAGTTATTTATAAATAATTCTGTGGAATATGTGGACAATTGTATTTTTTTTTGTTCAATTTTATGTTCATTTATTTTATCTGTTTTCCAATTTATTCATTATAGAAAATACAAAGAAAAAAAAATATAACTTCATGCTAAAAATTGATCATCTTTTTTTTTTTTTTATTATATCAAATAAATAACAATTTTATCTGTTCAAAAACTATAAAATATAATTTTATTGGGGATAAATAAAAAAAAACCAAACAGATTGTTAAAATTATATTATTAAAGAAAAACATTTCGTATTTACCTTAGTTTCATTTGTTAACAGGTAAAATGGTCTTTAATCAAACCAAATCCATTTGACAATAACTATTTTGACGATGCTAACGTTATTGGCATAATACAATTTTGTCATCTAACTTTAATGTTTCTTTTATTAAAAATACTATTTTTTAAAAATTAAAATTTTGTTTCTTATAAAAACAAAAAAATAATAATGTGCAAATATATGATTTTTTTTTCTTCTGAAATTCATACACACTGACGTACTCGATCGTATCTTATTAAATAATACTTTTGGCTTGTTTTAGTGTACGTTTACTAAACGGTTGTCTCTGTTGTGTTGCCAGCTTCTTTTGGACTAGAAGTTAATCCACTCCAAAATTCCTTAGTACTCGTATTGTTACTCGTATTTATATTTTGTTTATTCTGAAATAAGTTGTAGTACGTTGATTAAATTGTTTTGACGTTTATATATTTTACTTTAAGGTACCCCTATATAAACATATACGAACATTTATATATTTTATATGCGTATGTATGAGTAATGTTTCTATACTTAATATACTTAAATACAATGGCGGATGGATTACTGTTAGTGTTTTACGAATATTTCAAAAATTTTATCTGTTATTTTGACTATTTCGACTATTTTTAATTGTTCTTCCAAATATTTATAAAAATGTACTAGATTTGGAATATATTTTTTTCGTCTAAATACAATAACACGTACATAAATATATCATGATTATTTTTTTCACATATTTCTATTATTTCTTTATATCTCTTTGCTTTTAAAAAAAAAATACACTTTAATAAATGTAGTATATAGAATTAATTATTTACAAATAATTTGGAGGGATAAAGTATTGTATTAATACTATTTTGATAATTAGTAGCCTTAAAAATTTTTATGGACAATCATAAAATCATCAAACATATAACATGCTTTTGTACATATAATATTTATTTTATATTTTTGCAATTTTTCGTATGTATATAAGCACTATTTTTTTTCTCAAGTAATTTATTATTTAATTTTTTTTCTTGAGTTCCAGATAATCAACATTTTATACGAGTAGAATCGTTTTTAATGAAGTAATAATAGTCGCAATACCAAATTCCATTGACGCCATTTATTTGCACAAAACAATTTACATTTTAGATTCGATTTAAATGATAAATAATTTTTTTATTGTTGTTTGATTTAAAATAAATGTAAGTTTTTTTTTTTTAGTGATACTAACCAGCTCTAATAAAAAATTGGATCATACCTTAGAGTAAGGACAAAATCAGTTTTAATACTTTTTTATATTTCTGAATATATATTTACTTACTATAGTTATAGGCAGGTTGAAAATTTATTATTTCTGAGTTAAGGATTTACGAAGACGATCTGCTGCTCAGCTTATGTATGGTATGACGGTCGGTTCTCATGGATACGAAAGAGTGGGTAAGTTATTTATTGGAAATATCACATATTTTAATAAAAAAATGGAAATATAATTGTCTTGAAATTTTAACGAAGGATAAATAGGCCACTTAATTTTTTATTTAATTTTTAACTAATCAATATATTAATATTTTATAACTCATGTTTAAATCCACACATTCCCCCCCCCCCCCTCCCAAAAAAAAAATACTTTTTATTTAGTAATTATTTAAGATTTATTTCATTAATTCATTATTATAATGATTAATATATAAATTTATTTTGTGTGCTATCGGATCGGGTAATATTCCCTTATTAATTTCAATTGTTAATAGTTGGTCTCATTCTCTGGTACTCATGTCTCTCACTTATGCCGACAAGTTCGGCCATTTTGAATGTTCAGTTAATTTTTGACAGCTGTTTTGCTTGCACGTGTTTTGGCTCGTCTTCGATTTTTGCCCATTCCAAAAAATAGATCAAAGAATCTGTATCAAATTTTGTGTGGAAAACAAAATTAATTGCGCGGACGCATTCTGAATGTTGACTGCGGCATATGGTGAAGCTACCTTGGACTGAAGCAACGTTTATCGGTGGTACAAAATGTTCTACGAGGGCCGAGAAGATGTGAACGACGAAAAGCGTGCCGGACGCCCGAGTACGTCAACAACAGACGAAAACATTGATGAAGTGAAGAAAATAGTATTGGCCAATCGTCGAATCACCGTAAGAAAAGTTGCTGAGGTCTTAAACATATCGATTGGCTCGTGCCATTCGATTTTTACCAATGATTTGGGCGTCGCAAAATTTGTAGCAAAATTGGTCAATTTCGACCAAAACAGCATCGCATTAACATTGCTAAGGAGCTGTTGGACTCTGTCCGCGACGACCCAAATTTGCTCCAGAGGGTCATAACTATTGACGAATCATAGGTTTATGACGTGGTCAAAACTGGTGTTATGACGTGGAAACCAAAGCTCAATCATCTCAATGGAAGCTGCCACACGAGCCAAGACCAAAAAAATGGCGCCAAAATCGGTCGAATGTGAAGGTTTTGCTTACAGTTATCTTCGAATACAGAGGCGTGGTGCATTATGAGTTCATGCCAGAGCGTAGAACGCTCAATAAGGAATATTAACTGCAAGTTATACGCAAGTTGCCCGAAGCAGTCTGCCAGAAACGCCCGGATTTGTTGAAGAACAAAAATTGGCTCTTGCACCATAATAACGCCCCTGCTCACGTATTGTTGCTTGTGCGCGAATTTTTGGCCAAAAACAATACACTAATAATGCCTCAGCCACCGTACTCCCCAGATCTGGCCCCCTTTTACTTTTTCTTTTTCCCGAAACTGAAGCGCCCTATGAAAGGACGACGCTACGATTGAGGAGATAAAGACAGCATCGAAGAAGGAGCTGAACAAGATCACAAAAAATGATTTTCTGAAGTGCTTTGAGGATTGGAAAAACGTTGGTATAAGTGTATAATATCTGGTGGGGATTACTTTGAAGGGGACAAAATAGATATTCATGAATAAATAAATAATTTTTGAAAAAACACAAAATTCGCGATACGTTTTGAACAGACCTCGTATTATGGAACGAAATCGTCCTTATAGGGGCACTTTGCAACGAAGTGCCAAGGGTTGTTTTGGGGATGGCCAAAAAGGAGCCAATTAATACCAAGACTCTTTCCGAGATCCCTCCCATTCGTTTTTTTTCTTCTCTGTCCTCAATCCCTCCCATTCGTTTTTTTTAGAATAAGTGAAAAACTAAATGAAATATTGTTTTATATATACGATTTTTTTCACATCCTATTTTCATTCAATTTTTTTTGACCGTCTTTGCCTACCCTACGCCCTTTTTTGCTGGAGAAATTTACACCTTTAGTGTCCTGTAAAAAAAATTGATTTGGGTACGAAGGCGATAGTGGCGTGTTAAGAAACACAGACCCCCACCCCCTACAAAAATAACTCAATGCTACCTTATCACTCCGTCGTCTTCTGGATAATTAGGTTAAAATACATGAATTATTATATAGGACTTCACGTTCCAAAAAACTAGTTTTTTTTTATTTTTACATTACAACCCAATAATCTGTCAATTCTTAGAGGAGATAATCAGAAAACATAACAGATCCCAAAATTATTTATGTTTAAAAACAAGTCTCCAATTTCTGATCATATTTTATTCGAAATCTCAGAATTTTTCGCCTATCACCAGCTAATAAAAATTGCCAATATTATAGAATAGTTTAAGGTAAATCGATTAGTTGTTTGCAATTATTTCCCAATTGGGTGGTTTAAAGTAATTTTAGAAATTCATTTTTAAACAAAAAAAGTAGAAATTCGTTTTTAAACAAAATTCCTTTTCAATAAAATTTGAAATTTTTAACGCAAATCGACTAGATTTTTTCTGTTATTGAAGATAAAAAAAAAAATCCTTAGTTCGGTATTATACATTTCTAGAATGTCACCCACGTTCTACTTTAAACTTTAAAATCAAAAATAATAATTAAATAAAATAGCACCAAACGAAAATGGTAATGCGACGACTTTTGCTTCATCCTGTATTTTAAGAAAAAAAAATTGTTTCAAAATTTTCAAATTTCTTTTAAAAAAAAACATTAAATTAAAAATTAACATTTATTATTTTTATATTTAATTTAATTTAGAAACCAAACTTTTCTACATATTTAAATTTTTATGCATATTTTGATCTTAGAAAAATTGCAAACTTTTTTTTTGTTTATAAAAAATAATTTATTGTATTGTCGTTTAAAAAATATTTCTTGCATTTAGTATTTTTATAATTTTATATAAATTTTGAACTATTCAAAAATATTTTTATTTATTTTTTTTTTGTAGTTTTGTGTAATAACTTTCTTTAATAATAAAAAAAAATTGCAATTGTAAAATAAGCTTAATATTTAAGAATGGAAAATTATTTGTGCAGTTACTTATTACACGAATTGTGCATATTTTCTTAATAATAACTTTTCTCATCTAAAAAGGAGAGGGGGAGGGGAGAATACATCAATAATTAAGGATACATTAATGGAAACATACATAAATACACTTGCATATACATATATAAGAAATTATTACAAAGTTACATTTAGATGCCGAGTAATATTTATACACATACAAATATGTGTAATAATGTGTCATTTTTCTGTTAATTATGCACCATGAAAAAGAGATAACAATTCAAATAAAATTAAATAAAAAATATTTAAAAATTTCGAATAAAAGATATCATTTTGAATTAGTTTAAACTAATACACGTATATTTGTCCACTTTCAATTGGAACTTTTTCTTAGGACGCATTAGAAATTGATTTTTTTACAACTAAACCTAATTTTTGATACGCTATAATCTGGTGATTATAATTTGAAAATGTTATTACAATAAAAAAGGTAAAAGATCTTTAGATAATTTTATAGTTCATCATTGAATTATACACCATTTATTTTAATACAATACTTTTAAAAGTAGTGTAAAAGAAAAATTATTTTTGAGCATCGAAAATACTCGTATATTAATTTTTTTTTGTTATTCATTGTAAGAATAGTCAGGGAATAATTAAGATATTCATGTACAGATAAATAATATGGTTTTCTGTTAAAATAATTGTTAAAATATTCTAATAGATATAATTTTGTTTAACATAAAATTCTGAGATTCAGAGACTTCTTGATTATTTTTACTCTCAGAAAATGTAGGGAACAAACTATTAATATCTATTAAAATATTATAAATGGCAATTTCTTATTTTCAATGAATATCTTTAAAAATTAAAATTTTTATAATATAAAAAGAATTCAATTATAAAGCGTGACATCAATAATAAATATTGGGTGAATGCAAAAGTTATGACCGTTTTTTATGATCCTAGGTAAAAAAATTTTTTCTTCAGAAATGATGAATAGTATCTTCTTTTAAATGATTTCATTGTATAAAGGATGCTTTTCCTTTACTTTCTGTTCAGTTTTGGCCTGGCCAGAGTACAGTGAAGCTTTTTTGCATCGTTTGGTAACGGGAGATGAGAAATGGGTCGTGTACAACAACGTTACAAGAAAAAGACATTGGGCTATACCTGGACAAGCCCCATTAACAGCTTCGAAAGCCGAAATCCATCAAAAAAAGTTATGCTTTGTGTTTGGTGGGATTGTAAGGGTATTTGTGTATTTTGAACCAGAATTGGTAAACAGAAAAGAGATAGCGTTTCATCACGACAACGCGCGACTACATGTGGCTATGATGACCCAACATAAGCTAAATGAGTTGAATTGGGATGTTATCAAGCATCCACCGTATTCTTCAGATCTTGCTTCTTCCGATTTTCATTTATTCCGATCACTGCAAAAATTTTTAAATGATAAAAATTTGATACAATAGAGCAGGTAAAAACATCCCTTACTACATTTTTCGCATCAAAATCGACGGAATTTTACACTAATGGTATTAATAAGTTGATAGAAAGATGGGAGGAGTTTATAAGAACGAATGAAAATTATATAATTGATTAAATAAATAATACAAATCTAAAAAAAAATGTTTAATTGTATATGTAAAAAACGGTCATAACTTTTGCATTCACCCAATAGATATCAGCATAAACAAAAGGGATATCCAAGTCAAAAAATAGGAATTACAATAGGTACGAGGGTCGTTCAATAAGTCCTTAGAAATTGCGCTCGTAGTGTCGGTAAAGATGACAGCTTTCCTATTGATAATGTAAGTAGCATTATCAACAAAAAAGCTGTCAAAATTTCAGCTCGATCCATAGCGTAGGTCAATTTCTATCGTCGATTAAAGTTAACAACATTTATTTGTGCATAACAATGGAAAAAAGCGAGTTTAGGGCTGTCATCAAACATCTCCATTTGAAAGGCTTAAGCCCGAAAGAAATCTAAGCCGAGTTGGATGCAGTTCATGGCACATCTGCACCTGTGTTTGCGACGGTTTACAATTGGGTGAATGAATTTAAACGTGGCCGTTCATCCACAAAAGATGAACATCGTTCAGGACGCCCAGTTGACGTGTCTACTCCCGAAATCATCGACAAAATCCACGATCTGATTTTCGGCAAGATGGGTGTGAAAAAAATTTCGGCAAGATGGGTGCCGCGTTTGCTCTCAGAGGAGAATAAGCGCAATCGTGTAGTGGACTCTAAAGCTATGTTGGCACTCTTTCATCGCAATCCTGCCAAATTCCTTTATCGATATGTCACTGTGGATGAAACCTGGATACACTACTACACTCCAGAAACGAAGAGACAGTCATCACAGTGGATTTTCAAGGGTGAACGGGCTCCGAAGAAGGCAAAAATTGTGCCATCGGCCGGCAAGGTGATGGCCACGGTCTCTTGGGATTCGCAGGGTATCATTTTTATCGACTACTTGGAAAAAGGAAAAACAATAACAGGAGCGTATAACGCGTTGTTATTGCAACGGTTGAGCGAGGAAATCAAAGAGAAACGCCCCCATCTGAAGAAGAAAAAAATCCTCTTGCATCAGGAGAACGCGCGTGTGCACACCTGCGCTGTTTCCATGGCCAAAATTGTGGAATTGAGAATGGAATTGTTGCAGCATCCCGCTTATTCACCAGATTTGGCCCCGAGTGACTATTTTCTTTTCCCCAATCTGAAGAAATGGCTTGGCGGACGACGGTTCACTTCCAACGAGGACGTCATTGCTCAAACGGATGAGTATTTTGCAGAACTTCCGAAATCCTATTTTTTGGACGGGATAAAAATTTTGGAAAAACGGTTGGAAAAGTGTATAGAGCTAAAAGGAGATTATGTTAAAAAATGAAGATTTTTTTTTTTAACATAATCTCCTTTCCCGAGGGAACGACCCTCGTATCATCAGGGGACGAAATACTTCAATCAAAGCGGTTTTCCATGCACAATGTATCAAAGGAGGTTTTCAACTTTCAGAAGGGTAAAAATATTTTTACTTTAATTATTAATTTTCATTCGTTCCAGTTTCAGTCGGTATTTGGCAATTTTTACTCTATTCAACAGTTCGAAAATATGTGCAAAATTCAAAATGAAATCTTTTTTATTAAAATAAAATGAACAATTTTATATAAAATAATTATTGATGGCATGATGTGGTTAACTTTCAATTCATTGCCTTCTCTACCCCCTTCATTAGATATTTCTTAATATTATTTATAATTTTCATAAGCACCATTATTTACTATTCCCACAAGTGTCTAAAAATCACTATCATACAATATTCAAATTTACTAATATTAATTGGATAATTGCTTATTTCGAATAAATACACTTATATGTACCACTATATTTATGAAAATCATAAAATTTTAGTAAATATGGTATGATTGACTTGGTAAATAAATAAATTATGAAAATTTTTTTTTTGTTAAGTAAGCAGTAACTTTTTTTTTTTGCTAAATAATATGAATTATATTTGACTAATATTACAATATATTATAACAGGAAGTAATTGTCAAAAAGAATTACATACATGCATGCAGTAAAGTTTTTTTTAAAACTTAATTACAAATTAGCTTATATGATTCTTTTCGAAATTATGTTACCTTCTACTAAGTAATTAACCATTAATTAATTATGTATTTAAGAACCACTGTAATTAACATTTGCGATACTAATTATAATTAATTTTTATTTCTAAATATTTTAATTCATTTGACTGTGTATATGTATTTTGAGTAACTTTGACTACAATATTACTATTTACTTTTAACTATTATTATTCTACATCTAATTTTATAATCAGAATTGAATGAATTTTTCAAAATCAAAATTAAAAATAAAATCGAAAATCAATTCTAAACAAAATCCAAATTTTCACATAATGTTGGGTCGATAATATAACTTTTTTCTTCATTGTGGTTAAATATTGCAATGTTATCACAATAATATTAATTTTATTTAATTATAAAAATTCACTTTTCATTGATTATTAAGCATCGATCAAATTGACTGAATTATTAAATTTTTTATTTTCTTATAAAATTATGTAGTTATAAATTCATTAAAATGTGTTTTTATTTGTGGTAATTTAATACTTAATCTTAAGTTTCTTGTCATTTTCACTTATTTTAATTAAAAAAAAATGTTTTTTTTTTCGTATATCATTTTAATTTACTGGAAGTACTTATACTATGTTTTTTGTATGGTATGATTGACATTTTTTAATTTATTGGAAAATTTTGATGCATATTAATTTTCTGTATTTTTTTAACATAAACACTACAGCTACTACAGTTTAAATGTGTAATAATCCTTTGAGATTTTTTTCTTTTAAAAGTTGTTAAAGTTTTAAAAAAAAAATCCTTTAACATTTTCCATGAAAATGTTCAAAAATTTTTATGTTTATTTTCATATATGTGTAATAGTTCATTTTGAATTTAATCATTTTCTAAATAAATTTTATTAATAATAAAATAGGAAATAAATTTTTTTTACCATTTTGAAAAATAATTTAAAAGGGATATTGAAATAGTTTTAAAATAAAATATTTATAAAACAAATTAGAAAATTTTTAAAATATATTAAATGAAATTTTGAAAAATTACTTATGTATAAGGTATGTCCAAAAAAAAAGTACGCTTCAATTAACTTATAAGAATGTATCGATTATATCCTTAATATTTTTTCGCAATAAAAAAAGGTTCCTTTTGTATTTTCTAACTAATATTTTATAAGACCTAAGCAGTAAATTTGAAAGTGCTCAAGTAAAAGCAGTTGTCGGAAAAACATTACTAAAAATTTCCTTATTTTATTAAAGATCTAATTTATTAAAATATTTTGAAAAATAAAAATTAGAATTTGCTTATGCTTTCGAGCAAAGTACTGAAATTGCTCGCTTGTGAGCTTTGCATTTGCTCATGAGCCAAACTTAACTTATTTCAAAATGTCTATTTCATATAGTTTAAATAATATATTTGATTAATTCAAAAACTGACAACGGCGTTTTATTGAAATAGTATCTTCAGAAACTGATTCAGTAAATGTATTATTTTTTAAACACACCAGAATATATGTATAAGGTTTAGTTCCGTTTGTAAAAAAAAAGTTAAATATAAAATTAATTTTTAAAGCCCTAATGTAAACGTTTATAAAAATTCAAATTATTTGAAAGACCAATTAAATAAAATAAGTATTACTAGCAAAATATTTTTTTCTGTTACATCTAAAATATTTAATATTTTTTAGTACGGATTTGTATATGAATGTAAATAATTTTTAATATTAATCTAAAAAAAATATTTACTAGAATTATAAAAGTTTGAATAAGCCTAAATGTGTGAGTCTATTAACAAAAAAAATAAATATGTAATATGAACAATTTGTATGCTTATTAATTGAAGAAGTGTTTGGGCTAACCTAGAAAATTCGAATACTGACCAATAGTCGTGTGATCTGCATTGATTGTGGAAATTACCTTTAAAGAATGTGCTCGCTAGTCCGAAATATTACTCTAAGGATGAAATTTTCAACACAATATGTACTCTAATCAATAATTATGTAACTAGAAAAGGAATTTCTACTTCGGTGGATTCTTTTTAAAAACATACAAAAATTGATTTTAATCAAAATTTTCCCCAATTTTTTTTTTAAAATGAAGAAAATCCTTTTTTTTTAAATTAATTTTTTTATTTTTTATTGTTTTTTGTTGCTTATGGACAAAGGTAAAAAAATTCCTTTTCTTATAATAATGTCATTGATAAAATGAATCTCTTACTAAAATATAGAAAACGTACATACATACATTAGATGAAGTCATTATGAAATGTGATTTAAATTGAATTATTTTAATTATTAATAATAAATATCCTTACTATTTTTGAATGTTCAGATTTTTTTTTTGAAAATTATTTTTCATATTTTTTATTGTTTTTTTTTAATTTTTATATTGTATATGAACTACTACTGAATTATTATAATCTAGACCTGTGAAATATTTTGAGTTTGATTCTTATTTGGTTCATCACCGGCTTGATGTGTATTTTCCTCCTCTTCAGCCATTGTTGACAAACGATTTTCAATTGATGGACTCAAATCCATTCGACCATTTTTATGCTTTTTATCACCAGAGCTGAACAATCAAATAAAATATAAAGAATTTTTTTGTTTGTTTTGATTCAAGATTATATATTATATTAAGATAAGTTTCATAAGTTTAATGTTTGGTTTATTCCTTTAAATTAATCGTTTGGTGTTTTTAGATTTTTACAAGTCTAGTAAATTGAAAGTAAAAGGAGTATTGGAAGTAAAACGAACATACAATTCTGGTACATACTAAGTCCAATAACAATTGTTCCTAAAATATCAGTACATTCTCAATTTTTGTCTAATATAATTTTAGCAATTTAAAATTTTTGAATAAGGATACTTTTACTTGTATGTGATTAAGATATTCAATCATTAATAACAATTCCATTAAAATGGAAAAATTATGCTTATTCCAGAAGCAGAAACAGTTACAATATTTTCTTAAATTGTAGAAAATAAAATATTGAATAAATAATTTTCATTTACAATACTTTCATAAATAAAATGTTAAATTTTAATACACCTTCTCTATCTCTTTTTATGATAATACGACTAAATAGTAAATTTTACATTATACTAAATCTTTGTAGATAAAAATATATATAGATATTTGTCGTCTTAAGATTGTATACATTTCGGCAGTAATGCAAGGTAAACAGTTTACCTAATTGTATATTTTCGTAAATCTTGTTAGAGAAAATGCATATTAGAGACTTATGCATGTACATTAAATTTAAAATTTTTTTTTTAAATGTAATAAAGTAATTTTTTTCTTATAAAATTAATTTTCAGGTTAAGTAACGAAAAATATTAAGATGCAGTCAAAAACAAATTGGTTGACACAATTTTGTATCCAAATATTTTTCGTTTAAACTTTAAAAATCATATTTAAGAACTTATTGTAGTACCATAGATGAATAATTTTTTTTCATTCTATGCAATATATCACATATACATAAAAACCATAAACAGAATATCTATTACTTTTTTAGTCTATAAATGATCTTAAGACTTATCTATTGTAAGCAAGGAGTAAGATCGTAATTTTTAAAAGAACCAAAAAAGAAGCAACTTGTACGAAAAAACATAATTTCCAAAAAAAAAACTTTTTTTTTGGCAAGAATTTAAAATTTTTGAAAAAATATAAAATAATTGAAAAGAAAACAAATTTTAAATAAAAACTTACTGGGTTTTTCCATTTTTTCTCTTTTGTACATTAGTTGCTGTTGGCACCTGTGTCGTCGCAATTTGACTACACTTTTCTTCATTGACTTGTTTCCAAATTGTAGTTTTATTAACTTCTTCCGATATATTGAACGATTTAATTGGTATACTCATAATATTCCCATTGGCGAGCGGTATACGAATATTATTCGCTGATGGTGATGTAAAATCATCTTTCACTGGATGATTTGTATTATTGTCCTTTTTTTTTATTTAAATATAAAATATATGAAAAAAAAAACAATAATAATAAATAAAAATAAAATATGTAAAAATTGCTTAATTAAAATTATCAAAGAATTTAATTTGAAAAAATCATCAATTTTGATAAAAATGGTAATTGCACAAAGTATTGTTAGAAGAATCAGTTTTTATTAAGAGAATAAGAGAAAAAGTTTTCTCCTTTCAAATAAATATAGATTAAAAGAATTATTCAAAGTATTTTTTTTAATATATATTATTTAAAAAAATTACTACTAAAAAATATATAGAAAAAAATTTGGTGCTATTTTTAAAATAAGTTAATGCAAGGTAAAATTATTTTGTGATTAAGTTTTGTTACTGAAGAATATAAACGAATTTTATTTTATAATTTTTGATGCAATAAACGAAAGGATAATAAGGGAAAAAATATTATTAAAAATGATATGAATAAGAATGTGTTAGAGCAATTTTTCCATATGTATATCAACGTAAATTATGTTAATATTTGGGGTAGGGTGTATTTGATATAAAACGTTTTCAGATGATTAGTTTGTTTCTTTATTATTAGGATTTTTATACAATATTTTATTTTGATGAAATTTTTTTCATGATAATTTCTTCTTTTTTTTTAATTAAAAATTATCAGAGATTTTTAATTATATTTATAGACGGTGTATTTGTCTAAATTGTTGATTCTTGCAGGATAGCGGATATTATTTTGATAACATAAAAGCTAGTCACAATAATACTATAACGTATGTATATAAGGATGAAAAGGGAACCATAACTTAGCAAAAATAAATAACAAATACTGATTTTCTTTTCGTTTCCAATTTCCAATTTCCACAGTTACTTTTGTTTTCATTTTTTCCTCTTCCAAAGCTTTCATATTTTCCTCATAAATTCCTCTTCTATATTGATGGATACATTTTCAAATTTCCAACCGAAATCTAACCAAATCATCAACATTTTACCAATCCTGACAATTTTTTTATTCAATATTTTTAATAATTTTATTAAACAAAAAAAAAATAGGTACTTATAGGCTCATAGAGTGGCATCATGTACACGTAAATAATTAATTTATTATTATTTAAAAATGAAACAAAAATTAAAACTTTGTAATTTTGTATTTTCACTTTCTAATATTCTTAACATACAACATTTATAGTTTTATTTTGTATTTCCAATATTTGATAAATACATTAAAAAAAAAAAGAAAAATTAAAAGTTATAAATAATATTTGCGTACTTATTTTATTTTTCTTTATTATAATTAAATTTTTTTTTTAATGGAATGAATTGTGCTAATTAAAAATTATGAATTCGATTTAAAGAATTCATTATTTTAGATGATAATTTTATTAATGAAATAACAGAAAAAAATGACACAAATTTTTTGAGTACTTTTTTCCAAATAATTTTTTTTTTCTTTTTAAAATGAAATAAGAATTTAAATAAAATTTACAAAATTTAAATATAATTAATCAATTAATCAATTAAGAAATCATTTAATTAATTTTTTTTTGTTTCTTTTACTAAAATAAGTACATATTAATTAGAATTTTTTTTTTGTTATGCTGTAATTAAATATTTTTAATTCATTTTTTATTATTTGAATTTCGAATTTTTCTATAATTATATGTATATATATATATATATTTTTATTATGAAAACACAAAACTCGTAGTCCAATTTTTCTTTAAAATATTTTTTAGAAAGTCTGAAAGAGATTCTTACATTTTCCAATTACTAGTTTTTATTTCTAATTCTTTAACATAAGAAAAAAAAACAAAATAACAAATCAACATAAAATAAATACTGTTAAGAAAAAAAACCATATATTAAAAAAAGTTTTTTATATCAAAGACCAAATAAATTTTAGGTGCTTTCGTATAAAGTAGAAATTATAGTTTTATTTAATTTTTATTTTTAACGAAGAATAGTTTCCTTTGTTTATGTACACCTGTACTCGTACATATGTATATAGACTGGGTTGTAGAAATCCTTCATTTTATTAATTCATAATTTAATTTTTTTACCATTTATTATAAGAAAAAGAATCAATTGAATTTCATATAAAATAGAAGGGTGCAAAATACGAGTATTATTATTAAAATGCACTCAAACAAAAAAGGAAATAATGACATTTAAAATAAATTCTTATTTAGTTGTGTTTTTTCTTTTTACTTTCCAAAAAATATAGGTGCAAACATGCAATATTTAAGAAAAATGGCTAAATTATTCTTTTCGAAATGATTTATAGATAAAACAAGTGTAAATGTATTGTAACATTGTTATTTACGAAACATTTAATTATTATTATTTTTTTTTTTTGGCTACAGTTTTTACTACAGTTTTTTGTTAATTGGTTTGGCACCTTAGTAAGGTAATTAGATTACGTATGATTCTTTTTTCTTTTTTTTTAGTAAATTCAACAAAAAAAATAAATATACTAAATATTATTAGTTTATATAATTGTATTTGGGGTTTGTTTATATGTGAATATTGGGTAGATTTTGAATAGTTTTTAATTCATATAAAAAAGCTACTAAGTAAATTCTAATTTATTGATTTATTTATGAAAATTAATATTCTAATTTTTGGGGAAATTAATAGTAGATTGCTCAATTGTTTTATAGTAATTTGAAAGGAAGTTTCATAAAAACATTATAAAAATAAAAGTGATTATTTATGGGAAAAAATAAAATTCGCGATTGTAAAACATTCATTTTAAATATACATAAAAGTTGATTATTTCATTATTAATTATGTATAAAAAATTCCGAAATTAAAGTTAATAGGAAAATTAGTATTAGAAAAGGAGAGGTATTAGAGCTAGTAAACTATTCAATTATAGCATTTTATCACATTTTCTCTTCAAGTAACATAAAGTCTTTTTTAAAAAAATACTTTTTCTTTCTGCTTGATTTGGTTTGTTAAATAATTCGTTTTACATATGTTCACTTTTTAGGTAACTCATATTATTGCACTTGATTTTAATATTTTTTATTTTTCTATTCTATTGTATGGATATTTTTAAAAAAAAATATAGCATTTTTAATAATTTAACAAAAAAGTATATCCAATAAAATTCATAAAATTTAATTAAATTTACGAATTCATTTTGAAATTCCTATTTAAATATTGATAGTTCAGTAATCAGATATATTTTCTATAATTTTCTATAAATATTTTGTATACCATAAATATTGTGAACTATTGAGAGTTTGCTATTCTAATTGTTATAATTATAAAACAGAATAGTAAATCACAACAATAAAAAAAAATTATATTAAAATAATTACTATTTAGTGTAAGATGACCACTTAAATTCTGTAGAAATACAACCTATTTTGTCTAATTAAAACTATAGTGGTTATCCCTTATCAATACCCCTCCCTCCCCCATTAATACTGAATTTGTATAATAATTTTCCTAAAATCAAATAAATTTTATACTAAAAAATATGCAATAATGTCCCTTGTTTATTTAATTTATGTACTCTCTATTATTAAGTTTATAATATTTCTAGTACAATTACTTTTTTTTATCAAATTTTTATTATTTCCAAGAGTTTTTAGCTATTAAGTTTTAGTGATTAAACTTCCCCCATGTTGATATAATTTTTAATTGCTATAAAATCTTTACGACAATCTTTTCTTAATCTTTGATTTCCGTGAAAAAAAACGTAAAAAATCCTATTGTAGTTTAAGCTGTTCTACTTTTGGTCGATATTTTTTTTTTTTTTGTAATACTGAGGCACTAATATATGCGTAGTTAATATCATTTCTACTATTTTGATTATAAATAAATTAACCTATTTTATTATTATTATATGTAAAATTATTTTTTTTGGCAATTAGCAATACTCAATACCATACTACTCGTATCCTATGTAAATCTGTATTGAAAATTTTGTACATTTGAGAAGTACTTTTAATTATGCAAATTTAAAAGTACTGTGTAAATTATATACTTTAATAATGAAAATATTGCTCAAGTTAATCAAGAAAATTTGAAATGGGGACATATGGCGAGTGTCAATTAATTGAAAATATAGAAAATGGTTAAAAATTATCTGTTTTTTTGGTACAGAAATTGAGATTTTTTCATAAAACATTGCTCTAAAATGTTATTAGTGTTTTTTAAAAATTCTTTATAGATTTTGATTTATTAATTTCTATAAATTTAATCAAAAAAATTTATAGAATTGAAAAAGATACTCCATTTTAATTTTTGTTTTGCAAAAAGAGGGGTTTAAATAATAGGAGTTGATTTTTTCTTATTTTCTTTTAAATTTTTTAAATGGTTTTAAGAAAATACTTTGATGAGAGAAAATAAATTTTTCTTACTATACACGATATAGAGCATAATTTTTAATCAACTGTTTTTTAAAATAATATTTTAAAATTTCTTTCTTATTAATTTAATAATTAATATTCTAGTTGAATTGATTTAAATATGAAGTTCTAACATAAAATGAGACTCAAATTGTAAATTAATTTTTTTCCAAAATATTTCGTACCTCCTAAACAGACAAATATATTTTATATTTTTAAGTAAAATAAGTAATAAATAAAAATTAGATAAACATTTATAATAAAACTAAGTAAACAATTAAATATAATCAAAATTTCCTTTCATATAATAATAATAATAATAATACTTAAAATATCACTTCTTATGGACTAACATTTTATTCCCAATTAAATAGATTTTTGAAAGATTCCAGTACTAGTTTCTGTGGGTTTTGCTTTTAGTATTTTAAATGATACTTGTTTGTCTAAAAAAAAAAATTGTTTCTGCTAAATTTGTAATTATCAAATTCGTTGTCAGTATAGACATATAATAAGATACTACCTGTTTTTGCAATTATTTCTAATTTTTGACTATATTTTCAATTATTATATTTTTTTTAGCTAAATTAATCATATTTGAATATATTGATCAGTAAATAGAGTATAAGAAAATTTTTCTATTTCCTAATGTAATGTTATATTGTATTTACTACAACAAATTCTTTTTTGTTTTCAAAATGTCATTTTTTTGTGTATGTACGTTGTTAATTTTATATTAAATATATTTAATAATTATGCCACACCATGCAATCATATTTAATAAATTTTTAAGTTAATATAATTTATTATAAGAAATAAGTTTGAAATAATCTTTAAATTCACTTTGTTCTTCAATATTCATAAATATTCTTTGAATTGTTAATAATACATAACAAATACATTTAAAGGAAAATAATAACAATACTAGCGTGTAGAGGATTTAAATAAAATTTTTGTAAAGTGATTTTGGTTTTACGTTAAATTAGATACTTCTAAATATACATGAAAGATTTTTTTGTGCAAAAAACTAAGATTAAGTAAAAAAAAACAACAACAATTAAAGTTAAAATTATTATAACAAAAATTAAAAGGCATCTAGAATATTCCATCATATTAACAACAATTAAACATTAGTACAAATACCGATATAAAAAATAATTCAAAACACCTTGAATGTATATGTTTGAAGATAAGAGTTATTATTATGTACGTATGATAATGAAAACTTTTAAAGAAGAAATAATGAAAAACAAAATATATGTTACGAAAAGAAAATTCAGATTTTTTTTTTTTTTATATGGAGATGATAATAGTAAAATATGTTTACTTATAAATTCAATAAATAATATTCGTCCAAAAAAAAAACCGATATATTGATAATGATTATCAATAAATTTGAAACAGTTAAAAGAAAATTATAATAAGAGGGCGGTACAAAAAATGAATACGATAAGGACAACGAAAAAGAAAATATATTAAATTGAATTTCTGTTTCTTTTTTTGAAAAAAAAAAAATTTGTGCGAAACTACGTTTTCTTCAATTGATTACGATTTCCGCGTTTAAAACGAGCGATAAACCTGTTGAAAAATCCCACCTCAGCTGTTCCATCTTCCAATTGGTGCATATCATCAGCGACAGCCCGTTTCGACATTTCCGGCATTATGTCATCCAAAATCTTCAGTTCACGTCGTGTAAAAAGGAAATCCAATGATTTTCGAATACCAATCATTACCACTAACATCAATGGGAAGAGAATCGATGTGTCCGGGAAGGATTTGATTAGCCACAAAATAACTAGACAAGCAAATTGTATAGCCGTGAATAAATGGACTCTCTTCAATGGCACCTGTAAATAGTAAACAAAAATTTTTTTGTGCAAATTATATTTTTGCTATTTTATTAAAAAACGTTTATTTATTAGCCAAATATACTGGATTCTTTGGACTTACTTGTCGTAAAAACATGTAATCCGGTTGATATTTGACTGGCATGAAAATAATCAATAAACGATCGAAAAATTGTAGTCCTTTGAGTGATGCAACTCCCATGTACAAGAATACACCAAAAAGGACTGGCATTGGAATATGACGGAGCAAAGGTGTTAACAGTACTGAACAGCCGATCATCAAAAATATAAGAATATGTGTTACACGTTGTTCACGAACGCCAAGGAATTGAGGCTTCTCTCCTGGAGCAGCACACTCAGACTCTACCTTCAGGGAATTAACATGATTTATACTCAATACAGTTGCAGCTACAAACCTATTAAATTGAAACAAAATAATTATCATTTTCGATTATTAGATATTTAATATTTTAAATAATATTTAAAAATTATTTCTAATATACCATGGTAATCCCATAATTGAGCAAACTTGTATTAAAATGGCAAGAATAAAAAGATCCAAATGATATCCGCATCCTTTTTTAAGTTTATTCTCCTTTCTATTGATAATGACTGCAGTAATTTGTTGATCCATAAATATGAGAATTGTTCCGAGTAGAGCAGGAAATATCGCCACTATAGCAGTATAGCCTGGATTATGTTTAAATGGATGTACAACCCAATCTCTTCCTGGTAATGTTGGCTTAAATTCAACCGGAACTTCAAGTTTCGGTGTTTCAATATTGACCAAAAAGTCTAATATTGACATTGAGAATATCGCAATTATAACTGAGAAGTCGCTAATTACTTGACGAATACCAGATGGGAAAAATGAAGCATTTTTAAAGTCTTTTAAAATAATTGACATTGTAAATGTTCCCATAAAAAGAATAACTGACATAAGAAAAACATTGGGTGGAGCTGATAATTTACAATCTAATCCAACTAATATGCCATCGTTATCCTAAATCGAAAGGAAGTATTATAAAAATTCATTCGGAAATTTATAACTATTTATTTTAAACCTACCAGACATTGGGCTTTATCATATTTGGCATAATCCAAAATAGTTGAATTGCTGCCATTCGGAGGTGTACAAATACAATCATAAGGTGTAGTTGGATTAATTGGAAACTTATTACCAATCAAAAGCACATTTTCAACAGCCTAACAAAAAAAAAATGAATAAATAAACAATGATATTAATTATATTTGGTTTAGTTTAATAAATTATTGAAAAATACCTTGTATATAAATATAAATGCGATAAGTGTTGCGAAATTTTCCTCAGTAAATCTGGTAATATAACAGACGAGAGCGCTCGCATCAATCGCTACCAGAATAATTAGTATCAATGATATCCAAGAACCGATCCAAAATCGTAACGCTAAATAGTCCCAACCAGCTTCATTGCAAAAATCGAATACGATCGTTTCAAAAACAAGTACCGGCCCTGTCGATCCTAGAATCGTAAGAGGTTGACCCGAAAAGAGTCCGTATCCTATGCCGCATACAAATCCAGATATAAGTGATTCCATTGCAGCCATATTTTTACCTGTCGCTTCACTTAATAAACCGCCAAACGTAATGATTGGTGAAAGACAGGCAAAATAAAGGAATATCCAAGAGGCAATACATTGTAGTGCTAACGCATCCTTAAAATCTGACCAATACCATGGTACTTTTCTTTTGACATCATTTATCAAACCACCAAATAATCGGCCGGTTCGTTCTAGACCCGATTCAGTGCGTAATCGATGCTCCTCTTCTTGCTCGTCGACTTCTTCTTTTTTTGGATTTTCAGGCGGCCTCTTACGTAGATCCTGTGAAGGAATGGCTGCAGGTGGTTCTATGCGAATAGTTGGATCCCATTCGCCAGGTGGTAATACTGTAACTGCATCTAAAAATTCATCAATACCAGCTAAAAGATGATCACGTTTTCGGGCACGATAGGCCACCTCGTGGAATATCTCATCTGACATGAGGGTGGCCATTGCTCTGCCAATTTCATGAAAACTACCATGACTTCCTGGTGGTCCCAATAGGATGAAAAGGAATCTAATATTGAGCAAATTACAATATTGTCAATTTATAGGCAATTTTTAAAATTTATAAAATTATTGTTGAAAATCAAAATGGAAGACAAAATTGTACATTTTAATAGATTTTTCACTACAATATAAAGGGTTTTCGAATAAGAGTGATATGATTTCTTTAAAAAACAACAACACACTAATTGTTAAGGAAATTCAAATGTTTTTTATTTAATGTGAAGTACAATCTATACAATTAAGTTCTCAAATGGCCTCCATGACTTCTTTTGCAGGAACAAATTTGATGTACCCAATTTTCGAGCACTTTTTCCACTAAATCAAGTCGTATGTCATGAATAGCACGTTCAATATTGACTACTAAAGCTTGAAGACAGTCTGGTTTATTGCTTAAGACCAATGACTTCAAATAACCCCATAAAAAATAGTCTAAGGGTGTTAAATCACAACTTCTTGGAGGCCATTCAATGTCACAATTTCTTGAAATAATCGAATCTCCAAACTTTTCTCGCAATAATTCGGTTGTTGCACGTGCTGTGTGGCACGTGGCCCCGTCTTGTTGGAACCAGATGTTGTCAAGATCAACTTCTTCCAATTTCGGCCATAAAAAGTTGGTTATCATCGATCTATACCGCTCTCCATTGACAGTAACGGAGTTACTAGCTTCATTTCGAAAGAAGTACGGACCGATGATTCCAACAGACCAAAAACCACACCAAACTGTAAATTTAGGTGAATGTAATGGGTGTTCATGAATAATTTGTGGATTATCTTCGCACCAGAATCGACAGTTTTGTTTATTTACCGCACCACTCAGATGAAAGTGAGCCTCATCGGAGATGATTTTCTTAAAAAAATCGTTATCGTTTTCAAGTTGTTCCAAGACAAAATCAGCAAATTCACGACGTTTACGATGGTCCAATGGCTTCAGTTCTTGAGTGATAACAATTTTATACGGATGCAAGCCTAAATCCTTTCTAAAAATCCGCCAGGTTGTGATTTGAGACAGTCCCAATTCTTGACAACGTTTTAGAATCGACAAATTGCGGTCTTCAGCAACACTTGCCTGAACGGCAGCAATATTTTCATTACTTCGAGCGGTTCTTTGTATTTATTGCACTTGAACATTATGTAAAGAAAATGTACCCTTGAAATTTTTAACAATTCGACGAATAGCGAGCACAGTTTGACGATTATTACGACCATAAAATGCCAAAAGCGCACGAAAAGTTGCAATTGGAGAACGATTATTTTGATAATAAAATTGAATAATTTATAAACGTTGTTTTTACGTATCTTTTCATGATAAAATTGTAAACATTACTGAATACAATGAAAAAAAAAGACAGATCATGACATATTACAAATGGCCGAAACGTCACTTAGAAATCATATTACTCTTATTGGAAAACCCTATAGTAACAAGCAGATTTAGATAATATTATTAATTAGCGTGAAGGATTATGGCAAAAAACCTCTATAGTAGTTTTTATTGCTCGGATGTATATTTGTAAGTATAAGTTAAGTCTTAATATATTAACAAATCCCGATTAATTCGTCGATGGGCGTTTTTAGTGAAAAAAGTGAAGGATATCTCTTGAACAAGTGGATAAGAATGATTGGAAAGGCGAGAATTAAACTCTCTATAACGAGACACAGTTACATTGTGATTAGAAATGGGAGCATGGACCGTTTTATGAAATATATTTGATTGAAGGGATTGAAGTTGACGGTATAGTAGAGCCTCAGAGTTCTAGTCCGTAAGTCCATGTGCCTTTCATTGTATAAACGTACTTTACTATCGAAGACCTTCTCGATATCGTCTACTTATTTCCTACCTTTTAAGTCTTGTGTATACACGTAGGTTCCAAGTTGAGCATTTGTCTTAATTCCGTCGTAGGTACCGAACTTCAGTGCATTACGGTATTTCACTGATACTAAGATATACGAAAGGACATGGTTCATGCCAGAGAGAAACATTTACGTGGACACATTTACGTTCGTTCATCTTTACTCTCCCCATGATAAATCAGTTCAGGATGATTAGAATTTCGTAAGCATGCTGGGGAAATTAAACTATATGCAAAATCTACCATAATATCTGCATATGTAGCAAAGAAAAAGTTAGGATATGACGAATTGAGTGACTTATTTGTTTTTAGAGATTATTTTGAAATAACTGAAAATGTCAAAATTAAAGTAAAATAGGTTATGCGCAGGATATCGTTGCTCCAGGATAGGAGCTGTTATTAGATCGTAAGTAGGAGTTTTTATTTATTGGAAGGGCGTAGTTTTAATTTCAGAATGTTTAAAATATTTGGCAGTATTCGTTTTTGTCCAGTTACGGTCAAAACATTCTGATAATTTCAGAATGTTTCAGTTTGGTTAATGTTCTTTTGTACAAAAGCATTCGTCTATTAAAAATGTCACTAATTGAACTTGTATATTTATATATTTTTCTGATTTATAAAAATAATAAGGAAATTACATTTAGTATAAATAATTAATAAATAAAAACTTTGTCTTATAATATTTTTGTTTAAAGTTTTTTTTAAATAAAAATTTCAATTATGAAAAAGTATTAAATAGGAACCTACCTTGTCGGAACTGGAACCTCAGTTAAATCACCCATTACAGAGGCCTGATGCAAACGAATAAATGCAGAAAGAGTCTTATCGAGAAAATCGACCTCACCAACAAGTATATTACTAGCTTCGGCACCTTGCGGAATTTTCCTCATAAATTGTGTGTTAGCCTTATGGTCACCCAAATCATTTGAGCTGGTATTCCTTTGCATGGAAAGGCTACTAGGACTCTTAATCATATCTTCGCCTATATTTTTTTTTTATTATCCAATTTAAATTATGTACAAAATTGATGGAAAGAAAATAAAAAAAATATAAAAAAATTATTAAGGTTAGTTTGCAGAATTTTGAATATACAGATAAATGTTTAAAAAAAACCATATTCACACCAAACCATTTAATAAAATTATAATTGATAAGGCAACAAACAATAATTAAAAAATTAACATATTAAATAAAATAAACTTAATTAGAATTAAATAAAAGTCGAAAAGTTAATTTTTTTATTTTATAATAATAAAAATACCCAGAATAATATAATTTTACATTCAAATTAAGAACATGCACTAAGAGTAAGATTAAATAAGAAAGTTAAATATATAAAACTATAACTTTACTTATTATTAAATTCAGTATCACTACACAATAAAGACAAAAAAATTTACAAAATTTTGGTGAATTTAGTACACGCAATTATGGGTATGCAAACATAGAATTTTTTTAAAACAAACTCGCATTCAAAGGTAAAAGGATAGAATAGTTAAGGTAATAGAATAGAAGGTAAACTATATAAATCTACCACAAAAAGAATACTATATCAATTTTTAACTATAAAATTGCATTATATTATTTTTCAACTCTTATTACATACTAGATATATTTTCATTTAAAATTTATTTTATCTATTTTAATTTGATAAATCATGCTTATTATTTTATGGATTAATGAGAATAATGATAATAAAATAATGATTTTTATTTTTATTTTTAAGGTGTAAATATTTTTACTCCTATATCTAATAAATGTACGTTCAAAAATCGTCTAAAAAATAATGTTTTATCATTCTTTTAAGAGTAAAATTTTATTTTCTTCTACCATATATGTTATACTAAAAAAAAATGAACCTACAATTTATATTAAGCTAAATTGTTTAGCTAAATTGTCTGAATTTTAATGCGACAATAAAAATTTTCTATATTTAACAAAAACAAAATTTAGTTTTCTGCATATTATTATAAAAACAATTTGAAATAAAAGATATTTCGGCCATTTTACTATAATCAATTGGCATCATAAACAAAAGGAAAAAAAAAACTCATCCCAAGAACAACAAAAAAAAAATCCAAAAAGATTTAAAAAAAATAAAAACAATGATTTTTTTTTAAAAAAAAAAACCAACTTAAATAAAATAGATAAAAATTTAGAAATATATCAGAAATAGTTAGTAAGAAGTGGGGTTGGGTTACCAGTGTTAGATACAAAAGAGCCCATCTTTCCAGGCACTGATAGATACTTTCCATTTCCATTGTCATTCCCTTGTTTATTTGAACTACCCGAAAATGAATGCGGCGATGGGGTTAAGCCCTGAGAATTTTGTTGCTCTTCCACTGGAATTATTTACAAATTCAAATGCAAACGAATTTGATTATTTGACAGTAAATATCAATCATAAATTAAAAAAGTATTTTTACAAAAAAAATATTATAGAATTACTCTATTTTCTTTTAATATTTTTCATAATTATAAAGTGTTAAAAATTATGTATACAATTTGTTTTTATTATATCATAATAATGTTACATGTGGAATAAATTACAATTTTTATAGGGAAAAAAATATTACGATTAGTAAATATAAAAAAAAATATATTTCGTTATTTTTTTTTAATATTTTTTTATGAAAATGTACAAAAAAGCAAACATTTTTCTTCTGTTTGTATTAAACAATAAAATATATTTTTTTTGTAATTTATTTTCTATAAATTATATTTAGAATGGATCTGAATTATATATGAAAAAAAATTGAGCAACAATTTAGTATTATTTGGGTTTTCGGCCATGTTAAGTTTGGGGTGAATCTTACCATCTATAAAAAATTCACCACCAACAGAAATGTAAAAATTTATTTTACTATATTATATAATTACATTTTTTATTTACTCCTTTCCAATAGAAAATAAATTATAATGATTTAGATTTATTCCAATTACATTTAATTTATTTTTTATTATTATTAGTTTCCAAATTGATTATTTCGAAAGTTTGACATTTCAACGGTAAAATTCTTTACTATTGTAATATTTTTGATTTGTCAATATTGATTATTCACCTTTATCTAAAACGCAAACCACCACCACCATGACTTTAATTGAAATTGGTTAAATTGTAGTAGCTAAGTTCATCACGTGTGCACATAAAAAGTATTTCATTAACACACGTATGTATATAAAAAGAAGTTATTTTTTTTTACAAAAAAGTAATAAATATTAAAGTTAAAATGTGGTGTTTTTAATTGAACATGGTAATATTGTAATTTATGTTATATTGTTTTTATTTATAAAAATAGCCAATTAAATTTGCCGGTGGGATATTTTGTGGGGGAACAAATGGTATAAATATACACTTATACATTTTATAAGCGATTCAATTCTTTTGTAAATTAGTAATTGATTGAAATTGAGGGTAATGATCAAAGCAATTAATTTTAATTTTTAGTAAAACAATAAGGTAACATAATATGATATTTTCAAAGAGTTTGGGCACGCACTTTGGAAAATTGTTGCATATCTGATCTGTCATGGTTAGTATTGATCAACTTTTATCGATGGTGAATTTGATGTCGTGTGTTGTGCAATTTACCACAATTCAATATGGCCAAAATGCTAATTGATAATTATTATTATTTCTGATTTGAGGTGTTTTTGTACTATTGAGAGAATAGTTGGAAATGCATTGAATAATTGAAATGTTTTAATGCGTTTTTTGAAATTTATTTGGAAGAGTTGTACTACAATAACACTAATATTGTACTAAATATTTTTATATAGATTAAATTTTTATTAATAAAAAAATATTAGTCATCTGGAAAATTAAGTCCTACTGGCCGATTTATATATTGACCAACTTCTTTTATTATGAATAACATCATATTTTTTGCTGTTGTATTCCCCATTCTAATAAAAATTCTATAGATTCACTACGTTTACTTTGGAATAATTTGTTCTCTTGTAGTTTTACCGCTAATTGCAACAATTTCAATAACTTTTTATTCTACAATATTTTTTCACATAATAATAGTCAATGTTGTTAATGGACTAATTTATTACTGATAGCTGCAGTTATAAAAATAACAATACTTATATAAGAGCTGTCAAATGTTATTTATTGAATGTGCTTACTTTTAAGCCTATTTGCATCTTGATCTTGACTTAAATCAACCCATTCTGTATTGATCTGTGACGTAATAATAAAAATAAATATTAAGTACAATGTCCGAATATTCATACTCAATGCACAATTTTTTTTTTGAATTTTCGGTTAAAAAGTAATCAATGTTTTTATTAACATAATTAAAAGTTTACATAATATTTTCACTAAGATAGTTAGAATATTTTAACTGAGAGTTAGAGAAGAATATGGCAAAATTGACTTGAAAATATGACATTTGCTTTTGGATTTAACTAAACTCTTACTTGTGGCCCTCTTATTCGAAGAGGTAAATACTATTAAAATATCCAATTCCAGGTGAATTATACCAGGTGTTGGAATTAATTCGTAGCGTTTTACAAAAGATGGCGTTAGCCAACTATCCATAGTCACACATACAAAAGTAAATATTCTCCCAGAAGCTACTGACATAACGCAACTTTTCCACTATATGACATTTTGTTATAGTGTCAGTAGCACTTGTTGCGCAGTGTCAAACATGTCGAAGTTCGTGCCTAAAAAATTTATTTTTGCGGGGAGTGTTACTCCATTAGATCGACATGAAGAAAAGTGCCGCGAAAAGTCATCGTATTTTAGTGTATATCTACGGCGAACATGCTCTTGCTGAGCAAACTTTCAGAAAATGGTTTGCGCGGTTTAAAAATGGAAATTTTGATTTGGAAGACATGGAACGTCCCGGACAGCCGAAAAAGTTCGAAGATGAAGATTTGGTGACGTTGCTGGATGAAGACCCGTGCCAAATACTCCGGGAGTTGTCCACATCGCTTGGAGTCGACTTTTCGACGGTCGGAAAACGCCTGAAAGCCATAGGAATTGTACAAAAACAGGGAACATGGGTTCCACATGAGTTGACGCCAAGGGACGTCGAACGGCGTTAAGTCACATGTGAGATTCTTCTCCAACGGCAGGCAAGGAAGGGATTTCTGCATCGAATCGTCACTGGTGACGAGAAGTGGGTACTCTACGACAATCCCAAACGCAGAAAATCGTGGGTCTTGCCCGGTCATGAATCGACATCGTCCCCCAGGTCGAATATTCATGGAAAGAAGATCTTACTGTGTATTTGGTGGGATCAGCTGGGTGTTATTTATTATGAGCTCCTCCAACCGGGTGAAACCATTACTGGGGACGTATACAGACGACAATTGATGCGTTTGAACAAAGCATTACAAAAAAAGCGGCCGCAATATAAAGATCGACACGGCAAAGTAATTTTGCTCCACGACAATGCAAAGTGTTGCGAAAGTCGTGAAAACTTATTTAAATACGCTGAAATGGGAAGTTATGCCTTACCCGCCATATTCACCAGACATTGCCCCATCTGATTATCATTTGTTTCGATCCATGGCGCATGGCTTGTCAGAGTAGCACTTCGATAACTACGAAATGACCAAAAATTGGATCGATTCTTTCATCGAATCTAAAGAAGAAGAATTTTTTCGACGCGGTATCCGAGCATTACCAGAAAGATGGCAAAAAGTAGTGGATAACGAAGGAAAATACTTTGAATAACGCTTCTGTAATGATAGTGTCATAATAAACCACGAAACTTTGCAAAAAAAAACGCTACGAATTAATTACAACACCTGATAATAAAAAATATTATTTAATATTAAGTGAAACAAGAAACCTTATAATTTAGACAAAACAACCTTGTCTCATTTCTAAGTTGTTTTGCTGAATCTTCATGAATCCGCTATTTTTCTGAAGGATTATGAAGGATGGCAATATCGAAACTGATTAGACGATCGATAATATCTTTAACTCTATGCAAAGTGATAATGATTTACTACGGTCGTGTCATGAATGAGCATATGCGTTAAGTTTTTTATAGAAATTATCTTCACTAGAATCAGTGAATCTCATATTTTTCATAATTGCAGTAAAAATTTTATTAGGATTCAAATCTTAAAACTAAGCATAAGAAAAATAAAAAAATACAGGTTAGGTTATTTTCATAAGAAAAAATTGCTTAAAAAAAACAATAAACTTTTTGTTAATCTTCTATTCCGTTTGATAATTTTACAACCCAAATGGTAATTTATTTTTGCAATAATTTATATTATATATTTTTCTTAAAAAAAATTATTAAATTTTCATAAAGTTTAATAGGATTTTTAGTTTTTCATAATTTATTAAAAAAACTAAAAATTTAATTGATTAAATTCACTAAGAAAATATCGATGAGTTTTTTTTTATAAATTAGATACTATAAAATTTGATGAATGATTCTTTACTATGATTGAATGATGGATGAAATTGTATTGTGCAAAAGTGCATGGATAATTACAAAAATATTTCTTAACTACACATCAAAATAATATTTTGAATGAAATCTTAATCAATTCATTTCGAATATTATTATTATATTATTGTGAAAAGTATTTGTAGTAAATAATAAATTGAAAATTATAGTGCGCATAGTAAATAGAAGAACTTTTAATAAATATTTTTTAAATTAAATATTTTTTTGTTGAAAGAATGTGAGTAGAAAAATGTATTTTTTATGTTGAATTAACATTTACTAAACGATAAAAATAAGAAAATCTATAAATTAAATGAAAGTCTTATTAAGAAAGAAATTATTTGAGTATGGTTAAAAAATTGCTATAATAGTTATTTTGTATTTTAATGAATTGCGTGAGTATATTAGTAATATAAACTAGGAACTCCATTAGCAATACCACCATTTTGTAGCCACTTGTCGACTTAATTACTTGCAGGATGGATGTAATCAGTGCATTCATATGCACATAGTTTAATGGGTTAGAAGAAAGTCATTGTTACTTTGTGTATCCTATTCCTGATATTTAAAATAAGTGGGAAACCATCTCTGCGCGAGTTCGCATTCAATTCTTAATCTTATGACCATATAGTATAACTATTACCTTTAAAGAAATAAATATAAGATATGAAATTGATATTGAAGTGTTTTGGAGTTTCTTTCCTCCTAAACAATTGATTCTTTAGAAAAATTGTTCTGCATACCAAAATACAATACTATTATAGCACTGTAACTAAATAATTTGGAAATTCATTATTTACAACAACAAAAAATGATTGGCGTAGGATACTAATAATAAGTTCATTTTCGACAAAAAATAAATCTGTCTAAAATGGAATCCCCTCAATAGATACTTAAAAGGCCAGATTAGGGCTTTTAAGGATGCTATAAAAATGGATATCGAAGATAAAAATTCGATTGAGTGAAAAATAGTCACCCGCTCGGAATTTTGAACAATGTGTGAGTAAAGGTGGAGCTAAATTTTGTTTTTTTTGAGTAAAATAGAAACGCATAAATCAGAGTATTATTATCAATTTATTTAAACCAAATATTCTTCATTATTATCGACAGTTCCGCCATTTTTTAGCAGTTCATGAACGATTCCCTTGCAATCCCACCATACACATAAAATAATCTTGTTGGTTGTCAATCCTAGTTTTAAAATTGTTTGTGATCGTTAATTTCTATTTTTCCAATATCTCTTTCAAACAATATTTTCGTATTTTATCTATTTTTTATGGCTAGTTATGATTTGCGTCAGAAATGGCTCGATTTCATTGCGCTTCAGCAACTTTAAGTCGGTTCATTTTGTTTATCACACTTAATTCATGAGGTACCTACACATCGAGTTTCTTTTTGAACCCGACCTTTTGCAAATGGTTTTAAACAAGTTTAATGATGAATTTTTAATTTATAAGCTATGTAATTACTGCTAATATGTTGGTTTTACTCAATTTTTTCAAGAATTTCATTACTGTTTTCGGTAATTGGCCAACCAGAATGGTGCTCATCTTTAACATTATAATTTCCAGAATGAAAGCGAAGGAACCATTTGCATGCTGAAAATTTTCCTTTTGAACTTGAATAAGTTTTGAAAAATGACACCGATTTCAATAAGAAAACAAAGCTTTAAGTATCACCGTTTCTAGTCTTATTATTCTAGGGGTTACTGAGTTATATGCTTTTAACTCTAACTGTCGGGAAACGCCATGCAATTTTTCGACTAACTAATATTTAAGCTCCTTTGAATATATAATATATAGACCATTTGACGAATGACTGACCACAGTCTTAAGAAAATCCTCTGCTTATTTAAGATTCGTCTACATTTAATTGGTTAATTTTAAGAGCAGTTTTCTTAATTGGTTAATTTTAAGACCACTTTTCTTATTTTGGTTAATTTTCTATTTTTTTCTGTTTTTTTCAATATCAAATGGTGATCTACTTGGAATATACAAAACAATAATTATAGATCCTTAAATGTAAGAAAATTGGTCTTCAGATAAATGGAAATTATATTAAAATATAAAAAATGAAAAGATTAGATTGTTTTGTGAGATTAAACATTTTAATTATTAGAAATTGAAATATTTTCATATTGGAAAACATTTTAAAGAAATGTGAAAATTAACAAAAAATTCTGTAATTTAATAATAATAGAAGTTACTAGCAAAAACATCAAAATTAGAATTGACTAAAATTTTCCACCATTTTTACATAAAAGAATCTAGTTATTATTTTCTTATTATTTTATTTCAATAAAATTATATAAAAACAATCAAATGATGGTATACGAATATAAAAACATATAGAAAGCGATATATTTAGTTGCATATTATCTATACAAATACGATCAAGATTTGATAAGTTAATACAATTTGTAAAAAAAAAATACTTGGTAAACCAATCAAATCAAATACGAAAAGAAATAAATTAAATTTATTTTAATTTGAAAGATCGTTTCTTGGATTCTTTTCAATTAATCTTATACTTTTATGAAATGTTAAGTTTATTGTTTGTTTCTGTCAAACTTTAATTAACCTCGACTGGTAGATGACCGGCCACCACCAGAAGTATACCTGGTTGACGCTCCAGCATGAAACCATGTCGTTACACCTACACCACCTGTTTGAAATGATGTTTGTGCCACTTCACCTATTTTATATATACATATACAATAATATATATATAAACAAAATTATAGTATATTTTAATTTTTAAAGCGGAAGCTTTTTTTTGTTGGAAAAAGTTTTGATCATTGAAAATCTGTTGAAAATGATATTCACAGAGCCAAACAAAGCCAATTAAGAACGAGCAAATATTTGCTTAAAAATAATCAGGATTCTGTGAGAATGAATAGATTTATATATTATAGCCTGCCTCATTTGAATCAATTTAATTTATTTTATATACTAAATATAAATTTTTAGTAGTGTTATGCTTTTGCATTTTCTTTGCAAATATTTTTACAAAAATAGTAATAATTATTATGGTGATTTTATTATATTTACAAAAATAGTAATAATTCCATATTAACTTAGTTTAAATTAGTAGATATTTAAATATTTTACAAATAAACAATAACTAATTAACTATATCCTTAAAATAACATTATTTTATTAACATACATTAATTTTTCTGGGGCATAGGTTATATTCCATTATTAGTGTAATAACGTTTCCATATTAGAATTTTTTTTACAATATCATAAATCTACTTTTGTCTCAATTATAAGCATATTCATATTGTATGTGTATAATCTGAATATTAATAACTTACAAGCTAAATATCTGATTAACTTTTTTTTTGAATACCAGGTGTATAAGCTTAAATCCGCTGTTTGGTTATAGATGGCATGACTGAGCGTATTAAGCTAACATGGATGCCCCATACTTTTTTTATGAGTTTGATATCTGTCAACATTAATCAGTGAACATTGTCAGCAACTTCGTCCAACAACATACATTTTTCCTTTGGTAATCATGTCTTGTTTTGTGCCTCTGCTTTTCTGCTTCAATTTGAAGAAATCGGCTTCCGAATCGTATTGAATGCTTATGGTGGCTTATGGTGATAGTGCTTTATCGGAAACAACATGCTGAGATTGGCTTAGTCGATTCAAAGGCGGCAATTTTGACTTGTGGGACAAGAAGCGTGAAAATCGGCCTAGAAAGGTTGAGGACCATCGATTGCAGGCTCTTTTGAATGGAGACGGTACCTAATCGCAAAAAATGCTCACGGAGCAATTGGGTGTTACTCAACCAGCCATTTCCATGCGTCTGCGTACTATGGGGAAGATTGAAAAGATCGGAAAATGGGTGCCGCATGAATTGAATGATAGGCAAATGGAGCGATGCCAAAACACATGCGAAATCTTGCTCGCCAAATAAAAAAGAAAGTCGTTCCTGCGAAGGATTGTGACAGGCGATGAAAAGTGGATATATTTCGAGAATCCTAAACGCAAGAAATCGTGGGTTGATCCCGGCCAACCATCAACATCTTCCCCAAGACCAAATCGCTCCGGACGGAAGACGATGCTGTGCGTTTGGAGGGATCAGCAGGATAGCATCTACTATGAGATGTTGAAACCTGGTGAAACTGTCAATGCTCACCGCTACCACCAACAACTGATCAAATTGCACCGTGCTCTGCGTGAAAATAGGACGAATTATCAACAAAGACATGACATCGCAAACGTCAAAAATGGTCCAAAACTACTTGGAGACACTCAACTGGGAGGTGCTACCCCACCCAGCTTATTCACCAGACCTGACCCCTTCCGACTACCACCTGTCTTCGTCGATGGGCCACGCGCTCGCTGAGCAGAACTTCGATTCTTACGAAGACGTCCGAAAATGGCTTGATGAGTGGTTTGCCTTGAAAGAGAAGGAATTTTTTTGGCGTGGCATCCACAAATTACCCGAGAGATGGGAAAAATGTGTAGTTAGCGAGGGCAAGTACTTTGAATAAATTTGTTTTTGCTTTCTATGAAAAAAAAACATTTGTTTTTTTGACTAAAAAACATCGGATTTGAGCTTATACACCTGGTATATATTGTATATAGTTTCTGTTCAATCTTAATTTGTAATTTATCTAAAGGATTTATAACAATTTTACAATATTTTTCAATAGTATTAAAATCATAAAAAAAATCAATATTACGTAATTGCCATTAACCATATTAAAAAATAGAATTTTTGATTATTTATTTATTTTGTGTGTAAGTTCTCTGAGACAAGAGCCAGAGGCCATTCTGGAGCGCCATGATAATGAGACCATTTGGCGACTTCCAAAGTTCCAAAGTAATGAAACTGGTCGATAGTTAGTTGGAGGAAGCAATTTAAAAATAGTCATATTTTATGGACTATATTAGAATTTTTTCTTAAAAAGTTCAAGAGAAGACTTAGAAAAGATGTTGTTGATTTTAAGAGCTTCACAATAGAAACCTTTCTATTCAAAAATAAAATTCTAAAAATTTCTTTTATATCAAATTTTTCTAACAAAAATATTTATTTTTATCATAAAAATACTTGTGGAAAAAAACAATTTTTTTTTAAATTGGAAAAGTTACCTTTAAACGCTTTGAAATGTAATTTGATTGATTGAAATTTGATCATTTTATTTATAGAATTAATTGAATTTTTATTCCAAATGCATTTGACAAGTATTTATTTAATAGAAATTTAATCCTTTCCATTTATAGAAATCAATATTATTGATAGGATTGTTGTAGGAATTTAGTTCCTTATAGTGTTGTTTTCCTATTATTAGGATTATATTTCTGTTATATATTTTTTGTTTGTTTTGTATCCAAAGTTCTATTTACATCATCTTCAGTTATTGAAAATAATTTCTTCAATTTCAAAAGATTCAATTCAATTCAATTGGAAGTTTTCTTCTAGTTTATAACATTTAGTTAGTGTTTTCTATGTATTTTTTGAAGCTTATTTTTTTTTAAAGTAATAATAAGGTTTCTTAGTATAACACTATCAGCAAAAGGCAGGGGTGCCCTTTAACAGTCGGCAAATAATGTTAGTACACAAAAAATATTTGCTTAGTTTTTGGGAAAATTAAATGATACTTAAAGTCGAAATAGAATTTTTATTAATTTATGTTAAACTGTTCACTTAATTTTTTGAATGATAGTAAAATAAATAATTCAAAATTACACGACATATAGTATATAATTTCTAAAAAAACTGGTGACAGGGTTAATTTCCCGTAGACCTACATTAAAAATTCCAACTAATACTATACGTTGTATGAAAATCCGTAGAAAAATTGAAAAATTTGTTAAAAAATTAATTTAAAAAAATTAAAAATAAATAAAAGTAAACGGCTTTGTTCGCCTCTTGAAACCTGATAACGCGGATCCATATCTATACGAGGGTCATTCAACAAGTACTGAGCCTTACCGCCCGATGGAACTGCTGTCACAAAAGAAATTTACCATCGTGCCGTACATTCTTTTAGTAGCCTATTGTCAAAGTTTCAGTCGATTCCTTTCATTAGTTTTGTTTTGAGAGCCTTTGAAAGCGAGCGTGTCGGTCGGTTGCACAAAAATGGAAAAAGAACAATATCGTTCGGTGATTAGATTCTTGTTTTTGTAAGGGAAAACGCGCAGCGAAATCAAAGATCGCTTGGATGCTGTGTATGGTGACTCTTCTCCTTCGATGGCGACCGTCAAGAATTGGTTCAACGAGTTTGTTCGTGGCCGCACGTCGGTTCTTGATGAGCCACGCCCAGGTGCCACGAAAACGGCTGCTACGGAGGAAAACGTTAAAAAAGTCCACGATCTCGTGTTGGCAGACCGTCAATTGAAGGTTCACAAGATAGCTGAGACTGTGGGCATCGCAGTAGGAACGGTGCATCATGTTCTACACGAAGAACTGGGCATGAGAAAGCTGTCGGCGCGATGGGTGCCACGTTTGCTCACACCGGAAAACAAGCGCAACCGTGAGACCACATCGGCGACGTGTTTGGCGCTGTTTCAGCGCAATCCAGCGGAGTTTTTGCGTCGTTTCGTGACCGTCGACGAAACATGAATTCACTGGTACACACCAGAGACCAAGGAACAGTCGAAACAGTGGACTTCACCCGGCGAACGTGCTCCGAAGAAGGCGAAGACTGTTCGATCGGCCGGAAAGGTGATGGCCACCGTTTTCTGGGATTCACAAGGTGTGATCCACATCGATTACCTCGAGAAGAGTAAAACAATCACGGGGCGCTACTATGCTGACTAATTGGGCCGATTTAACGTCGAATTCAAGAAAAAGCGGCCTTGCTTTTCGAAGAAAAAAGTGGTGTTCCACCACGACAATGCGCCGGCTCACACCTCCGCCGTCGCCATGGCCAAATTGGTCGAATTGCGCTACGAATTGCTGCCCTGTGACTACTTTTTGTTTCCAAACCTGAAAAAATCACTCGCCGGGAATAGATTTGGGTCGAATGAGGAGGTCATTGTCGCCACGGAGGCCTATTTTGCTTCCCTCGAGAAAATGTATTTTTTGGACGGTTAAAAAAGTTAGAGCATCGCTGGGCCAAGTGTATCGAGCTTGAAGGAGATTATGTGGAAAAATAAATTGCCACCTTTCCAAAATTTTCGTTTTTCTTTTGTAGGCTAAGTACTTGTTGAATAACCCTCGTATAAATGGTGAAAGTATTCAACGCAGAAATATCGACGATGTTGGCAAAAACGCACATAGGCCAACGATACATTTTCATTTATCATTTTGTTATAATGTTCGATGATGTTCTTATTGGGTTCAAGCCCGAAATCAGAACAAGCATGCATTATGCTTTGAAAGATGGTAAACTTATTTTTTTTGCTAACATAAGAAACCAATGTTGTGGCTTCATTCAATGCGAACGTAGATTGAAATATTGTTTTATTTTTCTCTAAAAAAAAGTTTCGGTGGAATGATTTGTTTATTTTTTTCGTAGCGTGCTAACCAAAGTTAAATTCTTCTCGAATAATTTTCGAGCCAATTATTGCAAAACCTTACTAGAAGGATTCAACAGTGTAGGGCTCCAATCCGTATCTACGAATCGGCCTCAAATGATTCTTCGTTTTCAATTTTGATTTCGACTTCGGGTACAGCTTTCCAGCTAAAAACTATTAATTACTCGTAGCTTCCATCAAAGGAATAAGTTCTTCGAATATCGATTCAGTTTCGAAAATGATTAAATCTGAAATAAAAGTCAACTACTTCGCAATCTAATATGAAATAGTTTAAACTGTCCGATTTTGATGCGTTAAGGTTTAAGCAATAAAATTATGAAAACTGAGCCAAATATTGATAAAAAAGATTCCATCACAAAAGATAAAATTTCAATCATTAAAAAATAAATAAAAATTTATACGAAGTCACATATTTCGAATTATACACAGTTAGTGTAGCAAAACTAATAGTGGAATGGGCCTTAAAAAATTAAGTGTAGCAAAACTAATAGTGGAGTGCATTTTTTTTAAAGAATAAAATCTACCTTTGATAAACTCAAAGGTAACAATCACAGAGATGCCATTAAAATTATGTGATATTTAAGTGCACTTTTTAAAATTTTATTGACTTTTAAAATTTCTTCCTTTTTAAAAAAAATAATTTTTTTTATCAAGAGTAGACGAAATAATCGACTTTTTTTAAGTCTATTTAAACTATAATATCATATAAATCCTTTTTGCTGTAGTTAAGTAAATATCATTATAAATTGTCTGATTTTTATAAGAAGATTAATTATTCCTTTTCAATTAATTATTGCTAAAATATAAAATAAATTTTTCATCTTTAATGAGAATATTTATATGTTATTATTAGTAACTCTATAATCTTATATTAATACCCATTTAAATATGATTTTTTTTTATATATATGAAAGGTAGAAATAAGACAAGAAGGCATTTACATCAAAATACCAGTAATTACACTATTAGTAGTCGACTTATAAACTTTTTAAGAATATATAATTTTATTTAATTAAAAATTCATAATTATTATCTACAATATATAGTGTGTAAAAATATAAAAATAAGTATGCATTTATGATTTTCTTGTAGAATTACATGTGAAAAAAATTATGTCTATAAGGAATAAAGCACATTGTTATATCATACGTCTACATCATCTCTACGTTTATAGCACCTCTACACCATAGTCTTTCGATGATATTTAATAAATTTTTATTAATTAAATTATATAATTATAATTTATACAATTTTATCATAAAAGCATATATCGAAGTGTATAAAGTTAGCTTGCAAATATGGTTCCAACAAATATATTCACCAACAAATTACCTTAACTCTATATGCACGTACGTTTAATTACAAATATAGAGACGACAATTATGCAATTAAGTTATTTCTAAAATAATAATATGTAGTCTAATTCTTTTATGTACATAATTTTTTTTTTAAAATTATTATCATTTTTATTTATTATTTTTTTTTTATTATTAATTGCTAGGAAATGTTTTATTTTATTTTTTTTTCTGGCAAAAATTGATTTATTTATTATGAAAAATGTTATAATTATTGAAAATTGTTTAAGGTCGTTATTACGGTTGTCGAATGATTTATTTTTCATTTGAGTTTTTTTTTAATTCTGTATAACAGTTATTGGGATTATAGCATTTCGGGTGCAAACTTGTGGCATATCTTAAGAGTATATACATACATGTGTAGATATAAGGAGTGAAAAAGCTGTCAAAAAGCACGCCATTTTTAGCACACTATCACAAGATAACTAACACTCAAAATTATCTTAGATTATAAAAATAAAGGAACAGGCGTAAAAATTGAGGAAAAAGCTTGTTTTTGAACAGGATCAATCTTATTAAACTATAAAAACACGGCCTAATTGGGCAAAATTCTGAAGTTTTGATTCGAAATTAATTCACCGAAATTCGAAATTACTTCTTGTTGAAAATCAGAATATTACCTTTAATAGTTTTTAGCGGTAAAAAAATCAATAATAATAATATGAATTTTCGAACATGTTTCGTAATCCAAAAGAATCTGCCGAGAGCGACAACTAGTTTAGTACTAAAATATTTGCTGACATTTTGAAATATTTTTAGTACTAAAAAGATAAATAAAAAAGTTTATCTTTTTAGTACTAAAAATATTTCAAAATGTCAGTAAATATTTATGGTTGCAATAAAAGAAATAGGAATACCGCGGTTACTCGTACAGCAATAACTTTCATTTTTATATATTATACTTACTATTACTCTTCAGCATAACAACCTTTTCAATAACCTTTTGGAAAACTACTCCCATTTTGAATAGTGTCTTTTTTGTATAAACGATAGTATACCAAACTATTGAGTTAGGACATTTTATACGTTATTTGATTTGCATTTACTGTACTCTTAAGTAATGTTTCCCTTCTTATTGTTAATTTTGATATTATTTCTGTAAGCTGGTTTTGAAACGGGGCTATTTTCTCTTACTAAATTAATTTTTGTGGATTAGTTTAACTCTTGGAAATTTCTTCGTTCAAATACGAAGTCTAAAAAGAAAAACTTATATGGGTACGAAGGTGGTTCAATATGTCCTTAGAAAATCCAAGAAATTGTGCTCGTAGTGTAGGTAAAGATTTTTTTTGTAAGTAGCATTATCGACGGGAAAGCTGTCAAAATTTCAGCTCGATCCACAGCGTAGGTCAGTTTCTATCGTCGATTTAAGTTAACGACATTTATTTGTGCATAACAATGGAAAAAAGCGAGTTTAGGTCTGTCATCAAACATCTCCATTTGAAAGGCTTAAGCCCGAAAGAAATCAAAGGCGAGTTGGATGCAGTTCATGGCACATCTGCACCTGTGTTTGCGACGGTTTACAATTGGGTGAATGAATTTAAACGTGGCCGTTCATCCACAAAAGATGAACATCGTTCAGGACGCCCAGTTGAGGTGTCTACTCCTGAAATCATCGACAAAATTCACGATCTGATTTTGAACGATCGGCGAATTAAAGTGCGCGAATTAGTTGAGGCCTAATTTGCATGAAAAATTGTCTGTGAAAAAAATTTCGGCAAGATGGGTGCCGCGTTTGCTCTCAGAGGAGAATAAGCGCAATCGTGTAGTGGACTCTGAGGCTATGTTGGCACTCTTTCATCGCAATCCTGCCAAATTCCTTTATCGATATGTCACTGTGGACGAAACCTGGATACACTACTACACTCCAGAAACGAAGAGACAGTCACCACAGTGGATTTTCAAGGGTGAACGGGCTCCGAAGAAGGCAAAAACTGTGCCATCGGCCGGCAAGGTGATGGCCACGGTCTTTTGGGATTCGCAGGGCATCATTTTTATCGACTACTTGGAAAAAGGAAAAACAATAACAGGAGCGTATTACGCGTCGTTATTGTAACGGTTGAGCGAGAAAATCAAAGAGAAACGCCCCCATCTGAAGAAGAAAAAAATCCTCTTGCATCAGGACAATGCGCGTGTGCACACCTGCGCTGTTTCCATGGCCAAAATTGTGGAATTGAGAATGGAATTGTTGCAGGATCCCGCTTATTCACCAGATTTGGCCCCGAGTGACTATTTTCTTTTCCCCAATCTGAAGAAATGGCTTGGAGGACGACGGTTCACTTCCAACGAGGACGTCATTGCTCAAACGGATGAGAATTTGGCAGAACTTCCGAAATCCTATTTTTTGGACGGGATAAATATTTTGGAAAAACGGTTGGAAAAGTGTATAGAGCTAAAAGGAGATTATATTGAAAAATAAAATTATTTTTTTTTAAAAAACAGTTTTTTTCCATCTTTTTCTAAGGATTTATTGAACGACCCTCATATCTTTTATTTATTCTCGAAATTCTAACAGAAGTGATTTTCAACTTCAGTTCATTAACATAATAATACTGTTTACTGTACGAAATAATTGTGCATACTGAGAAGGAACCTATATTGGACCAGATCTCAAAGACATCTTACTTCTATTTCGATCTTTGAATGAACGCTATCCCCCTCATTTTGTATATGTCCGGTAATGAGGAGTTGATCCTCGGAAACTTCAATACTGCATAAATACCATGCATTTGTTTTTCTGCTACCTGTCGTAAAAAGCGAATAGGAAACCAAGTCCAGTTTTTCTGTAAAAACCGAATGTTTCTATTTGAATAGATAATCAAGTCCAGTCTTCTCGTTCATCAACGATTTTTTCAGTAAATTTTAAAATGCAATTTGCAATTTCTTTTACATTACGATTTCCTTTCCCTTCATGCAAAAAAAAAAAACATTAGGTTTTTATAGTATATCCAGCCCAGACTTACGTCACAATAAAATAAAACTTTAAATATTTTGATTTGTGCCACTTTTGAAGCATAAAAGATACAAATACGAAAATTGTTCTGGTTTGAAGTGGGAAACTATTTTAAATTAAAGAAATTTCTTACTATAAGCGTTTGTATTCGAAAATCGGAATAGCAATTCAAAAATCATCCGATTATTTAATTATGATTCGATTAATTTGATCATCGATATCCGTAATAAAGCACAAAAACAAAATAAATTATTTAATGATCTTTTGATAAGACTTTAATAGGAGAATACATATAGTATTAGTAGGAAAATGTTTTTTTTTATCTTTAGATAGCCATTTCGAAAGTGGGAGAAAATCTTATGAGTAATGTATATGTACATAAGTAGGAGTAATTATGTTAAAGAAAATATAATTTTACAGGTTCGTTAAATAATGCTACTCTTAATTGCATAGATGAGCATACGTTCAATAGTTTTTTTTTTTTAAATTTCTGATGCACATTTAATTATGCTACGTTATATTTTGCCTTATAGATTTTATGCTTTAGTTTTTTTTGTTGCTGTCTATTTTGTATGTAATGTACCTGTTGGAACCGCAAGATAACAACCTCGCTGATCTTTATTAGATCCACTCAAAAGAGCTGTTTGAGGAGATGGCGGAGTCCCTGCATCATCTATTCCCAATGTGGATGATGTTGGTACATGCAATGAGTGCATTGATGCTGCATGTTTGGTGGCGAGTGCTTGCTGTAGGTCTAATATTATTTATAATTTTTATATAATTTTTTTTGCTCAAAGTTACTACATCATTTGTTTTTTTTTTTTTTTTGTAATCAGCAAAATACTAAATGATTTTTTGAATATTTTGTTTTTCTTTTCCATTACTACCATGATTGTTTTTCACAACAATTTTTTAATTTAAGGCCTTTTTTATATTTTTTTGTACAGCATTATTATTATTTTTATTTTTTATGTATGAAAATTTTTGTTACTATGCATCCTTAACGAAGAGCACGTATATTATGAAATTTTCCAAAAAAAAAAATACATTTTTTTTGTGTATAAAAAAATTTCAACAAAGTTTCAAAAAATTATATACTTTTGATTTAAGAATATTAAAAATAAGGGTGGATTACATATTTCAAAATAACTATTCATATAAGAAGAGAAGTAAATTAATTTATTGATTTTCTTATACTCAAAAATGATTTATGACATTTTAAATTTTGTATATCCTCTTCAAAAGTATCTAAAGCTAAAAATTTGTAAATGATTTTTATATATTTTAATCTATAGCGTTCTGTAGAAAATTGATTTAAATATATTTTTCGATTTCCCTTACTTACTAATTAACCGCATATTTTATATAATTGTTAATTAAAGCGGTGTTTATAAAATTCGAAAGTTAATTTAGAAAAAAAAAAACAGTTGCAAGTAGAAAAAAGAAAAGTTTTAATAAAATAACTTACTTTTTGATGATGAATGATTTCGACCGATTTCCGCCAAAGATCTTATAATAGGAAGACGACTCATGTTGTTTTCCTTTTTCTTGTTTTCTTTTTCATGCTGATGCCTGTGTCTTCGCAATAATGCATCACGTACCTTTTCCCGTGAATCATATGGCAAAGTACCAGCATTAACCATATTTTCACATACCAAATCGGCAATTAAATCCAACGAGGTTGCTTCCATGTCCAATATGACAGTGCCATTAAGAATAAGACTTCGCAGTTCAAATAGGGAATGTAATGAGAGTGTTGCCACATGAGGTTTTGACCAACGATTACCACCTTCTTCAACATCTTCTTCAAACTTTATCCAACGTGCCGTTTCTTTCCATTCAATATCATCACCCTCCTTGACCAGCTCTTCCATTTCCGAAAATAGCGGATGTGATTCATGTGTACCATCGTCAATATCTTCTCCAAGTATAAATTGAACTCTCTGAGATGGTGGAGTTACTGAAATTATTATTATTTTTTTTTTGATATTTTATTAATTTCGCAACACAATAAAAATAAATGTTTTTATATTACTTGTAATAAGATTTGAAAAACTAATAGCAGCTAACAGAAAAGTTAGAAATAATTACAAAATAACTTAATTTTTGAAGATTTTTTATTATTTTAATCATAAACGCAAATTAAAATGAATGCAATTATTAAAAATAAATCAAAAGGACTTAAAAGTTATGATATTTTTGACCATATTTTATTCATGGACAATTGCATCATTACTAGTGCCACTTTTTTGGAATCCCAATGAAATTATGAGAAATTTTTTTCATGTTGAATTTTTTTTTCGACCAAAAATAGTAGGACTTTGATAATAATATTTCGAGTGCATCCTATAAAAATGTTTAGTACACTTCATAAAAATGCATACTAATTGTTCATATGTAATTATGATTAGACTTTGCTTTATGGTTTTATGGCACATATTAATGCAGTAACTATAATAATTGTTCAGTAGTCAACTGATAAGATAATTCATTACTACAATTATTAGATTATTGCTTTCTTTAAACAACATATTATTATTAAAAAATATATTGCCCATAAATAACGTATATTAATAGTATATTTATTAATCAAATAAAACCGGATGTAACGTTAAAAAATTTCGAATAGGGAAAAAAGAATGCTACTTACTTAAGGTATTTTTAAGTTTAATGCAAAATTATCTACCTTGGTAAGTTAGTATTTCCATGTCCTAGTAAATATTTAAGCAGATCAAATGGTAATATTTTATACAGTTTCTATTTTAAGGTAAACATGGTCTTATGAAAGCAATAATTTCGTTGTCTTACGAGTATATGAAATTTTTTTTTTATATATGTCCAAAAAAAATGTATGCTGAAAAATGTGGTTAGGGGTAATTTTCGTATTAGATAGGATATTGATGGAAAACATGAAAATTTTTGTAAATGCAAAATTTTGCGATTCTTTTGATTAGTTCATCAATTTGGATATTTTTAAAATCAAATTAAATCTGAATTTTTCATCAACTAATAACCCAGTAAAAATATTCTGGCGCCGAAATAAAAATTTGCATATTTTGTAAGGATCTAAGAATTGTATTCTTATTTTCATAAAAATATATTTGAAATGTTAAAAGCACATTTTTTAAAAATTGTAAACAAAATATTATATATACTCCAAGTTATACTGAAAGAGTAAAAATATCGTTTTTTGTTATTAAAGCTTAAATCGGAACATAAATCTAATTTAAATGTTCAAACTATAAACTAATCTGATAGTTGAAATAATCGAATAAATAAATATTTTTCTATAATAAGTATTAATATTAAATAATCTGAATTAAATAACAAAGGATATACATTATTAAATACTAAAATCGTGCAATAATATAATAATACATAAATTTGATATGAGAAAAAAATTATTTGAATTGGTAAAAAATAAGACAATTCATATATGACATAGGTGATAGTAAATTGTTTGAATTTTCTTACAAATTTCACCGTCTTCGGTAATGCTTATGCGACGACGTGTCATCAGTACCGAACCGGATCCTGTGAAAATTTTATACGTAAATCCAAGAAACAAAAAAAAATCGATGGAAATTTTTTAACGTACAACTACTAATTTTATAATCAAAATAACACGCATAGTATTAAAAAGGATAATCTTAAATAATAGGATCAAATCCTGTCATCTTAGAGAATTTGCTTCTTATGATTATTCAAAAATATCTCACACTTATTCATGTTTAAATTATATGAATTTATCATTCACTAGTCGTTTGTTATTCATTTTCCATTAATTTTATTGTAGTTTTTTCTCAAGTCCTTCTTGTTATGGTACAAACATGGAACAAAAATAATTTCTACAAATAAAAAAACTGAATTGCTCACGTCTATAGATATATAAGTAGTTGATGTATTTTTATTCAATAGTTAGACGGTAGTTCACTGCTTAAAAAGGATATCATATATAAGACAAATGACGCATATTTCATAGTCTGCAATTTTAATTTTAATGATCAGGAATTACAATTACGTATACTATATAATTTGCAGTGAAAGAAACTAAATTTACTATAAATATCCACTGGTGAATACAATTTTTTTTTAAAGATACAAAATTATTATTATTTATACACTATTGTAAATTTATTTAAAACCCACTATAGGATTTAGTGAATAATCCCACTCATAATATCTAACGTAATCAGGAATAATATCCTAATTACGGACAATCGTTTTGTATTATTTAAAATCTAACGTAATCAGGAATAATATCCTGATTACGTTAGATTTTATATAATACAAAACGATTATATAAGTAAAATTATATAGTCGTTATTTCTCGAATATTTGGTTAACAATTGCAATTATCACCCATACACAAATTATATTCGCATTTAGTTTATCTTTATCCTTCAGATTATTATTGTGAAAGATAATAAAAACCAAATAAATTATTGTATTCGAATATTGAGATTATCACAACTCTCGAATTTCTGGTAATAAAATAGTAAAAATCCAAATTTAGAATTAGAGGAAAATTGAAAATCCATTTGTCTATCTTAATTTATTTAGATTCAAGGATTCATGAAAAAAAATTTGGGTTATAAACTATACGAGTATGACCAATTTATAATTTTATCTTAGTAAATTTTTGGTTTTGAATTCCTAAAAATTTTGATTATAATTTGTTTCTAAGATTTTTGAAAAATGAAAATTTTCTTTTGACGGTACTTTATTGATTTATAGTAGAACATGAGCTAGTGGTCAACACTACAGCATCACAACTATTGGTTTATATATAGTATAAAATGACATATTATATAGAATTCCTTACAAAATATAAAATAAATTTACAAAATCGTATGATTATGTATTTAAAATGTGAGTTTAGCTCATGAGGATGTGCAAAATTGTATCAGAATCTGCGCAATTTCGACAGATGAAAGATTGATGATTTTTAAACTGAAAGTCGTGACAAAAATGTACGACCTTTATTAATATGTAAGTCCAAAAGTGTTTCTGCTTTGTCATTTGGTGATCATACGAGGCATATTGAATATGCACGTAAACGCTATCGTTAGAGTGCAGAATTTGTCATCAAATCTATCTGCTCACATCTTAAAATACCTTAAAAATACCCTATAACCCTCGAAGCACAATAAATTTATTATTAATTAAATGGTACCGGTTGTGGTCCATGATAAGATCGCTTTTTATGCTCTTAATTCATAAGAACGTTGGTATAAATTTAAAGTGATTATTGTTTCTTTGATGTCCCAAATTTCTGATATAACGCTTTACCGCCGTCTCAAGCCGCCGTGCTGTAGCAGCAGGAATTATAGTGCAAAGCAATGCAATTAAGGTGTTCATTACTCGGATTGCCTGAAATTGTTTGATCCTACTTTTTCTACTAACCAGGAGTTTCACTAAGTTTTAAATGGTATTTATTCTGCTCATAAAATGATTAAGAGGAGATTCCTGTCGAAAATATCCTGCTGATTTCGCTATTCCACTTGTGACAAAATTTAAAAAAAAAGCAATGTTTCTTGATCTAAGTTTTTCTTTTCGTTATTCATAAGCAATTATGATTTTAACTAAATATAGTTGAATTTAAAAATTGTTTACATTTAGTCACGCTATGGTAAAAATCTTTTCTTTAGACATTTTCATGAGAGCGTGCAGAATATCTTCACCTCTTCTGATTAAATTTATGAAAATAAATTATAAACGATACTTACTTGGCCTATCAGATTCAGGAATTTTATCGCCATTTTCTCGATGGTGATGCTTATGTCTTCGATGCGAGTGTCTTCGACCTCCGGGCATATGAACCCCCACAAATACTGTATGTGCTCTATGGCCTGTAAAATAAAAAATATTTTCATTTACTCACATTTATAATATCCTGTACTAAATATTATTTTTATTAATTAATAATTTCATATAAATGATTTAATAAAATTATTACTATATCGAAACCACTGTATTCTATTCATTACGTTTTTGTTAAAATTGATCATAAATTTAAGTATTTTTATTAAAATTGATCATAAATCTAAAAAGATATATGTTATAATTTTTTTCTATTTTTTTTCGTTGTAAAAAATAGACAATTGGCCAGGAAAAATTTTATATATAAATTGGCCTACTACTACTTTTTTTTGTTGACATTTACTAATTTGTAAAATTACAGAAATATTGTAAACAGCAGATTTTATGACAAACACTTCGATGGGATTATCAGGAGCCCAAGATTTTCGGTATAAAGAATTTTGTTGTTTTGATAGTAAGGAGATCATTCACAAAGAATTTGTTACTCTAAAACAAATTAGCAATCGAATTTTCTTTATAAAGATCTTGAAAGATTCAGAAAAAGGGTTCTTCTCGTCAAATTGACAACGTCTCCTGCCACATGGTCGTATCCATCAACGAGTTTTTGTCCAAAAATGAGATTCTTGTGTCTCCTTAGCTCGACTATTTACTGCATCTTATTTCGTGTTACATTTCATTTTTCTCAAAGATAAAAAAATACTTGAAACGTCGTCATCTTGGTACTGTCAATAACATCCAAAGAAGTCGATTCCTTTGCCCGATTTATAAATAGAAAAAAATTGTTACAAATACCAAAACGGTTTTATTAGCTTTCTGACACATCTTGTATGAAGAAAGTGAGGATTCATTTTCCATTACGATTGTTGTTATGTTATTAATTATTTGAAAATTAACTTGAAAAGGTAAATAAAGGGTTTTCGAAAACTTGAAACTTGAAAAGCTAAAAAAAGATTACTGTGTGGCACGTAGCCCCGTCTTGTTGGAACCAGATGTTGTCAAGATCAACTTCTTCCAATTTCGGCCATAAAAAGTTGGTCTAATTAATATATACCGCTCTCCATTGACAATAACGGTGTTACCAGCTTCATTTCGAAAGAAGTACGGACCGATGATTCCACCAGACCAAAAACCACACCAAACTGTCAATTTAGGTGAATGTAGTGGGTGTTCATGAATAATTTGTGGATTTTCTTCGCACCAGAATCGACAGTTTTGTTTATTTATTGCACCACTCAGATGAAAGTGAGCCTCATCGGAGAAGATGATTTTCTTAAAAAAATCGTTATCGTTTTGAAGTTGTTCCAAGACAAAATCAGCAAATTCACGACGTTTACGGTGGTCCAATGGCTTCAGTTCTTGAGTGATAACAATTTTATACGGATGCAAGCCGAAATCCTTTCTTAAAATCAGCCAGGTTATGGTTTGAGACAGTCCCAATTCTTGAGAACGTTTTGGAATCGACAATTTGCGGTCTTCAGCAACACTTGCCTGAACGGCAGCAATATTTTTTCTTTATCTTATTGGCATTTGAACATTATGTAAAGAAAATGTACGGTCGAAATTTTTAACAATTCGACGAATAGCGAGCACAGTTTGACGATTATTACGACCATAAAATGCCAAAAGCGCACGAAAAGTTGCAATTGGATAACGATTATTTTGATAATAAAATTGAATAATTTGTAAATGTTGTTCGTGCGTATATCTCTCCATGATAAAATTGTAAATATTACTGAATACAATGAAATAAAAAAAACAAATCATGACATATTACGAATGGCCTAAACGTCACATAGAAATCCTATTACTCTTATTGGAAAACCCTATACTTATCGACCAGAAGAAATATTCTTTTTAGTGTAAAGAATCTAGTACTAGATTCGAGTTTGATGAAACGGTTGTATTTATATTTTGAGGAGGTGTGTGTTGACTTTCAAATGCAGTAGTTGACATTTGTTCGCAGTGACAAGAACATTTTTTATTTTGGCGTTGAAATGTCAACATTTATGCTGACAAAGCAGCATTTGCAAGAAGTTTTACGTTTTGAAAAGTACTGCGGCAATGTGTCGTTGAAATTTATGGTCATCATCCTCTATCAAATGAAACATATAAAAACTTGTTCCGGCGATTTAAAGAGAGTGATTTTGACGTGAGTAAGAAAGAACGCGAAGGGGAAACGAAAAAATCCCTCAATCGTAGAAAAATAAAAAGTCTTTATCTCCTCAATCGTAGCGTAGCGTCGTCCTTTCATGGGGCTCTTCAGTTTTGGGAATAAGAAAAAGTCACAGGGGGCGAGATCTGGGGAATACGGTGGCTACGGCATTATTAGTGTGTTGTTTTTGACCAAAAATGGTAAAAGCCAATTTTTGTTCTTCCACAAATCCGGGCGTTTCTGGCGGATTGCTTCGCGCAACTTGCGCATAACTTGCAGGTAATATTCTTTATTGACCGTTCTAGCCTGTGGCAAGTGCTCATGATGCATCACGCCCCTGTTATCGAAGAAAACTGTAAGCAAAACCTTCAAATTCGACCGAACTTGGCGCACTTTTTTCGGTCTTGGCTCGTGCAGCAGCTTCCATTGGAATGATTGAGCTTTGGTTTCCATGTCGTAACCATAAACCCATAAGTAAAGTTATGACTCTCTGGAGAAAATTTGGCTCGTCGCGGACAGACTCTAACAGCTCCTTAGCAATGTTAATGCGATGCTGTTTTTGGTCGAAATTGAGCAAAAATCGACAACGAGCCAAAACATGTGCAAGCAAAGCAGCTGTCAAAAATGAACTGAACAATCAAAATAACCGAACTTTTCGGCATTAGTGAGAGACATGAGTACCAACATAACGCTACAAAAAATCGAAAATCGAATATACGTAACCCGCGGAAATTCGATACTTTTTGAACAGACCTCGTAGAGATGTGTGTCAAGATTGCTCCACCTCTCGTTCGCCAGCTTTATTAAACTCAGCGAAATGACAGTAGGATAATCTAGCCTGATACCATTTCTGGCTAACTCATCTGCTCCTCATTTGCTGTAATTTGCTTTTATATAAGAATTTTGATTGAATTGTGGAGCAAAGGTGGGCTTGTGCGAAATGGCAATCGTACTTGATATTGTCTATCTGATAATCTTTTGACAATCTGACATAATCTTCAAACGAGGTATTTCCTCTTTCCCAGAACTTTGATAGCGTATTATTTAGGTATTCAAGCACTACATTTGTAGACAGAAATGACGGCGTCCTAATAATTGCAATAGGGACATCCTAAGGTCCTTTCCTAAATTTAGCTTGTAACATTTGAGCGTAAATATCAATATTTCCAGGTTCCCTGAAATCTAGTGTCAGCAAGTTTCAATCCTTTTAAGTGAGACCAACTTCCCAGTGATCGACATGTTATCCCTGGTAAAGCATAAGCCATTCCTGGTATTGCATGTAAGTCCACACGGATTGATTTAGTTTCATCGTTACACGGCGTGAATTTTAAATTCACTTATCGCTTCGCAACTGCAAATTTGTTTTCATTTATTTCAATTTATTTATAGCAATATGCCAGGATCAACCAAACATCTTAACACTCGTTTCTGACCGTTTTTGTCACGAGTTTGTACGAAGGTGGTGTCACGAGTTTGTACGAAAATGCCGATAGCATTCCATAAAGTAGAATTATTTTATTGTACTTTGCTAAGGAACGGAAGATGTACTTGGGAAAGAATAAATAACAAAAGGCAATTGTCTATTTAAATCTATAAAGATTCCATTTATTCCTTGAATTTATTAATCGGTAACAATTTATTGGTAAAGGTAGGGTTCTTGATTCTATATTATATTAATTTATTTTTATCAGTTACACCGGTGGTCAACCGAGCACAATTGATAAATAATAATTCAGTTTCTGGGTACTTTTTTTTGACTGGACTGATAAAGTTCGGGTGGTCAATTAGTATATTTCAAATTCTGACTAAACTATTTATGTCAAATAAACCGGTGGTCAACAAAGCCTATTTGATTTACAATAATTCAGTTTTTCGATTGTTATTTTTAGACTGGACTGATAAAGTCTGAGTCTTCGCACCTCACTAATTCGACGTTTAAAACTAAAGAGAAGGGAATTTCTAATTCTAGGTGCTTATATACTAATAAATTAATGACATTTAATGGGGCACATAATAATGAGGTAATTTGTTTTGTGGATTTACCAAAGAAGTGAATGTATTCCTGCCGCAGTACCTCATTATGCAGTAATTGTCTTTACATGTAAAATCTGTGAACCGCTATTCGTCTGGACCGTCTTAGTAAAGAGCCGATGAACATAATGATAACTTGACTATAAATTTACCATCATGTCTCTTCGAAGTAGTTTGTTTGAATATTCGTTCGCATTATTGATACGTTGTGGACAAGTGCTTAACGCCAGAATTTCTCTCGTCCAGTTGTAAAAATTTAGACAGCTACTTGAGCCTCTAGTGGTTCTGTTGCAAGTCCATAAAATTTAGCAGATAAGTTATTCGAAAATTAAATAAGGTTTTCTGTAAAACAGGTAAATGGTGTTCCAACTTGATTTGCCCAATGGATAATAGCGAACTAAAAAAACACCGCTCTGATGAGCAAATTTATATTTTTGGGAATTCCTCACTCTGTAATATTAACATCACGCAAAGGTTGAATAATAGTGATTTGAGGAATAATCGCACTTTGTACTTTGAGATCACAGTTGTTACTCCTAGAGTAAAATTGAAATTAAACCTGCTTTCGGGAATTCAGTGGTTTTTCATATAAGTCCAGGAATCTGTAACTGAATTGATCTGGGTTTCAAATCCAATCTTCTCTGGATTATGCTGGTAATGAGATTTAATTCTAAACCAGAATTTAACATCGCTCTTTTACAGTTTCCCAAGCAAAACATATTTATATGAACCGACAGCTTGATTTGAATTTAAATTTACCGTCTGAGACAATGTACAACTTCCAGATATACAAGTAGCTGACTCAGATGGCGGTTCAATTTCCGAATGAAGCAAGGAATGATTACACATATGCTCCCCACATGTAAAACACGGGCGAGACTTGCACTCAAGGTAGCGATGGCCTGTTTTCAAACAATTCCTGCATAATCGCAGTTTGTTGGCTATATTAAGTTTATCTTTGCGTACAATTGTTCTAAATCTGTCACAGTCATAAGGTGTAGTAAAAGGAAATCCATTATTTTTGCATTAAATTGAAGGTTTTATTTAGCATAGATAGAATGATACGATTTAGGTCAAATATATACAGTTTTGTTCGATAACTTGTTGCCATTTTGGAGGTAATTTCATAATGCCTCTTTCATAGAAACCCTCGTCCCTATTGGCAAACAACTGGGACAGTCGATTTTTACAATCTTCTCTTGAGGCGAATTTTTCACCTGCAAAATCATTCGTCATAGACAGGAAGAGGTGGTAATCACTTGGTGCCAGGTCCGGACTATAAGGTGGATGCATAAGAACATCCCAACCAAGGTCCCGGAAATTCTGGCGAGTCACTATCGATGTATGCGGCCTGGCGTTGTCCTGATGGAACACAATTGCTCTCCTATTGGCCAAAGCTGGTCGCTTCTGGGCGATTGCTTCTTTCAGACGGTCCAATTGTTGACAGTATAGGTCCGAATTAAGAGTTCGGCCGTAGGGGAGCAGCTCATAGTAGATGATTCCCTGACAGTCTCACCAAACACACAGCAAAACCTTCCTGGCTGTCAATCCTGGCTTGACCACCGTTTGCGCCGGGTGACCGCGATTTGACCACGCCCGTTGTCGCTTGACGTTGTCGTAAGTGACCCACTTTTCATCACCAGTAACCATCCGCTTCAGAAATGGATCGATATTGTTGCGATTCAGCAGCGATTCGCAGATGGAAATTCGGTCCATGAGGTTTTTTTGCGATAACTCGTGTGGTACCCATACATCGAGCTTCTTTTTGTATCCAGCATTATTTAAATGGTTTCAATCGGTTTTTTGTCCAATGTTTAGCTCCTGGGCAATCAAAACAGTGCTTCCGTGACGGTCGGACTCGACGATTTCCATTATTTTATCGAAATTTTCGACAATTGGCCTTCCAGAGCGTGGTACATCTTTGACATCAAAATTACCGGAACGGAATCGACGAAACCAAAATTGCGCGTAATTGGCTATTACAGTATCAGGACCATAAACACTATTCACATTTTCAGCTGGCTGGCTTGCGTTTTCGCCTTCATCGAAGAAAAACTGTAAAATATGGCGTATTTTCTCTTTGTTGGTGTCCATCTTTGACGCGTGCTAAAAAAATACTGAGTCAAGTAATCACAAAACTGTATCAGAAGCTTTTTTAGTACGAAATCTTATCTTTCTAACGCCATCTAGTGCAACCCACTTTTACAACGGGAGATACAGACTCCTAAAGCCATCTATTGGCAACATAATGGATTACTTTTTACTACATCTTATATTAAGTGCTTTCTCCGGTAAACTTGGCATTTCCCTACATGTTCTTATATTGCCAATAACGCCAACAATGACTGAAATTTAGATAGGCTTTTAATTCGTGAACAAATGGGAACTGATGCTCTAGTAGGCCCAGTTTGTCCTACAGTTTTCAGGGTTTGGAGCGTACTCTCCAAATTTTTTAGTAGAATCATTATCTTTGGCAGATTCCGAGGCTCTTTCAATCTAATATTTTTAATACCAGTTGGTGGAGGATAAAACTGCATGACTCGAAATTAATGCCTAAATTAGAGAGTCCAAACAAATACTCTTTTATAACATCGTATAGTTTTTGGATTGCTGTTGAGGATTCCGTTAATATACTGGCCAAGTTCAAAATTCTATCCAACACCTTGCTAGACATTAATCTCTTATTATCAAACCGATCTTCCAAGATCATCCCGGCAAACTCTGTCATCCAGAATAGTCACCATTGAAGGTGGGTATGATATATTTGGTAATTTTACCGAGAAATTTTGCTCTATGAATGAACTCGAGGTACTGTTGCTAACCTTTAATTCATCCAACTTAGTAATAACATTTAAGTAAGCAAGTTCTAAATCGTAGAACTCTTCTTCCTTGTAATCGGTGGATTAAGTTCCACTTAATCGCTGCACGACTATCGGTAAAAATTACCATATTCATGTCTCAAATAACTAGAATTTCTGTTTAAAAAAAATTATACTGGTCTGGGAATTGTAGGGACATGTTTATATTCAAAGATGCAAAGAAAACCACTGCTGCTATAATGTCCCTCTTCCTTGAACCGTCTGTATATATTTCTATATCCGATTTCTCCTGGACCGTCTCGAAATTAATGATAAACTGTCTTTAACAAAAAAAAAAGTAAGAACTTATTCCCATAGCCAATATAATCTCAAGTCTCCATCAAAAATTAATATTAAAAAAATCTAATAATTGTTTTGTAAAAATATTTTTAAAAAAATTGTAATGCATATTTTAGTGGGACATTTTTTTTTTAATTATTACTCATTTAAAAAGACTCTCGAAAAAATATAATAAAAATTTCTGTGTAATTTTATAAGAAATTTTTATTACATTTTCAAATAAAACTAAAAACACACTTGTTGTGTATGTACGATATAATTTTAACTGCCATAACTGGTAACATATTTTAGTTATTATTTATTTATCGTTCATTTTACTTATGATCATGCAACACAAATTTTAAATATGTTCACATAAAATAACTATGCAACATGCAAAAGAAAACAATTTCAATATGAAAAATTTACATTTCCTTGTTAGTTTTTCCTATATTCATGGTTAAATAGTTTCTATTATTCTAACGATGCGTTTTTATTATTAAAATGATAACAGGTAGAATAATGCATATCGAAATTATTTTATACTTTCAGCATGCATAGCTTTCCGGATGATGAATAATAAATACTCTTACGAGTATGACATTGATTAACTATCAAATGATTTACCTTCATTAAATAGATATGGCTATGTATCTATGTATTTTAAAATTTTGTTTAAAAAGTATTTTTACTATTTATCTATTTCCATGATTCAGAAAAATTATTTTAAAAATATTCTTCTATAATATATTAATTAAAAGATATTTCTTTCTTGAGTGTGAATATTACTTATTTAAATAATTTGACTAAAATCGTTTTTTTTAAAGCAATTCTATGATATTTATTATATTATTTATGTTTTATTATTATGATACTCATTTAAAAAATAAGCAAAAAATTAGAAACTATATTTATAAAATTCCATTACGGTTTTATTTCCTTTATAACACACGTACTAATAGTTATTACAGTAGTTGCTGTCAAAAGTATTTACATGCTCAAACACATTTTGATAGCAACTACGCTCGTAACATAACAAGTGTAGTACAAGTACTTGTTAGTAAAAATAGTAGAAAAGGTATTTTGTCAAACAACATTAAATTTTTACAAAGTTGCGCTCAAGCAGGCCATTATGCCTTAAATTACATTTGTTAAAAAACGTTGAAATTATACTCATATGACCAGTTTATTGTAACAAATTAATGGCATTATTTGGACTATGTGGGGTGTCTGTGACTGAAAATATTTTAAATTTTTTAATTTGTAGTTTTGTATAACCTTATTTACAAATTTTTGAAGATTTTCTCAAAGGCTTAATCCAGAATAACTTAATATACTCACGACTCTGAGGTAAATTTGGTGAATTATTTTTGGAATAGAGTTCGGTATTTCTTATCCGCTTTTCAGTTAGAAACTACGTATATTAAGTTTCGTGGAGCATAAAATTTTGCTTAAAAAACGCATCTTGAATAAGTTATTTTTGATAGACTAAATTTTTAAAGACTACTTGACAAATAGGGGTAAATACTATCTTGTGTAAAAGACCAACAACTTTGGATGGTTGCTAATTAAACTAGCTTATAGATACACCAATTTCGTCAAGTTCTTAGATACTTCGATTAATATTCCATTGACATGATATAATATCTCATTGAAAATAAACATGTTTTACGTTTCTGCATCTTAGAGATACTATAGAATAAGGAGAGTAAAAAAATGCTACTATCATCTTTTGGAAGATGATGTGCGATTCAAAATATTTTGTTTTTCATGGAATATTGTCCAAAATCATTTTAGAAAATATTCCATAAAAACAACCGGTAGTTTGGTCTAGGCCTGCCGAATTTAAGAGTTCCAAACATCCCGGCTTCGATAGGTTTTGCTAAGAACCCAAGTTTCCGAAGAATATGAGGTCTGTTCAAAACGTATCGCGAATTTTGTGTTTTTCAAAAATTATTTATTTATTCATGAATATCTATTTTGTCCCCTTCAAAGTAATCCCCACCAGATATTATACACTTGTGCCAACGTTTTTTCCAATCCTCAAAGCACTTCAAAAAAGCATTTTTTTTATATTGTTCACCTTCTCCTTTGATGCTGTCTTTATCTCCTCAATCTTAGCGTAGTGTCGTCCTTTCATGCGGCTCTTAAATTTCGGAAACAAGAAAAAGTAACAGGGTGCCAGATCTGGGAAATACGGTGGTTGCGGCATTATTAGTGTGTTGTTTTTGGTAAAAATTCGCGCACAAGCAACGATGCGTGATCAGAGGCGTTATCATGGTGCAAAAGCCAATTTTTGTTCTTCCACAAATCCGGGCGTTTCTGGCAGATTGCTTCGCGCAACTTGCGCATAACTTGCAGGTAATATTTCTTATTGGCCGTTCTACCCTGTGGCAAGAACTCATGATGCACCACGCCTCTGCAATCGAAGAAAACTGTAAGCAAAACCTTAACATTCGACCGAACTCGTCGTTTACATCTTCTCGGCCCTCTGAGAACATTTTGTAGCACCGATAAACGTTGCTTCGATCCAAGGTAGCTTTACCATATGCCACAGTCAACATTCGGAATGCGTCTGCACAAATAATTTTGTTTTTCACACAAAATTTGATACAGATTCTTTGATACATTTTTTGGAATAGGCAGAAATCGAAGACGAATCAAAACACGTGCAAGCAAAGCAGCTGTCAAAAATTAACTGAACATTCAAAATGGGCGAAGTTATCGGCATAAGTGAGAGATATATGTTAAGTACCAACATAACGCCACAAAAAAAATCGAAAATCGAATAAACGTAACCCGCGGAAATTTAAAGTTCGCGATAATTTTTGAACAGACCTCGTATATCTCTTGTGTCATGTATAGCATTAGCTTCGATATTATTATCAGAAATTTAGAGTGAAATAATGTAGATTGACTGAATTATAATATTTCCAGCAATTTCGCTTCTTGACGTATGCAAAGAGTGCAAAATTAGCTTCAATACTGATGAAAATTGTATTTGACAAATTAGCAAAATCTGGCACAATCACGACACTTGTAGAAAGTGTTTTTGAATACGTTTCAAAATATATAAGATGGCATATCAAAAAGTTCTGAACTACACTATTGAGCTTGGTTTAGTACTATTATGAAAATATGACTTCAACATTTTAATAGATTTTGCTATCCAATTCTTTAATAATCTATGGAATCAATCTATATTTTACAGGCCAAAATTGAATTTAGTCCTTTAGAGTAAGGACAATCTAATTGTCAATTCATAATGTTAAATTTCATGCGATATTTTGTGAAAATGCTCTAAGCTTTCCATGAAGTTTACATAGAAAAAGGTTGAGAATTCTACCACCTCGGGTTGGGAGTATTTTAAATGTTGGGACACTTTAATTTGACAGCGAAAAAACTACAATTGTGCAAGATGTCAGATCGGCAAGTAATCTTTCTAGAATCTACTTTTTTTCAATTTAAGGAGTTCTAAATTATAGTAAATTTTTAGTGAGCTGAATAACTATACTTTTTGCACAACCCTTTAGATATTCTAAAATTATTTCTATTATGAACATGGCTTTTTTTCCAATTTTCCTTACGAATATGAGTTTGTTGAATAAAACAAGATTGACAAATCTATTGAAGAAATTGTATCTTCTGAATAACTTTCGAAGTTTCATTACCAGTTGTAGCTTTTTCGACATATATACATACATACCTTCGAAATCTTTTTCTGTGAATCCCTGATGGCTAGGTTGACAAATACCAGGATCCTTGGGGGCTTCATCGTCAACACTTGTGTTGGTATGCATTGTCCAAGGTCTGTAATAATAATTAAATAAATAATTTCTTTCAAAAGTGATTTCTCTTATCATAATAATCATTTAACAATTTATTAAGTATTTTATAATTTATTTTTGTGTATATAGAATTATGCAGATTGTGTATTGTTTTTATTCAGATAAGACTTTTTACACTATTAACGATGATTTAATTTATGATTATAATCGGTCATTAAATGTTTAACTTCTTTATATATTTGCACCTATCTTATCGTAATGAATTCATTGTATATGTTTATTATAGTATTAGGAATTTATTTATGTTTATTTAACAAAGAATTATACAAAAATACTCGTAGGTTTAATCTACTGGAATTGTAAGAGTTTTAAACTACACATAATAAGAAATTAATCGTATTTATTGACTAAGTTTTATTTAGCGTCTACATTATTGAAACGTTTTTGCAGATAATAAAGGTCTTAATTAGAATGTAGTAACCAATTTTGTAGTGTACATAAAGGTATTAATTTTTAAGAGCTAACCTATCACATTTTTTACTTAACGTATTTAAGATGAAGTACTTTTTTGTTATGTTTAAAAGTTAGCTGTGGAAAATAATTTTTTCTATTTTTCAAAATTAAGTAGTTCTACTTTTGTTTTTGGTAATAAGTTTAATATCTACAAATACTACGGGTATCAAGCAGATTTGTTATTAAATGTTTCACTACAATGTTGTGAAACATGAAGGAGAAGCTAACATCCATTGATGCTACTTCACCAATTGGACTTAATAAGGCCAACCTTTGAAAAGCTTAATAAGTTTCGTGACCATTGCCGTGTCAAGCGACAAGGTGTGTTATTGGGCAGAATCACTAGGGCTAATTATCTTAGAGAATTGGAGTGATATGATAGAGTTATTTTTCTCATTATACGAGTATCCCAGAAATCGAGCTCATAAATTCATATAGGTTTTAGGACAGTTGAAAGCTCTGAACGTAAGTCCAACAGTCTAAATAGTTGTTTGTTTCGTCTGTTCACTTCAAGTCGTATGAGTTTCGTATGTGGGTTCTAGCTTAATACTTTGTCAAGACATAGTCCTTTAATAACGCATTTACTCTTTTTAAGAATTATACTGCTATAGTTTTGTAAAATATTGGAAGCAGAGTGAGGATTGTCGTTGCTAGTTAATACGGTTGGGTCATTTACGTAAGTTGCAGCGGGAGTGTTAGGATATGTAGAGATATCGGAACTGTAAATATTATACAAGAAAGGGCCAAGATTCTAACCTGAGGGACATATGCGAATACAGGGGATATTTTCCGTTGTGAGAGATATGATTGTATGATCAGGTAGTGGGTAGTGAGTAGAGAGAAGGAATTGTTTGTTGTTATCATTTTAAGTATTGGGTGTATAACTTAAAAATGCGGGATTTTTGGCAAACTTTGAGTGTTTATTTTGAAAAATTGTCAATATATTTTATTCAAAGTATTGTCCATCGGAAGCCACTACTTTTTCCCATCTTTCTGGCAACATATGGATTCCGCGCCAAAAAAACTGCTCCGGTTTTGAGGCTAAGAATGAGTCAAGCCAATTTTTGATGCCCTGTTCTGAAGTGAAGCGTATTCCGGTGAGGGCGTTTAGCATGGATCTAAACAAATAGTAGTTGGACGGGGCAAGGTCTGGGCTATAAGGCGGGTGAGGCAAAACTTCCCAGCCACTGTTTTCTAAATAATTTTTAACCGGTCTTGCAACATGAGGACGAGCATTGTCATGATGGAAAATTATGGCTTCGTGTCTGGTCGCATATTCCGGGCGTTTTTCGGCCAATGCTCGCTACAAACGGATTAATTGTGTTCGGTAGAGGTCGCCTGTAATTGTCTGGCCCGATTTCAATAGCTTATAATAGATCTCATCCTTCTGATCCCACCAAATACAGAGCATTACCTTGGCGCCATGGATATTTGGCTTTGGCGTTGATTTGGCTGGTTGGCCGGGCTTTACATACGATTTTTTGCGCTTTGGGTTGTCGTAATGAATTCATTTTTCGTCGCCAGTAATGATTCGATTAAAAAACGACTTCTTTTTCTTCCGTTCAAGCAGCATTTCGGACATGCAAAATCGCCTTTCAACGTCTCTCGGCTTCAATTCATATGGGACCCAATTTCCTTGCTTTTGGATGAATCCTGCTGCTTTCAAACGTTTTGAAATGGCTGCTTGAGTGACTCCCAATGATTTTGAAATTTTTTCTTGAGGTCGACAACAGTCTTCGTCGAGTAATGCCTCCAAATCTTCATCTTCAAACTTTTTTGGCTGACCTGGTCGTTCTTTGTCTTCCGTGTCAAAATCACCACTTCTGAACAGCACAAACCATCTCTCGCACGTTGAAATCGATGGAACATATTCAGGATAAGCTTCGGCGAGCAATCGATGTGCTTCAGCTGCACTTGAAGAAGTAAATCAACACTTCCCGCAAATGGGACTTTTTTGGTACAAAATTCGACATTTTTGAAGCAAAAAAAAAAATTTGTTGTTTACACTATTTCGTTCAATGACTAATCGAGAATGAATGACAGATGTTTAACCTCCAAAATGCCATATGAGTTATTATTAACACAAACCACGTGTAAAAGTTATGCCATCTGTTGTCAATCCCGCATTTTTAAGCTATACACCCAATAACATTAGTGCTCGAAAATATATTCTAGGCACTACGCCACTGAAGGACATTTGGCAACAAAGCATATCGGAATAAAGAAATTAAATTATAAATGGAAAGGAAAGTGGTTTTGGAAATTAGCGGAAGACCATACCTCAGTGGGATTCGAACGTACGAGGTGGTAGTCCAGTACGCTAATGGCTGTGCTACCGGGTTCTTCGGGAGAAGAAATTATTTTAGCTTCTAGAGTAAGCCAGAGTGCCAGACACGGCCAAATGTATGCGATATGTCTTGAAACACACTGAGTAGGACTATTTTCTTTTATAGGAGGAAGCGTTATAATTTACGATGCGGTGATTTGTTGGATAACTTTGCTCTAAAGCAGAAATAATAGCCTAGGATTATGTTGGTTGATTTAAGTATGGGATATAGTCATTTTAGGATTAGTTTCTGAAAAACATTAGCTAGGATCGAGAGTAATCCTATTGGGTGCTATTCTAGATTTAACTATATTACTATGGGATTTGAAGAGCAGAGTAGAATTTAATACTTCCAAAATACAGAAATCTCCGGCCAATATCCATAAATGGCATTTGCATAACTGAAAGCGAAAAACTTTCCATTCTTGGTATATGTGTTAATGAAATTTTCCATTGCAATGGCCTCATATATATTTAATATTACCAAAAATGCTGCAAAATTTTTCATTCCACCTGATCTATCCAGTATATACAAGGCATATATTCGCCCCAAGCTGGAATATAATTCCCATGTATGGGCGACGTAATGCCTACTGTCTTTCCTTATTTTATCGCATTTTCCATAAACAGTGTTCCAGTGAATTGGCTACTTGTATTCCACCTCTGTAATTATTTTCACTGCAATACCCATTTCAAGAATGCATATCGGTTTACCCTGAATCCACTTTTCGGACGTACTCTAAGACACAGAGATACTTTTTTTAGCCGTTTAATCCGAATGTGGAATGCTCTGCGTTACACGGTTTTCCCAAATCATTATAATCAACATCTACAAGGTCTGTTCAACAAGTATCGCGAATTTTGTGTTTTTTCAAAAATTATTTATTTATTTATGAATATCTATTTTGTCCCCTTCAAAGTAATCCCCACCATATATTATACACTTGTGATCTTGTTCAGCTCCTCCTTCGATGCCGTCTTTATCTGCTCAATCGTAGCGTAGCGTCGTCATTTCATGGGGCTCTTCAGTTTCGGGAACAAGAGAAACTCCCCGGGGGTGAGGTCTGGGGAATACGGTAGTTGCGGCATAATTAGTGTATTGTTTTTGGCCAAAAATTCGCGCACAAGCAATGATGCGTGATCAGGGGCGTTATCATGGTGCAAAAACCAATTTTTGTTCTTCCACAAATCCGGGCCTTTCTGGCGGATTGCTTCACGCAACTTGCACATAACTTGCAGGTAATATTCCTTATTGACCGTTCTACCATGTGGCAAGAACTCATGTTTCACCACGCCCCTGTAATCGAAGAAAACTGTCGTCCACACGCCCCGGCACGCTTTTCGTCGTTCACATCTTCTCGGACCTCTAAGAACATTTTGTACCACCAATAAACGTTGCTTCGCTCCAAGCCACAGTCAACATTTGGAATGCGTCCGCGCAATTAATTTGATTTTTCACACAAAATTTGATACAAATTCTTTGATCCATTTTTTGGAATGGGCAAAAATCGAAGACGAGTTAAAACACGTGCAAGCAAAGCAGCTGTCAAAAATTAACTGAACATTCAAAATAGCCGAACTTGCCGGCATAAGTGGGAGAAATGACTTCCAGTATAATGCCACAAAAAATCGGAAATCGAATATACGTAACCCGCGGAAATTCAAAATTCGTTTATTCTTTTCTCTCCATAATAAAAAATTGCACTATAAAACTGCCTCCTCACACCTTCCCTAAAAAAAGACGCATATCTGTGAGAATTGCAAATACGGACACATCAAAAAAAGAATTCTGATAGAAAAGACCTAAAATTTTGTATTTTTTTTTTAGTTTTGCTAGTTAAGAGCAAAGTGCACCTAAATATCTCCCTCCCAATACTTTCCACATGCGCCATGTACCATAATATTATAAGGACATTCATAATTCCTTTAGCGCAAGTGATTTATGTAAAAAAAGTCAATTTTTAGTGAGCCTAATTTTTTCTTGGGGTTAGCAAAAACATTGGTAAGAAATTAGTAAAGAATAGTCGCTTATATACACAATTATTATATTATTTTCTGAATATATAGACAAGGTTATTTTTTGGATATTTTTTATTTATTAATTTTTTTATTAGCTGAATATTATGCAACTGAAAAATAAAGTATCACAAAGTTCAAATTTGTTAATTGATTCAAAACCTGAATTTGTGAAAAAAAAGTTTTTGTTTTCTTTTCATTTTCGAGAGTAAAGAATTTTCTTCTATTTTCCAAATTTCCCTAAAAATTCTCTAAAACCAAATAACTGAGGAATATTTAACAGGAAATATTCGAAGATAATTTTTTTAAAATTTAATTTAAATATTGATAAATTGGTGAAGTCTACTGAAAGTAATTTTTTTTTAAATGTACGTGGCTAAGGTTAAATGACCTTATTTTAAATAGCGGTTAAATCTTTAAATTTCATTAATAATGTCATATGAATTTTATGTAAAAATGTTGATTATGACTATTAAAATGTTGACTATAAAAATAAGAATATGCATACAATAATCGTGTGGATTGTGTACATGACGTGCCATAGTATCGTGCTAGTATTAAAATATAAAAATATGGGTCAGTTTGATAAGAAAATAATAGAATTTGTGCAAATTCATTCAAAAATATAATTTTTTTAATGTTATTTATTTTTTAAAGGGTAAATTAGATTTTTACCCTAATTCTTTGATTTGTCCTTAGTCATCTATAATGACTGAAAGGATAATTAAAAATAAATTTTGTGAGAGAAATTTCGTATAATATTTACGTTTATTTCTATTTGAAAGAAATCTTGGAAATACGATGTTTTTTTTACAAAAAAAATAATAAAATATAAATTATGCTTAAATAAATTCAATTTTTATTAAATTAGGGGAGAAGAAGAATTTTTTTTCTTATGAATGAAAGAGAAAAAACTTACTATAAAATATATTATGGAGTAAAATTAAATTAGAAAATATTGTACGAGAGTGCCAACTTTAAGAGCCACCAAATTTTCAGTTACAATATATATACACCTGAAACGAGGGCCTAAATAACTTTTCAATTTGAATTAAGGACTATAAAAAGTCCCCATATATTTTAAAAAGTAGTCAAGACAATTTAAAAGTAAAAAAAAAAATGTTTTCAAGGATAATTTCTAAAAGGAAAATTAATTTTAAAATATCCTTTGTGGTGGTTTCTTTACTTTTTATTTCTTCTCAAAAAATTTTTATTTTACAGAATAGGGGATTAGATAAAATTATCTTGTACGAGTCAAGAGAATATTTTATTCCTTATTAATATTGATTTGGGGGATACTTTGGGAAAAAAAAATATTTGAATGTGATAAGCATTATTTTTTAGCCCTATGATTATAAGGTCATTTGGTTACATAGAATACCGTTATGAATTGAAGTTATCCGATTATAAAGTGAACTTCAGGACTATGGAAGGCTGTTGGTGACTTGTTGTTAATTGAGGCAAGGTCATAACAGTTTCTTCAATAAAGTTGGACATATTACATATATTTTTTTCGATGTGGTCCAGAATGATAGATTTTTTAAAGCGAAAATTAGGCTAGAGCAGTAAGAAATTATTGAATTTTGTTATGCAGCTTAATTTGCTTAATGAATTCATAAATAAAATTTTCACGTAACAGTTCGGCTGAAAAGTTTATAAGATAACACAGTAAAAATATTTTTTTTTGCAAAATTCATTTTTATTATTCAACATAGTTGCCTTCTATGGCGATACAGCGATTATAGTGATCTTCCAACTTTTCGATACCATTTTTATAGTACTCTTTCGGTTTTGCCTCAAAATAGGCCTCAGTTTCATCATCGGTCTTAAATTTCTTGCCAGCGAGCATTCTCTTGAGGTCTGCAAACAGGAAAAAGTCGCTGGGGGCCAAACCTGGTGAATACGGTGGATGGGGAAGCAATTCGTAGCCCAATTCATTGAGTTTGACCATCGTTTTCATCGACTTGTGACACGGTGCATTGTCTTGGTGAAACAACACTTTTTTCTTCTTCAAATGAGGCCGTTTCTTAGCGATTTCTTTCTTCAAACGATCCAATAACGCTATATAATAGTCGCTGTTCATCGTCTGTCCCTTCTGGAGATAGTCAATGAGTATTATACCATGCGCATCCCAAAATACAGACGCCATCACCTTGCCAGCCGACTGTTGCGTCTTTCCACGCTTTGGATTCGGTTCGTCGCTCGCTCTCCACTCTGCCGACTGCCGATTGGACTCTGGAGTGTAGTGACGGAGCCATGTTTCATCCATTGTCACATATCGACGCAAAAATTCGGGTTTATTGCGCTTGAACAGCTCCAAATACTGCTCAGAATCATCAACACGTTGTTGTTTTTGGTCCACAGTGAGCTCACGCGGCACCCACTTTGCACACAGCTTTCGCTTGCCCAAATATTCATGCACGATATGTCCAACACGCTCTTTCGATATCTTCAGAGTCTCAGCTATCTCGCTCAACTTTACTTTACGGTCATTTAAAATTATTTTGTGAATTTTTTTGATGTTTTCTGCCGTAACCACCTCTTTTGGGCGTCCACTGCGTTCTGCATCAACTGTGCTCGTACGACCAGTTCAAAATTGACGAAACAAATATTCCACAGTTGAAATAGCTGGAGCAGAGTCCGGATAACGTTTGTCAAACCATGCTTTGGTTTCCACTGTATTTTTTTTCATCAAAAAGCAATGCTTTATCAATACACGAAATTCGTCTTTATCCATTTTTTTTCAATAACAAGGGTTGCTTCACTCAAAATGCTATATTTCACGAACCAATCGACCGATTGCTGTCAAATTTTGACAGGAATCATTTGAAGGATGGTGCTTTGTGATAATTTTTGCAAGAGGCGCCATCTAGACGTCAACCTTATAAACTTTTCAGCCAAACTGTTAATAAGAATTTTTGATTAAGAAGTTATGTTGAGTGTGTAATTACATGAGATCTACTATTATAACATAATTTTTTTGTTTGGTTTCATAAAAAAGATAGTTGAACAAATATAGTTAGTCCTATAAGTAATGTAATAGAAACAATTTTTATTGGAAAATAAAATAAATAAAAATTTGTAATTATAGCAGTTATAAATAAACTATTTTTTCCACCTTATTGGTACTTTTAAATTTCTCTATAAGTACAACTTGAATGAGTATAAGATATTATAGCGTACTTGAGTATAATCCTAATAATAACTATTCTTTTCATGGGGTACAAACGGACTTATACCACTTTCAATAATAACAAATTTTTAAAAATAAAAACAAAAGCAATTTTAAATTTTTATTTTCTTAGAAGTTAATAATAAATAATAATTAAAATGAAGACATTTCAGTACATGAACAAATAGAGTTTATTAAGTATAAAAGGAAATATAAATGTGAATAAGTGTAAAAAGTAAATTACTTCGTTAAGATAATTAAAAAAAAACTTTTTTTCTCGTTTACACTTAGTATAGTGAAGTATTCATAGTGAATAGGCGATATCTAAGGCAATTAAACAAATATGACTAAATTTTTTGTTTGTTTAAGGTCTTGAGGCTTTAAACAATGGCAACATAGTAATTTTGTTCAAATGCTTAGGCCTTTCTAATTTTCAAAATAAAGAAGAAAACTTTAAATGGTTCATTTTCTACCATAAAATTTTGTGCAGTTCATCCCTCTTAAACCTCATGCAGCATATCCCGGTACACATGTCAAAATACGAGTTCTGTTCAAAAAGTATCGCAAATTTTTTGTTTTTTCAAAAATTATTTATTTATTCATGAATATCTATTTTGTCCCCTTCAAAGTAATCGCCACCAGATATTATACACTTGTGCCAACGTTTTTTCCAATCCTCGAAGCACTTCAAAAAAGCACTTGGCGCGCTTTTTTCGGTCTTGGGATGATTGAGCTTTGGTTAGCACGTCATAACCATAAACCCATGATTTGTTACCAGTTATGACCTTCTGGAGCAAATTTGGCTCGTCGCGGACAGAGTCCAACAGTTCCTTAGCAATTCCTTAGAAATTGAAGAAAAATCGAAAACGTGCAAGCAAAGCAGCTGTCAAAAATTAACTGAACATTCAAAATAACCGAACTTGTCGGCATTAGTGAGAGACATGAGTACCAATATAACGCCACGAAAATCGAACATACGTAACCCGTGGAAATTCAAAATTCGCAATACTTTTTGAACAGACCTTGTATATGATCGACAATGAGAGGGAAATAAAATCTATCGATTCTCCGTCAGCTGGGAGGAAGGAAAGAAATAGGACAGTGACGAGATAACGGCGACACAAATCTCACCTACTTTTTCTTCAATTATACACGTAATATGTAAGTTATATTTGAAGAAAAAGGATGTGAGTTTTAGTGGGCAAAAGTCTTTATGTTAGAAAATTTCACTCTGTCCACGTATAAGAAAAATGTCACTATAATATAGTCTTAAGTTGTTATATTTTAATTATGTTTAAAGTAACAAGATGCTACTTCCACTGAACCTTTATATGCTACAGTTTCCTCCAATGTTTACATATATTTGTATAATTATGATTATTACAAATGGACTTATTCCACATTCCACTTTCAAAATAAATTTACAATTAACATTCCTTTAAACACCATTGAATGTGTAATAATAAATATAAAAAGAAGATATTTGTATTTTACTAAAACTACCTTTATGACATTATACCACTTTTAAAAGCAACGACTTATATATTAAAGTTTTTATTAAAATAATAGCTTAATAATACTTAAATAGTGAGGAAAAAAATGAAAATAAAACAGATAAAAACTTAGAATTCATACTGCTATTATTAATAATAATTTAGATTACATAATAAAGTTTAGTTGTTCAACTTTGATATTAATTAAAAGAAATTTTTCAAATAAACACTTCTTGTCAAAATGATTGCACAACACATACTTAGACTCCATTTTTATTCTGAGATTTGTTTCCATCGACGTTGAGCTGGTTTTCAATTTTGTCGGTTGAATGGTAAAAAGCAAATGATTTTTCTTGTTTTCGTTGCAACGGAAGACACAAATTGTCGTTGTGATCACAAATAATAAGGAACACAATTAGCACACAAAATTAATCTATTGTGTATATTCTTCTACGCATTCCATAGATAGATTTGACTATACAAACGTTAAAAAAAATTTCTATGCATATGACCATAAATTTCCATCTACTATTGTAATATTTACACTAATTTAGGATTTTATTATTATTATTATTATTATTATTATTATAAAAGTGCGAATAATTTATCTAACAATTATAAGCGGGACACTTTCTCTTCTAACTATTTATAATCACTTCCTCTCTTAATCTAGTCATTGTGTTACGTTTCTTTCTATAAGATACGTATTTATGTACATATGTGTGTTAAGTGCATATTAAATAAATTCTATTTGAAATTTATTATACAATTTAGGCACCAATGGTAGTATAAATTAACTATTTTTATTACAATCACAAAATTTTTTATAAACATAAAATAATTTTTTTTTTTTAAATTAATTAATTTAGTTAATTTTTATACTATAATATTTCGTTCTATATAATGGATTACATTGAAATATAGCACAGCCAACTGAAAATAGTTATTTATATTAGATTTTTTTTAAAAAAATGTTTTTTTTTTAGTTTTAGTTTGATAAATATAATATTATTTATTTTAATATATTTTTTTGATAATATTTTCGTATTTCAACTAAGAATTGAATTGAGATTGAGTCTGGTAGAGTTTGTATTTATTTCGATAGTGCATGTATGTTCATAATTTTCGATTTGTATACTAATTTCATATAATAGATTTTGCCATAAATACATATATGAATAAGATTATATAAATATATGGGATCATCAATTTTTTAGTAGAATTTTTAAATGATTAAAATAATTTGCGAAAACTTTCGTAAAATATCTAACAGAAAGCATTTTCTTTTTTTTTTAAATAAAATGTTCATAATATATTAAAAAAATTTTACCACTTTTTATATTCTAAATTCAACTTTAAGATATGAAAGCATAAAAATTTAATAAATTGATCATTTATGTTTAGAAATTGTTAATTTGAAAAGATCAATTGTCACTTGGTTAACAATATTTTTGTGTCCAATTGAATCCATGGCCTACGTGTATTTGTTATTACGAGTATTTAGAAAACACCCTCTGATTAAATAATCATTCAATTTTATTTATTTGTTAAATTCAATGGCCACTCTCTGATATTTAGAGTGATGCCAGCAGTATCACCCAAACTAGTACTCGTACCAACCACCCAGGGTGTCATGATACTAAATTACCAACAAAAATTGATTATTTTGTATTTAAACACATGTTAACGCAATTCTGTTTCGATTATAGATAAGTACGATTAACAAGGTACAATTTGATATTGTTATTCCTTTAATAAAAACATTTCATAGATGCACATTATTTTGTTAAAAGATTTGAAGGACAAAGTTCTAAGAGTTCTTTTTTTTTGATGAAGAGAAAATGCAGGTGGTTTGACAATTATTTTAGTTATTGGGAATACGAGTATTAATATGCTATTCATGTTTAAATTTTAATAGGAAAATTAAAATTGGAATTGAGGAAAATGTATTGGGGGGAATATTTCTGATATACCAGTTCAAAATTTATTGATTTATGGTTAAAGCTGCTTAGTTTTTGAATTCATCAAAAATTTACCATTCGAATTTTAAGAAGGTTAAAAAGAGGACGTGGGAAAAGAATTGTTATATCTAGGAGCAATGGAAGGAATTCTACTCAAAAAGATATGGGTTAATTGACATTTATTTAAAATATGGGGAACGGTGAGTTGAACGCCATAGGAATATCATGACGGGCGAGTTAAGTTTGACCAAAAAGGAACTCATGGGTAAGTGCGGTGTACCCAATCAAAATTCTGAAAAGTTTTCTTGCCTAGAATTTTGCAATGGTTGTTGAGTGGACTGGTTTTTCGATGATTGCCCAATATATGGATAGAAATTTTCCAACATTGGTCCAGTTTATTTCTCTATGCATGACTAATAATGGTGAGTGACATTTTGTCAGCAGGCTGGACAAGTCCGGGATTTCAGTTGGCACAGGGAGAGCCTTTCCAGCCAAACTATCAGCCTATTCATTACCCAGGATGCCAACATGACAGTAAGCCCAACGCGACTCGACGTTTCTATTGTTTAACAGATTTCGCGAACAGTTTCGGGAAGCTGACAGATTATTGGTTATTATATGTTACCTACCTGTATTTTTATCGACCGGAAGGTTGATGGAAAATTATCACCATGGAAAAGGGAACATGTCTATTGAAAAATTCAACTCTATAGTTCATTAAAAGTCTAATCCAACTGTATAGTTTATATATTTTTGGTAGCAAATTATGTTTTATCGTCATCAACAGATGCATTTGTGAACAATAGAACTATCTAGTCTATTCCTGTAGTTAGAACTGCTACGTTACTCAGCAGGTACAAAAACGCAAACATCCTGCAGGGTTGTTTTACTTTGCTACAGCGTTCCGTCCAGTAGCTCGTTCGATTTTTTCTTTTAATATTGTACAGAGGAATTCTGGTTTAATAAAATAAAGGGTGATCCATCTAGCGGTTGCATTTTGAACCACTATTTATTTGAAATACTTGAGTGTTAAATGTCATCACAAATTGACAGATTGTTAGTTGAAAGTCTGAATTTTACGAAATGGTAATCCATACGCTTGAAGAAAACTGGGAAATATTGAGAACTTACTTCCAAAGTGGTGAGTCTTTGTGAGAAATTTGAAAAAAGCGATTTCGCAAAACTGATTTGTTGGTTGCCAAAGCAACTCATTCCCACTCTAATACAGTGCGTACGGCCGAGAATATTGCTGCCATTGCTGAAAATGTCCTTGATCATCCAACAACATTAACTTGTCATCATTCTCAGAAATTAAACATTTCTCGCACTTCTCTGTTGAGAATTTTGCACAAAGACCTCGGTATGAAAGCTTACAAAGTTCTATTAGTCCAACAACTAAAGCCGCATGACCATCCGGGGGGTTTTCGGTTTGCCCAAAATAACCGAACTTGTCGGCATTAGTGAGAGACATGAGTACCAACATAATGCCACGAAAATCAAGATAAATTGGCCGAAAATGAGCATTTTTAACGAAAAATCATCTTTTCGGATGAGGCCCATTTCCACCTCGGTGGGAATGTCAACAACCAAAATTGTCGTATATGGGGCTCAGAAAATCCATACGTCACCATGAATAAGCCGATGCATCCACAACGAGTGACGGTTTTGTGCGGATTTTGGACTGGAGGTATCATTGGCCCGTTTTTCTTCGAAAACGATGAAAGAGCCACCGTTACGAGTCCTTATTAAAAATAACATATAAATTTATTATGAGTCCTTATTAAAAATAAATTATAAATTTTAAAAGATCTGTCAAATTGCTATAAATCCAAAGAGCACGAAATTTCTTTGATCCATGTTGCACATTTTGTTATTATTTTCCATCACATTAAAAGTGAAAATAAAATTATCCATTGAGGAGAGGCATTTTTAATTTTTATATATAAACAATAGATTAAAATCGAAGATCCATAATCCAACACCCAGGGAATAATCTCTCATATTCCTATAACAACCATAACAGACTTCTTTAAAATAATAGATTCGTTATGTTATTAAAGAAATTCCATTTTTAGCATTATGTAGTGTATTGTGTAGAAAGCTATAGTATTAGATTTCCAGATCAGCAGAAATATGGTTTAATTATATGACAGGAACTTCCATTAAAAATACTGATATGTCATACAAACGACCTCGTACTTATTATCTATGCCATTTTCAAGATGATGTGATCAAAAAATCTCTGTGGTCTTGTAGGGGTCAATTGAAAAGCGCACTGTAACTCATTCACAATCGTATAAGTTGACATTCCCAACTATTAGCTAATTATAAAATATTTAGCCATTTTATGTACAGTTTGTATGTCGGATCTGAGAACTCATACAATAGGGAAGTGCTGATGAGTATGTTTGGAATGGTTGCAGTAACATTTTTATTTAGAAGTTGTCGTACAAAAGACAGTTGGTCCTAAGCTGATGACTTTGCTTATATCATATAGGTTAGAAAGTTTTTATCATCATTTTCATAATTAATTTCTTCATCACATACAATTACCGTTCTATAAATAGAAATAATTGTACTAAAGTGAGTATTTACTTGAAAGTTTCCATTTGCGGTGTAAATGTGTCGAAATGAAAATGTTTTCACTGCTTTTAATTTAGTACTGCAATTACATATCTATACTAAATATTTCAATCGATAGGCAATTAACTTCTTCAATGTACACGAGTTTATGGTAGCGAGTAGGTTTTGTATAAAAAAGTATGTTGCAGTTATGATAACATTTTAACTATGTGTATTTGCAAAGTGAGCTAATAAGACAAAAGTATAGTTTATCTAAAATTTAAGTTATGATACTGTTTGCAAATAACTACTGAATTAGTCATTTTAATCTGACTATACTTATATAGTAAAATATCAAAATATTCTGGACGAGGATTATGAACAATTTGAAATTATTACAGTCCTAATTATTTAAGATTAAAAAAATATTCATAAAATCTAAATAACATTATAATTAATATGTATACCTTTTAAAATAAATTTATTTGAACACAGTAAAATTTTACATATTTAAAAAAAATTCATTTAAAATATGCCAAAAATACTTGGTAGTTAAAAGGAAGAAGAAAAAAGAGTAAAGTCCCAATTAAAGTTAAATACTGCTTATTGCTATAAATTTTCTATGAAACATTTTAAAAACAGTTAAACTTTTGACTCGTAGAGTACTCTTACTCATGTATTATCGATATGTAAATAGGAGTACGTATAATTGCAAAATGTCTGACTGTGAATTTTGAGGGTCATTTATAAGTAGTTTGTATGTCTAGGTGGTAACTTTTGAAACCATGTCATATATTTTAGGCTTGCTTTTGGTACAAATTAAAAAAATAGCTTACAGTTATCATACACGTATTAACAAGTCGGAGATTCAAAAGAAAACCTAATGAAGAAGGGGGTTCAGGTAATGTAGGGAGTATAAATAAGTTATAGGAAGTAACTTTTACTAGTTGTATTCATGCTGTTCTATTTGCAATATTGACTATTACAAAAAAAAAAAAACGTTTCGTAAAGAATGCAATGCCAGAAGGTTTTCCAGTTCTCTTCCGTCTTTCAAAAATTTTGTTTCTTCTTTGGCTGGAGGCATAACATTACTTAAAGTCCATTGAATTATATCTTAGGCCCACTGTGTTGGCAAGCTTAAATATTCATGAAAAGATCATACAGAAAATATTCAGGTTTATGTTGTTTATTTTTTACCTCCATAAACTTCAGAAACTCGCTTTTCGTACTGTTAATATGCATACACTATGAAAGTGAAAATATGAATTTGCGTAAAAATTACTTTAAATAAACTCTGATAAGATTTACCTTATGTGGATTTTTATTGACTTATTTTTATGATTGCAATTATCGAAAGAAGATATATTTATAAGAGAAAAACTTTCATGTTTCTGACTGAAATTTGTTGCATAAAAATTTTGATACTTAAAATACATAGAAAAGATATTGGTAAAAGTTACTTATTTCTAGGTATAATATAAATTTGATTGACTGTATTGCGAATGGAATTAAATTTAGATAACATAACATTTAATTAAAGCATAAAATTCAATTTCTTTTTGATTAGGTCTCCTCGTATTTATAGGAATAATGCCTTTTGTACGCTTATGCGTTGGTTACGTATGAGTATCTTCTTAAATTTACCGTCTGCTTATACTTACTGAGTATATTTAGGTCAGTAACAGTAGCCAAATTTTATTTTTATATTATTCACAATAATATAATTCATTGATTGAGTGTATTTTCTTTTACGTCTATCACGGAGGCTGATTGGGAATAAAAAAAATCGTGCCAGTTAGAAAAGATTTTTTGCAATTCTCTGCTTTTGAGTATCTGCTACGTAAAGGTTATATAAACGCAATATAATACTAGGTATTGTATTTACAATTTCGAAATAGTATTTTACTGTAGGAAAATTGTACAATCTTCAGAGAGAATCTCAAGACCTAAATTGCAGATATTTTTGGAACAGAAACTTTTTATTGGATCAGACACTTTTCAATGCTGCATTATTTTATTATATTATTTCGATTATATTGAAATAATCTTTTGGAATTATACAATTTTTTTCGAAATGAGAATAATATTGTTCATTAATTATTTATCCATGCTCGTATCTTCGTGATTTAATTGAATATTTTATCTTAAGATTATATTTTCTTTGTGAAACATGGCATAAATTAAACAGATATACCAAACTAATGAATGGTTTTGATTATTTTATTTAGTTTGTCTGCAAATTAGGTAATAATATTATCATTTAAAAAAAATTGTACAATATTTCAAATTTTCTGAGCTTTTTGAAAACTTTTTCACATTAAACGATTTTATATATTTTAAAATTTTTTCTAAAGTCAACTATTTAAAATTTTTCTTATTAAATAATTAATCAACATTAAAATATTGGCTTCCTACTTTTCCTTTTATTATTTAAGAGAAACTAGTTTTCAGTGAACAAAAAGCTGATTAATTATAAAAGTTTTTATATAAATTTTTTAGACAATTTTTTTTTTAAATTTGATAATTTTGCCTTTTATTATTAAATAAATTTTCATAATGCTTCCATTATCGATTTGAGTTAATAGTACTAGCATAAATAAGGTCTTATGTATACAATGTTAAGGTCATATTTAATTTTTATAATAAATTTTTTAAAAATATTTGCCATTTGTTTTCACGTATAATTTAATATGTACAAAACGGGTTAGATGTGAAAATTCTTCAAATACCAATTGGAATATTTAATGTCACAAAATACAAATTAGAAGTTCATTTAAAACAAAAACGATTTTCAAAAAATATAACATGAAGTTTTTTTTAATAAGTTATAACCTTTAATATTTGGGCACGTGTAAGAAAAAAAAAAGTGAAAGTTGACTAGTCAGCTAATATTTAATTGCATTTTTTTTTATAGATAAACTAAATAATATAGTTAACTAAACGCAAATTAAAAAAAAAAACCTTAATTGATAAGTATCATATGAATTTGAACAAAAAAGGTTATTTTCGACATTGAGGTTTTTTTTTTATTAAATTCCACGTGCGTTTATTACAATTCATGTAACAAAAACTATGGCAATAATATAGTTACATTTTTGCCATTATTTGAAGTACTGGTGTCATTTTTAGACCCTTTCGGATATGACAAAATTGATATGACAAATTATAATTTCTGTACATGGTTTTTTAAATAATTTTAATTCAACAAATTGTAGTTTTAAAAGATCTTATATCAGAACAAACGGTGATAGTAGAGCCTCAGTAAATTATAAACTACAGTTTACGATACATAATGCTATTTTATAGAAAATTTCAATATTAATTTTTTGATTATTCCAAAAGATATTGATGATTGTACTAAGAATACTAGAAAAGTCTTCATGCAGTAATCCCATGATATGAATCGTTATTATTTAATAATTGCGTATATTCTAGATTTATTTTAGTATTTGTTGATAAGATGCGAAAAAATATAATAAATGGAACTATTTATGATAAGGGAATTTTTCTACTGATAAACATGCTAAGGAAAAATTAAAATGAAACAAAGACAAGTTTTCATTGTAAAACAACATAAGATAGAAATTTGGTTTACCTCAATAAAATTAATTTATAAACGGGCATTTAATATATTCATGATTCTTATTAGATACAATGTAATATTTTAAATACATTTTAGTTATTTTTCTTTATACTTAATACATATGGAATAGGATAAACAATTATTTAAGAAGTTTCTTTATTATTATTCAAATATGCGCTGTCACCAAGTACACTACTATCGCTAATATTCAATGTAAATGCAATATCAATAAAACAATACTATCAACATACTGTTTCTCAAGTGCAATGATGAATAATTTATTAATAACAACACGTATTAAGACAGGAAATTGCATAAGACAACAATTTGTATATAGAAAAAAATCCTATAGAAATTTTAGAAGAACTTAATTTTAACCGATATAAATATTCATTATTATTATTTTAATGTATGAAATTAAAAAGGTTTAAATTAAAGCCAGACATAAAAAAATTAAAGAAACTTCAGATTAAAGTAACTTCAGATAGTCCTGTATAAATCTAAAATAAGGACTATAAATTCTCTCACATTTTAATTAAAACAAGCTTAGTTCATCATATCGATTACTGCTGTTTTATTATAATTAAAATTAAGCACGTGTTCGATCATTGTGAAAAAAAAAAATTTTTTTATGCGGGTGTATAAAGGAGTAAATAAATTATTATAAAATCATTGTATACTAATATATGAATATTTTTTATTAATATGCCTTATACATATTAGTGGAACCTAAAATATTTATTATAAAAAATTATGATTATTCCTTTTTTTGTTAGAGAAACATATTAAAATTTGTGTCAAATACTTTTTCACCCAAACAGGTGTCATACTTTAATAGAAATATTTTTGTTGGCAATATTTTCCATGTTTACCAAAAGATAATTATTCGTATTTTAATATTTTTGTTAAAAATAATTTTCAGTTCACCTTAATTATCCTCCCAAGTACTTGAACTGATCCCAAAACTCAACAAACCTATACACATACATATATACACTTTCTTTATTCAGACACATAACCCTGCTTCCAATAATAGCTAAAACCTTTGAAAAACTTATATTCTGGGACGCTTACACTCAATTTTTGAGTGTAACAACATTATTCGAAATCAGCAATTTGGATTTAGGATCATTATGTTGTAGGCAAGCAATATATTGGGTTGGTGCAAAAGTTATGACCGTTTTTTGCATATACAATTAAACATTTTTTTTTTAGATTTGTATTATTTATTTAATCAATTATATAATTTCCATCCGTTCTTATAACCTCCTCCCATCTTTCTATCAACTTATTAATACCATTAGTGTAAAATTCCTTGGATTTTGATGCGAAATATGTAGAAAGGGATGTTTTTACCTGCTCTATTGTATCAAATTTTTTATCATTTAAAAAATTTTGCAGTGATTGGAATAAATGGAAATCGGAAGGAGCAAAATCTGGAGAATACGGTGGATGCTTGATAACGTCCCAATTCAGCTTGTATTGGGTCATTACAGGCACATGTGGTCGCGCGTTGTCGTGATGAAATACTACCCCTTTTCTGTTTACCAATTCTGGTCTATCCTTTTGAAAGGCGATGTTCAATTTGGATAATTGCTGACAATATCGTTCTGCTGTAATTGTCTGATTGCGTTCCAAGAGTGCAAAATACACAATACCCTTGCAATCCCACCAAACACAAAGCATAAATTTTTTTTGATGGATTTCGGCTTTCGAAGTTGTTAATGGGGCTTGTCCAGGTATAGCCCAATGTCTATTTTTGTCACGTTGTTGTACACGACCCATTTCTCATCTCCCGTTACCAAACGATGCAAAAAAGGTTCATGTTTTTCTCTCGCACTCAAAGCAACGCACGTTGAAACACGATCCAATACAGCTCTTCACTGTATTCTGACCAGGCCAAAACTGAATAGAAAGTTGAGGGAAAGCATTCTTTATATAGTGCAATCATTTAAAAGAAGATACTATTCATCATTTCTGAAAAAAAAAATTTTTTACCTGGGATCATAAAAAACGGTCATAACTTTTGCACCAACCCAATAGTATCTTCTCTAGAAAATTTCAAGCGTAATTTTAGATATTTATTAATGCAATTGATCGAGTGTGACACTCTGATGTACTCTGGAAGCTCAAGAAAATTCCTACCACTTATTTTCTAATCATCGAATCCTGCCTCTCCGGAAAATATTTTTAAATAACTTAAAATGTCGAATTCTTCGATATATTCCCTATCCTTGTCGGTGTCCTTCAGGGTAGCATTCTTTGCCCTCTCCTATATTATATTTATACTCACGATATATATTTATAAAAATTTCATAGTCCCCTTGCATGAAAACAATTCTCCCTTTTCTTCCCCGAAAACATGTAAATGTTTGAAAAGAAATCAAACTTAAAATAAATGTCACGATTTAGAGAAGCATCAATGGATGTTTACGTATACTACCCTATCTTATGTGTCATGTTACTGTTCCTCAAATTTAAAAAAAGCTGCTTGTTATTTTAAAATAGTTGTTATTCACGAAAAACAAATTATAATAATTTTCTTCAAATAATTCTAATATTGTGATTCTTTTAAATTTCCCTCTATTTTTATAGTAAAATTTACATCAATAAAAAAGTGATTTACTTCATTATAGATGATAATAGGAAATATATTTATATTTATATAATATAGAAAAATAGTGATAGCTTTTGAATGCAAGTAAATAAAATATTATATGCAAAAGCTAAAATATTGTTGTTTTTTTTTAAATAAAAAAAATATTGTTTTAATCCCCTTGCTGATTTAAATCAGTTACTAAAAAAAAGGGTGACTCATCAAGCAGAAAGGTCACTGATCGTTATATGTTATGCATTTTGAAATAACTGAACGACACAGTTAAAATTCTATAAAAGCTCTATTTAAAAACTTTAGGCAAGACTTGTATCTTACAGTATTGAATACATAAAGAGTATATAAAAGTATTCCGAAGTATATAAAAAAAATTAAATATGATAACTATTTCGAAACTAAGTTAACTTATTAGAATATGATTTATAATAAAATATTACTAAATTTCATAAAATATTATAATAGTCTCATAATATTATTGACGAGTACAATAATATTGTAGTAAGTGTCAAATCAGAAGGTTATCAAAATCAGATGCAACTATAATAATTTTATATAATATTTAAATAAAACAAAAAAAAATTACATAATTTAATCGACTGTAAAATTGTACAAATGATCTGAAACTTTTGAAATTATCTCATACATGTTTAAAAATTTACTATAAAAATCCAAAATGGAAGTAGTATCTATATTTTTATGATCTGTTTTGTTATTTTCATTTTAGTCTAGTGAAATTGATGTTGGTTGATTGTGTTAGATGTTATTATTTTAATAAAATATCGAAATTTGCGCGCATATAAACTATAAATGGGGTCAAAACCAAATTTATAAGATAAGGCATATAGTGTCAAGGTTAGAATAGTTTTTGTAAAGCATTTTTATAATTGCTGACATTAGAGTCATTAGTCAAACTGAAATATAGTAGAACATAATTTTATAATGAAATTCTTTTAAAAATATTTCAAATTTTTTTTTTAATTCGAAGGAGGTAAAAAGATATCTTTTCCAAATAGAAATAATATAAATTCACATGATGGTCAACGTTTTGAATGATATAGAGTATATGGAGAGGTATATGCAGGTATTTAACAGGATCTACCAATTAGAACTTTTTTCAGTAGGTTTGAAATTGGCTATATTGACAGTGTTCTACTGTTTAGTTTATAGTAAAAGGTACCATTTGCTATAATGTCTTTAATTTTGCACAAAATTTGTATTAAAATACAATAATTCAAATTCATTATGAAAATTGTCGATCTGTAAAAGCCACATTTTGTAAAATATCGCGATATTTTTAATCGTAATGATCGTCTACATTTCTTAAAATCGTGAAATCAAAAATTTGGTAGATAAACTAGAGTTACTGGTTCGGTACAAAACATACCAACAAAAACACATGGTCGCATATGCCGGTTAGGTGAAAGTATACCTCCGGTGATTGAAAGTGTTGTAGAAGATCGTTTTATCAATTTTACGACGTTCTCAACAATTGCACCTGTCCACAAATTTTTCATTCACAATGATTTGGTTCTTAAGCTAATAAAGTCCAATTGGTATAATAATTGAAGTCATAGTTGAAAGTGGTGCTGGTTTATTTAGAAAAAATCTCCTCGGATGAAGCTCATTTTCACTTCGACTACAATTACTGTTCATGGAGTGCACTCAGACCTAAGAAACAATCGCTTTATTGAAAACCGAATTCAATAGACATCTAATTTTGCTTAGAGGTGATCGTGTGATTTAATGCTACTGAACTTCTTCTTGTTGGGTTATGTAAAAGATAAGGTTTATGTGAATAGTCCACATACAATTCGAAAGTACAAAACCAATATTAATGCGTCATCATAAAATAAAAGCCACAATTATGCAAAACTGCGATCGTAAATTTTGTAAAAAGGATCGATGTCTGTAAACGTAGTCGTGGTGGATATTTGACGATTGTTGTTTTTATTCATAAATGGTAAAGTCTCTACAATATATTTCAATAAAGAATAAAGAAATTTTTATACAAAATGCATGTTTCATTTTAAAAATAAAAAAAAAACTTCTATTTGGTACTATTTCCTTTTAGACTTTTAATCTATTCTTAGACGAATAAAAATTGGATATTATCTTGAATAATATTTCCTTTTAGACTATTACTAAGAGTTTCTTCACTTGTTGATGAAGAAATGTTCAAATCCATACTAATCTATAAAGCGAAATGTTCTTGATTTGGAATATATCATCAATATTTCCAGAATTCATGATCTTTTTAAAAAAATCATCCCTCTTTGAAAGATTCATGGGGAAAATATTCTATGATGATTCATTGTTGAATAAGATTCTCGTCAATATTTCAATGGAAAGGATATTTTACATTACCAAGAATGAATTTAATAAAAATTCAGAGGGAAAAAAATTTAATAGAAATTGATTTAATCAGATGCAAAAAAAAATTAATAATTAATTCAATTTAAGCAATCAATTTTTTCGTGTTGAAAGGAAATCTTTTAATAAATAAGTACGTGTATTCAATTTATGCCAAATAATAATAAGATTTTCAATGAAAATAATGAAAAAAAACTACACGTTTTTTTTATCATAAAGAATGACGTGACAACTACATGTGGACATATTATTACCAGTTGATATAAGAAGTTTTCAACACCGATCAAAGCAAACATTGTTCAAATTTAAGGGACTTCCCCAATTAACCAAAAATAAAAATGATTTCATATTGCTAAATTGGGATGTCTACTTTATAAATAATATCAATTAAATAAATACATAGTAATACAAAGTATTATGAAAACTCAATGAATTCTTAGATTGAGAATCAGAATATTTTTCGTATCGAAAGAACAATTATTTTTCTGGTCGTCGCTTTTCGAATCAAACTGGCTCCAAATCCCATGAGGATTTTTCGATACCAAAGCTAGTATATAACATACTTGTAGACCACGTACACATAATATAAATTGAAATAGTCTCCGTCTGAATTGTGTTAATACAAATCACGAAAAAGTATTTCCTTTCTTTATTTCGGCAAGGAATAATATTAATCCTGCGCATGATGTTTCCACCCTTACTAATATCCATCCATAGTGGAATTTTTCAACAATAACAATTATTCAGATATTGGTGAATTCCACTAGTTTTATTAGTTTTTTCCCACTAGTTTTAGTAAGTAAATAATTGAATTTTGCAATTCCAATGCATTTTTACCATATTCTTAGGTAAATAACTAAATGGTATAAAAAAAAATTAACCATAAATAATTTTAGAAAATGCTATAAAATAAACGAGTATGACGGGGATTTTGCATTGACATTTTCCAATTTGCAATTGGTACGTATTTTATGTTGTTTTTTTTTTTAAAATAAATTTATAAGTAAGCATAAACTTCACAAACTAGTTGCTTTTTTTTAAGATCAACACCAATAAAATATTTAACTTATATTTTATGATAGGAAAACTGTTTAAAAATAGAGAAGAAAGAAAAACATTTTAACGAAAATAGCCATTATACGAGTATTATTGGAAAATACTGGAATTGTAACTCATTAAAGTTGGTTTTAGCCAAAGTGCAAAATAATAAAATTGTCTTTGATATTGTTTTTAGCAAATCGCACATACTAGCTTATAGTTTCGTGTATAGTGGCACAAGGTAAGCTATAGGGTATGAAATATATTTTAACATAAAAGTTGAGGCAATGCCTTTTGGACGATGAAAAGTGTGTATGGACTTGTACTCGTACGCGTACTAGTGTATAAACGAGAGTACATAGATAAATTGGAACTGGATAGATAGGAGTAGATGTGTGGATGGGATTCCAACGTGATATCCAATAATAGTGGCTTTGAAGTCTATAAGCGATCCAGGCAAATAGTTTAAGAAAAATTATGCTGGAATTTTGTTGGTGTTGATGAGTTTAGTGTTATTGACCTAAAACAAAGTGCACTCTTACAACTGACTAGCACCGGCACAAAAGTGCTCTACTTGAGTTAGGCTAGTGAACCAGCCAGTCAGTCACCCAGTCAACCAGCCAGTGAACCCTAGCCCCAGTGGCTACGATGTATAGCATAACCCGCTACATTCTATAGTTCTACGAATGTTATTATAAATAGTTAGTTTCTTTTCTTAGTTTTTCTTTTCTTGGCACCGGATTCTATATAACTGGAAGAATCCGAGTCATCTAAATATATGCAGAAAATGTTTGCGGATAAAATATTATTCGTATGAGCAAAAAAAGTGGAAAAATAACTAATTCCTCTTCGCACATTTCAATTTAAATAACAGACAATAAGAAGAAGAACAACTCCACCACAATACTCGTATATGAAGGACAGGAAATTGTATCGAATTGAAGAAGTTCGAAAATTTTTTTTTTTTATTAAATTGTTTTTTATTTTTTGATTTACTCTTTGTAAATAGTTAAAGAGAGGGAGGATAATATTAGTCAGATATTTTTCAGATTTCTAAGAAATTCGAATGGATATATTACATATATGTATGGAGTTAATAAAAAAACTTGTTTGAACATTTGTAGAACATATTTTCGAAAATCTAAAGTTTATCCAGTTGGTGTGAACTAGAATCACATCACGTCCAGACATTACACTCTCTGAACAATCTCAATTCGATTCTTTGTTGTCCCGGTTTATAATTAGAATGTAAAAATGTCTTTTTTTTATTAAGATAGAATATTTCTTTTTCTTATTAAAATGTTTTATTGTCACATTTATTTTTCCCATCGCTCTCTTTGTGTCTTGGTTTCTCTTTGTTTTTAGTATATTTTCTCTTTTAAGCTCTATAAACTCTCCACTTTATACATTATTTTATCCCCTGTTCCTCCCAAATATCACCCTTTCCTTTTTTTCTGTTTTTATTTTATTTCAAAATAAACAACACGTTTATTAATAGTAATGCAAATATTATTCACTTTTCTTTTATACTAAACTTTTTTTTCTCGTAATGGAGGATATTTACTACCAGTATATCTGATATGCTTATAAAATATTCTTAACACAATCCAAAGGAATTTTATTTTCAATGCATTTAATTTTATGTTTTTGAATTTCTTTTACATTATTTAACAAAAATTTGCTTTCATTATCTGAACAAAATTTAACTTTTTATTATTCAAGTACAATTTAAGTTCGTTGTTCGAGCTGAGGAGCAAGCACACTAGTACAAATTTTATTGAATTTATTTTATTAAATTCATTTAGTTTATTTTCAAATGATTTTTTTTTTGTTGATATTTTTATTTACTCACTAAATAGTTAAAAAATATATTTTTTATTTTTTAACATAGTATTTATATAAAAAAAATTATAATTATGATATATCAAATTGTCGCACAAAACTATTTTCTTTATTTTCAATTAATAATAGAATGATTGAATAAAAGGAAAAAAAAAACCCCAACAATAATTATAGCTAGTTTTCTTAGTATATTTTCATTTAATAAATGGAAATTTTTTACTAATTTTAATAAATTATTGAAGATTAAATAAGAAAAATAGCGAACCGAACCGACCGAAAAGGTGTTTCACCGCTAAGTGATGATGAGTCTTATCGAAAAGATGTCGCATGGTTGACTAAAAGTCAAAAAATTTCTTCTGTGTTGAATCAACATTTTTCCAATTGGAATATCAGAATGGAGAGATATGAGCATTTGTGTGGTTTTGTGTGTTCATGTGTGTGTCTCATCGTATTATTAGAGTTCAAATGTTTTCATGATGGCTATGTGTGCGCCTTCCGTATTTATAAATGCCGAATGCTTAAATTGGTGTGGGTGTATGTAAGGGATTGTGTTGGTTCTCAGTTGGAGCATGGAAAGAAAATGCGCACAGATGAGAAATGCCATTGCAACATAAACAACAGTCTTTTAACTAGGGTTAAATATAAGTTGATATAGTTAAATGTGAATGTGGGGGATGGTGGAAGTAGTTAAATAGAGAAAGACAGAAAGAGAGAGAGAGAGAGTACAGTACAGTAGTTTAGAAAATATTGCCGATGATTAATGAATTCAGTGATTTTTGGAAATTGGCGCAAATTATAATCAATTCAAAAATGTTTGTTTTTAATTTTTTGAATTTTCAAACGAACACATAAGCAATGAGTCGTTGTGGGAATGCGTTGGCACTTTAATTAATGACGTGGAACGTATTAAACTGGGTGCGATCCATATACATTCCAGATTCCAACCGCAGTCGGAATCCCTTATCTGATAGGGTTTTTGTGTGTGTGTGTGTGTGGATGTTATGTTGAATTCATAATGTTGTCGCAAATGCAAAGCAATCTGAACAGCAAAGACAAATCAGCTGTTCGCATGGAACTGGAAATATTTAATAAAATTGGAAATACTCGTATTAAGCAAAGCAATCGCTTTACTAATAGTTGATAAATTCCAGATCTACGATTATTGTTGGGGTGGTAGTTAGTTTTTTTTTTGTTCAATAAAAAATTTGAATTTTCATAAAAAGGAATGTATTGGAAAAAAAACCACATGCCTAATGGTGAATTTCCAGCCGTGTCGAAATATTACGAACAATATAACTTTTAACGATTGAATCAATATCTCTATTGGAATATTATGTTCTGTGTACAAGTTGAGTGTGAATTTATGGAAATTCAGGAAAAGTACAACATTTTAGTAGAGAACCTGTCGCAATAGTTTATTCGATAAGTTTTCGCAATGTTTATGGTCGCGTGTCGCCTATACTCTTAGTCGTAGTCATAGTCGTACTATTTAGATATTTATTCATCGATTTGGCGACAGAATGAGTTAGCTGATGTCGTTCGTTGTTTTCGCAGACTTTGAACATGTTGCCTTGGAAACCGCTGGAAAGATTGTGCAAATAGAACTGGTAAAATTCACTATTGATAAGTTGTATTGTGACTGCGGGCGATACTAAAATTCTTCATCTTTTATTTAATTTTTGATTTTTTTAAAAATATTATACAATACAAAAGTGCTGGTGTTAATGAGTTGTTAAACTTTACATAAAATAAAAACTAAAACTAGGTTTTTCTTTATCAAAACATATGAAAAGATCATAGTTGTTTATTGGATAGTATCATACTACTGGTATGAATATGAGTTACTGAACAAATCATCAGTTATTTTAGATTCACTGCAATTCAGAATAATGCCTTTATTTCCGTTTAATTAAACTTTTTTTTTTAACCTATTAGTAAATTTAATAATATTTAGGAAGACTTTTTTCATACGATTCAAAAGAGATTTTTAATTATTATTTGGTTAAAACAAAGAATAAGAAAGCTTAAATTTTTATTGATGATGAATGCTTAGGAATAAATATTTTCCTCAATGAAGCAACCTTTGACGAAAATTGATAAGAGTTTTATATAAAAAAAAAATTACGGTTGAATATAAAATAAATTCATACGAATTAAACAAACTTGTTTCTTTTCTCTTTAAAATAATTTTTTGTTGTTGTTTTTATTGATAAGCATATACATAAATTTGATAGTAAAATTTTTTTTTAAAAATATTCTAAGAATGAAAATAGTAACAGAAAAAAAAAATTAAATCAAATATTTTATAGTGCAATTACATGAAATGAGAATCTTTTGCTTTTCAAACAAATAACTAGAGATAATAACAAAAACTAATCAAATTTAAAAGATTATTTAAATGATGTCAATTCACATAATACACGTATAAAGTTATAAGATTATCCATTTACCCATTTGTAATAAAAACTCTTAAAAGTACATTACTTTATAAATGATTATATCCACTTTAAACCAAATATTTATATCAACTTTAGAATGCATATAAAATTGGATAATGTTTGATATACTTAGTAGCTAATGTACATACTATATACTCTTTGTAATTGTATTAACCACTCTCGAGTTTAGTTTAACTTTTGATTGTTACTGTACTATGTTAATATAATTTTTTTTCGTATATTTTCTTAACAAATTAATTAATAGTTGCGTAACATGAAATGGTAGCGTCTGTACTTGACATCTAAAACTTGTTATAAATTATATTTATAAATGCATGATTAAGCAATATTATAAAACCAGTTGAGGAAATCACTTAGCACAGTTGCAGAATAAAAATTACTCACTATTTACTTGTATATAAATTTCGGAATTTTCATCGTCCTAATTTTATGGTTTTTTAAAATGTTTTTTTTTTTAAAATAATATTGGTTAGTCGAAAAAGTTCGTAGCGGTTTTAAAGAAAATAGAGACGCTTAAATCAGAGTACCAAAATAAATTCAATATAAATATTCTTCATTATTATCGACAATCTTGTTGAAAATTGAATTAATTGATTTGTATAGGCCTTTTTTGAAGACAGACTGATTTCGTTAAGAGAGTTCTGCATAGATCGAAACAAGTGGTAGTCTGAGGGTGCTATGTCTGAGCTAAGCTTATCTGAGAGATAAGCTCTCTTACTTTTGGCGAGTCATAAAAGATGTGTGTGGTCGACGGTTATCGTAGTGTAAGACGATATCCTTCCTATTAATCTGTTCTGATAATTTTCTTCCAATTGGTCGGCGTAATCTCTCGATTTACTCACAGTATAGTTCATAATGAACAATTTCCTTCCAATCCCACCATACACACAACATAGCCTTATTGTGATCATTCATATCTTTTTCCATGATCTCTATCGAACAATATTCTCGTATTCTACCCATTTCTTATCGCCAGTTATGATTCTCTTCAGAAATGGTTCGATTCCATTACGCTTTAGCAGCGTATCGCAAAATTTAAGTCGGTCCATCTTGTTTTCATACTCAATTCATGAGGCACCCAAACATCCACTTTCTTTTTGAAACCAGCCTTTCGGAAATGGTCTAAAGCAGTTTGATGGTTAATGTTTATATCATGACCGCTAGTATTCCGGTCTTGCTCAATTTTTTCGATAATTGCATCACTTTTTGATAATTGGAGACCAGAATGCACTCATCTTTGATAACGAAATTTCCAGAATGAAATCGAGCGAACCATTGGCCAGCTGCAGATTTTAATACAGCATCTTTACCATAGATACCACAAATTTTTTCACAAGGCTGTGATGCATTGTCGCCTTTGTCGAAGTGGTATTGTAAATTATAGTAAATTGTCTGTTTATTCTAATACATTTTGAACTTGAATAAATTTCGAAACACAACACCGATTTCAATAAAATTTAGCGCCATATAAAATGTCACAACATGTCACAATTCGACTAGTTATTTGTTATTATCTGTCGGAAAACGCCATGAACTTTTTCGACTAACTTATATTTGTACTGAAATTTAAATTCTTAAGCGCCACGTTAACTAAGATTATTTAGCGGCATATAAATATAGGAACTAAAAATGTGCCATCAATTAGATATCAAATAAAGATCCTCTAACTAAAAAAAAAAACCCCTTAAATATTATTTAAAAGAACTCCAAATATTATCAGAATGCCTAAATTATTTTATCTTTTCCAATGTTGTATCTTAAATTCGAAATATATCAATAAAAATATACACTATAAATACGAAAATGAAAAAAATAATAACGATTCAATAAATATCAAATGTTATCGTTCCCATTCATGTAAATCCCCACTTTGGAGCGTAATGATAAATTTTCTTTATATTTTTTCTCGATTATAAAATATAAATATGCGTTCATAAATAAACCACATTGCTACGAGTACACGTATGTCTAGACAAAACAGTTTATTATTTAGTATAGAAAAAAATCTTTTATAACAAACAATTTAGTACTTGTCTTTTTATTTAAAGTTTGATTAATTATTCCCTAGGTGATGAGTTAAATCCTTATTTTCTAATAGAACGGAAATAATAAAAGTACAATAGTATAGAAATAGTTACAGAGAGGTAATATGCGATTATAAGAAAAAAGTCGAATAATTTTATTAATATTTGTTTAAAAATATCCTTAATTGGTTTAATATATCGTAAATTGATATTCGATAAGGTTAATAACCTATTTAACTATGAAGTGTGTTCTTATTTCTATTGTTTTATTGTCTAGATAAGAAAAGTTGATTGTTTATTTTTCGTTGCGATAATAATTTATAAGCGAAAAATTCCATTTAGTTTCACTAATAGATTCTGTGGAAATTGGATATATTAAAGAAAAATTGCTTTTAGTGAAATATTAATAAGATAATTAAAACATCGATCATTTTAATATTTTCTAGTATGTAAACAGTTAAAAAATTAATACTATATTCTAATGATTCGTTAATAGTGAAAATAATTGAGCTGGTATTTTCCGTAACTACGAGAGTCGTTCAATAAGTCCTTAGAAAAAGATGGAAAAAAACTGTTTTTTAAAAAAAAAAATTTTATTTTTCACAATAATCTCCTTTAAGCTCTATACACTTTTCCAACCGTTTTTCCAAAATTTTTATCCCGTCCAAAAAATAGGATTTCGGAATTTCTGCAAAATACTCATCCGTTTGAGCAATGACGTCTTCGTTGGAAGTGAACCGTCGTCCGCCAAGCCATTTCTTCAGATTAGAGAAAAGAAAATAGTCAATCGAGGCCAAATCTGGTGAATAAGCGGGATACTGCAACAATTCCATTCTTAATTCCACAATTTTGGCCATGGAAACAGTGCAGGTGTGCACACGCGCATTGTCCTGATGCAAGAGGATTTTTTTCTTCTTCAGATGGGGGCGTTTCTCTTTGATTTCCTCGCTCAATCGTTGCAATAACGACGCGTAATACGCTCCTGTTATTGTTTTTCCTTTTTCCAAGTAGTCGATAAAAATGATACCCTGCGAATCCCAAAAGACCGTGGCCATCACCTTGCCGGCCGATGGCACAGTTTTTGCCTTCTTCGGAGCCCGTTCACCCTTGAAAATCCACTGTGATGACTGTCTCTTCGTTTCTGGAGTGTAGTAGTGTATCCAGGTTTCGTCCACAGTGACATATCGACGAAGGAATTCGGTAGGATTGCGATGAAAGAGTGCCAACATAGCCTCAGAGTCCACTACACGATTGCGCTTATTCTCCTCTGAGAGCAAATGCAGCACCCACCTTGCCGAAATTTTTTTCACAGACAATTTTTCATGCAAAATTGAAGCGACTGTACCTTGTGATATGCCCGTGGCCTCAACTAATACGCGCACTTTTATTCGCCGATCGTTCAAAATCAGATCGTGGATTTTGTCGATGATTTCAGGAGTAGACACCTCAACTGGGCGTCCTGAACGATGTTCATCTTTTGTGGATGAACGGCCACGTTTAAATTCATTCACCCAATTGTAAATCGTCGCAAACACAGGTGCAGATGTGCCATGAACTGCATCCAACTCGGCTTTGATTTCTTTCAGGCTTAAGCCTTTCAAATGGAGATGTTTGCTGACAGCCCTAAACTCGCTTTTTTCCATTGTTATGCACAAATAAATGTCGTTAACTTTAATCGACGATAGAAATAGACCTACGCTATGGATCGAGCTGAAATTTTGACAGTTTTCCTGTTGATAATACTACTTACAAAAAAAAATCTTTACCGAGACTACGAGCGCAATTTCTCGGATTTTCTAAGGGCTTATTGAACGACCGTCGTAGTTTATATAGTTTCGGAATTTTAGTTGTAAGTGAATTTCAAGAATGACTCAGAAGACTAATTATCTTTGCTAACTCGTTAATCTACAATATCGAGAAATTTGGGACAGAAACAAGAAACATGAGCCTGATTTGTTGATTGTGCCATGCGCCATCGGGACTTGGCGCGTAGGAGAAGAAGGAGTTAATATACACATAGAAACTGACGAAATTTTTGTTTTAATATTTCATTAACCAAATTTTTGAAGTTATAATTATCACTCTTTGGCATATAATTATTTGGAAATTTTCTGATAATAATATAAATCGAATATACAAAAAAAAATATTTTATACTAAAAATGTTATTTGTTTTTTTTTTTAATGTTTATTGCAGGTTATTTGATAACATTATTTCTCAAATACATATCCGACAGTATCGAAATTTGTTATCGAATGGTTAGGCTGATGCCCATTCATTTGAACGGTGGAGTAAACTTTATGCAAAGGTGCTTCAGTAATCACTGGTCGATTTGTTGTGATTTAATTATATTTTTTTACTTATTTCAAATATGTGGGTAAGTTCAACAAGTATATACTCTTTATTTGGAATAGAAATAAATTCATATTTTTTATATAAAATAAAATGAAATTAAATAGAAAAGTAATAATTATTTATAATTATAATAAATATTTATCTTTAACACACCTTTATAATACAATAGATAAAAACTCGATAGCGGTTTGTCACTAATTTTAATAAAAATTGCGGAAAATTTGAATTTGTACAAAACTGTTTTTTTTTTATCTTTCACCACAAAGTTTTGTTGAACTACTAAATTGAGATTTAATATTGTTCTGGTTTTTTGGTTTTATAAAGTTATAGTAAAATTTGCTAAATAAAAATAAAGGAAAAAAAAATTATATCAAAGTTGTGACACACTTATTTGTACACTTCCATAAAACTGATAACATTTTCTATAAGGAACGTTACAATTTCCGATAGTAGAATTTGTCGACAATATTAATTGTTAGCATGGAAAATCATTTTCTATACGAATACGTAAATAAGATTATTTTCTAATTGGTCATTAGTTTATGTACTATATTAATACGATATTATTTAATTTTATCAAATTATGCGTCATGTTATTTACGAAATTTTTCTATTTAAAAACTCTTATCTTTAAATTAAAAATATAACGTCAACAACAGATTGACAAGAACAGAACCACTAATTTTAGATATATTTATGTTTATTTGAAGCTTTAAGGATTATCATGTTAAAATTTAAGCTTTACCAGGTGTATAAACTTAAATCCGCTGTTTTTTAGTCAAAAAACACATGTTTGTTCCATAGAAAGCAAAGACAAATTTATTCAAAGTACTTGTCCTCGCTAGCTACACATTTTTCCCATCTCTCGGGCAATTTGTGGATACCACGCCAAAAAAATTCCTTCTCTTTCGAGGCAAACCACTCATCAAGCCATTTTCGGACGTCTTCGTAAGAATCGAAGTGCTGCTCAGCGAGCGCGTGGCCCATCGACGAAAACAGGTGGTAGTCGTGAGGGGTCATGTCTGGTGAATAAGTGGGGTGGGGTAGCACCTTCCAGTTAAGTGTCTCCAAGTAGTTTCGGACCATTTTTGACGTGTGCGATGGTGCGTTGTCGTGGAGGAAAATCATTTTTTTATGTCTTTGTTGATAATCCGTCCTTTTTTCACGCAGAGCACGATGCAATTTATCAGTTCTTGGTGGTAGCGGTGATCATTGACAGTTTTACCAGGTTTTAACATCTCATAGTAGACGGTACCCTGCTGATCCAACCAAACGCACAGCATCGTCTTCCGTCAGAAGCGATTTGGTCTTGGGGAAGATGTTGATGATTGGCCGGATCAACCCATGATTTCTTATTTCTTGCGTTTAGGATTCTCGAAATATATCCACTTTTCATCGCCTGTCACAATTCGATGCAGGAACGACTTTCTTTTTTGTCTGGCGAGGAAGATTTCGTATTTATTTTGGCATCGCTCCATCTGCCTATCATTCAATTCATGCGGCACCCATTTTCCGATCTTTTCAATCTTCCCCATGGCACGCAGGCCCATGGAAATGGCTGGTTGAGAAACACCCAATTGCTCCGCGAGCATGTTTTTGCGGTTGGGTATCGTCTTCGTCCAAAAGAGCCTGCAATTGATGGTCCTGAACCTTCCTACGCCGATTTTCACGCTTTTTATCCTACAAGTCAAAATTGCCGTCTTTGTACCGATGAAACCAATCTCGACACGTTGTTTCCGATAAAGCACTGTCATCATAGGCCTCCATAAGCATTCGATGCGATTCGGCAGCCGATTTCGTCAAGTTGAAGCAGAAAAGCAGAGCTTCCGGCATATGCTCTTTTTCTGGCACAAAACTAAACATGATTACTAAAGGAAAAATGTATGTTGTTATACAAAATTGCTGACAATATGCACTGATTAATGTTTACAGATGTCAAAAAAGTATGGCGCGTCCATGACAGCTTAATACGATCACTCACGCCATCTATGATCAAACAGCGGGTTTAAGCTGATACACCTAATGTGTAAAAATTTTATTTGCAGTGTTAAAAATACTATATATTAGAATTTTGAAAAAATTATTATTCGAAACATGCAGCGAAGATTAACGCATTTAAGATATATGACATTTTTATGAAGTATGTAAATTTTATTTTCATTGCATATTCGCATGTCATTTTAGGATAATTAAGTTTTTTGATGTGAATATTCTTATATATTTTATATTATTTATATAGAGTATTAAGTTTTTTGATGTGAATATTCTTAAGAATTATTCTTTTGGTTCACTCTGAGCAAACATTTTTAACCACCAAGGAGCAGCCGTTCATTTTCAAATTTTCCGACGGTGAATCTACCCCATAAATCATTTGATTGAATTTTAAATACTTTTAATTATTAGAATTTTTTATACTTTTAATAAATTTCTCTAAAAACTTTCAAATTTAAACATAATTTCTATAGCTTTATGTAATATTAATAGTCTTAAAGGAAACATCGTAAGACTCAAAAAATGTATCACAATCGGACAATGTAAATTTTGAAAAAAATTGCTTTCATTCTTCTTATTCGTATAATATATCATATCGAAGAGCATAACACCCTGTATACGAGTATATATGTCAAATTGGCTAATAGTCACCCATTCACATTCGATATAAATTTGTATTTTTTACAAATTGGATTTTGTATATTTGAATTTATGCTTTGATAATATGGTTAGTATTTTTTTTCTCGATTTTTTCATATAAAGTTGGTTGCAGAAACTTTTATTTCATATAAAGTAGTATATGAGGATCTTAATAGTTTTATAATTTATACATTATATTGGATGAGTTTTATATTAATTTAAGTATAAGGACTATTCATCAAGCAGAAGTTTTATAAAATTTTTCTAATCAATTATAATAGTTCTGTTGATAGTATTGTAGTATAAAACAGAAGGAACTGAAACGAAGACGGGATCTTTTTTGTTATTAACAGTTTTTGATTAGGACCCATCTTACAAAATATGAAAAAAATAATTTACATAGTATGAAGTCACTTAATCGATTGAATATACTTCAATACGGTAGTATATATTGTAGTATCTATATCAAAGTTAAATAACTCTTCCAAACGGTATTTTTCCACCGACACGCATACCTGATTTCCTGCTGTCACAAATGTTTCAACAAAAGACTTTTCTCATACTCGTACGAGGTCTGGTCAATTTTAAATTTCCGCGGGTTACGTATATTCGATTTTCGATATTTTGTGGCGTTATGTTGGTACTTATGTCTCTCACTTATGTTCGGCCATTTTGAATGTTCAGTTAATTTTTGACAGCTGCTTTGCTTGCACGTATTTTGGCTCGTCTTCGATTTTTGCCCATTCCATAAAATTGATCAAAGAATCTGTATCGAATTTTGTGTGAAAAACAAAATTAATTACGCGGACGCATTCCGGATGTTGACTGTGGCATATGGTGAAGCTACCTTAGACCGAAGCAATGTTTATCGATGGTACAAAATATTCTTAGAGGGCCGAGAAGATGTGAACGACGAAAAGCGTGCCGGACGTCGAATGTGAAGGTTTTGCTTACAGTTTTCTTCGATTGCAGGGGCGTGATGCATCATGCATTCTTGCAACAGCGTAGAACGGTCAATAAGGAATATTACCTGCAAGTTTTGCGCAAGTTGCGCGAAGCAATCCGCCAGAAACGCCCGGATTTGTGGAAGAACAAAAATTGGCTTTTGAACCACAAAAATTGGCTTTTGCATATTCGCTTGTGCACGAATTTTTGGCCAAAAACAACATACTAATAATGCCGCAGCCACCATTTTCCCCAGATCTGGCCCCCTGTGACTTTTTCTTGGTCCCGAAACTGAAGAGCCCCATGAAAGGATGACGCTACGCTACGATTGAGGAGATTAAGGAGGAGCTTCCTGAGACTTTTTCTTGTTCCCGAAACTGAAGAGCCCCATGAAAGGATGACGCTACGCTACGATTAAGGATATAAAGACGGCATCGAAGGAGGAGCTGAACAAGATCACAAAAAATGATATTTTGAAGTGCTTCGAGTATTAGAAAAAGCGTTGGCATAAGTGTATAATATCTGGTGGGGATTACTTTGAAGGGGACAAAATAGATATTCATAAATAAATAAATAATTTTTGAAAAAACACAAAATTTGCGATACTTTTTGAACAGACCTCATATATGCAGATTAAATTTTATACCGCTATAAACTATTAAGGATTAAGCATTCTACCGAGAACTTTTCTCTAGAACGCACTTAAGGATTCGCTATAATTCTTACTTAGAATTCTAAGTTCGATTTTATATTTTATCATTTTAAGTACACCAATCGTTGCGATTATCCGACCTTTTCTAAAGTATATTTTCTTGTGATTGCGACAATTGTTTCTTTTGAATTTTCATAATCTGCCATCGAATTTCCACTTGAACTAAAAATCTATTATGCTTATTTTACTAAACAAAATTTCCCTACAGGCTTTCCATACTTCTACGAGTAGTTTAAGAAAAAACTAGTTATAGCGGGCTGACTATCAATTCGAAAATATTTATTTGCGAATTGATCAGACAATAATTTTATTGAATCGGTAAAAATTTCTATGTAACCATTATTTTCAATTTAATAGAAAATGCTCTAAAAAATAATTGGAAAAATTAATCAATCGATAAATTAATGCTATGAAGTGAAAGTATCTGTACACAACTGTACTTAGATTTGCGGGCGAAAATTGCGCAAGTCAACAGAAATCATTTAAAGAAAGTTGCCGACAATTCCCTTCATTTGTTAGATGCGTTCGATTTTTTTTTACCTAGGCAATTGTTAGGGTTTCTTCTGAATTTGTGTATAAATTCAGAGAAATTTTTTTTTGTTTGTATGCGAATGTAAGTTCTCTGATATAAGGGCTAGATAATATTGTGTAGCTCCATGACTATGAGGCCATTTCGGCAGCGTCATGTTGTGCGTAGCTTGGCGCTGTAAATTTCTTTAATGGAAATGGTCAATAGTTAGTTGGAGAAATAGTTAAATATTATAGAGCATATTTGAATGTTTAAAATGTTTAAAACAAGAGCTTGGAAAAGAATTGGATGGCTTTAGCGACAGTCATTTATTCTTAGAATTTTTTTAAAATTATTATTTCGTCTGATCTTAAACAAATACTGTACGAACATTCAGCCTTTTTTATGGAAATGAAAATCAATAATACAAAGTAGAAATTTGTCAACTTTTTGGGTTTAAATGTGAATTTTTAATCCATGTTGGAAACATCTGTATATGCATTAATATAACGTACAAATTCCTATTATTATCTATTAAGCTTATATTATATAATATAAACAAACAAATATTGAACGTAAACATATAACAGTTCGGCTGAAAAGTTTATAAGATAACACACTAAAAATATTTTTTTCTGCAAAATTAATTTTTATTATTCAACATAGTTGCCTTTGTGGGCGATACAGCGATTATAGTCATCTTCCAACTTTTCGATACCATTTTTATAGTACTCTTTCGGTTTTGCCTCAAAATAGGCCTCAGTTTCGGCAATCACTTCATCATCGGTCTTAAATTTCTTGCCAGCGAGCATTCTCTTGAGATCTGCAAACAGGAAAAAGTCGCTGGGGGCCAGATCTGGAGAATACGGTGGATGGGGAAGCAATTCGTAGCACAATCCATTGAGTTTGACCATCATTTTCATCGACTTGTGACACGGTGCATTGTCTTGATGAAACAACACTTTTTTCTTCTTCAAATGAGGCTGTTTCTTATCGATTTCTTTCTTCAAACGATCCAATAACGCTATATAATAGTCGCTGTTGATCTTCTGTCCCTTCTGGAGATAGTCAATGAATATTATACCATGTGCATCCCAAAATACAGACGCCATCACCTTGCCAGCCGACTGTTGCGTCTTTCCACGCTTTGGGTCCGGTTCGTCGCTCGCTCTCCAGTCTGCCGATTGGACTCTGGAGTGTAGTGACGGAGCCATGTTTTATCCATTGTCACATATCGACGCAAAAATTCGGGTTTTTTGCGCTTGAACAGCTCCAAACACTGCTCAGAATTATCAACACGTTGTTGTTTTTGGTCCACAGTGAGCTCACGCGGCACCCACTTTGCACACAGCTTTCGCATGCTCAAATATTCATGCACGATATGTCCAACACGCTCTTTCGATATCTTCAGAGTCTCAGCTATCTCGCTCAACTTCACTTTACGATCATTTAAAATTATTTTGTGGATTTTTTTGATGTTTTCTGCCGTAACCACCTCTTTTGGGCGTCCACTGCGTTCTGCATCAACTGAACTCGTACGACCAGTTCGAAATTGACGAAACCAATATTCCACAGTTGAAATAAGTGGAGCAGAGTCCGGATAACGTTTGTCAAACCATGCTTTGGTTTCCACTGTATTTTTTTTCATCAAAAAGCAATGCTTTATCAATACATGAAATTCGTCTTTATCCATTTTTTTTTCAATATCAAAAGTTGCTTCACTCAAAATGCTATATCTCACGAACCAATCGACCGATTGCTGTCAAATTTTGACAGGAATCATTTGAAAGATGGTGCTTTGTGATAATTAATTTTTGCAAGAGGCGCCATCTAGACGTCAACCTTATAAACCCGAACTGTTACAAGGTCTGTTCAAAAAGTATTGCAAATTTTGAATTTCCGCGGGTTACGTGTATTCGATTTTCGATTTTTTTTGACGTTATGTTGGTACTCATGTCTCTTATTTCTGTCGATAAGTTCTGCCATTTTGAATGTTCAGTTAATTTTTGACAGCTGCTTTACTTGCATGTGTTTTGGCTCGTCTTCGATTTTTGCCTATTCGAAAAAATGGATCAAAGAATTTGTTTCGGGAACAAGAAAAAGTCACAGAAGGCCAGATCTGAGAAATACGGTGGCGGCGGCATTATTAGTGTATTGTTTTTGGCCAAAAATTCGCGTACAAGCAACGATGCGTGAGCAGGGGCGTTATCATGGCGCAAAAGCCAATTTTTGTTCTTCCAAAAATCCGGGCGTTTCTGCGGATTACTTCGCGCTACTCGCGTATATATTACTTGTATATTACCTGCACAACTTGCAGGTAATATTCCTTATTGATCGTTCTACCCTGTGACATGAACTCATGATGCCCAACGCACCTGTATTCGAAGAAAATTGTAAGCAAAACCTTCACATGCGACCGAACTTGGCGCGCTTTTTTCGGTGTTGGCTCGTACGGTAGCTTCAAATGGGAGCTTTGGTTTCCACGTCATAACCATACACATAAACCCATGATTCGTCACCAATTATGACCCCCTGGAGCAAATTTGGATCGTCGCGGACAGAGTCCAACAGTTCTTTAGCAATGTTGATGCAATTCTGTTTTTGGTCAAAATGGAGCAAAAATCAAAGACGAGCCAAAACACGTGGAAGCAAAGCAGCTGTCAAAAATTAACTGAACATTCAAAATAACCGAACTTGTCGGCATAAGTGAGAGACATGTGTACCAACATAACTATTCTAATAATATTAAAATAGTTCAGAGAAAGCTAAAATTATTTTTGACGAATTTTTAATTGCTTTTGAGTAAATTTGGCTCTACTTTCGCTATAACTCGTTAAATGTTGGCTTCCAAAGTATTTATTGTTATTGGTTTGTCAGCATACTAAAGCGATCACATCAACTTGCAGACCATAGAAGATATAGACATATCCTTTTAGAAGGATGACCGTAGCCCCGTTTAGTTGGAAGCTTCTGTCTATATGTTCTATGATTTGAAAGAAATAAATGTTCATCATGACCCTGTAACCCGAACTTTGTCCGTAATTTAAGAAGAAATAGGTAGCGATGATGCTTCCGGCGTTCGAGCCATACCAAACAGTCATATTAAGGGAGCAATGGTGTCTTCAATATCTCTGGTAGATTAGTTTTTGCTTGTTAACAAAAACCTTGACTCAAAAATGAGATTCATCTTTAAACATAATATTGATGACATATTTCCGTAAGTAAATTTGTATAATTTTTTCATAGAATAACCCAATATAATTTTTACTTTGCTATATTATTACTAATATACTAATTTACTCTTGATTTCTTTTATTATTTTACAGTACAAACTTTTAGGATTTTTTGATAGACTTGCACACGTATAAGTACACTGATTATAATTCAAATTAAATCCAATTAAATCACTTACTTACATAAAGTAATATTTAATAGATTTGAATCTTATCAGAAGAGCTTATTTTTATCCAAACATGAAATACCTTCGTTACGGCTAACACGTTTTGTGAGCAATAAAATAAATTAAAATAGGAACGGTGATACCATATACCCCATATCTTTATAAATGTCCATTAACCTTATCAATAATTTTCAATTAAGATATCGTGTCTAATATCAGCAAATTCAAAATTTAAATGATTAGTTAGTTTCCATTTAATTTTGTTTAGCTATAATTTATTTATTACTTCTTTGTGATATTCTTCTATCAAAGAAATAAGCCTTTTTTTTACAAACGTATGCCTATTCTATAAAGCTCTAGATATTTTTTCAAAGGTCTTTGGAAGTACTATAATACAATTTTTTTTGTAAAATAATCTTAAAATATGTATTTTAGTTTCGGTATCACCATTTTCAAATCATTCCTCATATTTAAAGTGTGGGCAACTATATTTTACGAGTATTAGTTTTACTTTAAATCTAGATTATATTATTTTATTATTTGATATTATATGAAATATAGAAATTGTTCTAAACATAATATTTTTTCAAATAATATTGTATTGAAATAAAAAATAATTTTTCGGTTTACCAAAATCGCTTCGATATAATTCGGTCAGCAAACATCGGTTGCAGAACTTCCATAGTATCGTCGTATACAGTTACCGTAAGGGTTGAAAGATCAAACTATGATGAATACCAGCAGTGCTTTCGGGTTTAGTGAACCCGTGGACCTGAGCTGGCCTAGCAGTGCCTGGAATTTATAAGGCTCTTTACTGTAGCTGTATAAGTGGAAGTACACACTAAAGTACTCTTGGAACAAAAAGTGGTTCCACGCGGTCAGCTACCCCAGGGCCCTTTGGCTGAAATTTGGTGGCTGTAGTTCATACTCAAACCCCAGGCACAGTGTTAGGACTGCTGGTGACGGGTAACAGTAATTATCTTATGCACTATTACTGCATATGATAGCAAAAGTTTAGATAGGCCTTACTACCAACAGTGGCAGTGCCTATTTTGTAACTCGTTACCAATATAGTAGGTTCAGTCGAAAAGACTAGATGGAAGCATAAAAGATGGTTTCGAAAGCATTGACGAAACCCTAAACTAGCAGAACTGGCGCACTAATTGTCACGGTAAATAACAGTAGCGTCATCAAAGAAGTACAGACAAATGACACCTCCGGTACTATATAATCACAATACAAAAACTATGAGAGTGCGAAGGTCATTCGAAAATTTCTTTTGGACTTTCACATTTATGAAAAAATCAACTTTTTGTTTTTGGAGCTCTAAAACATTTTTGCTCAATTGGCGACCTAGCATACGATTTCTGGGCTGAAGTTCCTGTATCGCCTAAATTTTGCTTGGATACAAATACAAATCTATATGCAAAAGATTCCCTACAATGGTTTTTGGAAGATTCAATTCTCTCGCGTGATGCATTAGATGGGTTCCCGCATATTGAAAAAAAAATTTCACACATGCCAGCAATGTGTGAAATCAATTTTTTGGTTGACTTTCTAATTTCCTGAGCATCTCATATTGCTTAAGAATTTTGCTGGAGTTGCTGTATTTTAAGTTATTTAAATTTGAAAAAGAAAAAACAATTGGGTTTTCGAAAGTTCATATAAAAAAATGTTGAGTAGAACAATCTTAAATAAGATTTTGAGGATAATTGTACCTCAAAGTTCAGGGGCTGTGAGGCTAATTAATAGTATTTTGAAGAAAGCAGAATAAAAGTCAATGAATAATTGTATGTTGTTAGTTCTATTTAATGATAATAATTTTTCAGTAGTTAATTTTTTTTCTATCAGATTTAATAAAAGTTGAATATTTCCATGGAATAAAATTTTTTGTTGTTGCAAATATCTGGGTTTTTTCAATAGCAACTTGACACTTTTGAGTATTTTCAATATGAAAATACTCAAAAGTGTCAGGTTGCTATTGAAAAACCTCACATTATATAACAATACCTCTCATTAAAACATGAGAGGTATTGTTATATAATTGCAGAAAAGCAAATTACAAAAAATTGTACATTGATAAGTAAATACAAAGCCTATTATAATAATGACATTCTAAATATCGAACCACCAAATTGAACCTTGCGACTGATGGAAAAGAAGCCTAAAAAATTCAATAAAAACTAAATATGTTATAAGCAGTTCAAGTTCATATCCATATATACATACTCGTTAGTAAATATGTAGGTTTGCAGACAAAATAAAATGTTGTATTTTTTGACTGTCAACACACTTTGCCAATCGTGAAATATCGTGAATTTCAGCTCATAATATATACAGACATTGATCGCAACAAATAAATATAATAGTAGTGTTGATAGCAACATAAATGATTTATTTTCACCAAATATTGATTTTAGATTTGTTTTACATGAAAGTTTTTTTTTTTAATTTTTATTGAATAAAATTTACAAGTAATATTTTTTTATATCAAAATATAAGAAGAGGCAAAGTTGAAGCTAACTCAAGTGATCAGTTCATGTATTTGTAATGAAAAAATATTGAGGAAATTCTGTTAATTTATCTGACTATTGTTGAAAATAAAAAGACGGTTGAATAGGAATGTCTTTCAACGAAAATCTGTTGACTATAATAAATTTCTTAATAATAGTCAAAATTATTCATCAAATTGAAGTGTAAATTGAGAAATTTATAAATATTTATCCACTTTTTCTTCAATAAAAATAAAATATTGTTAAATTGATTGCTTACAAAAAAATGTATTTATATTAATATTATTGTATGGGTATGTAAATTTTTATTAAAATATATATGTGATAGTATAAAAAATAAATTTAAATGCTTCCTAATAAAATTTGTCAATATTGCTTTTGAACTTGTCTTATTCGCTATTATTTGTCAAATTTATTAATAATTATTAATTTCAATTCGCAAAAAGTGTTGTCAATTCAAATGTAACAAGATACAATTTAGAGATAATCAATGTTGTGTAGGCTGTTCTTAAGATTTTATTTCGAAAAATGTTATTCTTGAAATTAACTGAAAATAAAGTTTAGGTAGCTATTTTTTGGTAATGCATATTTCAATTCCGTATAAAAATTTGTGAGAAAATTTTTAATTTGGTTCTGTGAAATTATGTTATATAAAATTTGTGGAATTTAGCAAATCAATCGTATTCAAAATAAAAATATTTTTTTAAACTCTTAAAGTGCACTATTAAAATGCTTAAGCTACCTTAGCATATGACCATAAAGAGACGTAAAGTATTTCCTCGGAATTGTACAGCATAATTTTATGTGTACTCAGTGGCTCCTAATGGATGTATCCATCACAACAAGTTTGTTTATTTATATATAAGGTTCCTTAGCCATAAGCCAGGGACTATTGGGTTGTTCGGAAAGTAGTTTTGTTTGCTGATGAAGACACAATAAAGGCGTTAATTGATGCAAAATTATGATTTGCATCTCAAACGCCAAGAAAATTATCCATTTTTGAAGCGTATCATCACTGGGTACGAGAGATGGGTTGTCTACAACAATGTTAAGCTTAAAAGATCCTGGAGTAGAAAAGATGAACCGACTCAAAGCATTTCGAAAGTCAATATTCATCAAAAAAGGTTATGCTATCTATTTGGTGGGATTTCAAAGGAATCGTTTATTTTGAGCTTATACCGAGCAACACAACGATCAATTCTGAAGTGTACTATCATCAGTTGGACAAATTGAATGATTCATTTAAAGAAAAAAGGCCAGAATTGGTCAATAGGAAAGGTATAGTGTTCCAACAGGATAATGCGAAACTACATACAAGTTTGACCATTCGGCAAAAGCTTTTAGAGCTTGGATAGGATATACTACCATACCCACCAAACTCTCCAGAACAAGCACCTTCCGATTATTATTTGTTCCGGTTTCTACAAAAAATTTTAGACTCTAAAACGTTTAATTCAAATGAGGAAGTCAAAAATCACTTGGATCCAGCAAAGAACAAAAATTTTATGAGCGTGGAATCATGCTACTGCCAGATAGATGCCAGAGGGTATTGGATCAGACTGGACAATATTTAATTGAATAAAATATTAATTCACTATAAGAAAATCGTCTTTCATTTTTATAAAAAACAAAAACAAAATTACTTTCCGAACAACTCAATAATTTACAGCCTCACGACCATAATGCCATTTGGCGACTTCAAGTTTCGTTACCAGTTTCTTAAAGAGGCAGCTGGTCTGTTGTTAGTGAGCTAGATCAGTTAGGATTTGTTAAATTTTGTCGAGCATGTTAGTACATTTAATCAGATTAAAGGGCGAATATTGAAATGGAATTGTTGGATCTAGTAGCTCCACAATAGGAGGAATCCTACACATAAAAAAATTCAGAACGCTACGGGTTTCCTTAAAAAAAAGTAAGACTGGATTGTTGGTAGATGGGCAGTGAGATGTTAAAATGGTCTTACTAATGGTTCAATCTGTATGTTTACGTAGAACAATTATTTTGTTAGTAGGTGTAGCCGATTAAGGATAGCTGTTAGCACTGGACACCGGAGAGTTTTACCATCCAACTGATCACTTAATTCTCACATGCCCCGCACCCAACACAAGTCGACACTCCTACTATTGAGTAGGTAATGTCGAATTTTTCTTAGTAGTGAATCATTCGGGACGAGCGTGATTTTGAGGGCGTCTTGGCTGTCAGTTCCAAATACTAAGGGACTGCCCTGTACGGTGAAGCTGCACAATGTCGATCACGGATTGGGTGCCATTGACCACGGTAACTGCAAAGGATGTTTGTGAAAAGAAATAAACATTCTTCGAGTCCGTCCAACTGTTCGAAAAAAAGTTATCTGTAAAAAGACGGGTTACGACTTGCCTTTTTAAATCTATCTATAGACGTAGATATTCTGAACACAGCTCCCAACTACGTCTTCCAACCTGGGTGAGATTAATGAAGATAAGAAAGAAGAATTTTTTTTTCGAGTTAGGAGAGGTCATAATAGTTTTAACCAAATTATGGGGGGGATATTTAACGAAGCAAGGATTATTTTCAAATACATTTTTACACTGAATATAATAAATATTTTTTGTCATAATGGAAAGTAATCTGAATTCATATCATATTAAAATATCTCAATAAGACAGAATCATTAATATTACGGTAAGCGTATTTTTGTTCTTATGTATTTACGTATATGAATATGGTTCTGTAATTATTACGTAATTTGCCTCGATATCATTACTAAATTTAATTAAATCCAAGTTACGTGAATCTATCCTTGTATAATATTCAATTAAATATGACCGCATAATTAAGAGTAATAATTTTATTTTACACAATTATTGAAATTAATTTTTCTTATCGGAAATCCCATTTGATTCTTACTTTAATCTTACTGCGAGTATTTATTTTTAATTTTTTTTTTGTTATCATTTTAAGTATCATTATGACTGAAACGTAAATTCTAAACACTACGACACTTCAAAGGCCATATGGCAACATGTCGTGTCCTAAGACGTATTCGAACTCGGAATACATTTGGGTCCGAATTTTTTTTACTGATTTCTTGGAGATTCATAACTTAAAAAAAACGTGTAATAAATCTGCTCATATATACAGTGTGTCCCAACAATAACCGAACTTTTCGGATATAGAATAAAATACACATTATATTATCTTTGAAAGTTATCATTTATTCAAAATAGGTTCTATTAGACTCAATACAACATTTGGAACGATCCACCAGCGCATCCATTGATTTTTTTATGTCATTTATAGGAATGTTCTGCAGCACCTCAGTAACGGCTACTTGAATGGCTGGGATATCATCATAAAATGCTCCTTTCATCTTGGCTTTCAGTTTTGGAAATAGAAAATAGTCACATGGTGATAGATCAGGAGAATACGGAGTGTGGTTGATGAGAGAAATTCGTTTTTTCATAAAAAATTCGTTCACTTTTTTGGTCTTGTGCACGACCAATTATTTTCTTGTGAGGTGGTCTAACACGACCAATTCTTTTCCACAAACGATCTAAAACGCCTAAATAGTATTCTCCATTAACAGTTCGACCTTCTGGAACAAATTCCTTGTGGACAATATCCTTCGAATCATAAAAAGTAATCAACATTGTCTTGATTCGAGACTTCTGAAAATGCAATTTTTTCGGTTTTGGCCCGCCTTTGGACTTCCATTCAGCAGATTGACGCTTAGTTTCAGGGTCATATTTAAAGCACCATGACTCATCACCAGTTATAATCGAATCAAGAAAGTCTGGATCGTTTTCAGCAGTTTCAACTATGTCTTTGCAATGCTCCACACAAGAGATTTTGTGGTCTTCATTTAATTCATGTGGAACAAAACGCGCACAGACCTTTCTTTTACCCAAATCTTCAGTTAAAATTCTTCAAATAGTATTTTTACTGATGTTTAATTCCTCAGCCAACATTCTCGTAGTAAAATTTGCATCGATACCAATGACCTGGCCTTAGGTTGTCATTTAAATCCTCACGAGCATTTTTCAATCGTGTAAACCACGTATAAACTTGAGTACGACTTATACAATCATCACCATAAACTTTTCCCATCAATTCGTATTTTTTTTTAAGTTTAACACAAAATTTTATATTTGCTCTTTGTTCCATTTTAGGTGCTTTTGAAAGAGGATGAATGTATCTTTTTAATTTTCAATAGATGGCGCTGCATATTGTATGATTTAAATATAAAGTTGGGGTTTTTTTTGGGACACATTTTGCGGTTGTGATTTTTATAGTTATTTCTCTAGAAATCTATTAAGTATTATTTATGTTAGTTCTTAAAGAATGCATATTATAAATACAAAATATTAGAAAAGTATAAAATGGATTCTAGGTTCAGTAGCTTTCCATTCGAACTTTTGTAATTTGGAAGATCATCATCTAGACCTAGGCCTACTGAATCAAATAACGTTTCGCACCCCGAACACTTCCAGTTCGATAACGCCAGCATGTAAGTAGGGCCTACCTTATCTGGGGTTATAAATCGAGTCAATTGGTTTTGTCTTCTAGTGTTAATTGGCCTTGCCTTCAACGCCGATTCTTCATTTATTTGTTTTGCCTTCATTTATGTGCAGCTGTTTCCAGCGCCAGCTTAGAGAGAACGCACGAAAGTGCGTATCCTTGCCGGATCTTCTGGGATACTGAACTCTTTCATAGATATATAGAGTTTTACCCTGGCTATGCTATTATAAGCAGCTTTAAAGCCAATGAACAGAAGGTGCATCTGTTGACTATATTTCAAAAGTTTCCATCGACTGCCGGAAAGAGTTCTGATCTGTGACGGATTTGTCCAAGGTGAGGCCTCTCTTGTATGAACCTATATGACACCTTGGGCGTCATCTGTCCCATCTATAAGAAGCGGAGAATATCTTATAGATGGGACAGATGACGCCCAAGGTGCCAAATTAATTGGAAAAAGTAATTAAAAATATTAAATGTTTTAAAAATATTTAAATTTTCTACTAATTCTTTTATATAAAATCACATTTGGCAAATATTGGGTTCCAAAATTCAATAATTTGAATTATCATAAAATCTCGTTCATTGAACTAATATTAATTTAACCATCAAAGAGAAACTTTCGATCAAAAATAGATTTTTTAATTAAATAATTATCATTATACGTTTAGCTTATTTTGATAGTAGAATGTTTCAAATGGTTTTGATCAAATGCCAACAGACAATTTTGAAATTTATTTTTATTTATATTAATTGGTCAATATTAAATCTTGACCATGCAGAAATAAGAAGAGATCTTACTTTTAACGATAATGGAGTTTAAATATGCAAGGAATATGTTCGTACTAGTATTATTTCAAGTTTTTGTCTAATGATAGAGCAATCAAGTCTTTATTGAAAAAATCAGCATTAAGCTATATAGAAATTCTGTCAGGGATTTTTCTGAGCATATAAAATCATAAAATTTAATGTTTTATCTTTTGCAGTAAATTTGATCAAAGAGATACAAAGATTCTACATAAGGTTGATAACATTTAAATGGGAATACACTTTCACAATAAAGTTGTGATCTCAATCCAGAAGAAACATATCCTTTAGAAAAACACTCTTGGATTATATAGTTGAACCACATAGAGAAGTATGTAATACGAAATACGAACAGAATCCACTCTATTGTTAAAGCTAATAAAATTAGAATATATTGCGTTGCTTTGAAAATGCTCGTGGACATTGAAATACTTGTTCTGATGCATAGTCGATTGTAGAGTGGAACTCTTATTAACTTCACAACAGATGCATTGACCTGAAGAATGCAACGAGCACTTTCATATTGCTAAAAGCAGGACGAGCTTTAGCCTGTTTTGATTGCCTTGGTTTTTTTTTAAAGCTAGGAGCAACAAATAAATTTCTAATAATTTTTCTACTTAATTCTATGATTTTTTTTATCTTTACCAGTAACTAAGTTGTTGGAACTAATGGCAGCATTTATTTTATTTACCTTCACTTATTTGGTTCTTCTTATAAACACAATTTCTACTTCGTTTTTATCTAATTTATTAAAATTGTTTTTATTACACTACATTAGCTTAAATTATTAAAAATCGAGAAAAAAAAATATCAGAACACAACGGATTTAAGCAAAATAATATTTGTAACCTTAAAGAATCTATGAATTATTTCAGATAATTTGAATAGTAAATTATAAGATATTATTATCATAATTATCTGAAACTAATTTTTATTATTTAATGTATTTAAAAATAATAAAAATTAGTCCTGTCAATTTTATTCTAAATTTTGGATTTTTTTTGAAAATGTTGGAAATTGAATTTTAAACTAAATTAAAATTTCAAATTTCAAGTGGTTCTTGCAGAATATACCAGGTGTATAGGCTTAAATCTGCTGTTTGGTCATAGATGGCGTGAGTGAGCGTATTAAGCTACCATGGGCACGCCATACTTTTTTTTTAAGAGTTTGACATTTGTTAACATTAATCAGTGCACATTGTCAGCAATTTCGTACAACAACATACATTTTTCCTTTGGAAATCATGTCTAGTTTTGTGGTAGAACAAGATCATATGCGAGAAGCTCTGCTTTTCTGCTTCAATTTAAAGAAATCGGCTGCCGAATCACATCAAACGCTTATGGACGCCAATGGTGACAGTGCTTTATCGGAAATAACATGCCAAGATTGGTTCCGTCGGTTCAAAGACGGCAAATTTGACTTGTGGGACAAGAAGCGTGAAAATCGGCTTAGGAAGGTTGAGGACCATCAATTGCAGGCTATTTTGGACGAAGACGATACCCAATCGCAAAAAAATGCTCGCGAACAAAGTCGATACCCAATCGCAAAAAAATCGTGCGTTGATCCCAGGCAACAATCAACATCTTTCCCAAGACCAAATCGCTTTGGACGGAAGACGATGCTGTGCATTTGGTGAGATCAGCAGGGTATCATCTACTATGAGATGTTAAAACCTGGTGAAACTGTCAATGATCACCGCTACCACCAACAACTGATCAAATTGCACCATGCTCTGCGTGAAAAAAGGACGGATTATCAACAAAGACATGACGAACTAATTTTTCTCCACGACAACGCACCATCGCACACGTCAAAAATGGACCGAAACTACTTGGAGACACTCAACTGAGAGATGTTCCCCCACCCCGCTTTTTCACCAGACCTTTTCCGACTACCACCTGTTTTTGTCGATGGGCCATTCGCTCGCTGAGCAGCACTTCGATTCTTACGAAGTCGTCCGAAAATGGCTTGATGAGTGGTTTGCCTCGAAAGAGAATGAATTTTTTTGGCGTGGTAAGCACAAATTACCCGAGAGATGGAAAAAATGTGTAGCTAGCGAGCGCAAGTACTATGAATATAATTGTTTTTGGTTTCTATGAAAAAAAAGTTTTTTGACTAAAAAACACCGGATTTAAGCTAATACACCTGGTACATACAATATATAAACAAAATATCTATAAAAACTAAAAGTAATAAGCATATTAAGGATTAAAATTGCTTAATAAGCATATAATTGTGGTTCTAAAGAATTGAAGACGCTTGTTTACTGCCGTTTAAAGCATTGCGGAAAATTACTGGAGATAATTTTCTTATAAGCAAATTTAAATTATAGAGTGAACGACCATGAAATTTTTTATAACGAGAAACTGCTAGTTCACAAATGACAGAAACTTTGAGTATTCACAATCGTGATTTGGTGCAATTGCGGTTTGAAGACTTGTGAAATGCAATAGTTCTAGTCTGTACGTACGAGAGATGGGAAAAATGTGTGGCTAGCGAGGATAAGTACTTTGAATAAATTTGTTTTTGCTTTCTATGAGTGCTCTGGCTGAACTAGGCATCCCGCAGGCCATAATCGATCTAATCCGAGAACTATACCGCGAGGCCCCGTGTAGAGTGCGTCTCAAAGGACGAAACAGCGATACATTCAACATCTCGAGAGGAGTCAGGCAGGGTTGCATAATCTCGCCTATCCTCTTCATAATCGCCCTAGACCTAGTTCTTCAACGCACTAGCAGCACAGCCAGCAACGGTATACAGTGGACACTGCGTGAGAAGCTCCACGACCTGGACTACGCCGACGACATATGCCTCATGTCCCACACCTTCAACGGCATTCAGGAGAAACTGAATGCACTAGCCTCCAACGCAGAAAAAGTTGGGATGAGAATCAACATCAAGAAGACCAAATTGATGCGTGTCGGCGCCACCTGCGAGAGACCCTTGATGCTACACGGTACCCAAGTTGAAGATGTCGAAAAGTTCTGTTACCTTGGCAGCATGCTCAGCAAGGATGGTGGAACTGAAATAGACATCCAAACGCGCATCAACAAGGCGCGACAAGCGTACACCTCACTTGGGAACGTATGGCGTTCCAATCATCTCTCCATAGCACTCAAACTTCGAATATTCAACTCAAACGTCAAGCCAGTCCTGCTGTACGGCTGCGAAACATGGAAAGTAACAGACAGCACGACTCGTAAGCCTCAGGCATTTGTGAACAGATGCTTGAGGCGCATAAGCAAGATCTTCTGGCCGAACTGGATAACGAACGATGAGCTGCTTCTTCTCACGAAGCAAATACCCCTGCTAGATAACATCAAACGCAGGAAATGGAGTTGGATTGGCCACACCTTGCGAAAACCACCTACGGACATAGCAAGGGTGGCACTAGATTGGAACCCACAGGGCAATCGCAGCAGAGGACGTCCAAGGACCACTTGGAGAAGATCAGTCGAGCGCGAACACCAACAAACTGGCAAATCATGGTCGGAAGTAAAAAGGCTGGCTCAAGACAGAAGCAGATGGAGAGAGTTCACAGAGGCTCTAGTGCCGCTATATGCTCCATAGGAGTGACTGTGTTCTCATGTCTATGTGTAACATAGAAATGAAAACCTGTCAAATAAAAATAAAAAAAAAATACGAAGGATATTTTAGAATTATATGCTAAGTATTAGACAGGAATAAATAAAAATAAAAATAAAACAATTATTTTGATAAAATATCATTAAAATTTATCGAAATGTTCATATTTATTTAAATTTATTATGGTCTACATAAATTGTGCCATAAAATAAATAATAATGAGTATTTGAATAGATTTGTTTGAATTTGGGAGCAATCTATTTATTATTACTTTTATGAGTTAGATTTCTGAAGAAGCACTTATGGTATATGTTATCATAGAAACCAATCTCATGAACCTGTACTTGAGTGGGATGGACCTTTTCATAAAGTAATTTTGAAGCAGAATACTTGACTTTTCAGTCAAAGTATTCATGGTTCAAATGAAAATTAATTTATTAAGAGACACAAAATTTCTTTGAACTAAAAAAAACTCTTATTGGCTTTCATATTTTATTTTTACTTATTTGTTCATGACTATATAAATTGGTCTCCATCAGAGTATTTTTTAGAGAATATTACTTTTATTTTTCGAAAAATGAACCTCTTATTTAAGAAAATATCTTAGTAAAATTATAAATGGGTAATAAAAATAGGCTATAAATAATTTAGAGTGAATATTTGAGAGTATCAATCATCAATACTCTCAGACTATATTAGAATTCCAAAAATCATTGAAAGGAAAGCAATTACAAATAAAAATAAATATTCAAATTAGAATTCAATTTGGTTTGAAATTAATTTAAATCAAATACTTCTAAGATTTAATTTTTTCAAATTATATTTATGATTCCATCAACTCTTTTTGAAATGCTTTTTGAAGCATTACCAAAGATAACATTTTTCCAAGCAGCATTTTGTTTACTGACATTTTACAAATTTTATTTTTCTTATTTAAACAAAAAAAACAAAATTGTGGACTAAACATTTAATAATTAGAACAATTTTTTTAATTCGTCATATTCTTAATAGAATAAATTATTGTCTATTAAGAATATGAAGAAGTAAAAAAAAATTGTTCTATTTATTGAGTGTCTAGTAGAGAAAAAAGAAGAATCTATTAATTGAAATATGTTTTTTTTTAATAAATAATTGCTTTCGAGCATTGTGCACTAAATAATATAAAAATAGTTTTCGATAGATAATTTTCTTCACAATATGTGTCAGGATACTAATAGAAGGAATCAAGTGTGCTGAAGAAGTTCTGATGGACTCAATTTTAATTGACACTGTTCGGATACCCACCATACATGGATAGTAGATAAATACATCTCGTATCTGAGTTATTTAAAATAATATTGAACGTGTAAATTCATCCTTTCGAATTGTAACTATTTTTAGTGACACTTTTGCAATATTAGAAGCCATCAGTTGACCCGATAGAATTTTGAATAATCTTGGGTTCCAGGTCGTGCTACTATGCTTGACAATGGGCGATTAATCCACTGCCTAAGGAGGCTCGTCATCGTCCTATAACCATTGGGAGTCCGACCTTGCGCCACCTTCTAATCAAATGGCCAACACACATGCTAGGCCATACGTCTGCAAATAGAATGGGTCTACCCTACAACCATTTCAAAATTTTGGAGAAGAAAGCTTCTAAAAATACAGATTTGTCTTGCCGCACTGATCCATGATTTCTTCTTCGCTAACCAATGTCGTCCTCAATACCATTCCTTTGGTTTTTCTTTTTTAATAGGACTTCTTCCTAGACCCAACCATTCCTTTTCCAAGTTCCCTCTTTAATTTTCTAAAACAATCTAATATGCTCCAAAAAAATTTAATCACTTCTTATTACTCCCTCTAATTAGCTAACTGCCAATTTTATTAAGTAAAGCTGGCAGAACACACCTACACGAGACATGAAATTGCCGAATGGCCTCATAGTTGTGACGCTATTTTAAAAATAAACAATAAAATTCGATTGTTACTTCATTATAATAAAATATTATTTTTATGAATATAATTTGTTCGATTCTCCAAATTCCATTATTTGGCCAACTTAAGTTGGTATTCCTCAGGGTGGTATGCTAGGTTCTACCTTATACTTTATTCTGACAGTGTATTGGAAAAAATTCATTGTAAAATTTCCAATTAAAAAGATTTTATCAAATTTTTATCATTACTTTGTTTATGCCAATATTAAAGAGCATGAAAATTGTTTGTGTAATGCCATAAAAATTTCTTAGGTGAAATCTTTTATTAAAAGGTTATCAATAAAATTTGTTGGGGCTTTATATTATATAAATAAATTCATATAAATACATCTATGTAGGGTCGGATCTTAAGAATAGCCCTTCGATATTTTCTGCCTATCGTAAGAGGCCACTAATAGGAAAATAAGAATATTCCAATACCGCTGCAGGAAAACCTATATTAATTGATAAGTTCTAGCTCTATAATTTTTTCTGAATATCTAAAGTGATGCTGATAATATGAAAACTTTCTTATCAGAATAATACAATTAATAATAATAAGCTTTTTGAATTCACATAAAAAATTAAAAACAATATTGTAAATGTTCAATATTCGTGTTATATGAGAACCCTTGTTCTTGTAAATGGCATAGAAATATAACAAACAACACAGAACAATTCTTTAAATAGATTCTAAATGATTTTTCATAAAAAGGTGCATAAATATTGTAGTTTAAAAAAAATATGCTCCTCTATTGGGAGTACAAGAAAACAAATGATTTCCGAAATATGTAATTTATAATTCACATAATCCCAATGGAAAAAATGGAAAAAGGCGAATTCAGATAATTTTATTTCAGTTCATATTCAGGTGATGAACACAAGTATGAATGAGAACACACTGAAGTCTTGATTTTCGAAACAGTTTTGAAAATTTGGCCAAGGTTACAGAAAGCAATGAATTAATAATAAGGCCTGGAATGATTTCTACGTTGAATACAAAAGAAAATTATCCATGTACATACGTGCACATATGGAGGACAAAGAAGATCTAGCAGAACTCATATGAGTCCAACCAATGGTTTTGTCTTATCCTCCAATTATTTCAGTATATACATATCTTAATCCTATTGAATTATAATGAGGGGGCGATAATATATTTTTCCACAAATATGCACTGTTGGTATATCTAAATAGATTTAGTACTTATCTAGAGACGCTCTAGAAGCAAATTTTCTTAGAGACTATGCCAAATTGAATCCGTCACAGATAAACGCAATTCGATGACGTTTATTCTCAAGAAGATTTTTTTGGAACATGTCCAACTCAAATGAAAATAATTCACTTATTCATTCAGAACGAGATATTTTGGAAAATATTTTTATAGAAGAAAAGCATGCGGCCATCAGTGAGTTTAAAATTTTCAATATAGAAATTTAATTTGAATTGAAAATAATCAAGCATACTTTAAAGTGCTTGTGCTCCCATATAATGAAATGAAATTAATTTAAAACCTTGAAATTAAACTGTTAAAAGGTGTTACAAGTTTAAACTTTTATATTTATTTAACAAGTGTTTACTTTTGAATTTGTATATTTATGCAGAGAATAAATCTCATAATAATTATAACAAATTCACAAAACTGATACAAAATATCAAAAATGTAAAATTCAATTCAAAGCTTTTTCGAATAACAAAAATAAATTTATATGAAATTAATATATTTTGATATTAATTTTAATAACAAGTGAAAATATATTTTAAATTCATCAATAAATTCTATTATTTTAGTTACGGGAGGAAGGTGATAATAAACACTTCATTAGCCATTATTTTCGTTTTTTGAAAATATGAAAATTTCTCTGGGAATACAAAAAAAAAACAAACATACACATACACATACTTAAAGTTGATTCATAATTGACCTAATGTTTGAAAATGTTGTAGGTGTAAAATTACATTTATTTGATAGATTTGATCTGATGGAATATTTCAAAATTCATTTATTTTTGTATTATAATACATTAAAAATGTTTATTATGTTATAAAATATTAATTTAAGGATTAAATTTATAAAAGCTTTGAATGAAGTTGACGGAGTTTTTAATGTTTTTTTTTGTATTATAATTTTCATATTACATTTTGAGTGAATAGTAAAATTTTTGGTAGTTTTCGTTACCTTAGAATGCTATGACAATTATAAATATCTATTTTTGATTTGTAATTTGATGAAGTAACTTTGAGATTCCTTCAATACAGAAACAAGGTCTTATCATAGTAAATCAAAGTCGAAAGTATTTTTAGATCAATAGAAATTCAATATGGCGTAGGCAAAAAAAATCGCTCCAATTTGATATATTCCATATTTTGCTTGGTTTTTAGAATTTAATGGAAATCATCAAATTTTGTTAAGGTCTAGGCTACATGAAATTTACTAATTTTAGGCAAGTGTTATTTTATTGTAGTAATGATATTTTTATATTTAAAATGTGATCTAATTACTTTTTAAGAAGTATATTTTTACTTAAGTCACTACTTTCTAAAACTAGCAATCATTATAATAAAACGTGAGAATATAATTCCTCAGAATAAGTTTGAATTTTGAATAAAGCGTTCCACTATCCAGCTGTATCATCGTGTATTCGACTACAAAGCGTGCACGCTAAACCAAGAGGAATAATGCTGCAGGGCCCAACTTTCGACCGTGTATGGCACACAGAATTGCTTTGGGACCTGCAGCAAATATTACTTGCTAGTTATTTCCACATCTTCAAATCCTATCTCTCAGACTGATATTTTCAGGATAGCATCCTAGTTCCAATCCTTTATAACATTTATACACATGATGTGTCTTGTCATAATATCGTAACCAAAATGTGGCGTTATGTTTGTACTCATGTCTCTCACTTATGCCGACATGTTCGGCCATTTGGAATGTTAAGCTAATTTTTGACAGCTGCTTTGCTTGCACCTATTTTGGCTCGTCTTCGATTTTTGCCCATTTTCGACCAAAAACAGCATCGCATTAACATAGCTAAGGACCTGTTGGACTCTGTTCGCAACGACCCAAATTTGCTCCAGAGAATCATAACTGGTGACTAATCATGGGTTTATGGTTATGACGTAGAAACCAAAGCTCAATCATCCCAATGAAAGCTGCCCCACGAGCCAAAACCGAAAAAAGCGCCAAGTTCGGTAGAATGTGAAGGTTTTGCTTACAGTTTTCTTCGATTGCAGGGTCGTGGTGCATCATAAGTTCTTACCACAGGGTATAACGATCAATAAGGAATATTACCTGCAAGTTATGCGTAAGTTGCGCGAACCAATCCGCCAAAAACGCCCGGATTTTTGGAAGAACAAAAATTGGCTTTTGCACCATGATAACGCCCCTGCTTATGCATCGTTACTGCCACCGTATTCCCCAGATCTGACCCCCTGTGACTTTTTCTTGTTCGCGAAACTGAAGAACCCCATGAAAGGACGACGCTACTCTACGATTGAGGAGATAAAGACAGCATCGAAGGAGGAGCTGAACAATATCACAAAAAATGATTTTTTGAAGTGCTTCGAGGATTGGGAAAAACGTTGGCACAAGTGTATAATATCTGGTGGCGATTACTTTGAAGGGGACGAAATAGATATTCATGAATTAATAAATGATTTTTGAAAAAACACAGAATTCGCGATACTTTTTGAACAGACCGCGTATAACCCCAACTAGCATTAATATTCCACAAAAAAAACGAATATGCGATACGTAAGACTGATAATCGACCAATGGTTAACCTGTAACCTTCAAACGAAAACAAAAATAAATATGCAAGTATAAAGGACGATGAAAGAACTAAAAGGAATCCCAGACAATGGACCAAAACTGATACAAAAGAGTGAATTATATAAGGTGGTACTGAAACCGATAAGCACATACGGACTTGAAATCTGAGGCTCCATAAAGCATTCTAATTCCCATTGAATCTAAACCGTGTAATATAGAATCCTTCAGTACTCTTTTTTATGTAGGGAGCGGTGCTATCGATTGTGATCAAAATGTTCTATTCGTCTGTGTACTGTGCATCTTCACGTCTATCCTACCATCCTAATCCTTTAGCAAGAGATCTGGTTACTTACACCCTTCCATTATGCATCCATCCATCGAATAGTATTGAAGTTTTTTAAATTTATAAAATAAATCATCCCGTTCTTGGTTTTCTTGTCTTTGAATCTTTCCTTAAATAATCTGATTTTTTTAAATTATACAAGGTGTATAAGCTTAAATCCGCGGTTTGGTCATAGATGGCGTGAGTGAGCGCATTAAGCTACCATGGGCACGCCATACATTTTTTATGAGTTTGACATCTGTTAAAATAAATCAATGCACATTGTCAGCAATTTCGTACAACAACATACATTTTTCCTTTGGAAATCATGTCTAGTTTTATGCCAGAAAAACAGCATATGCGGGAAGCGCTGCTTTTCTGCTTCAATTTGAAGAAATCGGCTGCCGAATCGTATCGAATGCTTATAGAGGTCAATGGTGAGTGTACTTTAATGGAAACAACGTGCCGAGAATGGTTTCGTCAGTTCAAAGACGGCAATTTTGACTTGTGGGACAAGAAGTGTGAAAATTGGCCTAGGAAGGTTGACGACCATCAATTGCAGGCTCTTTTGGATGAAGACGATACCCAATCGCAAAAAATGCTCGCGGAGCAATTGGGTGTTACTCAACCAGCCATTTCCATGCGTCTGCGTGCCATGGAGAAGATTGAAAAGATCGGAAAATGGGTGCCGCATGAATTGAATGATAGGCAGATGGAGCGACGCCTAAACAAATGCGAAATTTTGCTCGTCAGACAAAAAACAAAGTCGTTTCTGCATCGGATTGTGACAGGCGATGAAAAGTGGATATATTCCGAGAATCCTAAACGCAAGAAATCGTGGGTTGATCCCGGCCAACCATCAACATCTTCCCCAAGACCAAATCGCTTCTGACGGAAGACGATGCTTTGCGTTTGGTTGGATCAGCAGGTTATCGTCTACTATGAGAGGTTGAAACCTGGTAAAACTGACAAAGCCCACCGATACCACCAACAACTGATCAAATTGCACCGTGCTCTGCATGAAAAAAGGACGGATTATCAACAAAGACATGAGAAGCTGATTTTCCTCCACGACAACGCACCTTCGCACACGTTAAAATTGGTCCAAACTACTTGGAGACACTCAACTGGGAGGAGCTACCCCACCTCGCTTATTTCGAATACCACCTGTTTTCGTCGATGGGCCACGCGCTCGCTGAGCAGCACTTCGATTCTTACGAAGACGTCCGAAAATAGCTTGATGAGTGGTTTGCCTCGAAAGAGAAGGAATTTTTTTGGCGTGGTATCCACAAATTACCCGAGAGACGGGAAAAATGTGTAGTTAGCGAGGGCAAGTACTTTGAATAAATTTGTTTTTGCTTTCTATGAAAAAAACATGTGTTTTTTTGACTAAAAAACAGCGGATTTAAGCTGATACACCTATTAAGTACTTTTCGATATCATTTAAAATAAAAAATAAAGTTTTAAAACTCTTTAATGCGTACCGTTCGTGTAGGGAAATTAAGTAGGTTTGCGACTAGTACGCTTGAAGGACATGCTATCACCAAAATGACCTTTATTGTTGGAGCAATTAGTATTTATATTTCAATGCTAATATTGTTCGAAATGACAAAAAAATGTGTATGTCTTTATGAGTATGGCAATGGAATTGTAATCCTGGAAGATTAGAGGATCTGTTTTTGAAGAGTAAGTCATTTCGAAAAATTTTTAAACTTGAACATTTAGATTCTGATTAAATATTTAAATATAAAATGATGCATTGCTTTCACCTTCACTTATATGATTATATTTTTAGATGTAAATTTTATTAAATAAAAATGATAATTCAGAAAAAATACTTCAATAATCCTGAAAAGATAGTTCAACAGAACATTAGAACAATCTTATAATATTTTTTTGTATTTATAGTAGTTCAAAAATAAAATTTTTGAAAATTTCAATTTTATGTAGAAAAGTAATTGATTTCGAAAAGCAAAGTTTTTTAAGAGTGCGATTTTAAAAAACCATCAAGGCATTAACAGGTTCATATAATATTTATTATAATACAAATACTTATTTAGAAGTTCGTATAAATTTTCAGGAAGAAAGAAATTTATTTTACACAAGATATTAAAAAAATTTATATATTATCTGAAACTTCCAAGATTTTACCAAATAAAATCTAGAAACTTTTTCAAACTCCTAATAAGTATTTTGAGAATTGAACGAAAGTTTTCCATATGATTGCATTACAAAGAAACTCTTAAATAAACTGTAATAAGTATTCACCCATCTGCTTTGTTGATAGCTTAGACTAAAGATGACCTAGAAAAGTGAAATTTATTTTCTAGAACATCTGTTTTAATTTTTGAAGGTGAGAGTTTAAAACTATGGTAGGAAACTTGACATTATGACAGGTGGAAACCAGCTAAAATCAGAATTTCTATGAAACTATTTTTAGCAGTACAAAAGTAGATATTGAAAAGAATATCTAGTCTTGTTGTTCTCATTCCGTTAACATTAAAATTTCTGAATGTTTTCTTTAGTAAAGTCTTAGAGTTTCAAATGTATAATGAAATGTTTATTTTTACTTATCATAAAAAAGAATTTCGTAGACTTACTTGCAGTGAAATAAGTTCTTTCTACGCATTTTTTGGTTTATTAAGTTTTAGTGGAAAAAAATCGATTTCTTTTTACTGTGTAATAGAGTAGAAGCATTTATATTATTTTTGCATACAAAGCTGGATTGAAAAAGAAATTATAGTAAAATATATTATTATTGATGATAATTTTGATATTCAGAACTTAGGAAAATTCTATTTATTTTTCAATAATATATCCAGAAAGGATAAAACTAGGAAATCCGAAAAATATTATGAAATCTTAAATATTATAACTATTTGCAATATAATTCTATCTTTTAAAACAAATTGAATAGATTATTAGATTTCGTAAACCACCCTTGCTTCACCTGCCCATCCGGTGACGTTCAGCTCACTGTCGTACATTTGTTAATGGAATGTCATTTTACCAAAAATTCCTTTTCTAATGAGATATCCTCCATTGTAAATCTTTTAGATCCTTCATTCAATATCTTTCCAAGGTCGTTTTTTCAATTTATATAGCATATTATTATACTGCACGGTTATATCTGGGATCGTTGTAATCTTCAACCGTACTGATTGGAGTTGGTTACATTGTCATCTACTAATTAAGAAAGTACCCTCTTAAAAAAGTTATCAGGTCTGGTTGAGAAAATACAACGGTGCTCAGTGACTTAAATAGTTCACCTAACGTAACCACCGCAGGAATTGAAAATTAATTAATTAAAAACTAACAAGAAATTTTAGGTATGATTTTATACCAAAAAAAAAAAAAAAACTTTTCATAGTTCTAAGCTTACTGCAAATTAGTGATCAGTTTTTAAGTCATCAACCAAAAGTTGAAACATGGAAACGGGGAACGTGATACAAGATTTTCTTTAGGAATTTTATGCAAGGCGAGTCGAAGATTTGCAGACATTTGACACGTGGCGGCAAGAAGATGTGAAACTATTCCTTGAATTCGCGGAACGGCTAGACGAATAACGTAAAGCCAACGTGCAATCACGGATATGAAGTCCCATGGAGAAATGCGGGAGTGAAGTGGAAAAGAAAACTAATAATTTATACGTTGATGTCCTGAGAAGACATCAGGAAGAAGTGGATAAAGTGGATGCTAAATTAAAAAACCTAAAAATAGGGTTGAAACAATAGAACTCTTGCTGTTTGGAATGTGTACTCGATTAGAGGCCTTAGAGGATGTGCTAGAGGAGATTCAACAGCTTCTGCTACCATAGCTACCCCTTTTTCGTGGATAGGCTGGACGAGTTGTAATTCTCCAAAGAGGCTTCCGTTGAAGGCTAGATTTCCTGGCAGACATCTGCATGCGTTGGCTCATAGACAACTTCGTATTCATTCATAGCGGATGAAAGAGCCACTCGTAGATTTTGCCATGGAATTACAATGGATAGTTCACACGACATTTGCAGACTGTCCCGAATCAGCGAAATATCAAATAGCTCTTGATCATTTCTAAGATTGCCTTCTGAATAAGAATGTGCAAGTACGATTATTCAAGGTTGGGGGTGCCAAATCCAAAGAGATTTGGCACCCCCAACCTTGAATAAGGTAATTGGACATGCACTTCGGTTGGAGGGCAATCGTGCCATACAGCGAACTCTTCTGGTTTCTGCTACATCTATGGAACCCTCCAAAAAAGACTATACCTTAGGAAACTAACGCAAACCAATGCCTAAAGCAATCGCCGAATATATTAAAAATAAATTAAATAAAAACTAACAACAAATTTTATAACAAAATAAAAAAACCGAAATTTTAATATATAAACAGCAGAAAATTCCACAAAAACTTGTAAAGATTTTGTTAAAGTTTTTCATAAATTATTTTGAAAAAGAATAAGTAAAAATGATTACAATAAATTTTAAGGACGCAAATTAAAATAAATTAACAGCTCTCAAGGACTTTAAAGAATTTTTACTATATTTTTGTTGGACGTTCCACCTACTACTATTATGGGGCAAAAATTATAAAAGTGAACTTGAAATTAGTTTAAGCTGGCTGACTGCAGTTTATTTTCGTAAGATTAAGAACATGTTATAAAAAATGGTACGCTTAGTTAATTACGTAAAATTATTAAAGTTAATTGATTTTAGTTTTTATGATATTTTAACAAAACATTTCGACGGTTTAATGCCATTTGATAATACATCAAAATAGTAAATAATTAAAAGAGAGTAGCAGTTTAAGTTAAAGTAATTTTACACTTAATTTTTTTTGTGATAAGAGAATTAGCTATTTTCGTATTTGTATTAAATTAAATAAGACAAAAACAATATAAAAATTTGCAAAATTGCGACAAAACTTTAAATTTATAATTTAATATAATTGAAACTTTATTTCGAAAAATATTTTTATGATTTTAAGTAGTCTATTTATAGTATAAGATTTGTGATAAAAGTAAAAGTGTTGATAGTCTATCAACGTTTCGTTAATGAATACTAAATACTTTTAAATATTTTCACGTCGATGATTATAACTTTCTTCAAAAGCTTAAGAGATTTGCATATCATTTACTAAGTTTTTCTTTCTATTTGAAATTTATCTTTAGGGGTTTTTTATGTGTGTGTGAATATGTCAGTATTCTTTAAGTCTGAAATGGTCTATAATTTTCCTTTATAAATTTAAGGTGAAAATTGTATGCATCTTTTAAGTTTATGATTTATTGAAGTGAAATAGAAATTGCTGATGTGAAAAACTAAAATTGAGCCAATTATCATATTAATAAAATTGGGAATGAGCGAATTCTTTTAAAAATTTTATGTCTGTTTAGGATTGAGATAATCAATCTTTAATTAGACAGTATCAGCAAATATCTGATCAAACTGGATAGGGTCTTTATTAAAATGAATCTTTAAATTGATGAAGATTTTTTTAAAAAATCTCTGATATGAAATTTAAAAAAAGTTAGGAATATTATTTGCAATATAAATAAAAGCTTAGAATTTATAAATTAATTACTGAAATATTCAGTTCTTATAGAGAATAATTATAATAATGTACATAAATATATATTTTTTAAATAATATTTAAGCAAATATTAGTAAATAATATTCGAAATAGGTTCCAATTGAAGCAATACATTGATGGCAATAATTAACCGCATTCTTTGAAACACTTTTTATGAGCACTTGTCAGTATTGTCATCGGCTCCTTAAGCGATTTCTGTTTTATGACTTCAATGGACTCAAAAGTCTTCCACGAAGTTGTTATTTCAGTTCCAGGAACAGAAAAAAGTCATATGATGATGAAATTTGCTAAGTATTTCGCCTAAAATTCATGTACAATTGTTGCTGGGCACAAATCTCTTTTATTAAACGCTTCATAACGCTCAGATAATATTATTTGCTCACGGCATGTTATGTGGTTTGTTTATTTTTGCCTCGTTATGGAAGTACAATTCCAAAGCTTGTTGACTGACTGACTTGCATGTCAAACGTATAATATTATGCCTTTCATGAAAGTAGAGCCCAAAATGGATTTTTAAGGCATATTTTAGGCAATCTGCTTAAAAAAAATGCATGTCCTTAGGAACATGCCGTGCTTCAAAACATTTCAATGCCTTAAACATTAACTATGAAGTTCGTTCAATAAGTCCTTAGAAAAAGATGGAAAAAACTATTTTTAAAAAAAAAAATTTTTTATTATTCAACATAAGCTCCTTTTAGCTCTATACACTTTTCCAACCATTTTTCCAAAATTTTTATCCCATCCAAAAAATAGGATTTCGGAAGTTCTGCAAAATGCGCATCCGTTTGAGCAATGACGTCCTCGTTCGAAGTGAACCGTCGTCCGCCAAGCCATTTCTTCAGATTGGGGAAAAGAAAATAGTCACTCGGAGCCAAATCTGGTGAATAAGCGGGATGCTGCAACAATTCCATTCTCAATTCCACAATTTTGGCCATGGAAACAGCGTAGGTGTGCACACGCGCATTGTCCTGATGCAAGAGGATTTTTTTCTTCTTCAGATGGGGGCGTTTCTCTTTGATTTCCTCGCTCAACCGTTGCAATAACGACGCGTAATACGCTCCTGTTATTGTTTTTCCTTTTTCCAAGTAGTCGATAAAAATGATGCCCTGCGAATCCCAAAAGACCGTGGCCATCACCTTGCCAACCGATGGCACAGTTTTTGCCTTCTTCGGAGCCCGTTAACCCTTGAAAATCCACTGTGATGATTGTCTCTTCGTTTCTGGAATGTAGTAGTGTATCCAGGTTTCGTCCACAGTGACATATCGACGAAGGAATTCGGCAGGATTGCGATGAAAGAGTGCCAACATAGCCTCAGAGTCCACTACACGATTGCGCTTATTCTCCTCTGAGAGCAAACGCGGTACCCATCTTGCCGACATTTTTTTCACAGACAATTTTTCATGCAAAATTGAAGCGACTGTACCTTGTGATATGCCCGTGGCCTCAACTAATTCGCGCACTTTAATTCGCCGATCGTTCAAAATCAGATCGTGGATTTTGTCGATGATTTCAGCAGTAGACACCTCAACTGGGCGTCCTGAACGATGTTCATCTTTTGTGGATGAACGGCCACTTTTAAGTTCATTCACCCAATTGTAAACCGTCGCAAACACAGGTGCAGATGTGCCATGAACTGCATCCAACTCGGCCTTGATTTCTTTCGGGCTTAAGCCTTTCAAATGGGGATGTTTGATGACAGCCCTAAACTCGCTGTTTTCCATTGTTATGCACAAATAAATGTCGTTAACTTTAATCGACGATAGAAATTGACCTACGCTATGGATCGAGCTGAAATTTTGACAGCTTTCCTGTCGATAATGCTACTTAAAAAAAAATCTTTACCGACACTACGAGCGCAATTTCTCGGATTTTCTAAGGACTTATTGAACGACCCTCGTAAAATGGTGCGAATGGATTTGTCATCCTGAAACTGCTCCTTTTAACTGGAATGACAATTTTATATCACAATTGTCTTCTCTTTGTCGATGTTGTACGAAATCGACAACTCCAAAATGTGATAATTTAAAGACAATAAGGCAAGTATATTATCATTATTACATTGTATTACGTGTGAGATCCTCTTCTTTTCTAGTTGGACTTCTTTAATCCTGTAGCAGTTTGATTTTAATTTTATACAATTTGGCAATGTTTATTTCGTATATACGGGCACATATTTTTTTTGAATAATGATCTTCTGTTTAAAGTCTGAAGATAATATTATTTAAGGAACAAAAACTATTTCACGCTAGTAATAGTACATCAGGAAAAATAAGATAAGCTTTTTAAGAATAATTACATATAGTAAGTTCGTATAAAAACAAAATCTTATTTTACTTTCCAACTCACTTAAAATACAGCAAATTTTCAAATTTAATGCAATTAATTTGAAGAAGATTTTAAAAACAATTTTTTTTCTTCAAATTAAAAAAACAATTGCCAAATTAATTTCCATCTGTAAAATGTCGAATACTTGAAATTTAGAAAAGTTTTTATTTCCATTCTATTGTGAAACATGGCAATTTCTCTGAATTTTGATTAAATAAACTTAAGGCTTCTTGATTATTTTCTTTCAATTTACAGTAAAAGTAGGAGAAGAAGTTTCCATTAAAGGTTTTTTTTTAATTATATTATTAAGTAGAAGATTGAAAGTTTTTTCTTTTAATTATAAAATTATAAAAATTTGTAAAAGGCCAAATTAAGTATAATTTGTATTTAAATTCGAAATATATGAATACGATTTTGAGTAGACTTTAGTTTATATTTGAAAATACAGATGGAGTTATTCGTATTATCCTCACAGTAGTCTAGTACACATGGCGTATTCCTATTGTTTTGTCGAACTTTCTGGAATTAATATCATATAAATTTCATTGATAGATACCAATGGGATTCAATCTACATAAATATTTTATCGATGGCCTAAGTGTTTAGTCTTCATGCAAAACCTCATCACATACACATAAACTCGTACGTGCTTATTTTGATATTGAATTTTGTGTCTGGATTTATACCTATTTGAGAGGTGCCTTCATTTTCGAATGTACATAAATATATCGAGACTACCAATATTTTTCAAGAGAAGAATAAAAATAGATTCGTATTCATTTAAGATCGTCTGTTCGTATTGAAATGACTTTCATTTTTATATTAAAGAACGTTCCAAAGTTAATATTTATGAAAATTTTTGTAATGGAAATTTTTTTGGGAGATTTACAAAAATAAAAGTCGCATTGTTTAATGACTTGTAAAAATTTAACTTTTTGGCAAATAATCAAAATTTCAGCAGTGATTGATAAATATTTTTATACAAATGGAATATTTTTTAGTTTTCTTCTTATTGAAAATTTTTGCTTATTATATTTACATTTAGTTTTTATATACAAAATAGAGATTTTTCTATAATTAGAATAAGTTCAATTTCTTCTAAGTTCATTTGAAATGTTTATAATAATTAGGTCAAATTTTCTTACAAACAATATTACTAAATATTTAATAATAATTTTATAAAAAAGTTGATCACCTAACTGGATATAGTGTTAGTATTATGTAATTTCTAAATGAGTTAAAAATAGATAAAAACTATAAATCACTAACCTTGAAAACAAACACACAAAAAAACTATAAAAAATCTAAAGTATTTTTCCTCTAAAAACATTCATCTCACATATTATTTACATGTTTTTTTTAGAAGAAAAGTGCTTTAGTTCAGATCAGACTAATAATTTACTAAATTATTTTAGTAAAAATATGATTTAGTTAATTAATAAGAGACTATTTTTTTTACAAGATTTTTATAGTATACTCTAATAATAAAAGTTACTCTGGTATAGAAATGTCATTTGCAATGTAAAACAAAATCATTGCAATTTGTTTTAATTTTGTTTCTTATGATTATTATTATTTATTTATTAGCACTACAAAATTTGTGGGTTCGTCAATATTTCTCTTATAAGGGGTTTCTCTCGATTCTATTTAGGTACTGCTCGGCAGAGTCCTTCCATGTAAGGAAGTGTCTTTCCCCAACTTTATGGTTACATCTACCAGGGGTATAAGCTCAAATCCGCTGTTTGGTTATAGATGGCGTAAGTGAGTGTATTAAGCTATCATGGGCACGACAGACTTTTTTTTTATGAGTTTGAAATCTGTCAACATTAATCAGTGCACATTGTCAGCAATTTTGTACAACAACATACATTTTTGCTTTGGTAATCATGTCTAGTTTTGTGCCAGAAAAAGAGCATCTGCTTTTCTACTTCAGTTTGAAGAAATAGGCTGTCGAATTGCATCGAATGCTTATGGAGGCCTATGGCCAACGCTACCACCAACAACTGATCAAATTGCACCGTGTTCTGCGTGAAAAAAGGACGGATTATCAACAAAGACATGACAAGCTGATTTTCCTCCACGACAACGCACTATCGCACACGTCAAAAATGGTCCGAAACTTCTTGGTGACACTCTACTGGGAGGTGCTACCCCACCCCGCTAATTCACCACTCTTCCGACTACCACCGGGTTTCGTGGATGGGCCACGCGCTCGCTGAGCAGCACTTCGATTCTTACGAAGACGTCCGAAAATGGCTTGATGAGTGGTTTGCCTCGAAAGAGAAGGATTTTTTTTGGCGTGGTATCCACAAATTGCCTCCGAGATGGGAAGAATGTGTAGCTAGCGAGGGCAAGTACTTTGAAGAAATTTGTTTTCTATGAAAAAACATGTGTTTTTTTTATCCAAAAAACAGCGGATTTAAGCTTATACACCTAGTACTACGGGCTGCCTACGACCAAAAGGGACTGAGATACGCTCAATCAATGCACCACCATTACTGGTAGCTGACAGACAGTAATCAGTTACAAGCTGATTACTCCAACTGTTTATGGCGAGAGATGGGAAAAATGTGTAGCTAGCGAGGCAAGTACTTTGCTTTCTATAAAAAAAATGTATTTTTTTGACTATAAAACAGTGGATTTAAGCTTATAAACCTGGTAGTTTTACATTTTGCATCTTTACAGGCGGCGCCATAAATCACTAACCACCATCGTTCATATTTCTGAGCCCATATACCTGTATGTATTAAAGTTGACAAGATTAAAATACTATAAGTGAAATCAATTTGCACCGAAATATTAACCTCAATTTTATTTCCGTACTGATTTTATTTTAGGAGTCTACTTAAGACCCTTAATAACCGAGATCCTTAAGAACCTCAAAGTTATGTTTATACATTGTGAAATTTTACCCAAGTCGATGTGGATGTGTCTTATTCTTTGACGAAATCATATATCTCATTTGGACCTCATTTATACCTAGACTCATAAAATATCTTCAAAGTCGCAAAGTCCTTCCTGACACTATGATGGCTACCACCAATGATACCTAACATACATGATTAGCGTTAGGTAAGTAGTTGAAAGGATTCTATAAAAAAATAGTGCTCTTTATGTAAAATGAGTGTAAGTTAAGACATCACCTTTTAAGTTCTTCTTTTAGAAAATAACAAGAGGATTTTTGTACCGCCAAGACGATGAGGTCAGTTGGAGACTCCATGTCTCCTATGAGTTTGCATTACTCGCTTTTTTAAAAAAACTGGTCGATAGTTAGTTGGAGAAAATGTTAGATAGGGTGTCAACCATATCTTACCTGTTTTATCTTCAACCAATTATTGCTTTATACTTAGTAGTAAAGTCACAGCTATAAATTCATATCCAGGGTGAAGCTATATGCTTTCATGGGAGAGTTCAGATAGAGCTGCACGAAGGGCATTCACCAAAATTAATCCGACGGCAAAGAATCTTGAACCACACATTAATGAAGATGAAATAAAGCATATAGTGGTAGCGTTGGTGTCGAAGATACTCGTAACATAAAATAGCAGTAGTCGTATACAGCGGCGTCTTTATAGTAAATTACAACGTAATTGTAATCGAAACTTTGCTTAAAATTCTCAAAGATTTAGTTTAATTTTTCGGATCTTCATCTTACAAATTTAAAGTCAAATGTATCTTTAAGCAAAAGGTCGTTCAATAAGTCCTTAAAAAAAGATGGAAAAAAACTTTTTTAAAAAAAAATTTTTTTATTTTTCAACATAATCTCCTTTTAGCTCTATACACTTTTCCAACCGCTTTTCCAAAATTTTTATCCCGTCCAAAAAATAGGATTTCGGAAGTTCTGCAAAATATTCATCCGTTTGAGCAATGACGTCCTCGTTGGAAGTGAACCGTCGTCCGCCAAGCCATTTCTTCAGATTGGGGAAAAGAAAATAGTCACTCGGGGCCAAATCTGGTGAATAAGCGGGATGCTGCAACAATTCCATTCTCAATTCCACAATTTTGGCCATGGAAACAGCGCAGGTGTGCACACGCGCATTGTCCTGATGCAAGAGGATTTTTTCTTCTTCAGATGGGGGCGTTTCTCTTTGATTTCCTCGCTCAACCGTTACAATAACGACGCGCAATACGCTCCTGTTATTGTTTTTCCTTTTTCCAAGTAGTCGATAAAAATGATGCCCTGCGAATCCCAAAAGACCGTGACCATCACCTTGCCGGCCGAATGCACAGTTTTTGCACCCTTAAAATCCACTGTGATAACTGTCTCTTCGTTTCTGGAGTGTAGTAGTGTATCCAGGTTTCGTCCACAGTGACATATCGACGAAGGAATTCGGCAGGATTGCGAAGAAAGAGTGCCAATATAGCCTCAGACTCCACTACACGATTGCGCTTATTCTCCTCTGAGAGCAAACGCGGCACCCATCTTGCCGACATTTTTTTCACAGACAATTTTTCATGCAAAATTGAAGCGACTGTACCTTGTGATATGCCCGTGGCTACAACTGATTCGCGCACTTTAATTCGCCGATCGTTCAAAATCAGATCGTGGATTTTGTCGATGATTTCAGCAGTAGACACCTCAACTGGGCGTCCTGAACGATGTTCATCTTTTGTGGATGAACGGCCACGTTTAAATTCATTCACCCAATTGTAAACTGTCGCAAACACAGGTGCAGATGTGCCATGAACTGCATCCACCTCGGCTTTGATTTCTTTCGGGCTTAAGCCTTTCAAATGGGGATGTTTGATGACAGCCCTAAACTCGCTTTTTTCCATTGTTATGCATAAATAAATGTCGTTAACTTTAATCGACGATAGAAATTGACCTACGCTATGGATCGAGCTGAAATTTTGACAGCTTTCCTGTCAATAATGCTACTTAAAAATCTTTACCGATACTACGAGCACAATTTCTCGGATTTTCTAAGGACTTATTGAACGACCCTCGTACTAGGAGTAATATTACACGTATGTGCCCATTTATTAAAATCCAAATTCATTTGAGAAGTTTGTCAAAATAGTTTTTTTTCCAAATACTATTTAGATTTATTAAAAATAATGTCCTATAATATGTTTTTGAGTTTATTTTTGACTATCCTTTTGATAAAATTTATAAATCAGTTCTTATCTTATAATTAAATTTTATTTATCTAAGTAAAGAGAATTGCAATAAAAATTTTATTAGAAGAGAAATTGTAGAAAATGTCAGTAATTAATGAAAGAAGTTATTTATAAATACCAAATTATCTGCACAGAGCTGTGAATGGAAACACAATTTAGCTTAGAAAAAAACTATTACCTATTTTCGTTGTGCCTTTTCATATAAATTTCTAAAGAACATGGAAAATTGCCAATTTTTGATGAATTAAAATCTTTATCAAATTGTCTACAAGAATATTGAATGACTTGTACTAGAATAAACGATTAATTTTGTTTTAATTTTTCTTTATGGTTAAGTAGATCCTTATTATTAGGAAAAGTATGAATGATAGGCAATTGAGTTTTTAGAACTTTTAAGTAGACATTTTAAATATAAATTCAATAAGAACAAAAGTTTACCATTAAAAATTTTCATCATTTTTTCAAAAGTATTTGAAAGAATTAAGTACTAGTAAAAAAATCGGTATACTATTCCTGTACGAAAAAAGAAAATAGAATTTTTCCATTTGACCTTATTTTAGAAAAAATAATAACTCTAAATAGTGATAACCCATGAATTTTTTTTAGAAAGAAGAATACTTTTAGCATTGCGAAGATAAAATTATAAATTCGTAATAAACCTTGAAGTGTTAATGAAAGTACACTCACTGTAAGCTGCCTTAAGCTACAAATATTAATATTAACTCAAGTAATATGCTCATATAACAGAATAGTCTATTAACCTTAGAAGTAAAATAAATATGCAAATGGATTGTGAATGTATCATTTTAGTACGATAATGTTGGCAATTTTATAATCAAACTAGATATATAACTCACTTGGTTGACAATGGGCACAATAACAAATATCTTTAGGCTAAAAATTCTAATTAGAAATTGAAATAGAAAAAAAAAGAAATAATACTTGCGCTGTTGCAATAATAAAATAGATACAAACTTGGTCAAAATAGCTAAAAGCGCCTAAGCTTGTTTATTGATTGAACTTCTAGTATAATTGCTTTTGATCCAATTTCAATTCGAACAGAATGGATAATTACATATGTACGTAGTGCGGTTTAGATTGAATCCAAGGTAAAGCAAGCTACTTTCAAATATTAAGTTTACTTTTTATTCATTAATATTATTTATTTAAATAAAAATCATATTCAGTATTTAATAGAAATAAGTAATTATTGCTAAAAAGAACTTCTGATTTGATTGATATTTTTAATTAAATAACTATCTTTTTAATGATTTTTTAATATTGGGTTGTCCGGGAAGTAATTTCATTTTTTTATTTATAAAAATGAAATACGACGATTCTCTTATAGGGAATTAATATTTTATTCAATTAATAATTATCCAATCTGATCCCTATATCATTTGCCATCTTTCTGGTAATAGCATGATTCCACGCTCATAAAATTTTTGTTTTTTGCTGGAAAAAAACTAATCCAAGTAAATTTTGACCTCCTCATTTGAATTAAACGTTTTACCATTTAAAAAATTTTGTCATTCAAATGATAATCGGAAGGTGGTAGTTGTGGAGAGTATGATGGTTGTGGTAGTATATCCCCTCCAAGCTCTAAAAGCTTTTGCCGAGTGGTCAAACTTGTATGTGGTTTCGCATTATCCTGTTGGAACACTATTAACAAATTCTGGCCTGTGAATCAAATTTGCCCAACTGATGATAGTAACACTTCAGCATTGATCGTTGTATTGCTCGGTGGAAGATCAAAATAAACGATTCTTTTGAAATCACACTAAACAGATAGCATAACCTTTTTTTTGACGAATATTGGGTTTCGAAGTGCTTTGAGTCAGTTCATCTTTTCTATTCTAGGATCTTTTGCACTTAACATTATTGTAGACAACCCATTTCTCGTCCTCAGTAATTATACGCTTGAAAAATTGATCATTTTCTTGGCGTTTGTGAAGCAAATCACAAACGTCAATACGAAGGTACAAATTTGAAACTTGAAACGGCTATGTTTGATCTCAAAGCTCGACAAATGTCGACAGTTTTGACACTGGCGCTTGGTGCATCTTTAAAATCAAAATTGCCGGATCGAAATTTTTGCAAAACAGTTTTGACACTGGCGCTCACTTAACGCATATTCTCCATACACATCGGATAATTTTGTTCTTGCTTTAACAGCATTTTTATCTTTTCTATAGTAAAAAAGTAAAATATGCCGAAAATTCTGTTTTTCACTTTCCATATTTAAAAGCATAACAACCAAAAAATACTGTGTAGAATCAATCGAATTTTTTCACAAGCATGCCTTGGTGTGTCAGCTGTCAAAATACATATGATTATGCGGTTTAAGTGTGAAGTTGGTTGTGAAAAAATTCAATTAAGTCCTCTGTTGGGATACAACGAAATTACTTTCCGGACAACTCAATACAATATCAAAATAGTTCTTAGTCAAATTTAAATTTAATCTGAACAACAATCCGGAAAGTTCATCCAATTGGCCCAATTTTGAACCACTTTTTCGATTTGGCATATCCTTAAGAGAAATATTTGAGGCTTGATTTTAAATGCCAGTTGACAAGTGCTTTTCATGAAATTACATTGCCACCGAATTGTGTTTTTAATAAATGCTGTAGGCTCATGTCGTCCCCATCTATGGGTGGCGTATCTGGAGACCATTTGGAGACTTCATTATATCCGTGAAAAACTATTTAAACGGGATTGATATATTTAAGTGTAGCAAATTAAAATTTCGTAACAGATTAAAGAGGCGTACATGAGACTGAAGTTGTTATCTACAGGATCTCTACAATAGGACGAATACTGCTCGAAAGTAATTCTTGGTCAGATAACATTTACCTATATAATAACTGAATGATAGTGAACTGAGTGCCGCAGGTTGGTGTTACCAAACAGAAAATCATGTAATCTTGAGGAATTTTAGTGCCCAGAAATGCACGTTGAATAGGCTGTCAATAAGAATGTGCCATTATTGGTCCAGTCCATGTGTCTGTGTATGACTAATTATGCTAGTTGCTATTTTGTAAATATACACAATTTGACGCTCTGTCAAGTTCTCGGGGTCACTCGATAAACCATCTCAATTGTCGTTCCAACAACACACAGAAAAGTAACCCGAAATGCCGCCGGTTCGCAAGCGACATCAAATATCTCTTATGGATTTGTCAAATGTGACAAGTATGCTTGTTAACAATACTGTTGAGCCAAAAATAAACTCCCTTATTATTGAACAAAATTCTGCTTTTCACAATTCGACGATATATTTTTAAAGTACAATAAATTTGAATATTTTGGAAACGTTTATTCAAGTGTAAGTCAATTCATGATGAAATGTTTTCTTAATATTTTATACTGTTTTTCTTTGATAAAAACTCAGTGCTCACCTACAAAATGTCTATGAGCATCAATCAAAAAGACCTAAAATAAAAGCAATGAAAATTTATAAGAATTCAATAAATAAATGCAAATTCAGAGGTTTAACCATTGAATGTGTTTGTCTATTAGTTTAAATATGATGATAGAATCAAATTAACATAAAACTACACTACGAGATCTGAAAAATCTGAACCAGTTTCCATGCTATAAGAAAACTTAATAAATTTAGAAATTTAGGCTTAAATTTAAGAAAATTAAGCTCCTTAAAATGTAGTTGTAGCTAAAGAAATCTTTTTTTAGTAATAATTAGCACAATTATTTCCTAATTACCACAAAAAACAAGTAGATTTTCGAATACAACAAACCTCAATATTTCGGTAATGACAGACATTCCATTACCGAAATTTTCATAAAGTTGACTAGTTTCTTCATTTAATCTCAAAATTCAAAATGATTCTTCTTGTAAATCTGTTCATTTAATTTACAAAGTTTTAGATAAGTCATTCATGGAGATAGATCCTATCATAATTCCATTAATACTTCCTTTACATTTGCTTGACTCGTTCTAAGTATATAATTTTCAACACAAATATTTTTATAAAATAATTAATGATAAATGAAGCAAAATATTAGTGGTTATATTAATCGAATTGATTTAATAAAATAATTAAAGGCCAATGATAAGAGCTTATGAATGAACCAAAAAGCAATGCTTATTTATTATATTAGATTATTTATGTATATTTTCATTAATTTGACTATTCCTTATTTCGTTTGATATTACGCGTATTTGTGTCTATATTTATCCTATATTTTAGTATAAATATATCACCCCATGTTATTTTGGGGGTAACAACAATGTCTTGGATTTTCCCAGAAAACAAAATCATAAATATTTTAAGAAATTTTCATGTCATTAAACCATTAATAGTGGGGTGTGTGAATGTGATATTTGTTGGTTCTTATAATTGTGTTGGCAAATTATTTTATACCAAAATATTATGAAGTATCTCATAATAGTACGCGTATACGTAGGACCAAAATTAATCAATTTGTAAATTTGAATATAGAATTATTGAGTAGTTAGTTAGATTGAAAAGTTTTTGGGAATTTTGGTTATTTTAAAATAATATTTGTAATAAAAAGGTTACTATATGTGTATCTACAATTTCAAAAGTTCTCTTTGATCAAATTTGAATTGTTTTAATCATATAGAGTAAGAAGTTGCCTAAAGTCTCGACTAGTTCAGAATATTCCTAAAAAAATAGTACAGAAAGTTTTTGAAACTTTTATCCATAAAATTTGTTTCTTACATTAATTATAAAGATAATTATATGATTATTATTTTTGTCATAATAAATACAACTATATCTCTGATAAAATTATACATAGTTTAATAATTGATTTTTTCTAATTATATAGAATGATGATAAAATCTCTTAATAAATCTATTAAAGTTCTGGAAGTTTTATTTAGGTTTTATTTATATCATGTAATAAGTTTTTCAGTATTTTAATAGGTACAATAAATAAGAAGAATTACTTTTTATATTTTTAATTACCAACAATAATTTTTAAAATGTTTTTATTTTCTATTTGCAAATATTTAATTAATATTAATTTCATTAGAAAGTTATAAAATGATAATGTTCGTGTTGTATTGTATTATAAAAAGAGGTTACCTAGGTTATGTCAGTTTATGTTAGGACGTGGCAATATGGGAATTAAATAAAGTCACTCAATATAGTTAAGGGAACGAATATTAAGGGATGGTAAATGACAATATGGTTTTTATGTATCATGATAAATAGTATTATGAGAGCTTTTCTTAAAAAAAAAATATTTTCATACCAGTAGATAGTTATGTATAGGTCTTAATAGCAGTAACTATAATTTTAGTGAAAAAATTTTTAGTAAAATTTCATTAGTTCATCATACTGCCAAGTTACACGTATATGAATTCTTGTTAACAAAGGTGTAAATATAGATTTTTTGATAAAATAAAAATAATTTGCTTGTTCTAATTTTAGTTAATTATATTTATTTATTTCACATAATTTTTCTTATTAGTAATTTGCATTAAACATCTTAAATTTTTGAATTTAAAAGAGTTAATGCCTTAAAAATGAAAGATAAATAAGGGAAATATTTTTTTATGGAAAAAACTGGATATTTTACTAGTAAATTTATTATAAAACCCTTAATAATGAATACACAATTCTATATTATAATAATATAGGAGATAATAACTTCTTTATTTGGAATTTTATTAATAAGGGTTATGCACAGTTATAGTTTTTCACTATTTTTTTTTTCAAAAAATTTCACAGTGTAATCAATCTTTAAAAGATTATTATAAGATAAAATGTTGATTCCTAGATGATTTTTATAGCAGACTAATTCTTATTTAATTTTTATTTCAAAAGGAAGTATCTCTTAATTCTACCTATTTTCTTTACTATATTTTAAAAAATTCTAAATATTTTTTGATGATTTAATTATGATAAATAATATTTCTATGTTATTTTATATCTAATTTTTACTAATAAATATTTAAAAACATTCAAATAATTGGTCATACATTTAACAATTTTTATAGTTATTTTACATAGTCTTAAATTTCCAGAATTTGATAGTTAATTAATAAATACACTATTAACAAGATAGATGATGTATACAAAATTTGTATTGATGTTTACAGGAAAAAATTAAAATACGTGAATTGGTTGTTATAATTTGGTATTTATTTACATATAAAAAATATCACTTAATACTATTAAAATAAAATACAATAAACCGTTTGACAGATTTTTACTTACTAGTTTTAGTACACTTTGAAGAGAAGGAAATTAGTAATTATCGTAATTACAGTAGAATTTTGTAGTAGCTGAACTTGTAATGTTACTACTAATTTAGCGACAGCTGAAAGTAGTAGTCCTGAACTCCTTTGAAGTAGAATCCTCAGAAATTTTTAAGAAAATTAAATTATTCTGTACAATAATTATTTGCTTCTTTTCTCATCCAGATATTGTTTTATTTAAAAAAAAATTTCTTTTAAACCACATTCAATAATTTTCAATTATTAAAAAAAAATATATTTTAAAAAACAAATCAACAATGAACAATTATTATTCAAATATATTTTGTATGAAAAAAAACAAACGCTTTTTTTTTTGTTTTAACAAATAATATAACAATAAATATTTTAACAAATATTAAATAATTACACTTGGTTTTATATTTGCAAGTTAAATATTTTTAACTAATTTTTCTTAATTATAATTTTACTATTTTCTTATTTTTGACGTTTTAATTATAAGAAAGATAAAACACAATTTTTTATAAAACAATTCTTTTTTTTGTTGTTGTAAACTATTTAAATTTTGTTTAAAGCACTATAGTCCATTACATCAATATTATAAAAAAAAATGATTTTTATTGAAAATAAGTGGGTGTTAGAAGACATATTGTTAATGATTAATGTTTGAGCAAGCAATTTTCAGTTAGTTTTTTTTTTTAAATTCTTTGTTTTATAATATTATTAATTAATTTCTATATTTTTTTTTTTTTTATTTGATATAAAAAATTTAGGTGGGTTTAATTTAATAGATTCTCTCACTTGGATTAATATTATATAGTTAAAAAAATTTATTTATCTACTTTTGATTATTTTATATATTAAATGTTTAAATGAATTAATTCTTTTAAATACCGGAACATTTATTTTAACAAAAAATTAAATTAATTTTAACTAATGTTTGACTATTATCAAAATATATTTTACAGTATTTTTTAATAAATATTTTACTATATTTTTTAATCAATATTTTACTATAGTTTTTTAATCAATATTTTACGATATTTAATCAATATTTTGCTAGATAAATTTGACTAATTTTTTTTTTATTCACACTTAATGATTAATTTTTTTTTTTTAAATGAATTTTACTAATAACAATTATTTTTATATTAAATTAATATTTATCTTTTAAATGAAATTTAAGTTTTGATTATTCACTTAATTTTTTTGAATAAAATTAATAGACATGAATGTATAACAGAAACATTAATATTAATTATGTTTTTATATTTTTAACATTATTATATACTAAACAATTAGTAAACATTAATAGATATTTACAAAAAAAAAATGTACATACTTTTTTTTTAAAATTTTTAAATTTTATACAACTAAGTAAATAATAACTAAGTGTTTGATAATTATTTCACTGTTTTTTATTCATATGTAAGATGTATGATTTTTTAAAAATATTTAAATAATTTAATTTTTATAACAATTTCACTAATTTTTTTTAAAAATTAACTATAAGTTATCTTTCGCCGTTTCTCTTTATATAAATAAGATGAATTTTTGCGATTAAAAAGAAAAGAGTTTTCTTACTTTAAAAATATCTTTTTATAAATGTGTTTTTCTGTAAAATAACTGAAATGAAAAGAATATATATGAGAACGCAATTTTAGTTTCTCAGTGATTATAATTACAAAAGAACGTAATATTTAACACTTATGAACACGATACTCATTAATAATGAGAGAACTGATGCTGTGAGTATATATGTACCAAAATTCGAATTTAACGTTGAGGGGAATATATTTTCCGGTAGCTCTCAATCGGATGTACTATTGAAATGACATACAGGAGACTAAATCGTAACCGATGATTTTGAAAGTTGACAGTAATTTGCAAAAAAAATAAAGGAGAAACTTTGGGAATATTTCTTTGAATAAATCGATACACTAGATTACAATATTTATTGCTTTAATAATATGACACTGATTTTCCGATGGGCACATTCTCGATGAATACGACTGTATCGTAGATTTAAGAAGCCTCCAATCGGCGGACATCCACATACAAGGCGGCTTATCATACATCGACAATATTCTTAACGACAATATTTGATTATATAAATTTTGCATTAATTATTTACACTATACCAATCTACGTATATTGTTTGTTTTAAACAAATAAAAAACACACTTTTCCAATCGATAATATTCAATAATTGTATAAACATGTACAAACCATAATAGCACAATAATTAATAATTTAATAATATTTCTGATTTTATATAATATATTACAGAAAATATTCATAAACTAATATCTTTAATCATTTTCAGTAAAATTACTTAAATTATTTTGAAAATATTAATTATTTTCTTATCTCGTTATATTTTTATGTTTAATTTTTATTAAATCCACAACAATTTTCTTTCGAATCAGGAAATATTTCAATATAAAAAAAAACACACACACACCAATTGATTGATTGACAATATTTTGATAAGACTTTGTTTCTATTGGCATTTAACTTCCCATATTTAGCACATATATAATAAATGTCCAAATAATATATTATCGTAAATTCTTTTTTGAATTTTAGTTACAAAATTGTATTTAGTTTTTATTTTTGTTCTATGCGATGAACGATTGGCTAACTGACTGATTACTAGAGTTTTGATGCTTTTGGTTCTTATTAGAAGCAGCTACTGTTTGTTAAAAGTAGACACTCTGATGTATTTCTATTGATATTGAAGCTCGTACTGCTACTGCCAATTCTGTTTAGAAGGCTTGAGCTACTTCTTAATCTTATAGGCCTATGCCCATATTAAAATGAATTTCTGCACTATGTAAAGTGTTTGCATGATCTTGTTTATAGTGAAAGTGTATTTCGTATAACAGTGAGTGTAGATTGGAGAATCAAAGGGGGATGATTGATATCTGACGGTTTTGCTGGAGAGTTGATGAAGTTTAGTTGGGGTAAAATTTTCGTTAGCCGCAGTGGGGTAATATGTGTATAATATTCGTAAATGGAGCGCGCACCAACGGTAGAAAATATGTGCACTTTATGCAAAAATAATATAAATATCGCGTATTATAGATTTTTACTATGCGTTCAGATGAGTTTTACATTTGGCGAACAAAACTTTTGCATTTATTTATATGAAAATTAAAAAAAATAACCGACCTCGACGATAAGCAACTTTGCACGTTTTGAACCGGACCTAGTACTGTCTTATACTAAAAAGAAATGCCCATCTACTTTGCTCGTTTGATACAACTTTATAGTCAGAATAACGGATACAACACCCGAACTCGAAGTCCAGAGAGCCAAAAAATACTCTTGCAAAGAGAGATTAAACCTTAAGAATGCGGTATTTTGAGTATGCATATTTGTATAAAACAACAGTTTTTATATGCTTTTATGATATAGAATTTTTCTTGTTATAAATTTAAAAAATTCTCATTTTAAAACCCTTAAAACTCTTTTATTTTTTCATTTTAATTCCTTATTTGTAAATATTTTTCTTTAATAAATAATCTTCCATTTATTATAAAAAAGTAAATTTAAAGTGAAAAAATCAAATTTTTTACATACAGTGACCAATTCTATTTTTATTCAATGTCTTTTGGAATTTGACTGAGAGTGTGGAAGAGAGAGAGAGAGAGAGAGAAATTTTCGAAATTATCGACAACCAATGCTGTTATCAACATTCGAAATAAGCGAGAGAGAATTACGAAATAGAATTTCGCCGTTTTGTTATACAGTCAGTTCTAGTTCTGAATAATGCAGACCAGCTGCACATGCGTTGTAGAAGTTGAGAAAGCGACAGTGACCAATAATTAATAATCGTAAAGGAAGCGCGTGCTCCAAATTTCTCCGTCTCCACTTCTATCGGTTAATTTTATTATCAAACAAGAAGTATTTCTTGATAATATTAATTTATATTCATTGCAATACAGACTCTGATTTCAATGTCGATAGTTGGGGAATAACATTCTCGCTTTTTCGCTTAGTTCAATAGTTGTTATCATTCCAAAAAAAAAAAAAATGGCATTAAGATTTATTTTCTCTATTATTTCAAAACTAATAAATATTTATGTAGTATTTATAATAAAATTTGGTCAGAGTAAAAATTACAAAAAACTCTAAATATTACATACAAAAATTAGTGGTAACAGAACCAATTAACAAAAAGAATAGTTTGCCTTGCCCGTTAATAAAAACTATACCTTATAAATTTTTTTTTATGTCATCTTTATTTATATATATATAAGGTGTATAATTTAAAAATGTGGGATTTTTGGCAAACTTTGAGTGTTTATTTTGAAAAATTGTTACAATATATTTTATTCAAAGTATTGTCCATCGGAAGTTACTACTTTTTCCCATCTTTCTGGCAACATATGTATTCCGCGCCAAAAAAACTGCTCCGGTTTTGAGGCCAAGAATTAATCGAGCCAATTTTTGACGCAAAACTTCCCAGCCACTGTTTTCTAAATAATTTTTAACCGGTCTTGCAACATGAGGCCGAGCGTTGTCATGATGGAAAATTATGGCTTCGTGTCTAGTCGCATATTCCGGGCGTTTTTCGGCCAATGCTAGCTTCAAACGGATTAATTGTGTTCGGTAGAGGTCGCCTGTGATCGTCTGGCCCGATTTTAATAGCTCATAATAGATCACACCCTTCTGATCCCGCCAAATACAGAGCATTACCTTGGCGCCATGGATATTTGGCTTTGGCGTTGATTTGGCTGGTTGGCCGGGCTTCACATACGATTTTTTGCGCTTTGGGCTGTCGTAATGAATCCATTTTTCGTTGCCAGTAATGATTCGATTCAAAAACGACTTCTTTTTCTGCCGTTCAAGCAGCATTTCGGACATGCAAAATCGCCTTTCAACGTCTCTCGGCTTCAATTCATATGGGACCCAATTTCCTTGCTTTTGGATGAATCCTGCTGCTTTCAAACGTTTTGAAATGGCTGCTTGATTGACTCCCAATGATTTTGCAATTTCTTCTTGAGTTCGAAAACACTCTTCGTCGAGAAATGCCTCCAAATCTTCATCTTCAAACGTTTTTGGCTGACCTGGTCGTTCTTTGTCTCGCACGTTGAAATCGATCGAACATATTCAGAATAAGCTTCGGTGAGCAATCGATGTGCTTCAGCTGCACTTTTTTTTCAAATTGAAGAAGTAAATCAACACTTCTCGCAAATGGGACTTTTTTGGTACGAAACTCAACATTTTTGAAGCAAAAAAAAACCTTGTTGTTTACACTATTTCGTTCAATGACTAATCGAGAATGAATGACAGATGTTTAACCTCCAAAATGCCATATGAGTTACTATTAACACAAACCATGTGTAAAAGTTATGCCATCTGTTGTCAATCCCGCATTTTTAAGTTATACACTCTAAATCTTAGACAAAATAGTAGTTTTTCGGACATAATTAGTTGAATATTTATATGTTCAAAATGCTTTAGTTCGTGTCGAGGCAGCAGTTCACCATTGCATCAGATTAGCTAGTGGAGCACATCGGACTTCCTCGGTGGACTCAATCCTAATCGAAACTGGTCGAAAAGCCATCTTCTTACATCTTCACACAGCCCGAATCATATTTATTTATAATAATCCCACCATAATTGAGTTAAAACTATTTTGACAACCCTCAAAGAACTGCATCCTCATTATCTGTAATAATGTCAACATTATAGACAGATCCTTTCACGTTCTCTTTCAACTTCAAAACTTCCCTTCTACATATAGATAGGAAGCCGTGGTTGGGCGCGGTATTGAGAATATCTACGTCTCTAAAGAGGTTTAAGAAGAATTTTGACGACCCACCTTACTACTGGTAACTGTTTTTGGAATAGTTAAATTGGCTCGAAGAATATTTAATTTTTAACGAATGTGTCGACCGACCCTAATACATCTTATTTTGCAGTTATCGAGGTCAATGGCATCCAATCCGTGATCTGCATTGTGGAGTCGTTCAGTACATAGCAACTATAATATTGTTACCTGTTTTTCAAATCGACGTAATATCATTAAATTACTGACAGCCAAGCCGCCCCCAACGTTATAAGCGGCCCATTGAATGATCTTGTATTCAACGAGATTCGATACAGCCCACTCAACAATAGGAGTGTCGAGTTGCGTTTAGTACCGGACATGTGGGCATCATGGGAAATGAACGTGCTGATCAGTTGGGTAGAGAAACAAGGCATTATATCTAATATACCTCGTCTGTTATTATAATGATAAACAAAATCCTCAGCCAAACGTAGAAACACAGAGTAGACAAATAGTAGGACCTCGTAGCATCTTATTGGTCAAATACGAATAATCCACTCTATTCGCCGCCTTACTAAAATTCTGCTCTCATCCATAATTTCCTTTTTGGAAACCAAACATGTCCTATGTGCCAATCTTGTGGCTGCGTTCTGCTAAACATTCCACATATATTAAGCAAATTTCAGCAAATTAAGAATTTCTTTCCATGTAGGGTTCATTTTATTATGGAGCTTCTAGAACCAAGAATTTTTTTTCCAAGTTCGGTTTTTAACCTGATCATATATACTTTGAATGAAATTGCGGAAATGATATATTAAATAATATTGGAAATTATTAGTAAAATTATGATTGCATCTATTAATTGAAAATTACATAGAGATCATATATAGTATATAAGATTCATATTTGTGACATGTCTTCTAATGGAAATACATTAACAGTAACTTATGACGATATTATCCGAATATTCACGGTAAATTAGCTTAAAAAGTTATGAGACTGGATTAGTAAGAGTGATGAACAAAATTTTCCATAAAATCAAGTAAGCTTTTAAGAAGTTAAATTAAAAAGTTTTTTATAAATTCAAGAGCGAATATTTTAGGTTTTCGTTTTTGTAATTTTAATTATGATTTTGAGAGGGTTGAAATTATGATTGAAGTAAGTTTGTCAATTATCAAAACTAGTTTTTTTTTAAACAATAACAATTAGACTTAATATTTGCTTTTTTTTTATTAAGGTTAGTTGTCAATAGTAAATTGTTGAGAAGTGAAACTTATACGAGGGTTGTTCAATAAGCCCTTAGAAAAAGATGAAAAAAAAACTGTTTTTTAAGAAAAAAAAATTTTATTTTTCAACATAATCTCCTTTTAGCTTTATAAACTTTCCAACCGTTTTTCCAAAATTTTTATCCGGTCCAATAATCTGGTAAATAAGCGGGATCCTGCAACAATTCCATTCTCAATTCCACAATTTCGGCCATGGAAACAGTGCAAGTGTGCACACGCGCATTGTCCTGATGCAAGAGGATTTTGTTTTTCTTCAGATGGGGGCGTTTCTCTTTGATTTCCTTGCTCAACCGTTGCAATAACGACGCGTAATACGCTCCTGTTATTGTTTTTCCTTTTTCCAAGTAGTCGATAAAAATGATGCCCTGCGAATCCCAAAAAACCGTGGCCATCACCTTGCCGGCCGATGGCACAGTTTTTGCCTTCTTCGGAGCCCGTTCACGCTTAAAATCCACTGTGATGACTGTCTCTTCGTTTCTGGAGTGTAGTAGTGTATCCAGGTTTCGTCCACAGTGACATATCGACGAAGGAATTCGGCAGGATTGCGATGAAAGAGTGCCAACATAGCCTCAGAGTCCACTACACGATTGCGCTTATTCTCCTCTGAGAGCAAACGCGGCAGCCATCTTGCCGAAATTTTTTTCACAGATAATTTTTCATGCAAAATTGAAGCGAATGTACCTTGTGATATGCCCGTGGCCTCAACTAATTCGCGCAGTTTAATTCGCCGATCGTTCAAAATCAGATCGTGGATTTTGTCGATGATTTCAGGAGTAGACACCTCAACTGGGCGTCCTGAACGATGTTCATCTTTTGTGGATGAACGGCCACGTTTAAATTCATTCACCCAATTGTAAACCATCGCAAACACAGGTGCAGATGTGCCATGAACTGCATCCAACTCGGCTTTGATTTCTTTCGGGCTTAAGCCTTTCAAATGGAGATGTTTCATGACAGCCCTAAACTCGCTTTTTTCCATTGTTATGCACAAATAAATGTCGTTAACTTTAATCGACGATAGAAATTGACCTACGCTAGGGATCGAGCTTTCCTGTCAATAATGCTACGACCCTCGTATCAACAATATGCTATCAAATTTTGTGTTAAGTTTGCTTAAGGTGCGTGTTTAACTTATAAAAATTTGCAACTACCCTCTGAGGACCGAGAAGCATTGAAAGTAGAAATTCATTCAAGGAGTGGAGAGTTAAAAAGGAATTAATTTGGTTCAATTTTCCCCTCCCCCGTTATTACCCAATCGCAGTCCTTGATACTTTTTTATTCCCCAAGATCAAAACTACTTGAAAAAAGGTCACGTTATTACTGTGTATATCATCCAAAGTAGTTTAACGGAGGAGCTGGAGGCGATTCCAGTTAAAGCCTTTTAGCACTATTAGGAACAGTTGAATTTTCGCAAACGGTAACATTTGAAAATTTTTGAAATACAAACTCCAATAATATGTTTGAAATTAAAAATGGATTTCAAAATTTTGTGATAAAAAATTTTTTGGAATAAAATGAAGGTTTTATTAATATAATAATCTTAATATAACTGACTTTTCTGCTCAGGATGGAATTATTCATCCAAAATGTATTGAACTCTGTCATTTTTCATCAAAAGATTTTATAAGCAGAAAGTTTTTGTTTATATCGTGAAAAAGTTTTTATTTATATCGTACACATTTTCTTTTTGTTTTTTGTTTGTTTTATTGAGTATATACTCGCATATATATGGAAACAGATGTTCGAATAAAACTACAAACAAAATTTCCACATGACAAGAATATTTTTCCATAAACAATTGACGTATCCAGCAGACGTAATGTCAAAATAATTTTCCATCTTTTATAAAATATCTGTCAAGCAGTAAAGCAAACACCAAACAAGATTTCAGCTTTTATGAGAAGAAAAAAATTATTGACAGAAATTATGCTACTCTATCATATCATATGAGCAATTTCTGGATGGTAGAGTGTAGGGAGGGTACAAAATCAGTTTTATTTTTATATTCAAAAAAAATTGTTTATGTTGAACTGTGCGCATGTTGATGATTGAATTTATTTACGACTTTTACTAACAATTTATTATGAAAATAACAAAATATGACCTGACTTACTAACTGGTTCTGGTTCGTAGCTGTCCTTTCGTTTAAAATTTATTGTAAACACCTTAATCTTAGTTGTCATTGGTATAATGGACTTTAGTTATAACTATTATTATTATTATTTATTTTTATTATCGAAAAACAGATGTAGTTTAAGGTACTTTTGAAGCAAATATAAATAATTTGAGATGAAAAAGTCGATAACTACATATGTACGTATATTTTGATGCCGAAGTATGAACGGAAAATTTTGATTAAGGTTTATAGTACACTTATAGTGCAGCAAGTGCAATGTAATTTGAATGCATTTGCATTGAATTTTATAAGCACTATTGCTACGACTTATCTGCATTTAAAATGATTGGGTGTAATATGTATTTTTTTGTTCTTTTTGCATCTATGTGTATGTGTATGTTCTTTTTGATGTAATATGTAATATGTGGGTAAAAATTCGATCCTTCATAATTGATTTGTTAAACAATTTCCAAGGATATTTCTGAAAAGATATAAAATTACAAAATCTTAAATAAGTACACACTCGGTACAGGTTCAAAGCAGAATAGACAAACTCCACACAATTCGAGGAATATTGATTTTATAAACTTGACAATAATTATTGCAGAGACAACAGAATTCCAAATTAAGCTTTAAAGCACGTATGTATGTATGTATTTAAATTAATGAGTATATGTGTATAGATATTTTACGTATATTCTATATGTTAGATAGAAAAAAGTATAAAAGAAATCGAATGTAAAAGTGAATAATTCGCTGGAAATGTGACCATGTTATGAGGTTTTGCAAATATCACATTGGGGTTAACCTTGAACTAAAAGTAATGGGTTTTGGGGTCGACACAGATAAATACTCTCAGTGATTGGTCGTTTGGTATACTCATTTTGGCGAACATTAAAGGGATTTCGAATTTTATTGGGTTCAACTTCAACAACGATAAATTTTATTTCATCTGGTATATTTTTTTATAACATTAAAAATTTTCTTACATATAAAATGGCTTAAATATGAAACTAAATTTTTGTTGTTGTAATAAATTCCTTATATTATAATAAAATATTTATCATTAAATTGAATTAATCATACAATAGTGACTATTAAATATTTTGTGTATATGTCGAAAGATTATCATGCAACTATAGTTAGTATAAAAACAGTGATATTTTTTAGTTATTAGACTTTTTGAAATTTCAAAATAAATGTGAAGTAATCACCGATCAAAAAACAGCTTATGTCAAAAATTTGAGCTGTCAAAAAACTATAGTTCAATTCGTATCGTATTTTAATCATAAATAAATTCAATTATATTGCGTACTCTTTTGAGTGATAATAGTAAAGTCCAGGAATGTTTCTAGACATAACACATGCCTTTCATCGTGTGTGGCATCTTGGGCTGTTCTGGAAACTGATTATTTCCTTCACTTCAACACATTTGGTGATTTTAAAAGCATATCTTTTTCAATACTAATTCTAACTGGCAGTTAATACTGAATATTCCGAAATATCTTTTATCACTGCTGGTATTTCTCGAGACAATAGTACCCTTGGTCTGCTCCAAAATAATATTTCTAACTTTGACATCTAAAAATTACAACAGCTACTTATGCAAATGATATTGCTATTTTTCTAATCACACTCGAATGTGCAAATAGGTTTCAGTAATCTACAGACTCACATACGAATTCCCCGAGATTTTTTGTAGGTCAATTAGCAACAGATCGCTTACAGATATGTTTGTATTGCCCTCCATCGAAAACCTTCCCTGCCTTTGTAGAATAGTTGGAAAATAAATTACAGAGTACCCAATTGCTTTGTACAAATGTATGTATCTTTATAATAGTATGATGAATATAAACCATTTGTTTGTGTGTTTTGAACATGTACGGATACCGTTGTCATCTTTATCAACAGCGCGACAACCTGTAGACCAGTCTAGGCCTGCTGAATGAAAGAACTCTAGACGTCCCTGCTTTGCGCCGTGGTCTTCCAATTAGACTGTCCCAGCATGTTTTTGGTGTCCTAGCTATCGCCTACCTCGTTTTCTAGGACCATAAATAGAGCTACTGTAAACTTTCCTGGCAGGATCATCTTCATCCATACCGATTAATTGTCTAGCCAATCACCATCTATCAAGTTTAATTTTATCCCCAACTGGCTGCTCATGGTGACAGTAGTATTATATTATTTAACGTGACTTATCTGTCATTAAAAATAAAACTACGAGTCGCCTATGACAATAAGGATTGAGTTACGCTCAATCAACGCACTACCAATGCTGGCAGTTTACAGTAGTAACCAATTATAAGCTGATTACTCCAACTGTTAGTGAACCTCTAATGTCATAAGCAGTGAAATCACCCGAAATAATTTCCAGCATCTCCCACCAGCGATACGTAGACCGTACCCGCGATATAGGTGTTAACCACAGCCACCACGTTGCTGCCTAAGGCGCCTCACCATTGTCGGACACAGTGTATTTTAACACCATTCCCATGGTACCAATTTTTGTTTTGAGAGTACTTCGGTTTATACTCCGCTCATTGAGCTACGCTAAGGAATCTTGTAAATCCCTAGGCACCGCTAAGCCGTCTCAGGTATGCGAGTTCGCCAAGATTCGAAAGTACAACCGGAATGGACCTTGGTCTTTCACCTTGCATGCCATTTACACACTCATTAACCACCATTCTCGCTCTCCTCTCAAAAAGTGCTCCGGAAAATATATTTAAGCATTCATATCGCTCTCCAACACCTAACACACCACACACAATCACCATACACTACAATTCCACATGCACCTAAGTCACGCAAATCCCCGTACAGGCCACACTCAATGAGAAGGTGCTTGGCACTATCCCTCGCCGCCTTACAAGGGCATCTAGCCTCCGCAGCCAGTCCACGCCCGTACAGGAACCCATTCATACTGCCATGTCCCGCGAATAAATACCCAGTTCATGGTGACAATCCAGGATCTGGAGTCGTATATCTTCATGTACCTAGTAAAAAACTTTTGTAAGGATCCTCCTCTCGAATGTGGACACTAGCTCGGTATGGTTTTTACTGAGAACCCATGTTTTCGAAAAATATATTAAATCTGGCAAGACTAGTGTCTTGTACAGCAGTTGCTTTCTTGTTATGGTCAGAATTTTCTAGCGAACTAATTTAGACTGACTGAAGTGGGATCTGTTGATTTCCAGCAGCTGTGTGCGGATATCTTTCCTCTTGTGTTTATCGAATGTGTCCCTTGATCTCAAAAAGGAAAATGATGTAACTCTTTCGAAGCGCTATACCCCTATCTGTATGCGACTAGTGCTAATTCCCTTTGCATTCGACGCCAATGCTGCCACGATGTACTTTGTCCAAAATTTTTCGTCGGCGGCGCAGTCGTGATAAAGGCCTCTCGTCCGCTAAAAAATGAGCGGACCTAATGAGGATGGTACCTTGCCGGAGACTATTGTGTATGCTTAATGCCTCTGAAAGTGATTCGGCTACTTTTACTCTTTATCGCATACTTGTCATGGCCAGCCTAGTCAGTTTAATCAATTTTTTTGGGTTTACCATATTCCAACAGTTTTTCCATCGATTGCCGCAGAGAGAAATCTGTTGCTGATTTCCTTGGAGTGAAGCCTCTCGTCGAGTATGAGCTAAAAATTATTTGTGCCTAGTGGAGATTATCTTATACGAGGTTTGTTCAAAAAGTATAGCGAATTATAGCCGATTTTCGATTTTTCTGTGGCGTTATATTGGTACTCATGTCTCTCACTTATGCCAATAAGTTCGACCCTTTTGAATGTTCAATTAATTTTTGACAGATACTTTGTTTGCACGTGTTTTGGCTCGTCTTCGATTTTTGCCCATTCCAAAAAATGGATCAAAGACTTTGTATCAAATTTTGTGTGAAAAACAATATTAATTGTGCGGACGTATTTTGAATGTTGACCGTGGCATATGGTGAAGCTATCTTGACCGAAACAACGTTTATCGATGATACAAAATGTTCTCAGAGGGCCGAGAAGTTGCGCGCCAAGTTCAGTCGAATGTGAAGGATTTGCTTACAGTTTTCTTCGATTGCAGGGGCGTGGTGCATCATGAGTTCTTGCCACAGGGTAGAACGGTCAATAAGGAATATTACCTGCAAGTTATGCGCAAGTTGCGCTAAGCAATCCGCCAGAAACAACAAAAATTTGGATTTTGCATCATGATAACGCTCCTGCTTACGCATCGTTGATTTGGCCCCTGGGACTTTTTCTTGTTCCCGAAACTGAAGAGCCCCATGAAAGGACGACGCTATGCTACGATTGAGGAGATAAAGACGGCGTCGAAGGAGGATCTGAACAAGATCACAAAACATGATTTTTTGAAGTGCTTCGAGGATTGGAAAAAACGTTGGCATAAGTATTAATATGTGATGGAAATTACTTTGAAGGGGACAAAATAGATATTCATGAATTAATAAAAAAATTTTGAAAAAACACAAAATTTGCGATACTTTTTGAACAGACCTCGTAGATGCTACTTAGCAACGTAATACTATGTGTAGATACCATGCATGACTTTAATAAATAAATTCCTTATTGAGTGAAAATTGGCAAATTTATCTCAAACTGTGGTTTGGTAAATTGGGATTATTTTGGAATTTTTTTGTTGAAGTAATTGTACTTGTGTGGAAATGTTGAAAATTATTAAAAACTAATAGAATTTATATGCAACATAAAATAGTGTAAGCATTTATTTTAAGATAATTATTTTTTAACATTTTCTACATTTAATTTTTTTCAGTTATTGTATCCAGACGGATTTTTGAGGAAGATGATTACAAGATTACAATTAAACATGACAAGAAAAATGAGATCCGGATTATGGATATGAAGAAATAAGTATATTAAAACTTATGTTAAGGTAAGTAATAAGAGATAATATTATTGAGCAGATTCTGTAAAGAATTTACATAAAAAAATGGTTAAAATATTAAACCAAGTGGTTATACTTTAGTTAATGGCAAATAGCTTATAATAAACACTATTTGAATTGATCCTGAATTAAACTTATATTGATTAATTGAAGAGAGAGAGAGAGAGAGAGAGAGAGAGAGGGCCATTTATTATTCTAATAAAAAGTTTTATGTAAGGTGTGCTTCAAGGACAAAATTACCTTATTACAGATTCTTTTATGGTTGCTTCGTTAGTGGGAATAAAAGTACCTTAAAAAGCAAATATAGTTTTTCATTTATACTCCAAATAGTAAATGTTTACCATATAGTGTAAGTATGAAGGAATATTGGATCAAGTCTGTAGTACAACAGTCATAGACACTCTTTATTCAAGAAAATACAGTTCACATATATTAATTTTCTCACCCAGAACCTTACTTCATGGCTTAGTAATTAAGATGTTGAACTGTGCTAATGGAAAATGGTGTAAGAAATCCCACTCCTCTTGGACATGACATTAATTAAGACTTTTATAGCTTCGGATTACTTAATGGTGTACTTAGGAATATATTCTTTCACATTCTAAATACCGGAAGTAACACGAACTTTGTAAAGGTGCGTTATGGGATAAAGTGAAAACCGAAGATTTTCTCTTTGTAGTCCATTATGTACATTTAATGGTAAGCAACATAATATTTCCTTAGAAAAAAAAGTATTTTATATATAATGTTAAATTTAAGTTAAAAGATATTCTCTAAAAATATTAATTATTTAAGGAAAATATCAAATTTTAAATTTCGAAAAAAGCCACCATCCTGATAATTCGGTCAAAATTGGGATAGTATTTTTTCGATATTATAATTTTTCTGAAATTTAAAAATTCTGTATTTTCAAGCAAAAATAAAATTGACTTTTTTTTAAATATTTAAGAATTGTAATTTTGGACAAGGGGTAGTTTTTTTTAGTTACGAGTAAAGTCGTAATTTATGTATGAAATAATTTATTTAGTTACGAGTAAAGTCAAGGTGCTATTACTAATAAATTGAAATAATTGAGTGCATGGCTACTGACTATCTAGATTACTTTCAGTTGAAAAAAGTTGATTAAAAACTTATCTATAATTTTATAGAAAGGCTCCTATTGAAAGGTTAATTATTATCTATCATAATTTTATTATTTGAATAAAGTAATTTATAATATTATGATATTATTAAAAACATTTTGTGAAAGTATTCTATTTAGATGAAAAGGTTAATTGAAAATCTATAATTTAATAACACCTTGACACTGTTATTAGCAATTGTTATCATTGAAGTTTTGTAGATTAAAGTGTATAGAATAGAATTCGCATCATTGAAAAGGTGTATTAGACTTAAATGAGACTTTATGTGTATACCACCTCAGATAATTCTAAAAGTTCTTACAGCTTAACTATAAACCGTAAAGTTTGGATAAGAAGAAATGGCGTATCGTAAAAACTTATCAATTCAAAGTGTAAAGCAAAATATTCTTGAAAGAAAAATGCATTTTAAGATAAAAATTTGATGTGTTTTTTACCTAACAAAACTAAGATAAGGTATTGTACATTTTGAGGGAAAAAATAAAGAAACTTAAGAAAAATGATACAATTTTTTTTTATAAAAATGTTATCTTGTTAGATTTGTGTTCATTTTTTATAACTTTTCTCAACTTTTTTACTTTGATAAGAGTTTCATATAAACTTGTATTTGGAACAAATATTAAAAACAATAATTTAGATTAATTGTATTTTAAAAAAATATATTGTATAATTTTTAAATTTATACTTCCAATGGTCAGATAATGTTTTAAAAGATTCCTAAAAGGATGGAACTTAAATAATTTTAAATCAAAAGATTTAAACAGAAATTATAGAACAAAAATATTACAAAATTATTTAAACTTTCTTAAAATTACTAAATATTGAGTTAATTTATAGGTTAAAAAATAAATAACAATAAATATTTATTATCATGTTAAATCGATTTTTTTATTTGAGTAATAACTTTAAAGGATATTCAATATAAAATAAAATATGAGTAATTAAAGAAAAGTCACTAGAACAATACTTAGTAAACATTTTAAAAGTTTTTGAATCTATTATTTTTAGTATTAGTATTTTCCATCAGAAGATTCTTTATTATTAAATTAAGTTAGTTTGAAGAACATTTGCAAAGATTATAGCACTTCTAAAGTTCATATCTAAGAAAAGTTTTTCCATAAAAGCTTTTACTTCAATACTATAAAATTTTAATTGAAATAAACTTGGTATAAGTAATTTCTTAGAAATTAAAATATATTGAAATAAATTATCAAATAATTTTTGCAATATTAAAATGTGAATATTATGATAAGGAATTATTTAATATTTGATTAGTCAATTGTACTGAATTAAATTCAATAATAAAGTATAGTACTTAATATTTTTAATGTTTCTATTTTAAGTGAACATCAAATTGGCAGCACATAACACCAAGTCTGAGTATGAATATTCATCAAATATACTATTGGGTTGTCCGCAAAGTAATTTCGTTTCATTGCGAAATTACTTTCCGAACAACCCAATAGTTTATTTGTTGGCCTACTTCCATTAAATGAATCATTCAATTTATCCAATTGATGATAGTATACTTCAGAATTCATCGTTGTCTTGCTCAGTGGAAGCTCAAATTAAACGATTCCTTTGAAATTCCACCAAATAGATAGCATAACCTTTTTTTGATGAATACGTATATAAGTTTTCGAAGTGCTTTGAGCCGGTTCATCTTTTCTACTCCAGGATCTTTAGCGCTTAACATTATTGTAAACAACCCATTTCTAGTACCTTGCGATGATGCGCTTCAAAAATGGATCATTTTCTTGGCGTTTGAGAAGCAAATCACAAACGTCAATACGAAGGCACACATTTTTTTCCGTACCAAGAAAGCTATTATATCAAAATTTATTGAACATTTTCTTGGAAATAGAAGTGCTTTGAGTCGGTTCATCTTTTCTACTCCATGATCTTTTGCGCTTAACATTGTTATAAACAACCCATTTCTCGTCCCTAGCGATTATACGCTTCAAAAATGGATCATTTTCTTGGCGTTTGAGAAGCAAATCACAAACGTCAATACGAAGGCACACATTTTTTTCCGTACTAAGAAAGCTATTATAGCAAAATTTATTGAACATTTTCTTGGAAATAGAAGTGCTTTGAGTCGGTTCATCTTTTCTACTCCATGATCTTTTGCGCTTAACATTGTTGTAAACAACCCATTTCTCGTCCCTAGTGATTATACGCTTCAAAAATGGATAATTTTCTTGGCGTTTGAGAAGCAAATCACAAACGTCAATACGAAGGCACAAATTTTTTTCCGTACCAAGAAAGCTATTATATCAAATTTTATTGAACATTTTCTTGGAAATAGAAGTGCTTTGAGTCGGTTCATCTTTTCTACTCCATGATCTTTTGCGCTTAACATTGATGTAAACAACCCATTTCTCGTCCCTAGTGATTATACGCTTTAAAAATGGATCATTTTCTTGGCGTTTGAGAAGCAAATCACAAACTTCAATACGATGGCACACATTTTTTTCCGTACCAAGAAAGCTATTATATCAAAATTTATTGAACATTTTCTTGGAAATAGAAGTGCTTTGAGCCGGTTCATCTTTTCTACTCCAGGATCTTTAGCGCTTAACATTATTGTAAACAACCCATTTCTAGTACCTTGCGATGATGCGCTTCAAAAATGGATCATTTTCTTGGCGTTTGAGAAGCAAATCACAAACGTCAATACGAAGGCACACATTTTTTTCCGTACCAAGAAAGCTATTATATCAAAATTTATTGAACATTTTCTTGGAAATAGAAGTGCTTTGAGCCGGTTCATCTTTTCTACTCCATGATCTTTTGCGCTTAACATTGTTATAAACAACCCATTTCTCGTCCCTAGCGATTATACGCTTCAAAAATGGATCATTTTCTTGGCGTTTGAGAAGCAAATCACAAACGTCAATACGAAGGCACACATTTTTTTGCGTACCAAGAAAGCTACTATATCAAAATTTATTGAACATTTTCTTGGAAATAGAAGTGCTTTGAGCCGGTTCATCTTTTCCACTCCATGATCTTTTGCGCTTAACATTGTTGTAAACAACCCATTTCTCGTCCCTAGTGATTATACGCTTTAAAAATGGATCATTTTCTTGGCGTTTTAGAAGCAAATCACAAACGTCAATACGAAGGCACACATTTTTTTCCGTACTAAGAAAGCTATTATAGCAAAATTTATTGAACATTTTCTTGGAAATAGAAGTGATTTGAGTCGGTTCATCTTTTCTACTCCATGATCTTTTGCGCTTAACATTGATGTAAACAACCCATTTCTCGTCCCTAGTGATTATACGCTTTAAAAATGGATCATTTTCTTGGCGTTTGAGAAGCAAATCACAAACTTCAATACGAAGGCACACATTTTTTTCCGTACCAAGAAAGCTATTATATCAAAATTTATTGAACATTTTCTTGGAAATAGAAGTGCTTTGAGTCGGTTCATCTTTTTTACTCCATGATCTTTTGCGCTTAACATTGTTGTAAACAACCCATTTCTCGTCCCTAGTGATTATACGCTTCAAAAATGGATCATTTTCTTGGCGTTTGAGAAGCAAATCACAAACGTCAATACGAAGGCATACATTTTTTTCCGTACCAAGAAAGCTATTATATCAAAATTTATTGAACATTTTCTTGGAAATAGAAGTGCTTTGAGTCGGTTCATCTTTTTTACTCCATGATCTTTTGTGCTTAACATTGTTGTAAACAACCCATTTCTCGTCCCTAGTGATTATACGCTTCAAAAATGGATCATTTTCTTGGCGTTTGAGAAGCAAATCGCAAACGTCAATACGAAGGCACACATTTTTTTACGTAAGAAGATGAGCTTTATGTCGATCTTTGAGATTAAACCTACCCGTTTCAAGTTTCAAATGATCATGAACGGTCGAATTTAATCTCTTAGTGATCTCACGAGTTGTTATTCGACGGTTTGTATCAATTAATGCCTTTATTGTGTCTTCATCAGCTTCAACTTGCCTTCCAGAACGTGGTGCATTTTCGAGATCAAACTTGCCTGATCGAAATTTTGCAAACCAGTTTTGACACTGGCGCTCACTTAACACATCTTTTCCATACACATCGGATAATTTTTTTCTTGCTTGAACAGCATTTTTATCTTTTCTATAGTAAAAAAGTAAGATATGCCGAAAATGCTGTTTTTCACTTTCCATATTTAAAAGGGTATCAACCAAAAACTACTTTGCAAAATCAATCGAATTTTTTCACAAGCAAGCCTTACTATCTCAGCTGTCCAAATACATATAATTATGCGGCTTAAGTGTGACCACGGTTGTTCACATTGTAAATCATAGTTTGACTTGGCTTATATTTCAGAATACTAAAAATTGTAGACATAATTATATTATTTTATTCATCTTTTCATTTTTGTATGTTACGAATCTACACCTAAAGACTCATATAAATACTCTTATTGATCTAGTTTCAAATCGAAAAACAATTTTCTCAGCCACAAATGGGAAATGCTGTGATTTGGAAGAATTTTTTGTCGCCAATATTTTTATATATGAATACAAAAAAATTCCCGGCACAATCAAGCATGGTTTTTATTTGATACCTCAAATAGTTCTAGATCCATATTTTTGTATAAACAAATTTCTACTTCACTGAAGCCTTGTCTGATTAGCGCTATAAAATCTGAAGCCTTGGCTGATTGGCGCTATATAGTAAGCTTGGTAAATTCACAAGTTTGACTTATGAGAAACTGCAATAAAGTTATGGCATACATTCAGATTGGCGGCGTTAAATAAAAATGTGAATTTTTTTGGTGCCATAAAGAATTATTAGAGGGTCGAGACTTCTCGTGGAAAACGAATCTCGTTCAGGGAGACCTTCAATATCAAAAAAGTGATGTGGAACGACTTAGTGCTATTGTAAGGTTAGACTGTTTATTGTGCCTTTAGAAGAAATTATGAACCAAGTTTTTATAAAAAAATCCTTAAAAGAAAACAAATTCTTCGCGTTGAATCGGACATTGTAGACGCTCCGATACTCAACAATGCCAATAGTTGATCATCTTTTATGATGTTGAATCTTTTGTGTGAAAGTTTAAACTAAGATCAATGAGCTGGACTAGCGGTGCCTGGAATATACCAGGTTTCTTACTGTAGCTCTTTTAGTGGGGAGTAACATACATACCAAAGTACTTTTGAAACGATAAGTAGTTCCATGAAAAAGAATAAGTTTTACCAAAAATGTCACCCTATAAAACGTAAACTCGAACGATGAATAACTTTCAGTGTTAAGGAAAACGAAAATACAATTTAAAAAATTCTTGGCAGTCAAAGAGTTCTTATCATTTATTATCACTATTTTTTTGCATATATACTCGTATTTCGTAAACAGGTAGGAATTCACATGATTAAAAATGAAAATGTTAATATAGTCCAAATATCCGACTTTATCGCATGTAGTCCAAATAAATAACATAAAATATCCGCACACCTGTAAAAATAATGAAATTTACAATTTCTGAATGATTTATCAAAATGAACTATTGCATTTGTACTCATTTTTTTATATTTATAAATTTATAACAATTCAATGAACTTCGATAGGGAAAACAAATTGTTCGCATATCAGTAAATAAATATTTAGAAGACTATCTGTAGATAATAGTTTGTACTCGTAATACCTTTAAGCAGCTTATAGTTATCTAAAGGTACGAGCGTTTATATCTTCAAAAATAGCCGCAATAAATTAATTAAAATAAAATTGAAAAATTATTCATAAATACGATTTTATGCTGTGAAATAATACCAGTTTTGGGAAATTTTTCTGATAGTGAAAATTATCTATAAGGTGGATGAATTTTGCAAAGATTAAAACACTAAATATCCATTCGGATTAGAGATGGTTTACAAAATAATTAAATTTGATTAAAATTGATTATAAAATCATAGGGATTTAGTTTGATAATAAATATATTGTCTTACGTGGTGGGTGGACTTTGATTTAATTTAACTTGTCTGACATTGAAAAGTTTCTGCTTATAAGCAGCAAGTCAATAAATAATAAAATCGCATAAATTTATGATTGAATTGATTTTTAAAATCTGTCAGTTATAATTTTTTTGGGGAAAAATTCCTTAGTTTGGTTGACTAATCTAAAAATTGATTGATGGAATGCTATTTTCTTATAAATATAATACAGGTACGGGATTAATATTATTAAAAATATCTTGGAAAATTACATTCATTTTTATGCCGTGGGATTTACGTTATATCAAATCACATTAATTTTAATAAGTTCTATTTTTGATGTTATCTACAATTTATCCATAACGATGAATATTTTAAAATGCTTTTCAATTAAGACGTTTTTTAATATATTGAAGCTACACAAGTTTAATGGGTTTTTACTTAAATTAATTCAGTGAAAGAACTATTTTTAGAAAACTTTTATGGTATAAAAAAGCTTTTATATTAAAATTTATTGAACATTTGCTTAGAAATAGAAAATTAAATATTATTTATTCTATATCTGTTTGTGAATATCTTATACTTTACGAAATTAAATATGAAATGTAGGGAAAAAAAGTTTTCCATTTTTATGAACGTTTTGTTTGTTAACGACTAACATATCCTTATCATTTTATTATAAATATCCTTGAATTTTTTAATTAGATTTGATATATTGGCATAAATGTTTTAGGTTTGCAAGCTAAAGTTTTTTTTATATGATTGATTCTCTTAGGTTTGCAAGATAAAACAGAGTTTTATCCTATGTTAGCATATTTAAATATGCTAACATAGGATAAAACTCTGTTTATTTTACTTTTAAATTTATTTAAATGTTAATTTTTATATGTTCAGAAAATATTTGAAAGTTCTTCAAAATTGTTCTAACATTTTTAAGTAAATTTCAATTTTTTGTGATTTCGACAAATTTCAATTTGGTCTAAATTTGTCTTGCAAAATTTGACTGGAATTTCTGTGTTAATATAATCTTAAGATTTTGGCTTATTAACTGTTGAAAAACTCCAAATTTTATTTCTAAATGAAAATTGTACTTTCTGGCTGGTGATAACTTTCTAGAAAATCGAACTAGTTTATACCAGCACTAATTTTTTGAAACTTCTAAAATTAAAAAAAAATGAATATTTCTCAATTTTCTCTATAATTATTATTCATTTTTGATGAATAACATAGGACTCTATTTAATTATTAATCGAAAAATTAATAATTAAATAGAGTCCTATGTTATTCATCAAAAATCGACAATCTCTTAAAAAATTACTAGAAATTTTTATTTCCTCAAAAGTTCTTTATACACCAAGTATTTATATATTCAAAAATATTACCTATTAATTAATTTTTTGCACAGTTTTACTCGTAATAAGCCTTCTGACATTTATTCTATCTCCGCCGGTGTCCCTCAGGGAAGTATCCTGCGTCTTATCTATTACAATAGTTACACCCATGATATTCATTGTTGCTGTTATATGCTTACCACTACATCTGCTGACGAAACAGCAATCAATATACTACAGAACCAAATATATTCCTTAGAGACCTGGTTCAAAAGGTGGAGAGTGGGGGTAATATAACTGTCGTTAAGGGTTATCTGCCGACAACAGATAACTCTTAACGACACTTATATTCAAAAAAATCAAGCGTGCATTATCTTGGATTCATATTCGACAAACGGTTAACCTGGAACTCTCAAACGATAACTAAAAGTAGTGAACTTAATAAACAATACAAACAATTACTACAACTCCTAGACACTATGTCAAAACGGACATTAAAAAACAAACTATTACTATACAATACGATAATGAAACCGATATGGACATACGGACTCGAACTTTGGGGTTCAACTAAGTACTCCAATTCCCATCGAATCTAAACCCTACCATCCGCAATCCTTACAAAAATTGCCAATGCTCCCTTTTATGGACGAAATACATATTCATTTGTGCATGAACTGTCTATTCTACCATCTTAATCTTTTAGTAAAAAAACTTTACACGCCTACTCTTTCAATATGCATCCATCGATATTTTTGAACTTATAAAATAAATTATCTCGTTCTTAGGGAGACATCGATGGGTGTTTTATCCCCATATAAGATATATCTTTATATCGTTGTATGTTTCCTTAAAAAATCTGCTTGTTATAAATTAATTTTACCCTGTCATAGTAGAAAAACTATCTATAAGTTCAATTCGATATAGAAGGTAATGAACATGCTGATCAACTCAAAATAAAGAACTGTGCAATATTACGCATCTACTTAAGAAATCGCAATTTACATTTCTAGCCTTGGGTATTCAATTAAATTGCTCGAAAAATGAAACATTTTCTACTTCACAATAGCTGTTCATCGTCAAATCAATCTATTCAACTACCAACCCTTAATTATGGACAAGAAAATTGATGTTCTACCCCCTGGGGAACTTCTAAACCTGTCTACTTTTCTTTGCACTTCCTTTTTATTCTTGACAAACATAATAATTTGCTCCACGAAATCCAATCTCAACTCCTGTTTATTTGATAGTCTAAAAATAATAGCTTTTATCAATTAAACATGTTCTGCTCGACAAATATTTAGAATCACCCACATTTTTACAAATATTTTTGTCGAATTGGAGTGAAATTTCTTTTGCGAGCATATAACAAATGAAGCCCAATTTAAGCAAAATGAAAGAACATTTAAATGACTATTTATTATTGTTTTAATGTATTTGTTGGAAAAAGGCTACCGGCAGTATAGCTGGTTGGGTCCATTAGTAAAAATATAGAGTATTTATTAACAATGGGTATAGTATTGTTAATAAATTTATTAACAATGGGTATAGTTTGCCGAATTACTTTGAGCAAAGTACGAAATTGTATAGCATTCCCTCCTTCAGGATGTCACGCAAATTCTAGACTTGCGCGACACTCTGAAATTCATTTCAAAGTCGGGGAGGCCTAAAGAAATTGCTAGCCGGTCCATGCACTTGTACTCAATACGCTTTTGCCTCAATCTGTCTTGCGCTATTCCATTCTTCCCATAATTTTCTGGATCTCTCGAAAACTTTTGCACCACATTATGGCTTCTGCCAATTTGGCGACCAATAGGTTTAAATAAAATAAAACTTATTTAATTTAGTCGACTTTTTCACTATTTAATGTTTTTAAAACTCCCATTCTTGCATTTCTCTTTTACTTGTTTCTAAAGAAAATATTGCTTCCAACCAGTATTAGGTGCATCTTGTAAATAATATTGGGAAAGATATGATTTTAAAATAAGAAAGTATATGAAGGGAAAGAATTTCTTGGATGTGTGATATGTTTAGAAACACGCTTGAACATCGAAAACCAAATTGGTGATCGAAAATAATTTTGGAAAAAAGTTTTTCAAAATTTTTTAAAGGATCGTTAATAGGCTAATGGGTTTCGAGGATGTTGCGGATTTTACTCGTCGGTCTTACTTAGGAATCATTTTCATAATGGAAAATTTCTGGAGTAGAAGGAATAGGTTGACTATGAAAGTTATGAATATAGGGATTTCTTTAAATTTCCTGTGGGATAGAAATAGTTCTTTAATCAATACTAGTAAAATCGGTCGTGTATTATTATAAGTGTGCTTTATATTCTATGTCATTATATGTGTATAGAGTATTAGGAGACAATATTCATTTTGTTGCTATCTATAATGAATGTTTATCTATAATTTTGTCTCTATTACACTTTTAACCAGAGATGTTTTTTGTTGAAATTTTCTTATATACTGGTTAACTAAGTGACTAGTTAAAATAGAAGTATTAAATATTAATATTTCTTATACGAGATCGGTTCAAAAAGTATCGCGAATTTTTAATTTCCGCGGGTTACGTATATTCGATTTTCGATATTTTTTGTGGCGTTATATTGGTACTTATGTTCGGCCATTTTGAATATTCAGTTCATTTTTGACAGCTACTTTGCTTGCACGTGCTTTGGCTCGTGTTCGATTTTTGCCCATTTTCGATCAAAAACGGCTAAGGAACTGTTGGACACTGTCCGCGACGACCCAAATTTGTTCCAGAGGGTCATAACTGGCCACAAAGCATGGGTTTATGGTTATGACGTGAAAACCAAAGTTCAATCATTCTAATGCAAGTTGCCGCACGAACCAGGACCGAAAAAAGCGCGCCAAGTTCGGTAGAATGTGAAGATTTTTCTTATAGTTTTCTTCGATTCAAGGGACGTGGTGCATCATGAGTTCTTCCCACAGGGTAGAACGGTCAATAAGGAATATTACCTGCAAGTTATGCGCAAGTTACGCGAAGCAATCCACCATAAACGCCCGGATTTGTGGAAGAATAAAAATTGGCTTTTGCATCATGATAACGCCCCTGTTCACGCATCGTTTCTTGTGCGCTAGTTTTTGACCAAAAACAATATACTAATAATGCCGCAGCCACCATATTCCCCAGATCTCACCTCCTGTGACTTTTTCTTGTTCTCCGAACAGATTGTTTGATCCATTTTTTGCAATGACCAAAAATTGAAGACGAGCCAAAACACGTGCAAGCAAAGCAGCTGTCAAAAATTAACTGAACATTCAAAATGGCCGCACATAATGCATAAAATATCTAAAATTGAATAAACGTAACCCGCGGAAATTCAAAATTCGTGATATTTTTTAAACAGACCTCGTACATTAAGACACCAACAATTGAAATTTTCTAATTATTAGTAGAAAATACAAAATATAATTGCATAAAATATTCAATTTGTATTATTTAAAAGAAAAGTTCAAAATGTTAGAAAATGAATTTTAGTCATATTTTATTCAAGTAAAAATAATCCCAATGCAAAAAAATCGTTTTCAATTTGTGTATGTTTACAAGTCGAATCTGAATTTTTGCAATATCTCTCTTATTTTCCTTTTTGTAAATTACACTTAAATGTTTATTTATGTTTGTTTTTTTAATTTATTATGTTGTTATTTAAAGATTTTTTAAGTATATTTTTATTTACATTTCTTTATTGGTAAATAAAATATTCACAATAACAAAATTTTAAACTTTTACCCATTTTCTGGGTAGCAAGAAAATCTATACTTTCTCTATAGTCTTTTTGCGTATAGAAAATGATTTTTTCTCATATTTTTTTTGGTATGTGAAAAGTTTATTCACATATGTTACTCGTATCCGATCTATGCAATATCGTTTCAATTTCATTTGTTTTTCCAAGAAAAATGAGCTCATTTAATTCAAAAACAAAGCCACTCAAGCATTTTATTTTAAAACACTTCTGTAAAGCATGATAATTTGTATGATATTATTTTGAAAATGTTTCACTTTTAATATTGTTCTTGTACTTTTTGGAAAACGAAAACATAAAATTAACAAGTGGAATAAATTTTCAAAAAATATATACTTATTTTATATATCATATACATATGTGTATGTAGTAGTTTGTTATGATAAGTTCGTGAAAATTTTTAAACAAGTTGCTTTAAATATTGGAAAAACAATACTTATTTTTATTATATAAAATATAATATACAATAAATAAGAGACGATGAAGCCTTTTTTTAAATCTTATACTGATTTAACATTAATAATGTTGTCAAGTTTTTGCACTTAATTAACGAAAATAGATTGAAATAAAAAATTCTCGAATTATCTTGCGTAATAAAGTTATTTTCATTATTATTTTATATTATTAACAAAAGTTGCTTATAGAACCAATATTTATTTTTTGCGCGGTCATTTTTTAAAGAATTTTAACATCATTCGAAATTTATTCTATATGTGCAGTTTGAAAGATGATTTTTATTGCACTTTTAACAGTTCGGCTGAAAAGTTTATAACGTAACACAGTAGAAATATTTTTTTTTGCAAAATTCATTTTTATTATTCAACATAGTTGCTTTCGAGGGCGAGACAGTGATTATAGCGATCTTCCAACTTTTCGATACCATTTTTATCGAAAAGTTGGAAGATCGCTATAATCGCTGTATCGGCCTCGAAGATACCATTCGGTTTTGCCTCAAAATAGGCCTCAGTTTCGGCAATCACTTCATCATCGGTCTTAAATTTCTTGCCAGCGAGCATTCTCTTGAGGTCTGCAAGCAGGAAACAGTCGCTGGGGGCCAGATCTGGAGAATACGGTGGATGGGGAAGCAATTCGTAGCCCAATTCATTGAGTTTGACCATCGTTTTCATCGACTTGTGACACGGTGCATTGTCTTGGTGAAACAACACTTTTTTCTTCTTCAAATGAGGCCGTTTCTTAGCGATTTCTTTCTTCAAACGATCCAATAACGCTATATAATAGTCGCTGTTCATCGTCTGTCCCTTCTGGAGATAGTCAATGACTATTATACCATACGCATCCCAAAATACAGACGCCATCACCTTGCCAGCCGACTGTTGCGTCTTTCCACGCTTTGGATTCGGTTCGTCGCTCGCTCTCCACTCTGCCGACTGCCGATTGGACTCTGGAGTGTAGTGACGGAGCCATGTTTCATCCATTGTCACATATCGACGCAAAAATTCGGGTTTATTGCGCTTGAACAGCTCCAAACACTGCTCAGCATCATCAACACGTTGTTGTTTTTGGTCCACAGTGAGCTCACGCGGCACCCACTTTGTGATAATTAAGTAGATTTTTGCAAGAGGCGCCATCTAGACTTTTCAGCTGAACTCTTATTTACTTTTTTCAATACACAATGATGTCTTTTTAGTTAAAATATTTTACATCAGTTAACAAAAATATAAAATTAGAAAATTTTATAAATTTAGGGTGTTCTTAAAATTAAGTTTTTATCTTTGTAATTAATAATATTGAATTGAAATGAATAAAAAACTGTAATTGTTGTATAAATTGACTTGAAAATTATTTATGGAAAGTAATATTGGGTACCTGGCTGCCTCTGACCTTGTAGAAAATGTCTGCTCTTTTGATGACATTTTTCAACAGACTTTCACATATTTCGGCTTTGATTTCATTGATGTCCTTGCGGGTGTTTTGTTAAAGTTGTTCAATTATCTGTGGTCAAAAGAATAAATTTAACTTACTCAACGACATCTTTTTCGAATTATTCCTAAGTCTCTTTTTTAACCGCTCCTGATTTCTTCCTAACTATCGTGAGCGAGGAGACCAATCGACACAATTCACTGAGTAAACATCTGCCAGAGAGTTTCCATTGTGTCGCTCTGTATCATCAAAGATTTTGGTAGAATTTACGGATGAAAAAGTTCTTGGCCATCTCTTAATTTCGCTCACCGTATCAGAGTTGCCAGCAGCGTTCTGAAAGAAATACTGAGCAATGACATCTCCAGCCCAAACACCGCATCACTCAATCACTCCATGAGAGTGCAAAGCGCGTTCGTTAATTGCTTGGTGTATTAATGTATCAATCAGGGTATTGTCTCTGAAGCTCTTAACGTTTTTGCTCCATTGACGGCGCCATAGATGGCGTCTGAGGAAAAGTTCCTATATTACTTGGATTTTATACCATTTTGAAAGCAAATATTAATGCCAAATTATTGTGCTCGATAATTTACTGCTGTTTCTGGACTTTCAGCTGCACTTTCACGTAGTAGAGCAATATTTGGCGTTGAGTATCCACTTCAACAACAACCAGGCTTCGGTCTATCAAACAATGTGCCATATTGTTTAAAATTATTCGCCATACCATACTATAAATAGTGTAATTTGAAGGTACGTTATTCGGACCCAATTTTCTAGGTAATTTTTAGTACGTCACCGTGGTTTTTATGACTGTTAAATATCATTCATTTTCTAGAATTATGCACAATTAAAATTAATTTGTTACTATAGCTTATAGCTTTTCATTATGAAAATAGAGATTTTGTATTGAGACATTTAGATAAATTATTTGAGAAATCGGTTAAGACACTCGTGGGCTAAATTTGCCGAATTCTTTTCTTGTATTTTCGTATAGAAGATATAAGGGAGTCTGTATCTCATTTTAAATTTGCAAAATAAAGTATTATTTATTCTAAATCTATTATTACAAATTTACCTCTTATAAACTGTTCGTCATTCTATCTTAAGACTTGATGGTAGATAAGTTTTTGGTTTGTCAGTATCCTTAAATGTTTTTTTCTTGCCTGATTTGCTAATTTTCTATTTTGTTTGCTATTATCGATAAAAATATTTTACTTTAGAGGTTATATTTGAGAAAATTCTAGAGGGTAGAATTAAAAATATGATTATAAAATGCTATAAGGGGTTAGCTAATATAGAAGATCTGTTTGGTAATTGTTCTTTCGACATTTTTTAAAATTATTATAAAATTTAACTTATGTATACCATTTTATACTCATATTTTTAATTATTTTTTCTTGAATTTTTACAAATATGACCTCTAAAATAAAATAAAAGTACAAAATCTTTAAAACAAAAAATTGTAAATTGTCTTACGTAGTCGAACTTATGTAGTTGAATTTTCAACGTCTTTCATTCATTTTCGTGAATCTTTTCCATTTTCTTCTAATTGCAAGCGGACTCAACTTAAAAATTCTACAATACTACTTAAATAAAACGTGGCTCTTTTTCGTTTTATATATGAACCAATTAAGCAATCCGTCTTCTAATTCCCCCACAGTGAGTGGTCTAACAAGTAGATCTGCCACGTAGCCTTAAACTCGTCATATCTTATGTTTCTATCTGGTCTCGACCCTGAACTAGTTACATCCAGCAAAGATACAACCGTGCTAACGGTCAGTTACCAGTTACAAGCTAGTTATAACACCCATGATAATTAGTATTCCTCACCTCCAGTCCTAATACTATACCTGCGATGTAGATATTAAGCATAGGCACTACGTTACAGTTAAAAGCACCTCATCTCATGATGAGGCACAATGTACGTGGTCTGTTCAAAAAGTATCGCCTATTTTGAATTTCCACGGCTTACGTATATTCGATTTTCGATTTTTTGTGGCGTTATGTTGGTACTCATGTCTCTCACTTATGCCAATAAGTTCGGCCATTTAGAATGTTCAGTTAATTTTTGACAGCTGCTTTGCTTGCACGTGTTTTGGTTCGTCTTTGATTTTTGCCCATTCCAAAAAATTGATCAAAGAATTTGTATTAAATTTTGTGTGAAAAATAAAATTAATTGCGCAGACGCATTCCGAATATTGACTGTGGCTTCGGTGGTACAAAATGTTCTAGCAACGTTTCTCGGTGGTATAAAAAAGCGCGCCAAGTTCGGTCGAATGTGAAGGTTTTGCTTACAGTTTTCTTTGATTGCAAGGCCGTGGTGCATCATGAGTTCTTGCCACAGGGTAGAAGGGTCGATAAGGAATATTATCTGCAAGTAATGCGCAAGCACGAACTGCTTACGCATCGTTGCTTGTGCACGAATTTTTGGCCAAAAACAACACACTAATAATGCCGCAGCCACTGTATTCCCCAGATCTGCCCCCCTGTGACTTTTTCTTGTTCCCGAAACTGAAGAGACCCATAAAAGAACGACGCTACGCTATGATTGTGGACATAAAGACGGCATCGAAAGAGGAGCTGAACAAGATCACAAAAAATGACTTTTTGAAGTGCTTGGAGGATTGGAAAAAACGTTGGCACAAGTGTATAATATTTGGTGGAGATTACTTTGAAGGAGACAAAATAGATATTCATGAATAAATAAATAATTTTTGAAAAAAAAACACAAAATTTGCGATACTTTTTGAACAGACATCGTATTTTAACAGCATGCGGCACCTGATCCGCGTGGTAATATAGTTTTCGATTTAAGAGTAACTCAGTGAGATACAGCAGGAACCTTGAGGTACTGCGAGATCGGTTTAGGACCGCGAGTTCACCAAGTTTCGTAGGCACTTCTGGTATTAATCATTGTTTGATCGTTCTCCCAGAAGAAACCTCTTGCGGGAATATAATACAGGAGTGAAAATCCATTGATGGTTCCCTACATTTAAAGATTTATTGGAATTTTATTTACTCATTATTTTGAGACTAAATCCTATGATTCAAAAAAGCATGGCTTCTAAGTATATTTTATGGAAAGGAAGATGATGACCATTCTTGTACAAGATAATTTTAATAGGGAGCGCCGACAATTGTTGACAGGATTTTCGATTAAAGGGATTAGATTCAATGTAATTTGAATACCTGCTTGACCCACAAATTTCTATTCAGCATTCTCATATGAGTATTTTTACTGTACACATATTGCATGTACGTAATTTTTTGATGACTGTCAGTTTTGACCATTTATCGGTAAGTTTTTGTAGTTGTCTAGAGCGTCTACACTTTGCAGGTCTAATTCAACTAACGTAACATACCTAATTCTTTTATGGAACAATATTGGCGTTGATATCTATGGGAAGGAATGGTTCTCGGCCAAGTGTAAAAGTAACATGAATACTTTTCTGGTCGCTTACCTTTGTTATCCACTTTATGAACCAATTCCCAAATTTAAATAATAATATCTATATAGCACACAATATACAGAAAATATGCATCTCTATGAATAACAAAAATGTACAAGTTAATTAATACGCACAAATTTGTCAAGACATTCATATAACGAGTATCATAAGACCAAATTAAAATTGATGATCTCAAGTAAATATTTTTAAATTTATATCTTTCAAAAGCAATATGACTATTTGTATTTATTCAATCTAAATAATCTAAAATAAATACTATATTTTAATAGATAGTTAAACAATATTATCACCATTGTGAATGAAGAAAAGAAGATTTCATTTCTGATAAATATGGAAAAATTTAAGTTCAAAATAAATTAATAGTCACTATTTGTAAATATTTTCACTCTTTCTATGCTCTTAATATAATATGATAGAAGTATTTATATATAAATCACGGAAAGCTTTTGATGCTAAGATGCTTATAACGTATATATTCAGGAAATATTAGTTTCCAAGAGAAGAAAATTTAATAAGAGATCAGGTTTGATGAAATTTTATTATATTACTTATTATTTATACCAAAAAGTCTTTCAGTAATAGTAAAAATAAATGCGATAATTTTAATATTTCGATTTATCCCAAAGTAAATTGTTATAAGATTTTTATACGGCTGAACATTGTTTTTTCTGGACAAAAAGGGGAAGAATATTCTCAATGTATTCTTTTATATTAAAAAAAAATATCCCGGATGTACTTAATATTATTTAAATAATAAGTCAAATTTTAAAAAATTAAATTTCATAGGCAATTATAAACAGATTTTTTTTAATATTCTTACGTTGAAATAATATATTATAAAATATTAGTTATCTATTTAAAAAAATACTAAGTAAATATTTTCCATAAAATAATATTAAGAAATTTTATATATTTCAAGATGATTGTTTTAATAAATTTATTTCATAATATATGCTCGTATATAAATGTAGATAGTCCTATTTTTGTTAGTCCATTATTATGATAAACAATCGCACATGTACAAATTTTTATATTAGATAAATATAAGATGTATTATTTTGCCACCTACTAAACATAGTATCCAAGAGATTGAGCCCGTCTAGCTTATCAGAGATTCTCTTACGAAAATTCCTACTAATTCCATAGAGCAATATATTTTCTTATTTAAGTCAGTTTTACATGTAAACATTTTTTATTCACAAATATTTATTTTTGTTTATGAAATTTCAATGCCTTATGAAAACGACATTTCAATTGTTTTTGGTGTAATTAGAGTAAACATATAAAAATTGATAAGAGAAAGAACTCAAAATATGAATAATTTTTTTTCTAAAAAAATCTCTTGTATAATTTGTGACCTAATAATGACTTTCTTTATGAATTTATAACCTTATTTACATATATTATGTATGTTGTCAGAAAACCTAAAGACTGCTACTGTTTATAGATACACAATAAGTTTTCTAATTATTTTATCATATTTCTTATCAATTAATTTGCTAATTTTGCAGGTATATGTTATTTAATATTCTCTATTAAAGAAAATAGTAGTCATATTTTTTGATGATCAATTAAAATATTTGAAATTTGACCCATTTTTAGTGAAATTGTTGGTTAAAAATAGTAAATTTCTTGATGGAAGCAAAATATTTGAAATTTATCCATTGACAGGAAAAATTAGATCTTATTTAGGATAATTGTGATTTAAGCAGCAATATTCTAAGCTAAATCAGGTTAATTATATTATGGACATAATTGAGAAGGCGCTAGAGAAACATGACTATACGTGTACTCTACAATTTTAAGAATGTCGCCCAAACATTTCACAAAATTCGACGCGAAAAATATGATTTATAAAATTTAAAAAAAATTCACCAAAAGAAAAATATTCTAACCTAAGCAAAGTACGAAGGTCATTCAACAAGTACTTAGCCTCACCGCCCGATGGAACTGCTGTCAGAAAAGAAATTTACCATCGTGCAGTACATTATTTTAATAGCCTACTGTCAAAGTTTCAGTCGATTCCCTTAATTAGTTTTGTTTTGAGAGCCTTTGAAAGCGAGCGTGTCGGTCGGTTGCACAAAAATGGAAAAAGAACAATATCGTTCGGTGATTACATTCTTGTTTTTGGAAGGGAAAACGCGCAGCGAAATCAAAGATCGCTTAGATACTGTGTATGGTGACTCTTCTCCTTCGATGGCGACCGTCAAGAATTGGTTCAACGAGTTTGTTCGTGGCCGCACGTCGGTTTTTGATGAGCCACGCCCAGGTGCCCCGAAAACGGCTGCTACGGAGGAAAACGTTAAAAAAGTCCACGATCTCGTGTTGGCAGACCGTCGATTGAAGGTTCACGAGATAGCTGAGACTGTGGTCATCGCAGTAGGAACAGTGCATCATATTCTATACGAGGAACTGGGCATGAGAAAGCTGTCGGCGCGATGGGTGCCGTGTTTGCTCACACCGGAAAACAAGCGCGACCGTGAGACCACATCGGCTGTTTCAGCGCAATCCAGCGGAGTTCTTGCGTCGTTTCGTGACCGTCGATGAAAAATGGATTGACTGGTACACACCAGAGACCAAGGAACAGTCGAAACAGTGGACTTCACCCGGCGAACGTGCTCCGAAGAAGACGAAGACTGTTCGATCGGCCGGAAAGGTGATGGCCACTGTTTTCTGGGATTCACAAGGTGTGATCCACATCGATTACCTCGAGAAGGGTAAAACAATCACGGGGCGCTACTATGCTGACTTATTGGGCCGATTTGACGTCGAATTAAATAAAAAGTGGCCCCGCTTTGCGAAGAAAAAAGTGCAGTTCCACCACGACAACGCGCCGGCTCACACCTCCGCCGTCGCCATGGCCAAATTGCGCTACGAATTGCTGTCCCATCCACCGTATTCTACAGATTTGGCCCCCTGTGACTACTTTTTTTTCCAAACCTGAAAAATCACTCGCCGGGAATAGATTTGGGTCGAATGAGGAGGTCATCGTCGCCACGGAGGCCTATTTTACTTCCCTCGAGAAAATGTATATTTTGGACGGGTTAAAAAAAGTTAGAGCATCGCTGGGCCAAGTGTATCAAGCTTGATGGAGATTATGTGGAAAAATAAATTGCCACCTTTCCAAAATGTTTGTTTTTCTTATGTAGGCTAAGTACTTGTTGAATGACCCTCGTACCTCAATGAAGTGTTCTGGTACCTATGCAATGCCATTCTCCTTCCTTTAAATATTGGCATAAATGATTTTACGTATGGAAAACGTTGGACAATCTTTTTAATATAATAAAATTTCAATCTTAATTTTAAAGATACTGTAATACCCAAGAATAAAAAATGGAATGTAAATAATATTTCCATAAGAATTTTGGTTGACAATTTGTTAATTAAATAACTGCAATTGGTTACAAGAGAAGTTATTATTTATTAACTAATCAAATATTGGTACCAGTATTATAGTAAAATTTAGTATAGTAACCAATATTTGAGTAAATGGTTAATTTTCAGCACTAGACTTTTTTATAAAACCACACTTCCAATTCATTTATTTCTCAGCAGCCAAATATTTGCAACATCCTCAAAAATTATTAATTCTGGGTAAATATGAACATATTTAGTACACAAATTTTGTAAGCTACGAATCTACAAGAAATCAATTAAAAAAATGTGGTACGCAAATGTATTCCGAGTTTCAAGTGTCGTAGTGCTTAGAATCTACGTTTCAGTGATAATGATACTAAAAATGATAACAAGAAAAAAATTAATAATAAATACTGGCAGTAAGATTAAAGTAAGAATCAAATGGGATTTCCGATAAGAACAATTTATTTCAATAATTGCGTACAATAATAATATTACTCTTAATTATGCGGTCATATTTAATTGAATATTATACAAGACAGGGTTTACGTAACTTGGATTTAATAATTAAATTTAGTAATGATATCGAGGCAAATTACATAATAACTATAGAACCATATTCATATACGTAAATACAATACATAAGAATAAAAATATGCTTACCGTAGTATTAACGATTCTTTCTTATTGAGATATTTTAATATGATTTAAATTCAGAATACTTTTAATTCTGACAAAAAATATTTATGATATTCAGTGTAAAAATGTATTTGAAAATAAAATAAGTTATGCACAAATTATTAAGTAAAAAAACGTATATTAAGTAGAAAAATATATACCCTTGATAATTTGGTTAAAACTATTGTAGTATGACTACTCCCAACTCGAAAACAAATTCATCCACCTTAGCTTCAATAATATCATCTAGATTGTAAGCCGTAATTGGTAGTGGTGTTCAGAATATCCACTTTTTTTTAAATAGGTTTAAAAAGGCAAGTAGTAACCCGTCTTTTACAGGTAACTTTTTTTCGAACAGTTGGACGGGCTCGAAGAATGTTTGTTTTCTTTTCACAAATATCCTTTACAGTTACTGTGGTCAATGGCACCAAATCCGTGATCGACATTGTGGAGCTTTACCGTACAGGGTAGCCCCGGATTATAGAGAGCTGACAGCCAAGACACCTCCGAAGCCACAATCGGCCCACTATTTAATTCAGTACTCAACGAGATTCGACGTATTCTACTCAACAATAGGAGTGTAGAGTTGTGTTGGGTGTGGAGCATGTGGGAATTAACGGATATTACCGTGCACATCGGTTAGATGCTTAAACTCGAATATAGCTTGTATATTAAGATAATGGCAAACAACATCCTCAGCCATACGTAGAAATACAGATTGGACTAATAGCTAGACCTTTTCAGCATTGCAATGGCCAACTACCAACAAACTAGTCTACTCAACATCCTTACCTAAATTCTGTACACGAAAACTGCCTAATCCTCAACTTTATTTTTGAGAACCACGCACGTCTTATCTGCCAATTCCTTTTTGCCTTTTTCCAACCATTCTACATACGAGGTCTGTTCAAAAAGTATCGCGAATTTTGAATTTGCGCATATTACGTATATTCGATTTTCGATTTTTTGTGGCGTTATGTTGGTACTCATGCCTGTCACTTATGCCGACAAATTCGGCCATTTTGAATGTTCAGTTAATTTTTGACAGTTACTTTGCTTGCACATGTTTTGGCTTGTCTTCGATTTTTGCTCATTCCAAAAAATGGATCAAAGAATCTGTTTTGGGAACATGAAAAAGTCGCAGGGGGCCAGATCTGGGGAATACGGTGGCTGTGGTATTATTAGTGTGTTGTTTTTGGCCAAAAATTCGCGCACAAGCAACGGTGCGAGAGCAGGGGCGTTATCATGATGCAAAAGCCAATTATTGTTCTTCCACAAATTTGGGCATTTCTGGCGGATTGCTTGGAGTAACTTCCGCATAACTTCCGCAGTCGAAGAAAACTGTAAGCAAATCCTTCACATTCGACCGAACTTACCGCGCAAATTCTCAGCCCTCTGAGAACATTTTGTACCACCGATAAACGTTGCTTTGGTTCAAGGTAGCTTCACCATATGGCACAGTCAATATTCGGAATGCGTCCACGCAATTAATTTTGTGTTTCACACAAAATTTGATACAGATTCTTTGATCCATTTTTTGGAATGGGCAAAAATCGAAGACGAGCCAAAACACGTGCAAGCAAAGTAGCTGTCAAAAAATTAACTGAACATTCAAAATAGCGGAATTTATCGGCATAGTTGAGAGACAAGAGTACCAACATAACGCCACAAAAAATCGAAAATCGAATATACGTAACCCGCGGAATTCCAAAATTCGCAATACTTTTTGACCACAAGTCGTACACTAGTATACGATGTACGAGTATTCAAGGAGCAAATATTATTATTTTTTTAAAATAATAAGAAAAATAACATAAACAAATTTATTCAGACTATTTTTAAATATTCAATGTCATATGACAATCAATTGTAATTACTCAACTTTTATCTATAAACAATCTAGAAGATGTTCAATAAACTTCCACAAATTTTAACATTATTATACTTATTAATATTGCAATAGAGCTGAATATAATATAAATTATAGAAAATCAATAATAACCAACAAAATAATCGAACCAATAAAATACTTTGATTTTGGTCTTGATTTTGGTTTTCTCAACAATGTACCCTGATTCTTAAAGTTGAATAAGGCTGGATGCTGATTTGGAACTTTCTCAGTGTTTTTTTTTTGGTGATTTCATAATTTAGGGACCAAAATATTTAGAGACTATTTCGTAAATTTTCGATAAAGAATATTAATTATACAAATTATTTGTACACAAATTATTTACACTTAAATACCCTAAAGGAATTTCAGATAAACTAATTTCTGAATGCAGGCATAAGATCTTCAAAATATCTTCAAAATTTTCTCGAAAGTCTCAAAAATTATAAATATTTAAATATTCTGTTTAGGGATATTTTCTCATTCGTATTTTCTTCTATTTTCCTATTTTCGGCCACCCTAAATCTTAAATACACAAAGAGTTATGAATATTCTTTTGACTATTTTTATTCTATTTATTTTAAAAATAATTTATTTTATTTTCGCGTAGGAGTTTATTTACACTTTCAGAAACTAATTTATTCTTTATGATAACAAAACGTGCAAGTAAAGTAAGATGATGGATAATTTTCCATTTTTATTCATTTAAAGGGTATAATACTCGTATCTTAAATTTGGGATGAAAATTTAATTAAGATAGAAAAATAAAACAAAAAAAATTTAAACAGAAAATTGTAAAATGTAATATTTTGACTTTATTGCACTTCCATTATATAATCTCCTTTATTAATTTTTTTATAGTATAATAAAGAACATGATGTAATTATTAAAAACTTAATTAAATATTTTGTTTAAAAATATATACATTGTTAATTTTTGCAGATCAGTATAATTTCTACGAATATCTTCAAAGTAAAATTAAAAAATTCTAAAAATTAAGAAAGGAAAAATAATATATTTTTATATCGGATAAAAACCAATTCTGGCTAGTATGTTTGTAAAATATTCGATTATTAAAAAAATTATATAATTTAAGTACTGGAAATAAGTGGTTAGTAGTTTTCCAATTTATCAATATGCTATAGTATTGTTATGTGTCAAGATTGGGAATTTGTTGGCAGATATATTGTTGGTGTTATACAAAAGTCAAAGTCTGGTGTTTAGAGTCATTGTGTGCTTTATGGGTCATTTTGTTAGCAATTAGCAAAACCTCTCCCTATACCAAATTAATGAGCACTACTGGAGATGGTTTATTTTAGAATGCCAATATACTTTTTATGGTCGATTATTCCATCTACGAGGGGAAAAAAGTAACGCGAATTTTGGATTTCCGCGGGTTACGTATATTTGATTCGTACAGTAACGTTGAGAAACGAGCCATGTCATCTTTTTTCTGTTTGCAATTTTTCGGCAGTTCCCTCTTGTTTGCACGTATTGTCCCAAATTAAACAAGTTTTTTTAATTTTAACGCCAGAGGAACACTAGAAAAGAAATTGTCAATTGCTATGGTCCTACCTTTCATAGTTTATGGTTCTACAAGTTTCATTACAACAAATTCACTTAGTGGGGTTGATGAATCTCGAGCCTCATCTTTTCCTAAATAAGGAAAGCCACTTACCACATATTTGGTTTTAATATCAGAGGCCTGCATCTGACCTTCGTTGGAAAGAGCTGCTCATCCACCGTAATATAAGCTCCTGGTTTGAAGCAATTTAGGCTATTTTCAATAAATTTATCCCAAACTGTTGAAACTAAAGCGAATTTGTCCCTTTGCAAAAGTGGACTTCTTTTTTTTTTGTCAACGCGAATGAAACGTAGCATCTCGGTGAAATCACGCCTACTCATAGTTGAACAAAAAAATTTTGGTCCCCACTTCTTATTCCACAAGTATTCAAGTCTCAAATTTTTTCCTTCGTACACCCCACGTGCATACAATATTGCAATAAACGCCTTCAATTTTGCTTGCGTAAGTGTTTATTTTTCCCCAAAACTCGAGAGGCTTCTAACTCTGTACAAGTTCTTATATGTTCTAAGATGTGATGGTCAATAAGAAATAAAAATGCCCTACTCAGCTCCCCCTTCATAATATTTCTTTTTGCGTATCCTGTAGACCCGAACCCATCCTTGAAAATACTCTGAACTGGTGATCTTCCAGCAACACCCCCTTCTTCAATTTTTTTCCAAATAGTTCCGTCTGAAGCAATTTCAGTTTGCTGATCTTTTATTTAATTTTCACCTTCGTCTTCAAAACACGAAGACTATCGTATATCACCTTCAAAAATCAAAAAGTTACCGGAATTTATTCAGAAAATTAAAAATACAAGTTTATTTATCTAAATCTATATTGTTCCCTTCAAAGTAATCCCCATCGACTTTAACACACTTATGCCAGCGCTTTATCCAATCTTCGAAACATTTTTTATATTCGGTTTTCGGTATGTCCATCATTGCTTCCTGTGATTTTTCCATTACTTCCTCTCGGCTGTTGAAACGCGTTCCCCGTAATGGTTTTTTAACTCGATTGAACAGAAAGAAGTCACAGGGAGCCAAATCAGGTGAATTCGGTGGTTATTGGATGGTATTTGTTGCATTTTTCGTCAAAAAATTACGAATAATGATGGCACTGTGCGACGGTGCGTTATCATGGTGCAAAATCCACGGGTTTTCTGCCCACAATTCTGGTCTCTTTCGGCGAATTGCTTCACGAAAAACGAGTCAATACTTATTGAGAAAATCGAAGAAAACAAAAAAAATTTGTCTTCGAGGGAACTAAAATCATTAAACCTCGTTTCAAATTCAGTTGTTAAATTTGCAATTTTTTCTGCGTATTTTTGATACGAACAAATATCATCTAAACTTGATTTGTTCATGCTGCATGTCGGGAAGTGCGTCAAATCTTCATTTTTAAGTTGTTTTTCCCAAAGAACTAGTTTACATTTGAATGCTTTAATTATGTCAAACATGTTCGTAATGATATGATCTTTTCCTTGTAACGATAAATTTAAATCGGTTAAGTGTTTGGTTATATCAACCAAGAAAGATAAATCTTGTATCCATATTGGATCGTAAAACAAACTTACGTCTTGATTTTTCGTTTTTAAAAACTGACATATTTCTTCTTTCAAATCCCAGAATTGTTTGAGAATCTTGGAGCAAGATAACCAACGTACCTTGGTATAGTAGGACAAACCCGAATATTCACTATCTAACTCACTTAACAAAGCAGTGAATTGACGCTGATTTAAACCTCGAGATCTTATAAAATTTATAACTTTTTTTATATATGACAAAACATTCTCCATATTTATTACTTTCGTGTATAGAACTTCTTTATGTATAATACAATGCGTATGATGAATGTTTGAACCGTGAATTTCACTAAGTTTTTTTCTTAGTAATACTACGAAGCCCTTGTTTTTCCCGGTCATTGATGGAGCGCCATCTGTAGCTACAGAATTTAATTTTGCCAAAGGTAGATTGTATTTCTGCAGAAGTCCAAAAACACAAGTAAATATATCTTCTACTGTGGTAGTACCAGGCATCGGTATTAGTTCCAGTAATTCCTCAAAAATGTTAAAATTCTTGTCACAAGAACGATGAAACACTGCTAATTGAGCTTTGCCACTAATGTCCGTGCTCTCGTCACAGGCAATGGAGAAACTTTCGAAACTAGATGATTTTGCTTAGATCTGATCACTTGAATTCGCGGCGAAATCAGTAACTCTTTCCGCAACTGTATTTCGAGACAATGAAATTGATTGAAAAGCCTTCAAATTTCCACGACAAACAATTTCTCCAGCTTTCATTAGGCATTCCTTGATGAAATCACCATCAGTAAAAGGCTTCGAATGTTTAGCTATCAACTCGGACAAGACGTAGCTTGCATGTACCGCCGCTTCACTTTCTTGCAATACTTTACTAAAAATGGACTGTTGCTTTTTCACCCCTAACTTGAGCTTTTTCAACTTTTCTTCTCTCATTAATCCTCCGTAATTGTTATATTTTGATTGGTGTTGTTCGTAATGACGTTTAATATTATATAACTTTGGTACATTAATTGTATTATTACATATCAAGCAGATTATTTTATCTTTTATTTCACAGTAAAAATATTCTAATTCCCATTTTACTTGGAATATTCTATGTTCGTCAGTGATTTTTCGTTTAATTTTACTACCTTTTGGTTTTGATATAGACACACTGAATACAAAGGGCTGGAATAAACACGGTTAACAAAAAATAATAAAATATTTTAATAAAATATTAATGTTAACTTACCAGAGAGACGGAATAACTGCGATTGATATGAATTAAGTAATAATTAATAATAAAGCAAAGTTTTTTGAATAACTGCGATATATTAGTGCACGTGCATGCGGCCCGCGGGCCGCGAGTTTGACATCCATGCACTACACTATTGTAATCCATGAAAACCGTGAAAATTGCCTTCTTTTTTGACTGAAAACGACGTGGCTTTTTTGATCTCTGCTCATTTGGTGAACGCCATTCACTTGCCTGATGTCTGGATTGCGTGTCGTACTCATAAACCCACGTCTCGTCTCCAGTAATGATCCTTTTGATGAATGTGGGATCGGATTCAGCCTCGCAAATCATGTCTTTTGCGACGTCAACAGGGTCTCTTTTTGCATGAAATTGAGGTCTTTTGGCACCAACTTTGCTGCTACACGACGGAAACTCAAATCATTAACCAAAATGTCTTGGACGGATCCATAGGCAATGTTCAAGTCCTCCGCTATCTCTCTAATGGTTAATTTGCGGTTATTGACCAACATTTCTTTTACTTTATCAATGTTTTCGTCGGTTTTTGATGTCGACAGTCTGCCACTGCGTTCATCATCTTCGATTGACTCACGACTACTTTTGAACCGCTCGTGGCACCGTTTTCTTTAGAGAATCGTTGCTGAACCACTTTTCCAATATTTCCAACGTTCGCGCACCATTAAATCCATTTTTTACGCAAAATTAAATACAAGAGTTCGTTGTTGCAAATTTAAATCCATTTCTAAAATTGTAAGAAATCGCCAACACACACAGAGATAGATGTACTTACTTTTGCAAATGTCAAGCTATGACGCTAAGATTTAGAGGGAATATCAACAATAGATGTACCAATTTAACAAAAAAAGCGCCACACTCCCATCGTTCCGGGAACTTTTTGATTAAGGTGGTACATCTTCGTTTACGTTTATTTGGAATGTTTTCGTAGTCAATGTCGCTTGGCTCATCTCCACTGTCGTTATCAGAAATTCTGGTATCACTACTCTCGATAATAATACTGTCATCACTACTGCCGTGTCGATCACTTTGGTTCTCTAATAATTCACTTTCGCCAGCATATATGTGTAGTTATCATTTTCAACATCCGACAATTCCATAGGTATGCTGGTTAGATTTTCCAAATACGTAGAAGGTTTCATTCGTTTTGCCATTTTCAGGTCCTGACGATAACTATAAAAATAAGTTGAAACTAATAGTAGGATAGTATCTCTCTCTGTATTTAGTCTTCTTACTGAAGAATTTTTTTTTGAATACTTCAACATCCACATAAATGTTTCTTACCAGTGTCACAACAAAATCTTACAGCCGACGCCTCAAAATTCAATGAACGAATAAAAATATATTACTAATTTATCGATGAAGTTGCAGGAACTCACTTACTTTTGCTAACCGAATTTATTACCGCGACCTAAGCTGACGTGACTCTGCTCTCTTTTTGTGAAAACTATGTTCCCCATAAAACCCGCGATATTATATTTATAAAAATCATGGTTTTCCCGGAACCATAAATTTTTTGCAGAAAAAATGTTGCAGTACTTACCAATTGTTGTAGCATTACCCCAATGTCATTTTATCACATAGAAAATTGTAATAACAACAAATATATTTGTTACGAATATATATAAAATAATATAAAGTTCATAAAACTAATTTTTCCGTTATAGATACAAAAGTCATGATATTATTACAGAAAGAAAATGTTACATGCAGTAGGAATTTTAAATTGAACCTGCAAGACCAGTCATTTTGACTGGTCTGGTAAATCTAGTGTTAATATAAGAATTTGACTTCTACCTATATCAGATGCTCCTAATATTAATTTTATAGTTTAAAAAAAATATCCAATTATCCTGACTATTATAATTTTATATTTTTTAAACTGATATTGTCATCAATTCATATGAAAGAAAAATATTTTTATTAAAAGAAATTCTTATATTAATGGTAAATTTATTAAATTTATAAAATTTTATCAAACTTACACAGTGTGTCCCAAAAATAATATATAAAATTTTATCAAACTTACTTTATATTTAAATCATACAACATGCAGCGCCATCTATTGAAATTTGTAGCATTAAAAAGATACATTCATCCTCTTTGAAATGCACCTAAATTCATGTAAATAGCGCACTTTTTCTTTTTCTGCAATGGCTGTAACCTTATATTAAAGAAGAACTGGATAGGCCTCTACACAAAAATTCTGTCCAAATTTTGTTGGCAATACATTCGTAGAACGCACACACATGCAATACAACAGAAACGGCATAAATCATTGGGAGCCAATTTTTTATTTTTTTTTATTTTTTTATTTATTTAGATATTTACAACTACAACATAGTAATAAGCAAATTTTTGCAATAGTATAAATTAACTTGATAGGTTGTGGGGAGTAAACATCCAATGAAGTTCCTCCTGCTAGCGTGTGTTTCTGTCAGGCCTCAGTATTTAAGTAAATCACGCGACCAGTGACGCTTAAGTCTTCGTTGGGTATTAATAGGAAAGGAAGTGGAGGATAGTTCTTGAACAAGAGGATTATTATGATTGAGGACACGGGAACGGAACTTTTTATAACGAGATACAGCCATGTCAAAAACAAATGGGACTTTAAGATCACGATGAATAACAGTATTGCGAACATAAAAGGGGGCATCGACAATTGTACGGAGTATTTTTGATTGAAGGGATTGGATTCGACGGGAATTAGAAGGCTTAGTAGATCCCCAGAGTTCTAGTCCGTATGTCCATATGGGTTTCAGTAAGGTATTGTATAACAGAACTTTGCTGTCTATAGTAAGTTTGGAACGTTTGTCTAGAAGTCGAAGTAGTTTTAGGTATCGTCTTTTAAGTTCTTGTCTTTTAAGTCTTGTATGTGGGTTCCATGTCAGGCGTTTGTCCAAGTTCAGTCCTAGGTACCGAGCTACGGTGTGTTGTGGTATGGCACTGCCATTAAGGTATATGGGAGGGCATGTCTCACGACGGAGAGTGAAAGTTACCTGGATAGATTTACGTTCATTGACTTTTATTCTCCACCTAGTAAAGCAGTTCTGGAGGGTTTGGATTTAGATTTGGAGAGTTTCGGAAGCATGTTGGGGATTTTCGCTAGATGCAAGGCAGGCCGTATCATCGACGTATGTAGCAAAGAAGGTATTGGGACAGATTGTGATATCGGATGTGTAAATGTTGTAGAGGATGGGTGCAAGTATGTTACCCTGAGGAACCCCAGCCAATATCGGAGACATATTGGAGAGTTCGTTGGATTCATTTACTTGGAAGTGTCGGTTGGAAAGGAATGATCTTAGGATTAGGAAATAGGTGGAAGGAAGGAACCTCTTGAGGTTCCAGAGTAGACCCGGTTGCCAAACTCTATCAAAAGTTTGACTTATATAATGAAACACACCGGGACAGTACTCTTTTCTTTCTTAAGAGGATGGAATGAAATCGACAACTCGATGACACTGCTGGGTAGTGGAGTGTTCGGCGCGGAAACCAAATTGGTGATTAGGAATTAAATTTGAAGATTCAAGTAGAGGATATAAGCGGCGAAGGAGGATTTTTTCAAAGATTTTTGAGAGAAGTGGAAGGAGACTTATTGGCCTGTAGGAAGTGGGCCGGTTTATTGGTTTATTGGGCTTAGGGATCATTTTAATGATTGCAAATTTCTAGAGGATTGGGAAATGTGTTGTTCTAAGGATGGAGTTATATATTGTCGCAAGGAAAACTATTGCTCTTTTAGGGAGTTGTTGGAGTATATTGGAGGTAATCAGATCATAGCCAGGAGCTTTATTTTTGGGAAGGAGCTTGATTATATTGGCAACTTCGGAAGGAGTGATTGCCTTAGGGGGAAGACTCATGGGTAAAGGAATGGATAGTTCCGTCTCGATTGTAGTGGGAGCCAATTTTAAACTTCAGTATGCGATTGAAGCGGTTCGTTTAAAACCATTTTGAATGATATGTGATGTCATCTTTGCGTAGACAAATATATTTTTTAATGTTGCGGATTTTGTTGTTGGATGGAATTAGTTTTAGAAATTTATAATAAAACGCAGTATTCTATTTTAAAATATTAAAAAAATAGAATAATTTATAATAAAATGCAGGATTCTATTTTAAAATATTAAAATAGAATATTAAAGAAAATGCTTTAAAACTAAATTAAAAGATGAAAAATTTAATGTACTTAAAAAAATTAATAACTAATATTCTAAGAAAAAAAAGAAAACAATATTATTTAGTAAATGCATTATAATATGGTCTAATAGAGCAAGCAAAACAAATATATTTAAATAAAAAGCCTACCGAAGAATATACTATATTTATTTTAACACAATGAAAACAGCAATGAAAAACATACTGAAAAATTCGGTACCTTAAACTTTCTTACACACACTTTACGTACACCGGCACTGAACTATTTTCTGGTAAATATTGAACTGTCAACATCGGATTTGTTTACATTTATTGAATGCCGAACTTTTCACTTTTTGGATAAAATAAATCATTCAAAACCATCTAAACACATTATTAACTAAATTTTTGTTAATTTCTATAGTAAAAATGAAAATGTCAACTTACCGAAAGAAAGAAATTCCCGGCTTCCTCTTTTCGTCGAATTTCTAGCAATTTCTAATAAATTTCTAATAATTTTCTAAAATAAAAACTTCGTATTAAGTTTTATTAACAATATAACTATTTATAAAAATACTTACTTTTTCGTAAATACTTGTAAATATGTAAAAAAAAAACACTTTTAATTGCACTTTCCGATGTGCCAAAATAAAACTTCACAAATGACAAGAATAGCTCTTATGTTAAGTTTCCACTTTCATGGAGAAATAAAGTTTCCAAACTCCCCGAAAGTCTACAAAATTGAGGCGCCATATATTTGATTCATATTTACGGAATAAATAATAAACATAAAATAGAATTCCATTTCGTATCAAAAGATTGTACAAAAAATAAAAATTTTCTATCGTTGTATTTAAATTGTATTTTTCTTTCCAATAAGTGAATTAAAATGAATATAAATTATTTTTTTGCAATTCAATAAATTTCTATTACGACAACTAGATGGCAGTGGGTGTCATGTCTACATAAAAAATTTTTGACAACAATATCCCTTTGTAATAATTTGGAGACAAAAATGCGTATACATATACGGTAGGGGCCTATCCAAGTATTCTTTAATCTAAGGCTGTAACTTTCACATCTGTCATCCGATTTACATGAATTTATGTGCGTTTGAAAAAAGATAAATGTATCTTTTTCATCCTTTGCAAATATTTAATAGATGGCGCTGCATGTTGTCTGCTGAACCATAAAGTTCGGTTATTTTTGGGACATACCGTGTACCTTAAAAATATCTACAAACCTGAGCTTTCAATTAAAATAATATTGAAAAAAAAATGCAATTAATTATAATTTGTTATTAGTAGACTAATCATTTAGTTTATTGATATTGAATTTTCTTTTATTTCGTATAGACTTTCCAAGATTTATACAAGTAATAATCATGTTTGAGATTTGGTTAAGCAAATAAAATACATCTTTTATAATATAAATTTATACTAATAAATGTGTATGAATATATGTATTGTGCATCTTGAAAAAAAAATCCTTTTTATACATTTTGTATGGAAAATATTTTTGTTTTTATTAGCAATTGTATTCGTCTATACGCGTTTGTCGTCTGCTTTCCAAATATAAGATTTCTGAAATATAAATAATGAATCGTCTCCACAGTATCGATTTTCTAAGCCTCTCATGATATTTTGTAATCCTCTTTGCCGATTACCAAATAACTTCGTAAAGTTGAGAAAATACAGATTCGATTCAACCATTTGACAATTTTAGTAGTCACAATAAATATTTATGGAATGTTTACGCATAACTTTTTCTTAGCATAAACTATGAAAAATAGAGAAGAAAAAACTTATAAAGAGAAACCATATAAAATATGGAGAAATTTTCTACAAAATCTAGTATCCTCTTTTTTCTTATCTAAACAAAATCAAAGTAGTAATATTCCAATACTTTTTTAACCATGGAGTAAATAAAGCGAATTTATCCGATTATCAACGAAAAAAATATGTGCACAAAAATAAACATTCTTGAATTGTGTAAAACTTTATCTGTTAACAAATTTCTTAGAAAATTTTCTTTGGAAAACTCTCCAAAAAATATAATAGTATTATTTCTAATAGTATTTTAATATACATAAATGAGTTGTTTATTTATGTATTTTCTGTACTTGGCTTTGTAGATCCAAGAAAATACATTATAATAAAAAATTCTTGCATATTCATCATTGTCACCTTCCAACTTTCCACAGCTGCCTCTCAATGCTAGTGAGTACCATAATAAGTTGAATATATCTCCCAATGAAGCTTAAATAATATTAAGTAAATAATTACTAAACAAAAGACACAAATATTTAATTAATAAAGTGATTATTCTTTACTCTTTTAACCAAATACAAAATAATACCTTCTATGGCTTATCCATGAAGGAAAATTGATTTATGGCCATCTAACTTGGTTCAGAGTAGATTTTCATAGTCTGAGTGAAAAGATATTTTCACATTTTTCCTATAGTTGGCTTTTAGTAATTTATATAGTTTATTTTTCAGCTTTAAGTTTATCTTTAAGTTTCTTTTATGAAATTGTAGTTTTACTACAAATTATAATTAGTTGAGTATAAATAAATTTAAGAAATTTGCCTAATTTAATATTTTAAAATATTGTTAGTTTTAATTTTTCATCATAAAAAAAAAATATTGGCTATGGGAATAAGTTCTTGCATTTTTTTTTGTTCTTGTTTCAGTAGATAATAACATAAAAAGTAATTTGGTTTAAAGTATGTCGTATCGGAAGTGACAAGTTCCTTCCATATTTCGGATAGTAAACAGATACCTCGAAGGAAAAATTCTGTTTATTTTGACTCGATCCATTCATTAAGCCATTTTTCCGGAATGGGCAGGCTGTATGGACTGAAACAAATGGAAATATGAAGGAGTAGAATTTCCTATTTCACTCCTTTCAAGTACTTCTGGATTGATTTTGTAACATGGGTAGTGGCATTGTCATGCAGCAGAATAACCTTTTCATGTCTGGACACATTCCGGGCGTTTTTCGTCCAAATAAGATTCAGTCTTATTAGCTAAAAGCGATAAGGATCACAAGTGATGGTTTCAGACGGTTTCACGAGTTCATAATAAATAACATCCCTCTGATCCCATTAGGATACACAGCAAGGACCTTCAAACTATAGATATACGAGATCTGTTCAAAAAGTATCGCGAATTTTGTGTTTTTTTTTTCAAACATTATTTATTTGTTCATGAATATCTATTTTGCCCTCTTCAAAGTAATCCCCACCACATATTATACACTTGTGCCAACGTTTTTTTCCAATCCTCGAAGCACTTCAAAAAATCATTTTTTGTGATCTTGTTCAGTTCCTCCTTCGATGCCGTCTTTATCTCCTCAATCGTAGCGTAGCGTCGTCCTTTCATGGGGCTCTTTAGTTTCGTGAACAAGAAAAAGTCGCAGGGGGCCAATCTGGGGAATACGGTGGCTGCTTTTGTTCTACCACAAATCCGGGCGTTTCTGGCGGATTGCTTCTCGCAACTTGCGCATAACTTGCAGGTAATATATCTTATTAACCGTTCTATCCTGTGGCAAGAACTTATGATGCACCACGCTCCTGCAATCGAAGAAAACTGTAAGCAAAACCTTCACATTCGACCGAACTTGGCGCGCTTTTTTCGGTCTTGGCTGGTGCGGCAGCTTCCATTGGTGATGATTGAGCTTTGGTTTGGACCAGTTATGACCCTCTGGAGAAAATTTGGGTCGTCGCAGAAGAGTCCAACAGCTTCTTAGCAATGTTAATGCGATGTTGTTTTTGGTCGAAATTGAGGCAAAAATCGACGAGCCAAAACACGTGCAAGTGAGAGACATACGCATAAGTGAGAGACATGAGTACCAACATAACGCCACAAAAAATCGAAAATCGAATATACGTAATCCGCGGAAATTCAAAATTCCCGATACTTTTTGAACAGACCTCGTGTAGCTTAGGACCAATTAATGAGCCTTGGGGTATGCCTTTCAATAGCTGTATTCCATTGGCCCAATTTTGGTACAGCGCTGTAGACTCTCAATAAAATGAACATTTCACTACAGCAGTAAAATACAATCACACAATAGTCACCAACAATACTGAGTTTATTCACACATAAACAATAAAAACAAAAATATGACATTTCAACATAACCAACGAACCCGCAAATCTATCTATTTTCACTGTAGCAACTACAATCCACCTACCGTACATTGTATGCGTAACTCCAGCGGAAAATTACTGCTCTGTTCGAGGTAAAGTAGATGATGACAGTAGATGATGAAGCAAAATTGGTCCAATGGAATACAGCTAATACCTCAGAGAACCGCGAATATACGTCTCCACATTTCAATCTGACTTTTATAAGAGCTAGAAAACAGATTATTAGATTAACCAGATATTTTGGAAATTTCATTTTGATGAGTTTGAATATGATACCCAAGTGCGGTACGCTATCGAATGCCTTTTCAATATCTACCGAACAGTGGCTGGGAAGAAGCACTAAAGATAAGACAATTGCAGTAATTTCTGGCTCATTAAAACGTTTTGCGTTTTTTCTCAGAAGGGTTGGCCCTATAAGACTCTTTTCCCCCGATAACCTTTTTACAGTTCGAGTCAAACTATGCCTTTCCATTATTATATTGTAAGGATCTAAGGTGTTGCCATATTCTTTGATATTCTGAGATGTTATACAAAATACTCTTTGTTTAGTTTTTTTTTTAAATCTATTTATTTTTTAACTACTTATTATGGTTTTATAAAAACTACTAAACTAAAATCACTAATACTTTGGCATTGAATACTTTTACTTTTAAATATTATTATAAATTTTTTTTTAAATATAGTATTTGTAGTAAATAAATAGATTTTTTTCTCGGATTATTCATTTTTAAAATACTAGAAAATTTCCTTTGTAAAAATGTCAAATGTCAACGTTTAGTGAATTTGTTCTTCAAAATTTCTGTGCATTATAAATTGGATTTTTTTCTTCTTAAAACTTATTTGCAAAAGTAGCGATCCTCAAAACGTTTACAAAGGTCGCATACCACTTGACAGCAACGACCATCCTTGAAACGACAGCGACATTTTTCAATGTAACGATGGATGCGCGTGTTATAGCCTCGATTGCAGCACAAGGTTGCACAGTTGTGAGGATGTAAGCAGCGGCGTCCTTTAGTAACTGAACAAAATGTTGGCGATGTTTCCATGTACAGTAAAGTTGTGTAGAGGGATACCTAGAGAATATGACAGAAAGAATGTGTTTTATAAAATAATTTTCATCTCGACAATCATTTTAGGCAATAGTTGAAGGACATCTTTTTTGTGTAAGCTTTTGAATAATCAACTCATACTTGCCGATTTGGCACAAACCGCAATCGAAAAAAAGATTAAAATATATCATATCACCTTTTTCTGATGATTTTTCTTCTCGTGTGTGGCCTCTCTCCGGGATGCCCTATTACTGGGCTTCTTCCTTATAGCCTGATGGTATTTTATTCTTAGCTCTGCAGTTGTAGTATTAAAATCTGATAATTTCCGCCAGCATGTTTTCATCGAACATGATCCAGACACCCCGTGACACTTGCATTTGTTTCTCATTGTGTTCGTTACTGTTTGAATTCCAACCTGAAAGGTGTTTTTATTTTACAATAATTTTTACTATTCATTTAGAATTATTCACATTTCTCCACTGCTCTTTAGTTTTTTTTTTAAAAAAGTGTTAATATTAAATGTATTTTTGGCAGCATTTTTGTGAGAGTAAAATAGAAACTTTTTTCTCAAACCGAGGACAAAGAAAATAAATAAAATTTGTGTAGTTAAATATCCGAGTTGGCCGTACGCCATCTTACAAGCAAACAATTATTTTTAAATAAGAAAATTTTTCTTATATATTCAATCTTGAAAATTGTTGATACGCTAATACACTTAATAATTTTTACTCATATTGGTTGGAAATTTATTTTTTTTTCATTTGCAAATAGTCATACTCGTAGTTGAATTTACTTACCTCGCTATCATGTCTAAGAAGCTCAGAAACCTGATCACCATCGGTGGGATTTAATTCTAGAAAAACTCTTGTTATCCTTTTGCCATATCGTATATTGTCATTACATCCGCCCCACTGCCATGCCATTGGAGCCTGTCCAGGTTTGGTATATTGTTTACCAGCACCACAGCTGCATTTTCGTAATCGTCCTTCTGCACAGGCACGTGAAACCGTATGTGTTACCGCAGCAGCAGTTATTGCATGAACAAATGCCGTTTCGCGGTATAATTTTTTAAAAATATTCCGTTTTCCGCGAGTTTCTACCGAACAGTTCCATCGATCATATTGGAATTGTTGTTCGCAATGTCTGGTTGCTAGCTCACTGGCTTCCTTAAGAGCGTCAATTAAGTGTGGATTACGTCTACAGATACGGTTCTGTTTACCGTATTGACATGGTCCAGGTGGCCTTACCGTACGACCAAATAACGCCATTACACCGCTGCTCTTTGTAATGAATTTTTCACTATCAAATGAAATTTTTAAAAAAATAATACAATAATAGCTGAAAAGATATAGATACGAGGGTAGTTCAATAAGTCCTTAGAAAATCCGAGAAATTGCTATCGACAGGAAAGCTGTCAAAATTTCAGCTCGATCCATAGCGTAGGTCAATTTCTATCGTCGATTAAAGTTAACGACATTTATTTGTGCATAACAATGAAAAAAAGCGAGTTTAGGGCTGTCCTCAAACATCTCCATTTGAAAGGCTTAAGCCCGAAAGAAATCAAAGCCGAGTTGGATGCAGTTCATGGCACATCTCTGCACCTGTGTTCGATACGGTCTACAATTGGGTGAATGAATTTAAACGTGGCCGTTCATCCACAAAAGATGAACATCGTTCAGGACGCCCAGTTGAGGTGTCTACTCCTGAAATCATCGACAAAATCCACGATCTGATTTTGAACGATCGGCTAATTAAAGTGCGCGAATTAGTTGAGGCCACGGGCATATCACAAGGTACAGTCGCTTCAATTTTGCATGAAAAATTGTCTGTGAAAAAAATTTCGGCAAGATGGGTGCCGTGTTTGCTCTCAGAGGAGAATAAGCGCAATCGTGTAGTGGACTCTGAGGCTATGTTGGCACTCTTTCATCGCAATCCTGCCGCATTCCTTCGTCGATATGTCACTATGAACGAAACCTGGATACACTACTACACTCCAGAAACGAAGAGACAGTCATCACAGTGGATTTTTAAGGGTGAACGGGCCCCGAAGAAGGCAAAAACTGTGTCTTCAAGGTGATGGCCACGGTCTTTTGGGATTCGCAGGGCATCATTTTTATCGACTACTTGAAAAAAAGGAAAAACAATAACAGGAGCGTATTACGCGTCGTTATTGCAACGGTTGAGCGAGGAAATCAAAGAGAAACGCCCCCATCTGAAGAAGAAAAAAATCCTCTTGCATCAGGACAATGCGCGTGTGCACACCTGCGCTGTTTCCATAGCCAAAATTGTGAAATTGAGAATGGAATTGTTGCAGCATCCCGCTTATTCACCAGATTTGGCCCCGAGTGACTATTTTCTTTTCCCCAATCTGAAGAAATGGCTTGGCGGACGACGGTTCACTTCCAACGAGGACTTCATTGCTCAAACGGATGAATATTTTGCAGAACTTCCGAAATCCTATTTTTTGGACGGGATAAAAATTTTGGAAAACCGGTTGGAAAAGTTTATGGAGCTAAAAGGAGATTATGTTGAAAAATAAAAAACAGTTTTTTTCCATCTTTTTCTAAGGACTTATTGAACGACCCTCTTATCTTTTAAATTACTTTATTTAGTATAGAAAATTTCAATTTAAATGAATCTGCCTGCGATTTTCAACTTTATCAATAAAAATTCAAATATCAAACCAACGACTATAATCATTCAAGAATTTCCCTAACTTAGTCTATTTGAACACTTAAAACGTCATAGCAGGGGTATAAGCTTAAATCCGCTGTTTGGTCATAGATGGCGTGAGTAAGCGTATTAAGCTACCATGGGCATGCCATACTTTTTTTTATGAGTTTGACATCTGTCAACATTAATCAGTGCACATTGTCAGCAATTTCGTACAACAACATATATTTTTTCTTCGGTAATCATGTGTAGTTTTATGCCAGAAAAAGAGCATATGCGGGAAGCTCTGCTTTTCTGCTTCAATTTGAAGAAATCGGCTGCCGAATCGCATCGAATGTTTATGGAGGCCAATGCTGAGAGTGCTTTATTGGAAACAACGTGCCGAGATTGGTTTCGTCGGTTCAAAGACGGCAATTTTGACTTGTGGGACAAGAGGCGTGAAATTCGGCCTAGGAAGTTTGAAGATCAATTACAGGCTCTTTTGGACGAAGACGATACCCAATCGCAAAAAATGCTCGCGCAGAAATTGGGTGTTACTCAACCAGCCATTTTAATGCGTCTGCGTGCCATGAGAAAGATTGAAAAGATCGTAAAATGGGTGCCGCATGAATTGAACGATAGGCAGATGGAGCGACGCCAAAACACATGCGAAATCTTGCTCGCCAGACAAAAAAGAAAGTCGTTCCTGCATCGGATTGTGACAGGCGATGAAAAGTGGATATATTTCGAGAATCCTAAACGCAAGAAATCGTGGGTTGATCCCGGCCAACCAACAACATTTTCCCCAAGACCAAATCGCTTCTGACGGAAGACGATGCTTTGCGTTTGGTTGGATCAGCAGGTTATCGTCTACCATGAGATATTGAAACCTGGTGAAACTGTCAATGCCCACCCCTACCACCAACAACTGATCAAATTGCACCGTGCTATGCGTGCAAAAAGGACGGATTATCAACAAAGACATGACAATCTGATTTTCATCCACGACAACGCACCATCGCACACATCAAAAATGGTCTGAAACTACTTGGAGACACTCAACTGGGAGGTGTTACCCTACCCCGCTTATTCACCAGACGTGGCCCCCTCCAACTACCACCTGTTTTCGTTGATGGGCCACTTCCTCGCTGAGCAGCACTTCGATTCTTACGAAGACGTCCGAAAATGGTTTTATGAGGAGTTTGCCTCAAAAGAGAAGCAATTTTTATGGCGTGGTATCCACAAACTGCCCGAAAGATGGGAAAAATGTGTAGCAAGCCATGGCAAGTACGTTGAATAAATTTGTTTTTGCTTTCTATGAAAAAAAACATATGTTTTTTTGAGTAAAAACAGCGGATATATAAGCTTATACACCTGGTACCTGAGACGTCAAATAGCCGTGGTGCTTAATTGTCGCACCTGACACATGTCTTTGGGACTTTGCTAACAAAACAAACAATTAACATTTGTAGAGTTTTTCTTTCCTTGACTAACGACATTCGATGCATGTATATGCTGACTACCAATTAAGTATGTGTCTATAATAACATTTGTGATATTTCATTACTTAGTCAATATAAGTACCAATGGTCCAAATCCAATTTGTGTATATAATGATAATTGGTTCATGTTTGTGATTATTTCCACCACTTATTTAGTTTATACAGGTACCAATGGTACAATTTCAATTTGTGCATTGAATGTTAATTGGATCATATTTGTGATTATTTCACCACAAATGCCAATGGTATTGTTTCATAATAAGTTCTACTTATATCTGTTTTTCTACATATGATTCGAAGATATAATAGTCTTAGTTGAGAACCTTATTTAAAAACTTTTATTCATATTTGGGGTTCATGTCAATAATAAAATCAAAATTGTCTGATTGTATAGTTCACATTAGAATTTTCTTTTACTTTTTAAAACTTGAGTAGAAGAAATAATTTCTAGGATTTATTGTCACATTTTAGACCAAAGTTCCAATTTTCAACAAACTAATTACCTTTTGCGGACAAGTTCAACTTTATTATTGTATGTTTTAGCCAAAGATTAAGTTAAATATTTAAACTCACATAAAAAATCGTTTTACCATAAAAATTTATAAGTTTTTCCTTAAATTTGCATAGCCAAAAAAGTTGATTTTACCATTATTGATTTCTCAATAAAAAAGAAATATTTTAATTAAGAATTTTCCCCCATTAATCATAAAGTATAAAACGTTTTCGAGCAAAATGATAAGTAAATACAAATTCTAGGAAAAATTCGTGCAGTTAAATATGTAATTTGAACAAAATATATTTTTCCTTATATTTAGTTACCTGTAATATTTAATGATTCTTATGAAAAGTCCTTACTTTTAATTTTAATATCATGTCATTTATGTCGTGGTGCTCAAATGTTATTTGAAATGATAACGACAAAAAAAAAAACTAAATTCACAACAATATTGAGGAAGTTCAGACACTTGCAATTTAAAAAACAACAACTAATTTTTACGGTTAAATTACAAGTTTGTACCAAAAGTCTTATATTTTTAAGAAATAACCAAATTGAAATATTATTCAGATGATATGATACATAAATAAAAAGTATAATTTAGAGAATTTGAAAAAGTTCACTCCGAAAAAATGTTGTTAACGTCATATTAATTAACAACAATTAAATTACTTATGATGCTTGTGAATGGGAAAAATAATTATTCTCTAATAATATGACCAGTGGAATGTCGTTGTTTTAACAAATTTCTATAACACTGAAATTAGTAAGTTTCTGTTTAAATTAACGTAAACCGACAAAGCAAGCAAAAAAAAAACCGAAAACATTTAATTTTTTAATTGATGAAAATTTTCGTGGAAAATGATTTTTTGAGAAATTTTTTAAAGAAAAATACCAAAAGAAGAGATTTTTTTCTAATTGGTAAAATATTAGGAAGAGACTCTATATGATAATATGAAGAGCAATTAGAAGGTAGGTGGTATAAGCCCATGGGAATATACTGAGAGTACAGAAAAAAAAGATAAAAAGAAAAAAAAATATAAAAAATGTTCTCTTCTTCCCCAATTACACTTACAAAAAAATAATAGGAAAAAGTCAAAAGGTAAAGTTTCCGTTTACCATCATGACTTCCAAATTATAATTAAAATTTTTGTTAAAAAAACAATCTTTCTAAGATAAATAAGCTTTTTATTAAAAATTCTTTTATATTACAATAATTAGTGTATGTGTTTTCTGCTGTCTTTTCAACATTTTGAATATCAAATAAATAAAAAAATGCACAAACTGACAAATTAATTGTGGAATTTTTTAATTTATGTTCAACTTTATTCTTTGTGGGTTATTCTAATGCTTGGTAAAAAAAAAAAAAAAAGATATAAGAGGACTTTCTACACTTTCTATTAAAGAGTAATTCTGAAAAATCCCAACAATTCCTTTTCTCTCATTTGAGTTTGTACAAAATTAAATTTTTATAATTCCATAAATAAATAATTCCATACAATTTACATTTAAAGATATTATTACCACATTTGTTTGATAAAAAAAAAGAAGGAAGAAACAACAACAACAAAAGAAAATCATTAAATCATAATTTGCGTTCAAATGTTTTCATCACGTTTTAAGCTTTGGTGAGCAAAGAACATTTTTGTAAAAGAAAAAATTCACATACTTTATAGCTAGTAACAGGTGTACAGAGGTGGGTACTTTGATGTACTCGAGTAGGAGATAATGGCAGACTTTATGATGTGAAAAAGATATTCAGGGACTCTGTGACTGAGTATGGACGTACTCGTATAAAATCAGGTACTTACTCTTCGGTATATGGTTTTTTGTTAGCATAGATAATTTTATACAACGTAACATTTTCCGTCGATTTTCTACGTAAGTGCATATGTCCGGTCGCGTAAATGCATTTCGAGGTGGTCTTTTCCAAGCGAATACAATTCCAATTGCGAAATTCTTTCCTCTCAGAATGATTTTTATTTAATTTTACCATTAAACATTCTCACTTGCTTTTTATTTATGGTAAAAAGTTTAACTTTTTTTTACTGAAGCTTTTCATTATTTTAAATAAAAATGATTTTATTTTTGGAAAAATTGAACTGCCAATCGGGGTTGATAAAATACAGAGAGTCATTTTAGCTTACCACAACCTCATCTATAGGGTTTTCCAATGATTTCTAAGTAATATGTCATGATCTGTCTTTTTTTTCATTATATTCAGTAATGTTTACAATTTCATCATGGAGAGAATTAAGCAAGAACAACGTTTACAAATTATTCAATTTTATTATCAAAACAATCGTTCTCCAATTGCAACTTTTCGTGCGCTTTTGCCATTTTATGGTCGTAATAATCGTCCAACTGTGCTCGCTATTCGTCGAATTGTTAAAAATTTCGACCGTACATTTTCTTTACATAAAGTTCAATTGCCAATTAGACATAGAACCGCTCAAAGTAATGAAAATATTGCTGCCGTTCAGGCAAGTGTTGCTGAAGACCGCAATTTGTCGATTCCAAGACGTTCTCAAGAATTGGGACTGTGTCAAACCATAACCTGGGGGATTTTGAGAAAGGATTTGGGCTTGTATTTTTCAAGAGGAAAATTCAGTGGTATTTTTCAAGAGGAAAATTTGTTGGTATTTTTCAAGAGGAATATTCAGTGGTATTTTTCAAGAGGAATATTCAGTGGTATTTTTCAAGAGGAAATTTCAGTGGTATTTTTCGAGAGGAATATTCAGTGGTATTTTTCAAGAGGAATATTCAGTGGTATTTTTCAAGAGGAAAATTTGGTGGTATTTTTCAAGAGGAAAATTCGGTGGTATTTTTCAAGAGGAAAACTCAGTGGTCTTTTTCAAGAGGAATATTCAGTGGTATTTTTCAAGAGGAATATTCAGTGGTATTTTTCAAGAGGAAAATTTGTTGCTATTTTTCAAGAGGAATATTCAGTGGTATTTTTCAAGAGGAAAATTTGTTGGTATTTTTTAAGAAGAATATTCAGTGGTATTTTTCAAGAGGAAAATTTGTTGGTATTTTTCAAGAGGAATATTCAGTGGTCTTTTTCAAGAGGAATAATCAGTGGTATTTTTCAAGAGGAATACTCAGTGGTACTTTTTCAAGAGGAAAATTTGTTGGTATTTTTCAAGAGAAATATTCAGTGGTCTTTTTCAAGAGGAATACTCAGTGGTACTTTTCAAGAGGAAAATTTGGTGGCATTTTTCAAGAGGAAAATTCAGTGGTATTTTTCAAGAGGAATATTCAGTGGTATTTTTCAAGAGGAATATTCAGTGGTATTTTTCAAGAGGAAAATTTGATGGTATTTTTCAAGAGGAATATTCAGTGGTCTATTTCAACAGGAATACTCAGTGGTACTTTTTCAAGAGGAAAATTTGTTGGTATTTTTCAAGAGGAATATTCAGTGGTCTTTTTCAAGAGGAATACTCAGTGGTACTTTTCAAGAGGAAAATTTGGTGGTATTTTTCAAGAGGAAAATTCAGTGGTATTTTTCAAGAGGAATAATCAGTGGTATTTTTCAGGAGGAAATTTCAGTGGTATTTTTCGAGAGGAATATTCAGTGGTATTTTTCAAGAGGAATATTCAGTGGTCTTTTTCAAGAGGAATACTCAGTGGTACTTTTCAAGAGGAAAATTTGGTGGTATTTTTCAAGAGGAAAATTCAGTGGTATTTTTCAAGAGGAATAATCAGTGGTATTTTTCAAGAGGAAATTTCAGTGGTATTTTTCGAGAGGAATATTCAGTGGTATTTTTCAAGAGGAATATTCAGTGGTATTTTTCAAGAGGAAAATTTGATGGTATTTTTCAAGAGGAATATTCAGTGGTCTATTTCAACAGGAATACTCAGTGGTACTTTTTCAAGAGGAAAATTTGTTGGTATTTTTCAAGAGGAATATTCAGTGGTCTTTTTCAAGAGGAATAATCAGTGGTATTTTTCAAGAGGAATAATCAGTGGTATTTTTCAAGAGGAAAATTTGTTGGTATTTTTCAAGAGGATTATTCAGTGGTATTTTTCAAGAGGAATATTCAGTGGTATTTTTCAAGAGGAATATTCAGTGGTATTTTTCAAGAGGAAATTTCAGTGGTATTTTTCGAGAGGAATATTCAGTGGTATTTTTCAAGAGGAATATTCAGTGGTATTTTTCAAGAGGAAAATTTGGTGGTATTTTTCAAGAGGAAAATTCGGTGGTATTTTTCAAGAGGAAAACTCAGTGGTCTTTTTCAAGAGGAATATTCAGTGGTATTTTTCAAGAGGAATATTCAGTGGTATTTTTCAAGAGGAAAATTTGTTGCTATTTTTCAAGAGGAATATTCAGTGGTATTTTTCAAGAGGAAAATTTGTTGGTATTTTTTAAGAAGAATATTCAGTGGTATTTTTCAAGAGGAAAATTTGTTGGTATTTTTCAAGAGGAATATTCAGTGGTATTTTTCAAGAGGAATATTCAGTGGTATTTTTCAAGAGGAAATTTCAGTGGTATTTTTCGAGAGGAATATTCAGTGGTATTTTTCAAGAGGAATATTCAGTGGTATTTTTCAAGAGGAATACTCAGTGGTACTTTTTCAAGAGGAAAATTTGTTGGTATTTTTCAAGAGGAATATTCAGTGGTCTTTTTCAAGAGGAATAATCAGTGGTATTTTTCAAGAGGAATACTCAGTGGTACTTTTTCAAGAGGAAAATTTGTTGGTATTTTTCAAGAGAAATATTCAGTGGTCTTTTTCAAGAGGAATACTCAGTGGTACTTTTCAAGAGGAAAATTTGGTGGTATTTTTCAAGAGGAAAATTCAGTGGTATTTTTCAAGAGGAATAATCAGTGGTATTTTTCAAGAGGAAATTTCAGTGGTATTTTTCGAGAGGAATATTCAGTGGTATTTTTCAAGAGGAATATTCAGTGGTATTTTTCAAGAGGAAAATTTGATGGTATTTTTCAAGAGGAATATTCAGTGGTCTATTTCAACAGGAATACTCAGTGGTACTTTTTCAAGAGGAAAATTTGTTGGTATTTTTCAAGAGGAATATTCAGTGGTCTTTTTCAAGAGGAATACTCAGTGGTACTTTTCAAGAGGAAAATTTGGTGGTATTTTTCAAGAGGAAAATTCAGTGGTATTTTTCAAGAGGAATTATCAGTGGTATTTTTCAGGAGGAAATTTCAGTGGTAGTTTTCGAGAGGAATATTCAGTGGTATTTTTCGAGAGGAATATTCAGTGGTATTTTTCAAGAGGAAAATTTGGTGGTATTTTTCAAGAGGAAAATTCAGTGGTATTTTTCAAGAGGAAAATTTGTTGGTATTTTTCAAGAGGAATATTCAGTGGTCTTTTTCAACAGGAATACTCAGTGGTACTTTTTCAAGAGGAAAATTTGTTGGTATTTTTCAAGAGGAAAATTCAGTGGTATTTTTCAAGAGGAATACTCAGTGGTACTTTTCAAGAGGAAAATTTGGTGGTATTTTTCAAGAGGAAAATTCAGTGGTATTTTTCAAGAGGAAAAATCAGTGGTATTTTTCAGGAGGAAATTTCAGTGGTATTTTTCGAGAGGAATATTCAGTGGTATTTTTCAAGAGGAATATTCAGTGGTATTTTTCAAGAGGAATACTCAGTGGTACTTTTTCAAGAGGAAAATTTGTTGGTATTTTTCAAGAGGAATATTCAGTGGTCTTTTTCAAGAGGAATACTCAGTGGTACTTTTTCAAGAGGAAAATTTGTTGGTATTTTTCAAGAGGAATATTCAGTGGTATTTTTCAAGAGGAATACTCAGTGGTACTTTTTCAAGAGGAAAATTTGTTGGTATTTTTCAAGAGGAATATTCAGTGGTATTTTTCAAGAGGAATATTCAGTGGTATTTTTCAAGAGGAATACTCAGTGGTACTTTTTCAAGAGGAAAATTTGGTGGTATTTTTCAAGAGGAAAATTCAGTGGTATTTTTCAAGAGGAATATTCAGTGGTATTTTTCAAGAGGAATACTCAGTGGTACTTTTTCAAGAGGAAAATTTGTTGGTATTTTTCAAGAGGAATATTCAGTGGTATTTTTCAAGAGGAATACTCAGTGGTACTTTTTCAAGAGGAAAATTTGTTGGTATTTTTCAAGAGGAATATTCAGTGGTATTTTTCAAGAGGAATACTTAGTGGTACTTTTTCAAGAGGAATACTCAGTGGTATTTTTCAAGAGGAATATTCAGTGGTATTTTTCAAGAGGAATATTCAGTGGTATTTTTCAAGAGGAATACTCAGTGGTACTTTTTCAAGAGGAAAATTTGTTGGTATTTTTCAAGAGGAATACTCAGTGGTACTTTTCAAGAGGAAAATTTGGTGGTATTTTTCAAGAGGAATAATCAGTGGTATTTTTCAGGAGGAAATTTCAGTGGTATTTTTCGAGAGGAATATTCAGTGGTATTTTTCAAGAGGAATATTCAGTGGTATTTTTCAAGAGGAATACTCAGTGGTACTTTTTCAAGAGGAAAATTTGTTGGTATTTTTCAAGAGGAATATTCAGTGGTCTTTTTCAAGAGGAATACTCAGTGGTACTTTTCAAGAGGAAAATTTGGTGGTATTTTTCAAGAGGAAAATTCAGTGGTATTTTTCAAGAGGAATAATCAGTGGTATTTTTCAAGAGGAAATTTCAGTGGTATTTTTCGAGAGGAATATTCAGTGGTATTTTTCAAGAGGAATATTCAGTGGTATTTTTCAAAAGGAATACTCAGTGGTACTTTTTCAAGAGGAAAATTTGTTGGTATTTTTCAAGAGGAATATTCAGTGGTCTTTTTCAAGAGGAATACTCAGTGGTACTTTTCAAGAGGAAAATTTGGTGGTATTTTTCAAGAGGAAAATTCAGTGGTATTTTTCAAGAGGAAAATTCAGTGGTATTTTTCAAGAGGAATATTCAGTGGTATTTTTCAAGAGGAATACTCAGTGGTACTTTTCAAGAGGAAAATTCGGTGGTATTTTTCAAGAGGAAAATTTGTAGGTATTTTTCAAGAGGAATATTCAGTGGTATTTTTCAAGAGGAAAATTTGTTGGTATTTTTCAAGAGGAAAATTCAGTGGTATTTTTCAAGAGGAATAATCAGTGGTATTTTTCAAGAGAAAATTTCAGTGGTATTTTTCGAGAGGAATATTCAGTGGTATTTTTCAAGAGGAATATTCAGTGGTATTTTTCAAGAGGAATACTCAGTGGTACTTTTTTAAGAGGAAAATTTGTTGGTATTTTTCAAGAGGAATACTCAGTGGTACTTTTTCAAGAGGAAAATTTGTTAGTATTTTTCAAGAGGAATATTCAGTGGTATTTTTCAAGAGGAATACTCAGTGGTACTTTTCAAGAGGAAAATTCGGTGGTATTTTTCAGGAGGAAAATTTGTAGGTATTTTTCAAGAGGAATATTCAGTGGTATTTTTCAAGAGGAAAATTTGTTGGTATTTTTCAAGAGGAAAATTCAGTGGTATTTTTCAAGAGGAATAATCAGTGGTATTTTTCAAGAGGAAATTTTAGTGGTATTTTTCGAGAGGAATATTCAGTGGTATTTTTCAAGAGGAATATTCAGTAGTATTTTTCAAGAGGAATACTCAGTGGTACTTTTTCAAGAGGAAAATTTGTTGGTATTTTTCAAGAGGAATATTCAGTGGTCTTTTTCAAGAGGAATACTCAGTGGTACTTTTCAAGAGGAAAATTTGGTGGTATTTTTCAAGAGGAAAATTCAGTGGTATTTTTCAAGAGGAATAATCAGTGGTATTTTTCAAGAGGAAATTTCAGTGGTATTTTTCGAGAGGAATATTCAGTGGTATTTTTCAAGAGGAATATTCAGTGGTATTTTTCAAGAGGAATACTCAGTGGTACTTTTTCAAGAGGAAAATTTGTTGGTATTTTTCAAGAGGAATATTCAGTGGTCTTTTTCAAGAGGAAAATTCGGTGATATTTTTCAATAGGAATATTCAGTGGTATTTTTCAATAGGAATATTCAGTGGTATTTTTCAAGAGGATTAATCAGTGGTAATTTTCAATAGGAATATTCAGTGGTACTTTTCAAGAGGAATATTCAATGGTATTTTTCAAGAGGAAAATTTGTTGGTATTTTTCAAAAGGAATATTCAGTAGTATTTTTAAAGAGGAATATTCAGTGATATTTTTCAAGAGAAATATTCAGTGGTATTTTTCAAGAGGAATATTCAGTAGTATTTTTCAAGAGGAAAATTCAGTGGTATTTTTCAAGAGGAATATTCAGTGGTATTTTTCAATAGGAATATTCAGTGGTATTTTTCAAGAGGAAAATTTATTGGTATTTTTCAAAAGGAATATTCAGTGGTATTTTTCAAGAGGAAAATTCAGTGGTATTTTTCAAGAGGAATATTCAGTGGTATTTTTCAAGAGGAATATTCAGTGGTATTTTTCAAGAGGAAAATTTGTTGGTATTTTTCAAAAGGAATATTCAGTGGTATTTTTCAAGAGGAATATTCAGTGGTATTTTTCAATAGGAATATTCAGTGGTATTTTTCAAGAGGATTAATCAGTGGTAATTTTCAATAGGAATATTCAGTGGTACTTTTTAAGAGGAATATTCAATGGTATTTTTCAAGAGGAAAATTTGTTGGTATTTTTCAAGAGGAATATTCAGTGGTATTTTTCAAGAGGAATATTCGGTGATATTTTTCAATAGGAATATTCAGTGGTATTTTTCAAGAGGAATATTCAGTAGTATTTTTCAAGGGGAAATTTCGGTGACATATTTTTTAAGAGGAATAATCAGTGGTATTTTTCAAGAGGAAATTTCAGTGGTATTTTTCAAGAGGAATAATCAGTGGTATTTTTCAAGAGGAAAACTCAGTGGTATTTTTCAAGAGGAAATTTCAGTGGTATTTTTCAAGAGGAATAATCAGTGGTATTTTTCAAGAGGAATATTCAGTGGTATTTTTCAAGAGGAAATTTCAGTGGTATTTTTCAAGAGGAATAATCAGTGGTATTTTTCAAGAGGAAATTTCAGTGGTATTTTTCGAGAGGAATATTCAGTGGTATTTTTCAAGAGGAAAACTCGGTGGTATTTTTCAAGAGGAATATTCAGTGGTATTTTTCAAGAGGAAAATTCGGTGGTATTTTTCAAGAGGAAAATTTGGTGGTATTTTTCAAGAGGAATATTCAGTGGTATTTTTCAAGAGGAAAATTCGTTGGTACTTTTCAAGAGGAAAACTCAGTGGTCTTTTTCAAGAGGAAAACTCGGTGGTATTTTTCAAGAGGAAAATTTGGTGGTATTTTTCAAGAGGAATATTCAGTGGTATTTTTCAAGAGGAATATTCGGTGGTATTTTTTAAGAGGAAAATTCGGTGGTATTTTTTCAAGAGGAAAATTTGTTGGTATTTTTCAAGAGCAATATTCAGTGGTATTTTTCAAGAGGAAAATTCAGTGGTAGTTTTCAAGAGGAAAATTTGGTGGTATTTTTCAAGAGGAATATTCAGTGGTATTTTTCAAGAGGAATATTCGGTGGTATTTTTCAAGAGGAAAATTTGGTGGTATTTTTCAAGAGGAATATTCAGTGGTATTTTTCAAGAGGAATATTCGGTGGTATTTTTCAAGAGGAAAATTTGGTGGTATTTTTCAAGAGGAATATTCAGTGGTATTTTTCAAGAGGAAAATTCGGTGGTAGTTTTCAAGAGGAAAATTTGGTGGTATTTTTCAAGAGGAATATTCAGTGGTATTTTTCAAGAGGAATATTCGGTGGTATTTTTCAAGAGGAAAATTTGGTGGTATTTTTCAAGAGGAATATTCGGTGGTATTTTTCAAGAGGAAAATTTGATGGTATTAGGTGTATAACTTAAAAATGCGAGATTTTTGGCAAACTTTGAGTGTTTATTTTGAAAAAATTTTCCAATATATTTTATTTAAAGTATTGTCAATTGGAAGCCACTACTTTTTCGCATCTTTCTGGCAACATATGGATTCCGCGCCAAAAAAACTGGCGGTTTTGAGGCCAAGAATGAATCGAGCCTATTTTTGATGCCCTGTTCTGAAGTGAAACGTATTCCGGTGAGGGCGTTTTGCATGGATCTAAACAAATGGTAGTCGGACGGGGCGAGGTCTGGGCTATAAGGCGGGTGAGGAAAAACTTCCCAGCCACTGTTTTCTAAATAATTTTTAATTGGTCTTACAACATGAGGCCGACCGTTGTCATGATGGAAAATTATGGCTTCATGTCTAGTCGCATATTCCGGGCGTTTTTCGGCCAATGCTCGCTTCAAACGGATTATTTGTGGCTATAAGGCGGGTGAGGCCAAACTTTCCAGCCACTGTTTTCTAAATAATTTTTAACCGGTCTTGCAACATGAGGCCAACCGTTGTCATGATGGAAAATTATGGCTTCATGTCTGGTCGCATATTCCGGGCGTTTTTCGGCCAATGCTCGCTTTAAACGGATTAATTGTGTTCGGTAGAGGTCGCCTGTTATCGTCTGGCCCGATTTCAATAGCTCATAATAGATCACACCCTTCTGATCCCACCAAATACAGAGCATTACCTTGGCGCCATGGATATTTGGCTTTTGCGCTTTCGGTTGTCATAATGAATCCATTTTTCGTCGCCAGTAATGATTCGATTCAAAAACGACTTCTTTTTCTGCCGTTCAAGCAGCATTTCGGACATGCAAAATCGCCTTTCAACGTCTCTCGGCTTCAATTCATATGGGACCCAATTTCCTTGCTTTTGGATGAATCCTGCTGCTTTCAAACATTTTGAAATGGCTGCTTGAGTTACTCCCAATGATTTTGCAATTTCTTCTTGAGTTCGACAACAGTCTTCGTCGAGTAATGCCTCCAAATCTTCATCTTCAAACTTTTTTGGCTGACCTGGTCGTTCTTTGTCTTCCGTGTCAAAATCACCACTTCTGAACCCCACAAACCATCTCTCGCACGTTGAAATCGATGGAACATATTCAGGATAAGCTTCGGTGAGCAATCGATGTGCTTCAGCTGCACTTGAAGAAGTAAATCAACACTTCCCGCAAATGGGACTTTTTTGGTACGAAATTCGACATTTTTTAAGCAAAAAAAAACTTTGTTGTTTTTACTATTTCATTCAATGACTAATCGAGAATGAATGACAGATGTTTAACCTCCAAAATGCCATATGAGTTATTATTAACACAAACCATGTGTAAAAGTTATGCCATCTGTTGTCAATCCCGCATTCTTAAGTTATAAACAATTTAAAAGCTTTTATATAAAAAATTATGAGAGAAATAAAAAAAAAACCTTTAAAAATATTAAATTATTAAATTCTTGTGGAATATTAAGGCTGTAAATCAATTGTCCCATATTTTTAAGATTATATCACAGATAATATTTAGACAATTTGACGAATATGATTATTTAATATATCTATTTAACATATTATTATATAAAATCACAATAAATATAGGATAATTTTTCATTTAAAATTCAATATTCTGAATTTTTTATCACAGAAAATATTATCTGCGCTTATAACCTATTAATACAACTTCATAAAATGTTGATTAAACCGAATATCACAATAAATTCATAAATTATATTTAAAAAATAAAGAAAAATAACTAATTAAAACCTAGAAATATTAACAAGCATGTTACTAAAATAGTTTTGGAAAAAAAATGTTTAAATATAATTTTTATTAATTATTTTAATATAGTCTGTGAACAACAGTCGAGGATATTTTTCTGCCATAAAACATATCAATAAGGATTTATTTGACTTTTTTTATTTTGTTAATTATAATTTTATTATTATTTTTAGTTAATTTATTAATGCAAACGGAAATCTTAAGTAGCAAGATAACGACAACTTTTAAGAATAATTAAAGGATATTCAAAAATTCTAATGTCAAAGATCTCATTTAGGAAACAGTTTCCTATATTTTTTATAACTGAAATTATTTAATATACTACATAACACAAAATTTCAAAAATAAAAATACCCATTAATAAAATATTGTCAAATTTTTTGAAATTAAAATTGTTCTTTTTCGAAGAGTTATTAATTTAAAAAATGGTTGGGCTTATTCCTGTCAAATGTTTTATGCTCTGCAGCTGTTTGATGAGCTTTTGATTGTGAGTACTGTTTCGCGCGCACAAATTTTGACAGTTGGTGTTAGGTCATTTAGTCAGGAAGCGACAAGGGCTTTGAAAAGCGCGTAATCTGTCATTGGGTAATGGAGCAAGGACCGATTACAGAAAAAGGACGAGAAGCCCAATTATACGGCGGAAAAATTCACGGTTTCGAAATTTATTATTATGGAAATAATAAAAAATTATTTATTATTTAATAATAATAAATTCGGGAGTTATCTTAACATTATTTTACGTTATGGCTATTCCTAGTCAGATTATGAAAATTTTCGCAAATCAAGTGCATTTCCATCTTAATAATAGTCATTTTATTTAGACAAAAAAAAACCATACTCAAGGTTCATTTATTATAAAATTTAAAAAAAAAAAATTGAGATCTAAAAAAAAAACGGAGATAAATAAAAGAAAAAAAAAATTACTCATCCCAGCAAAAGTCTACTATTTTTCAAGAGGAAAATTCAGTGGTATTTTTCAGGAGGAATATTCAGTGGTATTTTTTAAGAGGAAAATTCGGTGGTATTTTTCAAGAGGAAAATTCGGTGGTATTTTTTAAGAGGAAAATTCGGTGGTATTTTTCAAGAGGAATATTCAGTGGTCTTTTTCAAGAGGAATATTCAGTGGTATTTGTCAAGAGGAAAATTCGGTGGTATTTTTCAAGAGGAATATTCAGTGGTATTTTTAGAGAAAAATTCGGTGGTATTTTTCAAGAGGAAAATTTGTTGGTATTTTTCAAGAGGAATATTCAGTGGTATTTTTCAAGAGGAAATTTCGGTGGTATTTTTCAAGAGGAATATTCAGTGGTATTTTTCAAGAGGAAAGTTCGGTGGTGTTTTTCAAGAGGAATAATCAGTAGTATTTTTCAAGAGGAATAATCAGTGGTATTTTTCATGAGGAAATTTCAGTGGTATTTTTCAAGAGGAAAATTTGTTGGTATTTTTCAAGAGGAATATTCAGTGGTATTTTTCAAGAGGAAAATTTGTTGGTATTTTTCAAGAGGAAAATTCAGTGGTATTTTTCAAGAGGAAAATTTGTTTGTATTTTTCAAGAGGAATATTCAGTGGTATTTTTCAAGAGGAAAATTCGGTGGTATTTTTCAAGAGGAAAATTTGTTGGTATTTTTCAAGAGGAATATTCAGTGGTATTTTTCAAGAGGAAAATTTGTTGGTATTTTTCAAGAGGAAAATTCGGTGATATATTTCAATAGGAATATTCAGTGGTATTTTTCAAGAGGAAAACTCAGTGGTATTTTTCAAGAGGAAAATTTGTTGGTATTTTTCAAGAGGAATAATCAGTGGTAATTTTCAATAGGAGTATTCAGTTTAATATTGAATATTAAATATAAAATTGTTATCACTTAAGAACTGAAGCCATTGGACCACTCTAAACGTCGTGAATTTGCTGATTTTGTCTTTGAAGAACTTGAAAACGATAACGATTTTTTTAAAAAAAATCATCTTCTCCGATGAGGCTCACTTTCATCTGAGTGGTGCGGTAAATAAACAAAACTGTCGATTCTGGTGCGAAGATAATCCACAAATTATTCATGAACACCCATTACATTCACCTAAATTGACAGTTTGGTATGGTTTTTGGTCTGGTGGAATCATCGGTCTGTACTTCTTTCGAAATGGAGCTGGTAACACCGTTACTGTCAATGGAGAGCGGTATAGATCGATGATAACCAACTTTTTATGGCCGAAATTGGAAGAAGTTGATCTTGACAATATCTGGTTCTAACAAGACGGGGCTACGTGCCACACAGCACATGCAACAACCGTTTGGAGATTCGATTATTTCAAGAAATTGTGACATTGAATGGCCTCCAAGAAGTTGTGATTTAACACCATTAGACTATTTCTTGTGGAGTTATTGGAAGTCATTGGTCTTTAGAAATAAACCAGACTCTCTTCAAACTTTAGAAGTTAATATTGAACGTGCTATTCATGACATACCCATACGACTTGATTTAGTGGAAAAAGTGCTCGAAAATTGGGTTCATCGAATTCGTTCCTGCAAAAGAAGTCGTGGAGGCCATTTGAATGACGTTTTATTCAAAACTTAATTGTATTGATTGTACTTCACATTAAATAAAAAACATTTGAATTTTCTTAACAATTAGTGTGTTTTTAAAAAAAAAGAAATCATATCACTCTTATTCGGAAACCCTTTATTTATGTAAAAGAAGCTTCAAATAAATTTACGGTAATTGGGTGACACATTGCAAAAGAGATCATCGGTAAGGAAAAGGTGGTTTTGGAATTTACGACTCCAAATTAAACAAGGAAATTTCATACAAATCCATAACGTCGGGCAGCACCATTTTCACCATAGAATTAAAATCAATAGAATTAGTAATAAAAAACGAATGTAAAAATAAATACAAGAAAATTGCAATTCTTACAGATTCTAAAATGGCCTTTGTTATATTTTAGACTCAACCAAAAATTATTATAAAAACTCCATCGCAAGGGAAATTATGAAAATTGAAAAAAAAAAACTGAACAGGTCCAATTACAGTGGATATCGAGTCACGTTAGAATACCAGGATTGGGAAGAGCGAATAAATTAGCAAAAATAGGAAGAGAAAATTGTGATTCTATCGAATAATAGTAGAGGGATTGAAGAACATGTTAAGTCTATAAAACAGGCTATAATAATAACTCTAAACAGAATTAGAGCAGGTCGTATAAAAAATCTGAACAGTTTAGCCAACTAATTTGAATATGGACAAATACAAGATTTTTGAAAGCTACAAAAACATTTTGAAATATAAAATTAAGATTCATAAAAAAATGTCCAAAGAGTTATTAATTAATTATAATATATTTAATGGGATTTGTTGAACTACTAAGCAGATGGATGGCGAGGTCGTCTGGCAAAGTTCTTAGAAGAATTAGAACTTTTGCAGAGGTGTTGAGCTCGAATCTAGCTAGAGACCTTTAGTTTTTGGTAGAGTAGCATTTCCATTGATTTCCAATGTTTCTGCTTCTATCGATTTTTAGGTCATTCTTTTTATTGCTTCAGATCAGCTTGGGTACCAAAAATGGTTCAGGCATTCAGTTTTTATCTTGTTCGGAGAATGTTTTAATTGTTATTAAACGTGATCAGTTTTTTTTGTTCCTTATTTTTAACTATAGACTTAAAAGTAGAGATAACAGAATGTCTCAGAAGAAAGCAAAATGCTTAGTACTTTTTCGATCATTTTGATAGCATCCGGTGCAGTTCTACGTGACCGCAAATCAGACGCCAAAAGTAGTTCCTGGAGAAATACGTGCAATGAGTCTACCGGCAAATACTAAAATTTAGAATGGTGTGGGACAAATGTGATTCCAACTACAGTCCCAGGTTCAACAGCTGCGCCTTAGTATCAGCAAATAGCACAGCTGATGCAGTCAAGCTCAGCCAATTTAGCAACAATCCATTCAGCAACAGTTACAACTTCATCAATAACGAACGCAGCCTCTTCAGCAACAGCATCTGCAACAATAACTGCAGCTACTATATACAACTATAAGCAACAACAAAAAATAAGCCACAACAAGGACCAACGAATAACAAAAAAATCGCAATAACAAACAAATTGCGCTTTAAATTTTGCAGTTTGCAGTTTGTACTTTGCATAAGCAAAAAGCAATTATCAATTGGCAATTAACAATTAGCAATTAGTAATGAGCAAGAAACTGTAAGAATTCAGCAAAAAGTAACAAGAAAATTGCGCCTTGTACTTTGCACTTCGAACTTTGCTTTTTGCACTTTGCACTATGCAATTTTCACTAAGCAACAAGCAATTAGCAATTAGCAATAAGCAATGAGCAATGAGCAATAAGCTGCAAGCAACAAACATTTTGCACTTTGCATAAGCACCAAGCTACAAGCAAGAAGCTACAAGCAACAAGCAATAAATAACAAGCTACAAGCACATTGCGCTTTGCATTTTGCAGCTTGCAATTTGCACTTTGCGTAAGTAACAAACAATAAGCAACGAGCAACAAGCTGCAAGCAAGAAGCTACAAGCAACAAGCACTGTGTACTCTGCATTAAGCAATAAGCAATAAACCATAAGCAATAAAGCTTAAATCCGCAGTTTTTTAATCAAAAAAACATGTTTTTTTCATAGAAAGCAAAAACAAATTTATTCAAAGTACTTGCCCTCGCTAGCTACACATTTTTTTCCATCTCTCGGGCAATTTGTGGATACCACGCCAAAAAAATGCCTTCTCTTTCGAGTCAAACACCTCATCAAGCCATTTTAGGACGCCTTCGTAAGAATCGAAGTGCTGCTCGGCGAGGAAGTGGCCCATCGACGAAAACAGGTGGTAGTCGGAAGGGGACAGGTCTGGTGAATAAGCGGGGTGGGGTAGCACCTTTAACAGTTGAGTGCCTCCAAGAAGTTTCGGACCATTTTTGACGTGTGCGATGGTGCGTTGTCGTGGAGGAAAATCAGCTTGTCATATCTTTTTTTATTAACCCGTCCTTTTTTCACGCAGAGCGTTCACCAGGTTTTAACATCTCATAGTTGACGATAACCTGCTGATCTTACCAAACGCACAGCATCGTCTTCCGTCCGAAGCCATTTGGTTTTGGGGAAGATGTTGATGGTTGGCCGGGATCAACCTACGATTTCTTGCGTTTAGGATTCTTGAATTATATCCACTTTTCATCGTCTGTCATAATCCGATGCAGGAACGACTTTATTTTTTGTTTGGCGAGCAAGATTTTGCATGTGTTTTTGCGTCGCTCCATCTGCCTATTGTTCAATTCATGCGGCACCCATTTTCCGATCTTTTCAATCTTCCCCATGGCACGCAGACGCATGGAAATGGCTGGTTGAGTAACACCCAATTGCTCCACGAGCATGTTTTGAGATTAGGTATCGTCTTCGTCCAAAAAAGCCTGCAATTGATGGTCCTCAACCTTCCTAGGCCTATTTTCACGGTTCTTCTCCCACAAGCCAAAATTGCCGTCTTTGAACCGACGAAACCAATCTCGGCACGTTGTTTCCGATAAAGCACTGTCACCAAACGCCTCCATAAGCCTATTAATGTTGACTAATGTTGACAAATGTCAATCTCATAAAAAAAAATATGGCGTGTCCATGGTAGCTCGCTCACGCCATCTATAACTAAACAGCGGATTTAAGCTTATACACCTGGTGAATTAAATGGCTGAGAGTTCGTTAGTCCCTATATATTTTGGATTTTTTTTTATTTTCATAAAAAATCCGATATTAGCTTATAAATTATATGAAATAGAGGAAGCTCCTCAAAGACCAACTATATGGTTTCCGCAACAATAGCATGAAAGGTACTCAAATAATTGAAACCGAAAAACGGCAAAATTTCTATGTCTTCTTAAGCGATACAAGAAATTTTTCACCCCTTCTGATCTAGGTAAAAAATATATTTTCCCCAAGTTGGATTGTAATTCCCATGTATGGGCAAGCGCTTCTAAAATGTTATTGCACTTACAAGATGACATACAAAATCAAACGATAAATTTAATAGGTGACAAAAATATTATGGACTCACTAAAACACCACCGATAATGACTTCTGTTTTTCCTTATTTTATCGTATTGCCCATAAGTAGTGTTCCAGTGAATTGGCTAGTTGTATTCCGCCCCTAAAACTAATACCCGTTTCGCCAAAAATGCACATCAATTCACCCTGAATCCCCATTTAGACCATACTGTAAGATATTAAGATTCTTTTTTCAACGCTTCAAACTGGTTATGGAACAGCCTGCATCACTAAATTTTTCCGAATCATTACTATCAACCGGGAACATTTCTCCCTTTTATCCCTTCTAATACATTCCAGACGCACGATGTACGAGGGTCGTTCAATAAGTCCTTAGAAAAAGATGGAAAAAAATTGTTTTTTAAAAAAAAAATTTTATTTTTCAACATAATCTCCTTTTAGCTCTATACACTTTTCCAACCGTTTTTCCAAAATTTTTATCCCGTCCAAAAAATAGGATTTTGGATGTTCTGCAAAATACTCATTCGTTTGAGCAATGACGTCCTCGTTGGAAGTGAACCGTCGTCCGCCAAGCCATTTCTTCAGATTGGGGAAAAGAAAATAGTCACTCGGGGCCAAATCTGGTGAATAGGTGGGATGCTGCAACAATTCCATTCTCAATTTCACAATTTTGGCCATGGAAACAGCGCAGGCGTGCACACGCGCATTGTCCTGATGCAAGAGGATTTTTTTCTTCTTCAGATGGGGGCGTTTCTCTTTGATTTCCTCGCTCAACCGTTGCAATAACGACGCGTAATACGCTCCTGTTATTGTTTTTCCTTTTTCCAAGTAGTCGATAAAAATGATGCCCTGCGAATCCCAAAAGACCGTGGCCATCACCTTGCCGGCCGATGGCACAGTTTTTGCCTTCTCGGAGCCCGTTCACCCTTGAAAATCCACTGTGATGACTGTCTCTTCGTTTCTGGAGTGTAGTAATGTATCCAGGTTTCGTCCACAGTGATATATCGACGAAGGAATTCGGCAGGATTGCGATGAAAGAGTGCCAACATAGCCTCAGAGTCCACTACTTGATTGCGCTTATTCTACTCTGAGAGCAAATGTGGCACCCATGTTGCCGAATTTTTTCATGACAATTTTTCATGCAAAATTGAAGCGACTGTACCTTGTGATATGCCCGTGGCCTCAACTAATTCGCGCACTTTAATTCGCCGATCGTTCAAAATCAGATCGTGGATTTTGTCGATGATTTCAGGAGTAGACACCTCAACTGGGCGTCCTGAACGATGTTCATCTTTCGTGGATGAACGGCCACGTTTAAATTCATTCACCCAATTGTAAACCGTTGCAAACACAGGTGCAGATGTGCCATGAACTGCATCCAACTCGGCTTTGATTTCTTTCGGGCTTAAGCCTTTCAATGGAGATGTTTGATGACAGCCCTAAACTCGCTTTTTTCCATTGTTATGCACAAATAAATGTCGTTAACTTTAATCGACGATAGAAATTGACTTACGCTATGGATCGAGCTGAAATTTTGACAGCTTTCCTGTTTGAGCTGAAATTTTGACCGACACTACAAGCACAATTTCTCGGATTTTCTAAGGACTTATTGAACTACCCTCGTATCTAAATATTAAAAAAGGATATTCGAATTGCTTTAGGGCAAGTGCTTTATATAAAAAAGCTCGTCACCCTATCGAATGCAGGACTTCTTGCCTAGTCTTTGGGGACCATACATTACGCCACGGCACCATATTGAGCTTGACTTAAGCCATAATTGAATGGATTACAAACCGCTTTCTGAGTAGGTTTCCATGGTCCCATTACTAAAAAGGCTGCGAAATCGACAATTTTTTCAAGCAGTAAACCAAAAAAGGATCCTCTACTTGAAAGCGGTTTAGTGTTTGCAATGGTTTTGGCTGATGGCTCTAGTTTTCGAAGAATACATGATGACTGGCAAAATTTTTGTAATGTTGAGCAGTCATTTCGATTTTATGGTCACAATTTTTTATTGAAATAATTTAAATTGATTAAAATAGGCTCTAATGGCTCACAGCAGCCGTGCGAAAGTTATTTTTCTCCATGTTCGTATCGTCGGCGACACTTGACTATAGATGGAAAAACCATTTAACTCAATAGTTTGAAATTTTTCTAAAATTTCCTTGCATCGTGAAGATTCTATAATGTCTGGAGTTTATATGTAAGCCTCCTTCTTCCCAATAGTCGATTTTAATCAATTTAAACCCCAAACGAATACCCAACAACCAATATGATCAAGCTTGTTGCTTGTAGCTTGTTGCTTGTTGCTTGCCGCTTGTCCCTCCTTCGCTTGTTGCTTATGCTCATTGCTAATTGCTCATTGCCCATTACTAATTGCTAATTGCTTGTTGCTTAGTGAAAAGTGCAAAGTTAAAAAAGCGCAATTTACTTGTTGATTGTTCCTTAAAGCTTTTACTTATTACTAATTCCTAATTATTAATAATTGTCAATTAATAATTCCTTGTTGCTTATGCAAAGTGCAAACTGGAAACTTCAAAACGCAAAGGGACATTTTTTTGTTGTTCGTTGCTCCTTGTTTCGGTTTATTTGTTATTGTTGTTTATTGTTGTAGTGGCTGCGGTTGTTGTTGCAGATGCTGTTGCAGAAAAGGTTGCGGTTGTTGTTGAATGGGTTGTTGCTAGAATGGCTGAGTCTGCCTGTATCTGCTGTTGTATTTGCTTATACTAAAGCGGCAGCTGTTGAACCTGGGCCTGTAGTTGAAACTGAGATTGTTGCTTCGGTGGCATCTGTGGAATCACATTTGTCCGCACACCGTTCTAAATTTTAACAAACTGGTTGCACAAATTTCCACAGGAACTAGTGTTGGCGTCTGCATGCAAAGCGCAATGTGCTTGTAGCTTGTTATTTATTGCTTGTTGCTTGTAGCTTCTTGCTTGTAGCTTGGTGCTTATGTTAAGTGCAAAATGTTTGTTGCTTGCAGCTTATTGCTCATTGTTCATTGCTTATTGCTCATTGCTAATTGCTTGTTGCTTAGTGAAAATTGCAAAGTGCAAAGTGCAAAAAGCAAAGTTCGAAGTGCAAAGTACAAGGCGCAATTTTCTTGTGGCTTTTTGCTGAATCCTTACAGTTCCTTGCTCATTACTAATTGCTAATTGTTAATTGCCAATTGATAATTGCTTTTTGCTTATGCAAAGTACAAACTGCAAACTGGAAAATTTAAAGCGTAATTTGCTTGTTATTGCGATTTTTTTGTTATTCGTTGGTCCTTGTTGTGGCTTATTTTTTGTTGTTGCTTATAGTTGTATATAGTAGCTGCAGTTATTGTTGCAGATGCTGTTGCTGAAGAGGCTGCGTTCGTTATTGATGAAGTTGTAACTGTTGCTGAATGGATTGTTGCTAAATTGGCTGAGCTTGACTGCATCAGCTGTGCTATTTGCTGATACTAAGGCGCAGCTGTTGAACCTGGGACTGTAGTTGGAATCACATTTGTCCCACACCATTCTAAATTTTAGTATTTGCCGGTAGACTCATTGCACGTATTTCTACAGGAACTACTGTTGTCGTCTGATTTGCGGTCACGTAGAACTGCACTGGATGCTATCAAAATGATCGAAAAAGTACTGAGCATTTTGCTTTCTTCTGAGACATTCTGTTATCTCTACTTTTAAGTCTATAGTTAAAAATAAGGAACAGAAAAAGCTGAGCACGTTTAATAACAATTAAAACATTCTCCGCACAAGATAAAAACTGAATGCCTGAACCATTTTTGGTACCCAAGCTGATCTGAAGCAATAAAAAGAATGCCCTAAAAATCGATAGAAGCAGAAACATTGGAAAGCAACGGGAATGCTACCGAAAACTAAAGGTCACTAGCTAGATTCGAGCTCAGCACCTCTGCATACGTTCCAGTATCACGTAATTTTTTATTGATTTTATTGTAGATATTTATCTATTATTTTCAGATGTTTTTTGCATCCTATCATAACATGTTCATAATCCTAAATTAAATTGCAAGCACAGCTATTAGAAAGCTTGATCTGTGTAGTTTGCTATTGCAAATGATATGACCTGTTCTAATTCTGTTTAGAGTTATTATTATAGTCTGTTTTATAGACTTAACATATTCTTCAAGCGCTCTACTATTATTCGATAGGATCACCATTTTCTCTTCCAAACGAATACTGAACAACCAATATGATCTTCTGGAATTCAAATACAATAGAAGATATTTGTATTAAAGTTTAAGTAGCCAATAACTAATTTTAGTAAATCGACCCTGAACAAAGGTTGGAGAAAGGGTGGTAAGGTAAATAATGAGGTGAATTCCTAAATGAAAATTACACGGATTGAGAGAAATTAATGAAAAAGTTGGAAGCCTTTTTTTCTTTACGAAATCAAAGATCAGAATTCGATTAATAGAAAAATACTAAACTGAAAAGAATTTAAAAATCTTAGAAACAAAATTTATAAAATTAATTTTCTAAAATATGCTACGAGTAGCAACTGTGTAGGTTCACTCAAAAGATTGAGTTTTTCTGTAAGCCTTATTTTTCTTAACAGTTGCTTCTGTTCAATCTTAACTTTACACGAATATGGATGACATTATCATGTAATCAAGAGGAACATTACAACTTCTGGACCACAAATACAAGGAAAGATTCCACAATAACTCATTTGAGTGAATCTGTGAACATATAGAAAATTTCTGTAAGCTGATAGATACATTGGATAGTGCCCTAAATTCGGATGAAAAATAATTTGAACTTTAAAAAATTTTGTCAGTAAATCCGACAGAAGTGCACCGCCGACTATAAAAAATCCCGTTTAATTTTTGCAAAATGTGGAATAACATGAAAATTTCTCGAATTTATATATAAACGGTTAAATTTTGTCCTTAAAAAAGGGATTAAGAGCATTATAGAACTACGAAATTAAGAAATTGCGGATGTCCAAATCGTTGAACAAAAGGAAGACGCTGAATAACTAGAATTTTAGTTTTTGGAATATTCCGTCGATTAGTTTCGAAAATAAAGAACTTAACCAAATTTAAAATTTAAAAACTAAAATTATATTAAAAAGTTTAGAAAAAAATGCTATAAAGAAAAAGATTAATTTGAAAACTATTCACTGAAAATATTACCATTCGTTTGTGGACTCTGGAATTTCCTTTTAGTCTAATGGTTGTTTCTATTACCAAGAAATAATAATCAAAAAAATCTATTCACTTTTTTTTCACGTTAAAATTCATTTTTCTTCTCTCCAACGCAAATACGAGTACACCAAGAAGTCGAATACTTCACCTATAATGATCCATAAACAAAATTTAATTGTCCGTAAATATACTCGTAGAGAGAGAAAAAACTTACTGGAATTACTTTCTTCTATAGAAAATTATTATTTAGAAGAAAAAATAATTGGCACATTTTGGAAGCATTTACAAAATTTGTTTTCAGTATTTAAAAAAAAAAGAAAAAAAATGATTTCTATAATGGTGGTACTTAATAATAAGTGGATGAGTAAAAAAAGATAGCCCCACCTAATAAGGAAGGCATAAATTCAATTTTATCTTAATTATATGCGGACAGGAATGACTCAAACAGGTAAAAGTTCTGAAAAGTTTGTAAATATCGGGAAGAGAGTAGAGAAGAATATCGTTGAGCATGTATGCATCTTGAAATCCTATAAGAAATATTTTCAAAACTTATGAATAACTGAAAAATTATCTACCATGTGTATAAGCTTAAATCCGCTGTTTGGTCATAGATGGCGTGAGTGAGCGTATTAAGCTACCATGAACACGACACGCCATACTTTTTTTTTATGAGTTTGACATCTGTCAACATTAATCAGTGTAAATTGTCAGCAATTTCGTACAACAACATAAATTTTTCCTTTGGTAATCATGTCTAGGTTTGTCCCAGAAAAAGAGCATATGCGGGAAGCTCTGCTTTTCATCTTCAATTTGAAGAAATCGGCCGCCGAATCACCTCAAATGCTTATGGAGGCCTATGGTGATAGTGCTTTAGCGGAAACAATGTGCCGAGATTGGTTTTGTCAGTTCAAAGACGGCAATTTTGACTTGTTGGACAAGAATCGTGAAAATCGGCCTAGGAAGGTTGAGCACCATCAATTGCAGGCTCTTTTGGACGAAGACGATACCCAATCACAAAAACTGCTCGCGGAGCAATTGGGTGTTACTTAACCAGCCATTTCCATGCGTCTGCGTGCCATGGGGAAGATTGAAAAGATCGGAAAATGGGTGCCGCATGAATTGAACGATAGGCAGATGGAGCGACGCCAAAACATATGCGAAATCTTGCTCGCCAAACAAAAAATAAAGTCGTTCCTGCATCGGATTATGACAGACGAGTGGATATAATTCGAGAATCCTAAACGCAAGAAATCGTAGGTTGATCCCGGCCAACCATCAACATCTTCCCCAAGACCAAATCGCTTCGGACGGAAGACGATGCTGTGCGTTTGGTGAGATCAGCAGGGTATCGTCTACTATGAGATGTTGAAACCTGGTGAAACTGTCAATGCCCACCGCTACCACCAACAGCTGATCAAATTGCACCGTGCTCTACGTGAAAAAAGGACGGATTATCAACAAAGACATGACAACGCACCATCGCACACGACAAAAATGGTCCAAACTACTTGGAGACACTCAACTGGGAGGTGCTACCCCATCCAGCTTATTCGCCAGTTCTGGCCCCTTTCGACTACCACCTGTTTTCGTCGATGGGCCACGCGCTCGCTGAGCAGCACTTTGACTCTTACGAAGACGTCCGAAAATGGCTTCATGAGTGGTTTGCATCGAAAGAGAAGGAATTTTTTTGGCGTGGTATCCCCAAATTGCCTGAAAGATGAGAAAATGTGTAGCTAGCAAGGGCAAGTACTTTGAATAAATTTGTTTTTGCTTTCTATGAAAATCCGCTTTTGACTAAAAAAACAGCGGATTTAAGCTTATACACGTGGTACTTAATAGGAGTTCAACAAAATTAATATGATGGCATTACAATAAAAGGATTTAGGCCTATATGTCTAAAATATAGCTTTTCCATGATACTCTATAGGCGAAGCAATTTGCTAAAAAAACAGCAGATTTAAACTTATACATCTGGTATATTAAATTTATATGAATTTGTCTTATTTCATATTATTAACATTTAAGTATCTACTCCACTATTTTCCCGTGTAGGATTGGGCTTAGAATAGTCCTACGGTATTTCCTGCCTATCGTAAAAGGCGACTAATAAAGGAAATTCAGTACCGCATTGCCAAGGCTCTGAATATAATAGAAAACATTCAATAATGCAGAAAATAATCAAATTTCAATTTAAATTCATTAACTTTCGATTATTTTCATTCAAAGTGAGTTATCTGCAATTTTTTGAACTTAGAATTTTATGTATTATCTTAAAATTTACCATTTTTTAAGCTTTTTGTTTTAGATAACAAGCTTTGAAAAATATATTAGAAATTGATTAAATACCAATCGAAACTCCAAAAATTTCTTTTGTGCTATCCAAACTCGACATTCTTCTAATTTCGCTTATCAATTTTTTTTTAAAAATCTTTCACATTTATGAGCAGAATTGATAAAATTGAGACGTCAGCTTTGGTTTCTTTGTCATAAAGTGTCAACAATACGAATTTCAAAATTGATAATAAAAATCCGAACCCATCCCAGTTGGTGTCTTAGCCCAGCCCATTCCAAGCCTGTTCCCGCGCACTATTGACGAAGACTAATCATTTTATGGACACTCAAAGTTAGCAAATTTATTTTTATTTTATTTTATTCAAATCCTTTTTTTTTTGTTTTTTTTCTTCGTATTATGACAAGAAATTATTTTTTTTTTTTAAAAACACGAAAGAATTTATGACCTAAAAGAAAATTACTTCAATTTTATTGCGTATTATTTTCGATAATTTTATTATCTTGTAATGTTAAGTACACACATTATCAGGTGTAGTTTTAGGAGGAAATTTCCGATTGGAAAATTAAATAAATCTTACAGAATTTTTTTTAAAATTAAAATAATATCTATAATTACGTATAATTTGTTAAGGTAAAATATAAAAATATGAAGATATGTAAGGGATTGTAGGGTTTTGATTCTTTGATAATTCGAATAATTACTTGAACGTTAAAATTCTAGTCCTTATGTCCATATCGATTTCAGTACCGCCTTGTATAGTAAAAATATACTTTATTGTCAGTTTTGACCTTTTGTCTAGGAGTGGTTTTAGTAAAATATTTTGTACCGTCCGTTAAATTCAATTATTTTTATTTTCGTCTGAGCGTTCTGCTTTATTATAAGTCTCAGATCACGCACACGCGTTCCTTGAGAAATATTATTACCATTTAAGAGCCTGTCCTTGCCAAAGTGTAAAAATAATGTGATCATATTTTGCCTCTACTTCCAAAGTCCTGGAAAAGATCTTTTACAAAATTTTACCAGGTTCTTGCCAATAAACTCAATCCTCAACAATATGACTGCAAGTTGGGCCGGAGAACTTTGGATATGCTGCTTAAAGTACAGCTTTTAATTCACAGTTGCTGTTGTCGTTCAACCTAGAAAAGGTCTTTTGGGGAGTAGACTTTGTAACACTGACACTTTGACTGGTAGAGAATCACTGCGTAATAGAATCTTCCTTTAAAAGTAGCTCTATATTACGAGGAGCTGTGGGCTATCAAAACGGCAATTGAAATTACGATCAATATCCCTAGCCAACGGAGTGCTATAACCTGTGCCATCTTTAAAGAAATTCGTGGCTCAGTAATTAGGACAATTTCATATAGCCTACTTAGTAACAGGAGCATTGGGTTTCATTGGATGCCGGGGCTTAGGGAAATATGTGCAATTTTTTGCTGAAAAGTTGGTTGAAAAAGCTCATAGTTATCCATAATCTAGCTGTCTTACTAACAGAATGATAACTAACACTATTAGCCACTCAATAAAGCCGTCAATTCAACATCCATAACAAAATTCTGGGCATGTAAGTTCCTCAGAATCTAGACTAGAGATATACTGGGACTCGTAATTTTTTTTTTTTTGCAATACCAATTTGTGGCACTTTGTCTACCATCACTCACATACTTTATAAAAACCAGCAGCACAAAAATATCTCCTCAAGCAGGATTCCTTCTATTATGAAGCTTTTGCATCCAGTAAGTCCATTCCCAAGTCACAACTTTAATCAGTTACAACATTCTTATTTACTTCACAAAATCGTCACTACTCTACAAACCACATCCCAGTATCATTCAGAAAGCTTCCTACATGAACAATGAAGTAGCCAAATGGCCTCATGGTCATGGCGCTATAAAGTAGTTCCTGGCATATGACGAAGCCAGATTACAAACAAATAATAACAAGAGTATGAACATATTGTTGCTCATTCACCTTAACCCTTAGTCTGCACCTTTCGAATCAGGTTTCTAAGAAGTTGACGTGGTTCTGTAAAATATTGATGGCTGTGGAGAGATTTTTATTCTGAGTAAGAATGGCTGTACTGACGATATATGTTGCGATAAGGATATTCTTGTGGCAAGGAATAATAGAGAATCGGACTTAGGAGGGGTGATAGAATAAAAGTCAGGAAACGCAATATTTTCATTTACCTGAAATCTATCTGACAGATAGGCTTTGAGGATGTCAAAATAAGGAGAAGATAATATTTGCTGCAGCTTTCAAAGCAATCCAGTGTGTCATATATGGTTGAAAAGCATGCGAAATATCAAGAAATACACCTGGGCAGTATTCCTTTTGCTCTAGCGAGCACGCTTTATAGTCGATTACGAGATGACAGTGCTGCATAGTGAAACGCTCAGTTCGGAATCCAAACTAATATTCAAGGAATCACACCCTTGGTTTCAATAATAAGATGAACAGACGTTTTGGGATTAATTTTTAAGAATTATTATAAAATAGAAAGGATACTTAAAGGTTTATATGAGGTAGAAAAATGTTTGATTTGCGGAGTGGAGAGTTAAAAGAAAATGAGCTTGGGAAAATGGGCTTTTTAATTACTTTTTGTAGAAGTCATTTTTTTAAACATTTACATAACCAATTATCATTAATATTTTCTTAAGCAATAAATGAACGTGACCGTATTAAACTCTATGCCTTAGTGGCTGTGGGATTTTTTTTTTAATTCTGTTTTTGAAAAATTTAAATATAAGTTATTTTCTGAAAGCTTACAAAAAGACTACAATCCAGAGATATAAGTTTAGGCTTTCATTTATTAAAGAATTTTTTTTTATTATGTAAAGAACATTAGCACTTCCAATTCAGTAGTAAACACAGGTGATAGTATAATTATACTATATAAAATATATTATTATATATAATTATGGCAGTTAATTTAAATCTCAGAAAAACTATTATTCTATTCATTATCATTCGGAGTTTTTTCTTCTTTTTTTTAATATTTGGGGAATTATTGGGTCTACAGAAGCACAAGAGAGCGGTTCTAGTAAATATAAGCAGTTCTATAGGAGCACAGGAAATATTTATAATTTCTAAATCAAAAAGGATGGATTAAAGTACTTAAAAATTTCAATTTTGACTGCAACCTTTCTAAAGAATTTAAAAATTTCAAAAATATTAATAATTTTCAAACCAGGAAAGATGGGTTCTAGTTCTTAAAAAAATTATTTTTGACTGTAACCTTTCTAAAAGATTTTAGAAATTTCGAAAATATGAATAATTTCTAAACCAGAAAGGATATATTCCAGTCCTTAAAAAATTAATTTTTAACTGCAACCTTTCTAAAAAATTTCAGAAATTTCGAAAATATTTTTAGTGTCTAAATCAGAAAAGATAGATTCTAGTCCTTAAAAAATTAAATTTTAACTGCAACCTTTCTAAGAGATTTTAAAAATTTCGATAATATTTCTAATTTCTAAATCAGAAAAGATAGATTCTAGTCCTTTAAAAAATTAATTTTTAACTGCAACCTTTCTAAAAAAATTTAGATATTTCGAAAATATTTTTAGTGTCTAAATCAGAAAAGATAGATTCTAGTCCTTAAAAAATTAAATTTTAACTGCAACCTTTCTAAGAGATTTTAAAAATTTCGATAATATTTCTAATTTCTAAATCAGAAAAGATGGATTCTAGTCCTTAAAAAATTAATTTTTAACTGCAACCTTTCTAAAAAAATTTACATATTTCGAAAATATTTTTAGTTCTAAATCGGAAAAGATAGATTCTAGTCCTTAAAAAATTAATATTTAACTGCAACCTTTCTAAAAAAATTATAAATTTCGAAAATATTTTTAGTGTCTAAATCGGAAAAGATAGATTCTAGTCCTTAAAAAATTAATATTTAACTGCAACCTTTCTAAAAAATTTATAAATTTCGAAAATATTTTTAGTGTCTAAATCAGAAAAGATAGATTCTAGTCCTTAAAAAATTAATTTTTAACTGCAACCTTTCTAAAAAAAATTTAGATAATTCGAAAATATTTTTAGTGTCTAAATCGGAAAAGATAGATTCTAGTCCTTAAAAAATTAATTTTTAACTGCAACCTTTCTAAAAGAAATTTAGATATTTCGAAAATATTTTTAGTGTCTAAATCGGAAAAGATAGATTCTAGTCCTTAAAAAATTAATATTTAACTGCAACCTTTCTAAAAAATTTATAAATTTCGAAAATATTTTTAGTGTCTAAATCAGAAAAGATAGATTCTAGTCCTTAAAAAATTAATTTTTAACTGCAACCTTTCTAAAAAAATTTTAGATAATTCGAAAATATTTTTAGTGTCTAAATCGGAAAAGATAGATTCTAGTCCTTAAAAAATTAATATTTAACTGCAACCTTTCTAAAAAATTTATAAATTTCGAAAATATTTTTAGTGTCTAAATCAGAAAAGATAGATTCTAGTCCTTAAAAAATTAATTTTTAACTGCAACCTTTCTAAAAAAAATTTAGATAATTCGAAAATATTTTTAGTGTCTAAATCGGAAAAGATAGATTCTAGTCCTTAAAAAATTAATTTTTAACTGCAACCTTTCTAAAAGAAATTTAGATATTTCGAAAATATTTTTAGTGTCTAAATCAGAAAAGATAGATTCTAGTCCTTAAAAAATTAATTTTTAACTGCAACCTTTCTAAAAAAATTTAGATATTTCGAAAATATTTTTAGTGTCTAAATCAGAAAAAATAGATTCTAGTCCTTAAAAAATTAATTTTTAACAGCAACCTTTCTAAAAATTTTAGAAATTTCGATAACATTTTTAGTGCCTAAATCGGAAAAGATAGATTCTAGTCCTTAAAAAATTAATTTTTAACTGCAACCTTTCTAAAAAATTTATAAATTTCGAAAATATTTTTAGTGTCTAAATCAGAAAAGATAGATTCTAGTCCTTAAAAAATTAAATTTTAACTGCAACCTTTCTAAAAAATTTATAAATTTCGAAAATATTTTTAGTGTCTAAATCAGAAAAGATAGATTCTAGTCCTTAAAAAATTAATTTTTAACTGCAACCTTTCTAAAAAATTTATAAATTTCGAAAATATTTTTAGTGTCTAAATCAGAAAAGATAGATTCTAGTCCTTTAAAAAATTAATTTTTAACTGCAACCTTTCTAAAAAATTTATAAATTTCGAAAATATTTTTAGTGTCTAAATCAGAAAAGATAGATTCTAGTCCTTAAAAAATTAAATTTTAACTGCAACCTTTCTAAAAAATTTATAAATTTCGAAAATATTTTTAGTGTCTAAATCAGAAAAGATAGATTCTAGTCCTTAAAAAATTAATTTTTAACTGCAACCTTTCTAAAAAATTTATAAATTTCGAAAATATTTTTAGTGTCTAAATCAGAAAAGATAGATTCTAGTCCTTTAAAAAATTAATTTTTAACTGCAACCTTTCTAAAAAATTTATAAATTTCGAAAATATTTTTAGTGTCTAAATCAGAAAAGATAGATTCTAGTCCTTAAAAAATTAAATTTTAACTGCAACCTTTCTAAGAGATTTTAAAAATTTCGATAATATTTCTAATTTCTAAATCAGAAAAGATAGATTCTAGTCCTTAAAAAAATAATTTTTAACTGCAACCTTCCAAAACGATTTAAAAAATTTCGAAAATATTAATAATTTCTAAATCAGAAAAAATAGATTCTAGTCCTTAAAAAATTAATTTTTAACAGCAACCTTTCTAAAAAAATTTAGATATTTCGAAAATATTTTTAGTGTCTAAATCGGAAAAGATAGATTCTAGTCCTTTAAAAAATTAATTTTTGACTGCAACTTTTCTAAAAAATTTTATAAATTTCGGAAATATTTTTAGTATCTAAATCAGAAAATATAGATTCTAGTCCTTAAAAAATTAAATTTTGACTGCAACCTTTCTAAGAGATTTTAAAAATTTTGATAGTATTTCTAATTTATAAATCAGAAAGGATAGATTCTAGTCCTTAAAAAAATAATTTTTAACTGCAACCTTCCAAAACGGTTTAAAAAATTTCAAAAATATTAATAATTTCTAAATCAGAAAGGATATATTCTAGTCCTTAAAAAATTAATTTTTGACTGCAACTTTTCTAAAAGATTTTATAATATTAATAATTTCTAAACCAGAAAGGATAGATTCCACTCCTTAAAAAATTAATTTTTAACTGCAACCTTCCAAAACGATTTTTAAAAATTTTGATAATATTAATAATTATTAATACTAAATAAGAAAAGATAGATTCTATTCCTTAAAAATTAATTTTTGACTGCAATATTTTTTAAAAAAATTCAAATAAAACAAAAAAATTTAAACTATTGTTCTGACATCTTTTTTTTTATTTAATAACTCTTTTTCTTAATCTCTGTTAAGATAAGCTATTAATATTGAGGATAAAAATTTTACAAAATTGTTTTTAAAAAAAAAAAAGACCGCTTTCTGTGTATCTACTCTAAAGCTTACCCATCAATAAGACTTATGACACAGGCCAACCAGAGTAGTATTCCAAACTTTGAGCCCATATTCGTTTAATCCTTAATTTTTCTTTATTCCAAATTACACAATAAACAATCGCCACTTTCACTGTTTAATAATAGTAAACTGTTACTTTATGTTTTCATACATGTAACTATTTTTGTAATAAAATTTATTAGCCACTCTATTCGTGTTCAGAAATCTTGTGTGTGCACCTACACTAATAACGGGCAATACTAATATTAGTGGTGGCTAAGTTAGGGAAAAAAAATAAAAGAAATTACCGATTGTACTTAATTAAGGAAAATGACCTAAAGGACGTAACATTAAACCGAATAACACGACACTTAACCGATTAGTTCGAATGACCAAATTTAAATGACAATAGCAATATCAAGTACTGAGATTTAGATTAAGTCGAATCCCCGACGCAGCAAGTTGGCGTCACGATCACGCAATCTTCTTCATTACCACAGCCTTCGAGAAGGTGGCGTGAATGGATCACATACAGCCAATCTACCAAGTAGAAGTATCGTTTCGGAAAATGTCGATTCTAGCCTAGTCAGGCTGAGTAGAGTTTCTCTCAGATTTGAAAACCTGTCGCTGGAGATCTAGGAGCTGTTTTACGGTATAGACGCAGGCGGCCCTTTATCGGCAAAGATACTTTCTGATACGAAACGATTGTCGGCCAACACAGAGAAACATCGATTTCGATTAGGCCTAGATTATTCCGATTAGGGGAAATAGAAAATAGGCTTAAAAATGGAATGAGTGGAGACATAGATACGCACCTTCCCCTACCAGACTATTCAAAGTCCAAATTTCAGCCTACTTATAGGAACAAGACCAAAATAGAATCTGCGGAGCAGACACTCTTGCTTTTTGGGTTTTACAGGAAATTTTCAAAAGCTCAGCTCCAAGTGTGTTTTGACAATTAAAAATGCAACTACGGCAAATTTGTTTACACTATCTTCATGACTAAAGTGACTTTTTATGTTCTTCGTTACTTTCAAAAAAAGAAGGCTTTCAATTTTTTTTCAATATTTATTTTTATTTCTCGCGTACACAACTCTTTCAAGTTTAAAATTAAATATACACAAAAATGTACATGCGTTGAAATTATTTAAACAAATAAATACTAAAAATTTTCTCATATTTATTTATTGATTAATTTTTCCAAAAAAAAAAATTCTCTTATGCTTTTGTTAGCAAAAAAAAAGCCTAACTCGATGAGATTTTTTAAATGTGCTTATTTATTTATCAAATCTCCAAATTAATGTGCACTAACCGGAAAAGATGGTTTTTGATAATTTCTGATACCGATAATGGGGCATTTATTCTAAACAAATTTTAAGTGAAACATTTTTGCGAGTAGTTTGGTTGTGTTTTTTTTTGGGGAGGGGGGGGGGGGGGGTAAGAAAGTTTGTTAGGAAATTTTTTTTTATTAATATAAGTGAAATTACCAATAAGAAAATAACATTTATTTTGAATCTATCATGACGAGGGAGTAAATAAACATTTTAACATTATGGAATAGTGGAGAATTTCTATTTAATTTATGATTCACTATTTAATGGATTCATTTTGAACTGGTTCGATTTGCGAGAGAGATTGAACAAAATATGAGAAGTTTATTTTTATTTTAAATTTTAATAATCGATATATTATTTTTTAAATATAATTTTAATGTTATCTGTAAACTACAATACATACAATTTTTTAGCAGAAGACTTTTTTTCTAAGATGAAAATACAAGAACTTGACGATGTATAGGGAAAAATAACCATCGATGTGTTTAGAAGAACTGAATAGTTTATTTTATATTGTAAAGTTAAGAAATCGCTTTTTCAAACGTTGATGGATGAATAATGGACGGGTGGGGATGGATCGTTTCTTGCTTCTTAAGCAAAGAGCTAAAGGGTGGTAGGATAGATGCGAAGATGCACAGTACAAGAACGAATAGAACATTTAGTTCACGATAGATAATTTTATTTCGTACATAAAAGGCAGCCATTGATAATTATTCGAAGGATTCATGATTCGATGGGAATTAGAATGTTCGATACCTAAAGTTCGATTCTGTATGTCCGTATTAGTTTCAGTTTTGACGTGCTATCTAGGAGTCGGGGTGATTGTTTGTGTTCGTCAGTTACGTTCATTTGCTTATATTTTTGTGTGAGGGTTTCAGGTTAAGCATTTGCCGATTGTAAATTCTAGGTTCTTTGTGGAATATTACTACCGTTTAGGGTTATACGAGGTCTGTTCAAAAAGTATCGCGAATTTTGAATTTCCGCGGGTTACGTATGTTAGATTTTTGTGGTGTTATGTTGGTACTCATGTCTCTCACTTATGCCGACAAGTTCGGAAATTTTGAATGTTCAGTTAATTTTTGACAGCTGCTTTGCTTATACGTGTTTTGGCTCGTCTTCAATTTTTGCCCATTTTCGACCAAAAACAGCATCGCATTAACATTGCTAAGGAGCTGTTGGACTCTGTCCGCGACGACCCAAATTTGCTCCAGAGGGTCATAACTGGTGACGAATCATGGGGTTTATGATTATGGCGTGGAAACCAAAGCTGAATCATCCCAATGAAAGCCGCCGTACGAGCGAAGACCGAAAAAAGCGCGCCAAGTTCGGTCGAATGTGAAGGTTTTGCTTACAGTTTTCTTCAATTGAAGAAGCGTGCTACATCATGAGTTCTTGCCACAGGGTAGAACAGCCAATAACGAATATTACCTGCAATTTATGCGCGAAGCAATCCGCCAGAAACGCCCGGATTTGTGGAAGAACAAAAATTGGCTTTTGCACCATGATAACGCCCCTGCTCACGCATCGTTGCTTGTGCGCGAATTTTTGGCCAAAAACAACACACTTATAATGCCGCAGCCACCGTATTCCCCAGATCTGGCCTCCTGTGACTTTTTCTTGTTCCCGAAACAGATTCTTTGTTCCATTTGTGGAATGGGTAAAAATTCAAAATTGCCGAACTTATCGCTATAAGTGAGAGACATGAGTACCAACATAACGCCGCAAAAAATCGAAAATCGAACACTTAGTTGCCAACGCAATATATTAATTTATAATATCGTGCAGCAATGATGTAGGAACAAGCACGCATCGGCATTTCTCCGCCTAACGATAGTGTGGGAATTCTAATAAATCCCATGGCGACTATCTCTTTAGTCTTCGATGAGTATATTTGAAGAGGATAAAAGAAGAATATTCTCTTATAAGTTGAGGATAGGATAAATAGTAATGCAATTTTTTATAACAAGTCTTTTTATAGTATAGTACGTACGTGTAGGTTTTAGTTTAATATCTTGTTTAGATGAAGTTCTAAATAAAACTCTTTAGTATATTGTCATAAAGGGATAAGTTGTGATCACTCTTCTGTTCAATTACCTTCACTCTATACCCCATAATGGAGGATTGTAAATTATTGGAAGCTATGTTCAAATTTATATGGGCAGCAAGTAAGTATGGCTGTATTATCTGTCTAGGTAGAGAGGTATAAATAATATATAGAATAATATATTTCTGGGAATTCTGTAGTAACAAAACAAAACTCGTCAAAAGTATAGGAAATATCTAAGAATACTTCTGGGCAATACTCCTTTCTCTTAAGATAATATAACAACACGATGGCATTGCTGGATTGGGGAGTGTTTAGATCGGAACCAGGAATAATTCTATCATTCTTTCCAGAAACTGATAAAGTCATTTAATTATAAGTTTTTCAAAATTTTATCAAGTATTGGTAAGAGCGTTAACATCTTTTCGAAGATGAAGAATTCACTGCTTTTTTTTGGTTTAAATTTCATTTAAGTAACTACAATTAAAAATATATTCCAACATACTCAGGGAGGTATTTTGTTATATCTTCCTGAGTAGAAATAGTTGTTAGATTGTAACCACGAGCTTTTTTAATGAAGAGGTGAATAATAGCATATTTAATTTTGGAAAGTTTAAAATTTGTTGGAGCAAGACTCCTGGGAACTTGAAACATAATTTTATTATTTATTTGATTAGTATTTTCACCAACTACTGGGGAAGTATCTATCACTTGTCTCGGTAGCTGGTCCGGGATCCAGTACTTTTGTTAGAGTTGATGTGTTTTGTTGGTTTTGTACGAAATTATACCACGTGTATAAGCTTAAATCCGCTGTTTTTTAGTTAAAAAAAACACATGTTGTTTCATAGAAAGCAATGACAAATTTATTCAAATTACTTGCCCTCGCTAGCTACACATTTTTTCCATCTCTCGGGCAATTTATGGATACCACGCCAAAAAAATTCCTTTTCTTTCGAGCCATTTTCGGACGTCTTCGTAAGAATCGAAGTGGTGCTCAGCGAGCGCATGGCCCATCGACGAAAGCAGGTGGTAGTCGGAATGGACCAGGTCTGGTGAATAAGCGGGGTACGGTAGCACCTCCCAGTTGAGTGTCTCCAAGTAGTTTCGGACCATTTTTGACATGTGCGATGGTGCGTTGTCGTGCAGGAAAATCAGCTTGTCATGTCTTTGTTGATAATCCGTCCTTTTTTCACGTAGAGCACGGTGCAATTTAATCAGTTGTTGATGGTAGCGGTGGGCATTGACAATTTCACCAGGTTTCAACATCTCATAGTAGACGATACCCTGCTGATCCCACCAAACGCACAGCATCGTCTTCCGTGTTGTACGAAATTGCTGACAATGTGCACTGATTAATGTTGACAGATGTCAAACTCATAAAAGAAAAGTATGGCGTGCCCATGGTAGCTTAATATGCTCACTCACGTCATGTATGACCAAACAGCGGATTTAAGCTTATACCCCTGGTATTTAAGAGAAATTTTCAAGACCTTTCGAAATGTGGATCCAATTCAATCAAAATACGCTCAAATTTAATCAATATGCTGGGGATTTTTGTACTGGCAGACCCCTGTAATATATAAGATTCTACTCCATTATGGGTCCGTGTACGATAGTTACAACCTGTCGTCAAAGGTGATTAACTATAAAGTATGGACCGGGTTATTTATTTATATGGACTCTAAAAATGTTGAGCTACAAAATACACAAAATTGAGCTAGACACGGTTTTTCTATAACCTATCGCTGATTGGTACATTTCTGAATATGCCATCTGAAATATATATAGCCTTATCTAATTTTATCTATAATTGATCTTCTGCAAACATCATACTTCCATTGTAAAGTTTTCAGGTGCAATGTCCTATCTGTGCAGACGAAATTGATTTTCTAAATAAGTAATGACACTTTGAATTTTGAAGAATTTCAATTAGAATAACCGCAAGAATTGCCTGAGTTCTTAAACAGAAATAAAACGTAACTTTTGAGAAATTTAAGAATAAATTATAAAAATTGGAATCAATGAATGGGAGCACATAATTATTTGAAAGAGTAAAGCTCACGTAAACGAGCTCATTTTTACCTATTCTTCTTCTTGCTCTAATTGATTATCTACCAATTCTGTTCACATAACATAAGTGCACGTACAATTTTTCTAATTTTTTCTTCGTTTGTACAAATAAACATTTATTGAAGAGCAGCTTTTATTTGTGAAATTTGTTGATTTTTTTTTTGTATTATCAAAAAACTATGAATTACCTTTGAAAGGCAATAAAGAAGTAAAACAATAGAAAATCGACACAAAACCGTGTGAGAGGAACTGAAAGTATGGAATACCTGTGCCATCTTCTTCCCTGGGTATATGTTGGTGATTTCTTGACAATATCAGTGGATGGAATGGATCATGAGTAGTGAGTGCCACAATCCCCAAAGCCAATAGATTAAGGGGATATAGAGGATGCTTATAGGCAGACATGACTTTTAGTCTCAAAGAATGAATGTTTTGCGTAAATAGTTTTAATGAGTTGCTGTTAGCTGTAAAAACAGTCATGGGAACCGAACAGATTCTTGGCTTTCTTCACTCGATGGCAAACAGGAGAGTAGATTAAGTCAGAGGGTAATGGTGGAGCGGGGTGAGAGTACATAAAGAATGATGAGAAGAAGGCAGGCAGGAATGTTCGTACGCACAGCACACTTTATGATATTTGATTTGAAAATTTCTTCAATTTTATGCCCTTTCATACGACATTCAACATTGTGATGAGTACTTCCATCGTATCTCCCGCCTCTCAATCGTTGCACCATCTTAAAGAGTATTTTCCTTTCTCAGACCGACAAGATATGCACTTTTAAAGTTGCTTTTTCTAGTGTCAATTCCACGTATTCTTTCGAGTCTTGTTTGTGCTCATACGTCCATCAACCATATCTGCATAGAAAGTAATTTACAGAAAATTGGTAAATGCAAAGATATTATGATGAATCAAAGTAAATAAGGTGCGCATACAAAAATTGTCTCACGCGCTCAATTACTGCTAACAATTCCGATTTGTGTTAGTCTTTTTCGGCTTGCCGCTTTTGATCCGCCATTTACTCGTGACCAGTTTGTCTATGTTTGCACTTGCACGCTTACGAATTGAATGCCAACCATCGGTAGCTGACTTGGAATACCTGCTGGAGTATGTTACCTGCCAACTTAATCCTCGTAATAGACATTCGAGCATTAACAGCAGCATTGAAAATAAGTGGTAGCGCCATAGTAGCACCACCACCAATCACACCAACAAGAGAGCAAATTAAGAAAAATTATGCTTTTCCAAATGAAAATCGATGCTAACTTGTCTCCCCTCAGGTGATCGTGTTTATTTAGCTTCTACGAGCATTACCACAAAGCATAGCATTTTATTGACGTTCTCACAAAAGCGGATAATTGCCGAGCACAAAGTTAACAAATCAACAACCGCCAACCAATCCACCAATTATCAACGGTTTTGAATGCAAATTTACGAGTGTGTCTATGACATGGTTACCGATACACCATCATTTATTTTATTAATCGAGTATTTTAATTATTAAGCGAATATTATTTAAAATTGTTTATGAACAAATAATAAATCTAGAAGATGTAACAGGTACGATTATGAATGTGGGTGCTTTATCGGAATTGTGGTCACTTTTGGCGGTAGTCTTGCAATCATACCCAAACCCATGATCTGCATCATCATTCTCAGTTCCATTTTTAATAGTTTAAGTAATATGCCGCCAAGTGTAATTTTTTCATACCTTTACGAATATTTTAATATTTGCTCTTAAACGATGGCTGTAAATGTCTATTGAGTCATGTTCCTAAAAACATGAAAGTATTGAACCAGGTCTGAAGAAGACTTATTTAATATTTTTCATTAAGATTTGATTGAAAATAAAGCAGGTAAATTTATACTTATAAGTTTTTGTTAAAAATTTCCAAAATTTAGATGAGGTGCATTTTCATCTCTCTGTATCGGCGAATAAACAAAATTCTTGTTACTTTACTAAAAAGCCATTCCACAAATTGTTCAGGAGGAGGAACCCTTTACATGTCGAAAAGAGGACCGTTTTGTGTGGTTTATGGCAGAGTGCCATCATCGGTATTTATTTTTTTCATAATGAGAAAGGAGTTGCCTCGATCAAGGATAACGAACTTTTTGTGGCCTGAATTGGAAGATATTTATTTAATAAATGTGTGGTTTCAACAAGACATCGCTACATGCCACACAGCCCATATTTGCCGAAATTGATAATTTCAAGAAATGCAGATATACAATTGCCACGAAGAAGTTGTAGTTTAGCAATTTTGCCCTCTACTTGTGGGGTTATTTGAACTTATTGGTCTACGCCAAATAACTGAAAAATAAGGCCGGATTTATTGAAAAAGGTGGTACAAAATTGGAACCATCGTATTCGGTTCTGTAAACGGAGCTGAGACGGCCATTTGAGTGATGTTATTTTTAAAACATAATTGCATCGATTATACTTCAAAATAAAATAATAAATTTTGCTCTGCCACATTAATTTTTTTTTTAAAAAAAAGCATATAAGTTAAAAAAAGCATATTAGTGAATAGAAATTACGTAATGCTTTTTAGTATCTACGAGGTCATTCAACAAGTACTTAGCCTACAAAAGAAAAACGAAAATTTTGGAAAGGTGGCAATTTATTTTTCCACATAATCTCCTTCAAGCTCGATACACTTGGCCTAGCGATGCTCTAACTTTTTTAACCCGTCCAAAAAATACATTTTCTCGAGGGAAGCAAAATAGGCCTCCGTGGCGACGATGACCTCCTCATTCGACCCAAATCTATTCCCGGCGAGTGATTTTTTCAGGTTTCGAAACAAAAAGTAGTCACAGGGGGTCAAATCTGGAGAGTACGGTGGATGGGGCACCAATTCGTAGCGCAATTCGACCAATTTGACCATGGCGACGGCGGAGGTGTGAGCCGGCGCGTTGTCGTGGTAGAACAGCACTTTTTTCTTCGCAAAGTGGGGCCGCTTTTTCCTCAATTTGACGTCAAATCGGCCCAATTAGTCAGCATAGTAGCGCCCCGTGATTGTTTGACCCTTCTCGAGGTAATCGATGTGGATCACACCTTGTAAATCCCAGAAAACGGTGGCCATCACCTTTCCGGCCGATCGAACAGTCTCCGCCTTCTTCGGAGCACGTTCGCTGGGTGAAGTCCACTGTTTCGACTGTTCCTTGGTCTCTGGTGTGTACCAGTGAATCCATGTTTCGTCGACGGTCACGAAACGACGCAAGAACTCCGCTGCATTGCGCTGAAACAGCGCCAAACACGTCGCCGATGTGGTCTCACGGTTGCGCTTGTTTTCCGGTGTGAGAAAATGCGTCACCCATCGCGCCTACAGCTTTCTCATGCCCAGTTCTTCGTGTAGAATATGATGCACCGTTCCTACTGCGATGCCCACAGTCTCAGCTATCTCGTGAACCTTCAATCGACGGTCTGCCAACACGAGATCGTGGACTTTTTTAACGTTTTCCTCCGTAGCAGCCGTTTTCGGGGCACCTGGGCGTGGCTCATCAAAAACCGACGTGCGGCCACGAACAAACACCAATTCTTGACGGTCGCCATCGAAGGAGAAGAGTCACCATACACAGCATCCAAGCGTTCTTTGATTTCGCTGCGCATTTTCCCTTACAAAAACAAGAATCTAATCACCGAACGATATTGTTCTTTTTCCATTTTTGTGCAACCGACCGACACGCTCGATTTCAAAGGCACTCAAAACAAAACTAATGAAGGGAATCGACTGAAACTAATAAAAAAAATGTACTGCACGATGGTAAAGGCACTCAAAACAAAACTAATGAAGGGAATCGACTGACAGTAGGCTAATAAAAAAAATGTACTGCACGATGGTAAATTTCTTTTGTGACAGCAGTTCCATCGGGCGGTGAGGCTAAGTACTTGTTGAATGACCTTCGTAAAATCAATAGAGTGGGAAAAGGTAATTTGAATTTTTCAATTTCATCAACTGTACCATCATATTTTTAAGAGTCTAAATAATCATTTTAATTTTAACAATAACAAAAAAACTTTTTTAGTATAATTTTTTTTTTAAATTTTTAGTATTATTTTTTTTTCTTTACTATCATTTTTATTATTTATCACGAAATTCGAATCAGTCTGCCAATTTTGCATATCCCTTCTTGTATTTGTTTTTTTTTTCTGTTATTTCTTGAATATTAATTTCCTTTTTTAAAAATTAGTATAAACTATTTTTTTTACTTTCTTCTTGCTCATTTTAATAATTTATCAAATGTATAACAATTTATTACCAAAGAAAATTAAGAGATCGAATATAAGAAATTAAATGAAAAACGCATAAATAATTGACTTAAAAAGATAGAAGAAAAAACAGTATGAAGGTAGTAAATTAGAAATGACAGCTAATATGGTAACTGTCAAAAAGAATGCCATTAACCTCAATACTCATATGAGTAAAAGTCCACCAAAAACAAACATTAACAAAAATAGGCAGAAAAAAATTATTTATAGAAAAAAAAGAAATAAATTATAAATTTTTAAGCAAATTTTAAAAAAAAAATAATGAAAGAAAAACAGAAAAAAAATCCAGACGACCTCAAGAATGTTATGGCCCAGCATAGAAAGTCATCAATTTTACAGGAAAAAACAAAACGTTATATCGCTTTTTTGGACCACCATGGCGACATTTTTTTTTTTTTACTATCACCAATACTAAAAAAACGAAGAAAAATTTAAAAATTCAGTTTTTTTTTTCTTTTTTTTAAATATTTTTAAATTTTTGCACATTTGACTTTGGGGTAGATTTTATTAATTTCATATATAATATAATTGCATACTATAAAAGAGAGCGACCATAATAGAGTTATTAATAATAAAAGGGGGGCAAATCCTAATTATTGTATATAAATGAGAGAGAACAAAGATTATCATATGTTCAAGATTTAAAAAAATAAGAATAAGACAATAAAGTAAGGAATTTCAACCAAAAAAAAAAAAAAAATAAGGGAAAATCATTTAAATTTTTATTTAAATGAATATGAAAAAAAAATTGATAATAATTAAAAAATAAGAAGGAAGAAAAAATAATCGCATAATTTATGGAATGTGAAAAAATTAGTAAAGCACAAAAGAGAATTTTTATACAAATTTATGAGAAATATGCACTTTTTCATCTTAATGGTATGTGTGATGAATGCTGTACACGTGAGTAGATATCAGTCGTGAACTAAACACGGGTGGCATTTTTACGAAAAGCTAAGAAAAATACAAAATGGAAAAAAAATAATTTAAGAAAAAAAAATTCGCTTATGACATGATATGATAATCCGTGTAATTTGTGAATTTTTGCTTAAAGTCAAAATATTTCCGAAAAAGTGTCTTTAACATCGTATAGAAAGAGAGCCAACAAATTAAGAGAAGGAGAAATATATGCAAATTCAGTCATTAAAAAAATGAAGAAATTAATGTGACAGAGAATCAAGCGTTTGCACCACGCAAGATGAGACGGTGGAGCATGTGTGGAGAGACTCAGTCACGGTTATCATTACCAACACCAAAAGCTAACACAAAAATTAATATTCCAAATGGAAAGAGTGAAGGTAAAAAAGAACAAAATTAATTGAAAACAGAAAAAAAAACCAGGAATGTGGAATTTTCAATTTTCAAAATAACACCACCAACCAAAAAATCGTCAAATTCCAATCAGATGGGAAAATATCAAATTATCAATCGTACACATACAAAAATAAATAATTATGCAAAAAAATCATTTTTTATATTTTTTTTTTTGGAAGAGTAAATATGCAGGAAAAAAAACAGAAAAGACTAACCTCAGAAAATAAATTTGTCAATAAGTAATTAATCGACCACCAGAGTTGTTCTAATTAAAAAAAAAAAAAAAAACTAAGTAAAATGCTTTAGCGAAGAAAAGAAAAGGAAATGTGAATGGGTTTTTGATAAAGCTTTTATGTATGTTTGTATGTGCATGCATATTTTGTTGGTTAAATTAAGCGTTTTTTGTTAGATTTTATTTTTATTTGTGACAACGAAGATGAAATGACGATAAACGAAATGGAAAAGGAAAACAAAACGAATTTATACATATAACTATATGTATCCGTATCCGTGTACATATACAATAGTTCGAATTTTGAAATATTTATTTTCGAAATACTTTCACTTTATTTAATTATATTTTTCTGAAAAATAAAATTAAGCTAATACATTTTTTATTTTTTTTTTAAATTAAATATCTTTTATATTTAAACAAGTTCAAAAATTATAAAAAAATTTTTAAATAAAGGATAAAATGTAATGGAGAAAAACCCTTAAAAAACCCTCAGATGTAGGTCATTTAGGAAATATAAAAAAAAAGTCTGATATTAAAAAGGTGATATAGAAAATTCGAGGATGACAAAAAAAGGAAAATGACAGTAAAAATTATCCATCAGAGAAACGAAACAAAAAGCCAGAATCAGAAAAATACTTAACCTTAAAATTAATTATTAAAAAATATACAATAAAAGGAAGTAAGTAAATATAGGGTTTTCCAATAAGAGTGATATGATTTCTAATTGACGTTTCGGCCATTTGTAACATATGTCATGATCTGTCTTTTTTTTTTCATTCTATTCACTTATGTTTACAATTTTATTATGGAGAGATATAAGCAAGAACAACATTTTTAAATTATTCAATTTTATTATCAAAATAATCGTTCTCCAATTGCGACTTTTCATGCGCTTTTACCATTTTATGGTCGTAATAATCGTCCAACTGTGCTCGCTATTCGTCGAATTGTTAAAAATTCCGACCGTACATTATCTTTACATAATTTTCAAGTGCCAATAAGACAAAGAACCGCTCGAAGTAATGAAAATATTGCTGCCGTTCAGGCAAGTGTTGCTGAAAACCGCAATTTGTCAATTCCAAGACGTTCTCAAGAATCGGGACTATCTCAAACCACAAGCTGGGGGATTTTGAGAAAGGATTTGGGCTTGCGTCCGTATAAAATTGTTATCACTCAAGAACTGAAGCCATTGGACCATCGTAAACGTCGTGAATTTGCTGATTTTGTCTTGAAACAACTTGAAACAATTTTTTTAAGAAAATCATCTTCTCCGATGAGGATCACTTTCATCTGAGTGGTGCGGTAAATAAATAAAATTGTCGATTCTGCTGCGAAGAAAATCCACAAATTATTCATGAACACCCATTACATTCACCTAAATTGACAGTTCGGTGTGGTTTCTAGTCTGGTGGAATCATCGGTCCGTCCTTCTTTCGAAATGAAGCTGGTAGCACCATTACTGTCAATGGAGAGCGGTATAGATCGATGATAACCAACTTTTTATGGCCGAAATTGGAAGAAGTTGATCATGACAACATCTGGTTCCAACAAGACGGGGCTACGTGCCACACAGCACGTGCAACAACCGAATTTTTGCGAGGAAAGTTTGGAGATTCGATTATTTCAAGAAATTGTGACATTAAATGGCCTCCAAGAAGTTGTGATTTAACACCATTAGACTAATTCTTGTGGGATTATTTGAAGTCATTGGTCTTTAGCAATAAACCAGACTCTCTTCAAGCTTTAGAAGTCAATATTGTGAACGTGCTATTCATGACATACGACTTGATTTAGTGGAAAAAGTGCTCGAAAATTGGTTTCATCGAATTCGTTCCTGCAAAAAAAGTCGTGGAGGCCATTTGAATGACGTTTTATTCAGAACTTAATTGTATCGATTGGACTTCACATTAAATATTGGCTGTATAAATTAAAAATGCGGGATTGACAACAGATGGCATAACTTTTACACATGGTTTGTGTTAATAAGAACTCATATGTCATTTTGGAGGTTAAACATCTGTCATTCATTCTCGATTAGTCATTGAACAAAATAGAGTAAACAACAAAGTTTTTTTTTGCTTTAAAAATGTCGAATTTCGTACCAAAAAAGTCCCATTTGCGGGAAGTGTTGATTTACTTCTTCAATTTGAAAAAAAGTGCAGCTGAAGCACATCGATTGCTCACCGAAGCTTATCCTGAATATGTTCCATCGATTTCAACGTGCGAGAGATGGTTTGTGCGGTTCAGAAGTGGTGATTTTGACACGGAAGACAAAGAACGACCAGGTCAGCCAAAAAAGTTTGAAGATGGAGGCATTACCTCCATCTGTTGTCGAACTCAAGAAGAAATTGCAAAATCATTGGAAGTCACTCAAGCAGCCATTTCAAAACGTTTGAAAGCAGCAGGATTCATCCAAAAGCAAGGAAATTGGGTCCCGTATGAATTGAAGCCGAGAGACGTTGAAAGGCGATTTTGCATGTCCGAAATGCTCCTTGAAGTCGTTTTTGAATCGAATCATTACTGGCGACGAAAAATGGATTCATTACGACAACCCAAAGCGCAAAAAATCGTATGTGAAGCCCGGCCAACCAGCCAAATCAACGCCACAGCCAAATATCCATGGCGCCAAGGTAATGCTCTGTATTTGGTGGGATCAGAAGGGTGTGATCTATTATGAGCTATTGAAATCGGGCCAGACGATAACAGGCGACCTCTACCAAACACAATTAATCCGTTTAAAGCGAGCATTGGCCGAAAAACGCCCGGAATATGCGACCAGACATGAAGCCATAATTTTCCATCATGACAACGGTCGGCCTCATGTTGCAAGACCGGTTAAAAATTATTTAGAAAACAGTGGCTGGGAAGTTTTGCCTCACCCGCCTTATAGCCCAGACCTTGCCCCGTCCGACTACCATTTGTTTAGATCCATGCATCAAAAATTGGCTCGATTAATTCTTGGCCTCAAAACCGGAGCAGTTTTTTTGGCGCGGAATCCATATGTTGCCAGAAAGATGGGAAAAAGTAGTGGCTTCCGATGGACAATACTTTGAATAAAATATATTGTAACAATTTTTCAAAATAAACACTCAAAGTTTGCCAAAAATTCCGCATTTTTAAGTTATAAGCCCAATAAAAAACATTTGAATTTCCTTAACAATTGGTGTGTTTTTTTTTTTAAAAGAAATCATATCACTCTTATTCGAAAACCCTTTACATATTACCAAAAAGTTTTAAAAAAAAAGCTTACTCCTTATGGAAGATGGTCTATCTCAAAGTGAAGCTAATAAAAAATATTACTGAAGAGTAAAAGAAGAAAATTTAAAAAAAATTAAAATACAAAGAATTGTATGCTAATAAGTACGTGGGCCACCTTTTCCCAAGGGGTACGTAGCTTAAAAAACAAAAAGAGAATAAACTTAACCAACAAAACCAGCATTTTTTAATGCTAAAAAATCAAAAAAAAATTTTACATCGAGTATAAAAAAATAAGCATGTTTATAAAAAAAAAGAAAAAACACACAAAACGACAAAACTCCAAAAAAAAACTCAAATAATTAATTAAAAAATAAATACCCCTTCTCTAGAGCAGAAAGAAAATAAATAAAAAAATCCAAAAACACTAAAACAATCCAAAAATACGAGTATCGAAAAAATGAAGTCGACGTCAAGAAATTGCATATGCGTCAATGTTTGACTTTATCAAAAATTGTATGAAATTTTGAAAACATCAAATATAACAGGAGCCCAGTTTTCAGAAGAAGCAATTTTCACATCGTAAAAGCTTTCGCTAAAATGAACTTGCTATCATAGACAAAAACCAAATGTGCATATGGATGATCGATGGCATTTTTCGATTAGCTCAGGCAAATGCTACTTGCATAGCTTAGTGCAACACCAAAAGTGAAAAGTTGAGAGCTTTTGATATTTCAATCAGATGGCAAAAAATTTGCTACCAGCTGATTCTGATGACCTGGTGTCGCAGTCGCAATTGCTTCAATACACAATTTTCATAAAATTTTTCTCAGATTTTGTTTTGTTTCTTTCTTGCTTGTTTTGTTTCTTTCTTCGCATATTATGTATACGTGTATATATTTTTTTTTTAATTTCTTTTTTTTGTCAAATATTTTTTTTATAAATAATTTGTTTTTGTTGGTTTTTTTGAATAATTTTTTTTTTATAGCAATAATATAATTTTTTTGTTTCAATGTTGATCAGTATTTTTAGTACTAAGAAATACTTTTTTATGTCTTCTTATGCTTAAAGTTATAATTTTTAGCATTTAACATCGCTTTTTTGGTATTTTTTTAAATAATTTTAAGTGTTTAAGGTATTTTTGTTTTTTTTTTGTTTTGAATCTTTTTATTTTTTGTTTAATTTTTTTTAATTTCTTAATTTTTCAAGCTTCAATCATTCATTCATTTTTTGTAATACTGAATTTTTCCATTTTCAATATTTATAGTTGCATCAGTACCAAAAGAAAAAGCTCTTTTTTACTACGTATTTTTCATGGAATTATTTTTTATTTTATTTTTTTTGATTATAATGATTTTTCTCGAATTGTACTCGGTAAAATTAGGTGATACATTAAGAAATATGAAACTAGGACCAAATTGTGACACAACAAAAAAAATTTGTTTCAATTGAAGATCATCGATAGGATCTGATTTAATATTTCCATATAAATAGTATTAAAAATAAATTAAAAAAAAAAATTTATTAAAAGAAGAGAAAAAATGGATTTTGCTAAAGTCTAAAATTAACGCTATTAACATTGAGCAAAATTCAACAATTCAATAGAAGATCGTTACTAGAATTTGCTTCCTAATCCTGTGCGAATCGGACTCGAACTTATACCAAGCTCCTCTTTAAATCCCAGACTGGATATTATTATAATAATTATTGTCTATTTTCCTATTTTTTATCTTGTACATTTTTACAACAATAACAATGGCAGGATAAAACCACTACAGGTTTATATAGGGTGGACCATTTAGAAGTTCCATTTTAAAAAGTAAATAAAAAAAACTAGTGTATGTTTTTTCAAATTTCCGGTTTTATTAAAAAGATTGAACCTTGAAATTTAAGAATGAAATAAAACATCATTTAAATGACTGCAATGGCTGGCGTTACAGTTCCCCATTCGCTCGACCCAATTTTTCAGTACATTTTCGATTGTCCGGGCCTGTATCTCTTCAATGGCAACTTTGATTTCGTGTTTCAAGGCCTCAATTGTCTCTGGATAGCTTGCGTAACATTTATTCTTAACGGCTCTCCACAGAAAATAATTCAACATGCTCAAATCACAGCTCCGAGGCAGCCAATTGACATCAGAATTTCGGCTGATTATTCGGTTTTCGAAAGCAGTCCCCAAAAGTTGGATTGTTACGGTGGCTGTGTGGCAAGTGACCCCGTCCTGTTGAAACCAAATGTCGTCCATGCCATTCTCTTCAACTTTTGGAAACAAAAATTCGTTGAGCATACCACGATAGCGCTCACCATTGACCTTAACGGCGGCTCCTTCATCGTTTTCGAAGAAAAACGGGCCAATGATGCCTCCACTCCAAAATCCGCACCAAACCGTGACTCGTTGTAGATGCATCGGCTTTTCCATGGTGACGTATGGATTTTTTGAGCCCCAGATGCGACAATTTGGTTTGTTAACATACCCACCGAGGTGTAAATGGGCTTCATCCGAAAAGATGATTTTTCGGTAAAAATGCTCATCTTCGGCCAATTGATCTTGAGCCCATTGGACAAACCGAAAACGCATCGGATGGTTATGTGGCTTTAGCTGTTGGACTAATTGAACCTTGTAAGCTTTTATATTGAGGTCTTTGTGCAAAATTCTCAACAGAGAAGTGCGAGTAATGTTAAATTCCTGAGAACGGTGACGAGTTGATGTTGATGGATGATCACTGACATTTTCAGCAACGGCGGCAATATTCTCGGTCATACGCACTGTATTAGAGCGGGATCGAGTTGCTTTGTCAACCAACAAACCATTTTCGCGAACTCGCTCCACAAATTTGTCCACAAGTTGACGTGATGGCATTCGATCTTTGCTCATTTTTTTTTAAATTTCTCACAATTTGGTTTGAAGACTCACCACTTTGGAAGTAAGTTCCATAGTTCCCTTACGAAACGGATTACCATTTCGTAAAATTCTGTCATTCACCTAACAATCTGTCAATTCGTGTTGACATTTAACACTCTAGAACTTCTAATAAATAGTAGTTCATAATGGAACCGCTAGATGGACCACCCTATATGACTACTATTTGAATTGTTCACATTTTGTAAAAAAAATATCCAAATTTAATTGAAAATGCATAAAATGTAAATGTTTTTACTCGAATTTCAGATATAACATTTTCTCAATACTTCTACTTAGTTTCTATTACCAATAAATGTAATTTTTTTAAATGTTCATTAAGTGTGCTCAAAATTAAATACTTTTTAAGGCCAAAAAAATGTTAATTACCTTCAAGATATGAAAGAAAACAAAATAGCCTTTACACCATAAAATACAATATGAAACTTTTATACTTTCATTATTATCATTTTAAAATAACCACCCACCTTTTACAAAATTGTAGACCTAACAAAAGTATTTTTAAAAATTTTAACCAATAGTCTTCTCAGCTTATGTCTGAATTCGATCTTATTCTTACACTTCATCATTTTTATACGTTAATCCTTGTTAGAAGTTCATTTTGGTCAAAGTATGATTTTTTCTGCGCAATAAAATTTTTTTGTTCGTTTTGTTTATTAATAAAAGCCAATTTATTATCATTGCATTCTCTCATCCAATCCATCAACTGTTAAATTTTTACATTTAATTTAACTTCTTAAGTTTTGTTTAAATATTATTGTATAAAAAATAATTTTAAAAGAAAAAATTAAAAAAAGTAAAAACTTCATCATCTTACTCTCAAGACGAAATACAGTAATAAAAAAAAAAAAAATCACCTACTCTTTTCGTAACTAAGATGGACAAATGAAAATCTCAATAAAAACTCATGACTGACTGTTCTTTTGACATTTTGACACTTCTGGAGTTTAGTTCTTTTCCACCCTCCTAACCTCCCCAAAAACAACACAATCGAATTGTCAGAATTAGATTAAGAGACGACAACCAAAATAGACCAAATAAACAAATTATATTACGCCCCATTGAAATTATCTCAGTTGATGTGTCTCCATTTAATATGAAAATTAGAATTGATTGGATTAAAATATTTGGACCAGTAAAATATCAAAAATATTTACTTCACAAAAACAGAAAAAAAAACACCAAAAATCCTGCAAACAACAGGGATTATAAAAACTTCTGACTCATGTGCATGTTATGTTATGTTATTAAGAAAAAAAAATTAAAATTAATTCGTGATTTAATTGTTAGTGTCCGAAGTAGACATACGTGTAGTACGTGCTACGGTCTAAACCTTCCAAATTGTCTATTTGAAATTGATTGTTAGCTAACTTGACCATTAAAAATATGCCATCAAACTCAGAAATATGACAAGCTTCAGATAACATACCATACTACAATATATTGAATGATATAAAATTGGTTTATTTTGATTAGTCTGTCATTAATACCTTACCTTTTGTAAAAAAAAAATTGGAATAAGTTTTCTATAATAGAAGACTTTCAATTAGATAAAATAACCATTTTGATGGGATTAACTTTTCTGATACCAAATTAATCTTGTTCTAATATGTAAAATGATAATTTTGGAAATACAAAATTGCACAAAAACTTATTGATAAAAATTCAGGCTGATAAGCATCATAGTTTTACTAAAATTGCTCGTATTTACCATGTACAAATAATTATAAAACCATAAATTTTCTGGCATTAATATTTTTAAGATATTAGAATTTTCATAAAAAATTGACACCATAAGTCCCTCTAAAATCTTTTATATTCGTGAGACCAAACTGTAAAACCAGGAAATTGCACGAATTTTTAGGTTAAAAATTTAGAATATCGACGAGGTATTCCGGCTAATCCTAAAAAATGTTGATGGAAAAATGTTAAATTTACTCCTAAAAATATAATACAAAATTGATAATGATGGGTTTAATGATTGATTTCCTCAACAAAATTCTTGAAACCCAACAAAATGCCTTCTGGCTATGATGAAATTAGATCAACTTTTTTAAACATGGACTTCGTACAGCCCTCCACTTTGAACATTTTCGGTTATTAAAATGATCCCTAAACCGAATAAGCCTACGTACTTACCAATATCATATCGAACAATAACCCCATCCCAATCAAGTCTGAGAAATTAACCGTAAAACGATTTTATAGGAATGTGGGGTACGTCCAATCAGGGTGCAAGTTCTGCTAGTTTAAGTTGCGCCTTTACTTTATAACCCAGCATTTATAAATCCAACTTGCACTTCTCACACAGCATTGAGAATTCTTCTTTCATTATTGACATTAAAGTAATTTCCACAATTTCCTTCTTTTACGCACTCGAATAAGTAAAAAGCCCTTATGAAACTTTATCCATCAATTCCATCCTAATAGTGAGTGATTTCATTCAAATCTTTCATTCACCTCCTTGGATTCAATTTCTTCATTCGCTTTCTTTAAAAAAATGCCAAAAAACTATGTCATATGTGTCTTTCGGATCTATCTTTTTGTGCTTCCAAATAGTCTCCTCGACTTAACTAGCAACATTCATCACCAGTAAGCTCTGTGCTAACAGTCAGTAGCAAGCACTACGTAAAGCTTTACTAGCTGGTATCTCTCACCAGCAGTCCGAAAACTGTACCTACGTAACAACCGCAACCTCACATTTCAGATAAATGCAGTGGGGCCGCTAACCCCTGTGAAACCTCTTTTTTATCAAGAGTACTTTGGTATGTACTCCCTCTCGAAGAGCTACAGTAGGGAATTTTGTAAATTTCACGCCACACGTTTACTAAACCCAAAGGACCTATTTTGTTCAATATAAATTTCCAAGGCTCAGATATCATCACATGTATAAACCGCGTACCTGTAACTTTTGCAGATGGCACAATCAACATTCCACAAAAGTACTGCCACTGCTTCTAATATTTTACAAGTATATGCTCAAAGCTCAAATCTACTTCACGAAGAAGAGCATAAAAGTAAACGAACAAAACGTGTTCACACAACTTCTACTCTACGTTTTGAATCATGCACCTCGATAAATCTTTACCCGCTTTACAGTTCGTCAAAAAGGACAGGCGCGGTATTTAGGACTATATCTCTTACAGTGGTTAACTTTGAGCTCTCATATAAGACTAAAAAGACTCAAAGTGAATAGACTATACAAACAACTATTGCGACTGGTGTACTCACGTTCCAAGATTACAATTGACAGCAAACTACTCTTATTAACAATAGCATATTAAAACCAATTTGAACGTACAGACTAGAACTATTGCGTTTCACAAGTCTTCAAACCGCAATTGCACCAAATCACGATTGTGAATACTCAAAGTTTCTGTCATTTGTGAACTAGCAGTTTCTCGTTATAAAAAATTTCATGGTCGTTCACTCTATAATTTAAATTTGCTTATAAGAAAATTATCTCCAGTAATTTTCCGCAATGCTTTAAACGGCAGTAAACAAGCGTCTTCAATTCTTTAGAACCACAATTATATGCTTATTAAGCAATTTTAATCCTTAATATGCTTATTACTTTTAGTTTTTATAGATATTTTGTTTATATATTGTATGTACCAGGTGTATTAGCTTAAATCCGCTGTTTTTTAGTCAAAAAACTTTTTTTTCATAGAAACCAAAAACAATTATATTCATAGTACTTGCGCTCGCTAGCTACACATTTTTTCCATCTCTCGGGCAATTTGTGAATACCACGCCAAAAAAATTCCTTCTCTTTCGAGGCAAACCCCTCATCAACCCATTTTCAGACGTCTTCGTAAGAATCGAAGTGCTGCTCAGCGAGCGCGTGGCCCATCGAAAAAAACCGTTGGTAGTCGGAAGGGGACAGGTCTAGTGAATAAGCGAGGTAGGGTAGCACCTCCCAGTTGAGTGTCTCCAAGTAGTTTCGGACCATTTTTGACGTGTGCGATGGTGCGTTGTCGTGGATGAAAATCAGATTGTCATGTCTTTGTTGATAATCCGTCCTTTTTTCACGCAGAGCATGGTGCAATTTGATCAGTTGTTGGTGGTAGCGGTAGGCTTTGACATTTTTACAAGGTTTCAACATCTCATAGTAGATGATACCCTGCTGATCCAACCAAACGCAGAGCATCGTCTTCCGTCCGAAGCGAGTTGGTCTTGGGGAAGATGTTGATGGTTGGCTTCTCGAAATATATCCACTTTTCATCGCCTGTCATAATCCGATGCAGGAAAGACTTTCTTTTTTGTTTGGCGAGCAAGATTTCGCATGTGTTTTGGCGTCACTCGATCTGCCTATCGTTCAATTCATGCGGCACCCATTTTCCGGTCTTTTCAATCTTCTCCATGGCACACATGCGCATGAAAATGGCTGGTTGAGTAACACCCAAATGCTGTGCGAGCATTTTTTACGATTGGGTATCGTCTTCATCCAAAAGAGCCTGTAATTGGTGGTCGTCAACCTTCCTAGGCCGATTTTCACGCTTCTTGTCCCACAAGTCAAAATTACCGTCTTTGAACAGACGAAACCAATCTCGGCATGTTGTTTCCGATAAAGCACTATCATCATAGGGCTCCATAAGCATTCGACGCTATTCTGCAGCCGATTTCTTCAAATTGAAGCAGAAAAGCAGAGCTTCCCGCATATGCTCTTTTTCTGGCATAAAACTACACATGATTACCGAAGAAAAAATGTATGTTGTTGTACGAAATTGCCGACAATGTGCACTGATTAATGTTGACAGATGTCAAACTGACAAAAAAAAAGTATGGCGTGCCCATGTTAGCTTAATACGCTCACTAACGCCATCTATGACCAAACAGCGGATTTAAGCTTTTACACCTGGTATATTTAAAAAAATCCAATGAATTGGACATTTTGTAAAAATTGGGACCATCCTCCTGCAGAAATTACTCATATCCGAGCAACCAAATTATATATTAACCGATAATATCAAGTCAAATTTATTTAACTTAAAATTCTATTTTTTATAAAAAATTTAAATAAACAACCCTCTCAAATTTACTATATCCGAAGGAGCAAAAAAGAAACTTATAAGATTTACTATTTTCTAAACTTCAAATTCCATTTCTCATAAAAAATTCAGACATTAATTTTACTTAAATTCCTTCTATTCTTCCGAAGATTGATAAACACTCTTTCTGCAAGGAAAATTTTCTGTTCACGAATTCATTCCTACAACTTAGAAAAATTCCAAATTCCCGCTACCTGATAAATATCACCTTAAAAATACGAGACTTTTCATAAAAATAAATAATTCTTATTAATATTCAATATTTATTTATAATATATATTAAAAAATAATACATTTCCAATTTCGTGTGATTAAGATTTTTCTTATTAATTTCATGTTAATTGTTGACTACTTTTTTCAACTTGCAATTTAAAAAAAAAAAATAGGGGCCACCTTCGAGATATAGTGTCGTGTCTACCTTTAAGTGAAAAATAAAAATTTTATTTTGTTATACAGGATTGAATTTATTTCCGATATTGTTGCAAAATACTTAATTGCCGAATTTTTCTCAATTATGGACGATACAAAAATATACTAAAATTTATTAATTGAATTCATTACTAATTATTGTATAATTATGATTTCGAAAGATCAGAGAGCATTATCATTGTTGAGGTAAACCACCAAAAAAAAAAAACTCGAATAACTTTTGAAATTTGACTAAACACTATTGAACAGAATTTTTGAACACTTACTTGTGGGGATGGAAGTCTAAAAATCGACGACAAACGACCGGCCATCGACCAACCTTCATTTACAAAAGAGACTGAAGAGGAAAAAAAATGCAAAAGAAGAAAAAAGCCAAATGCGCTCCAAGGTACCAGTTTACCATTTGTTCACAGTAGTAGTCATCTCCTGGCTTTGGATCAATTCACGAATTAGCATAGCCGTGTGAATAAATACCTGGCCGAGTGGACCATAAGCTGAGATCTTAATTACCTGTGATGGCTGATCGTATCTGATGATAACTAATAGGACCCCGAGTAGATTTTCGAAAGAGCTTTTACGTTTTCATTTCTGTCCACATCTGTGTGTGGGTGGGTGTGTGTTTTACTACGAAATTGCGTAGCATTTACCAGAATTTTAACCCTTCCATCATTATTGGACTCATTCGTACTCACGGTTTTTCTCTCTTCTCCTTTTTTTTATCGTATCTCTTTTTGTTTTATTTTTATAAATTTATTTATTATTTTTTTTGACTGGATTTCTAACATATTTTTGGGGCCTCCCATCATGAATTCCATTATACTCGAGCAGTTAGCAGCGTAGAAAATCTTGAGTATAATAATATATCATTTATAAAATTATAATTAATAAACATTATTAATTGTACAATAATTTACATATAATCTTATGTGGGCGAATAAATATAAAAATATTTGATAGGGAATAGTTAGAAAATATGTATTCGCAAAGCATCAGATAGTGAGTTAGAGATCGAAATTGGAACGTTTTCTGTAGGAAATGTTAATCTGAAAATTTCTAGTAGCTTTTAGAGTTTTTCAATAGATTGAAAATTTAGAATGATTTAGATAGTTAATTTGCAAAAATAGATTTACAGGTAGGCCTTAAAAACTTCAGATTCATAGATTATAGTACAATTTAGGTGAAGTTTATGCGGTCCTAGCCGAGTTAGAAATTTAATAGATTAGATTAGATTCGATTTATTAATTTTAGTAAAGTATTATATTTTTCTCTATATTCTAATAACTTTATAGTGAATTTTGAAAATGGTGATACGTGTTTACATTAATGCTAAAAGTAATAATTCTTCAAAGAATTTGTTATATTTTTCATACAAAAACACACACCAATGAATTGAGAAAAAAAATTCAGTACTTAATTATAAATACAGAGAAAAGCTAAGACTTTATAAAAAAAATTGGTAAAAGCTATAGAACTATTTCTATTTTTAATTAATCGATCAGCTATCAAGAGACATTTATTTATTTTCCTTTTTTTTTGTTAATGGAGACTTCGCTAGACGATACTACCTGCCAACAGATGGCATAACTTTTTAAACATCTGTCATTCAGGTTAAACATCTGTCATTCATTCTCGATTAGTCATTGAACGAAATAGTGTAAACAACAAAGTTTTTTTTTGCTTCAAAAATGTCGAATTTCGTACCAAAAAAGTCTCATTTGCGGGAAGTGTTGATTTACTTCTTCAATTTGAAGATTGCTCATTCGATTGCTCACCGAAGCTTATCCTGAATATGTTCCATCGATTTCAACGTGCGAGAGATGGTTTGTGCGGTTCAGAAGTGGTGATTTTGACACGGAAGACAAAGAACGACCAGGTCAGCCAAAAAAGTTTGAAGATGAAGATTTGGAGGCATTACTAGACGAAGACTGTTGTTGAACTCAAGAAGAAATTGCAAAATCCAAAAGCAAGGAAATTGGGTCCCATATGAATGGAAGCCGAGAGACGTTGAAAGGCGATTTTGCATGTTCGAAATGCTGCTTGAACGGCAGAAAAAGAAGTCGTTTTTGAATCGAATCATTACTGGCGACGAAAAATGGATTCATTATGACAACCGAAAGCGCAAAAGCCAAATATCCATGGCGCCAAGGTAATGCTCTGTATTTGGTGGGATCAGAAGGGTGTGATCTATTATGAGCTATTGAAATCGGGCCAGACGATAACAGGCGACCTCTACCAAACACAATTAATCCGTTTAAAGCGAGCATTGGCCGAAAAACGCCCGGAATATGCGACCAGACACGAAGCCATAATTTTCCATCATGACAACGGTCGGCCTCATGTTGCAAGACCGGTTAAAAATTATTTAGAAAACAGTGGCTGGGAAGTTTTGCCTCACCCGCCTTATAGCCCAGACCTTGCCCCGTCCGACTACCATTTGTTTAGATCCATGCATCAAAAATTGGATCGATTAATTCTTGGCCTCAAAACCGGAGCAGTTTTTTTGGCGCGGAATCCATATGTTGCCAGAAAGATGGGAAAAAGAAGTGGCTTCCGATGGACAATACTTTGAATAAAATATATTGGAACAATTTTTCAAAATAAACACTCAAAATTTGCCAAAAATCCGGCATTTTAAAGTTATACACCTAATAAATTGCCGTATTTTTTAAAGATTATTTCAACTCTCAAAAAGAAGTTGATCTAGCATTTCAAGACATTTTTATTTTTATTTAAAAGTTGACTAATATATATATTTTTATATGATAGTTCAAAGTTTAACTTCTCAAAAAGGACTTGAATTTAATATTAGAGTTTTTTGTGACTACCAAAACGAAGCTTATTTATACACAAAATTATTTTTCTCAGCAAGATAAAGTAGAGTTAATTGTCCAGTTTAGTGCACCAGACCTGAACTCCCAAATTATTCTCTCCATATTCTTTTAAAACAACTTATATCCACCACCTTCTCAAAAAGAAATTCGTTATCCTTTTCCTTAATAATCTTCGTGTTCAGATCCGCCCAATTTTTCGCTTATGTTCCTAACCTCCCGGATTAAAAAATCGTGGTTAGGAGCGGAATTTGGGATATCTTCCACACTATGTAGAAACAAAAGGGTAAACAACAATCCATCCGTTTGTAGAAGGCTTTTTGTTTGAATTAGTGGATGGATTGTGTGATTCCAAATTTTTGTTCATGAAGGCAGCTATCCTTTGCTGTTATCCTGTTTGTTCGCAGTGAATATGGTGAGATCAAGTGTGGAATCCTACGGAATAGAAGATCCCATTTACATGGCGAATTGCGGGTAATTAGGACGGCAGTTGAGACTGCAATCAATTTTCCCAAAATATCGCAGTGTTACAATTGTTAGTGGCAGTCTTGCAACCATAGCCGCTTCAGTAACCAACCTTGTCCTTCACTATGCCATTTAACACAGAATTGCATTCTGAGGAGAATTTCTTTAATTGTGGAATTCTTAGATCAAACATTTCAATTTTCAAGTCATATTTTTAATCTTCTCAAAGAAACCGACTTAACAACGTCTAATTTCATTAGGGAAGCTCATATATCACATCATGTCGCCAAAGCTTTTTGGCAGTATTTTGAATTCTGTTCCTCTATAATTTAAGTTCTTTAACGTATCTTTATAAGAATACTAACAAAGAAATAACCACAGTGACCATAGCAAAAATGTGAAAAATTTATCATCCAACATCCTGTCAATTCCTACTAATTCTATAAGTCGAAGCCGATGCAAATGATTTTTTTTTCAAAAATTGATACAATAAATTTTTATAAAAGAGATCTCTGGGCAAATCTTACCCACCTAAATGATGATCCTCCAACTAATCTACGTACTCATACCTCCGTTTGATAGCTTAAATGAAGGGTAGAACCTCACACGACTATTTTGATGAGTTACATTTCGCTAAGATACTCCAATGCATAATTTTAATGTGGCACAAAAAAGTTATACGGTGGTATAAATTCAGCGAGTATCTCCATTCGTATTCGTATATACATAATGAAATGGACGAATGGTTTTCTCATTAACTTTCGGAATAAATTCCAATTAAAATATTCACATTATGCACTAATAAAAACTGTCCACCCAAAGACTGTTCTCACACCGGCACTAGACACAGTATAATATACTAACCGATGCGCTCCTGGTACGAGTTAGCAACAGAACGACGCGACGCGACACGACACGACGATTCACTACAATCCGATATCGCATAACGCAACTAACATATTTAACCTCTAATGGACTTATATGATAAGGAAATTTTTTTGTTGGATCCACCTGTCCGTTTCTTATCAAACTACAACCAGAAGTTAAAAAGGAGATCACGAACGGGCGACTGACATGCCCCGTTCTATCTTCTCGCTACGGTTTACAGTACAATCGCATACCTCGCTACGGTCCTACAATCGCATTTCCATTTTAACAGATACGAGATACAAACTATTTAGATCCCGTCCCGTTCCATCGTTTTCATTTGGGGTGGAATGCCGAATACCAAAGATACTTAAATAGCTCTCGTACAGCCACTTTTTCTCTACTCTTTCTTTGATACAAAAATGTCTAAATTTTTCTGGGTAAGCAATGAGGAAATAAGTACCACCACTGATCGGATAGAAGAAATATTATTTCTGCCCGAATAGTAGTAGTAGTAGTAAGTAGTAGCAGTCAAAATATTATAGTATTACTAGTGATAGCATACTTTAGGTAAGTAGTTAACTCGATTAATAAAACATCAAACAAACAAAACAATAGTCGAAATTATTAAAACTGGACCATTCCACTCACAAAAACTGGACTGACGGAGAAGAGCAAGAGGAAAAAGAAAAAGTAGCCAACCACCAGTAAGTAGTAAGTAGTTGGAGGCTGACAAAGTAACAGGAAAAGACGTCGATAATGCCGTTCCGATAAGAGCTAATCGCAACTGTTTGCTGGGGGTAAGACTTGAGAAATTATTATAATCGAATTGTGTGATAAGCACCCAGACTTTAGGTGAACATATCGCTTAGCTTTTGATACTCTGGCCAGTTAATATGTTCATTGATTATTGAAATTTTTCCCCATCTTTCTTCTTCTCTTCGAATTTTTTTCTTCCTTTTTTTTCCATCTATTTTATCTTTCTTGTTTGACTTCTTTTATCCTCAATAGTTCGATTAATTGATTTCAGTTTATTTCTTCTTTATAAATGAATACATAAACAAATAGACACATTAAATCACTAATACCAATATCAATTTTTTTTTTTATTTTCATTTATTATTTTATCTTTTATTTAAAAAAAAAAAATGTATTTTAAATGAAAATGAACAGCTTCAATCTTCTCTGGAGACTTCTATAGACTCGTGTGAATTGGGATTAACATATCGAGATGACCAACTAAGCTTAGCGAATGACCAAGAGTGTCTAACAAACTTTTGGATACGAATATGATTATTTAAAATCGATAAAAAAAAAGAAATTTCAAAGTTCACTTTAAAAAAGAAAAAAAAAAGAAACAATGAAAACCTCTCTATAGTACAGAAGATAAACTTAGATTAATGTGTGGGAGTATACATTCCTTAGATAGATACGAGTACGGTCGTATGTACTGAAGTCTTTCTCATATAAGATTATATGCGTTGAACGTGTTGTCTATCTTAATTCTGTCAACCTCTAATCCGTAACATGTTTATAAAATTTAAACTTTTACCTATCAAGTGAGTATTGAGATTAGCTGTATAATTTCTAAAAGTAAATAATTATTCACTCAAACTTCTTAATGATATAAATTGCCAAAAAAAAAAAAAAAAACAAAATAAAAATACACAATGAATCATTTTTGTACCAAAATTATCGAAAATATCATATTAGAAAGTAGACGATACGTAATATTGTATTCGTTTTTTTTTTGTCATTTATAAATACGAGGGTCGTTCAATAAGTCCTTAGAAAATCCAAGAAATTGCGCTCGTAGTGTCGGTAAAGAGTTTTTTTTGTAAGTATTGATAAGAAAGCTGTCAAAATTTCAGCTCGGTCCATAGCGTAGGTCAATTTCTATCGTCGATTAAAGTTAACGACATTTATTTGTGCATAACAATGGAAAAAAGCGAGTTTAGGGCTGTCACCAAACATCTCCATTTGAAAGGCTTAAGCCCGAAAGAAATTAAAGCCGAGTTGGATGCAGTTCATGGCACATCTGCACCTGTGTTTGCGACGGTTTACAATTGGGTGAATGAATTTTAACGTGGCCGTTCATCCACAAAAGATGAACATTGTTCAGGACGCCCAGTTGAGGTGTCTAATCCTGAAATCATCGATAAAATCCACGATCTGATTTTGAACGATCGGCGAATTAAAGTGCGCGAATTAGTTGAGGCCACGGGCATATCACAAGGTATAGTCGCTTCAATTTTGCATAAAAAATTGTCTGTGAAAAAAATGTTGGCAAGATGGGTGCGGCGTTTGCTCTCAGAGGAGAATAAGCGCGATCGTGTAGTGGACTCTGAAGCTATGTTGGCACTCTTTCATCGCAATCCTGCTGAATTCCTTCGTCGATATGTCACTGTGGACAAAACCTGGATACACTACTACACTCCAGAAACGAAGAGACAGTCATCACAGTGGATTTTCAAGCGTGAACAGGCCCCAAAGAAGGCAAAAACTGTGCCATCGGCCGGCAAGGTGATGGCCACGGTCTTTTGGGATTCGCAGGGCATCATTTTTATCGACTACTTGGAAAAAGGAAAAACAATAACAGGAGCGTATTACGCGTCGTTATTGCAACGGTTGAGCGAGGAAATAAAAGAGAAACGCCCCCATCTGAAGAAGAAAAAAATCCTCTTGCATCAGGACAATGCACGTGTGCACATCTGCGCTGTTTCCATAGCCAAAATTGTGGAATTGAGAATGGAATTGTTGCAGCATCCCGCTTATTCACCAGATTTGGCCCCGAGTGACTATTTTCTTTTCCCCAATCTGAAGAAATGGCTTGGCGGACGACGGTTCACTTCCAACGAGGACGTCATTGCTCAAACGGATGAGTATTTTGCAGAACTTCCGAAATCCTATTTTTTGGACGGGAAAAAAATTTTGGAAAAACAGTTGGAAAAGTGTATAGAGCTCAAAGGAGATTATGTTGAAAAATAAAAAAATTTTTTTTTAAAAAACAGTTTTTTGTATCTTTTTCTAAGGACTTATTGAACGACCCTCTAATACTGCAATAATTAAATAAATTTTCACTTAACAAAATATTAATGATATTTCTATTAGAAAAAAAAATATTTTTATTATTTTAACAAAGAACACAACTTCTAAATACCAAAAATTAAAAACTGGAAGTAAGCTTATAAGTAAAATTATGCAGAGCTTAATTGTCTCTCCTGTAAAAAAAAGCTTCAATTTTGAATATTTTACGATAATTTTTAATGTAAATTAATCTCTTCTAATGTGACTAATTTCAATTCCATTTAAAATAACAAATTTAAAATAAAAATATTTATTAACCACATAAAGCGTTTACATCATTTGCAAATATTTTGAAGTCTTCTGACGTTAAACAATCTAAACGATATTCTCATCGGACAATTAAAATAATAAAATTATTTTCTCTAAAGATCTTAAAATGTTTATGTTAGTTTATTATTTTGAAAAATACTCTGTTATAATTTTTGTAGTTTTCATCTTTTAAATAAAAAATCATGAATCCAGGATAATTTTAAACGAGAAATGGTAGATTAATTCTTAAGCAATAAATTAAATAGAACAAAAAAAGGAAAACAAAATGAAGAGAATTTTACAAAAAATTAACAGGTACAAACGATAATCAATTAATTTTATGTAAATTTTATATGCTTTCTATTAGAATGTTCAACATTTTCATTAACAAAATATTCAAAAGAAAACTGAAAACTCAAAATTCAAGTAAATAAAATTAGGAATTCCGGAATAACATCGTCCGCGAGGGTATAGGCATAAAATGTTAATTAATTACCGTCAAAATATATCAATTAAACGCCATATCGAATCTTTAAAACTGAAAGAGGAAAGTGGATTCTTAGAGGCAAAGAATTTAAGAGCTACTAGCGCTAGTGATCAAGTGACATAACAATTCAAAGAAAGAATTATAAATTCTTGGTCGGAATTGATTCAATTACAAATCAGTCGTCTGAATATACACGATTTGAACAGGTTTCAAATTAGTCAACAGACTCTAATGCATTGTAGATTGACTTGAATGAGTACAAGTCCAGAAGATAGTAGACCATACGAAAAATTTCCAAGCGAAGAGCAACCAATCAACAGACCACACTACATTACTAAGGATGGCGTCCCATTAAAATAGCATTTCTTCAATGGTCCGACCATCTTATCCTGCCGCTTATATGACTTTCTCATAATACAACATTATAAATGGAACAGAAGTGATCTGATCAATAAAAATTCCGATTTACGCCCGAATTTTTACTATCCAGAATCCAAATCTTATAGCGAAACGTTATGCTAGACCATCGAAGGCCAACCACATTCCTTTTGGGTATGTCTCATATGATCCAATTGTTTTTGTAGTTGTACTAATCGATTATAATTGTTTTATTATTTTTATTATTTTTACAATTTTTAGACCTGATCGCATCCTTTCTGCTATCAACTTTACGCTCATCATAATTTTCAAAGAACTAAAAACAATCACACTTCGAGAGATTTGTTAGCACCGTGCATGATTTGGTAGTGTTGCCTTCGAATTGGCAGTTTAGTATAACACGGCCACGGTTAGAGGTGCATATTAACTCCATTTCTCTACACTATTCCGTCTCTTCTATAGTTTTTTTTTTCATTTTTTTTTGTCCAAAGTAAAGTTCATTTATTTGCTTTTTAACTTAGTAACGGCATGAGTGACTGTTCGTTCCGCCACCATAGATGAAACCATAGATGGAAGATAGACAATAAAAGAAGCGAATAAATAAGAGTGTACGGATGCACCTACGAGTAGACATGCCACCATAATTAAGATATAAAGGATCTCGCCGCAGGTAGGTAGATTTATTCTTTAGCCATAGCGGAGTAGAAAGAAAAAAACGGCGCTTCCATTTCTCTAGGGTGTACGATCGATCTCGAAGATCCTAATCAGCAATTAAAATTAATATTGTTTAAGTTCGGCCAATTAGAGATGATCTCCGATGATATGGCCAGCGATGTATGCAATCCATGATCGTACAGGTAGGAAAGGAAAGGATAGGTTCATTTATGTTAACAGATGTATAATTTAATTAACAGGTTTTTGGACTTTTCTATAATATTAGTGCAGCTCTCTTTTCCGTTTATTATTTTGTTCCGTTCTTAATCGTGTCTGCATTCAATCATTTTCGATCATAACAAATTAACTAATGGAATGTGTTTTCCATTAAATAATTTATAGGAATTTCCTTAATGGTAGCACAGTCTACCAAAAGAAGTGACCATTTTTGACACATTTCGGGTAAAATTATATAGAAAATGATGTTTCTTAAAAAAAAAAGGATCACTTTTTGGAAAAATGAAGATATTTTTGATAATGGAACACAAGCTGTTATGATGTAGACAAATCTTCGGAAATATGCGCTTGAGAAGAGAAAAATTCAATTATTTTATAAAAATATATTTGGTGATGAGTAATTTTACAATTAACATAAAACCGATTACTCTATCGGTTTTATGTCGATGCAAAGTCAAATTAGCTTATTAAACTCCTTTCCACAAATTAAGTCTTCGCAATCGAATCCATCTCAAAATAACATTTAAGAAGACGAAGTTTGGATAGTTGAAAAAATATTTTCCGAACAAAATAAAAATAGTTTATTACTTAATGTTAACCGGAAATTTTGATACAAAATTTCTCAACAAAATGTAAGATTTTGATAAGCTTGAGTCATTAGAAGATAAAATTCGGAAGCTTTTAAAAGTGCTTGTTAAATAAATAGAATAAAAACTATTAGATCACGAAAAAACATTTAATAATTTTTATACCCAATATTTTAATCATAAGCAAAAGTTTTTTTTTACCAAATTAGATCCTGAAAAATTTAGTATTCAAAATATATAATTGATAAATATTAACCGAATTGCAGAACTGAAAAATAAATTTCACAAGGATTACCTCGTTCCACAACCCATTTTAATACCTATACTAGCCCTATTTTGGCGGTTTCTAATAGGGCTAGTATATCCAATTCCCATTTAAAATACCCAATTTGTTATAGACACTCCAGAGATTTTTCGATGCAACGGATTCTATGAAAATGCTGAGTATTACTATTGCTCGTAGGGGAACATAGAATCGGCATATTACAAAAATACTATTAAGAGGGTTAATTTCATTTTCAATCTAGTGAAAATTCTCCTTGGCAGTTTATGTAAGGTTTAAGAAAGTAAGTGTATTAATATTATTTATGCCAGTTAGATTGTAGCATACGGTAAAAACCATTACGGAAAAGTATATATTAAAATACGGATGTTTAAAAACTTTTAAAACCGATAAAAGTACAGAGTTTGACAACGACTTTTTGTGGCGCTATGTTGGTACTCATGTTTTTCACTTATGCCGACTAGTTCGGCCATTTTGAATGTTCAGTTAATTTTTGACAGCTGCTTTGCTTGCGCGTGTTTTTTGGTTCGTTTTCGATTTTTTCCCATTCCAAAAAATGGATCAAAGAATCTGTTTCGGGAATTAAAAAAAGTCACAGTGGGTCAGATCTGGAAAATATGGTGCCTGCGGTATTATTAGTGTGTTGTTTTTGGCCAAAAATTTACGCACAAGCAACGATGCGTGAGCAGGGGCGTTATCATGGTGCAAAAGCCAATTTTTGTTTTTCAACAAATCCGGGCACAACTTGCGCAAAACTTGCAGGTAATATTCCTTATTGACCGTTCTGCTCTATGGCAAAAACTCATGATGCACCACGCCCGTGCAATCGAAGAAAACTGTAAGCAAAACTTTCACATTCGACCGAACTTGGCGCGCTTTTTCGGTCTTGGCTCGTGCAGCAGCTTATATTGGGATGATTGAGCTTTGGTTTCTACGTCATAACAATAAGCCCATGATTCGTCACCAGTTAGGACCCTCTGGAGCAACAACTTTGGGTAAACAGCTCTTTAGCAATGTTGATGCGATACTGTTTTTGGTCGAAAATGGGCAAAAATCGAAGACATGCCAAAACACTTGCAAACAAAGCCGCTGTCAAAAAATAACTGACCATTCAAAATGGCCGAACTTGTCAACATAAGTGAAAAACATGGGTACCAACATAACGCCACAAAAAATCGAAAGTCGAATATACGTAACCCGCGGAAATTCAAAATTCGCGATACTTTTTGAACAGACTTCTTGGATTACTATGTGGAGGAACTTCAACTTAAACTAAAAATGGCACAAGAAATAACGAAAGATAGACTCAGCAAGCAAAGTTTAAACAAAATGCAAATCTTACCTTATGATCTAGTGTATCTAAAACGAAAGTCCATACGAAGGTCCCTATACCATAATTAGAAGAACTAGAGTAAATTCGTAAATAAAAATTGCTAATCACACAATAATGGTACATATTAATAATTTTTTGAAAAAAATATGAGTACTATACGATTCAAGTAAATTGAATAAATAACATGAACGCAAGAGTTAAAAATACAAACTAATGTAATAATTACAAATGCACATATAAAAGTTAAAACAATTGTCCAATATTAAAATAAAAATTTAAATAAGAAATTAAATGTTAAAATATAATTATAACTAAAGGTAAAAATAAATGTATTTCATAAATAAAAATGTATATAAAATGAATGTATAAAAAATTATATACTATAAATATCAACTATCATATCAATGTAAGAAAATAATCAAATGAAAATTTTGATAATATTTAATTAATTCATTTATTAATTACTATATTAAATTTCAAAATAAATGTCACAATGAATTAATGTAAACAAAATTATGTAAGACATCAGAAACCTGAGACAACAATAAAATTCATTTAAAAAAAATTTGATTCTATTATCCTAAAAAAAAAAAATTTTAGTACCGGTGAAATGTAGCATACTAACTTAGAAATGATTAGACGTTTAAGCGAAGAGAAATTATGCACTGCGGTGCATAATTGCACTTCGCTTAATTGAAAAGCGGAATCGGTAATTATGAATTGCCAAAAAAGAATGGTCGATGACTCGTTCCATTTTTATACCATATGAAGTGCACACGTATAGATACTAATTGACTGTCAAATCAAGTCACCTAAGGTATTATGTTGCAATTTTAGGAATATGATAATCAAATAATTATTAAAAAATCACATCAGCAAATATTTATTAAAATAAAATTAACAACTTTAAATTTACTCATTTAAAGATGAGTAAAGATTGATTTTTTATCAATAAATCCTTAGAAAAAAAATGGAAAAAAACTGTTTTTAAAAAAAAAATTTTTTATTTTTCAACATAATCTCCTTATAGCTCTATACACTTTTCCAACCGTTTTTCCAAAATTTTTATCCCGCGCAAAAAATAGGATTTCGGAAGTTTTGCAAAATACTCATCCGTTTGAGCAATGACGTCCTCGTTGGAAGTGAACCGTCGTCCGCCAAGCCATTTCTTCAGATTGGGGAAAAGAAAATAGTCACTCGGGGCCAAATCTGGTGAATAAGCGGGATGCTGCAACAATTCCATTCTCAATTCCACAATTTTGGCCATAGAAACAGTGCAGGTGTGCACACGCGCATTGTCCTGATGCAAGAGGATTTTTTTTTCTTCAGATGGGGGCGTTTCTCTTTGATTTCCTCGCTCAACCGTTGCAATAACGACGCGTAATACGCTCCTGTTATTGTTTTTCCTTTTTCCAAGTAGTCGATAAAAATGATGCCCTGCGAATCCCAAAAGACCGTGGCCATCACCTTGCCGGCCTTCTTCGGAGCCCGTTCACCCTTGAAAATCCACTGTGATGACTGTCTCTTCGTAGAAGTGTATCCAGGTTTCGTCCACAGTGACATATCGACGAAGGACTTCGGCAGGATTGCGATGAAAGAGTGGCAACATAGCCTCAGAGTCCACTACACGATCGCGCTTATTCTCCTCTGAGAGCAAACGCGGCACCCATCTTGCCGAAATTTTTTTCACAGACAATTTTTCATGCAAAATTGAAGCGACTATATCTTGTGATACGCCCGTGGCCTCAACTAATTTGCGCTCTTTAATTCGCCGATCGTTCAAAGTCAGATCGTGGATTTTGTCGATGATTTCCAGAGTAGACATCTCAACTGGGCGTCCTGAACGATGTTCACCTTTTGTGGATGAACGGCCACGTTTAAATTCATTCACCCAATTGTAAACCGTCGCAAACATAGGTGCAAATGTGCCATGAACTACATCCAACTCGGCTTTGGAGATGTTTGATGACATCTCGGGCTTAAGCCTTTCAAATGGAGATGTTTGATGACAGCGCTAAACTCGCTTTTTTCCATTGTTATGCACAAATAAATGTCCTTAACTTTAATCGCCGATAGAAATTGACCTACGCCTATGGATCGAGCTGAAATTTTGACAGCTTTCCTGTTGATAATGCTGCTTACAAAAAAAAATCAGTTACCAACACTACGCAATTTCTTGGATTTTCTAAGGACTTATTGAACGACCCTCGTAAATAGACTGAGTATTTTATAATTAAGTCAGAAAGAAATTGTCAAATTAATGTCAAAGAATTTTTTTCATTTATTCTTTTAGCTGAAAATTGTTAGATTCCTATTTTGCCCACCAATCTTAATTAAAAAAAAAAACAAAACAAATAATAATATTATTAAAAACAGTATATTCTGGTTGGCCTGACTTTTGGTTGGAAATTGTTGGATTTCCATTGCACTACAAGATGGAACTGTGCTTTTTTTTTGCTCTAACCATCTTAAAAAACACAATAACCACCCTCCTCTAGAAGATGTCACTAAAGAAATACATTTCTGTCCTTCAATAATGATCTCTAAACTCAAAATAGATTCTACTATTTATTCCAATTTCCAAACTTTCTTTTACAATTCGTACTGGAAACCATGCTTGAGAATAGAGATAGAAGTGTCATCGTCCATGAACTGGTGAAAAATTCAAGCATAGGAACCCCCTCCTACAAGAGTTGGACTAGAGAGAATGATGCGATAGAGAAAGGTTGTAACAGGGAGTTGAGTTGTCTCGTCAACCATGGACTGAGCCTACAAAGATCAGTCGTCAAATATATTTGGGGCACTTCTAACATCAGATAGGTCAACGAAGAGCCAAGTGTGGTTTTGGGGAATGTCTCGGAAATAGTCCATTAACATCTAGACTCCTTACGAGAACTTATCTCTCCTCATATTTTTCATTTGATTTTTTAAAGAAACAATATGTAAGTTTTCTTTTAGCTAATTTTTTTTGGTATATCTCCTGGAGAAATATACATCTTCGGTATGTTCCTTTTGGAGAAATCTACATCTTTGGTATGTCCAGGATTAAAATAACACATTGCATGACTTTTGTTTTTTTTTGTGTATGTGCCAGGGCGATAGTGGCGAGTGTAAGATCCCCTCCATATAATCCTAAAATACTAGCCTGCAAGTATACCCTGCCACTGCCTCGTCTCCTAGATGGTCAGTTACTATACATGACTCATCTCTCTAGGACTTCACAGCCGCAATAAATGCTTTATTTTGTTTAACACCACTGCCCAATCTCTCAATTCTAAGAGCGAAGTACAAAACATCACAATGGACTTAATGATTACTTGTTATATTATACAGGTGCAGCCGTCAATGATAACATAGTATAACATCATGTGCAGTCATTAAGTTGAAATGGTACCACATTCGTGAGCTGCATCAAAGAAAATTTCCTTTTTATCATATGAGTAGCTCCATATTATTGTATGATGAGCTGTGAAAAATCAGGATAGCGGCAGAAATTGCAGTTTGCACATGCAATCATCGAAACGTTATCATATTAATGTGTCACGAATAGTCCTGACAGATATTTGTGACCAATTAAGTGATCCTATTCTCAACAATATATTCGATATAATCCTTTTAACAACTGCGATATTGAATTTCGTTGGGTTCTAGGTTATATAAGAATTTTGGGGAATAAGCTTCGTCAGGTGATTACTTAAAATTTATTTAAAGTAATGTCTACGGTTGACTTAAGGTATTTATTTAAAAGAAAATAAATACCTTAAGACAACGGTAGACATGCAAATAGGAAAAGCATTCATTGCTTAACTAATTTACTCAACAACCTTACCAAAATTCTTGTCGCGAAAAATTGACAAAATGCTGGGCACGAAAACTGCTCACAATTGGGGAAGGTAGTTCTACTGTCACACATAAATTCCCTTTCAAAAACCACTGTTTTTCTATCTGCCATTTCTGTAACTTTCATCTCATTGTCGTTCTTTTTATAATAGAATGACAATTTACTCAAAATCCTTTCCTACTGAGATTCTCTCCATTGTGGAGGTTTTAGATTCCTCAATATCTTTTTCAAGTCCTCTTTTTAAATTCTTATAATGAGATAATCTGCTTAACAAATAAACTACCAATTTTATCTAATTCATATATTTAGAGCTAGCCAAATGGTCTCAAATGGATCTGACCCATATCCCAGGACCTTACATACAAATAAACATTATTTGTACTACATAATATACATAATTTAGGGATAAATTTAAAAAAATTGTTCAGTTATATTTAAAGATAAACAATTACATAGATAATATTATTAAATAATAATGTTTCTATAATAAAATAAAAATACCAAAAATATATATTGTGATAAATTGAAAGTGATGAAATTTTTTGATTGAGAACAAATTTTATGAATTGAACACTTTCCTCTGTGGAAATTATCACATTACTTCGAACAAGATTCACTTCAATCACCTTCATTAATAATTCTTACCGTAAGGCTTAGTAATGATATGCTACTCTTTTTATCATAGTGAGCACAATCGAAGACCACTATTTACTTGATATTGAACAGGCAACCATATATTTGGACCTCCCAGGAATGATTTTCACTTTTTTTCAAATAAATTATCTTCCGATATGATGAATTATAATGAAAGTAAAAACATGAAATTTAGATTTTCATCCTATTAAATACTAGTGCATATACTTAGGTGAATAAATAGGTCAATTTCAAAGTGAACATTTCTATTCATTAAGATTATATTGTTGGGGAAATACAGAGAGCTCAAGATGACTAGGTACTTATTTCGATAAAGGGTCTTAATATTTAACTGCAAGCACAGAGATAGCATACGAGGGTCATTCAACAAGTACTTAGCCTACAAAAGTAAAAAGGAAAATTTTGGAAAGGTGGCAATTTATTTTTCCACATAATCTCCTTCAAGCTCGATACACTTGGCCCATCGATGGTCTAACTTTTTTAACCCGTCCAAAAAATACATTTTCTCGAGGGAAGCAAAATAGGCCTCCGTGGCGACGATGACCTCCTCATTCGACCCAAATCTATTCCCGGCGAGTGATTTTTTCAGGTTTGGAAACAAAAAGTAGTCACAGGGGGCCAAATGTGGAGAGTACGGTGGATAGGGCAGCAATTCGCAGCGCAATTCGACCAATTTGGCCATGGCGACGCCGGAGGTGTAAGCCGGCGCGTTGTCGTGGTGGAACAGCACTTTTTTCTTCGCAAAGCGGGACCGCTTTTTTTTCAATTCGACGTCAAATCGGCCCAATAAGTCAGCATAGTAGCGCCCCGTGATTGTTTTACCCTTCTCGAGGTAATCGATGTGGATCACACCTTGTGAATCCCAGAAAACGGTGGCCACCACCTTTCCGGCCACTGTTTCGACTGCTCCTTGGTCTCCGGTGTGAACCAGTGAATCCATGTTTCGTCGACGGTCACGAAACGACGCAAGAACTCCGCTGGATTGCGCTGAAACAGCGCCAAACACGTCGCCGATGTGGTCTCACGGTTGCGCTTGTTTTACGGTGTGAGCAAACGCGGCACCCATCGCGCCGACAGCTTTCTCATGCCCAGTTCTTCGTGTAGAATATGATGCACCATTCCTACTGCGATGCCCACAGTCTCAGCTATCGCGTGAACCTTCAATCGACGGTCTGCCAACACGAGATCGTGGACTCTTTTAACGTTTTCCTCCGTAGCAGCCGTTTTTGGGGCATCTGGGCGTGGCTCATCAAAAACCAACGTGCAGCCACGAACAAACTCGTTGAACCAATTCTTGACGGTCGCCATCGAAGGAGAAGAGTCACCATACACAGCATCCAAAAACAAGAATCTAATCACCGAACGATATTTGTCTTTTTAAATTTTTGTGCAACCGACCGACACGCTCGCTTTTAAAGGCTCTCAAAACAAAATTAATGAAGGGAATCGACTGAAACTTGTACTGCACGATGGTAAATTTTTCTTGTGACAGCAGTCCCATCGGGCGGTGAGGCTAAGTACTTGTTGAATGACCCTCGTACATTCTAATCAATATTTAATTTTACACTAAAAATACGAACTGACTCAATTCAAGGTATCAACAAATAAAAATCTCTTCTAAAAGTATTTAGTATTTTTACCAAATTCAACATAGGCACATTAAATTGTTTTTTTTTCTATAAAATTTCACATTTTATATTTTTATTGAAAATTTACACTGACTAAAATTCAGACCACCATCGTCTGAAATTCCTTTTATCTGATATGAGTAAATAAATAAACAAATTCTCCGATTTATATTGTTTTAAAAATTAATTCTATAATAACTAAGCCTATTTATATGCCTAAATTGCAATCTTAATTTCTTACGAGTATTAAAAATCCAGACTTGTTAAAATTAGCATCCTTCCAACTACCACGATCGTTTCTTAAATTACTCGGCTTGTCCCGAGGAGTCGCGAGTTCGAATCAAAAAAACTGAGGCATGATCCTACGCTATTTCGCAAAAACGTTTTAGTGTCATGTCACTTAGAATATACATTTAAGTACTAATGTTACTTGAAATGATAACAAACAAATAAAGAAACAAGACAACCAAATTCAGAAACTTTTTAACAAGTCATTTCGGTCCAACTATTCGATGAGACAAAGTTCAGGGGACTATTATTGTAACTATTTTAAAATTCATCAATTTCAAATATCCTTTCAGCTCCTGCTGCTGAAAAATAAAGCTAATTCTGAATATTTTGTTAAAAAAGGAATATTGTACATCTCCAGTATGTCATTATAGACGTCGTTTGTACGTTTTCGGTTCCTCTAGTCAGATCCCCTTTTGAAAGTCCTTCGAAGCTTATCGAAATGATAGCATTTGCTTCAGCATGTCTTAATGTTTTAACCATGAAGTTCTCCAACATTATTTCGCCAATTGGCTGACAAGCAGACTTGCGCCTGTTGGATCCAAAAATTTCAAATTTGGACTCATCACTCCAAAGGACCTGTTTTCACTGTTCTCAAATCTTCTTTTATTATTTTGTTAACGATATAAAAATTATTTTTCTGCTATTTGCTTCTTTAAATCTGCCTGTCGCAATTTAAACAAATTCACGCATTATTACAAAAATCTTTAGGTTCTTACTCCTCCTACTAGTAATTAATATAAATTGATCTCCCACTTTAAAAGTTCTTCTAGTTGATTGAGTTAGTTTAATCTACACGTACGATTGAGTTAGTTTAAATAAGCTTTTATTCTTTATACAAAAAACGCAAAAATATTGGTTATATATGTAAGAATTATAGAGAAAAAATAAAATACAACCCCAAAAAGTACAAAGTTTGTTTTTCAGAAGTAGACTAAATTTAAAATTTTTGTCCTGTAAATTCAACATCGATTTTGTTGAACTCCTATGAAGTATCAGGAGTATAAGCTTAAATCCGCTATTTTTTAGTCAAAAAAATCATGTTTTTTTTCATAGAAAGCAAAAAGAAATTTATTCAAAGTACTTGCCCTTGCTATCTACATATTTTTCCCATCTCTCGGGCAATTTGTGGCTACCACGCCAAAAAAAATCCTTCTCTTTCGAGGCGAACCACTCATTAAGCCATTTTCGGACGTCTTCGTAAGGATCGAAGCGCTGCTCAGCGAGCGCGTGGCCCATCGAAGAAAGCCGGCATTAGTCGAAAGGGACCAGGTCTAGAGAATAAGTGGGGTTGGGAAGGACCTCCCAGTTGAGTGTCTCCAAGTAGTTTCGGACCATTTTTGACGTGTGCGATGGTGCGTTGTCGTGGAGGAATATTTGCTTGTCATGTCTTTGTTGATAATCCGTCCTTTTTTCACGTAGAGCACGGTGCAATTTGATCAGTTGTTGGTGGTAGCGGTGGACATTGACAGTTTCACCAGGTTTGAACATCTCATAGTAGACGATACCCTGCTGATCCCACCAAACGCACAGCATCCATTTCGATTTGGTGTTGGGGAAGATATTGATGGTTGGCCGGGATCAACCCACGATTTCTTGCGTTTAGGATTCTCGAAATATATCCACTTTTCATCGCCTGTCACAGTCCGATGCAGGAACGACTTTCTTTTATGTTTGGTGAGCGAGATTTCGCATGTGTTTTGGCGTCGCTCCATCTGCCTTTCGTTCAATTCATGCGGCACACATTTTCCGATCTTTTCAATCTTCCACATGGTACGCAGGCGCATGGAAATGGCTGTTTGAGTAACACCCAATTGCTCCGCGAGCATTTTTTGGGATTGGGTTTCGTCTTCATCCAAAAAAGCCTGTAATTGAATGTCCTCAACCTTCCTAGGCCGATTTTCACGCTTCTTGTCCCACAAGTCCAAATTGCCGTCTTTGAACCGACAAAATCAATCTCGGCACGTTGTTTCCGATAAAGCACTGGCACCATAGGTCTCCATAAGCATTCGATGCGATTCGGCAGCCGATTTCTTCAAATTGAAGCAGATGCTCTTTTTCTGGCAAAAAACTACACATGATTACCAAATGGAAAATGTATGTTGTTATAGGAAACTGCTCACAATGTGCACTGATTAATGTTGACAGATGTCAAACTCATAAAAAAAAGTATGGCGTGCCCATGGTAGCTTAATACGCTCACTCACGCCATCTATGACTAAACAGCGGATTTAAGCTTATATACCAGGTAAATTAAGGATCAATGGCAAAAAATCTATTTTATTGTAAACGAATTAAAACATTATTTGAATAAAATATTAGAGCTACATGCATTTAATCACATAAATTCATATCGTACAAATAAATAATTATGACCAGTAGTGTACACTCATACACACATATTACCGGTAGAATTTGTGTTATATTTCGAAAACTCCTATTTCGACTAATTTACAATTTAAGAGGATATTTTCATCTCATTTCCTGGTATTCGTATTTCGTTCGATTAACTAACTGACAATATGTATTCAAGATAATGACGAACAAAGCGTTAATCACTTCAGAAAACAATAAACTTCTGACCTCAGAAATAATTTTAATGCATAAATGCACCTGCTGCATATCTTCGTCAACTGAAAAAAAAATTTGGTTTGCATCGTGCGCTTACTTGCTCAGTAACAAAAAAAAAAAAAAAGAAAGGTATTCGTAGTTTTAGCCTATTCACCAGGTAATGGAGATGTTGCTGCCAAATATTTGAGTGCATTTGACAATGAAAAGTGGGTGGAGCATAATAATGTATTCCATTTTCTTTCCATCAGCTTTTGTATTATAATTCCTAATGTTATTGTTAATTTTTCCTTTCTTTATTTTAATTAGAAACTCTGTTTACGTTTGACTACCGAAAACAAAATGTTTCTCAATCCTTCTTTCGCTGGTGTCTGAACGAAAACGAACTACGAAAAAGGACTTTCAAGTTTGAGGTCACTAAAAATCCGTAACATAAAATCGTAAGATTTTTGAGAATAGAAAAAGAGTCTTAGGCGCGTGGATTTCATATTTAAGGACAATAGAGGCATCGTTTCGTTTATTCGAAAGGATGATCTTAATCCTCTTAGGAAATTGACCGCTCAGTATCGGCAGCTCTTTTTGTTTGTACAGATTATCATGAATGCCTCTTCCTATGTAAGAGTGTATGATTATAGTTGGTAGTTATGCTTGCATATATATACATTGTCTACTTGCTTCCTTCAGAGGGTATCATCTCCTATTATATTGTGTCCAAGATCATCTGACAGGATATAAATAAGTATTTTAAGTCTATCATCGTCGAATTGCTTTGATGAATGTGTGTATGCGCATAGTTGCTAGTATGAGAAAAAGATTTCTCTTAAAAAAATACCAATCACCAATCTACCCATTCTTCAACCATTGATACTACAATATTTTATCCTTGAATCCTTAGAATTTTGTTCAATTTTTTTCTACATAAATACATTACCTGTCAAATCTAGTATGCTTCATTAATTTTTCTAATTCCAGAATACTACTAATATGACAACAGATCAACAAAACCTAACAACAATAAACATGAATTCAGTATCATTTAGCATTAGGATTGGTACACAATATTAGGTACTACCTCCCAAGTTTTTGTATATTTTGGAAATGTTTCCTTATTTTCGCACAAATCCAAAAATTAAGACGTTCAAATCTATTCTGTCAATAATAGTTAAAGAACCTCTCACATTAGACATTCCTCGTATGGTCTTCTTTCTTTTCGAGGAAGTATGGATGCTGGACTATTTTTCTAAATGGAGTTATCCATCCATGCGGAAAAAAAATGGGAACAAATTTAGAACTGTTCGTATGGATTTTGTAAAAGTTTTGCTTGCAAAATTTTTTTGCAGATTTTGCTAAGATGCTCAAATAGTGAGCATCCAAACTGACTGAAGTGAACTGTGCAGCGTACTGAGAATATACATTTTCCGGTAATTAGGCACGACATCACTGTTGGGTGTTATAGTATTTTCTTACTCTCATTTTTATCTAATTCACTTGGAAAAACAGCTAAATAATAAAATACTATAGGACCGTTGTCATATTATTCGGAAATGGACATACTTTAAGTAATATCTTAAAGCATAATCTCCGAATAGATTTTATGGTTAATGAGTTTCAATAGTTGAAATGGTTAATTTTTATTCGTTATATGCTGTAAAAATTTGAAAAAAATATTCATTCTGTTTTGAGAGTCTCTAAAGATCTACTCGTATTATATTAAATAGAATGCTTTGCATACAGAAATGTTTTATTCTGTATGCAATTAAGATGCAAATTAATTTTTTGTTGTTGATTGAATTGACAATAATCTAAAGATTTTTGTAAACAGAGATTTTTACATATGTGCCTAGGAAGGGAAATTGATGTAGGTGCCACGCAGACACATATCGCGTAATACTCTTGGATTAAACGTTCAAAAGGAAAAGCTGTCGAAATTTTTAAGAAATATTTCAACATATTATTATTTAAAATACTTAACGAAACACAATAATACAATGCTAGAAATATCTTGTTGGGGGCTTCTAGATTATCGATCATATACATTGTCAAACGATCAGAATTTAAAATTAATGGATTTGTGCAATGGTTCGTTCGGTGCTCTATTTTTGCGAAAGTATTATTTTGATATGCTTCAATGTTAACTAAATACATAAAAATTAGTTATAATTTTGGAAAAGGATATGTGTGTATCCTTTGTTGCTCAAAATTAATTAGAAGAATTCTGCATAATACCATTTTAATTATGAACTAATAATGTTGTTTTTAATTTTGATCACTAAAACTGAAACAGAACTATGCGTTCCCTTAGCCATGAGTTTTCCCCCAAAGCCAATCACACATTTCGAAGTTACTACCAATATAGTCAAACTTTTTTCAAAATCAAAGCTCCTGGAAATGATCTGATCACCACCAATATACTCCAAAAAATGCCTAAAATAGCACTAGGTACGAGGGTCGTTTATACACTTTTCCAACCGTTTTTCCAAAATTTTTATCCCGTCCAAAAAATAGGATTTCGGAAGTTCTGCAAAATACTCACCCGTTTGAGCAATGACGTCCTCGATGGAAGTGAACCGTCGTCCGCCAAGCCATTTCTTCAGATTGGGGAAAAGAAAATAGTCACTTGGGGCCAAATCTGGTGAATAAGCGGGATGCTGCAACAATTCCATTCTCAATTCGACAATTTTGGCTATGGAAACAGTGCAGGTGTGCACACGCGCATTGTCCTGATGCAAGAGGATTTTTTTCTTCTTCAGATGGGGGCGTTTCTCTTTGATTTCCTCACTCAACCATTGCAATAACGACGCGTAATACGCTCCTGTTATTGTTTTTCCTTTTTTTCAAGTAGTCGATAAAAATGATGCCCTGTGAATCCCAAAAGACCGTGGCCATCACCTTGCCGGCCGATGGCACAGTTTTTGCCTTCTTCGGAGCCCGTTCACCCTTGAAAATCCACTGTGATGACTGTCTCTTCGTTTCTGGAGTGTAGTAGTGTATCCAGGTTTCGTCCACAGTGACATATCGACGAAGGAATTCGGCAGGATTGCGATGAAAGAGTGCCAACATAGCCTCAGAGTCCACTACACGATCGCGCTTATTCTCCTCTGAGAGCAAACGCGGCACCCATCTTGCCAAAATTTTTTTCACAGACAATTTTTCATGCAAAATTGAAGCGACTGTACCTTGTGATATGCCCGTGGCCTCAACTAATTCGCGCACTTTAATTCGCCGATCGTTCAAAATCAAATCGTGGATTTTGTCGATGATTTCAGGAGTAGACACCTCAACTGGGCGTCCTGAACGATGTTCATCTTTTGTGGATGAACGGCCACGTTTAAATTCATTCACCCAATTGTAAACCATCGCAAACACAGGTGCAGATGTGCCATGAACTGCATCCAACTCGGCTTTGATTTCTTTCGGGCTTAAGCCTTTCAAATGGAGATGTTTCATGACAGCCCTAAACTCGCTTTTTTCCATTGTTATGCACAAATAAATGTCGTTAACTTTAATCGACGATAGAAATTGACCTACGCTATGGATCGAGCTGAAATTTTGACAGCTTTCCTGTCTTACAAAAAAAAAATCTTTGCCGACACTACGAGCACAATTTCTTGGATTTTCTAAGGACTTATTGAAAGACCCTCGTATATTATATAAATCAAATAAACCAATAAACTCTTCCACTTCCTTCAGACCAATACGTTTCCTTCCAATACTTTCAAAAATCTCAAAAAAATGATGCTCCATCGCTTACGATCCATGATTCTCCATCGCTTACGTCTGGCACCTGGGATTACTCTGGAAAATCAAGGGAATCCTAGTCCTAAAATCATTCCTTTCTAATCAACACTTTCAAATAAATGAATCCAATGAACTGTCGAATATCGCTCCAATACTGGCTGATATTCCACAGGAAAGTAGACTTGGACACACCATCTACAATATTTATACCTTCTTTACTGCATATACTGATGATACGGCTTACCTTACATCTAGCAAAAATCCCCAATACAAATTATTTTAACGCTTCAAGAGATCTTTTGGCCAATTCCTCTTTAGAGGGTTTATAGGAAAATTAACAGAGGAGAGTTTTTTAATAAGAGCATTATAATAGTAGGATAATTGGAAATGAAACTTTTTATAACGAGTAACATATAAATCATTATAGAATGAAGCATCAATGGTTTTTCAGAGGATTTTGGATCTTAAACGAATTGGAACGCTCACAATAACCTCAACATTCAATTGCGTATGACCAGATTGGTTTCAAAATTGTCTTGTAAATTAAAAGTTTCCTCTTTAGTATCAGCTTTGATCGATTGTATAAATAATTTTTGATAACGCCTGTTAAGTTCAAATCTTTTTAACCTTGTATGAATGCTCCACGCAGCTCGATTGGCTAGGTATAGTCCCAATTAGCATAATTTGTCTCTTGGTAGAATGTTATTACCTTTAGGGCATATAGGGATGGGTGGATTTTACAAAGGTAATTCACCTTCACCTCATAAAACAGTCTAAAAGATTTTGAAAATAGGATTGTTAATTACTGGAAGCTATCAAGATATTTGAATGGCAATCGAGAGTAGCTGTATTATCCGCATATGTGGCTCTAATAGTTTTGGAATTAATTGAGATTATAGAAGATGTAAAAAAGGTGGACCAAGAATACTTTCTTGAAAAACACCAACTATGCATATGGTATACTTCAGAATGTTCAGTATTAACAGGTATTTGGAAATGTCGTTGGAAAAGGTATAATTTCAAAATACAGAATGCAGAAGGTAGTATTTATTTTATTGTAGTATTAAACACTTTTAGTTAAAATAAGTTAGAATATTGCTTAAAAATTGTTGTCAATAAAATTTTCATTAAATTTACTTATATATATATTAATTTAAGAAATATTATATATTAGAAAAAAAAATTTTATACTTTTTGAAAAATGGATGTACCAGGCGTATAAGCTTAAATCCGCTGTTTGGTCATAGATGGCGTGAGTGAGCGTATTTAGCTACCATGAGCACGCCATACTTTTTTCTTATGAGCTTGACATCTGTCAACATTAATCAGTGCAACATTGTCAGCAATTTCGTATAACAACATACATTTTCCCTTTGGTAATCATGTGTAGTTTTGTGCCAGAAAAATAGCATATGCGGGGAGCTCTGCTTTTTTGCTTCAATTTGAAAAAATCGGCTGCCAAATCTCATCAAATATTTATGGAGGCCTTTGGTGACAGTGCTTTATCGGAAACAACGTGGCGAGATTGGTTTCGTCGGTTCAGAGACGGCAATTTTGACTTGTGGGACAAGAAGTATGAAAATCGGCCTAAGAAGGTTGAGAACCATCAATTGCAGGCTTTTATAGATGAAGACGATACCCAATCGCCAAAACTGCTCGCCGAGCAATTGGGTGTTACTCAACCAGCCATTTCTACGCGTCTGCGTGCCATGGGGAAGATTGAAAAGATCGGAAAATGGGTGCCGCATGAACTGAACGATAGGCAGATGGAGCGACGCCAAAAACATGCGAAATCTTGCTCGCCAGACATAAAAGAAAGTCGTTCCTGCATCGGATTATGACAGGCGATGAAAAGTGGATATATTTCGAGAATCCTAAACGCAAGAAATCGTGGGTTGATCCCGACCAACCAACAACATTTTCCCCAAGACCAAATCGCTTCGGATTCAGTTATAGTTTATTATTTAACGTGGTTTAGTTGCCCGCGCATAAGAGCACGAGTTGCCTACGACTATAGGAATCGAGATACGCTCAATCAACGCACCACCATTACTGGCAGTTAACAGATAGAATCAGTTACAAGCTGACTCTCCACCTGCTGGTGGCGAGGACTACTAAACCTCTACTGTCATTAGCAGTGACAGTGCCCGAGATAAGTGCAATGCATTGCTACATTTCCCAGTTACCTCCCACCTGCGATCAGAAGACCGTACCCGCGACATGGGTATTAACCACAACCACCACGTAGCTGCCAAATGGCGCCTCACCTCAATCGGGCACAGTATATTCTACTGTGGGGCTCCCGATCCCCGTGGTACCCATTTTTGTTTTAAGAGTACTTTGGTTTGTACTCCGCTCGTCGCTTCGGATTCAAGACAATGCTGTGCGTGTGGTGGGATCAGCAAGGTATCGTCTACTATGAGATGTTGAAACCTGGTGAAACTGTCAATGGCCACCGCTACCATCAACAACTGATCAAATTGCACCGTGATCTGCGTGAAAAAAAAGGACGGATTATCAACAAAGACATGACAAGCTGATTTTCCTCCACGACAACGCACCATCGGACACGTCAAAAATGGTCCGAAACGAATCCGCTTGTTTACCAGACCTGGCTCCTCCCGACTACCACCTGTTTCCGTCGATGTGCCATGCGCTCTCTGAGCAGCACTTCGATTCTTACGAAGACGTCCGAAAATGGCTTAATGAGTGGTTTGCCTCGAAAGAGAAGGAATTTTTTTGGCGTGGTATCCACAAATTGCCCGAGAGAATAAATTTGTTTTTACTTTCTATTTGAAAAACATGTGTTTTTTTGACTAAAAAACAGCGAATTTAAGCTTATACACCTGGCACTTCATAGAAGTTCAACAAAATCGATATGATGGCGTTACAATAAAAGGATTTAGGCCTATATGTCGAAAATATAGCTATTCCATGATATTCTATGGGCGAAGCAATTTGCTAATGATTTTAATAAATATATCGAAAGTTTGTTATTTACTAGCGCAAAATAAATCCTAGTTGATAAGAACTAATATTAAATACTAATTTAAGTAAAAAATAGAGAAAGATGACATCTCCAAAAGGAGACATATATTAACAAAATCTTAGTGATACTCTTAAAAACTAGCAATATTACCTCTTTTTGTATCATTTTAGTAATATCCTTTAAAATAACAATTCCTATTTGGAAAAATAAATTTGTTGTCTGTTGAAAAAAATATATTCACTAATATTATGAATATCGGGAATAAGCAAATGAACTTTTGAAAAATAATAAATTTGAAATTTTAAAATATATTTTCACTGATAAGTGTTTTGGAAATAAAAATTTAGTAAAATTTTGTAAATACATCAAAATTTTAATGTTCTGACATTTCTTTAAAAATATTATATAATTGAAATTGAAAAAAAAAACCAATTTTTTGCATACTCCTTTTGGTAGTTATAGAAAATGAAAACTGTAAACTTTATGTATAAGGTATGGGAACACCGGGTCAATTTAGATACGTCAATCAATTTCATGTATTGTATAAAAATAAAGATTTGATTACTCTCTATCTACACAACTTGAATGGTTAATTTATCCTTAAAGATTGTTGCTGGATCAAGTTTTCTGAAACGAAGATTTCGGATAAATATGTTATGTTGGAATAATTTAAACAAAATATCTTTATTAGTTAAGCTTAATAGTGAAAATATTTGGGAAAAAAAACATTCTTCATGATAGTAAATATTGAAATAGGAACAAAATCTAATCTACACAACATAGTCTAATACGTGTATATATGTGTACATATATAAATCCTCTGAAAACTGTTTATAATCTCTACAAATTTACTAAAAATAAACATTTCCTATTTATGACTTAACATAAAAATATAAAAATTAATATTTATATTTATTTTTTTTTTAATCTAATATAAGAAAAATTTTTCAATTTTTTCCCAGTTAACTTAAGCGTTTTTTTTCTCTCTATTTTTAATTATTTAAATTTAAGTTTTCGATTTTTATCACAAGTTAAGCAAATAAATCTTAGATTTTTACTTAATTTGAATAAATAAATAAATTGATTAATTTTTTTTTTCTATTCAAGTAAACTAAAACAAATGAAAGAAGAATAAATAAAATAAATAAAAGCAGAAATATATGGTATCAACATCATATTAAAACTATAAGAAATTAAAGTTGGAAAAATTTGCATAAAATTTCATTTAATTATATATTTAGTGAGCAGACAGGCAAGAAGAAATTAACGCTAAAATAATATATGAATATTAGACGATTTAAATGTTTTTGGTTTTGTTTGTTTATTTGGATTATTAAATAGTTTTTTTCCCCTCAAATATATTCCATCCGATTTCCCGTATCCATACATATGTATACACAAACTATTACAAACGATAGATAAATACTTATAATATGGAAGAAGAAAAAATTTGAATCGATTATTAAGACCACCCATACTAAAAGGGGATTCCCCGCATCGAAAACCAAGAGCTTAGTATGAAAATTAAAATTAATGGCGAATCCATAGTTTTATATTATTTGTCTTGAAATTTTTATAAATTTTTTTTCTGCTTCTCTTTTATATATTAATTTGTATTGCTTCCCCTCTTATCACCTCCGAAAACAGCCACAATCACTGTTCACCCCTTTTTTTGTGGTCTTTTTCTATATTTTCTATACATAAAAATATACAACAATTTGATGACACATAGTATAGGGACTAATAGCTTGAAATTATCACTAAAAACCAGTCCACTAAAGATACATGAAGCCTGAAAAATTCACCAAGAGTCGAAACAGACAACGATTGAAGGTCTGCATCGATAAGTACGAAAGGTGGCTGTCGCTGAGATTGCCTTCGAACAAATAATTTGTTGTTTGCCACTACACTACATACGATGTGGCGGAGTTAACCATGCTCACCTTTATGGTAAGTTTCTTCACATTACATCGTTCTTTCCCCACTGGGGGGTTTTCTAAAAGCCAGAGGCTGATTTCTATTACGAAGATTATGTCCAATCTCGAATATTAATTTCCATTCGTCCAAATGTCTGTTATAGTCACTGTATTTTTAGTAAGTTAATGATGATAGTGGTTATTGTTGGTGAAAAAAAAAACATTTTCTGCTCTAGACTTTCAGCATTTTTAATTATTTTTATTTTTTTTTTATTAAAAACAAAATTATTTTCATCTTTGCCCCTCTCATCACATTAGAAATATATCTTATTATTATTGTTATTAATTTTTTAATTGTTGTTCTTGTTGTTGCCTACTTTAAAATGCATATTTTATAACTTTATTTATTTGTGATATGATCAAAGGCACAAACACTAAGTGTTGGTATAAATATTATCTAGTTAAGTTGTGATGATCTTATAACATACCACACTAAACTTGAAACGTTCTAAGGAATTTTCGATTTTTTACTAATTCGATACGCTTTCTTGGTGGTATCTACATAATAATAAGGAAATATTTTCATTATCATTCACTGCTTTATCTTATTTTTTTCTCGTCAACAAAGTTACCATCTCTTTCAAATTTTTTCTTTGTGTTTTCTTCTGTTCTTTACCTACTATGTATGTGTATTCTTACCCACCCGCATTGTCTATGTAAGAGTTTTTCTTTTTAAATATTAGAAACCTCCCTGTTTTCATCTGAAGAGTGTTCTAATAAATTATGAAATTCTTAATAAGTTTTATTTATAAAGTAAGTAGATTTTTCTTTAAATTGAAGGATTTTTCTTTATATACGAGGTCGGTTAAAAAAGTATCGCGAATTTTGTGTTTTTTCAAAAATTATTTATTGATTCATAAGTATCTATTTTGTCCCCTTCAAAGTAATCCTCACCATATATAAGAGTTTAATATATATAAAAAATGATTTCTTGAAAATCCGCGAAGCACTTCAAAAAATCTTTTTTTGTGAAATTGTTCAGCTCGTCCTTAGATGCCGTCTTTATATCCTCAATCGTAGCATAGCATCGTCCTTTCATGGGGCTCTTCAGTTTCGGAAACAAGAAAAACTCACAGGGGCCAGTTTTGGGGAATACGGTTTTTGCGGCATTATTAGTGTGTTGTTTTTGGCCAAAAATTCACGTACAAGCAACGATGCGTGAGCAGGGGTGTTATCATGGTGCAAAAGCCAATTTTTGTTCTTCCACAAATCCGGGCGTTTCTGGTGGATTGCTTCTCACAACTTACGCATAACTTGCAGGTAATATTCCTTATTGACCGTTCTACTCTGTGACAAGAACTCTTGATGCACCACGCCTCTGCAATTGACAGAAAACTGTAAGCAAAACCTTCACATTCGACCGAACTTGGCGCTTTTTTCGGTCTTGCTTTCCATTGGGATGATTGAGCTTTGGTTTCTACATCATAACCATAAACCCATGATTCGTCATTAGTTATGACCCTCTGGAGCAAATTTGGGTTGTCGCGACCAGAGTCCAAAAGCTTAGCAATGTTAATACGATGCGGTTTTTGATCGAAAATAAGCAAAAATCGAAGACGAGCCAAAACACGTGCAAGCAAAGCAGCTGTCAAAAATTAACTGAACATTCAAAATGGCCGAACTTGCCGACATAAGTGAGAGACATGAGTACCAACATAACGCCATAAAAAATCGAAAATCGAATATAGGTAACCCGCGGAAATTCAAAATTCGCGATACTTTTTGAACAGACCTCGTATAGTTAAAAATACTTGTTTTTTTTCAATAATTTTAAATTTTTTAAAGCCCTGTATTCGTAGGAATTAGATCTTACTTAAGTATTGTAGAATAGAATGATCTAATGGAATATATTTTTGAAGTTTGAATGTGATTTTCACTGAAAGAATCTTTTAAACTCTACTATTTTCTTAGTTTTTTTTTAAAAAAATGTGGACACTGAACATTTTATAAGGTAATAAGTAAATTTGATATAATAAAGTAATATTTGAACTTAGATAAATTAGGTCGAATGAATGAAAGTACGTCTGTAAATATAAATACTATAATCCAGTTGGAAAACGTTTCAAAGGAATCCAGCGTTGAGCAGAACTCTAATAGGCCTCAGAAATTTCTTGTGGAAAGCCATGAAAAACAATGAGTTCTTGTACAAAAACAATTCATTAAAAGTTTTAAAAAATTCAATTTTTGACGAAACAAAAGCTTTTGAAATTAAATGAATTGATAAGAAAAATATGTAGAAAATTTTAGAATATATAGAAAAAATTCGATTAAACCTGAATTTAAATAGAAAGTATAAAAAATTGTTAATTTATCTCATAATTTAAAATACTTATTTAAGATAAAACGAGATTTACGAGATGTGGCAGAAAAGTAATGAAATAATTTTATTCTGTTATCGATAGTATCAAAATGATGTCCACTTTATACTGTCTATAACTTGCAAAGGTGTATAACGAAGGAGCTGAAAGCGATAATACACGAACTTTGATCAGGTGGATAGAGTACGGGGAGACCCACAGAAATCTCTTTTCTGATAGGAACTCGTTGTTTGGTGATGGCCATATGACACAAGGTATTGCTATGACGCAGCATACAAGTGTCTGAAATGTCCGATCTGACGCGAGAACTCTTTTCTATGGCGCTTCCTACTTAGCTTCAATGTTAAACGGAGGTCCTAAACATCAAAAACTGATAAAATGCGGAACGAGTTAGAGCTCTTCAACAAGAGCTCTAACTCGTTCCGCATTTTTATCAGTTTTGATGTTTAAGACCTCCCATTGCTTCTCAGCTCCCCAAAATTGCTTTATTGCACCAAAAACTTGTGCTCTCGATAGGAAACGAGGTTGAAAATTGTATTGCATATCTGTAAGGGACAAACGTATGAAAAAAAAACACCAGATTTTTTGAATATTCCCTAAAATATCCACTTTCGACAATAAGAAAAAAATTAATTTTCAGTCAGGATGACAAATTTGAAACTAGTATAAAGGTAATTTGGAAAAAATAAAATTTTAATTTAATATTAAAAATTGACTAATATTTTATAATTATCGGCGCGATAGTGGATCAAATGACATTGGTAATCGATATATTTGCGAACTTTTATAGAAACAAAGCGAATTTTTGAAATTTGAATTGAAGAGAATTATCCTAAATAATAAATATTCTCATTTTATTGATATTTTAATAATTTTATCTGCAACTTTCATTATTATCTTTTTTGAGAGGGGCTCCTATTTTCGGCACAAAAAGAAAAAGTTGTTCTAATTTACGGCACACTGTGTTCCGATTATCGGCTACTTGGTTTTAGTACTAAAAAAAATTGTTATACTTAAGTAATTTATAAATAAAAACGAAATGATTGATGAAAAGAATACTGTATATATTCAAAAAAATAAATTGTATTTCCGATACCTAAAATAAAGAAGAATTCAAAACCAAAGGTGGTGCCAACTCCCCTACTGCACTGACGGTGATCAAAACAGTAAGGCACTCTTTTTCGTCGTTTGCAATACGGTTGTAGACCTGCTTCGATCCTTTTTTAATTAAAACAGATTTTTGTTGAGGACACATAAAAAACGCTGTCTCATCACAGTTATAAATTCTGGACGCGTCCTCAAATAAGCTCTCAACATTTTCTTCTTCCATGAATAATGTAATCCTTGAAAACCAGTTACGGATCGCAGTTTCCGTTATGGCTGTCCGGCTTGCAGTTAAGTTTTGTGATACTCTTTGTGATATTTCCGGGTTCCGTTTCAAAAAAAATTCGAACCAATGTCTTCCAGATATACCATCCCGGAAATTATTTGGCCTTTTTAATTGTTTGATCAGTAGAGCAACACTTGAAATTAGTTGAGTTTTAGTTACTGGAAATCCTCGTTTTCCCATTTCCAAGATCCATTTGATTGTTAATTCTTCTTCTTCTTTTGTAAGTACAGATGCAGGACCAGTCCGTTTACTCAAACATGTTTTCCCGGATACTTTGTCCTGGAGAGTTGACCGTGGCACTTTAAATTTTTTACTTGCCGCATAACATATACTGGAATGCCACTCTTCACCGCTTCAACCGCCTGGCGGAGCAAGTCCTGGTCATAAAATTGTCTTTTCTTCATATCATATAACTTATACGTTTCCTGCAAATAAATGATCTAGTTACCGGCATGTTATGTTCTAATTTTCGGCATACAAATTATAATCCATTTTTTTTAATTAAAATTATCTCTTCGCCTTACAAAAAGCAAATTTACGCACGGTTATAAACTCTTTCTTAATAAAAATTATTTTATAAATATTATTAATTGAAATTAAGTATGATTTTTTAATTATTTAATATTGGAACACGAATATCTAATTCCCGGCATATTTTGTCCCAATCTTCGGCATGACGAAATATTTTGATCAAACATCAAACTTAATTGGATAATTTATGTTACAACTTGTTTAGACTTAGTATGCCGGAAATTAATCTAAATAATAATTTATAGATAACAATTGGATTAATTCACAGATTTACTATGAAAGAACCATAAATTATTATAAAAAAATGATTTTAAAATTCTATTTCATGTTCCGATTGACCGGTAGTATGCCGAAATTTGGAACATTATAAAAAACTATGCGTCCCAAATACCGGCATTACTATTTATTCGACTTTTATATAAACTAATCATAAAATTAATAAAATTACTGTACTTTTATGTTGAAAAATCATCAAAACTTATAAAAAGTACCATTAATTGCTACTAAAATATAAAAAAGGCATAAAGAAACTCTTAAGCATAAATACAAGAAATTTTACTTACTTAAGGAATAAACTGCACAAATTTTTTGATATGGGCTATAGCCATCAACACTTGACACAAGACTGAACATTTGTATTGGCATTTCCACTCAAACAACACTTTGAGTACTATTTTTAGTTTTTTGTCTTTTTTTACCGAAGCTGCCGATAATTGGTCTACTGACGCAAATTGGTACATTTACCTTAATATAATTTTTTTAATTATTGATAATTTTCGCAATTATATTCAATTTACTACTTCGTATTAATATACTCTTATTATTAGCAAACCTCATTTTTCTATTGATTATTTTATTTTAAAAAAATTTAATCCTTAGAGAAATACAACTAAAAAGTTTACTGATTTAGGGACACGGGGATGTCTATGTCTATTATGCAGTAGTTTTGAATTTAAATCTCATGGCGTTAAAAGTTTAAAAATACATTACAAAAAAAAACTAAAAAAATTATTATAAAAAAGTTTATTGAAGAAATATTGTTAAATATTGGCATAATTATTACCAGATATTCTCAAAAGATCCAACAGAAATAGTCTCTCATAAAATAATTACCAAAATTATGGCCATGAAATTGTATTCTTCCTCAGATAGATTTTACCAATTTAAACTTGTTTTAGCCAATCAACCAACGAATTTGTTAACAATTTTATCATCAATATCTATCAATCACCATTTGCTTTCTACTATCTACCATCTTCTGTCAAGTAATTACCATGGATTTATTTCAAACACTTCACAATTCTTTTTTTAAAAAGATACCATCAACCAACAGAAATATGTCTTCACTTTGTGAATTAGTCATAAGTGTTTGTTAAATATTATCATTTTTTAGTTTCATTTTCGTTGAAATTTTTAATTTTTTCATTATTTACGTTATGCTAGATAATCATGAACGAATACTGTAGCTACAGACACACTCTCTTACCAGCGTAGCATAACATACGTTAAAGACTGTTTTAATTGAACGATATTAGCTCGTGTTATTCTCTGTGGTTTCATTTATTTTGATGGCCACAAAGAAATCTCATAAAAATTATTAAGAGGATTACATTTGCTTCTTAATAATATCCGATGAGCTCTTTTTTTCAATTTCGATGGACAAAACGGTCATTTAATTTTATCGCACACTCTTGTGGCATCTTTGTTAGGTCCAGTTCGTATATTACGGGCTTGAGTAAATCTGTCTTAGGCGATAGTATATCCTACATATGTTAGTATATGCCCACCCATAAAACAATTTGGACTCAAACCACCCATCATCCTTTTCGTAAATAATTTCCATCATAATTTCGTAAACATTAAACATTGGTCCATTATTTTATTATTATTTATCTGAACATCAATAATGGTACTACATTATATTTATTACCAATAATTTTGTATAGTTTTTTTTCCCCTTTTTTTATTATTTGTAATATTTTTAAAGAGTTTATTATGATTTTTTGAACATTGAATTTAACTTGGAAATACATAAAATTGTCAATTCCACTATCAATAAATCCTTAAAAATGTTTTATTATGATTTATATGTAATATGTTGTCATAGTTGAGCTACGAAATTGCTACTACTTGAAGAATACATTTGGTAACGCCGACTTTTATAAACTAAGTTTTCTATAAAAAGAAATAATTTTATTTTAATTCTTAATCAAAATCATGTTAAAGATAATTGCATTTGGTTAAGTAATAATTTTATATTTTTTAGCGGAAAATATTTTATTATTATAATTTTATACCAGATGTATAAGCTTAAATCTTGGTTATAGATTGCGTGAATGGGCGTATTAAGCTACTAAGGGCCATACTTTTTTTTAAGAGTTTGACATCTGTCAACATTAATCAGTGCACATTGTCAGCAATTTCGTATAACAACATACATTTTCCCTTTGGTAATCATGTGTAGTTTTATGCCAGAAAAAGAGCATATGCGGGAAGCTCTGCTTTTCTGCTTCAATTTGAAGAAATCGGATGCCGAATCGCATCGAATGCTGATGGAGGCCTTTGGTGACAATGCTTTATCGGAAACAACGTGCCGAGATTGGTTTCGTCGGTTCAAAGACGGTAATTTTGACTTGTGGGACAAGAAGCGTGAAAATCGGCCTAGGAAGGTTGAGGACCATGAATTGCAGGCTCTTTTGCACGAAGATGATACACAATCGCAAAAAATGTTCGCGGAGCAATTTGGTGTTACTCAACCAGCCATTTCCATGCGTCTGCGTGCCGTGGGGAAGATTGAAAAGATCGGAAAATGGGTGCCGCATGAATTGAACGATAGGCAGATGGAGCGACGTCAAAATACATGCGAAATCTTGCTCGCCAGACATAAAAGAAAGTCGTTCCTGCATCGGATTATGACAGGCGATGAAAAGTGGATATATTTCCAGAATCCTAAATGCAAGAAATCGTGGGTTGATCCCGGTCAACCAACAACATTTTCCCCAAGACCAAAACGCTTTGGAAGGAAGACGATGCTGTGCGTTTGGTGGGATCAGCAGGGTATCGTCTACCATGAGATGTTCAAACCCGGTGGAACTGTCAATGCCAACCGCTACCACCAGGACGGATTATTAACAAAGACATGACATAGACCACGTCAAAAATGGCCCCTTTCGACTACCACCTGTTTTCGTCGATGGGCCACGCGCTCCCTGAGCAGCACTTCGATTTTTACGAAGACATCCGAAAATGGCTTGATGAGTGGTTTGCCTCGAAAGAGAAGACATTTTTTTGGCGTGGTATCCACAAATTGCCCGAGAGATGGTAAAAATGTGTAGCTAGCGAGGGTAAGTACTTTGAATAAATTTGTTTTTGCTTTCTATGGAAAAATCATGCATTTTTTTGACTAAAAAACAGCGGATTTAAGCTTATACACCTGGTATTTTTTAGCGGAACAATCATTTCTAAATTATATCAATTATACTCAAATAAAGTTATTCAATATTTTTTTAAATTATCCAAAAAGATAACATTTAGTAAAAAAATTAAAAATTTATAAAAAAAACACTAATTGTTGCCACAGCAATTTAATTAATAACACCAAATGTAAAAATCCAAATTTGATTTTTAAAATTTTTACAGTAACAACAGGATATAATAGTAGAGTGTCAATTTTTTTAACAAACAGTGACAATATGATTGCTAAAATTTATAAGTGTACAAGCACATAAATTAAGAAAAGTCAAATTTGTTTGTTTATTTATTTGTAAGATCCCTTCGACATATGCGAGGGATGCAATTTTTTTACAAGGACAATATAATCTTTAAATTATTGATTTCCGAGAAAACTTAAACTGCTTATTAGACCTTACTGCAAAATACTTATACGTAGCTACAATAAATTTAGAACCTTTACTGATAATAGGAAAAGGTTTATTATAACCGGACAATTCCAATTCCCAAATTTTTCACCACCATTTTCCCATAAAAATTTTTATTGAAAAATTTAGCTAAACTAAAAAAAATTTGGGGTAGATTTACCTAATAAAATTAAATGATTAGAAAATTTATAAATGATATAAATCGAAAAGCCGTCAGCAAATATTATACTTTAAGATTTCTCTAACGACTACGATCTAACTTCAGGTAATTATATTTTGAATGCAATAAAAATGATTAAAGCAAAAATTTTAATTTCTTTCATATTTTATTTTATGCGCATAAAAAAAATATATAGATAAATTATAGAGGAAATCTTCTTACTTTTTAGAAATAACTTCTAAGACATATGCCTACTTTTAGGTATTTGAAAATATCTTATATATACAAAAACTATTAATATCTTTGAAAAAGTTCTTAATCAAAACGGTCGACGAGTTCTTCTTCCGGTTAATCTGAATCTATAAATTTTTTGGTAACTAATCTTCGTCATATCATCTTCAAACTTAATCTCCTAAATGCTTTATATTTAAAATATAAATTCATTTCAGTGCCATTAAAATTTAAATGGAGCATGAAACATAATTAGAAGAATTTAAAGAGAAAAATATTATTCTGGATTAGAATAATTTTCTATTGTCTTAGAGAATCTTAATAATTTATCTACGGTTCATAATATGTGATTATGGTGGTCTCAGTAGTACGAGCAGCCATGGCAGCAGATGTGATTATTATCAGAAATAGATAGTAATATAGCCTATTATTGAAAAGGTAGTTTTACCGTATGCGGAACTAAATGAAAATAAATACTCGACTATAATAAAAATTACAAATGGTAGATAGTTTTGGTTCTGGTATTAAAGAGAACAACGAAACTGAACAATAGCTTAAAAATTATGACCTACAGTGTTGAGCTCCCTAATGAAGATTTTAGGCTAATTTTTGCTATTTCAATTTACCTTCTTTTTGTGTTTCGACTTGGAATTATGTTTCGGATTTTGCTTGTGTGGATGGTCAGATCATGGCTCTGTATCTGCTGATGGTCAACTAGCTTTTGTTGATGTATTTAGCACCAATCGTTGAACAATCAGTACCCATCAACAGGCGGTAAATCAAGTTCTGCTGACAATTGAACTGCTAAAGTTTCTGCTGCGAAACTAAATTTCGACCCCTGGAAAGACGACATCGACATCATGCTGCCGAGTGTCCTGGTAACTAGAAACTTTATTTCGTACACAAAACGATTGTTTTCGCATCACTTGCAAAATATAAACACAAATGTCACTGTCAGAGAAAGATACCACCAACGACCAATGACTATGTTTGACTATTCTCTTACGTATTATACAAACGAGTATACAGAATTGAGTAAAGTCAAAAGAATACATTGCTCGATAGATACTCGTAGAATATTATGAATGGTGATATTCTGTTATTTGGAATTTTCAATAGAAAAAGCCTCTACCAATAGTAGGAGCGAATCGAAAATACTAAATACAAAAATTCAACAAAATTAGCCGTGTTTCCCAGTTTTATTATTTATCTAACACACACAAACTCGCCCCTTTTTCTTTTCCTTTCTTGGCGGGAAATATGCCACAGTCTGATAGGACCGAATCGAATTGGATTGGCTCATGTCAGATTGCTTCATATACCCTCAAAATTATTGTCAATAGAAGACAAAACTGCATTATTTGAAAAATTCTCAAACTAACAAACAAAAAAATTTAAACAGAAGGACATGATTTTCAAAAAAAAAAAAAAAAATACAAACTGTTAAAAGATTTTAGTGAATTTTGTATTTAATATAAAAGTGTAGAGGGCCAAAGCAAACTTATCTATTTTGGTATGCTTTGGAAACGTTTTAGTTTTTCTATCATACGCATATGCTCTGCTACTCGACAGTAAAATTTCTTCACCTTCAAAATGCAGTTCTAGAAAAAAGGAGGTCTGAGCACAAATAATCTTATATCAAAATTTGTGCAGATGAAGTTTTGTAGTATATTGAAAAGATCTTAATTCAAAAATGATTTTACTCGTTCCGACAGCAGCAAGCAGCTTGCCACTTTTCTAATCCTATCTACGTGTAAGTTAAATCCATCCAATCAAAGAGAACATTTTTTTTTTGGACTTTTACTAAACTACCTAGAATTATTTAGTTATGCTTCGATGACGAGGTAGTTTTGTAAACAGAAGTAAAAACGATCAATTGGGATTTGAAAATTTCCCCACTTTCTACCATTAGAATGACAAAATGTGGAAACCGGAAATGATTAGGAGAAAAAATAAGTATAACTATGATTGGGATTAGTACAATAATATTTAATACAAAAAAAATTATGTAGCGGACTATCAATTTTAAAGAAATAATATCGAACCAGTTTCTGTAGATAGAATTTTTGTAATTTTTATTAATATTTAAAATTTGCATTTTTATTAAGTATTTGTAGAAATAAAATTCTTTTTGTAAAATATCTACAAATTGGAAACATGACATAGGATAAATAATAGACAAAAGTACAGAAATACCAAACAGAGTTCATACGACAGAAAATAGGTCATAGTAAAAGTCTCCAGGGTAGAAAGTATTTATTATTTTTATTTTGCAAATTATTTTTGTTATTGTTAATAATTCTCAAAATTTCGAATCAAAAGTACGAAGTAATCCTTCTAACACTTCTCAAAGTTGATAAAAAATATTTTTTTGTAAAATACTTCTAAAAATTATGTTTATAAATATATCTGTTTTTATCTTTATAATATCTTGTCTAAACCTTATTTACAAAAACTCATCATCCTTACCTCTGCTAATTTCTTTTCTATTAAGTAATTTTGCCATCTTCTTTTTCGACATCAAAATTTCACTTCCATGGCTAGTTAGAAAATCGTGGTTGCGAGCAAAGTTGTAGGTCAACATTTAGTTAAATTTTTCTTGAATAGCCGGACGGACTAAAAGATTATATTATTATATTCATGGACGCAGATGCTGACGCCAAAACTACATCTTTTTGTAAAAAAATGTTAAAAAAGTTAGCTGCAGCACCGGTGCACTGGGTTGCTGGCTCTTCCCTTATATTATGAGGGGTTTTGGACTATTAAAACGAGAATGATGATTTCAATTAATACTCGCAAAAAACGAAGTGCTATCATTTTTTAAAGATAGCTTTAGGCAATGAAATCTGGCTGGAGAAATTCTACATCACCCGGTGGACACAGTTATCCCGAATCTGCCTCACCCACTATCAGAATGGTAGCTAACCCCATCAGACCATATGCAGATATATAGACTGGATCAGCTCTGTATTAAAATAGGCTACGTTGACAGTTCTGTTATTCAGATAACAGATTGTTTACTATTTGTTACGAGGGTCATTCAACAAGTACTTAGCCTACAAAAGAAAAACGAAAATTTTGGAAAGGTGGCAATTTATTTTTCCACATAATCTCCTTCAAGCTTGATACACTTGGCCTAGCGATGCTCTAACTTTTTTAACCCGTCCAAAAAATACATTTCCTCGAGGGAAGCAAAATAGGCCTCCGTGGCGACGATGACCTCCTCATTCGACCCAAATCTATTCCCGGCGAGTGATTTTTTCAGGTTTGGAAACAAAAAGTAGTCACAGGGGGCCAAATCTGGAGAGTACGGTGGATGGGGCAGTAATTCGTAGCGCAATTCGACCAATTTGGCCATGGCGACGGCGGAGGTGTGAGCTGGCGCGTTGTCGTGGTGGAACAGCACTTTTTTCTTCGCAAAGCGGGGCCGCTTTTTCTTCAATTCGACATCAAATCGGCCCAATAAGTCAGCATACTAGCGCCCCGTGATTGTTTTACCCTTCTCGAGGTAATCGATGTGGATCACACCTTGTGAATCCCAGAAAACGGTGGCCATCACCTCTCCAGCCGATCGAATAGTCTTCGCCTTCTTCGGAGCACGTTCGCCGGGTGAAGTCCACTGTTTCGACTGCTCCTTGGTCTCTGGTGTGTACCAGTGAATCCATGTTTCGTCGACGGTCACGAAATGACGCAAGAACTCCGCCGGATTGTGCTGAAACAACGCCAAACACGTCGCCGATGTGGTCTCACGGTTGCGCTTGTTTTCTGGTGTGAGCAAACGCGGCACCCATCGCGCCGACAGCTTTCTCATGCCCAGTTCTTCGTGTAGAATATGATGCACCGTTCCTACTGCGATGCCCACAGTCTCAGCTATCTCGTGAACCTTTAATCGACGGTCTGCCAACACGAGATCGTGAACTTTTTAAACGTTTTCCTCCGTAGCAGCCGTTTTCGGGGCACCTGGGTGTGGCTCATCAAAAACCGACGTGCGGCTACGAACAAACTCGTTGAACCAATTCTTGACGGTCGCCATCGAAGGAGAAGAGTCACCATACACAGCATCCAAGCGATCTTTGATTTCGCAGCGCGTTTTCCCTTCCAAAAACAAGAATCTAATCACCGAACGATATTGTTCTTTTTCCATTTTTATGCAACCGACCGACACGCTCGCTTTCAAAGGCTCTCAAAACAAAACTAATAAAGGGAATCGACTGAAACTTTGACAGTAGGCTACTAAAAAAATGTACTACATGGTGGTAAATTTCTTTTTTTGTGACAGCAGTTCCATCGGGCGGTGAGGCTAAGTACTTGTTGAATGACCTTCGTATAATGTCTTCAATTTTGCTTGACAATTGTATTTGTATCATTAATTCGTAGCGTTTTTTTGCAAAGTTTCGTGGTTTATTATGACAGTATCATTACAGAATCGTTATTCAAAGTATTGTCCTTCATTATACACTACTTTTTGCCATCTTTCTGGTAATGCTCGGATTCCGCGTCAAAAAAATTCTTCTTCTTTAGATTCGATGAAAGAATCGATCCAATTTTTGGTCATTTCGTATTTATCGAAGTGCTGCTCTGACAAGCCATGCGCCATGGATCGAAACAAATGATAATCAGATGGGGCAATGTCTGGTGAATATGGCGGGTGAGGCAGAACTAAATAAGTTTTCACGACTTTCGCAACACGGGGTCTTGCATTGTCGTGGAGCAAAATTACTTTGTCGTGTCGATCTTTATATTGCGGCCGCTTTTCTTGTAATGCTGTGTGCAAACGCATCAATTGTCGTCTGTATACGTCCCCAGTGATGGTTTCACCCGGTTGGAGGAGCTCATAATCAATAACACCCAGCTGATCCCAACAAATACACAGTAAGATCTTCTTTCCATGAATATTCGACCTGGGGGATGATGTCGATTCATGACCGGGCAAGCCCCACAATTTTCTGCGTTTGGGATTGTCGTAGAGTACCCACTTCTCGTCAGCAGTGACGATTCGATTCAGAAATCCTTGCCTTGCCTGCCGTTGGAGAAGAATCTCACAGGTGACTAAACGCCGTTCGACGTCCCTTGGCTTCAACTCATGTGGAACCCACGTTCCCTGTTTTTGTACCATTCCTATGGCTTTCAGGCGTTTTCCGACCATCGAAAAGTCGACTTAAAGCGATGTGAACAACTCCCGGAGTGTTTGGCACGGGTCTTCATCGAGCAACGTCAACAAATCTTCATCTTCGAACTTTTTCGGCTGTCCGGAACGTTCCATGCCTTCCAAATCAAAATTTCCATTTTGAAACCGCGCAAACCAATTTCTGCAAGTTTGCTCAGCAAGAGCATGTTCGCCGTAGACATCCACTAAAATACGATGACTTTCCGCGGCACTTTTCTTCATGTTGAAGTAATGGAGTAACGCTCCCCGCAAAAACGATTTTTCAGGCACGAACTTCGACATGTTTGACACAAGACTACAAATTGGCATATAGTGGAAAAGTTGCGTTATGTCAGTAGCTTCTGGGAGAATATTTACTTTTGTATGTGTGACTATGGATAGTTGGCTAAACGCCTTATTTTGTAAAACTCTACGAATTAATTCCAATACCTGGTAATTACAATCCATTGTAAAAATGGTCAATCAGTAAATTCCACATTTCGTAATTTTGGTGATATTTTTGGTAGTGATGATCGCCCATCTTAGATTGCAATCAAATTTGAGTCTACTGATTCGGTACAAAATAAACATAATATAGCTAAAAATATTGCTTCGGGGTGTAAAAGTGTCGAGGAGGATCCAGTTGTATTGGTTTAACGACCTACTTTCACGTGGTAAATTTTATACAAGAATTTGGTTCTTAAGCCTTATAAGATCGAATTGGTGCAAGAATTGAAGCTAGCAGATCATTTTCAACGTCGAAATTTCACTGATTGATTTTAATCGAATTGGTGCAAGAATCGTCGGCTACAGTAACAATCAAACTTCTCGCCTTTTGGGCATCTTAAAATCCTACATTAACAACTATTACATTCACCACGTGTCACTTTAAGGGCCGGATTTTTTCAAGACATCCTTGTTCCATATTTTATTTCAGAAATAAGGCTGCTACTACAGTACTATCAATGAAGTGCGCTAGAGACATGATAACCAATTTTTGATGGTATGAATGTCGACGACTTGTGGTTTCAAAAGGACGGCGCTATGTGCTACAATACCCGAAAAACTATCGATTTATTGAAAATCAAATTCAATGGACGTATAATGAACAGGTGATGTCAATTGAACACCAAGTTTATGTGTTTAACGCCATTGGACTTCTTCTATGTTGTGTCATTTGTTAAATAGAGCCACAATTATATAAACATGTGATCAAAGGGATCGATATCTGTAAACGTAGGCGTTGTTATCAAATTTCGTTTTGGATATATATTAATTCAAAGAATTGCCAGTAAAAAAATAATATGCATAGCAACAGTAAAGATTGGTAAATCTAAATCGATTCAGAAATAAGGCCCTTATGTACTTGCACAATGCCATCTAGTGACGATTTTAAACTAGATCTCAGTTTTTACTTTAAACATCTAAAAGACATAATAGAGTCATAAAAAAAAAACGGAAAACCGAAATGAACTTTTAACTCAACGATGTGTAACAAAAATGTCGATGAAATATTTGGTGAGTAGGTGGTTCGGTTAAGGCTAAGGCATCAGCATGGGGTCACCTGTAAAGTGTTTTTACCTCAGCGATAACATTTTGTTACTGTTTTGTAATTATTTATGTTAACGCAGGACATCTTTTTATATGTATTTCTTTCCTGATATCTTAAAAAGAGCTAAACCAGTAAAAAACATCTAAAAATAAAGGCATAAATTATTAACATGAGAAGAAAAAAAGGCAAGACAAAACCAAATATGTAAGGACTTTCTATTGTTGTTTCTATACTTTCTTCACTTGGGCGGTCCCTAACTTATACAATTTATAATTTTGATGTTCACTTCTTGGTTATTTCTTCTTTTTTTTTCTGTACATTATAATAGATACACTGATATCTATTATCATTTTAAAAGAAACCGTATCACGTCTTTTTTTTTTAAGGGGGCGATAATAGTGGAAAAAAATTATAATAAATTTTATCCAAGAAAGAAAATTGTGTAAAATTCTTTTGTTGATTAAGAAGAAAACTGTACTATGACTAAGTGAAAGTACATATCAACATGAACGAATACAATCGAAAAGAGGAAGAAAGGAGATTGGTTAATTTAATTTGCTTATCTATTTTTATAAAATACATGTCATTATGATATCTGAATAAATAAGTTATAAAATAGATTGTCCGGAATAGGAATTTCATCTGCAATCGTATTAGTTTAAGAATGGGTGGATTATTTTTTTGTTATATGATTGGCGGAAACAATTCTTTTCATTAGGAATTTTTCGATTTCTTATAATATTTTTCAATTTCTCTACTTAAGGTTAGCTTATGTGTATATATGAGTAGCTAAAAATAGATATTAGTATAGTATAAAAAAATAATAATAATAATAATAATAATGATAAAAAGATAGTAAAATAGAAGAAAAACAAATGATTTGTTCTCTCACCCTCCTTGTCTATCGTTCGATGAAGTCAGTAAATAAAAATGACCACCCTCGTGTTGCAACTCACCGATTACCGACAAAGGGTGCCACGAGAGCGGTCTCTTTTAAAATTCATTGTCTGATACGTTTTTCTTCATTCTGAAAGGGCCATTAATACCTCATAGCTTCCTATAAAAGAGGCCAACCCAGTAACAAACCAATGACCCAACCAACTACATAGTGATACTAGCCTGGCAGCCAGCCAGCCAGCCAGCCAGCCATCCAGCATGGACAGGTAACATTTAATGTTTCCGAATTAGTTTGGATATAAGCACTTCTCAGGTTATAAAGACTATCCACAAAGGTGGCCAAATGACTAGAAGTAACCAATACCTCAGTACACAAATATTAGATATATTCACATATTGTTGACGGTATGGAAACCACGGTGTTCGTGTTCATTCTCATATAATCTCATGAGCTGCAGTTGCATCCGCTGATGATACATATATACGAGTACACTGCTGCCGCCACTTCCATCACCATCATCGCCATTGTTGCTGATGATGTTACCGTTGATGTACCTTATTCTCATAGTTTACTACTTAAAGATGTTAAATTAAGAAATGAAACACAACGTACCGTCGTGTCTACAGCTGAATTATATAGTGAGCTATCACCAATTTAATTTTATGACCAATACATTTGTTAGAATTAAAATTTTGGTAATTCTCATACCAAAAAAAAAAAAAAAAATATTAGAAAAAATACCTCATAGTTATGCTTTTAGTTTGTTGTTTTAGTTGTTGTTCTCATCTACCTTTTATTGTGTGAAGATTTTTATAACTTGCCAATACACGTTGACTACTCATTCCCTATACTGAATCGTTAAATAATGTTCCATGAAGAAAAATGTTTATGCATAAAATAACTTTATTTTCGTTGTCGGTAGAGTTTTTCTAAATAGTTATAATGTTTTTCAACAATCCGATATTGAAAACAACAGAAAAAATAACAATCATGGTGAAAAGGTACGTCTACATTTATTAGTGTGAACTTGGCCATAAATTTACAGTAGGACAAAATGTGCATTATTAGTTTCAGGTAAGGTATTACTAGTAAGACCACACCATCAGCAAACTAAAAGAAGTAAGTAATTAAGTAATAAAACCAACTAGCAAGTATTTCCATAATAATTTGTGTATGTTTAGATTTTTTTTTGGAATTTTAACTAATTGTACGTACAAGTGCATTCCAACAGAACAGATTAAACATTTTGTTTTCGGTTTTTTTTGTTTTAGTGATTTCTAAATATTTTGCATTATTTAGTTTGACAAGAGTTATAATAGATGTTTAGATTTTTCTTATCCTCAACAAAACAAGATATTTAAAACCTATTATTTATTTATAAAAACTATTTTTTATTTAGAATTAAATGGATTCGAACATAAAATAATATAAATAAATAAAAATTATGTATTTATAATTTTTTTTCTTACAACTGCTCTCCCTTATCGGAGCTTTTTTCGGTCGCCACCATTGATGGACTATGGGTGAAAGGCAAAGTATGACGGTGCACGAAAGGGAGGAGAAATTTTATTCCTTTCCCAACTTTTATACCATCCCATTCCTACCTTCCTTTCGCAACCGATTTGGATTCTTCTGTATTAAATCATTTTTTTCATTCCGTCTCCTTTATGGTCCTCATATTTTTTTAATTTTTATTTTCTTATCCCTTCCAAGGAAGAATTTAACATCCATTAAAACTGCATTTGTTCTGCCATGCTTTTTTTTATTATGTGTGTTTGAGGTATTCTTCACTGCGAACTTCAAACCCGCAGGAACCAGCAAGCATGCCAATAGCTGTGAAAAGTGTTCTCGGAGTACAGAATTATCTGTTTGTTTTACGTGGCATACCTATCGTTAGACATAATACCTGGTGAAACTGTCAATACCCACCGCAACCACCAACAACTGATCAAATTACAAAGTGCTCGGTTATCAACAAAGACATGACAAGCTGATTTTACTCCACGACAACGCACCATCGCACACGTCAAAAATGGTCCGAAACTACTTGGAGACACTCAACTGGGAGGTGCTACATCACCCCGCTTATTCACCAGACCTAGCCCCTTTCGACTACCACCTGTTGTCGTCGATGGACCACGCGCTCGCTGTGCAGCACTTCGATTTTTACGAAGACATCCGAAAATGGCTTGATGAGTGGTTTGCCTCGAAAGAGAAGGAATTTTTTTGGCGTGGTATCCACAAATTGCCCTAGAGATGGTAAAAATGCGTAGCTAGCAAGGGCAAGTACTTTGAATAAATTTGTTTTTCCTTTCTATAGAAAAAACATGTATTTTTTTTAACTAAAAAACAGCGGATTTAAGCTTATATGCTCAATCAACGCACCACCATTACTAGTAGTTGACAGACAGTAATCAGTTACAAGCTGATTACTCCAACTATTTATGGCAAGGCCTACCTAAACCTCTGCTGTCATAAGCATTGATAGCGACTGAGATAATTACCAGTATCTCTGACCAGCGATCCGGAAACCATACCCGCGATATAGGTATTAACCACAGCCACCACCTTGCTACCTAAGGGGCCTCACCATTGTCGGACACAGTGTGTTTTAACACCATGGAGAACCTCGATTCTCGTGGTACCAATTTTTGTTTTAAGAGTACTTCGGTTTGTAATCCGCACATTAGGCCAGCTCAGGTACGCGGGGTCCAGTCTATTCGTCGAAGCATAGCCAAAGATGTTAAATGACCTTTGGTCAATAGATGCTGGTTATTCGGAATAGCAGTGACCAGACGACGTTAGAGAGCTTCCTGCATTAGTTTATTAGCTCGCTCATTGCCAAGGATATAAGAATAATCCAGAACCCAACGCAATTCAATATTCTACTTATTTAGCAACCAATATCGAAGGCAGTTGAGAACAGTGTTAACTCATAAACAAGGAATGGCCACTAAGGCTTCAATACAAGTACTAAAAACTGTAGCACTGCAATGTCTTGGGACTATTGATTGCAGTCTCAACAGCCGTACTAATTACCCCCAGTTTGCACAACTTCTCTTCGGCAAGATTCACATTTGATTTTACGATATTCACTAATTTCAATCAAGATTGAGTTTTCGACTAATTTCAATCAAGACTGAGTCCACCGGAGATGACTGGTGTACTCCACTATGCAATATAAAGTATCGGTTAAACGCTGCTTCAATACGTTAGACTTCTACTATTGACATCCTAACACATATTTTGAAGAAGTAGAGTAATATGTCATCTAAAAGGAAGTTTTCTACTATATCTGACTCACTATAGATAGAGTAGGAATTATGAAAATGGCATTGATTTCATCGATAAATTAATAAATTTGATCATTTCATCTTCCACAACGGATAATTAATATATCCAAAATATTCATGCGATCTTTAAGGGAACGGGAAAGGTTCACGCTTCATTCATGTTTCCTACACACGTGAAGACAAGGAGGATGTGTTGTGTAGTACCAGATACTTACACGAAGTTAGTATCAACATATATAAAGTGATTTACTGTTGACAGCAAATGGAACATTTAACGTAATTAAATACGTTAACGGATAAGAGCAATTTTTCTGGACTGCTATTTTCTATCGTGGAAAAATCTACCAATTACCAGGTGTATAAGCTTAAATCCGTTATTTGGTCATAGATGGCGTGAGTGAGCATATTAAGCTACAATGGACACGCCATACTTTTTTTTATGAGTTTGACATCTGTCAACACTAATCAGTGCACATTGTCAGCAACTTCGTACAACAACATACATTTTACCTTTGGTGCTTTATCGGAAACAACGTGCCGAGATTGATTTTGTCGGTTCTAAGACGGGAATTTTGACTTGTGGGACAAGAAGCGTGAAAATCGGCCTAGGAAGGTTGAGGACCATCAATTGCAGGCTTTTTTTCGATGAAGACGACACCCAATCACAAAAAATGGTCGTGGAGCAATCAGATGTCACTCAACCAGCCATTTTCATACGTCTGCGTGCCATGGGAAAGATTGGAAAGATCGGAAAATGGGTGCCGCATGAATTGAACGATAGGCAGATGGAGCGACGCCAAAACACATGCAAAATCTTACTCACCAGACAAAAAAGAAAGTCGTTCCTATATCGGATTGTGACAGGCGATAAAAAGTGGATATATTTCAAGAAACCTAAATGCAAGAAATCGTGGGTTGATCCCGGCCAACCATCAACATCTTCCCCAAGATCAAATCGCTTCGGACGGAAGACGATGCTGTGCGTTTGGTGGGATCAGTAGGGTATCGTCTACTATGAGATGTTCAAACCTGGTGAAACTGTCAATGCCCACCGCTACCACCAACAACTGATCAAATTGCACCATGCTCTGCGTGAAAAAAGGACGGATAATTAACATGACAAGCTGATTTTCACACGTCAAAAATGGTCCGAAACTAATTGGAGACACTCAACTGGGAAGTGCTACCCCATCCCGCTTATTCACCAGACCTGGCCCCTTCCAGAGCTACCACCTGTTTTTATCGATGGGCCACGCGCTCCCTGAGCAGCACTTCGATTCTTACGAAGACATCTGAAAATGGCTTGATGAGTGGTTTGCCTCGAAGGAGCAGGATTTTTTTTTGGTGTGGTATCCACAAATTGCCCGAGAGATGGGAAAATTGTGTAGCTAGCGAGGGCAAGTACTTTGAATAAATTTGTTTTTGCTTTCTATGAAAAAAACATGCATTTTTTTGACTAAAAAACAGCGGATTTAAGCTTATACACCTGGTAGGTAGAATCATAAGAGTGTACTTAGAATAGAATCGTAAGAGAGGAGCTTTGAATAGTTACTGCTACTTTCCAACAATTTCGAAATGTAAATGTTTCCAGAACCTTGTTAAAAAAATTGTTTTCTCTCTACAGCAGATATTAATAAGGTAATTATTCGATGAAAAAGAAGCCCAAACTTATACCACTTCCACAATTGTAATTTATGATACTCAAATAATTATGATTCCAACTATATTTTAAAAACAAGTACATATTTTTTCCTCTCCTTTCTTTTTATGTAATTCGATTCAAATAAAAAAAGGAAAAAATTCATATTTTGATCAAAATTTATTTCTTACTTATTTAATGGATATTTAACTAGTCATACGATACTAATAAATTTTATATTTTGTGGCAAATCGAATTTATAAATAGTAAATAATAAATAATAAAATATCGGATTAATATATTATTTATTCATGAAAACAACTTATATTATTATATAAACTTTTTTATAGCCAAAACGTTAATATAACGAAACATTGAAAATATTTGCAAATAATTTAGTTTATGAGCTTGAATTTTAATTTATTGTATCAATATCATAGGTGGTGGTACTCTTGGTATGGTTTCACAATAAATTCACAAAAAATCCGAATATTCTATAATTTTATGAATATTTTTTTTATGGTTTTTTTTCATAACGGATAACATTTATTATAAGTTCAAATTGTGCAAAAATTTCAAATCAATAAAATTACCAATTTAAGAAATAGTCACGCATTTCAATCACAATAATATAAAAAATCATTAAGAATGAACATTTTCAGGCAATTTACAATCGATTTAATACTAACTGATGAACAATTTAAATGTTAAAAATTTAAATTGAATATGAATTTGCTTCATTATTCACAATAACCCCACAAGCAATCATGGTCGATTGGTGGATAAGGGAGAGAGTCATAAATACTCGCATTATAATCGAAAACACGAATTCAAATGATGATGTCTTAATTATAATATAATCCAGTTTGCCTGGAGTAGCTACTTTATATTAGAAAGAGATAGTGAATCAAATTGCCAGACGGACAATAAACTGTGTCAGTTGGTCTGTAGACCGTTTTTTGTTACTGGACATTATTACTCCTGATTTTATGCAAATTTTTTTACACATTTATTACACATACTATATAAGCATCGCAATATATAAGATGAGTATGACTAAAAAAAATATTATAGGTATTTTTTTATTCAAAATCATTTATACGAAGATTTGTAAATTTCCATAAAAAATTATTTTCATACACACGTGGAACCGGTACGAAAAAGTATATTGTGTATATGTTCATTCACATATTATAATAAAAAAAAAAAAAAAAACCAAAAAAAAATCCGAGCAAAATAAGATTAGCTAAGACGAAAATCAATATATAAAGGTATGTAGGTGGAATGTACGGTGTCCATAGGTAAGGTAAACCGAGTAAATGGAACGGGAGTTATGGTACCTAACAATCCCCTTTTGCAATAACAACGTATCGATTTTTAGTGACTTGATTTTATTATATTTAAACACAATAAAATTAATAAGTTAGTGCTAATTTATTCGAAAAGAGCGAGTGTTTGCATAGCTTTATTTCGGTAAAAAAAAAAAAAAATTTTATTATCAACCTGGCCAGGCCAGGTCTGGCTTAGTAAATGGAAAGAACTGAAAATAGTTGTGACTACACTATTCACTTTTGATGCTAGTGTAGATTTGTTACTTTTTCTCATTTTTCCCATTTTGGTTGTTTACTTTTAAATCTCATTTCCATTATGATAGCATTTTGTTTATCGATGCAACATCACAAAGGTGTGCAATACAAAAAAATTCTTAGAAATTTCAAGAATTTATTTTATTAGCTTACACCAGAAAGGGTAATTTGTGATGTTTGCAAAGGATACTTTATTCTCATAATGCCCACCCTGTTGGTGTTATTGTTGCTGCTGTACAACACCCTGCAAATGAAGACTACTATACGGCGGCTAATGACTAAATTGACCAGAAAATGGATATGCATGAATAGTGGTAGTTTTCTTGGTAATAAAACGATTTGCAAGATTGCTTTTAACTTGGATCCAAAAAAGCAATGAAACTGTCTTTGAAGCACAGTAATTGCTTCGCGCATTTATCTACCGATCGGACAACTTGTCAATAGACTCAAATTACCTCTCTTTGAGTAAGGTATCTTCCTTACCTAAGTATTATGCGCTTCAAAACTAAGCAAATATTTACGGTTATGCTAGTCAGCCATTTCATAGTTTATGCGAAAGTTAAATAATTTTTGTTTACAAAGCGTCATCATGACTTATTGGCTAGAAAATTTTGACTTTGGTCATATCTATGTGAAATTTTTACTGTACATTTTATCAGATAATTTTTTATATTTTTTTGTTGCTAATTTTGAAAATTTGGATCAAATTCTTATTTTGATTAAAGTTTTTTTCAAATGATATAATCTTAGAACAAATACACAGTCTTCAAAATTAGAAAAAAAAATATTTTACTATTTTCAAATGACATTAGCAGAGATGAAGCGAGAAGAGACCTATATGCGTTAATCAGTAGAGAACTTTGGATACATCAGGTGGGATCCATACGAATCGGAAGTCTATATTTTGCTATGTTCAAAACACTCGAAAAAAATTTTGCTTTCCCCAATTGAACCTCTCAAACTATGATCGAACATATTATTATCACCCCAGCTCAAAAAAGAATTTATTATGCTTATCTTAATAAAATTCTCATATTAAAAGTAATTCTTCCATTATTCCCTTCATTTTCCAAATTTTTTTTCCATACCCAGCTTAGAAACTATATTTGGGAGCAGCGTTTGAAAGTATCTGCGTCTCTTGATGAATTCTAAGATCACAACTACCGATCTGTCCCCATATAGGAAACTTTTCCTTGAACAGCAGGACGAAATTTAAGATGTTCTACCAGGGGTATAAGCTTAAATCTAATGTTTGGTCATAGATAGCGTGAGTGAGCGTATTAAGCTACCATGGGCACGCCATACTTTTTTTTTATGAGTTTGACATCTGTTAACATTAATCAGTGCACATTGTCAGCAATTTCGTACAACAACATACATTTTTACTTTGGTAATCATGTCTAGTCTTGTGCCAGAAAAAGAGCATATGTGGGAAGGTCTACTTTTCTGCTTCAATTTGAAGAAGTCGACTGCCGAATCGCATCGAATGCTTATGGAGGCATATGGTGACAGTGCTTTATCGGAAACAACGTACTGAAATTGGTTTCGTCGGTTCAAAGACGGCAATTTTGACTTGTGGGACAAGAAGCGTGAAAATCGGCCTAGGAAGGTTGAGGACCATCAATTGCAGGCTCTTTTGGATGGAGACGATACCCAATTGCAAAAAATGCTCGCGGAGAAATTGAGTGTTACTCAACCTGCCATTTCCATGCGTCTGCGTGCCATGAGGAAGATTGAAAAGATTGGAAAATGAGTGCCGCATAAATTGAACGATAGGCAGATGGAGCGACACCAAACAAATGCGAAATCTTGCTCGCCAGACAAAAAAGCGTGAAAGAAGTACGGATTATCAACAAAGGCATAACAAGCTGATTTTCCTCCACGACCCGAAACTACTTGGAGACACTCAACTGGGAGATGCTACACTACCCCGCTTATTCACCAGACCTGGCCCCTTCCGATTACCACCTGCTTTCGTCGATGGGGCACACGTTCGGTGAACAGCACTTCGATTCTTACGAAAACGTCCGAAAATGGCTTGATGAATGGTTTGCCTCGAAATAAAAGGATTTTTTTGGAGTGGTATCCACAAACTGCCCGAGAGATGGTAAAAATGTATAGCTAGCGAGGGCAAGTACTTTGAATAAATTTGCTTTTGCTTTCTATGGAAAAAACATGCATTTTTTTTACTAAAAAACAACTGATTTAAGCTTATACATCTGGTAGGTAGAATCATAAGAGAATCTTTCATTATGGAGAAATAATATTTTGACCCCAACATCCGTGAACCGCACTGTAGAATAATCTCTTATATAACAGCTTTTCAAAGTGAACCATATTTGATGGATACATCAGGCAATACTATAATTTGACAGGTTTTGTCTGACAGCTATTAAGCAGCACGTTTATAAATCTTCAGTGCAAGTAGATTTTTGTTATGGAGGAGTACACGCCTCCCAAACGCGCTTGGAATAAACGAAATTCATCATTCGAACAGCCGAAAATGTGGAGGATTTATGTCCTGTATTAAGAAGCCAGCAAATAGCCATCATATCGGCCGAAACACCATCATATCGGCCATTTGAGCTCAGATGCGACCACTTGCGCGATATCATATTTACGGAGTAATCATCACAAATCTTCTTGAACCCAATATTATTTTCTACTTGAACAGAAAAAATGTGTTCTTTTTTCATGATTTTCGACATCCGGTCGCTACCCTACATCCGGTATCTAGGAGTGGTCTTGGATGCCAGACTCAACTACAAGGAGCACATCTCCAGCGTTAGCAGGAAGGCATCAGCAGTACAGGGCGCACTTTCGCGGATAATGCCCAATATTGGAGGCCCCAGGCAAATCCGAAGGCGACTACTGGCAACTGTGGTTACCTCCGTCCTGCTATATGGAGCACCAGTGTGGGCGAAGTCGCTAGAGCTTACAACATACCGCAAGACAATGACATCAGTCCAGCGACTCTCAGTGATCAGAGTGGCGTCAGCATACCGAACGGTATCGCACGATGCGGTCAACATCGTGGCATCATGCCCACCCATCGACATTCTGGCAGGAGAGCGGGAACGCCAACATCGTAGGAAGAAGGAAGAGCGGCGAAAGGTCCTCTGTGAAGAGGAGAGACCCGAGAGCCTTCGCCTCTGGCAAGAGAGATGGGACAACTCGACGAAGGGTCGGTGGACTCATCGGCTGATACCACATGTTACCAAATGGGTCACTCGCCTGCACGGGGAAGTCGGGTATTACATCACCCAACTCTTGACTGGGCATGGATGCTTTCGGGCATACTTGCACAGATTCAAGAGAACTGACTCCCCAAACTGTCATCATTGCCGCGATGTTATCGAAGACGCAGAACACGTGTTCTTCCAGTGCCCCCTCTATGAGGAGACGCGGGTGGAGCTGGAGAGAAATCTGGAGCGTCCCATCAGTCCAGAAAATATAGTGGAGTGCATGCTGAAGAGCCAATCGGCTTGGAACAGAATTGCAGAGTACGCGGAATCCATTATCAAGGATCTCCACACAACGTACGAAGAATAGGCTGCGAGGCATCATAACATCGGGGCAGCAGTAGCATCAGACAAGAACGCCCCGGCGAAGTAGTATTTACAAAGAGTGCCGCCGGGGAACCATCGTTCCGGGAGCAAGATCAGAGGTGCAGGTTAGGTTTTAGCGAGGTAAAAATCCCGCATAACTCACCTGGCAGGAATAACTTCCAGACGAGTACCTTTTGAAGGTTTCCCCCTGTACCTCATTAATCTAAACGGAAAAAAAAAAAAAAAAAAAAAAGTACTTAGCTTACTTGGTATTAAGAGTGTTGAGTTGAGTTTGGTGCCAAGGCACTTGGGCAAGCTGTCTGAAAAAATCCGTTGCCCAGTGTTCACAGTAATCCCCAATTTATATCGCCTACTAAAAGAATGACAACTAACACTATTAACCATGTGCGGTCACATAGACTTGGTCAATAGGGATAATTTTTTGTTGGCTCAATGCTTAACTGCCAATTAACGAGTCTATTCACCCTTATAGTCCGAATTGGACATTCTGCTTGCACCCATAATTTTCTTAAATACCAATAATTAATTTGCGAGTAAGTTGCATCCCGTCTTTCCCAAACCCTTCTTCAATTTATTGCAACATACAAAATCTCTCACTTTTCTATCCTAGTAAACATAGATCAGTCTTGTTTGGCTAACTTGAACAGATTCATATACGTACAACAAAATTTCCGAATAGCCTTATGGTCTGAACACTATAAATTTGGCCCTAACACATTAATATAAAAATTAAATACCAAAATTTTTATTGACAATTTTTTCTATACATTCAGCATTTTCAGGAATATTTTTTTTTAAAGATAACTGACCTATTTAGAAACTAATTGAGAGGTAATTAAACTAACATTTTTATTCAAAGCGGCAAGTTTTCCAATTAATGAAATAGGAAACAATTCACATCATTCCTTGTTTACTTTTAAAGCCCAGAAAAAAATGACTGAAAATCCTTTAAGTTTGGAATTTATCCCGAAATAAGTGTATAACTTAAAAATGTGGGATTGACAACAGATGGCATAACTTTTAACATACACATGGTTTGTGTTAATAATAACTCATATGGCATTTTGGAGGTTAAACATCTGTCATTCATTCTTGATTAATCATTGAACGAAATAGTGTAAACAACAAAGTTTTTTTTTGCTTCAAAAATGTCGAATTTCGTACCAAAAAAGTCCCATTTGCGGGAAGTGTTGATTTACTGCTTCAAGTGCAGCTGAAGCACATTGATTGCTCACCGAAGCTTATCCTGAATATGTTCCATCGATTTCAACATGCGAGAGATGGTTTGTGCGGTTCAGAAGTGGTGATTTTGACACGGAAGACAAAGAACGACCAGGTCAGCCAAAAAAGTTTGAAGATGAAGATTTGGAGGCATTACTCGACGAAGACTGTTGTCGAACTCAAGAAGAAATTGCAAAATCGTTGGGAGTCACTCAAGCAGCAATTTCAAAACGTTTGAAAGCAGCAGGATTCATCCAAAAGCAAGGAAATTGGGTCCCATATGAATTGAAGCCGAGAGACGTTGAAAGGCGATTTTGCATATCCGAAATGCTGCTTGAACAGCAGAAAAAGAAGTCGTTTTTGAATCGAATCATTACTGGCGACGAAAAATGGATTCATTACGACAACCCAAAGCACAAAAAATCGTATGTGAAGCCCGGCCAACCAGCCAAATCAACGCCAAAGCCAAATATCCATGGCGCCAAGGTAATGCTCTGTATTTGGTGGGATCAGAAGGGTGTGATCTATTATGAGCTATTGAAATCGGGCCAGACGATCACAGGCGACCTCTACCAAACACAATTAATCCGTTTGAAGCGAGCATTGACCGAAAAACGCCCGGAATATGCGACCAGACATGAAGCCATAATTTTCCATCATGACAACGCTCGGCCTCATGTTGCAATACCGGTTAAAAATTATTTAGAAAACAGTGGCTGGGAAGTTTTGCCTCACCCGCCTTATAGCCCAGACCTTGCCCCGTCCGACTACCATTTGCTTAGATCCATGCAAAACGCCCTCACCGGAATACGCTTCACTTCAGAACAGGGCATCAAAAATTGGCTCGATTCATTCTTGGCCTCAAAACCGGAGCAGTTTTTTTGGCGCGGAATCCATATGTTGCCAGAAAGATGGGAAAAAGTAGTGGCTTCCGATGGACAATACTTTGAATAAAATATATTGTAACAATTTTTCAAAATAAACACTCAAAGTTTGCCAAAAATTCCGCATTTTTAAGTTATACATCTAATAACTTTTATTTAAGGATCCTTTCAACTATGTAGATTTATCAAATCCTTTCTTTAGATGCATTTATTAAAAAATCGATGATATTCTAATAAAATGCAAAATTGTCCACCTCCAATTATCCAACTTTTGTATTTTCTATGGCAAATCACATGAATACTATTTGGATATATTTTATTTGTAATAGCAATTTTAATATTCCATTCAAATGACAATAATAAATAATAAAAGATAAATCATTCCGAATCAAATTGAACGCATTCGGAATTCAATCTAGTCAATCATGGTCAAATACACGAAAGTATATAATCCATTATGAGGCGATTGATGACATCGAATTGCATTCGACAAACCATTGTCAATTTCTTTGGTATCTTTCGAAACAACTCAATAACACACTTATTAATCCAGTAAATTGAAATATAAATTTTGTTACGAATAATAACCGACATAAATTCGTATACGAATGACCATATTTAGGGGTAGCTTCTTATTTATATTCCAACGTTCTAAGGTGAGCATGTTTAGGTCAAAGTCACATATGAGTGTTCATTGGAGACGAACTGATACTTTAGAATTGCAATCTTTGAAATCGTTTCTTCAATTGCAAGACATTAAATGCGAATTGAATATATGAAATGTTGCAAGAAATGAAAAGTTTAAATCAAAATTTTCCATTCAGAATTTTCCAGTACAGAAGAAATTTAATGGTTAAAATAAAAGCAGATAGAAGAGAATACAATTTGAAGGATATACACATAAGCAGTGAGTAGGTGAAGAGGTAAAATGAAAAATTGGCAGTCCACTGAGTGGATATAAGAAAATAGTACGCATCATAAAGAAGGGTACTGACTGCTCACTATAATTATGATATGATCATTCAGATCGGAGTGGTAAGAAAATGGAGCGGAGCTGACCAGATCAGATCATACCGAATCGAAGCAAGAACCAGAATTGTTTTTTGATGGAAGTTACTTTTCAATTCCCGAATAGAAATGCAGGTTGCCTATGGATGGGAACAGAGTATTCACATCGCGAGCACACATCATAGGCTTATGATGTATCGTGAATATAACATGAACACTATCCAGTGTGCATGATTTATTGGATCAATAACGTTTTATTACATCTTCTTGTGGTACACTGCACTGTTTCCTAGTTACGATACTCTAAAAACATTTATCAATTACGGATTGGATAGAAGAAAATTTCAAATTATTAACAGAAAAGAAGGGGACCATCTTCGCACAGAATGATGTATAGAATATTATTACGATGGAGACCATACAAAGTGTATATATGTGTGTGCACCAATTATGGAGCATTGCGCCTTTCTGACTACATCATGTAATGATTTTGTGAACGCAGAATAGCCGTACAACCAACAGAACCAAATCAATCCATTTGGGGTCAAACTTATTCCGATTAAATATATCCGCATAGTCGTATAATTGACTTGCATTAAGTGATTAGTAGAGCACGTGCCCATTCGTTTATGCTATTAGCTTTAATAATAATCTGACCTTACTCAATACTTTGTAATTAATTTTAAAAAAAAAAATACTTTTCCAACATTTTGGAGCATCTGTTTTTAATTGAAATTGTTTTTAAGTAAATTTAGAATATTTTTATTTCTCACAAGCTGTTATTGAGCTCCATAATTTTTTGAAAGGGTTTAACAGATTCTTTTACTATCGTCCAGGATTTCCAACAAAGCTCAGAAAGTACGCCAATTTCAATATAAATTATAGAAAATTTCAATATTTTCAAAAAATTCGTAGTTTTATTGAATTTGTGATTTTCTTTAAAATAGATTGCAATTGTAAGAATTCAGATAGTACGCAAATTTCTATTTTATTCATGAAAATATTAATTAAATTATGGAAATCCTTAAACTGTCATTTTTTTACTTTTTCTTATTTTATTTTATGTACCATGTGTATACGCTTAAATCCGTTATTTGGTCATAGATGGCGTGAGTGAGCGTATTAAGCTACCATGGGCACGCCATACTTTTTTCTATGAGTTTGAGATCTGTCAACATTAATTAGTGTACATTATCAGCAATTTTGTACAACAACATACATTTTCCCTTTGGTAATAATGTCTAGTTTTGTGCCAGAAAAAGAGCATATTCGGGAAGCTCTGCTTTTCTGCTTCAATTTGAAGAAATCGGATGCCGAATCGCATCGAATGCTTATGGAGGCCTATGGTGACAGTGCTTTATCGGAAACAACGTACTGAAATTGGTTTCGTCGGTTCAAAGACGGCAATTTAGACTTGTGGGATAAGAAGCGTGAAAATTGGCCTAGGAAAGTTGAGGATCATCAATTGCAGGCTCTTTTGGATAAAGACGATACCCAATCGCAAAAAATGCTCGTGGAGATTGAAGAGATCGGAAAATGGGTGCCGCATGAATTGAACGATAGACAGACGGAGCGACGCCAAAACACATGCGAAATCTTGCTCGCCAGACAAAAAATAAAGTCGTTCCTGGATCGGATTGTGACAGGCGATGAAAAGTAGATATATTTCGAGAATCGTGGGTTGATCCCGGCCAACCATCAACATCTTCCCCAAGCCCAAATCGCTTCGGACGGAAGACGATGCTGTGCGTTTGGTGGGATCAGCAGGGTATCGTACTATGAGATGTTGAAACCTAATGAAACTATCAATGCCCACCGCTACTACCAACAACTGATCAAATTGCACCGTGCTCTGCGTGAAAAAAGGACGGATTATCAACAAAGACATGACAAGCTGATTTTCCTCCACGACAACACACCATCGCACACATCAAAAATGGTCCGAAACTACTTGGAGACACTCAACTGAGAGGTGCTGCCACACCCCGCTTATTCACCAGACCTGACCCCTTCCGACTACCACCTGTTTTCTTCGATGGGCCACGCGCTTGCTGAGCAGAACTTCGATTCTTACGAAGACGTCCGAAAATGGCTTGATGGGTGGTTTGCCTCGAAAGAGAAGCAATTTTTTTGGTATGGTATCCACAAATTGCGCGAGAGATGGGAAAAACGTGTAGCTAGCGAGGGTAAGTACTTTCAATAAATTTGTTTTGCTTTCTATGAAAAAAAAACATGTGTTTTTTTGACTAAAAAAAGCGGATTTAAGCTTCTACACATGGTAGATGAATACAATTTTAGTAAATAACACTTATGCAGGAATGGTGCCACAAGAATAAACATCCACCAACATTCTCTACATAGAAAGTTCAGCAATATTTGGTTATTTTGATTATCCCACGAATAATTTCATTTAAGTCGACGATGGATGATTCTGGAAAGGTCTATTAAGAATAATTGTTGTACAAAGAATTGTCATATTCGGACAAACAGGCCTGATTTTTTTTTGTAGCAATACACGATGAAATCACAGGCAAAAAGAACAATTCAGGCGTGCTTGATCACCTTAATACAGACATAGAAAGAAGCACTAACTAAGCAGCTTACTATTTATTGATAGATTAGATTCGTCACACTATTTGTTTATTAATGAATAGTTCTAAGAAACACACTATAGTTTTTTTAGGTATAATACTGCCTTTAAAAAATAGTAGAATATATGGCTTACAACAGAGAGTAAAAGTAACGTGTGTACTTTTTAATTAATTTACCTTAATGGTGCATCTCCTAATCCAATTCTAAAGTTTTAGGGTAAATAGATTTTTACCATTTGTGGCCATCAAGATAATATTTTTACTAGGATTAGTAGCAGTTTAAATACTATATGCGATGAGAATAAACATACTATATTAAGAAACATCAATTTTAATGGGAGAAATTTTGGAATATTCGTAGTATCTATTGATCTGAAAGTAGCATTTTAATAGATTGAATTTACTTATAAGGAAGTACAATACAACAAAGGCATGCATCCTCTCTTGAGTTCTTGACAGGATAGCATATTAAATCAAAAACTTGATATACAGCTAGGAAAACACTAGCACAATACTTCTTTTGCTCAAGAGTAGATGAGATGAGTTTGTTGTATGATAGATTATTAAGTTCGGAAGCTAAACTGATGTTAAGGAATAATATTAATAAAGATATTTTAGCGGCAGTTTTTCAAAAACTTCACTTGTTAATGAGACTAATGATTCTAGAAAAGGAAGTTACATGCATCGACTTATTACACTACACAATCATTTTTATCGAGAAAAGTAAGGATAACATACTATTCGGAGAGTACTATTAATGGTGTATTTTATAATTTTAAGATAATACAGGGGTTTGGGAGGAAAAATCATCAGAAACGGAGTCAAAAGTTTATTTTGCAATTTTTATTTACTGATTATTTATAGCTCATAATATGAAAATTTCAAATAATATTAGTAATTATTCGTAATTCGTATCAAACAAATACAGAAGTTTTAAACAAAAACAAATCCCCAAAGAAATGGAAATATTCTTGGTTATCATAAAAGTTTTTCACCAAAATATTATCATAAAAGTTTTTCTAATATTTTTTTCGTATATATTTTCCCAAAACCTAGATTTAACCACTTTTGCTGCAGTCATTTATATAAATTATTAGATTGCAAAAAATATACATTATAAAAAATTTATTCTATTATTTGTCAAAAATATTATATATAAGGTGTAGTAAAAAGTAATCCATTATTTTGCCAATAGATGGCTTTAGGAGTCTGTATCTCCCGTTTTAAAAGTGCGATCGAGTTGCACTAGATGGCGTTAGAAAGTACGTTATTTCGTACTAAAAAAGCTTTTCATACAGTTTTGTGATTACTTGACTCAGTATTTTTTTAGCACGCGTCAAAGATGTACACCAACAAAGAGGAAATACGCCATATTTTACAGTTTTTCTTCGATAAAGGCGAAAACGCAAGCCAGGCGGCAGCTGAAAATGTGAACAGTGTTTATGGTCCTGATACTGTAACAGCCAATCATGTACAATTTTGGTTTTGTCGATTCCGTTCCGGTAATTTTGATGTCAAAGATGCACCACGCTCTGGAAGGCCAATTGTCGAAAATGTCAATAAAATAATGGAAATCGTCGAGTCCGACCGTCACGTAAGCACTGTTTCGATTGCCCAGGAGCTAAACATTGCACAAAAAACCGTTTGGAACCACTTGATAAGGCTGGATACAAAAAGAAACTCGATGTATGGGTGCCCCACGAGTTATCGCAAAAAAACCTCATGGACCGAATTTCCATCCGCGAATCGCTGCTGAATCGCAACAATATCGATCCATTTCTGAAGCGGATGGTTACTGGTGATGAAAAGTGGGTCACTTACGACAACGTCAAGCGACAACGGTCGTGGTCAAATCGCGGTCACCCGGCGCAAACGGTGGTCAAGCCAAGATTGACAGCCAGGAAGGTTTTGCTGTGTGTTTGGTAGGACTGGCAGGGAATCATCTACTATGAGCTGCTCCCCTACGGCCGAACTCTTAATTTGGACCTATACTGTCAACAATTGGACCGTCTGAAAGAAGCAATCGCCTAGAAGCGGCCAGCTTTGGCCAATAGGAGAAGAATTGTGTTCCATCAGGACAACGCCAAGCCGAATACATCGATAGTGACTCGCCAGAAGCTCCGGGACCTTTTCTTATGTATCCACCTTATAGTCCGGACCTGGCACCAAGTGATTACCACCTCTTCCTGTCTATGACGAATGATTTTGCAGGTGAAAAATTCGCCTCAAGAGAAGATTGTGAAAATCGACTGTCCCAGTTTTTTGCCAATAGGGACGAGGCATTTTGAAATTACCTCCAAAATGGCAACAAGTTATCGAACAAAACGGTGCATATTTGACCTAAATCGTATCATTCTATCTGTGCTAAATAAAACCTTTAATTTAATGCAAAAATAATGGACGCCTTTTTACTACAACTTATATTATACAAAATATATGTTATTTTATGCCTAACAAAAAATTGGAAAGGCCTTTATACAAAAATATGTATTAGAAAAAAAGTTCTACCATAAATCCATAAATCTTTCAGACGTGACAAAAATTTCTATTAATAAAATACTCTGAGTTGGTAATAATAATCACCAACGAGGTCTGTTCAAAAAGTATCGCGAATTTTGAATTTCCGCGGGTTACGTATATTCGATTTTCGATTTTTTGTGGCGTTTTGTTGGTACTAAGATCTCTCACTTATGCCAACAAGTTCGGCCATTTTGAGTGTTCAGTTAATTTTTGACAGCTGCTTTGCTTGCACGTGATTTGGCACGTCTTCGATTTTTGCTCAATTTCAACCAAAAACAGCATCGCATTAACATTGCTAAGGAGCTGGTGGACTCTGTCGTGACGGCCCAAATTTGCTCTAGAGGGTCATAACTGGTGACGAATCATGGGTTTATGGTTATGACGTGGAAACCAAAGCTCAATCATTCCAATCAAGGCTGCCGCACGAGGCAAGACCGAAAAAAGCGCCTAGTTCGGTCGAATGTGAAGGTTTTGCTTACAGTTTTCTTCGATTGCAGGGGCGTGGTGCACCATGAGTTATTGCCGCAGGGTAGAACGGTCAATAAGGAATATTACCTGCAAGTTATGCACGGAAGCAATCCATCAGAAACGCCCGGAGATAAAGACGGCATCGAAGGAGGACATAAAGATTTTATTGACGAGATAAAGACGGCATCGAAGGAGGACAAGATCATAAAAATGATTTTTTTAAGTGCTTCAAGGATAGGAAAAAATGCTGGCACAAGTGTATAATATCTGGTGGTGATTACTTTGAAGGGGACATAATAGATATTCATGAATAAATAAATAATTTTTGAAAAAACACAAAATTCGCGATACTTTTTGAACAGACCTCGTATATAGTAAATAAATGCCCGCACCAAACTATCAGAAATATTTAACTTTCTCTAAAGTGAATTTATCCTATTAGAAGAGGTATATTATAGGTATTAGCAAAATATTTACAACCCTCCAAGAACTTCTAAGTTTTTAAATACAGTAACATATGTAGATATCATCATTTGCTTTTGTAAATTTATCGAAAAGCATTTAACTGATAAAATTGCAACACTTTATGTAGTTAGTCAGTGAGTAATAACTGATAGGCACACCTTTTCCGTTAACAAATAAGAAATCACGGCTTACAAAAGCATTTACTACCACTAAATATATTTTATTGGCTGTTCGAAAATGATTGTAAATAGTGATAAGAAAAATCGAGTCACTTTAGTTATAATTTTTTTTTTTAAAGTAAATGACTTCATTTTTTGTTCAGCGTATGTGTATCAGTTAATAGCTATCGACATTGCGCACTTTCAGTTTGCTTTCGAGACAATATGGCGATTTACTTACCACTGGAACTTATCATCTTTTAAAATGACTAGCCTTTCTCTTCTGTATTACTCGTGATATTACGAGGGTCGTTCAATAAGTCCTTAGAAAAAGATGGAAAAAAACTGTTTTTTAAAAAAAAAATTTTATTTTTCAATATATTCTCCTTTTAGCTCTATACACTTTTCCAACCGTTTTTCCAAAATTTTTATCCCGTCCAAAAAATAGGATTTCGGAAGTTCAGCAAAATACTCATCCGTTTGAGCATGAGTCCTCGTTGGAAATGAACCGTCGTCCGCCAAGCCATTTCTTCAGATTGGGGAAAAGAAAATAGTCACTCGGGGCCAAATCTGGTGAATAAGCGGGATGCTGCAACAATTCCATTCCCAATTCCACAATTTTGGCCATGGAAACAGCGCAGGTGTGCACACGCGCATTGTCCTGATGCAAGAGGATTTTTTTCTTCTTCAGATGGGGGCGTTTCTCTTTGATTTCCTCGCGCAACCGTTGTAATAACGACGCGTAATACGCTCCTGTTATTGTTTTTCCTTTTTCCAAGCAGTCGATAAAAATGATGCCCTGCGAATCCTAAAAGACCGTGGCCATCACCTTGCCGGCCGATGGCACAGTTTTTGCCTTCTTCGGAGCCCGTTCACCCTTGAAAATCCATTGTGATGACTGTCTCTTCGTTTCTGGAGTGTAGAAATGTATCCAGCTTTCGTCCACAGTGACATATCGACGAAGGAATTCGGCAGGATTGCGATGAAAGAGTGCCAACATAGCCTCAGAGTCTACTACACGATTGCGCTTATTCTCCTCTGAGAGCAAACGCGGCACCCATCTTGCCGAAATTTTTTTCACAGACAATTTTTCATGCAAAATTGAAGCGACTGTACCTTGTGATATGCCCGTGTCCTCAACTAAATCGCGCACTTTAATTCGCCGATCGTTCAAAATCAGATCGTGGATTTTGTCGATGATTTCAGGAGCAGACACCATAACTGGGCGTCCTGAACGATGTTCATCTTTTGTTGATGAACGGCCACGTTTAAATTCATTCACCCAATTGTTAACCGTCGCAAACACAGGTGCAGATGTGCCATGAACTGCATCCAACTCGGCTTTGATTTCTTTCGGGCTTAAGCCTTTCAAATGGAGACAGCCCTAAACTCGCTTTTTTCCATTGTTATGCACAAATAAATGTCGTTAACTTTAATCGACGATAGAAATTGACCTACGCTATGCATCGAGCTGAAATGCTTCCTGTCGATAATGCCAGTAACAAAAAAAAATCTTTACCGACACTACGAGCGCAATTTCTCGGATTTTCTAAGGACTTATTGAACGACCCTCGTATTAACTAAATGGAGAGTTTTAGACTTGTCCAAAATTGAAAATTGACAGAAGAAATTATATTGCCTGATGTTCAAAAACTAAATTGATTTTAAGTATTGAAAAATCACATGCAACTGTTTAAAAATTCATTCAAACATCTGCTAATTGAGCAGAACTGAAAATTTTTCCCTCAAAGTAAAATTGATCTTAAGTGGTTCGAGTGATTCTATTTTCACATTTTCTAATATATTTCCTGTTTTAAATATATATTATAGAATAAGAAAATAGTCTTACGATAAATGATAGGCACAATAAAAAAAAAAATAATAATAAATGGCACAGAAAACGCTGGTTCAAGTTCTATAAAATATTTGTCTTTTCTAGAAACGATAGAAATATAATAAAAAGAAAATTAAACTTAAACGAAAGGGATCGATTCTAATTTGAAATTCAAATGAAAAATATTACTTTAAATAACGAAGATTCTATTGACATGCATTTCTTTATTTCGTTATTTTCTAGATTTTATTTTTGGCAAAAATTCGGTATCCTTTTTTATACTATCGGTTTTTATTTAGAAAACTTAAGGGATCGAAATTTTAAAAACAATATTTATTTATTTTTAGCGCTAGTTGGTAACGTTTACTGATAAAATGAAAAACTTAAAATTACTAAAAAATTATTAAAAAAATTATATAAAACTGAAATTTTTTTTTATAATTATAGAAAATAATGAACCTGCGATTCAGAATTATTTTATTCTAAATTTTGTTTAATAACTATTAGAAACTTTTATAATAATTACCAAGAACTTGACTTATATACCCAAAATGAAGGTCTTTGTTAATAATATCCAATAAAAAATTCCATTTAAAAAATGTTATCTTCTTAAAATGGGCTCTCATTTTGTATTGATATAAAATAAAATAATTATAAAAACATCAATTTAAAAAGGACTAATAATCCTTCATCACATAGTGTCTTAGAAATAAAAGTCCTTTTGAATTTTACATAGTTATATTGATAATTTTGTTTGCCAAAAAAAATCCAATAATTGCTCATTTTTTAAAAACCGATGAGCTCATCATTTTTGGAAGCACATCTTGGGGGCATAAGAACTTATCTGAAAAATTTAACATAAAAATTCTTGGAAAATAAGTAAATTATTTTCTTAGAGGAAGTGAATGATTCAGATTTTGTAACTTCCGAATTTAAATTGATTTTAAAAAAATTGTTCAATACTGAGTCAGAATAAGTGACTCCATTCGAAAATAACTTCAACTTGGCTTTGTTAATAAATAAAAATTGCAATTGTGGCTTATTGTGGTAGAAAAAAATTAGATGAATTTTCAGATCTGTTGAAATTATTAAAAAAACTTTATATACATATGTATATATATGGCCTCATTTCCATGCTTTATAGTGAAATAAGTATTTCTACTAATTCCATTTCGAAAGTTTTTCCGAAAATCTGTATGAATCATGATTTATTAATGCAGAATAGTACATCAATGATTTCATATCGAAAAGGGAATGATAACATAAGTTAAGGTGCTCAATAAACCTTACAAGATTTCAAGAAATCGTTTTTTTTTTTAAAAACTACCAAAATTGAAAATTAACATTTCTTTAGACTCCTTTTAATCGGCCTAAAAAAAATTTCCTTTAAGAAAATTTCACATAAAAGTTTAAATAAATTCATTTTGAAACCAATTTAAAGTTAATTTCATATAAAACCAGTTTAAGATAAGTAACGTAAAACGGCCATTTTGTTGTTTGATAATAAAAATATTTAAGAAAATGCCATCAGTTATTATAGTCCAATTATGTGTTGTCAATTAAAGACAACATAAAAAGATTTGCCAACTAAATTGATTTATTTTATTAAAGAATTCCTACCCTTTTTACTCTCCTAGTGGAATTATTCTTTTCTGTTAAGATCTTCATGGGAAAAATAAGAATTGAACAAATCCATGGAACTACAGACAATAGCAAAGAATCACCTTAAATATTATTGTTTTGTTGATCTTCCATGAGTTCTATTTCTTATATTGGGATTCACTAAAATGGATAAAAAAATATCCTACTTTGTCTTTGATAAAAGTAAAATTAATTTTTTTTTTAAAATAAAATTTCGATAAAATTCAATAATAAAACAAAAAGTATTCTTAGTTTGTTTAAAATGGCTAGGAGTGCATAATACAATAGAATGCATATCAAATAATTGTAAAAAATGAAATATTTGTGGTTTTAAGATTAAATTTTCGTATTTTTTTCTACTTAATGTTAGCTTAAGATTAAACGAAATATTTTTCATTTCAGATTCTTGTATTTAAGATAGCAAAAATAAAGGTGAGGATAATTATCTAGGCATTACTCTTTATGGTTAAATGCGATAAGAAATCTGACAAAATACTAAAATACGCATGATACGCTGACAATCTTCTAAAAAAAAAAATTCTATCATTAGAATCATAAGAATTTTTTAACATCATCGTCATCGTCGATTATTTGCAGTAAAAATCTTTATTTCATTATCAACCTTTACTCACCAATCCATATGAGTATTTTAAAAATAATAAAAGGAAAACATTTCGACTACAAAAGATTCTGAAACAGTTCTTATGATTTGATCTTGTAATGTCAGAATCAATTTCTTCTCAAAATCCAATGTTGAGAAAGAAAAGTTCTCACGCTTAATACAAAAATATAAATTATAGCTCACATTCTAAGCATGCTGGAATTGGACATCGGAATACCTTTCTTTGTACCGAGCTTCGTTTGATTTTATTCAATAATGTTCACTTAAAATGTAATTCCTTAGCAAAAGAACAGATGAAAATACCTCCAATGCCACTCCTGTACACACGGTTTTGAACAAATATTTCTTATATTCGAATCTCGGCATATAGTTACATACATAATAATTGTAGACATACTGTGCATATAAGAATGACCAAACAAATTAATGATCAGATAAAGGTAATAAAAACTATCAATATTATATACACTCTTGATAATGCAGAAGAATCTCCAAGATTCCGTAATATTATTTTTTATACCTTTGGTATTTGCAGAGTATACATTTGAAAAGTACAGCACCAAACCAATCGTTGAACAACAAAAAAGTTCTCAACAAAACCAAATTATCATATACACGAATAGAATGCACGTCCATAAATATTTGTGATTATGTACAAAATAACACCTATTATAACTGGATGTGTTGGTATAGTAATACAACATCCACAATTGGGCGTAACCATCTACAATTCAAATCGAATTATATAAAACCAACACCTTTACACCATATCGCATCAATTTCACAGAGTCGTCTACGCCAAATCCAGATAAGAGTTAATTCCGAAAGTATTCTCAGTTAAACGTATGAGATTCCATCGGTTGTGAAATTATTTTATGCACAAAACATAAATTGTATCGCAGTAAATCAGACAAGAAAAGAAAATATAATCTCATCAGCATTATTGTGTTTGCAAAGAAGTAAATTAACGCCTACTTGGTGGTGAGTTTTCTAGTTTTTCAACTCTCAGACTCACTTTAGAATCAAGAACGAATGGTAATGACAAGAGTGAAAATATATATAAAAAAAATCGAGAAAAAAAAACTAAACCAAGTAACAACTTATTACCAATATGCCACCAGTATGGAGTAGCCAACTGCTGATAGATCATGGTGATCTTGTAGAATAGTTTTTATGCTTGCGCATACACAGAGCACATTAGAAATCGATTCCGGCTCGATCGGGGACTGGTTGTGGCTAAATGATCCGCGATTCTCTGCCCACCTTCCCAACAGATTCGAAACTCCACCTCCAAAACTAAATGCGCAATCGCTGTTCGCTTAACCTAACACGAACGCGCAGAGTACAACATACACATACACTCATAAATGAAGACTACGAACGGTGGTCATCAGCGATCGATTAAGCATTTACTGCTCACACTTATTCAAGAGAAGCTAACCAACATTACCTGGTCAGTCGTCCGCCAAACGGTGCTGCTATATACTTACACCTTCTGAAAGGCAGCCTTTCCCAAGAAATGTGAACCCATAGTAAATAATGTACGATAACCACTTTTCCGAAACAGATCTACAGAGCGCAGCACCATTTACCTGACGCATCGACTGAGTGTCTGAAGTGTACACAATGGCCCAATGCATCTTATCTTCTTCCAGATAGCCGGCAAGATCATTCACAAATATTATGTTGCCCTGCAATCGTAGAGTATGGCATTGAAACGAAGGTAGCCCTGATCAATAGAGATAGCCATCGTGAGTGTATTTGAACTGGTTTGAGTCTACACTGAAATCCATTCATACACTTCTCTACATACCTTCTACCTATTCATGAGCGTTACTGTTGTTGGACATGTCAAAGCGACTGATCTTAGGAGTAAAATAGTATGCGTAAATGGTAATCTTAAAACCACCTCTTTCCCAGGTACACATATCTATATACTGAGCCTGCTGTTGGGATTATTGTCTTGCCGTTGCGTCGCTGCTATTGCTAGTGCTGCTTTGGCTTGTATCGCACTTATTACTCAAACCGGCGACGTCAAATTGCTGCTACTTTTCGATAGTTATATCGTCACTGGTGCTTCTTTCCATATAAATAAATTAATGCTGCGTATATTCTGCGTGAACACCTCTTGAAGATATTTCTAGTAGAACTACTACTCATCGTGCTGTTGCTATTACTGTTATAGTCATCGTTGTGCCGCTGCCAGCACAATAATTGTCTCTGCCGCTGTCGCTGCCGGTGATGCTGCTGCTGCTGCTGCTGTCGTCGAGACTATTACTGCCGCTTCTGCTATCTCAATTGAGAAGTCGACTGTTTTACGCAGCCATTTACCTCCGGTGCGATAATAGCCCACCTTTAGAGAGCCATAGAGCTGCAGCTACTTTTCGTTTTTGGTTTTTCTATATTGTGTCGGTTGTTGTTTACTTGTCTGTCGTTGGTGGAGACAACCAATTTACTGCAACAAGGTAAAACACAACAAACAACCAAACGAACTCAGTTTAGCAGAAGCACTGAGACGGATAACAATTATTAGGACTTGACTTTTTTCCATCAATGAGAACAGATCCATTACACTCTTGTAAGGATCAGCAGGATAATTCTGAATTACTATATCTAACTAATCAGAATTAATAATAATTGTAAAAAATAGAAATTCTATCCAAACTATTTCGAAAATATCATTGAAATAATATTAGAAAATTTTTTTTTGTGCTGGTGATTTTTAATTCAAATAGTAATAATTGAAAAAATGAGAAAATTTTCTAAAATTTACCTTGTGAAAAACTAGAAAAACAATCGATTTTCATTAAAAAAAAAATCAATTTTTTTGTGTATTTTTCAAATACGATTCTTAAAAATAAAATTTGCCGGTGAATTTTTTATGTTCCCAGACATTTTTTTTAAGGGAACTATTTTTTGTGCAATTAATTTTAGTGTGAAAATTATAAAAATGTAAAAATAATTTAATAATAAAATTATTATTTTCTTCAAAAGTGATCCAAAAAAGAAATTATCTATTTTTTCATAACAATAACTATAAGTGAAAAGTTTTTTTGATTTTTATAAAAGAAGAAAATAAAAATTAAAAATGAAACGAAAATTTATAAAATTAAAAATTATTAATCAAAATCATAGTGTTTGCTTTCATTAGTAATTATAAAAGTACAACATAAAATTTAATAGAGAAAAAGCAATATCGAATTTTTACAGAAATTTTTTTACTTCATTTCAATTTTCCGAAAAGTTTTATACAATTAGAAAACGGTTATCTTTAAGAAAAGATAACCGTTTATAAACATAGAATAAATAAAAGAAGTTCTTTAATTAAACAATATCATCTTTAATTGATTATGAGAAATAATCGTAAATACAGGAAAACAAAAAACAAAAGTAAATTTCGATGAGTATCTATCTTTTTGGATCATTACAATATATATTATAAAAATCGCTCGTATCATAATTAAGAGATACTCATAACAATGTACAATAATCCTCGTAAATAAGATTATTTTCACAATATAATATCTTGTATAATATAGTCGAAAAAGAAGATAAAGGGAACGAAAATCATATAATAGAAAAATCAATAGTAAAGTTTTGTTAATGGTGCTAATTGATTATGTTGATTGTGGTTAGTGAAGTGGACCAAGAAAAGAAAATCGACAGAAATTTTCAATACGAGTGACAATTCTATTATAAGTCGATACTTCGGTGTATCTTATTTATTGACGTGAGATTTGTGATGTTCACTTTTCAATACGAAATTCCCTATTGGATTCATTGATCAATCGCTAATATTCAATATTCAAATATCTAATCAATACCGATACCTTTTAACCAGACCTATATCTATACCATTCCACAGCTACACATCTATACAAGAGATACGTGGTATACTAATAAATGCACGCATATAAATAAATATAATAATCTTAATATAATCAGATTAAATTAGATATTCAAACATAACATAAATTGTTAACGATAGAAAAAATGGATTTATCAGTTTACATTTTTGTATGCTTAATAGCATTGTGCACATGCTCTGAGGTTGAAAGTAAACAAAAACCTGGACGTGGACGTGGATCAATGTGGTGGTACGTTTTAAATATTGTTACATTTTTATATCAATCTATTACATTTTTTAATTATACTTTATTCTATTATGTTTTAATAAATTTTAATTAGAAGTTTTTTCAAATTTCTGCAAATGTGTATATTTATAATTTGTGGATTTTGTATATTTATTATCCTTGATCATTTTTAATTGATTCGAATGATTTTTAAATATTTTGTTTTTATTATATATAATATTAAGATCTTATCATCCTTGATAAAATTATAAAATATTTGGTTCGATTTTTCTATTGATACAACAAAAACAGGAAGAGAATCTTTTTCAAATAATAGAATAGGATACTGTGAAAATTTTCTTAAACTTCTTATAAAGGACAAAAATTAATTGGATAACAATACTTTTTTTAAAAACAAACAATAAAATCATCCAAATTTAAAAAAAATAATAACTCCAAAAATCGCAGAGACTATAAGGATAAAGAACACAAATATAAACAGAATACCATTAATTGTCTTCTAAAATAAAAATTCATAACTAACGTCGTGTATAAAATAAAAGGATTTCAAAAATATTTTTAAAAAAAAATTTAAAATATGAACCAGCCCTATTTAGGCCATAGAAATGAAATTATTTTAACAGAGCGCACCTAAAATTCAATAACTGGGAGCTAAAACGCTTACAAAATGCAAAATAAAAAGTTAGAAAATGTTCAAAAAAATATAAATAACATCCTTGATTTCTTCGGAAAACAATTAATTGGACCTTATCCCTAAAGTCTTGGGAAATTATTAAAATTGTTTTTTAAACTAAGAACAAAAAAAAATTCTATTAAAAATATAATAGAAAATTCTACAGAATTTTGTACAAATTGTTAGTTAATTTATTGATTCTTGATTGAGTTTTCTTAAACTGTTGAAAATGGTAGTCAAACTCAAATTATCATCTTCTAACTTTTATTTATAGAAAATCTAATTCAAGGCATTCTCAATGTTTTCATCGATTCTATTCATTTAAATTTTTTAATCAAGTTTCCATTTTAATAGCTTTTTTTTTAAATAAAAAAAACACAGTTTTCTTATATTCATTAGTAAATTTTTATAAATTGAAAAGAAACAGAAAAGCCCAACCCGACCATACTCCATATTGCAATGCAGGGAAAAAATCAAAGCCGAAACTGATCATAAAACCTCATTTTTACGACTTAATTACCTTACGATGATAACGACGATGATAGGTGTCTCGTTGTATGTATGATTACATAATACTTGTAGAAATGTTGCTCTAAGTTTAGATAGTTTCAAATCAATAAGTCTCAAAATACACCTACAATATAGAAGAAGAAAAAATATGAAAACGAAACAGACGAAGGGATGAGTCCAATTCTAGGTTCACGGGTGTCAATAGTAGTTTTACAAGAAATTATTATGCTTTTATTTTAAGATTGTGCAATAAAATCTGTTACAAAAATTTATTTAAAAAATATCCCTACAATATCGTTAAATCCTTTTAGAACAAAATTTAGCAAAAGCCATTAACGATTATCCCTTTTTTAATTGGTAACAATAATTAGAGTAGTTGAAATCAAAGATTTTTTTAGATTTTAGCGTTTCTGATTTTCAAAAAACTAACTACTATCATTTTTTTTTTTTTTTGTCGATTAGAGTTTTATATTTTGTGTTTTTTTTTTATGATTTGAATTAGAAAGTTCTGGTTAATCTTTCTAGTTTAGATTGTTTATCTTAAACACGATATTTTCTAAGATAACAAAATATTCTAGTATCAAATTATTTTTTATTACTAATATTAAAATTTTATAATATCAATGCTTTTGGTATACATATTTTTTATTGAACAGAAGAGTAAACACTTTCGTTTAAAAATTTTATAATAGAATTGGTGTAAGAATAGTGAAATCGAAAGTACTCTAGTAAAAAGGTCACTGAATAATTGCAGTCGATATTTTTTTTGAACTTTTCCGCTTTCTATTGATATGCAAAAAAAAAATTATTTTTTTATATATCTACCAAATATTATATTTTTCTTATAAATCATCTTATATGAAAGTAATACGGCGATTCAAAGTCCTAGCTTAATTTTTATTTTATATTTAAAGATTATCTTTTAAATAAGGACATTAAAAATAAATAATTATTGAATAACTTTAAGAGGAAAACTGTTGCTTTTTATAGAATATGAAAAAATAATAAGGAATACTCTAAATTTATGAAATATTTCGACGAAAATACCATAACTCTTATGATCCGGTTTAAACATATTAAAAATATCCTAAAAATTCATCAAGTTTACAATCAAAATAAAATTTTTCAAAAATTTATTTCGGTAGAAATGTTTGACAAAAAATGCCCACCTTAACTGAAAATTAGTTATAACAGTAGAAAAAAATAATACAAAGCCTTTTGAAAATATTCTTTATTTTTACCTACGAGAGAATGAGCCCAGAAAAAATTCTCAATAACTGTACCAAGAGATATTTTTTCCGAAAATTTTCACATAATTTATCATACAATAATGTCAATAGATATTAAAAATAATTTACATATTCATAATATGGAAACTATAAGCAAACATAAAATGTCCAATTTTGATGGATTACAAAAGTGTTGATGGCGCCTAAAAATATTACTTGAATACCGTCGTCAAAGCAAAACATAAACCACAAACTACTATGGAGACATATTTATTGCCCAAATATAGATACCATTCCAATTATATCGGAACATATACAAAAGATGCATTGATGATTATAATAAATTGTCGTAAGTTTTTCTATAATGTGTTTGGCTTCAAAAAAGCTCCTACAAACCAGCACTTATAGTGTTTTCAGTATACAAACACAGGTGAAAAAAGCGTTTGTTTAAATCATTGAGAAATTATCCTGCAAAATACCAGCAGAACAAATTAATTCTAGAAAATGGAGGTTGCAATTAAGAAATCAACAACAATACCAATAATAATATTGTAATAATAACGAAATAAACTATAATAAATTTTTCGAAAAGATAAAGAAATTTCGAATTAAATTTTTAGTGATTTTAAATAAAATTTTTGCAAGTACATACAAATTGGAGTGCCAAGTTTAGTTCAAAATTCATATCCAAATTAAATAGTATATTTTCTTGCCTAAAAATCCTACCAATTAAAATTGTTTTTTTTTTATTAAAATATCTTTAAAAGAACGTATTTTTTTTAAATAAAATTTAATGACATTGAAATAAAATAAACCCAAAGAAATATATTTGCTCACATTGGTGGTTTACACAATCTTTAACAACAAAACTACCTCATTTCCGCTATTTCCGTAAAATTTATAAGCTTTATTCCGTAACATACAATTTTATAAGGCTCATTAAATTTCATACTAAAAATTTAAGAAAGACGGAAAGGAAATGGAGACGGAAAGCAGAAAAAATCAGGTCCCAGTTATATTTTTAAGATTTCTTCCCATAAATATTATTACATCCAAAGCAATCAGCTTTTATGTGTCTTTCATTATATTTAATATACTTTCGACTGAGAATGTACGCACATAATTTGCAAGCATTTTCTTAGTTAAATAATTATAATTACGATTGGCATAACAAAATGATTACAAACGGCTATCAAAGTAGCTCATTATATAATAAAAAAAAACTTTGGAAAAGTTCCCACCATAAATCATAATCATTTGAAAACTTCAAATTAGTTAAAAAAAAAACCACAATTAGGTTTTGTTTTTATGTAACTTTTCAACAATTCTTAATGTAAAAAATATATTTGGAAGAAAAATTCAAAAATAAATCGAGTGATGACAGCTCCAAATTGACGCCTTTTTCTCCACTGTCTCTGAATAAAACTGTATAATATATTCCCAACAAAATATTTCCCATGTATCTTCTTTATTAAATTGTTAATTTTGTATAACATACAATAAAATTGAAAGGAAAAATCAGAATTAAAAACAAAATGACTTTAAATATAAAAAAAAATGGCAATAAGATATTTATCAAATTGCAGGTGCAAATCGACAAAGTTTTATACAAAACTGACATTATGGGTGGTCACACCTATTAAAGCTTTTTTCTTAGTTCTCATAAATGCAATTAAAACTGACATAATTTGCATATACTGCTGTAAGAATAATTTAAACGATTTAAATGGTAACTAATTGCATATATCAATTATTGACTTTTCAATAATTTATTATTTTAAATTCAGATCGAAATTGTTTCAATTAAAAAATAGTTTTTTATTGTAAAAATAAATTATTTCGTATTAATTTTTAAGATTTTAATATTTTTAATTATAAAAAATCGATAATTTCTCTATTAAAAAAATATTAATTCTTTTCTAAAAATTAAAAAAAAAACACCGGGCAACTTGGAAGTTAAGAAAACAATTTATTATTTTTAATTACAAAATTAACAATAAACAATTTTACTAATAATTCTCTAAATTGGAACAAAATATACTATAAATACTCAAAATTATATAAATAAAAATTAATAAAACAAACCGGATCATTTAAAATATTATTAGATGCAGTTCAAACCTAATTTCTTAGGTGTAAATGTGGTAGTCCACTATGAAAAGAACTTTAAATTATTTTATAAAGTCTATTCTTGCTTTATTGTTAAGATTTTATAAAAATAAAAAAAAAACGTTTTTCAATAACTAAAAATTATAAAAGAAAAAATTCAAAACAATCCAATCTGTTACAGTATAGACATAAATTATTAAGGTTGAATTATTTTCAATAAAGAATAACTATAGTCAAATTTGATAAATATCGAATAAAAAAAAATGTTTAAGTTAAAATTACTATAACAGTTCAGATGAAAAATTAATTAAATACCCATCAAAATAAGATGAAGGAATAAAATATTAAAGCGAGTAATTATATTCCCATTTTACAAAAAGAAATCGATTTGAAATAATGTAAAGTGTAGGTCCAATTACGTATCCCAGTGGTAGCTCGCGTGGTCCCGAACGTGGGAAACTAGGCGTGCAAATATTAGCTTAACAGTGAACATTATTGCAAAGAAGTATATACTGAGTGTAGTAAAGCTATGAAATTACTTATTTGCTGGTCTTACTTGCTACTTGAGATATAAAACAGTACGGCTATTAAGGTTTTTACCAATTGTACATTATGGAAACTTAACACTTTTTAATCCACGAAGTGTATTTTAAAAGAAAATGGAAAGCCGACGATATTGATGATATGTTTCCAAGTCACCGACATATTGAATATTTCTATTTAAATATTGAACTATGAGTGAGCTCTATTTGTCAATATTTAGTTTTCGATTCGATTAGTTTAGTTGAATTTTTGGTATTTCATTTTTTTCCCATATTAGAAATATATGGAAAAATACAATTTTTTTTGTATATTTCATATAATAGAGCATAAAATGTCCAATTAGCATGTTTAAATTAAATTACGTTAACCTTTTTTAGCGTATTTTTTCTTCTTAATTTCACTTTAAAGAAAAACAGAAAAAACTTAAATTTACTTAACTATTTTTGAGGTTATTATAAAAATTTGAAATGCCGTCGGCACAAAAAAAAATTGACTGAGCAATTTCTTTGTAAAATGTGGGGATATAATAGTTAACATTAAGATATATAAATAAATTAATTGCCTCTAAAGTGCGCTTTCAAGAGCATTTTTAATTTTTAAAATAATTTTTTTGAGATTTGTACTCAAAATAATCAAGACTATGTGACCAAAATATCTTTTTTTGTGGAATTTCTGCAAAAATGACATTTTTGCTCACTTGAGTTTGCTAATTTTTTACCAATTTTGTTGTAATTGAAATATTCTTCAATTAGAATCCAAACCTATAGCGTATCATTGTGATTATCTAAGGAGAGTAAAATTTGGAATTAAGTTATACAATAAGCTCAAATAAGTATCGTTTTACTTAGTAATTATTGTGAGCAAAAATAGCTGTTTCAAACAAATTCTTTTATTATTTTTAAGTATTGAAATAAAGAAAACTATTCAGTGGTAATAAAATATGATAGTAATAAATCTATTAATTTATTAATTAAGGTAAAAATTTCTTCAATTTCAATTATGAGAAATATTGAGACAATTATAATTTACAATTGATATGGAATGTGATCTTGAAAGAGAATGTGTTAATATTATATGAGTCAAATATGGATGGTTCTTTCAAGTAAACGTAAATTAAAACTTCTGTAGAGTTCTGGCTATTTAAAAATGTATAAGGATAGATTCAGCAATAAGTTATTATTATCATCTCCATACTTGTAGGAATTTTTCAAGGAATGCCATCAGTTGAAATACTGACTCTGACTGTAATGTGGCTGACTAACTAGCATCTAGAGAATCTACACAATGAGTACCCGGAGTATTGATAGATAAAGCACATTAACCAAGTATTTTCCACGATACTCCTGTATGATACGATATAATAGCTTCCGATACCATTCAATACATTACGATACTATTAGATTCAATTCGATTCGATTCGATTTCTGCTGGTTGCGTATGAACGCACTAAACCTTTTTGGTTAGTTATAAAAAAAAAACACAACAATAAAAAATACGTCAGAAAATTATAAAAATGAAAAGAGCAAAAACGAAACTATGCCACACGCATTCTTTATGCCATTTAGCGGCACATGTCACCTTAAGTTCTTGTTTTAGTCTTTGCGCTTGCCATAACAATCAAATACCGATCATGTTACTGAGATCACCGTACCTGAATGCGAAATGCATCACGTCTCAAAGGAACTGGACAATTCTGTATTACCACCTAACCAGATAACTAGTTAACTAGTTAACCGGATAAAACCAGCCAACTATTCTTATATACGTAAATACATACTTATAGCCAAGTTAGCTAGTTGATAAACTATACAACTAATCTAAGTAACTATTCGCATTATTATGATAGATTTCTACAGTTTTACCGCCACTTACTGACGACTATCTTGCATAGTTTATTCTGTCTGCCAAATTCTACAATATCACCTATAGTAGAATTTGTGGAGAAACATACTCGTAAAAACGAACGACGATATAAGTTAGTGCATAATCAAGACTTGAATAGCTTTCTGCCCGACCCTATTATCGATCAGCAATCACAACTATCGATTCTACTTCAACCATTCCGATCGCATCGCCGACAATGAAGAAACAGCTACTCGTCCCCATAAAGACCGTTTATTGTCACCCAGTCGGACTGACACTATATAAACCTAGAATGCGTAGGGTGATCAAGGTGCTCGCGATCATGATTATTCCAAGATGAGATCAATTGGGAATTCTTACTCTTACGTGACATATACTCGTACACACCATCATCATCTATGGACTTGTCGATGAATGTACCCAATATTTCGTTAAAACACAAGAAGATCAGACGACGAGAACTGATCTTAGGGAAAATAAGGAAAAATAAAAATAGCTAAACCATAGAAGATGAAGAAAAGGGAAATTTTCATATAAAATGATGTAGGGAAAATCATCGGACACGAACGAGTGTCAGAAAAAAAAAAGTGATACCGAATCGACGCGTCAGAGTATAATTGTGGCGCTTAAACAATCTTAAAATGGACGAAGATACATTGTACGTGATTATCTGTTTTGTAATATTACATATGCGAATATGGATAATAGCATCACGCCGATTTTATTATATTAGCTACTCATTGGATCAAGACCTCTTCTCTTCTATGGTAGACCACTGTTAAGGTACACTATGGATAGGTAAGGCAAGAAAATAGGCTGCCTAAAAATGTAATTGAGTCAGACAGTCGCCACCACTGATGGATGACAAGTAATATTTTTTTGTCCAACTAACTAAATTCCAATAATGTACGAGCTCTGGATACCATAATTCCATTATAGAATATTTAATCATCATTATTCACTACTATTCCTATTTTGGATATGATTAAAGATTGTTTTATAAAAGAGTAAGAAAAATCATTTCAAATAAAAAAAAAATTCCATTCTGCACTTAGCATTGACAATCGGGAATTACTACAGAATCTTAATACTTTTCTGAGATAATTGGCGACACAAAATGTAAGCGCACAACAAGGGTTTTTGTTGCATCGAAAAAATTCGTTCACATTAAAAAATTTTGAAGCAGGATCAAAGAAAGGAATTCAATTTTCTCGCATACTTTTCTCATCACTACTTCTTTTAACTGGTTTAGTTTTTGGAAGGTTTAGTTAATAATTTTTTACTAACACCATCATAGTCATAATCAGAACAAGAGTCAAAATTAAATGCCAACAACATGTAGAAAAACTTTAAATCCAAATCAAATTCAAGTTAGCTATAAACTTTCAAAAAATGTCTAAAAATTTTTTTTTTCAATAAACACACTCTCACCCCTCCCTATCAGGTACTTTGATGATTTCTTGTTTGTTGATATTGGACAGAAAAAGCACCGAAGCCGTTATACTCTAAAGTCACGCAGTAAATAACATCCGAAAAAAGTGGAGTTTATTTTGTCTGAAGAATTTTACGAATCGAAATTTTTAACATTTATTTATGTGAGCACTTTTGAAAGATGTCATTTGAAATTTTTGGTAACTGCATAAAAATCTTATATGAAAAAAGCGTAAAATTTTGAATATAAACAAAAGAATAGTGAAAAAAAGATGATAGAACCAAAAAAAAAAAAAACATTTTGTAACGCAGTTGAACGGATACGGTCAGGCACCAGAGAGGCAATGCTTAAGAATTGAATATCAGGATAATTTTTTGTCTTGTTAAATCAGGAGTTGAGGTTACGTATTTCGAAAGAAACTGAACGATGACGATAAGATTGAAGTGAGTATGACCAGAAAAACGGATTTCAACAATGATCTTTGTACCATCATGGATGAATATCAGAAGAATCAGTTTCATCTTGATAGTTATTTCCATAATAGGAGGAAGAGGGACATATGAGAATCCATCAGATTGCATTAGCAGTATTAGTAATAAAAACAATAAATTCACATAAATACCAAAAAATGGCTGATGGGAAGAAAATTTCGAGAATAATAACAAAAATTTTCTCTTCTCCGTTTTTTTTTTTTAATTGAATTAATAAATATTTTGTGCAAACCACGTGTTTTTAAAAATGTTATCTAGTATGTCTAGACTAGCAAAAATTAGTATTGCAGTTAGTCTCTATACATGACGATTGATATAGGCGTATATATAAAATAAATGGATCCCGTTCAAAGTGAATTGCACTATATACACAGACTTGATAGTAAATTCTGATTCTCATATGACTGAGCAGAATTTCAGATCAGATTGCTGACACAATATAAGAATAACTCACTGCTCAGTTAAATAGATAACTACCTTTTATTGTTTGTAGGCTCAGTTGAGTTTTTTTATAAAAATGCGTATAGTATTATACTCATTAGTATTACCAAAACGTTTCGATCTTACGCGATCTTCTACAATAGTATCAGTCTACCATATCGCATCCATGCCATCACATAGGAGCGTACCTACCGTAAGACAATATGAGAAAGATTGCCACGTTAACTTTAGTAAATTTACTAAAGTGCATATTTGCCATACTCCCAGTACCCAATGTCATAGGTCTACACACGATCACATAAGATTATGTTTACGTGATTGATAATTTACTATAAGCACTTTTGTGTAAATTTTCCAAATGCAGCTTTCAGAATATTTTTATTCAAAAACTTCTCAGTTTTGGTAAATATGAGGTCTGTTCAAAAAGTATCGCGAATTTTGAATATCCGCGGGCTACGTATATTCGATTTTTGATTTTTTTGTTGCATTATGTTGGTACAAATGCCTACCACTTATGCCAACAAGTTCGGCAATTTTAAATCTTCAGTTGATTTTTGACAGCTGCTTTGCTTGCACGTGTTTTGGCTCGTCTTCGATTTTTGCACATTCCAAAAAATTGATCAAAGAATCTGTTTCGGGAACAAGAAAAAGTCACAGAGAGCCAGATCTGGGGAATACGGTGGCTACGGCATTATTAGTGTATTGTTTTTGGCCAAAAATTTGCCACCAAAAAAATAGCGGGGGTGTTATCATGGTGCAAAAGCCAATTTTTGTTCTTCCACAAATCCAGCCGTTTTTGGCGGATTGCTTCACGCAACTTGCACATAACTTGCGGATAATATTCCTTATTGACCGTTCTACCCTGTGGCAAGAACTCATGATGTACCACGCCCCTGTAATCGAAGAAAACTGTAAGCCAAACAAACCTTCACATTTGACCGAACTTAGCGCGCTTTTTTCGGTCTTGGCTCGTGTGGCAGCTTCCATTGGGATGATTGAGCTTTGGTTTCCACGTCATAACCATAAACCCATGATTCGTCACCAGATATGACCCTCTGGAGCTACAAATTTGGGTAAACAGCTCTTTAGCAATGTTAATGCGATGCTGTTTTTGGTCGAAAATGGGCAAAAATCGAAGACATCCCAAAACACGTGCAAACAAAGCCGCTGTCAAAAATTAACTGAACATTCAAAATGGCCAAACTTGTCAACATAAGTGAAAAACATGGGTACCAACATAACGCCACAAAAAAGCACAAATCGAATATACGTAACCCGCGGAAATTCTAAATTTGCGATACTTTTTGAGCAGACCTCGTATTCTTCTCTATTTTATAGATTTTTAACTAACTTTATTTATCTTTTTTGTATGGATTGTCCACTATCGGACAGTAGATTTACTATCATACAATAATTTTGTAAAATGTTATTACATTTAATATATTAAATTTCCAATCCTTTCAAATTTCTTATTAAAAATTGACTCATTTGAGTTAGATTAAAATATGGAAGAAGAATAAATCCGAATAACTATCTCTTAGTACATATCTAAGGGATTTTTCAAAACATTAAATTTAGAAAATTTCCCTAAAATAAAAAAAATTGTTTGCCAATTGAATATTTTATTTCGAATTCGCCACATAAGCTTTGGTTGATTTTTTTTTAGAATAACCCAAAATTGATTGGAGAAATAGAACTTTCTGTATAATCCCAAAAGTGATTAATTAAATTTTAATTATTATTAGTTTCCATTTAATACAATTTGCCCTAAAATAGTCTTCTAATCCTGAAACAAAAAGTTAAAAAAACGCGAAAATAAAAAAACTTTTAAAAATAAAAATTTTGCCAAAGTATACCAAAAAAAAAAAAAAAATTATTTTTGAAAAAGTAGATAAAAAGCATTTTAATCAAAATATCCAAAATATCAGAGCTAACATCTTATTCAAAGTGATTTAATTTAATTCGAAGTGAACAAATGAAAATGAAACACCTTCGATTTAATTCAGTATTCATGGCTAGTAGAAGTTTCATCCGATTTGGATCTGTGCGCGGGCACCTTTTGATTTAATAACAAATTGAAACGTATAAATCTTAATGGAATGTGTTTTTACAAATGTACGTGCATATGTACTCGTAAAGACGATCTACAAAACTTCAAAAAAAAAATTACTTCAAAACCATAAAAATTACTTCAAATTCAACTTTTTTTCGGGGAGCACACGCAGTGAAAATCTTTCAAAAGATTCGTTTTTTTTCCTTAGATTTTTTTGGAGAACGATTCTTATTCCAGAAGAATACGAGTAAGTCCAGTAATATTCTAGAATACGATTTGGTATTATTATATTGTGCCTACACATGTATATATATAGTATAGTCTCCGCGGACCATTGTACAGATCATGATGATGATTTTGATCATCACGTACCAAAAATCACTTTGTTTTCATTTTTTCCATACAAATACTACCTCAGATCTCTTGTCCAACTACACTTCCATTAAAGCATTTCAGTTTTTAATCTAAACAAGCAAATTTTAGTGTTTTAATTTTCTGTGCGTTCCTTCTTTTTTGTTGGCTAATTTCGTTTCATTCAGTTTTATTAAAAACTCATTTTATGAATGTCTTTTGTCTCATATTTTTTTGGACAATGGTTACATATTTAGAAATTGTTAGTAGTAAATTTCGCAAGTGCTTAAAGTAATTTAAAGGTAAAATATTATAAAGTTGGAGAAAAAAAAATCGATACTCCACCAAGAAGCTGTCGTGTATTATTGTTTTGATTTCACGCTCTTTCTTTTCGAATACCTGAATTGTAATGTCTTGTAAATTGGGAATACCTCCAAATCGATTATGGTACCTATAATCATGATAGAGACTGACGGCACATTTAAAATTTTTAGTCGTACGTACAAGTATTGCCCAAATCGATCCCGATCGGTGACAATACAAAATTCATCTCCAAATTGTTCTGAAAATTGAATGCTGGTGGCATTTTTAATGATTTTCGAAAGACTATCATCAGTGTCCTTACAATTTCGCTTTACCACTTCTTCTCCACTTACCCATTGATCAAAAATCACCATAATAACAACACAGTAGAATGGTGCATTTGGCATCAAATCCCAACCAAATGAATCTGAAATTCATAAGATCCCGCAATGGTGATATTTAGAAGACACCATATAACTACCGTGTTCGATTCGTACGTGATTGGTAAAATCAAATAACGAAAAATTCAATTCGAATTCAAAAGTGGAGTCAACATAGTTTAATAAAAACCATTCGACTATAATGATTGCGAAGAAAAAATAGAAGAAAAAAAACTGTTAAAAATTCCAACATAGCTAACATAATTTTTTTTTATCATAAAAATTCAATACAATCCTGTTTTTATAAGAATTTAATACAATCCTGTTTTTATAGGATTTTATTTTTAAATTCATTTTCAGTTTTTCTCTCTCTCTTTATCTTTAGCAGATTTCCATTTATCTTTTATCTCTTTGGATCTGTTGCTGCATTGTATTTGCGAGCATATCTTAGATGGTTCCACTTTTTTTTGATGTACACAATTCCTTCTTTTGCCTTGAATACACAATTGCCAATAAATTCGCTCCAATTTAGAAATGGATCCGATTGCTTATTTTATGTCATTGGCTATCATTGCACTAAGGTTGTGAATGATTTATTTATCGGCGCTATAAAACTGATTGGTTTGATATAAATTTGCTAAAAAGGACATTGCTAAGCTATAATGTAGTTATAGTTTTTAGTGTGTTTTTGCTAATAAACAATTTTGTTTTCCATGAATAGTTTTAAATGATATGACTACTATAGTGATAGAAATATTCATGATGATCAGATCTGTTAGTTTGAGCATAAAATTTTATTTGTTTATTTTTAAATAATAAACAATTAAGGTTCCAGAGAACTATGGTAAGTAGCTACCAGTAAATTGGCGATGCCAAAGCAAAATAAATAGGAAATCAAAAAAATATTTAATATGATAATTCTGATAAGTAAGAATGAAAATCTGAGCAAAAATGATCTCCAATATGATTATTTGATTGATTGATAGAGTTTGGAGAGAAAATGGGGAGTTGTTATGAGTCAGACAAATAAAAAAATAAAAGTAATTGAAAAATAAGATTATGACTAAAATTTTGGGTTGAATTTTCCATGAAACTAATAGTGATTCAATTGAAGGTATGTAAGTGTATGTATGATTGTTGAAATATTTAGACAGAGAAGATGAATCATTTTCATTCTATTTTTGTTTTTATTTACAATATTTTCCAAAAATGTATTATTGCCTTAAAAATGTTGTAATTATCTAGAGTATCTATTATACTTTATAGAAAAATATAGTGGATGGTATATAAAAAAAAGACTTAATCTCCACTTATTAAGTGTTTTAATGCATTGTCTCCCCAAATTTAATCATACACCAAGTATGAAGAAATATAGACCGGAAATTTTTTAATTGATAACATTCATATTCAAGACCACCAAAGATATGAAAATATTATTATAGGCAAATATTAAATATAATTTTTAGTGCACGTGTTTTGGGTATTTTTTATGGAAGGTTAGAGACCTGAAAATTAATCCATAGATACTTGTAGGAAAGATCTCACACAATTAGAAAAATTTGGTTTTTTTAACAATAGACTATTAGTGTTGGCTTATTATTTATTTAAATTTATTAGATAATATATACTATTTTATGGGCTACTATTTTATTAATTAAAATGGTAGCCACCATAATACCATATAATGAATTGTTTTATTTTTGCTTTTCTGTCTCTTTTTATTTTTATAAAATATTTGTAGGCAAATTTCTAAAACAGAATTATACTCAAACTACTTAAAATGATTGCCTTTACTCCAAAATTTTGAATTTTTAAGAAAATTATATTAAAATAAAATGCTTTTCATAAGAAATGGTAACTGCATAAAAATTTCACTTTTTGTTTCAACTAATTTTACATTTACTTCCTGTTTTTTTTTTTAATAATTTTTTTTTTTCATATAAAACTATATTGTTATATTTATGAAGAAAACTAACCTAAATTTGTGATAGTAATAGACGAAAACGTAAAATAAGAGTATTAAAAAATTACAGGAAGTATGAACTGAAACAAAAGACTTCATCGAAACAAGCGATGAACCCGATTTTAAAAACTTGTGATATTTTTCGGAGGATTTTCTCAGCTGATAAGTATGTACGAGTACATATCTTTTGACTTTTGTATATCCAGTAGAGGATTTTATATATTTTTATTTTATTTGCTTCGTCACCTTTTCCTCTATTTCTACATAATTTACTACTGCTGATATCAACAGAGAGTACAGGTTGCATACCTTTTTACAAAGACATTTTTGGAAGATCTCCAGTATTCGTACAGGTAGATATTGTGCTGTAAAAGTTAAGACTCTTCAAATTATTTATAAATAAATTTTTTTCCAAAATATTAAAAAAAAAACGAAGAATACAATGAAGATATGGTGATGAAATTTTATACATATTTGTCTTAAAATTCCTGGTTCACTCTGTTTTGTTTGAATTTACTTATTCGACATTATCGACGAATATTATTTTTATTCTTGTAATACTCTTAAGTATATTACCTTTAACCTCTTCCTACATTGGTATGACCTCTTCCTATATAACCATTTCTATTTATTTAAAAACTATTAATTTTTACCTCATTGTGTTAAAAGAAAGGGAAACACACTATTTACGCTTGATGCATATTCTTCACCTGTTCTTTTTTAAAAAGTTCTTCTCAAATGTAAATAAAAAATTTTTGATGTTCCTCGGGAAAAGGGGCTAAATCTCCGACCACAAAAATATTTAATCATTTAAGTGTATATTTACAAAGCAATCAAAACTGACAATAGTACACTTCCTGATATATTCAACAAGTTAGTATTTTGTTTGATTTTGTTTTGTTTCGTTGGTTGATTTTTTTTTTTTGTTTTTTTATACAAATTTAAAAAAGTTTTTTTGATTTTTTTTTAAATATTAATATTAGTAAATATGCTCTTTAAAAAAATTAAAAGTTATAACTTTTTAACTATAAATGGTACACGTATATACATACTTCCAATTTCTACCCTACATGATCATATGAAAATTTCAGTTATTGAAATTTTAGAAAATCCCAAAAAGCATAGAACAAAAACTTCCGCCTTTTGGTTTTCTCATTTATTTTTATCACTACTCCACAGCGTACAACAACTGTTATTGAGAAAATTTTAGGATATTTATATTGAGCTTTTCAAACATCCATAAAAGCAATCCTAAACAAATACTAATCAAACCTGGACGCAGTCTACTGCTGATCTGATTTTATTCACGGATGCACTGCCTTGTGTAAATTTTCTCTTATAAATCAGGTCTATATTATTGGGAGCTGTGAACTGCAAAAACGTTAATTGGGTTGCGATCCCATTTAATAGTGATAGTATTACGGCCCCTAACATCATTCGTTGCCCATATCTAGCTCTTAGCGCCGCTTAGTAATAGAAGTATTGATTTGATTTAGGTACTGCGATATTTGGGAACTTTGCGCAATATTCCTACGTAACCCAGTGATCATAGTTATTCCTAATTTACTATATCTACTAACAGAGCTATAGGTTACACCATTACCTGGACTTGTAAATCTTTTTAACATCCCTTCCGAATTCTGTGGCATTCTGTTCATCATCACTCACATATATATACACATTCAACCTGATCAAAAATTACTCCATGAGCAGGATTTCTGCTATAGAATTTCCCTCTGTAATTTTTAAAAGTATCCATATCTGCTCTACAAAATCTAACAAGCCTGTAACTATTTTACCCTATATAGTTATAATGAAGTCGTCAAATGGCTTCATGTTCGTGGCGTTATAAAGTAGCCCTTGGCATATTTCTAAATGACCTTAAATACAAACAAACAAACAACATCTTTTCTCAACATTTAATAAATTTGTTTTCTTGTAATTTTTCCAGGGGAATTGCTAAAGTCGGTGAACCAAATAATATCTCACCACTTACGACTGGTATCACATACATCGATCCAGCGATACATTCCACATTACGACGTAAACAACGACGGCTGGTACGTGATAATCCAGGTGTCCTTATGGCTTTGGTAAGAGGCGCCAATCTGGCGATATCAGAGTGCCAACATCAGTTCCGCAATCGACGATGGAATTGTTCGACAAGAAATTTTTTACGTGGCAAAAATCTATTTGGGAAAATTGTCGATCGAGGTAAGTGCAAAAGCAGAAAAAAAATTTTATTACCATTTTCCTCTTAAGATACTATCTTCTTGTTATTATCCCTTGGTTCGTTGCATCAATGAGAGGACAATTGACAATTTTGTCAAAGATCCTTTCTTAAGTGATTCAAAGTGAAAGATGTCATCAATGTTCAATATAAAATTTGGATACCAATCACAATACTTTCAAGATAGAAATATGAAAATACACGTGCTGCTCTTAACTCTCTTAAAACAAACATCTGTCATCTGAAGTGCTAAGCAATCCCAAGTGTTAATCTTAAGGAACTAAGTTGTTGTTGTCCTTTTTTTTTTGAAAGTTGTCAAAACTTTTTATAAATAAGAGACGACATCAAGCAAGACTAATCCTAATATTTTTATTTACGTGAACATTTCGTTTTTTTGAAAAGAAGGAAATTGATTTAGGATTGTTGTTAGAGCTTGAACGTAGAGACCATTTTCTTTTTCAAGTGTTATTTTTAAATTGTGAAAAGAGAAAAAATAAAATTTTGATCGAAGCAAGCAAATGACATTAATAAAAAATATTATACTTAAAAAAATTACAACAATATAAAAGTTGCCTAATAAATCCCATTTTAGCTATATATAAAATGGATACAATCGAAACTATTAATACTACTGGTAAATAACTATTAAGCATAGAAAACTAAGATCTTTTTGCTTGAAAATGTCCATGGAGATTTCTAAATACATTTCGAAAAAGAAAGCTTCCCCATAATTGAAATTAAATAATCAAAATGTATACTACTTATGGTGGTAGTAGCCACGTTTGCTGCTGTTGCGGCTGCTTGTCTCATTCATCAATAGAAACATAGCCAAAAACCAAAAGCCCAAGTGAGGAAGACTTGCACAGATCATTTATCAAAATATGTCAACTCATTTCGATATAGTTATTCTGTCAATCAGTAAGCATACTTAAAAGTAATAAATTATCGACTTAATGAAATGACGATATGAACACAAGGCACTTTATGTCGATAACTTAAAATAAATTAAATACTATTACTCAAGCGTTACAATATATTTACTATCGTACGATTGGAAATGTACAGAGAAAAAAAAATTTTAGTTATAATAATAATAATAAGAAAAAAATAAAAGAAATTCCGAGCAAGTCTTTTATACTGACAACGACCACCATCGTATATGAACACAATATATAATGTGGAGAAAAAAACATAAATCCTACTAAGATATAAGTTCATATTTACCAGAGAGTTAAAACTGCATTGAGATCATATGGAAGACGGTATACTCATATAGCGAAAAATATACAGGAAATCAATTGGGAATGGAAAGGCTTTTAATATTTAACAGTAGAGCGAATTTATTTGGTCGGTCATATAACAGATATTAATTGTTGAATGATTTTAAATACCTGAGAACCATGGAAAGTTAGTAGAGGTATTCGATTTGAAAACTGTTAAAGTGTATTATCCAACTAACGGCGAATATATACATACTCGTATATGTGTACGTAAAACTCTGCAGAATAGTAAGTTCAGAGTGGAGATTTTCACCTCGATAGATACAGCCAACAGCTGTGAGTAATACTCGTGAGGCTTTGGGTTCAGTCCGGTTAAACTCACTCAACAACGGTTGGATCGATGTGTAGATGGAAATTTGTTGTGCATGCACCATTTTTATAAGCATGCCGTGTGCTTTTTATCTTATTTACTTAATTTCTTTTTTGTTCCTTCTTAGCTCTTACCTACATTCAGATGTCAATTGACTATACAATAAATTACCTTTGCCAAAAGCCTGAATACTTCTTGATATCAGGACTTTACTATAGAATGTGACAGATTCGGTACGTGTACTCGTTGTATGAGTATATAAACTCTGAATGTTGGGAGAGCATGGATCGGGAGCCTTGTTACAGCTATCGTGAGATTCTACTCTTTATATCATCAAGTAGTCGATTAGACGAATTGGTAATCTTTGACTATGTGATAGAATATTGGTAGGTGTTGTGGTGAAGAAAGAAGTAAGAGGTCTAAAGTTGTACAGATCTACAGTTGCTTTCACTCCAAGTCCAAACCATTTCTTCAATACTACCACATAGCAGAATTACAAAGTACATTGTAGTATATAAGAATGATAAATATTATAGTACTGGAAAACTTGAAAATAGTCATCTTCGAAATAGTACTCGTAGTTAGTAGATAATTCAACATTAAATGGACGTTTTCTAAATAGCCTTTCATTTACGATTTTCTTACATATAAATTTAATTGACAAATAGTTACTGGGTGCATAATTTATATGAAAGTATTAAATTACACAAAGAAATAAGACCACTTGAATATTAGGTGGAAAAAGGTATTTTTGAAATACTTCAGCAAGGCAATATTATAGAAATAAACGATAAAATAAATACTACTACAATTGCGGCTATTTAAAATACGAGGGTCGTTCAATAAGTCCTTAGAAAAAGATAGAAAAAAACTGTTTTTCCAAAATTTTTATCCCGTCCAAAAAATAGGATTTCGGAAGTTCTGCAAAATACTCATCCGTTTGAGCAATGGCGTTCTCGTTGGAAGTGAACCGTCGTCCGCCAAGCCATTTCTTCAGATTGGGGAAAAGAAAATAGTCACTCGGGGCCAAATCTGGCGAATAAGCGGGATGCTGCAACAATTCCATTCTCAATTCCACAATTTTGGCCATAGAAACAGCGCAGGTGTGCACACGCGCATTGTCCTGATGCAAGAGGATTTTTTTTTCTTCAGATGGGGGCGTTTCTCTTTGATTTCCTCGCTCAACCGTTGCAATAACGACGCGTAATACCCTCCTGTTATTGTTTTTCCTTTTTCCAAGTAGTCGATAAAAATGATGCCCTGCGAATCCCAAAAGACCGTGGCCATCACCTTGCCGGCTGATGGCACAGTTTTTGCCTTCTTCGAGCCCGTTCACCCTTGAAAATCCCCTGTGATGTCTGTCTCTTCGTTTCTGGAGTGTAGTAGTGTATCCAGGTTTCGTCCACAGTGACATATCGACGAAGGAATTCGGCAAGATTGCGATGAAAGAGTGCCAACATAGCCTCAAAGTCCACTGCACGATTGCGCTTATTCTCCTCTGAGAGCAAACGCGGCACCCATCTTGCCAAAATTGTTTTCACAGACAATTTTTCATGCAAAATTGAAGCGACTGTACCTTGTGATATGCCCGTGGCTTCAACTAATTCGCGCACTTTAATTCGCCGATCGTTCAAAATCAGATCGTGGATTTTTTCGATGATTTCAGGAGTAGACACCTCAACTGGGCGTCCTGAACGATGTTCATCTTTTGTGGATTCATTTCACCCAATTGTAAACCGTCGCAAACACAGGTGCAGATGTGAGGTTCGGGCTTAAGCCTCTCAACTGGCGATGTTTGATGACAGCCCTAAACTCGCTTTTTTCCATTGTTATGCACAAATAAATGTCGTTAACTTTAATCGACGATAGAAATTGACCTACGCTATGGATCGAGCTGAAATTTTGACAGCTTTCCTGTCGATAATGTTACAAGCGCAATTTTTCGGATTTTCTAAGGACTTATTGAACGACCCTTGTAATATTATCAAAATTATTCTTTTCTAAATTTGTCTTCAAACTTTACTCCATATTTCCATAAAATTGTCTTTTCAGTAAATGCGTACACATTAAAAATTAAAAAAAATTATTTAGTTTTCAAAAAAAAAAATGTGTGGGATTTCTTCTAAATAATTTTCAAAATTTCAGTAGTGATTTAAGAAAAGGTATTTTTAGCAAAAAAATATATATTTAAGAATCTTGAAAAAAAACTCATTGGAAAAGTAAATAAACTTAAATAGACGAAATATTAATATGATTATTACAATAAAAATAAGCTTCAAAAATACTCTCTCTGTCGTTCTAGATAAAGACAGAAAAGTCCTAAAAACAATACCTCCGAAATATCTTAAAATATTTAAATTAATGATCCCTAAAAAGTTTTAGTTGCTATTAATATTTTTATACCATTACAACCAGGTTTTGATAAAAATACAGAGACTATTCTTGCATCAGTGCTTTTGTTGTTAGTAAAATAAATGAATTTGTACGTACAACAATTGTATTTATACGACATGGGAATATATTTAATTAATTTGATAAAAGAGTAAATTTATAAGAAAATCAGCCTAAAATCCAAAATCTAGCCCATAATTTCATTAATTTGTTTGTTAATGTCAAATTAATATAATTGATTGATCAATAATTTTCACAATTCATTATTAATAAATTTTATCATAATAATATTAAAAGCGTTAATCATAGAGTAAATCAAATATTAATGAATCATCAAAACAAAAATAAAGAAAAATCAATAATAATAATAATAAAAATGGATAAAAATTCCATCTATGACCATCACAACAAATCGTAATCATCATCATGATCATCAATTTAAAAGTACATAAATTATGTGTGAATCTCTCAGGATCGATTAATAACCTTCGACAGTCGCCTTGAGAATATTGAAATTTTTTTAAGATACATTAGTCCCTATGGTGTTGTGGTGTGTTTTTTTTTAACAATCCAAGTCAGAATACAAAGGGCGGTAGGGAGAGAAATAAATTTCTGTAAGTAAAACTACTTAGATCGCCTGAATCGTCACACAAAACAAACTTTTTCGTTAAGATACAAAATATCGAAAATATTTTTACATACACGTAAGTGCATATTTTTTGGAGTCAAACAGGATCATCACTCCTCTATCATTTGCACCGTATTCTCTCAGTTATTTAAAGGTAACCCTGCTGTGTTTTTATTCACACCAAAAAAAAAAAAATCATTTTATGAATGATCAGTTTTATTGAAGAGATTGTAAATCAAAACCGAACAACAACGATACGCAGAAGTGTTGACAATAACATCGAACAGGTCTTTGCTACCGAGGAAAAAAAGATTCCTCTCCATTTGACACTTAGGCATCCTAAATACCCTTGAGATTCCCAACGCAACTAACCGTATAATATCGTATAGCACCGTATAACAGTAGAATCGTAGAATATCGTACAACAATCGTTCAATACCAACCAAATTGGTTAGGTGACTGGAAATGTAAAAGGAAAATTTCCATTTTATGATGATTGATTTCTATTCGATCTCAAAAAGAAAACGAAGTCGAACATGTACAGAATAACCATCGACTCAGTGTGTAAATTATACACGGACTAACCAAAACTTCCTTCTGGTCTTTGGTTGTTAGAATTCTTGGATAATCGAATTCCGAAATTCCGGGATTCCCGGTAGGTGCTCTGCTCTAACTTTTTATGCACTTTATATACTCTGTTCAGGATAGGAAAACACAACATAGCGCACAACGTGAAACCAACAACTTTATTTGAGACGAATTCTTATGTTTTTTTTTTGTTTTTTTTATATATATTTTTCCCCCTTTTTATACAATAGGACTTGGTGTATTTCATCAAGAGTCGAATGGAATACATTCGAATGGCAATAAAATTATTATAGGAAAATGGAAGTGTTCTGAACAAGGCAATAAACTTCTCATCATTGGTACTCATCCTTCATCGATGCTACGTTAAGCGAAACGAATTTATCTAAGAAATATTAACAAATATCCTCATAATTATGTTAAATCATCCCGATTAGGTGTGTAACGACCGAATTAGTGTCTTAATTAAGTCATCGGTTATAATATTCTTTTTCTTCATCTTTTTTTTATCACCTTCTCTTTCTTGCCATTGTAAAAAGAATACCATCCCATAATGTACACATATTTATGTATGCAAATTTTATTCTCTTTGCACTTGGCATAATTCCACTTTAGTTAATATCCTTTTTACTTATGCACTTGTGTACTACATACGAAAAGTAAATTAACGGTTCATTGGTTATCAATCTTTGGACTCATACAAACATTAGCCATTACAAGCAAAACATGGAAAAGTAATTGAAGATCGATTAAGAAAAAGTAAAACGAAAAAAAAAATACGGATTACCTTAAATTAATTTACATAATCTCTTATGTATGAAAACTGATTCGAAGACTCATTCATATCAATTCGGATGCTGGTATGTGAGAACGACAAAACCCAGCAAGCAGTTCACTTGTTCTTCGTAAAATAGCCTCATCGATACCCGTAATAGTTCTGCGTTGTACCTTGCCTTTTGGATGGTGGATGGTAATGGTACCATGCCAGTTGGATTTTGAACATATTAATATGTCGATAGCCTATAGCCCGTGCGGCACCCCTGTGCGTTTAACAACAATATCTGTCGACAAGTCTAGCGATAAGAGGACACCCCACTAGGCTGGCCACCAGCTCAAGCCTACTTTCAATCGAGTGAATTCTGTAGGTCAGTTTATGTGACCATATACAGTTTAGTCTGCTAAATCGTCTATATGATATCCTTAGTCCTAATGGCAATATTGGCCAACTGCGGAGTATTACCTACACCCAGGACTGTTTGTGTCTTCTTTGTACACATTTAATCAGAAGATTGGAGATCATCTACGAGTATTGATCGATTTTTTAGTTTGCATTTTTTTTCTTCCTTTTTTTCATAAAAAATAATTTTTTTTTTGTATTTAGTTTTATTTTTACATTTAGTTTTTTTTTTTTTTTATAAAATCTGCTTTGATTCTCTCTTTCCAAGTTCCTCTTCATTATCCCATGCATTAAATTATTACATCAAATAATCTAAAATGGCAACACACTTGAAGGGGTATTTCAGATTATTGCATTCTTAAATGGACAAAATCTTTAGCTGCCTTCTTAAGAACAGGCTCAGGGTTATGAAAGATTTCATATTGGTTGTTTCCTCAAAGTGTTGTTGTCTTTGTTTTTCGGGATGATTTTCGATATTATTTTAAATGATCTTTAGTGTGGCGAATTGTCCTTAGAGTAAATTCTTAGCAAAGTTTTTCTATCTTTTTTTTGTTCTTTTTTTTCTGTATGAACTGAAGAACTGCATAGCCTAGAGTAAGAGAAGGCAATGAAAATAAAGAAAGGTTCATCTTCATTAGTCCTTATGCTGTCTTCCTTGATTTCTTTCCATACCTCCGAAGTGGCAGGGGTTTTGTGCTACGCACTGTTGGACATCATCGAACGCAAGAGTCTTTAAATCTTCCCGCTGATTTTGGTTGATCTATGGAATGTGTGAAAAATTTTCCTTTTTGTTAATTTGACGATATTCTTCTTCTGTTTGGTAAACTCCGTGGAGGTCCAAATTTTTGTAGTTTACTTTCTGTCAGCTGAGATGTCTTTCTTTTTATATTGATTATTTCTTTTTATTTTGTATTTTTTTACTTGAATAGATTATTCTCTGTCTATCTCATACTGTCCCATTCGCTCTCACCTTTCACCTTGATTTGTTTATTATTTTTATTCTCCTCTCAGAAGTCATCATACCTTTACCCTCTTTAATACAAATCCTTTCCCATATTTGTTATTCTTTTCATCTTACATTATTTGTAATTTTTTTTTCTTTTCTTCTTCATTTTTACCAATAAGTAGGTAACTAAGTAACTAAATAAGTAAGTAAAACCTGGTATGTATAGTTTATTGCCAGCGTTTTGTTATTCTCCGTTTCGGTGACACCTTAGGGGATGAAATTACATATAGAATTTGTTACGCTTAAATAAGGGGTACTGCCTATTGAAAGGATTCCTACCTAATTGCCATGTTATACAAGCCCCATAGATCTTTAACAACTCAGTCATCATCGGTGATAATGTCCAAATCCGTATGAAATTTATACTCCGTAACTAATTATTAATGTTGATCTAATACGTTTTTTTTTGCGTTTTGCTTTTTGCTTTTATTGTCATCATCCGCATAAGTGATTTTAAGTTTCCCTTCTTCCTTACCTTCACTATTATTTGGGACATTTTTCTTATTTGGAATGGTTTCACTTCAACCTAAGTTAAGGTATAAGCAATCTTCACCAAAGATTCGAAGTTAATTCAGTGTGAGACTTTGAAGGTCTTTACGTGGTCTTAATGCAACCACGAACTTGATGGGTCATTATGCATATTTCTTAACATATTCAAATACAATAGAAGTGTTAGCATTTCTGAAGATTCTTCGACATTTTTGTGTAAATGAGTATAATTTTTGTATGAAGTGATTTTTAAAAAAAAATTAAATTTTTTTTATGGACTTGAAAAAAGATTTTTTGAAAATTTATTTTCCATTTTTTTAAAGAATTAATTTTGTTTTTTGCATTTTGTACTTTTATATTTGGATTTTTTCTCTACAATTTGTTAAAAAGGATTCTCCCAAAAAAAAATTTTGAAAATTTTGAATTTATAAAAAAGCAGGTAACGCAATAATGAGGTGAGAGGAAATACCCATCGATGTTTTTCAACCTAACCCGATATTTAAACATTTTGAACTATTTCGTGACCAATTTATTTTTAAGCAGCATTATGGAGAAGATTGTTAATGATAGTATTATTGTGGTAGGACAATTTGGAATGCATGTTTTTATAACGAGTAATATAAAAATAACTATCAAAGAGAATTTTTAGAATGGAGTCGTCTATGATTTCGAAGAGATAGGATTCAAAGTGAGGAGTTAAAACAATTCATAGAATCATAAATATGGTTCAATATCATAACTTCAGATCAGTTTTAAAATTTTATTGTCTGTTAAGTTTTTTTAGTCCAAATTTAATCTAATAGTGTAAAAAACTAATAAGATATCCTAGAAAATATAATTTGAGGCCCTTTTTAAATAGGAAAATATAAAAAAAAAATTCAAATTATTTTGTGTCTAAATATATAGCACAGAACAAAAATTGCAAAAACCACTCAAATTTTAAGGATGATAAAATTAATTTTTAAATAGAGAAAATTTTTGTAAAAACGTCAATTTTTTTTTAATGTAAAACTTTGTCCATTTATTTACTAAACTAAATAGTCACATTTCGAACAAAACAATTTCCAATAAGTTAAATTGCATTTAAACAGATTTTCAGTGTTTCAGAGTGAGTTAAGTGATGTATTCATATAATCACGAAAAAGTACTAAATATTTCTGTATAAGAATTATTTTATGACAAGTATTGTCAAAACGAAAAATATCAATTGACTAACGAAATATTGAACTGAAAATGGTCTTCTTTCATATTTTTTTTTTCTTACTGAAATTTTCTTTATTTTTTTTTCTTCAAAAGGTATTATAAAAAGCTCTTCTTTATTTTTTACATCTTCAATAGGTAAGTATTTATCAACATTTTCTGAAGTATAATTCGTATTAATTGTAAAATCCATAATTCAATAGATTTGAGTTAACAGAACGTTAGTGGAATCGATGGGGGAGAAATTGTACCGAAGATAAGAAGAATACCATAAGATATGCCGTTTTTGTTTGAAACTTTTTCGTGATATCGTGATCATCTTGTCATGAACACAATATCAACTGGGTCGAATATTTAAGTTACTTTTATTCATTCATCATCTCTCCATTTACTCGTATTCCCAGAATCAGTGTTTCCCACTTCATGATACAATCACAATTTCTAGTTGACAATCCGCCAAAAAAAAAAAAAATTACCATATCTTATTTGTTACTTTAATAAGAGAAAAAAAGTTAAAATAGTTTAACAACGATTGGGTTAAAAAAAATAAATAAAAAGTAAAGTGTATACGAAGAAAAAAAGTTTGTTTCACTTGTTTTTTTCAAAAGAAAAAATAACTTGTCAGAAAATTATAATGAATAATAAGTAAATAAAAATTGAAAGCAGCCAACCCCTTCGAACAAATTCTTACCGAGATACTTCTCAATTGTCAGAATGTCAAAAACAATTCCGACATGAAAATTTTATACGAAACCGGATAGAATTTATGAAATCATTTCACTTCAGTTATTCAGTTCAGTTAAAACTAGATTGCATCAGTTTGACGTCTTAGTTTTGTTTCATTAAAGAGTGTAATAGTTTGTATAACAAGATTCATTAGAGCTTGAAAACCTTTAAAATTCTCACCTTAATAAAAAAAAATATATAAAAAAGTTTACAAAATAACAAAAGAAACAAATAAGTTAGAAAAGAGAAACAACCAAAAATAAAAACAATTGAACAAATAAAATTATTGGAATCTTCGAAAATAAAAATTCATAAAAAAAACGCTGCAAATGAGGTGAAAGGCTATTCAGGTGGTTAGTTGGTATTCAGTATCTCCTTATATCAATAGTCGGTATGACACAGTAGACTATCGAAATCTAGGCAGTAGAATTCTTTCATATCATATATTTAGGTGCGTCACTTCTGTTTTATAGGCAGCCCTAATGGTAGCTTCTACATGGGCCAGTAGAACAAGAAAACTTAGAAATTTATTATAAGGAACACTAAAAATATCCAATTTCGAAAGATGCAAGAATGAATACCTTCTGATAATTTCTTATTCCTCCGCATCCTTCCCGATTACATCTTTTTATTATTTTCTTTTAAGAATATTAAGCGAGAATAATGTGCTTTGTCCCTACAGAAACTAAATTTTTTTGACCCATAAAGAAGTGGTCATTATACTGTAAACGTGATATTAAAAAATGCATTTTTTTTTCACAGTTTTGTTTAAGTGTCGTGTGCGCAAGGCTATTGCATGTCTAACCAATGTACAGATTTTTTTTTTGAAATGATGATACCATGAATGGAATGAATTTTTACTACTATTTTAGCCCCCTCGTAATAATGGTGATTGTGTTTAAGATATCCGAATCAAAAAGGATAATTTGAATATGATTCTGTTCAATTTTGAATGGTACAGTGATGGGCTTAGATTTAAATTTAATAGCTAAGAAAATACCTTAAAGAACTAAGTTTAATTACAAAGTTTTCTTCTAGAAGGGGAATAATTGTTTGTTTGTTTGGCAGTTTACAGCACCACGAATATGAGATCATTTGGCGGCATCAAATATCGTATGGGTGGGCTTTACCAGTTCCCTAACCGAGGCTGGTCAGTTTTTAATAGTATAGATCAGTTAGAGTTTGTACAGTTTTGTGAATCATGTTAGTATGTTTGATCAGGTTAAACAACGGATTTGGAAATTAAATTTGTTGGATCTAGCAAGCTCCACAATAAGAGAAACCCTGCTAGAAAAGAAATTTTGGATTTGCTGACATTCGCTCAATATATGTAAAATAGCAGAACGAGACAGCCTAGGCAGATAGATCGTGTATGGCCCTCTCCGAACTCTAAGCGGTTTTCATGGCCAGTAGTTTGGTAAGGTTGTTGAGTGAACTGGATTATTGATAGTTCACCAATGAGATCCTAAAAAGGTCTCATTATTAGTCCAGTCTATATTTTTACGTATGACTGAGGATCTTTTTTGGCGCATGTTAGTGTTCGAGGCAAATTATGTATAGCTGGGACCACCGAACGCCGAAGAGTTGTCCAGCCAACAGATCAGCTTGTTTTTTTCATAATTCCTAAGTGTTCCGGCATTCAACGCAACTCCACACTCGTAGAATTATTCAATGGGCCGCGAATAGCATTGAAGGTGGCTTGGCTGTCAGTGAAGATCATGGTATCGCGTCGATTGCTAAAACCGATAACAATTTGAATAGACGACTTTATAGCCCATAGCTCCTCATATTACGAAGCTGCCCTGTACGGAAAGGCCTCGGGTCGGGAAAAGCATTCTTAAGGCAAGAGCCTTCTACCCAAGGGTTCCTATCTGCATCTGGAAGGGAAATTTGGAACTGAAATGATGTAATATTGACATTATTAGAGATAAATGGGATGCATTTTTTTTTTGAGTCGGGGGTAGTCTTAAGAGTTTAAACTAAACTATTGAGAGGTAATTGGTAAAGAAATTAATATTATACAATAAATAATTTTGATTCAGGCTTTGTAAATGCACAGAGAGATGGGTTTTCGGTCAGTTTCGATTGAGAATGCAATGGTTTCCTACTGCCTCAAAACATCTTAACACTGCTAGTGGCATTCTGATACATAAAGTGAAGATAAAAGAGAACTGTTCCACCTAAAAGGTTATTAGTTACTCTAATTGCCTCATTTTGTGTGATATTACATTTAAATTAATTTCTTAAATAAGAAATTAATATTTTTTTTTCAATTTAAAAAGAAAATGGATTTTTTTTGGATAAGCTACCTTAGGTGGTTAGGTGGCATTCACTTTAAATATGCGGACTTAAAAGCCACAGGAAATTTATATATTAAATATATTTTTAGAAACAAAATAATATTGTTGTCAAAAGTGTAAAGGGGTGTCCCAACATAAGAAAAAAATTCCCATGCACTCAAAAGGAAGAAAAAAATACCCCAGGTGAATATTTGTACAAATTTAGTATAATAAAACGAAAATAAATACCAAAATTAACTACTCCTACTTATCAAGAAATTAATATAATAACAATACAAGGCATAATAACAACAATCATTGAAATTCATAGAATGCACTACAAACAATCGACGTCTCATGGGGAAGTACTCGTATATTGTTTGCATATGACACACCAATGTTGTATTGACCCTCGATGGGAGTTGTAGGAATTTTTTGTTTAAAAAAAATTGAATTTAAAAAAAAATTAGAGATCTAAATTCATTTACTCTCGTTCATTGACAATAAGTAAGCCCTTGTTATCAGAATAAGAATTTCAATTTCCTGATAGAGACACAAGGTCTGCGTTTGTAGAAATGATCATTCATAACAATCAGCAGAGGATCAAGAGCAATTTATTTGTATGTTTATCTTTCTATTTAATTTGTTTTTCTTCTCGTTTTTTTTTTAAAATTTTTTTTACTTTTTTTTTACTATACACTACGAACTCTAAGCATTTATGTTCTTTGTGACAAAACAATATGCCAACAAGATAATTTCAGGTAAACATACGGTAATGATGATATTTCATCAAAGAAAACGACGCGTTGAAAATTTGTTAATGGACATAATATCATGGGAATTGAGACGATAAATATGTAACGATACATACGTGTACATACGTATCGTTATACATATGTATGTAGGTATGACTGCGTTCGCTAGAGCTAAGATCATAACAATCATGACAATGGCAATGAGACGACAAGAATAACGATGAGAAGGGTAGTTATTAGCTCTGTACAGACGAAAATATCAAATGGGTGGGTGGAATGGGTGTTGCCTACCCGATTATAATTGAATGGATATTTTATACCGCCACGTACCCATGGCTTATATACAGAAGCGACAATGAATAAATCCCATTGCTGGGTGCCATTCTATTCGTAGGCCTTCCCATATTGATAGTTGCGATCCGTGCAATATTGAATTTCAAAGAGGATAATATTTTGGCCCCGAATAAAGGTCTAAATAATATATGAAAAGCAATGCATACTGCGATAATTATACGGTGCCAAATTCGTACAGATTTTATTCTTTGGTTTTTGGTACCAACTCTACCGATAATAGAATATCGTTTTCAGATAGACATACATTTACACGTATGTACTCTACTAAATCGTAGATAGAATTGTATGAATACGTGTATGAACGGATATCCGCTGAGAATGAACTGATTCCTTTGGTTTATTTTTTTTTTTTTAGCTTTTTGTTTATCTAAAAGATAAGGCGGAGAAATCCATCAGTCAGACTATAATGCATTACTAATTCCATCTAATTATTTGTTGTTTACATTACTTCAGTTTGTTGTCCGCACTCTATTCATTTACCTTTTTAGCTAGAAATTTCCAATTCAGAACTCTTTCGATTATTTGGTATTTTGTCAACAGGGGAGTGTTTATAGTCCATTTCATGGAAATTTTATTTCATTTTGAAAAAATATCACCCATAAAATAAATAAGCAAACATGTATAATTTCATATTTGGAGAATTTTTAAAATTTCCAAGTAACAATGAGAAAAGAAAATATTGTAATATTTAGTTTTAATTAAAAAAATTGTTCAGGGTCTTTTTGGGTAATATTTGCACTGAAGCGCTACAACAACTCACTCTATTTTGCGACAACCAAATGATCCTACCGAAAAAAATTACTATAAAATTTAAAATTTGCTATCAAGCAACTGGAAATTAAAAGAATCATAAGCAATAATAAAAATTATTAACTAATATCCAAAATGGTAAAAAAACTTACCGATATACACTAATTAGTACTCTTTTAGGGTGCGTTCGATAACAATTTTATTATAAAAACATATGAATAATTTAAAAAAAAAAATGGGAATGGATTTTCTTTTGCCAAAAATCTATACTTTTTATGAAAATCATAAGAAGACACCTTTAGAAAAGCTTGCAAAATATCATCTCGCAAGAGAATCAAAAGATTTATATGAAATGTCCTCATTTGTAATATTTTTACATAATGTAAACCCTTTTGAAAAAGTTTCCAAAAAAAAATCGAAACAATTTAATGAACACTTTTGCTGTTAACAAGTGTCTCCATACCAACGTAAGCGATAGCATAACTTCTTCAGGTGCAAAAAAGTCTCCATCACAGGTGTTTCCCTAACGTTAAATTCTATGCTATTCAAATTAAATAATTTCAATACGTACGCATACATATGTGGAAGAATTACCATTTAGGCAGATAGAATTTATTTAATTTGAAAATGAATTTAGAAATTGTACTACCCACACTTGCCTAGAGCACTTCACGTACGCGTTCGGATAGACGAACATGACCCAAAAACTGAGAATGGTTATGATTCCGGATCAGGCGAATATTGTAAAAGGGGTATATTCATATCTGTTAATCCGATAATACTGTTCAGAACTGTTTAAAGTGATTCAAGATTATTTCGTATTTCTACTCATACTTCTCGTCTTAGACTGGATTCCTTGTTAACAGAGTTAAGTATTGTTGACCATTCGGAACGACCACCGATGATCGATTATTTTTTGGGCGCGTAAGTAAGTATCTCCACAAATTCGAATGGCCCTCAAACCAAAGATCTGAGTGACATTGTAATAGCTTCTTATACGCACGTCTATACGGCCTAGCTAGATAGCTAGCTACCTGTGTCGCTACGAGGCATTGAGTATGTGCTAGCTAAGCACCTCTTTAATATGCTTTTCTGTAGAAATTCTTTGATTGACTAAATTTAAAATTCTGAAAGCGAAAAGATGACAAGTTTTGCTTGCGAGCATTTCATGCGCATCACCAATAAAATGTGCAAAATGCACCGCATTTTGAACTCATCACTCTAGGAAAGAAATCGAACACTACTTAACCGAACTGAGAACTTGGTTAGATTTAAAATACTTTTGAAGATTATTTGTACCATAATACAAGCTGTAGTAGAAGATTACATCGCGCCTAAGCCCTAGAGAGTTAAGTACTTGTTGTGCTACTCTTAGAGCTCTACGAGCATACCAGGTACATCGCATGTGGGACAACAACAAAGACATTTTCATATTTTTGAGGATTTCTACTCAAAACAGTTTTTATGCTTGAAATAAGATCAGTTCTATGATTGTGAAGCGATCACTTGTACATACGATTGAATGCTTGCAAACGTAAAAATGCGGAAATCTTTCAGTGGCGTGTAACATGAAAACATTTTCTTTTTGCAATAATTTTTCCATCTCCTGTTTCCTTGTATAATTTTATATTGATTTCTTTTTCTTTTCCTTCCTTTTTTTTAAAATTAATGATTTGATTTAATTTGGTTTTTCTTTAATTATTTTTTAAAGGTTGCCGAGAAACAGCATTCATTTATGCGATAACAAGTGCTGCGGTGACACATTCGATAGCGCGCGCATGCAGTGAAGGATCAATCGAATCGTGCACCTGTGATTATAGTCATCAGACAAGATCGCCACAAGCAAATCAGATGGGCGTTGTGGCCGGTGTACGAGACTGGGAATGGGGTGGTTGCTCCGATAATATTGGTTTCGGTTTTAAATTCTCCCGTGATTTTGTCGATACTGGGGAGCGTGGCAGAAATCTACGAGAGAAAATGAATCTTCACAACAACGAAGCCGGAAGAGCTGTAAGTACAATATTAAACTATAAAAAGACTATTTATAAGGCAAGGCAATTATTTAATCATCGGAGTGAATTTAGTGCTTGGACATTTCTTCTATAACAACTTCGAATAATATATATACACTTTCTTTATACATTTTCTTTATTAAAAAAAAAGGTGGAAGCTACAATCTAGTAGTACGTATGTCACTGTTACCTTTCTCCAAATTCGAACGTGAAATAAGTTGAATTTGTTAGATTTTAAGTTGCGTTTTATATTCTGAGCACCATAATTCTGACACGTTATCTCCTCAGAATCCGAAGTGGACCAAGTATCCTCCTTAATTCCTTGCAACATCCGAATCGGCTCTACAAAATCTTACATACTCACTATTTAACCTAATTACCACAGATCAAAAATCCAACCCCAAATAATAACCCTTCGATGAATTAGGAAAAAAATACAGATTTTACCGAAAAACGTCTTTATGGTCTACTATTATGGATCAAACCAAAAAAATCGTTATCGTTTTCAAGTTGTTCCAAGACAAAAAGCGTTTACGGTTGTCCAATGGCTTCAGTTCTTGAGTGATAACAATTTTATACGGATGCAAGCCTAAATCCTTTCTCAAAATCCGCCAGGTTGTGGTTTGAGATAGTTCCACTTCTTGAGAACATCTTGGAATTGACAAATTGCGGTCTTCAGCAACACTTGCCTGAACGGCATTAATATTTTCATTACTTCGAGCGGTTCTTTGTCTTATTGGCACTTGAAAATTATGTAAAGAAAATGTACACTCGAAATTTTTAACAATTCGACGAATAGCGAGCACATTTGGACGATTATTACGACCATAAAATGACAAATCGCACGAAAAGTTGCAATTGGAGAGCGATTATTTTGATAATAAAATTGAACAATTTGTATACGTTGTTCTTACGTATATCTCTCCATGATAAAATTGTAAACATTACTAAATACAATGAAAAAAAAAGACAGATAATGACATATTACAAATGGCCGAATCATCACTTAGAAATCATATCACTCTTATAGGAAAACCCAATAGAAACCAAGTAGAAAAAAGAAACAATAAAGTAAACAATACCAAGAAGCCTGCAGTCAACTTACCCAAACTCAGAAAAATAATTCCCAATTCGAAAACAAAACAACTTACCCAAATCAAACAATTCGTAATAATTAAATTATAATATTTCCCTTATTTTAACTAAGAAAATAATCGTAATTAAAATATAAAATCTGGATAACTCTGGAATATATGTCTTTAAACAGCGAAATTCTTCTGCAATTAAAAAAAAAAAAGGGGATTTAATAAAATGACAACTACAAATGCCGTAAATGAAACTCACGATTATTAATTGCAAATAACTTTCGTCTTTATTAAGTTCTTCTTGTTCAATCACAATATTGAGAAGTTTCGAGCAGCTCCTTAAGTTAAAAGCTACCCTACCCGACTTGCGTACGAGAAACTATAGATGAAAAGTAAAAATATATTAAAATATAATATGAATAATGGGAATTGAAAAAAAAGACCACTTAAAATAAACTATTTAGCGGAAACATATTGAATTAGAAGTTACTGAAATTAAATATAAGGTTAAGTTGAATACAAGTCTTTTAATGTAAAATCCTTTGACAAATATTATTTCTTAACATTTCATACACTTTTTTATATACATTTTATTGAAAATATATAATTTACGATACAAGCAATTAAATCAAAATTGGCAATAAAACTAGTCGCGTACACAACCTCAACACAAACACGAATTACCCAAATTAAAAGTCACAAATCATTTTTAGTTAAACATAAAAAGGGAAATATCAAAATAAATTTCAACTAGAAATTCCACTAAAATTATTTGAAACGAAACCTAATTTATAAAATTGTCTCTACTAAAAAAAATTATTTTAAAACTTATAGAATTTAATTTCAACACATTCGATTCTTTTAACAAAAATACCTTTCAAATGTTTAAAAATGTTTTCATATATTTGACAATCTTTTAAAGGTGAGAATATTTTGTAGCTTCCTATTCTCGAAAAAAAGAAAAATTTAAATCGGAATGTATTTTATTATTTTTTCTATTGATTAAATGGAATGTTGGATTGAAATGACTTTAAAAAAAAAAATTACATAAAATAAAAGCAAATATGTACATAAACAGTGCGGCATGCACCGAAAAAAAGAACTTTCAGAAAATATCGAAAAAAATAACTTCCCGAATAATTAAACGAAACTGATCATTAAATAAATTTCATTTGGTTTTTTTTTTATGTTTGGAATACACATTCTGAAAGGAATATTTCTGTTCAAACAAAATCTGTATTGTACAATATTATATTACATAAAATTAACTATCTAATAATTTTTGTAATAATAAATGAATTATTTTTCTACCACTTCTATTCGTATGAATATTAGTCGTTTAAATATTAAAATGCGGTGTCTACAAAATAAGATCTAAAGATGAATTCTAATAGATGAACGCTAGATATTGAAAGTTATCAGCGAACAATTTCATTTTAATCATAAGAAAATGTAATAATAATAATAATGATTGGGAAAATCAACGAAGATCATAATCATGGTGATGTTGATTGCCTCACATTATGAAAATTATTAATCGATCGATTTAAAATGTTATATTCAACGAATAATAGGGTGGAGTAGAAGAAAAACTGATAACATTTACCATTCGATGGTTGCTGAAGATTCAACTGTTCTTAAAATGATCATTTGTTGAATGAAACAGTGAAAAAGTTGGATTCTAAACTTGAACTTATTGAATGAAAGCAAAAGAAAGCAATAACATGATTATAGGAAGAATAAAGGGGATGAAGATTGGAATAAGAAATTAAGAAAAAATGAAAATATTATAAAATCGAATTGAATTATATAAAAAAAAAGTAAAAAAAAAAAGTGCACCAAAGAAGAGGAGACTTGTTCAATCGCACAGCATGTGGTCTTACGAATTTACGTACATACAAACGTAAAAATATTCGATTGCATTCGATAAACTTTATATTTTTCATTTTTCTTTAATTTTTGACGTAGAGTGCATTTCTTCAAAGGTACGAGACAAGAATCATCCTCATTTTTGAAGATGATCGCGAGACTTGATAAAAACTTCCGAACAAATATGCACGCGTACAAAGCAATATCACTGGATGTCTTTTCTGATGGTAAATGTGTCGCTTAATTACTTACTTTTTAAATGAAATTTTTATTTTCACGTTTTTCTCCTCCATTGCCAATATTTTCGTTTCTTTTCCATTCAAAAGATTTTTATCAATAAGTTTTGGTACAAAATTTAATAAATGATTTCCGATTCATTATAATACCAAATTATTAATGACTATTCGAATTAATGAATCAATTAAGTTGGATTAATTTGCTTTCTTTTTCTCAAAGGCTACTATTTTTTATTGGGTTTACAAAAAAAAAACTTTATGTCCAAGTTTTTTCAAATATAATTACACAATAAGCTAAGAAAACACCAAATTATTTAGTTGTGGTGAAATTTGCTTGAAAAAGTCCTACCATATTTGGTGCACAAATTCAAAAATACAGCAAAGCCAAAAATTCTGTTTTGGATTTACTTAAAAAATAAATAAGATTTAATCCAGTTGACAATAAAACTTTATCAAAAAATTAAAAAAATTGCAAACAATAATAATACACAAATGTAAATAAATAGAAATGTTGTGGACTGTTAAAATTGAAGATTAAACTTGAACAAAAACGATAAAATTCAATAAACTAAAAAAAAAAGCACAATGATACAAGTAGAAACTGTTTTAAATAATTTTATTATATTTTTATCAGCTGTCAACAATTTAATATGCGTATGGACGCAAAACGAGTTTGACGCGAAATTTTCCGCAACTTGTGCGGTAACCGCTTTCAATTTCAGATGTTCGAGCACAGAGAATACAAAAATGTACACACAATAAAACCGTGAATGGTTAACCAATCCAATTGCCCCTTTTGGTTAAGCCATAACCGACGATAGGCGATTGGGACACTCCAACAATAAGATATTTAGTTTAGGCAGGAAGCTAGACTATCCGGTTAGGGATGTAAAGATGTTTCCGAAGACAATTTTTTTTATGTATTTAAGTATTTCTTTCTCTTTGAGCAAAACAATTTATTTCGCTACTTCTTTGCAATGACTTCATCGATTTGGCGTAGCCCCGTGTTAGAACTGAAGGTTCTGCTCGCATTCTTAATAACCTAGAGTAACATACCATCATCGACTGTTGCATTTTATAATCGTCTGTAAATCAACATTGATTTGATATTTAAAAACTACTAATAGAAGAAGGAGTATTATTGTAGTATCTCCTCAGCAATAAAGTGTGTGGGTTAAAATCTCCAGAAATTTATTTTATATTAAGAACAACTTCTTTTCTACATCAGCTGGAAACGAATGAAGAAAATCAACAAAAAAAACTATCAGAAAATTTATTGTGTTCGTTATTCGGATTCGAATCAAGTTAATTCGATTGAAAAAGGTTCTGATGTGAACATAGGGAAGATCAAAGGTAAAAATAAATTGATGTTAATGAATCGCAATCAAAAGATTCTATTCTATTTGAGTGATGCAACGATCGTGTTGCGTACGTATAAGAATAATCTTGAGGGAAAGGGTAAGATATAGGGACTTGCACTCATTCCCGTATTATGTCACACATTATCTTACTAGCGTCTATCGAGCATCTTTTTCCTACTGTGTATAGAGAACTATTCTTGCTGGTTGAACTCTTTTACCTTTCTAGCAAGCAGTTATGAATAAAAAATATATTAGAAATCAATCTAATGAAGCGTAATAGAAATGTGTATGTTTATACATACACATAGGTAAAAATGATATTTACGCAAGAATTATTGTAAAAAACATTCCAGGAAGTACGAATACTTTTCAATCGACGGTATCTGCCATAACTTCAGCTTTTCGGAATAGAAAATCAACAGTACCGAGATAAACTGACGCACGTCTAACAAATGAAATTTTCTATTGACACGTTAATTTGTATTCTTTTAATTTTGTAAATGATCAGCGAGTATATTCAACTGTTAAGGTGTTATTTATTGTACACATTTTAGTTAAATATTATTATTTGCTCACAGTTATGAGTAAAATGCAATTAGTGTGTTGGAAAGTTGCGAATAATTTGTGTGGGAAAAATTTCGCCATTTTGTTTCTTGTTGCACACATGTAAATAAATAAAAACGCGATTCATAATTTTGAAAAGTATTTTTTTTTTAAATAAAAAATATCTCAACTCTTTGTAATTTATAATAAATATAGAAAATTTCTAGTTTCTTTACTATATGAAATTTTATTTGTAAAGAAAAGTTCCTCTTAAACTTTAGTAATTTTTCATTGGTTTTCAAATATTTTGTTTAAAAAAAAAAATAATTTCATAAAAAAATGTAAGAAATTTTGTTAAGGAGGATGTTCAGTTTTGAAATAATTATTATTAATTATTTTTTGTATTATTTCCTTGAGACAAAATTAACAAACAAAATTGCAATAGCACAGTTTTCATTCTGTTTCTAGAAAAGGGGAAGTAAATTGAACTCTGAGCTAAAACAATTCTTTTTCTTTGTATATTATTATAAATAATATAATTTGATTAAAAAAAATAAAAATTTAAATCAATTTGCATAAATAAGTTCCATAAGATAAAATCAAAAAAGAAAGTTAAAGCTTTAAAAATGGCAGAAAACCTTACAACAGCAAACGATAAAAAATCGAAACATTAAATTAAAGCAATTTTCATTATTTTTCTTTATTTGTAATTGATTTTATTTAATTATATCACATAGTTTTAGTTTATTTCTATAATATGTTTTATATTTTCTTATATTTAAATGTTTTTTTTCTTCATTTTAATTACAGCATGTCCAATCGGAAATGCGACAAGAATGCAAATGTCATGGAATGTCGGGATCGTGTACTGTGAAAACATGTTGGATGCGTTTGGCTAATTTCCGTATAATCGGTGATACTCTTAAAGATCGTTTTGATGGGGCTTCCCGCGTTATGGTCAGTAACAGTTTACGAAGCAATAGTAACGGTGGCAATGGTGGTGCTAATGGTGGAGTCGGCGTTGGTAATAGTGGTAGCGGTAGTAACGGTGGATTGGGCACAGGTCATGCTGGTGGCCATGGAAACGATGCCAACAATCATCACAACATGGCCAGTGATAATTCGGTTAAGCATCATTCGAACAGTGCCGGTTCGAATCGGAAGAAACATTCACGCAATTCGGGACGAGGACGAAAAAATCACAATCGAAAAAACAACAGGTAAGCATTTTTATAATGTTTTTTTTTTTGTTTTTGAGTTTGTAAATTTTTTTTTGTAAATCATTCCTCAATCAAATATTGTATTTATGTTAAGTTTTTCCTATTACCGATGTCTAATTTTGATTAATTTGAAAAGAGTTAAAAAATATTTCATAAGAAATACTTTGAAAAACACTTAATGGAAATTTTTCTTTTGTTTTTTTTTTCTCAAATCAGATACAATTTCCAATTGAAACCATACAATCCTGACCACAAGCCTCCAGATGTTAAGGATTTGGTTTATTTGGAACCATCGCCAGGATTTTGTGAACGAAATCCTCGCCTGGGTATTCAAGGTACACACGGTCGTCTCTGTAATGATACATCGATTGGCGTAGATGGCTGTGATCTAATGTGCTGTGGACGAGGCTATCGGACACAGGAAGTTGTCGTAGTAGAACGTTGTGCCTGCACATTTCATTGGTGTTGCGAGGTTAAATGTAAATCTTGTCGATTTAAGAAAACCATACATACGTGCTTGTAATTAATTATTTCTATTATTATTATTATTACTATTATAAATATTATTATCAATAGAAGTAGAAGTAGTAGCATTAATAGTATTTTAATTTAATAATATTTAAAAAAATTCAAATTAATTAGAATTTTTTAATAAAATCGCGTCCAATTGAAATTATTGCCATGTATGCCTTCAAAAATAGAAGAAGTTCAAAGAAATTTTCAAAAAAAAAATAGGTTTTATATTATTTGCAAATCAAATAACAAATTTGTTAAAGTAAACTTTTTGCAATTATTTTTTTTTACTAGACTATGCAGAATTGATCCGAACAGAATTCTATAAAAGTAAATTGTGACGCGTAAAATACACCAAAAATTTATAATTGTTTTATTTTAAATGATATAATATAATTAATTATAAATTAAAATATTGGAATATATATACATATTTGTTTTAAATATAATAATAGTTACTATTAAAATATTTTCTATTAATAGTTTTTAATTAAATTTTATTATGTCACAATATAATTATTTAAGTCATAGAAATTTGAATAAATAAGTACATAAATAATTATACATACGTATAAAATAATGTATTCGTTTAGTTTTTTTTTATTATTGATTAATTAAATATGATTTGTTTTTTTTTTGTTTTTAAAGTAATAGCTTTCAATTCAGTATTATAGGAGAAAACAATAATTTTAATGCCTAGTTTTAGGCTAAGCTTGTTTAGGAAATAAGGAGCAAAATATAAAAGAAGAAAAGAAAAACAATTTAAGTCGAACAGACTTCTATTCTCAGTTTGAAGTTAGGATAACTTTTATTAAAAAAAAAAAAATTTAAAAAAAATTAGGAAAAATAATACAAAATAAATAGAATAAAATATGGTAAAAAACTTTTATTTTTTATGTTATATTTCTTATATCTCAGAATATTTTGAATATTGAAAAGAAATTACACAACATAATAACTAAATCTAGATAATGTGTGAGATGAAAAAGGAAAAATCCCGAATCTTCTACAATTTTTCTCAACAATTTTTTCGTGTGAACAAACATCATTGTTCTAAGTTCAAGAAAGACTGAATTTTTGTACTATTTTTTAGGAAAATAATTAATATAGTTAGATATATTGATAAAAAAAAAAAAATTAACAGAGTTGAAGAGACCACGATATATACAAAAAATAAGATCAATTACCAATATCAAATTTCAATAACTACAATTGAATATCAAACAAAAAGTAGAAGAAAACTATATTAGGTAGAAAACATTTCTATGATTGTTTAAATTTTCTTTAATAAATATGAGTAATTCTTTAGCGGATGGTGAGTAATATATAAAAAAAAATTGTTCTTTTCTTTTGAAATATTACTCACCATCCGCCATTTTGTTCTCAAAACCCTTTCTACCACAGCACAATAACAGCTTAAAAACTTCCAACAGACAATCATAAAAAATGTTTTTTTGTTAACAATATTTAAATGAAAATTTTCGTAACTAAAAAAAACAAATATTTCTGTAAATATTTACATAATAATTTAAAAAATTAATTAAGTAAAATGAGTATACATAAATTTGCATACGTGAATGTATTTATGTTTGTTTGGATCAAAGTGTATATTACAATTGTATGGTTAAGTTTTAAGTATAAAAATTTAGGAAAAGACGTTAATGTTCATTTTGTTTTATTGTAAATTATGAAAAGAAATAATAATATTTATTTAAATAATTTGTGAATTCATCTCTACTGTGTTTGTGACAAAATTCAATTGTAAATAATGAAGAAAATGTCTATTTATTAGTTTATCCAAAAAAAAACAACAAAAAAACAATCACCAATAATTTAGGCTGAAAATATTTATTTTGTCGTATTTTTATTCCTTTTTTTTTAATAACATATGTGTATTAAGATATTTTACTATGATAGTTTCTATTAAATAATTTGTAATTTTGCCATTGTTTTAGCTTGCTTGTGTTTTAAAAATTAATCATTTCATTAATTGGTTAGGTTAGAATAAATAATTTAATCTTAACAACAGTCATGTATCAAATAAATATAATTTATTAGTATAAGTATTATTATGATTAGTATTTTCTATTATGGAAAAATATAAAAAAAAATTCTATATATATATATATATATATATAATATAAGGTAAATTTAAGTGGAAATAAAATAACAAAAAATTTTATGAATTTTATAGGAAATATGATTATAAATTTATAGAAGTAACTGAGAATAGTAGGAAAAAAGTTCATGTAAATTATAATTATTTTAATTTAGTTTATATTTATTTATAATTGATGTGCATAAGAAAAAATAATTGTTTTCAATATTATATTAAATTTTCGTACTTAACTGAGAAGGAAAGAGTTTATAGAAAAATGGAAAAACAAATTGAGTTGACACCGAAGAAAAAGATGTAAAATAGGAAGAAATAAGTTTAAAGAAATAGTATTGTATAAAAATTATCATTAAAAAAATTACATATGGACAAAAATAAAACAAGTTTTATTTAAAAAAAAAAAATTAAATCTAATGTTTTACTTTAAAAAAAAAATAAAAAAATATTTAGTTAATTTTATTTTGCAATATTTCTTGTTATTAATTATTATTAATGCGATAATTAAAAGGAACAAAATATACACGTAAGCATTTTATTTAGAGTATTTTTAATAAAAAAACAAGAAAAGTCAAATTGCAAAAGCAAAACTTAACCTGCAAGTGATCAACATTTAGAAATATTTTTAAAAACCCTACAACAGCAATTGTCTATTTGCGTAAGTAAATTAGTATGTGTTGGGTTCATACACGTAGGTGTTAAAGATACCACAGTTAACTTCTGAACTCACCTTACTCAACATATGGCAATGGCGGAATACCAATGACATTAGTTGAATTGGGTTAGGAAAGAAGGATGATGTCAGGAGTAGCGTTGGTAAAAGTAATAGTGGAGGTGTTGTTCATTTATTGGTTTAGTATTAATTAAAAATGTTATTGATTAAAGGTACACGAAAGTTGTTTATTACAATAAATTTAATATTTATTTCAGCGTAAGATTATTCAAGAATTTGTTCCTTGTGAAAATATTTCACAATGTACTGCATCTAAAGAGGTGCTCCAATTTGCTGTGAATTTTATTTCTCTAAAAAATGCATTTTTTTTTTTGGAGATAATGTGGGTTAATATGATATTATATGTGTATTAATGAAATTTATATCATTTCAATTCAAAGTATTTAAAATGGGAATTAGTTTATATTGTTGCTAAGGGTTATTTGTATTTACCGTACTAATAGCGTAATGAGTTGTGTACGAGGGTCGTTCAATAAGTCCTTAGAAAAAAAAGGAAAAAACCTGCTTTTAAAAAAAAAATTTTTTTTTCTTTTTCAACATAATCTCCTTTTAACTCTATACACTTTTCCAACCGTTTTTCCAAAATTTTTATCCCGTCCAACAAATAGGATTTCGGAAGTTCTGCAAAATACTCATCCGTTTGAGCAATGACGTCCTCGTTGGAAGTGAACCGTCGTCCGCCAAGCCATTTCTTCAGATTGGGGAAAAGAAAATAGTCACTCGGGGCCAAATCTGGTGAATGAGCGGGATGCTGCAACAATTCCATTCTAAATTCCACAATTTTGGCCATGGAAACAGCGCAGGTGTGCACACGCGCATTGTCCTGATGCAAGAGGATTTTTTTCTTCTTCAGATGGGGGTGTTTCTCTTTGACTTCCACGCTCAACCGTTGCAATAACGACGCGTAATACGCTCCTGTTATTGTTTTTCCTTTTTCCAAGTAGTCGATAAAAATGATGCCCTGCGAATCCCAAAAGACCGTGGCCATCACCTTGCCGGCCGATGGCACAGTTTTTGCCTTCTTCGGAGCCCGTTCACCCTTGAAAATCCACTGTGATGACTATCTCTTCGTTTCTGGAGTGTAGTAGTGCATCCAGGTTTCGTCCACAGTGACATATCGACGAAGGAATTCGGCAAGATTGCGATGAAAGAGTGCCAACATAGCCTCAGAGTCCACTACACGATTGCGCTTATTCTCATCTGAGAGCAAACGCGGCAAACATCTTCCCGAAATTTTTTTCACAGACAATTTTTCATGCAAAATTGAAGCGACTGTACCTTGTGATATGCGCGTGGCCTCAACTAATTCGCGCACTTTAATTCACCGATCGTTCAAAATCAGATCGTGGATTTTGTCGATGATTTCAGGAGTAGACACCTCAACTGGACGTCCTGAACGATGTTCATCTTTTGTGGATGAACGGCCACGTTTAAATTCATTCACCCAATTGTAAACCGTCGCAAATACAGGTGCAGATGTGCCATGAACTGACAGCCCTAAACTCGCTTTTTTCCATTGTTATGCACATATAAATGTCGTTAACTTTAATCGACGATAGAAATTAACCTACGCTATGGGATTTTCTAAGGACTTATTGAACGGCCCTCGTATCATCCATTGACGCTTGCATATTTGTATACATACCTATCCATGTGCACATATGATTGGATGTGTGTATACTAATATTAGGTTATAAACTATCTTTGGCGTTGTTTGGGAGGCTTTCGATTTTCATAAATTTGTTTTGATAAATCGAAATTATTTTTAAATTCTTCGCTGAAAAGTAGTGAAGATAATTAATTATTGGGCATTGAGAATAATTGGATAGAAGCGGTTACTTTCTTTTCTCTTTGGGTAACGTGCCGCGTTATAAATTTGTGTGTGTGTGTACATAGACTGTTCGAGACAAAATGGCTGTTTGCAGGTTTATGCCTCGATTAGCTTTACATGTGTTTTAAGAAGTAATTCTTGGGTCAAGAAAATCAACACTTTTCGAAGTCGTTCTCAAAAAGAAATTCTGGATAGAGTGACATTCCTTTAACAATATGTGGAATGATGCGTTGAACACCATAGGAATAGCATGAAGAAGGTTGGTTACCGAGGAAGCCAAAATTTCGGAAAGGATCTTGATTAGACTGGTATGCTGGTGTTTGGCCAATGTATTTAAATTAAATCTTCTACCATTGGTCAAGTTTATTTGCCTTGAAATGACAAAGGGTGTTAAATGTCATTTGGTCACTAGATGAGGCAAATGTGGAATTTCAGAGAACATAAGACGATGGGGAGCCGTCGCACTAGTTGATCATGTCGCTAGTAAGGAATTTTTTGTAAACAAAAGTTTGTAATACTTTTTATTCTTACAATGCATAAGAAAGATATGCTACGTGGACAAAATGGCAGTTAATCTCATGTTTTCAAAATGGCCAACAATATCATTTGTTGTGTAAGGAAAATGACAGACGATAGATAACGTTATGATAGTTTAGTATGACTAAATTCATAAAGTGATATTTTGATATCCTGTGAAAAATATATATTTTTTGATAAAAATATAATTAAAACAAATATAAAAATATATATAAAATTTTGTTAACACATTATTATATTGTTTTATTATTGTATATAATTTTAAAAAAATAATGAAAATACCTTAAATGTTCAGTTTTACTTTATAATTGAATAAAATTTCTTTTAAATTGTATTATATTACAATTTAAACAAAACAACCATTTTGTTTTATTTTTCTCCACTTTTGAAGGGTTTAAATTATGAAAAATCGTTGTAGTACTGAAAAAATTTACACAAAATAAAATTGATTTAAACCAAATATTTTTCATAAATTTTCTTCTTAAACGACCCAGATTTTCTGCAATTTAAACTAAAATGATCATATTTGTTTTAAGGGAAAAATTATTTTTTTTTGTTCATTAGTTTTTGATTAAAGAGCAAAACTTGAGAAATTTCCAATTGCAATTATCTTTTTTTTTTTTTTAAATTTTTCTTTCTTGATTTCTTCAATAAAATTATATGTTTTTTTCTTGCATTCACATCTGCGCCTGCGAATTTATTTTATTTTCCAGTATATTTTATAGTTTCGTTAAAGATAATCCAGCTAAAAAAGACTTTTTCTCAGTTTTAATTATTGCATCCCATGACTTGCATGCATTCCAGAAATTGTTCGAATTACTTTCGGCGTTCGGTATTCGACGCTTAACCATAGTACTTTATTGAGGCCCTACCACCATTATATACATACAGATGAGAATAGTTTTGCTGTATAGAAGCATTTTTATAAAAAGGAAATGCCTTAAATCAATTAGTGTACCACTAATTGCCTTGATACTTTGATGCATACCTACATTCACTTCTCGTTGGTGGCGTTTTTTTTCTATGTGTTCGATAATTAGCATTTCTCGGGCAAGTTTTTAAGACATTCACTTAAAGACCACTTGAGCCTAGAGATGACTATTTATTTAACTTATTTTTATTGTTATAATTCACACACATTTAGGTGAGCTCATACGATTAGTAAGCAAATTTATTGTACAAGAAATACTGGTTCAAATCCTAATTTTATTCATTCATAACATCTGAATTTTTAGTATGAAAACGCAATTACGAGGTCTGTTCAAAAAGTATAGCGAATTTTGAATTTCTGCAGGTTATGTATATTCGATTATAAATTTTTTGTGGCGTTATGTTGGTACTCATATCTCTCACTTATGCCGATAAGTTCGGCCATTTTGAATGTTCAGTTAATTTTTGACAGCTGCTTTGCTTGCACGTGTTTTGGCTCGTCTTCGATTTTTTCCCATTCCCAAAAATGGATTAGAGTATCTGCTTCCCCAGATCTGGGGAATACGGTGGCTGCAACATTATTAGTGTGTTTTTTTTGGTAAAAAATTCGCGCACAAGCAACGATGCGTGTGTAGGGGCGTTATCATGGTGCACAAGCCAATTTTTGTTCTTCCACAAATTCGGGCGTTTCTGGCAGATTCATTCGCGCAACTTGCGCATAACTTGCAGGTAATATTCCTTATTGACCTTTCTATCCTGTGATAAGAACTCATGATGCACCACGATTGCAGGGAATCGAAGGAAATTGTAAGCAAAACCTTCACATTCGACCGAACTTGGCGCGCTTTTTTGCGGTCTTGGCTTGTGCGGCAGCTTTCATTGGGATGACTGGGTTTTGGTTTCCACGTCATAGCCATAAACCCATGATACGTCACCAGATATGACCCTCTGGAGCAAATTTGGGTCTTCGCGGACAGAGTCCAACAGCTCCTTAGCAATGTTAAAGCGATGCTGTTTTTGGTCGAAAATGGGGCAAAATACCAAGAAGACGAGCCAAAACACGTGCAAGCAAAGCAGCTGTCGAAAATTAACTGAACATTCAAAATGGCCGAACTTATCGGCATAACTGACAGACATGAGTACCAACATAGCGCCTCAAAAAATCGAAATTCGAATATACGTAACCCGGGGAAATTCAAAATTCGTTTGTTTCTAATTCAAAGATTTTTGGTAATTAGAATAAAAAACGAAGTAGTTTTCTTTTGATGTAGGCGGTTGACGGAGGCTTTCTTTTCTTAAAGTGTTTTTTGATCTACAACAAAAAAAAGTCACGCATACTCTGATGAGGTGAATAGGGATACTAAAAAGCCAAAGTAATCTTTTTCTCCGATATAAACTCATTGATGAAAATGGTTTTCTGACAGCGGGCGTTATCATACTGGAATATTCATATGCCTACCAATGATCCTATCTGACGCGCAGACATCTTTTTCTGAACCTTTTCGCAATGAAGTAAAAATTACTGGACTTCCTTTCCTCTCAAATCCATATTTAATTTGATAATTTGTCTTTGGGCCTTAAACTTATTTGATGGCACTTTCAAAAATACATAAAAATTTATTACAAATTCACTACATTTTGCTTTATTATGAAATGCTGAGTGTTCCAAAAATTTGATTCGCTATTCAAAATTTTATTTGCACTAAAAATTCATTGAATTCGCATGAGTTTATATTAAAAAATCGTTTGGGTTATCAGAAATTTCTGGTTTAATTTTCCAAAAAAAAATTCTATTTTTTAATTTACGTATTTATAACAAACTTCTTTTTATAACTTTAAAAAATTTATTAATTTTGTTATAAATCCTTTATTTTTCGATAAACAATTCCAAAGAGCAGAATAATCTCTAATTTTAGAAATAAATGATAATTTAAAAATTAATGACTTTTGTTAGAGTGTCCTGACAATACTGACGTCGATTCCAGCTAGTGGCATAGTAGGGACGTATTTTTGTTATCGGCAGATATGGTATTTACGTATCAGTACAAATATTAAATTAAAAAAATTGTACATTTAAATAAATCCCAATCTTAAAAATTAAGCACTCCAATAATAATCGAAGCTATCATTTGCATATTGCTGGAAATTTTATTATCTATTACTTATTACTAAAAACTTAAAGTTGTTTCCATTACAATCATTGCTAGAAATACTATCAAATTCCTGCATTGTATTTGTATCTCAGCAGAACTCATAAAAAAAAACTTCTAACAAATTCAAAATCTAAACAATATTAAAAAGTTCCCTTTTACCAAATTTGAATTTGAAGCCAATTTTCATAAAAACTATGTCTCCATTATTCAAATGTTAATATTCACATACAAATATCAGCTTTGTTGATTCGAATTAAACCATTTAGACATGACTATAGCCCAACCAGATTGATTTAGCTACTTAAGATGTTCATGTTGACATTGTCACGGTAAAGATGTAGTGTTTTCCTTTTAAATCCGAATTAAGTAATTATCGTCAATGGCATGGAATGGAATTATCAGCAAAATTAATTAACTTCGGCTACTTTCTTATTTGCAGATTTTTTGCTAGTTAAAATATTCAAACTTTTCCCCATTTATACGTGTACATATGCTTTCTCTTCTCTTGCCTCTTTCATCCTTATTCCAAATGTATTTCCTGATTTTTTTTGCTGCTCTCACATTCAGTCGATTATAATTCGATCAATTGATTCTTAATTATCATCTTACCATCACTAAATAATACCATTAACATATAATTGTATCTTAATTAAATACCACCCAAGAAGTTTCAACAAACCAAAAATGGTATGTTGACAGGATATTTTAAGCTACAGTTACAAGAAATTCCGGATGATTTCATATCAACAATCATTGACTGTTATTGACGTACGATTATGTATGTACTCGTATTTTTCTTGTTGTTTGCTGTTCGACGACGTACTTTTCATCCTTTCGCAGAGAATTTAACCGAGTTCGAGTAGAGCATCCATCCTCTTGTCTTCTAACCAAAGTAATAATGAGGTAAATGAGTAAGAAATAAAATCTCTTGTCGTAACGATAGGTGGTAGTTTAAAGGTATCTGAAGCAAAAAAAAAATTGTCATACAAATGGGTAACAGTTGAATACGCCAAACTTGGCAGTGTTATGCTGCGAAATGCACATTTCTGAAAAAATTTTCTTCATTGGACGCGGTACTTTGGAACGTATTGTCAATCTTCTGTTCCTTTTACCCTTTCTGCTTAGACTATTGCTAAATATTATTTTTGTTTCAATATAGATACTTTAAAAAAGGTTGCTACACTCTAGAATGGAGCTTTTACGTATACTTTGGATTAACAAAACATAAGAGAATTTTGATTTACTACTATTTGCTAATTTCGAAGTTAATGGCTACGGGTGGGGGACGCTGAAAATGTAGATGGGATAGTAACAATTTTCAGTCTACACTATTTTCTTAGTTTAACTTTAACTAGCAATTTATGATTATGTCAATACAGTCTCTCCGGATCGGTAGATTTCTCTTGAGGTTTTTTATAAAGTGTGGCGTCTTCTGTGATTAGAAAATGTCGATTGAACATTAATTGTGCGCAAGAGTTTAATCGTTTTCAAGGTACAACCATAATCCATATTGTTACATAGATAGTAGTTACGTTAGGTTGCCCTCGCGTCTAGAAGTATGCGTGTGTACATGCGTTAGTCGGTAATTCAGTCAGTCAATCAGAAACCGCGACCGAACACAGTGTGCAATGTTAGTTAATAGCAAAGTGCACTGTCAACTTATATCAATTCTGATGAATCGAATCCTCGATGAATTCCAATATTCGTAAGGAGCAGTTGACATCTTCTACTGTGCGCATACCTATTGTGTGGATTGTTTTAATCTTTACTGGTTCAGTGGTCACTGTTCACTGTTCGATGTCCGCTGTACTCACTGTTAGCTGGTTGTTTACTGTCTTCATCTACCTGTCTATCAGGTACAGTATTTTGTTTGTAGTGTACATAGTGTATAGGCGGCCTCCGCTACTTACCAATCGATGTTTAATCGGACACCGGTATGTTGGAATGGCAATTGTATTGCTTTTTAATTGACTCTCTTTCTACTTACGAACGCATAGTTTCCGAAAGATACGATTAAGATTATAGTAAAAATCCGTGGAAAAGAACATTTGTGAAACGACTTGATGGTGTCGCCTTTCACAACCATATAAGTCTGATTGTCTTCTGTTCAAATCGATCGATCCAATCGACCAACCGATCGACATTCTATCTTCGGCAGGCTATTGTGTCAAAGACCAATAAATTATTTATTATAAATTTCTGTGCGTAAGCTTAGTCGTGTAAGCAAATAAGCAAATTTTTATATATTGTATATGGGAAAAATTGGAAATTCGCTGAGCCCATATCGTTATCACAAGTGATTATTTACGAAGAATTACATTCTATTTATGATTGGTCAACTTTATACTGTTCAATAGTCTTCAAGAAGGCTATATCGAAAATTTTTACACACCTTCAGTTAATATAAAAAAAAATTTATTTTTGGCATGATTCTATTAAGTGAAAGTGAACGGTACGAGTGTATACTTGGTAATGACTAATAGTGTCCAAGGGCACTCCAACAGTACCATATATCCATTCTGTTGGCGGTGAATGCAGGCAAAAATCATTTTTGATTGAAGCAATTCCCGTTGAAGTTTCAGTGTCGTAGGTATCAACCCAAGGGCAGTAATGAGATTGGACTCTGCTGATAGATGTCTGCCTGCTTACCTACCTGCTGATGATGATCAGTCATGAGGCAATTGATTCAGTTCTTTTCCGGTCGAATGATATTTTAGTGATCGCTCATCGGACCAAACAATCATTGGATCATACCCGAAATTGGCAAGTGCTCGTATTTTTCACTGTTGACGTATCTTTAGAGGGTCGGGAGAGGGAGGCGAATATAGGCTTATGTCCTTATATGTACCTGTATATTTGTGACAATTTAATTGATATATTTATAGATGTACATGTATTTTTATGAAGTGGAAGTTAGGTGCAGATTGTCCATTTATTTAGTGTATGGGCGATGCTCATCGTCATGCATACCACAACTTCAGATTGGTGACAGCTATCGAGATTTTTGTTTTTAAGTTGCTTAAGAAAACGACAATGACAATCTTAACACAGCAGTTTTTTACAAAAACACAAGAACCGAGAGCATAACTAAAACCAGCGGCAACTACACGCTAACAATAACAACAACAACCGAATAAAAATTTCAGTTTTGATAATCATACTTATAGTCTTACATTTAGTACGGGTATATCTAGAGACAGGATTAAGCCAATGACAAAGAAATATGTATGCATGTTTGCATGTAGAATGAAGGCACAGGGTAGCATGGCTGGCTAGTATTCTGTGCGATTGAGTTGGTAGCCATATCAGGAGCTGTCTCGCCAAACAACGAACAGTAGACAGGAGCCTAGTACTACTCGCCAAGTACTAAAAAATGAATCTTAAACGGTCCTCACGAATGATAATTCTTGAAATCCATCATGTCTCGGTGTTTTTCTTCACAAATCCCCAATATCACATAGTCTTGTGGATAATGCACGATGGCTGTGTGCCTGTCTCTATCCACTTTTCTACTGTTTTCGTATCCTGATATTCTGGTATTTTGAGTTTCTGGTGTTCCAATGTTATTGTTATTATTATTCTTATTAGTATTATTGGATACACTTGCATATGGATTTTTTTTTCTCCGCCAATCATCTTATTAGGGATTTTTTAAATAATTCTTGTGTATTCATTTATACTTATTGCGCTTGCCCAGAATTTCAATCGTCTTGTCCGATTGCTCGATCACTCGAATAATCCAATTGCGGATGGTTAAATTCCAATCAACATCTTTGCCCCATAAACTTATAAATACCACTCGCTACATGTTAAGCTAATGGAAGAAAACCGTTTGACCATACAATTAATTTAAGCTTCGGCTGATTGAGTTTAGTTACTTAAATTCCCATATACCTATCTACTTAAATATGCATGTGGTTGTATACATAGATATGTGCATATCAACCTAATATGTGGACCTCTATATTCCATTGATGAACATATGCATGCAGGGATGGGTAAATGTGGAATTATTCCTGTTACTGCTGTTTGGCTTACTGAGACACCCATCTGGGGATGTTTGTTTTATTAAATTAAGTCATTCACGACATTTATTTTCGGTTATGTCGGATTTAAATCCCTTGGCTTCCTTCTGACTTTTTTCTTGTTTGCATTAAATTTTTGTTGTTGACAGACATGTCCAGTCTATCAATTTCAATCCTTTACCGTAGACATATTACCTGAACCGAATCTATTTGTATTCATATTTTTTGGATATTGTTTTATGGTCAAGTATAAGTAATAATAATTTTTTAGAGATAAAAAAAGTTATTTTTAAATAATAATATTTTACGAATAAACAATTTTTGTAAAGTATGATCACAGACATTGAAAATAATTGAAATTAAATAAAATATCTGATCGGAATTTGTAAAATTTAAATTTTGTGATAGTATACTAATAAATTTAGGTATTTTCTTGCGGGTAGATTAGTCTTAATTTTGAATTCATCTAGATGGGTGCAAAAATATCATTAGAATTATTTTTAAATGAAGATAGTATTAAATTAGGTGAACTTGGTCTTTTGCAAGTAATAGATGAAGAAAAATATATTGCGGTGAAGGATATTTTTTGAAGACAGAGTGATTCATTGTCGTTATTTTGGCCACCTTATGATTAAAAGTAATACAAAATGGGTATTGAATTTTCGAAATAAAATTAGAGAAAATAAGATTTTTGCATTGTTTCACTTAAAAAAAGGTAATCTTAAGTGTCTGGGAACTTTTTATACATCAATGTGATCTCTTTCAAAAAAGTTCCCTTCGGCAGGTATTCATCGGCGGATTCACTCCTTTCAATGGCTTGGTTACGCCTCTGCGACGGGATCTTGGATTTAAACCAGGTATCATCCTAATGATGGCCATTGGTTAACAGGAGACAACTGTATATATCCGACCGAGAATATTTCACGTTATCAACATGAAAATGATATTTCCAATGCAATTCATGATGACAAGAAGTTGAGCAGTGCTTTGTAGGTGCGATACCCAATATTCTGATAGGTGTTCCTTCTTGAGCTCGAACATATGATCGTTCCGAATTCAGAGTAAAATGCGTACACGGGGTCAAGAACCTCCCATTCTTCGGAATGGGACCCCATAATTGTCGTAGTCTTCGTGGTGGTTGCGGTTTTAAAAATGGCGGCGACTAGCTGGGGTTGCAGCATGAGGTGTGTGGACATTTGCAAGAATCGCACGCTTTCTAATAATCTCATTTTATTTTTTTAAATTTTTATCCAATATTATATGAGTGATGGAGTGAACTTGGCAAATCATTGGAAAAATATCTGACTCAACCTGATGATGGAGAGGATGGCCATTAGGTTCAGGTCAACACGCAAGTAAACGTAGAAGATGCTTGGTTACAATCCTTTGAATACTTTTCAACAGTAAAATAATGACATCCTTTCAAGTGTTCTTTGATCTTGTAAAACAAAAAAGCCAAACTAATATGAGCTGAATAGGGGGGTTGGGAAACCACATAAATAGCTTGTTCATGAGCCTTCCGAGATCTCACTTATTAGTTTCAATGTTAATCGACGATCTCACCTCACAAGAACTCTCACTCATTCTATATTTCCATTAGTTTTTGATGTTGAAAGGGAGGTTCGTCTTCCACGTGCTTTATGCCACTGAAAAACTTGTACTCATAGATTCGTTAGAACTTTTTGTAATTTTCGTAACACACTATAAAAAAACAACTACACTTGTCATGCTATATAGGGTCATCTTGTTACCTATACGCCTATAAAGGACTAACGTATAAGTATGTAGAGACAAAATTTACATTATTGCCAGATCGCTTTTTGTGATGCCAGTTTCATAAATTTTCTGCCAACCTTGTAAATATTGGGACTTTGAATGGTTTAAATGTACTAAAAACCGGACGGTTGCGGTTATGCTCCTTAAACGGGAGCAAGAGTTTCCAATGGTCTTTGCTGAGAATCTAAGTTTCCGAAAAATACATGAGGACTGATAAGTCAGTGTCTTGTACAGCAGTAACTTCGATTCCCAGAAGTGATTTTTTTCAAGACAAGAACCTACTTCTAGACAGGAAAACCGATGGAACACTGATGAAGTCCTTTTTTTGGTAAATATGTTGGATGATGAAAGATTTAGAACTGCGTTTCAACCAATTTTTCCTAAACGATTATGCTTGAGTGAACGGTCTCATTTTCATTGTCTAACAACATCTGCGGTACTAATTTTCTTTAAATTATCCAAAAGCTTTTTATAGTATTGACCAGCAACAGTTTTTCCTTTTTTATATAGTTAATTGCGAGAATTCCTTTTGCATCCAAATTTCAACTGTTTGAAATGGTTACTGCTACCTTCGGAGTCGATCACTGCACTATTTTTGAATGCATTTTCATATCTATGGTATAGTTATGACATCATGTCTCATCTATACGAAGAAAATGTCTTTGTAAATACATTGAAATTTTTGTAAAGTTGTTCAAACCAGTAGCTGATGTTAAGACTCCAATTTATTTTTGTTTCCCATTTAGAAAATAATTTATCTAATCTGCGGAAACGTTTTTAAGATCCATCTGATCGTGTAAGGTATGAAAGACCCGATCTTCAACTTCACTCAATTTTGTCCAGGATTTCTGGTGTAGTAACCGTTTTTGGTCATCCTGAACGTGGTTCAGTCGACAACTGTCAAAATAAACCAATATGGCCGATCAATTTGACATTTATAGGTATAGATAGTAACAGATTGTTTTCAATTATTGGTATATCCGGGAACTTTTCAATCCACTGTCGTAAAACTTAATCTAAACGTGATAAAAGTGGTGTCTTAAGATTACTGCCTGCAAAGCTTTTGAATTTTCTAAAATAATATATTCATATAATTTTCACCTCAACATGGTTTTCCGATTCTTTATCAAACCTCTTTTAGATGGCATCTAAAGAATTTCTAAAGAAAATATTATTCTTAAAAATAATTTATAATTTAGTCATAAGTGTCGTCTTCTCTGTCTGAGTGAATCTTGAATAACTTCTAGAAAAAATATTTTAAAACATACAAAATTTCAATAATAAATCCCAAAAAGACAAGAACTTAAAACACGATACCTAAAACTACTTCGACTTTTAGACAAACATTCCAAACTTACTATAGACAGCAAAGTACTGTTATACCTTACTGAAACCCATATGGACATACCGACTAAGACTCTGGGGATCTACTAAGCCTTTTAATTCCCGTCGAATCCAATCCCTTCAATCAAAAATACTCCGTACAATTGTCGATGGCCCCTTTTATGTTCGCAATACTGTTATTCATCGTGATCTTAAAGTCCCATTTGTTTTTGATGTGGCAGTATCTAGCTATAAAAAGTTCCGTTCTCGTGTCCTCAATCATAATAATCCTTTTGTTCAAGAACTATCCTCCATTTCCTTCCCTAGAAATACCCATCGAAGACTTAAGCGTCACTGGTCGCGTGATTTACTAAAATACTGAGGCCTAACTGAAACACACGCTAGCAGGAGGAACTTCATTGGATGTTTACTCCCCACAACCTTTCAAGTTAATTAATACTATTGCTCAAATTTACTTATTACTATGTTGTAGTTGTAAATATAAAAAAAAAAAATTCCAAAAAAAAACTTAAAATTCAGACCAAATATAAAAAAATTTGCAAAAGTTTTGTAACAGTTTGCAAAGGTATTTTTTCCTCTACGAAACTTATTGTTTTGGAAAAGGGAGCAATCCCTTCGTATATATTAAAATAATGTACCTATGTCAAATTGTGTGCTCATGTCAAAATGCAAATGACGGGTGGCATTCTGTCATAAAAATTTTAGCACTGCATCTCTGAATTAGTACGTTGGACCTAAAGCTGATCGACAGTACACATACACACAGTCTTCCAAAACGATTTAAAATGATGTGTCGTGTCATTTCTTTATTATTATTATTTTTTTCCTGAATGATCGTTTTCATCGCCGTTGTCATTATTATCGGGGACGCATATTCTGATTCTCCCCGTCGTTGCTTTTTGTGTAACTGTAATCCGTGTCTTCTTAAAATGACATCTTAGCAAATAATCGCATTTTCTTCCTCCAACACTAAAGCTAAAATGAAATTTTATGCGCTCATTGGAAAATCAAATTCTATGGAGAAGAAATTCACTTTGTTTAAAAAACAATATCGCTAAAAATTTATATTGGGCTTTGGAATAAATTTAAAAAAAAAAAAGAAAGTCAAAGAAACAGAAAAAGGAAGAGAAACGTTCGTTTAGTTTCCATGTTAATTCCCAAATAGCATAAGAATTAACTTAATACAAATACATTCCATAAAATGGAAAGGATCTTTTTTTATGTAAAATTGCACAGTCAGTTGTCATCTTCCATTCGGATCATAGGGGGGACCTTAGCTAAATTTTTTTTTTTTTGCTAATTCAATATGCCAGCAATTTGACCCTGTTTGCCAGTGTCTTCGAGTAGCGGGATTTAAATTTGTACGTTTCGGTATTTAATATGACCTGTCAGGTAGTCAAATTGTTAAATGTCAAAGTAATTTGGGGCCCCTTTATTTCTTAATTACCGTGGGCATCATTGATTACACTATTAAAAGTCTTCATTTCATTAAAATCGATTATGCCTTTTATCTGAAAGCTGTTATGTTTCTTAAAGGACTTTACGATCTTATCCGAAGCTCTCAAATTGAATCTGATAATTAATGCCTGTATGTAAATCTACTGTTAATCGATTTCATGTGGAATGATATTCAAACGTGGTTGATCTTAGTTGAGGAAGTGGCTTCGATTTAAAAAGATCTCTGATCATTAAAATTATATCAAAATGACTGATCTTGATCTATATAGAGAACCTACTTACATACTTTATCGTGTCCATGACTGCCTACTTTTTCTGAGGCAATCTACGAGTATCTCATGATGACGGGGCTTGTTGTTCACGTACATCACTATCGTTTGGTCGGATTCGTGTTAGGTCATCACGGTTCAAGTTCATTTATTTATTGATTCATCAAATTAGTGTCTATAACCGTCGTGTCATCGGTAATAGAGTCGTCGCTTTTAACACTGTATTAGTCATTTGCAAAGGCATCAATCAAGGTTAAATTCAATTGAAATTTAATCATTTCATTTCACCGGTATCGGAACGCAAGGGAGGAGGGCACTAGTAAAATTAGTACAATAAAATTAAATACTAAAAAAAAACAAATAAAATAGATTGATTTCAGGGGAAAAATAAAAGTTGTTCTTTTACTTTATCAAAAGGATTTTGAAAAATTCCAATTCCATACCTCCAAGAGAGCAATAGAGTATAATGATCGTTTGATTTAATACTATAGTGTACGAATTCACATGCATGTGTGTGTATGCGTTGAATAGTGGCTAAGGAATCGTCAGACGAAGCTTATCAAGAGTGCCAAATTACAAGTCATTGGAGCCCAATCTCCTGAAACCAATCCGTACCTAAATTGATATTCAAGTTATTTTTATCTTTTCTCTGATACTCTCTGCCCCTTCCTTGTACAGATATTTTCCTTTCGTAAAATGAATCAAATGTTATTCTCATTTTTTCACGTATATTTTTTTCGAAAATATTTTTGCTGCCTTACACAGGTGTGTGTATATTTGTGTGGTTGAGGTTAGGTGGTTAAGGGATTCACTTGGTCCAGAAGGAGAAAAATAAACTTTAAAAGATAAATGAATAATTTTAAATGGAAATAAATCCCTACAAAAAAAAAAAAAAACAAAAAAACAAACCAAAAACAAAAACAAATGGTGTATCAAATTTTTAATTCATTCATTAAATGAGGCAGAAAATGGTATAGGACGTATCGATTTCATAATATAAACACGTGCGAACTTAATTGAATGCAAGTTTGATACTGATTTTAGGATATGTTCTCTCTTCACTAAAATGGATTTTCAATAGATACTTATAGTCCTAAATTTAAGGTAACTCGATAAATTGATACGAAATGACATATTGTATATGCAAGAAAAACAAATTTGTTTTTTATCTTTTTTTTTTTTTTAAATTGATATAAAATGTGCTAAATATTTTCGAAATATTTTTGGGAGATTAAAAATATATGAAATTTTGAACATTTAATAGGTTGCCATGTTTGATTTTTCGTTTACTTATGTTATCTGTTTTATGATAGATTAAATTCTATTTAGAATAAAGCATATTTTTGTATCTATATATGTGATTTTTCTTTTACATAGTAATTACGAGTATAAAGATCTTTTCTGTTTTTGAAATTTTTCAATACAATCAATTAAAAGGTTTCCTTAAAAATTGATACACTAATTACAGGGTTCATTTAATTTTTTTCCTTTAAGTTAGCTTTTGTTATAATATAATCTTCTGATGATAAGGATGTAGAGAAATTCCAGTCTTTAATATGGAAATTATAGTGACCTATAAGAGATTATCCTTGATTAAATGGAAAATCATCCCGATTTGTTGGGATATCTTAATTGAGCAATATTAAGGATATTTAAAAGTATATCTTAATTGAGCAATATTAGGGATAATCTTTATTTTAATAAAATCATTATAAAGTGATAAATTTATTATTGCCACAAAATATGGATATATTTTCAAAAATAAATATAATATCAGTTTGAAAAAAAATTACCAGTATTAGAAAATCAAGATCCTTATAGACTTTGTGTTTTTATTTTTAAAAAGGAAAGGTTTCTTTTATGTGGTGTATTTTAAATCCAATTACACTTAATTACTTTAAGAAAAAAAAAACCCTTAATTTTTTCCTGTACGAATTGTTAGGATGATAATTATCCAGTTCACAGCAACTGGATTGTCCATTTTTATCTATTTTGAAGGAATGGAACTTATTTGCTTAAGTAGTAAATGGAATTTCTAAAAATTATCTTAAAGCATAATAAAATTTAAAAAATGAACATAAACTATAAAAACGAAACGTTCCGTTTCACCTTCTTGGGATTAATCTTTTGTGAATGGATGGACTTGAATTGAAGGACCTTTTTTCTATATAGATTAACCTAAATACTCGTACAGAAATACTCATTGTCCTATTCCATACTCCTTTTACTTATAAAATGATGTAATTATTTTCACCTAATGGTCATTTGGAAGCACAAAGGCCGCGTTCCAACTTAAATGTTGACGAGAAATGTCGACATAAAAATAAAAATAAAATTAAATTCAAATCTAGAAAAATGCCGTTTAAGTTCAAGTTGTGCAAACAGTGAGAAATTTTATAAAAACCATTTTTATATGTTTTGTACATAGTGTTACCTACATTTCTGTATAATGTCTCATACCTTTACATAGACAGAAAAGGGAGTTAGGAGCATAGTTTGCAGACCAATTCGATCTACTCCACCTTTTTTGCAGACTAAAAGTGTGAATATAAAAGAAACGCCGTTGTTTCGTTTCTTTGGCTTAGTGTTTTTGTTGCTGTTGGTGACGACGATGACTATGGGTGCCATGGTCATTGGTGATGGTTTTATTGCTGTAGATGTTAGCCGATTGTTGTTGCCTTTACTCTTGTTCTGTTGTTATTGATGGTAATTCTTTGGTGGCTATCGGTGTATGTATACTTACGATTTGACCGTGGGAAGATCAAATAATGTGAAGAATGGCCATTTCAAGAATTTCTTTTTAGGATCGTCAGGCATCTCTTTGAATCATCGTCAGGAAAGTGGAATTTGATATGCGGACGATTCAGACGTCGGACACATTTTCTGCCCTTTCAATTCGAATGCTAAATTATTAGAGCGGTGGAGCTTATTATGAGAGTTTCTTAGTTGCTTTCAGTTTTGGCATCACATCAATGGATGGGAAATTAGTTCACTTTGCCCTACGGATTTTTCATCAATTTACCACATCATCACAATACTAAAAAATATTTTCATTATGCATTTAAAGCTGAAGTAGGGTGGGTAAAGTCTCAGTTTCTTTTTTATTTCATTTTTGCTTGGCCATTATTCGATTGCCGAAGAATTCAATCAATTTTAATTAGAGTATTAAGGATTTGTTCATATTCAATATTATTTTTATATTCCTTTTTAATTTGTTCAATTTTCCTATTTCTATAATTCCAAAGTGGTTACAGTTTAAGTGCTAATAGGATAATTTATAGTTTTTAAAATTAATTTATACTGCTATCAAATCTTTATTCTTACTATTTTGTTATAGAAGATATATGTTAAAAATAATTAATTATCAACAAAAACTTGTTTAAATCTAAAAAAAATTACTAATATTTTCACGGGACATAAATTAGATGCGTACCAAAACATGTGTAAACATATTTACGTTTTTATATTTATTTTTAGTAGATTTTATTCTGTACTAAAAATGTTTTGCAATGTTTTACAATGTTTACAGCATTCGAAACAACCATGTTAGCACGATTCAACAATAAAAATATCACACTGGGGGCTAATAAAATTTTTTTTTGTCTTTCTTCATCATGGAATTTAGTGGAAATGAAATTCTACAATACGTAGATGCTTTTGCAAAAGGAAAAAAATATATTTGGTATTGGCCAGTAGGACACAAGGTAATAAAGGAGGTTTTACAGTGTATCTCTGTGCCATTTTTTTAATAGCTTAATTTTCGGGTCATGTGCACAGGTGTCAGTCATATTATGTTTATAATGTGAAGTCTTTAGCGTATGTAGTTATAAGTTCATCTTGTAAGTCTGAGCATTTTTTGTTAAAAATTTTTCTTGAATATGAATTATTGCCAATAAAAAATGTTGAAAAAAAAATTCGTGTGTAGGAGTTTCTCTTTTATTTTGAGTGCAATCTTTAGTGATTCATATTTTGCATCAATAATGAAATTTTTTGCAGTTGATGTAACAAAATTGATGTAACAACAGATAATAATATAAAATTATTTGAGTTTCAGCTTTGTTAACATTTTTCAACAGAAGAGAATATTTTTTTATGAAATTCTAATAAAAAATCTATTATATTTATATCGATTGATGTATAATATTCAAATTAATTTTTTATTGGCACAAAAGATAGAGTATCCTCGAAAGTATCATTAAATTTAATCAAAGTAATATCTAAGATAGTGTATTTTATGGCTAATGAGAACAGTGCAGTCATTGATCTGAATAGGAGGACATGAATTTGGGCGAAAAGTAATTTTGTAGGGAAATGATATAGTTCCGTAGTTTATTGGAAGTATGGCGTTTGTATGTTTTTTTTTTTTTTCTGTTTAGATTAATGAGGTACAGGGGGAAACCTTCAAAAGGTACTCGCCTGGAAGTTTTTCCTGCCAGGTGAGTTATGCGGGATTTTTATCCCGCATAAAAGTTTTTTTTTTTTAAAAGTTTTTTAGATCAGACCTCTGATCTTGCTCCCGGAACGATGGTTCCCCGGCGGCACTCTTTGTAAATACTACTTCGCCGGGGCGTTCTTGTTTGATGCTACTGCTGTCCCAATGTTATGACGCCTCGCGGCCTATTCTTCGTACGTTGTGTGGAGATCCTTGATAATGGATTCCGCGTACTCCGCAATTCTGTTCCAAGCCGATAGACTCTTCAGCATTCACTCCACTTTATTTTCTGGACTGATAGAACGCTCCAGATTTCTCTCCAGCTCCACCCGCGTCTCCTCATAGAGGGGACACTGGAAGAACACGTGTTCTGCGTCTTCGATCACATCGCGGCAATGATGACAGTTTGGGGAGTCAGTTCTCTTGAATCTGTGCAAGTATGCCCGAAAGCATCCATGCCCAGTCAAGAGTTGGGTGATGTAATACCCGACTTCCCCGTGCAGGCGAGTGACCCATTTGGTAACATGTGGGATCAGCCGATGAGTCCACCGACCCTTCGTCGAGTTGTCACATCTCTCTTGCCAGAGGCGAAGACTCTCGGGTCTCTCCTCTTCACAGAGGACCTTTCGCCGCTCTTCCTTCTTCCTACGATGTTGGCGTTCCCTCTCTCCTGCGAGAATGTCGATGGGTGGGCATGATGCCACGATGTTGACCGCATCGTGCGATACCGTTCGGTATGCTGACGCTACTCTGATCGCTGAGAGCCGCTGGACTGATGTCATTGTCTTGCGGTATGTTGTAAGCTCTAGCGATTTTCCCCACACTGGTGCTCCGTATAGCAGGACGGAGGTAACCACAGTTGCCAGTAGTCGCCTTCGGATTTGCCTGGGGCCTCCGATATTGGACATTATCCGCGAAAGTGCGCCCTGTACTGCTGATGCCTTCCTGCTGACGCTGGAGATGTGCTCCTTGTAGTTGAGTCTGGCATCCAAGACCACTCCTAGATACCGGATGTAGGGTAGCGACCGGATGTCGTGATCGCCTACTATTATGGTGATGGTCTCCATTTTCTTCCGGGTACTCACAAGGAGTGCCTCGGTCATATGTTCCGCCAAAGACAGGTTTGCCGATGTCATCCACTGTCTTATGCTCCGGATGGTGGTGGAGAATGCGGCTTCCAGTTCCTCTAGGTGTTTGGCTACCAGGACAACCGCTACGTCGTCCGCGAAAGACACGAGTGTTGTGTTCGTCGGTAATTGCAGATGGAGTAGGCCGTTTGTATGTGACGTTTGTATGTGCAGCTACATATACGTATGTGTTAGTCAGTAATTGCAGATGGAGTCTGGCGTTTGTATGTGCAGCTACATATACGTATGTGTTAGTCAGATAGAAATATTGAAAATAAAATTATTATATAAAATCGAACCAATAAAATGGGCTTTGATAAACATTAGCATGAATAGAAAACAAATCAGAATTTTCGAGATTTTAAATCACTTTGCAATAACGTTGTGAAAGATATAACTTAAGGATTAGGAAACAAGAAAAGGAAGTAAAGTTTTGAAAGTATGAGTTGACAAGAGACAATATTTAGATTAAAATTAGCCATATTGATAGTTCTGTCAATTAATTTTTTAATATATTCACAGTAAAAAATTACCATTTATTATATTGTCTTCAATTTTGCTTAAAAATTATATTATAAAAAAGGCTGATCTATGAAAGCTGGTTTTCAGAAACAATCATTTTTACTTAGCGGTTAACAAACAAAATAGTCACATTTGGGTACCTGAAAATACAAGGGCTCTTATTGAACAACCAATACATTCAGCATGTGCTACTGTATGGTGTGCTTTATGGGCCGAAGGCGTCATCGGTACGTATTATTTCGATAAGTGTACTACAGAGACATGGTAAATAATTTTTTATGGTTTATTTTTAATGAAATAGATGTCGACCACTTTTGACTTAAAGACGGCGCTACATGCCACAGTGCCCAAGAAACAATCGAATTATTGTAAACCAAATTTAATGGATATGTTCTTGTGGTGCTATGTAAAAGATAAGGTTTATGAGAATAGTCCACACACAATTCAAGAGCTCAAAAATAATATTAATCGTGTCTTTGTGAAAAATATCCCCAATTATGCAAAAATGTGATTTTAAGGATGAAGGCGTTGTATAAAATTGACCGATATTATTTTTTATTCATAAATGGTAAAGTCATTAAGAAAAATTTAAATTACTATACACAACTCCGTGGCACTATTGGTTAGTGGCAATGTAAAGTAATAGTTTGGGAATCTTTCTTCAGCAGACTAAACTAACGTTTAAGAATAAATTTTCTAGAAAATCATTGTTGGCGAAAATATAACTTAAGTAGCCGTAAGACTTATGGGTCTAAATAAGAATCTAGAGTAAATAGGTTTATTAGGTTTGCAAATTATTTGAATTACTGAAAATATTCAAACATAAGTAAAGAAAGTGGAATATTATATTATAAGAGCAGATTATTTATCTATAATATCAACTATTATACATACAAAAAACGAGTCCTTTTGTACAAATTTACTTTGAAATTTGTTGTGTGATTAGATCTAATCTAGGAGGTTTTTTTTTTCTGGCAGAAAGGCTTGAGAAAGTACTTTTTTCAATTTCAGGTGGAGTAAACATCTTTGGCAAGGCCTCAAAGGTTATCTTGTTCTTATTATACATTGTAAGAATAGGTCTTGGTTTCTATATCATCATGTAGAGTAAATGTATTGGTCAACTATTCATCAAATTTTTTAAATTGTCCTTCGCGTACAATAAATGAGCTTTAAAGTTTTTAGGTGGTCAGTCTTAATGCAAATATCACAGAAACGATCAGAAAAAATATGAATTCCTTCAATTAAGAGACATCTAAAAAGGTGAGGAATTATATATTTTTTATATAGTTTTTTTTTTTTAAAAAAAAAATATCTATTAGAAAAAAATATCTATTAGAAAAAAAAAATTAAAGAGAAAATAAATGTTTTAAAAGTTAATAGAAGCTAATAAATGACTTCTTACATTTGAAAATTAGCTATTCACTTTTATGGATATTGTCAGTCACATGTCCAAAAGAACAATTCATTTCTGACACATCCATTAGCTGAGTGATCATTATACCTTCATTCAAATTTATAATAATAATAATGATAATAATAATAACAATAATCACCATGATCATAGAGTGTAATCCATAATTGACTCAGTAAATATAACTAAGTTTATTCATTGTATTTTTGATTTTGTGATGAGTAGGGTAGAGTTACGAAGAAGGCTGTTGATCCTAATGGATTCTATTCATTAACAAATACCACTAGTGACTAGTTTATCCAGAAAGTTATGCCGAAATTATTTCTTCTCAATTATATTTAGTAGTTGAATTGGAAAGTGATCAACTCGTTTTGATTGAAAAATTTTAACCATTAAATATTAGCTATTTTATAGTTCCAGGTAGGGAATATAGACAGTAAAGCAGAGTTCAGTTTTTGTACTTATTCGACTGTTAGCTTTCCATACGTGTATATCCCCTAATAGAAATTAATCTAATGAATAGGAAAAGAATTCTTGTTCGCTTACATATATAACGTGTTCAAAACGAAATCAATGTCCTTAGGATGAAATTGGATACAGTGACGGTAGACTACCACATTGTAATGACGTACACATATTATCGATAGTAATCGTAACCTGTCGTGTTCTTTTCGGTCAAAAAAATATGTAAAAACCAAAATACCAGAAAGGGGATTCCTTCTAGATGTGTGCCCAAATCTGAACGATACTACACACTATATGTATCTGAAATCTATTTCATAATTTACTAAGCTTAATTGCACTGATCGTTATCGGAGGAATCAATTCATGATCAATTATGCGTTGATCAAAATTTAGTACAAAGAAAATTCGATGTACGAGGTCTGTTCAAAAAGTATCGCGAATTTTGTGTTTTTTCAAAAATTATTTATTTATTCATGAATATCTATTTTGTCCCCTTCAAAGTAATCCCCACCAGATATTATACACTTGTGCCAACGTTTTATCTCAATCCTCGAAGCACTTCAAAAAATCATATTTTGTGATCTTGTTCAGCTCCTGATTTTATCTCCTCAATCGTAGCGTAGCGTCGTCCTATCATGGGGCTCTTTAGTTTCGTGAACAAGAAAAAGTCACAGGGGGTCAGATCTGGGGAATACGGTGCCTGCGGCATTATTATTATTAGCGCATATCTAGTAGGTTATATTCCTTATTGACCGTTCTACCCTGTGGCAAGAACTCATGATGCACTACGCTCCTGCAATCGAAGAAAACTGAAAGCAAAACCTTCACATTCAACCAAACTTGGCGCCCTTTTTTCGGTCTTGGCTCGTCTGGCAGCTTCCATTGGGATGATTGAGCTTTGGTTTCCACGTTATAACTATAAACCCATGATTCGTCCCTAGTTATAATCCTCTGGAGCAAATTTGGGTCGTCGCGGATAGAGTCCAACAGCTCCTTAGCAATGTTAATGCTGGTCAAAGTTGAGCAAAAATCGAAGACGAGCCAAAACACGTGCAAGCAAAGCAGCTCTCAAAAATTAACTGAACATTTAAAATTGCCGAACTTGTCGGTATAAGTGAGAGACATGAGTAACAATATAACGCCACAAAAAAATCTAAAATCGAATATACGTAACCCGCGGAAATTCAAAATTCGCAATACTTTTTGAACAGACCTCGTACATGCTTGATGTTGATTATTGCTTGGTTAAAATTTACTATTATACACAATCAGGATTACCCTATCGGACCTTCGTTCATTAATAATCCTGATTGTGTTCAATAGTAAATTTGCCATGCGATATTTTAATAGTTGCTTATTATTTATAAGTAAAATATTTAAGTTTTATATTAATAAATATGTAAACAATGACAAATCCTTTTCATTTATTTTTAAAATTCTTCTTCAATTTTCAAATTGATTTTGTAATCCTTCAAAAAAAGAAGTCATTAAATGAGAATTAATTAAATCAAGATATAATTCTTTATGCATTTTTAAAAATTAGGTGGTCAAGTTAATTTTAATTTGCTGAGATTTTTTAAGCGAAATAACATACATTTATTATTTGGTGCATCTGTGTGAATTGAATTTTTTGGTTACAAAGATACCACCTGTGAGATTCAGAATAAAACCTAAGATCATATAATATATATTCCCAGATCATCCTCAAGATGGAATAACACAATGCATGCAATACATTCATTTGAAGTTCAGTTAAATATGATTTTCGTTTTGAGAGACACGATCTTTTGCGATCATCATATTTCGATTTCATTATAGGCAATCAAAGGTCAATAAATTTAATCGATGACGGTTATGTAGATATTATTCACAATGACCAAGCAAATATTTTCACTCTTAATTTTTCAATGTAATACAACAATGATTGTGGTTTTCTGATATATATGTTTGCTCCAATGGCTAAATAGTTGGGAAACTATAGAAAAAATAACAAAAATTTAGTTTGAATTTATTTGGTAAATGGATAACCGCATATTTGTGGGTACGGAATTAGTAGTTAACATAATACCACCACATTCACTCATGGGAGGTTACACATTAGGTTGATGATAAATTTAAATAATTTGAGTGGCACTTTTAGAACCACAACCATTATGGTTGGTTCAACTAAGTTTCTGTAGGTTTATTAAAAAAAGCCTCTATTATTGGATTTATTTCAATCAAGCAAGACTGCAAATTTTGAGGAATATTTTGAAGCCTTAGAAAATGGTTTTTGTTTTTGAATTTACCAGGTGTATAAGATTAAATCCGCTGTTTTAAGTCAAAAAAACACATGTTCTTTTCATAGAAAGCAAAAAGAAATTTATTCAAATTACGTGCCCTCGCTAGCTACACATATTTCCCATCTCTCGGGCAATTTGTGGATACTACGCTAAAAAAATTTCTCCGGACGTCTTCGTAAGAATCGAAGTGCTGCTCAGCGAGTGCGTGGCCCATCGACGAAAACAGGCGGTCCGGTGAATAAGCGGGGTGGGGTAGCACTTCCCAGTTGAGTGTCTCCAAGTAGTTTTGACGTGTGCGATGGTGCGTTGTCATGGAGGAAAATCATGTCTTTGTTGATAAGCCGTCCTTTTTTCACGCAGAGCATGGTGCAATTTAATCAGTTGTTGGTGGTAGCGGTGGGCATTGACAGTTTCACCAGGTTTCGACATCTCATAGTAGACGATACCCTGCTGATCCCACGAAACGCACAGCATCGTCTTCCGTCCGAAGCGATTTGGTCTTGGGGACGATGTTGATGGTTGGCCGGGATCAACCTACGAAAAAGTATGGCGTGCCCATGGTAGCTTAATACGCTCACTCGCGCCATCTATGACCCATGGTAGCTTAATACGCTCACTCACGCCATCTTTAAGCTTATACACCTGGTATATAAACTCGTATATTCGATTGGTAAAATATTTGCTAAGTATGGTGGCAATTTAATTCTTTCTGAAATTCTTGCAGTTGGGGATGTGGTCTTAATTAAAGGCAAAACTATTTATCAAAATTATTGTACGCGAAGGACAATTAATAAAGAAGTTCATTTCATTATGATCTCCTTGCAAAAAGTCCTCTGAAGAATTCAAAACTATAAGAATATGAATTCGAAACTATAAGAATTTCACAAACTTTAACATTTCCTACACCGAAATTGAGACTTGTTCCTCCTATTGCGGAGATTAATGCTTGCGAACTTTTGTTCCTTCCAACATATTATACTTATTTTGTGGATAAAGTAAAGTGACCAGGCTTCCTCAACCATCGTTTTCATATACTCACGCTAACTAGATTTGACGGTATTTGATCTGATTCACAAGTGATTGAACCAAGAGAACATTTAGGTCAATATTCGAAAGTTAGTTAATGAGAGTAATTGGAAGTTATTAAATTTTAGGGACGAAGTTAGATTGTTTTACATGGTCGAAAATAGAACTTTGGAAAGGAGCTGTTGAGTCTAGGAGCTCTACAGTGGAAGGAGTCCTATTTAAAAAGAAGTTCTGGATTAAATGGCGTTCATTAACGATATGATAGATAGTAAATTGAATAATAAATAAAGAGGTTGATTGCCGAAAAGGAAATCTTGGTTTAATATCATTTTAAATAGAACGATACTCTACCAAAAGCAGTGCTCAACAAACTCGAAGCAGCGGTTAACTGTAGCTCATACTATCCAGTGGAGCATATCGGACGTCTCCGAGAGATTTCATTCTGATTGAAACTGGTCGTAATCTAATGCTCAACCTCCTTATACATAACCTAATTAAAACCATAATTCCGATCACCTATTCAAAAAGATGTTTATCATCAATTTCATTAATGGTATCGGAACTTGAACGAGATTCATCCGCTGATTCGTTACTCGTCCAAGATTCCCCCCTTCCCCTCCCTCACCCAGATTAGAAACCGTTGTTGGGTGCAGAGTTGAGAGTATCTACGTCCCTAAACAGATTCAGTAAAGCAAACATCGATGCACCTTTCTACGAAAATCTATTCCAAGAACCGTTAGATTAAGTCTTCTTCAAGATGTTAATCGTGTAGTAAATTACGGGATTTGTCCAACTTATAGTTCCCCTTTAAATGAAGTATTGTGGGCAATCAGGACAGCAGTAGAGATGTCAACTAACATCCTTACAAACAGACACATTGTGATTTTCAGTAATTGTCTTTCCGCTCTTGACCCTTTTCATGGCTCGTCAAATGACCCAGTTCTCAACAACAATCGGTACAACCTGCTAAATAACAGGAATGTGGAATTACGCTGGGTTCCGGTCATTTGTATCCAGTGCACAAAGTTATCAATAATTTACGTTATCTCCTCACAAAATGTCACTTAACATCTTTAGCCTCTTGTAAAAAAATAGGCAGGACAATGAGCCATACTTCTTTTTAACTCATTGGCGTACTATTAATAAGTCAGACCGACCGTCTCAATATCCTTGCCGAAATTTTGGGTACCTAAGCTGTCCATAATTTGGATTGGACACTCGATCTCACCCATAGTTTGCTCTTTGGAAACCATCCTCGCCCTATCTACCAATCCTGTGGCGTTCATGTTACAATCTCATATATACTAAACGAATGCCACCTACCCCAGAATTTCTTTGCAAATAAGATTCCTTCCATTATGGAGCTCCTTGATACAATAATTCCATTTTCAAGTCCTCTATTAAATTTTCTCAACCAAATCAATCTACACTACAAAACTTAACAAAATTAATCTTTCATACAGTTTTTCTTAGAAATATGACTAAGTTTTCCCACACGTCACATATAGTCGCCAAAAAGCGTCATGGTCGCGGCACCTTTTTTTCATGGCCCCCGGCACATGTTTTAGACCTTATAAACAAATAAACGAAATCATAGTTATGTGCGGTATACCCAATCCGAAATCTGAGACGTTTCCTTGCGCAGAATTTCGGAGTGGTTGTTGAGTGTGGAGTGAAATCTTCCACCGTTCTCCCAGTCAATTAGTCTACTCATGATCAAATATGTGAAGTGCCAATTGGTTAGTCGATATGGTAAGTTCGGAATAACGGTAGGCACAGGATGGTGGAAATCCTCCCGCACCAGTTGATCAGCTCGCTCATTGGCGATAATACCACCATGACATGAACTCCGACGCAATTCAAGATGTTGGTTGTTTAGCAACTAATATCGACTTAAGTAGACAACCGGGTGAACTGATGAGCCTCGAATAACTACTAATAATGCCAGTCTGCCGCTAAAAATTATAGCATTGCGGTATTTGGGCAGATTGATTGCAGTCTCAACCGCCGTCCTAATAGCCTATAGTTTGCCATAGAAAGGGGAAGTTTCTATTTGGTAAGATTCCATACTTTACCATATTTTACCTGGCTAACAGCAAAGAATTAAGAGAATATTTAGATCACAATATACCAGGCGTATAAGCTTAAATCCGCTGTTTGGTCATAGATGGCGTGAGTGAACGTATTAAGCTACCATGGGTACGCCATACTTTTTTTTATGAGTTTGACATCTGTCAACATTAATCAGTACACATTGTCGGCAATTTCGTATAACAAAATACATTTTCCTTTGGTTATCATGAGTAGTTTTGTGGCAGAACAAGAGCCTATGCGGGAAGCTCAGCTTTTCTGCTTCAATTTAAACTAATCGGTGATAGTGCTTTATCGGAAACAACGTGCCGATATTGGTTTCGTCGGTTCAAAGACAGTAATTTTAACTTGTGGGACAAGAAGCGTGAAAATTGGCCTAGGAAGGTTGAGGACCATCAATTGCACGCTCTTTTGAGCAAGGACGATACCCAATCGCAAAAAATGTTCGCGAAGCAATTGGGTATTACTCAACCAGCCATTACCATGCGTCTGCGTGCCATGGGGAAGATTGAAAAGATCGGAAAATGTGTGCCGCATGAATTGAGCGATAGACAAATGGAGCGACGACAAAACACATGCGAAATCTTGCTCGCCAGACAAAAAGAAAGTCGTTCCTGCATCGGATTGTGAGAGGCGATAAAAAGTGGATAAATTTCGAGAATCCTAAACGCAAGAAATCGTGGGTTGATCCCGGCCAACCATCAACATCTTCCCTAGACCAAATCGCTTCGGACGGAAGACGATGCTGTGCGTTTGGTCTGATGAGCCGGGTATCGTCTACAATGGATGTTGAACCCTGGTGAACCTGTAAATGCTACCACCAACAAGTGATCAAATTTCACTATGCTCTGCTTTAAAAAAGGACGGATTATCAACAAAGATATGGCAAGCTGATTTTCCTCCACGACAACGCTCCATCGCACACGTCAAAAATGGTCCAAAACTACTTGGAGGCGCTCAACTGGGAGGTGCTACCCTACCCCGCTTATTTACCAGACTTGTCCCCTTCGCTCGCTGAGCAGCACTTCAATTCTTACGAAGACGTCCGAAAATAGCTTGATGTGGGGTTTGAAATGGCAAACCCTCGAAAGAGAAGGTTTGCCATTTCGCAAGTACTTTGAATAAATTTGTTTTTGCGTTCTATGAAAAACACATGTGTTTTGTTGACTAAAAAACAGCGGATTTAAGCTTATGCACCTGGTTTTATTACGAACATAAGGTTGGCCATTAACAATTTTGGGGGGGATCTTGGATCATGTTTTTTTTTCAAATAATTTTTCAGGAGCTTCAGTAGCTGTCGACTTTTTTAAATTAATTATTTTTCCGCATTCCTTATTTATTATTTTATTTTCTTCAAAAAAATGCTAAAGTGAAATAAGTTCAACTAACAAAAATGTAGATCTGATAATCCTGATGGTCACTGCCAACCTTTCCTCTTGAAGTTGTGCTGTCTTCTCTGGCAGTTTGCATTGTCGTATTATAATACTGAAGAATCTCCTGATATCTATTCTCCTATATATAACAGAGATTTATGTTCGCATATTAAAAATTGATTTACTTTCGCGTATTCCATACTTTGTACGATATTGTCGCCCATCTATCATAATTCCGCCGTGCTTGCAATGTTACCGCGACAAAAGCAGTTTACTCTTTCATAAATTGTGGAAGAACTCTTTGCAGTAGATCATTTGGTGCTTACTTTATCGGTTGGCGTTTTTTTACGTTTCTTCCTTTGATTACATTAATAATTGACCTAAAATTTAGGCTCTGACCACAGTTTATCGCGCTATTGAGGTAAAAATTTAGGTGTACTTACAAGATATTTCTTTTGTAATTTTTTCTATAACTTTATATACATAACATTTAAAACTATGGATAAATCTTAAGACAATTGCATTATCCAAATAACTTTGTTTCTTCTTCAATATTCTAATCAGCATAACTCAAATTAAAACTAGTTAAACTAATTTAATTGTTATACTTGTTTTAGGTAAAAAATACCCTTTTAAAAGTGTAGAAGAAAAATAGTAAAATTTTTCTGAATTTCGTAATATTTAAAATTTTTATTTAAACCTGCAAAACTGCCGAAAAAAGCTTAAATAAATACTCAAAAAAAATTATAAAGGAAAAAATTAATTATTTGATTAAAATTGTGCAAGAAAACTTTTTCTTTTTATAAAAAAAATGTTTTAAAAATATTTGCAAGGTTCAAAAAAATGAAAATTTCTGCATATACATAAAAGTATAAAATCTCGAAATTTGGATTAAAATCTTGTGCTGTTAGTTACGGTATAATTATTTTTGTCGGTTGTGTATTAAAATAACACCCACGATGATGATTTATGGTAAAATGTACTGCAATATTGGAATTTTGAAAATATTTTCAATATTGATGCTCGTGTCCGAAATAATTTCCCACATCAATATGGCAATTCATTCTACCCTGTGATCATTTTCTCTTATTTTGTTTCGATCTTTAAATTTTTGTTCTGACTTCGATCGATTACAATATTCTTTATATATACACACCTACCAGGTATCTACACCTATATTCATTTAGCCTAATTCAGTCTAACTATATAATAGTTTATACAATATTGTGGTAGTATTCTATATAAATTTTAAAGAAAAAAGTGACAAAGGTCCACCTCATTGAGAAAAAGAAAAAGATAAACAATTTATCCACCAGGAGAGAAAAATTTGATTTCCCGGAGGTCCAGCAAAATGAAGACGTTTCGTGACTATTAGTGCTTTTCAAATGCAGGTTATTAGTCTTACTTTCGCGCCAAACATGAAATTATGTCGGAATACGCGCGCAGTCTTGGACTGTCCCCCTTCGCAGTTGCTGTAAAGTCTCGATCGAAACTCCAATAAGTGGTCGAATCGAAGATCGTGTTCATGTCCGTCCATCCATGATCATGTTCTTTTGAACCTATGTCCAATCGATCCCAAGGCTGGGATCGTAAGAGAACCGAATTTTTCTATACTACAATTGCACAAATCGCTGAGGTCTCTCAGTTTGCCAAGAATACCTCCTGCATTCTATGGCTTCTACCTTCACAATAATTAATAAATTGTAAGAACTAAGATACGGATAAGAGTACCTTTAAACAATTTTTTTTTTTTACAAAAATGTATTTGGTAGCCTTGTTTAGATACACGATAAGGCTCAGATGCAAGTGCAGATATTTTCATGAAAGGCAGCGATATCAGTGTTTCTAGCTTTAGGCGTTTTACCATTTTTCTCATGTAGTTGCATATTTTTGCCAAATCCCAATACTAATATCTTTCGTATAAAAAGTGGTCAAATAAAAATAAACACGACATATGAAAAGATCGCCCAGTTAGCTGTCCGAGTTGCCATTTATGCGTACAGATAGTCGTATTCGCGTGTAGAAGGGCACACTAATAATATGATCTCACGCAACTTACGATTATGTTCAAAGTATAAATTTGTTCATTGCCTTTTTTTTTTAATTATTGTTATTATTATTTTTGAAGTGTCTTAATGTGTATTTTTTAATCATTTATTAATTGCTTGATTACTTAATTTTCAAGTTACTTCATGGTGAGCACTATCACTATGGATATTCTTTAAATTGGTCTGCTGCTACTACTACTACTTGCTGACTGACAAATCGCTGCCCTGCTGCGCACTGATCAGTTATTGTTTTTACTGTCCCCCGTACTTCTGGTATCTAGAATTTTTGTATATATTGTAGAAAAGAAATAGTTTTAGAATAGACATGTACAGAAGTTATGTAGTCTTGAAATCTTGTACATAAGTTCTGCTTGAAATAAAATCATCTCGTAGAGTGAATTTTTATTTTCAAATTGAGTAGCATTTATATATATTTTTAAAATTTTATTAATGATCTACAACTACAGAAATATCGTCATCAATTTCCTTATAAGCATTGATATGTGTTTATAAAAGTGGTAATAGCAGAGAGTTTTTAAATAATAGGATTAATAAGATAGAATAATTAGAAATTCAACTTTTTATAGCGAGAAATACACAAATTTCGAACAAAGGGAATATTTCACTTGTTACGAACCTAGAACGGGGCATAAAGGATTTTTCGAAGGAATTTCGATTGAAAGGATTGTATGCGACAAATTGGATTGGTTTTTGAAATATTTAATATTTTCCTATTGGTACGTTAATTTTCGAAAAAATCTTTTTTTTCCAGCTAACAAAAATATTTCAAAATTAAAATTACATTTACAATCTAATACGAATTAAGTCGGACTGTTTTTGTTAAGTGTAATGATACCATAATCAATGGCGAATAATATCAGAAATATTTATTAAGACATAAATAGTGATTCTTGGATAAAAGGCAATAATTTGGTATTTACACGCACATATATTTCAATAATTTATGCCTTACAAACTTTTTTGTTACTCGTATATATTGAGGAAAGCTTATGAGTTTATTGAAGCATACGATATGTGAGGGGGATGGGGTTCCTCAACTAGGTTGCAGCTATAGAAGGGGTAAATACGTGTGCCTAATGTTACGTTGTTGTCCATAATATCTTACACACCATGACTCCATTGCTTTTATACATTAACATATATGCAAAAGTATAAATACTGAATATGGAAGTTTTTGATTCACTCATAAAATGCCAACCACCAAACGAGTCAAAGGACTGTGAGTAGAAGGCAAAATGTTGAGAAATGTACTTATACAGTTTCTGCTTGTAGTGAAATAATAATAAAAAAACGGATCTTTGTAATGAATTATTGGAAACATTCAGCGAGAAAATATGAAACTGTTCGTTCTGACCACCAGACGCACTTCTTGCAGTCTATGCAAATGACCAATCATCCCAGTATGGATAGTTGCTCGCACAGGCGATGTCCATCGTCGTCACACGATCAGTGGTGAGTTCATGATGATAATATTGGCAAATATATCGATTGGATGAACAAGAGAACTTTTTTTTTCTCAAGACCTTAGACTACAAAACAATCAGGGAATGTTCACATCGTAAACTGGTGCGTGCCTGGTCGTGATCCTGATCGCGATCGTCGTTGATCGTCGATTGCGATTGCGAAAATATATTTGCGGACACCACCCCCGCAAATTATTGCTAAATGTATTTACTTAACATGTTATTAACAACTTGCTTCATATATCATCGAAACGAATACATTTGTTATATTCGCTGTGAGTTGGATTTCATGTAATTTTTACTGATTTTTCTTTAATTTTTTTTTTTCGAATACGATTATGTTCTTTTTAGGGGAATATTTGCATATACGCGAAGGGGTGAGTAGAGTAATCATTCTCAGCGCACTTGGGTGCCAGAAATTTTGTTTTTCGATGACATGCAATGAAACACCGGAATATGAAGATAAATTTTTTGGAGTATATTTTTACATATCAAAATGATAAAGTGATCAATAATTTTTCTGCACTCATATATATATGCTTGTTGACTAAAAAGATAAATATTATTTGAAAAAAAAACCAGATAAAGTGAATATTATTTAAATAAGTTCTAAGTAGTGTGGAGAAATTTTTCCAAAAGATGATTTTCTACAATATTTATATAAAAATTCTAATTGGCCTATACAAATTGACTGTTCTGTTCCTTGTTACTGTTTACAAATTTTTTAGAATTTAAATTGCTTATATTTTTACATAAGTTTGCATAAGAATATTTTTAAAAAAATTCATATTTAAGGTATTCGTAAAAATGTAAATAGCTTTATTTGTAAACAATTTTCTATTGATCTGAAAATCGAATTTTTATATTAAGTATTTTTAGATGAATGTAATTCTATATACCTAAAAACAAAACTCAACATATAAATATGAGGTGTATAAGCTTAAATCCGCTATTTGCTCATAGATAGCGTTAGTGAGTGTATTAAGCTACCATGGGCACGCCATACTTTTTTTTATGAGTTTGACATCTGTCAACATTAATCAGTGCACATTGTCAGCAAAATCGTACAACAACATATATTTTTCCTTTGGTAATCATGTGTAGTTTTGTGCCAGAAAAAGAGCATATGCGGAAAGCTCTGATTTTCTGCTTCAATTTGAAGAAATCGGCTGCCGAAACGCATAAAATGCTTATGGAGACCTATGGTGACAGTGCTTTATCGGAAATAACGTATCGAGATTGGTTTCGTCAGTTCAAAGACGGTAATTTTGACTTGTGGGACAAGAAGCGTGAAAATCGGCCTAGGAAGGTTGAGAACCATCAATTGCAGACTCTTTTGAACAAGGACGATACCCAATCGCAAAAAATGCTCGTGGAGCATTTGGATGTTACTCAACCAGCCATTTCCATGCATCTGCGTGCCATGCGGAAAATTGAAAAAATCGGAAAATCGGTGCCGCATAAATTGAACGATAGGCAGATGGAGAGACGCAAAAACACATGCGAAATCATGCTCGCCAGACAAAAAAGAAAGTCGTTCCTGCATCGGATTGTGAGAGGCGATAAAAAGTGGATATATTTCGAGAATCCTAAACGCAAGAAATCGTGGGTTGATCACGGCCAACCATTAGCATCTTCTCTTGGGGACCAAATCGCTTCGGACGGAAGACGATGTTGTGGGTTTGGTGGGATCAGGAGGGTATCGTCTGCTATGAGATGTTGAAACTTGGTGAAACTATCAATGCCCACCGCTACCACAAATAACTGATCAAATTTCACCGTGCTCTGCGTGAAACAAGGACCGATTATCAACGAAGACATGATAAGCTGATTTTCCTGCACGACCTATCGCACACGTCAAAAATTTTCCGAAACTACTTCGCGACACTCAACTGGGAGGTGCTACCCCACCCCGCTTATGCACCAGACCTGTCCCCTTCCGACTACCACCTGTTTTCGTCGATGAGCCACGCGCTCGCTGAGCAGAACTTCGATTCTTACGAAGACGTTCGAAAATGGTTTGATGCGTGGTTTGCCTCGAAAGATAAGGATTTTTTTTTTGGCTTGGTATCCACAAATTGCCCGAGAGATAGGAAAAATGTGTAGCTAGCAAGGGCAAGTACTTTGATTATATTAGTTTTTACTTTCTATGAAAAAAACATGTGTTTTTTTGACTAAAAAACAGCGGATTTAAGCGTATACACCTGGTATAGAAAAATTTGTAGAAGTAATGCTCTTTTAAAGATAAAAGCATTCACTTATATTAAAAATTTATAATATTAAAACATAAATCTTTCATAAGCGTTTGGATTATGTTACTGTCATCCCTTGTTGAGGCATTATGAATTATACAACTGCCGATTTCAGGACCAAATTAAACTTCCTTAAATATTGTGCTTACGCTTACATAGTAAAATTAATTTGCTCAAATACTATATGGCCACAACAAAGGTAGAAATATCACCCTAATCTCTATAATAAAGAAAAGAAAACTTCCAAGTATATTGAATTCAGTTTACCAGAAATTTTCGAGGACTTAGAAAACTATTATTCATATATTGCGAGCTAGCTTTTCCTCAATAGCCTTTTGGTGTAAAATTAAATTTTTTTTCCCAAAAAAAAGAAAAGAAAATTGTTTCAGATTCGTCGTTTATTTATCTACATACAAATATTCTAGAATTCGTACAGAGAACCTTCTTGGTCAGGCTTGGTATTCATTCATAAATCAATAGTGGAAGTCGCTTTGTTAATCGCTTCTCAGGAATATAGATCGTTTTCGCTTTGAATTACATAAATTCTGATAGTACATTAACATTTATCAAACTTGAATCCAACAATTCAAATTCACATAAGTTGAATATCATTAAGTTCAGTTTTAACTTAAACGCAAAACGAACGACCTGAAGCATCGAGATTTTAATGGGAATTCAAGGAGAATAATGAGAACACCGGCGATGATTATTTTATCATTCTTGACGATTGCATATTTCATAGATATTATCTAATAAATATCTGGATAGTTTTAGTGTGTTTTGCAAGTATTACTCGTATATGCCAAGATCTTGGTTATACTCTCGGCAATTGGACTTAGTATTCTCGTATTTGATAGGAAATTGGCCCTATTTAGACAACGTTAAAATTTATTATAATATTCCTATAGTATATGTAGGCTATTTAAAGAGCATAAACATATAGTTGTACATTTAGTAGGTAATATTTTGTTATACTTAGGTGAGATTGTATAGCTTTAGAGAAACTATTGATTATAAAGTAACTTTGTGAATATTTCGCACAAAGAAAGGGCTTATAAAGAGAAGGGTTCGCAAATAGTTAACTAAAAGGCAAAGTGAATATTGAGAATAAAGTGACATGCGACTAAAAAATACTCGTTTAAGTTTGTTCTGGTGTACATAAACATTGATTCTCAGACCTCATAAAGGTGATGCCTGCGCACGACTTTTCAATAAACGTTGACATTGGAAAAAGTTTTATGTCTCGGATAATCCCGTCTCAGTCGAATATGGTATGTATACGCATTAAATCGTAAACTAAACCTTTAGTAAAATCTGATCACATTAAAGAGTACTAAAAATATTTCTCAAGTGTTACCTACAAAACATATCGTTTGACTAAGATACGATTTATAATATGAAAGATATATGCTAGGTTCGTGGAAAGATATGATCAAAAGGATTCAAACAATGTTGGGTGATGATCGATTTCGAATCTATAAGTTCTAATCGGTACCTACCTATACCTGTCGATACAAAAAGAACAAAATCAATTAAACATATCAATTGTAGTTTTAGTTAACGAAATAGACCAAGTAACATATGTGAGTCAATTTAGCACGCTAAATGGCAAAATGGAATGTAATCTTTAAATTTTCATTTCCGTAAGTGAACAGTCTAGGGCATAAGTAAGACAACAACTAATGTGTGTGAATTAAGTATAAGGCAAAAATGTACTAATACGGTTTCGTTTTTTCGGGTTCACATATTATTCAATATCTTCGGTAACTTGGCCATCGTGCCCATCTCGAACATCTCGGCCATCATCAGACGAATTGAAGAAGGCGTATATAAAGACATAAATAATACTGGACCTGGTAAATTATGGGTTAGCCACAGGTAGTTGTTCCTTGCGAGCCATTCATTCCACACTATCTTATGCATCATTGGTATGGTTTTAAGTTGAAGTTAAAGTGCACGGAAAACCACCAGCGTTTAGGTGATGCTATCTTTTGTCCCTCTCAATGGTGTTGGTGATCTTGGTTATTTTACCAGGGTTACAGGGAAGAAGCCAGTGTTGATCTCTTACTGTTGAGTGGCTTTTTAAACTTCATCTCAGATCTTGACCGAGAATTTTGACTTTGATCTTCGGCTTAGAAGCAATGCGGCATTTTTCTAAATTAAATAAATGATAGTTTCGGAAACACCTTTCGAGGGTAATTTTGATGTTATAACGCGTAAAATATAGACATCATCATCATCACCATTGCAATTGCCAATGCCAATCCCATTGCCATTGCCATCAACATCGCCACCATCTCATCTTCATCTTTATACGGGATTGTCCGTGTTTAGTAATTGTTGTTGTGTTTATATTATTACATATCAGATACTCGAAAAGATATGAGCCCTGATCACCGTAAGGTGTTAGCCGTTAGCCGTGAGCCATGAGCCGTGAGCCGTCACCCATAAGCCGTAAGCAATGAACCTAGATTCCATATGATTTGTCCAAAAGAAGTAAAAAAAAAAATTATGGTATATAATAATTGTGCGTCGGTGTTGACTGTTGGTGGTAACTTCCACTTCCATTGTAGTTGTACTAAGAATGATGGTGTTGATGATTGCAGCATTCGCAGGCATATTTAGTAACTACGAGTACATTTAGGTCAGAAAAATAGGCGGGCGGATATTAGTCAATTTGGTAAGCTCGATAGGATAAAAGATATTTCAGTTTTTGGTTGGGATTTAGCCAATTTTTGGTAACTTCTTTTTTTTTGTTATTGGAATTGTTATTAATTCCGTTTTGAAATTAGTTAAAGGTAAATGGGAAAAAAAATAAGAAATAGTGTAGGTAAAGAAGTGGAGAGACTACAGAGACTGGAATAAAAGCATTAATGGGTCGCGAGCCAAAATAATAATGTTGTGGCGTTCTCTGTGTGGTCTAGGAAATTTGAAATTAAATTCCGAAAGGTGCTATAAGATAGGGTGGTTGGTAATACACGGCATGTTATAGAACAACGTATATAATATATTGGGGCGATGTATTTCGGTGTGTAAAGATTGGTGCTGGCGTTAGTTCTAGATTTGGTATAAGGCTGATATGTGGCAAAAAGTTTCAAGAATGGATTTGAAGACGGGCACCTCTGTTTCCGTTCAATTTGATTTTTCTGCTCTGCTGAATTAAATTTTTCTTCGTTTTCTTCATACCCAACATCATATAATAATGTAGTAGACTGCTGTTTCCACTTATTAATTAAGTATTTTATTTACCTTTGAAAAGATTAGATTAGTCATCTGTTATTCTACCTTCGTTGATCATTTCAATTTAAGAATATTTTCCTGTATTTTGTTACCTTCTATACAGTCAGTTTGAAATGATCAAAAATTTTTAAAAAAATTCAGAGGAAAAACATTTTTAAGATGAAGATATCTAAAAGTTTCGTTCACTAATGATTCATAAAAGATATATTTTATATATTAGAATATTTTGATAGTGTATAGAAATTTTTTACGAAATCGGTCTATGATAGATAAAGTGAATCTAATAAATCAACAAGGTTAGATTTACTATTGTATGTTTATCTATATTTTTATAATCACTAATATTTTTTTTTAAAAAATTTGAATATTTGCTGTTTTGTTAAATATATTTTAAAAATATCTAAAAAAAAATGGAATATCCTTTTTAGGAAGAAGAATTTATTTAAATATAAAATAGTCTCATTTTAATGGAGAAATTAGTATTTAAAAAATTATGTATTTCACGTTATATGGTAAACAACGATTTTCTTTGGTTCAACACAATAATATGCTCCAATTTCTCAAATTTATAATTGACCCAAAAGTTCAATTGGGGCGTCCATTACGAACAGAATGAAATCATTCACATATGTGAAATTTATGGGCATACTTCTCTTTGGTAGTTTCTAATGATTTATTGTAGATTTGAAATGATTAAGTTTTAACCTTTAATTACTGTTTGAAAGGTAGCTTACACCTTTATAACGTAATTTCCATTGGTCTATGGTTCGAATAATGATTTAATTCTGTTAACTGATGGTTAATTACTTAATTGTCATTAAAAGATAAAATTTCAGATTTTCGATTTGCAGACCATGCCTTAATCATAAATTTGTCATAGTATGCTGATATAGCGTCTTGTTCGATCGATTGTCCAGTTCAATTTAGTGTTGTTTTACCTCAATTTTATCCAAATATAAAAAATTATTTAATATCAACGTTGTGAAAACCGTTTCTACTTTGGATATTTATGATTTTGGTAATTTTATTACTATTATTATTATTATTATTTTTATCGTCATCATCCGTTGGTGGGAAGCTGCAAAAGGCATCTGAAAGAGAAAAAATAAAATAGTATACAATCTGTATGGATACGATTCCAGACATAATTTTGCTTCCTTTAAGTCTTCATTTGTAATTATCTACGTTGGTGTTCTTCACGCCTTGAAATTATTGAAGAATTTTCGGTTTGAAGAATTTTTTTTTTCTGCTCATCAAATCAATTTTTTCGTTTCTTTCGAAAATTCTTTTACATTTCATTTAATCAGCTTTTATTTTTTACTGTATATTTTTGTTTTTATCCTAAAAGACATAACATGAATAGCATATAGAGTTTTTCTCCCTATATTTTTGGTTGGTTATAAAATCCCTAAAATACTGATATTGATGAATGTGCTGAAATTTATTACATCTATGGTTATAATGGAGAAATGTCCGATATAAATTTCTTTCATTTATGGCAGAAGGGAGTAACAGCTGCAAAGTTCATGTAAAAACTTTCAAGAAAATTATCAAAATAATTTGTTAAAAAACGATAATAGGTGTTTTAAAATCCTGCAGACAATATATGTGTTATTAGAATCTAAATTTTGAGCAAAAAGTTCAATTTGTAACATGTTGTGAGATAATTTTTTGATACTCCATAAGAATAAAATTTCAAGATTTCGAGCAAAATTCTTTTATTACAACATAATTTTGCCGTACCTTGTGTCTTTTAGTATTTTTTGTACACTGTATCTGCCTATGAAATTATTAATAATGGCTTCAAATATTTGAACACAAGAAGATATCATAATAAGTACAGTATTCAGTTTTGCTTTGTTTTAATAAAGTTTGTTTATTTGTGTATAAGGTACTAAGTGCAATGGGTCATTTTAAATATGGCGACGATAAGCATTACTACAATAGTTATCAATTGATCGAGAGGTATTGGAATAGAATAGAATAGTTTCAAGTATGTTTGTCTTTTGAAGAATAATGAAAAAATGGACTTCGAAAAGGTATTGAGGTATCTAGAAGCTTCAAATTGACAAATCTTACTCGAAAATTATTTTGAATAAAGTGGCAACCACTAAGAAAATCTCGTGCACTAAGTTTGGTGATTTTAAGTGGGTTGTTGAGTAAACTGCTTAGTCTATGGTTAGGCAATAACTTGATAAGAAAGTTTCACTATATACAAGTTTATGTATCGTCAAATGGCTGGAGATATAGTTTGCCATTTAGCTAGTATACGGAAACTCCGCGTGGGGTTCAGTGCATTCGTTACCAAAAATTTCCCGAATCCCATAGCCCAACGTAACTCAACACTCCTATTATTTAAGTACACTAAGCACTGTGTCATTCAACGAGCCATTTCGTGTCATATTATTCAAGTACTATAGAATATGTATTTCCATGTCATTTAACAGCGTCAATTAACAACATAATTATCTCACTGAGGCTGTCCAACTCTTTAAGAAATAACACCTCATAGAAGGGCGGATCGGTCTACTAAGAGAAGTAGACATCCTCGAATCCGGTCCCACCCCATTATGGATATGGAAAGGAAATTTGGAAGTTGAAGTAAATGTTGGAATGATCTTTTTTCGGTTACAGATCATTTGGGATATGATGGATAAATTTCTACTGAAGCATAAATTATGAACTATTTATATTAAAGTTTTGTCAAGAAATGATGGAATAATTTTTGTTGTATTTTTTGAGTGATTTATGATTGCAGGACTACTAGGTGTATACGCTTAAATCCGCTGTTTTTTTTATAGAAAGCAAAAACAAATTTATTCAAAGTACTAGCCCCCGCTAGCTACACATTTTTCCCATCTCTCGGGTAATTTGTGGATACCACGCTAAAAAAATTCCTTCTCTTTCGAGGCAAACCACTCATCAAACCATTTTCGGACGTCTTCGCTCAGCGAGCGGATGGTCCATCGACGAAAACAGGTGGTAGTCGGAAGGGGACAGGTCTGGTGAATAAGCGGGTTGGGGTAGCACCTCCCAGTTGAGTGCTTCCCAGTAGTTTCGGAACATTTTTAACGTGTGCGATGGTGCGTTGTCGTGGAGGAGAATCAGCTTGTCATGTCTTTGTTGATAATTCGTCCTTTATTCACGCAGAGCATGGTGAAATTTAATCAGTTGTTGGTGGTAGCGGTGGGCATTGGCAGTTTCACTAGGTTTGAACATCTCATAGGAGACGATACCCTGCTGATCCCACCAAACGCACAGCATCGTCTTCCGTCCGAAGCGATTTGGCCCACTTTTCTCGAAATATATCCACTTTTCATCGCCTGTCACAATCCGATGCAAAAACGACTTTCTTTATTATCTGGCGAGCAAGATTTCAGATGTGTTTTGGCGTCGCTCCATCTGCCTATCGTTCGATTTATGCGGCACCCATTTTCCGATCTTTTCAATCTTCCCCATAGCACGCAGACGTATGGAAATGGCTAGTTGAGTAATACCCAATTGCTCCGCGAGCATTTTTTGCGACCCGGTATCGCCCTTGTTCAACCTTCCTAGGCCGATTTTCACGCTTCTTGTCCCACAACACAAAATTACCGTCTTTGAACCGACGCAACCAATCTCGGCACGTTGTTTCCGATAAAGCATTGTCACCATAGGCCTTCATAAGCATACGATGCGATTCGGCAGCCGATTTCTTCAAATTGAAGCAAAAAAGCAGAGCTTCCCGCATATGCTCTTTTTCTGGTACAAAACTAGACATGATTACCGAAGGAAAACTGTATGTTGTTGTACGAAATTGCTGACAATGTATACTGATTAATGTTGACAGATGTCAAATTCATAAAAAAAAGTATAGCGTGCCGATGGTAGCTTAATACGCTAACTCACGCCATTTATGACCAAACAGCCGATTTAAGCTTATACACCTGTATATGGCGCGACGGCATTGACACTAACATTAAAGACATTCTGGAATTGTCGAACTGGAATATCACGGCGCAAAATCGGTTGGTTTTGCAATCTTTGATTCAGCGGTTCTAGACCAAAGTTTCGGTATTGCGCCGTTGATGATTGTTCTCGCAAAGATTATGAAAGAAAATATCTAAATCAATTATTATTAAACTTGTGGTCCACAAAATTCACACTTATATTAAAAACATACTATTAAAGGAATTATTCGAATAAAAAATTATTTATGGAAGCCTGAATAATGTGGGCAATACATTTTAAAACCGCATCATTATAAAGAAATTCAAAAGACGAAAATGTTACTAATTCTCATATAAATGTAAGCGCGTAGGGAATTAGCTTTATAACGACCTTGCCACCACAAAACTGAAGCAACTTCCATACGAGTAAGTCTATATGCAATAGCGCCACTACCAGTCATATACACGTACACTATATGTTGCCACCGTTTTAATATACACATGAAAACTGACTTCCATATTAGTATACCTATTGAGACTAAGTTATGTATACTCTTCAACTTTCTTAGAAGCTCGACCGACCGTCTATCTATAGAGTTGCCCCATTCTGGGAACACCGACTATTCAGGTTATGAATAAAAAAGGGGCTGGAACAGCACCCAAAAATTTCCAACAAATTAAGAGCAAAATTAACGCGACATAAATAACTAATTTGGTCAAATTACAAGGCTATTAGTTATCCGGGCTGGCCGCATTTATTTTGAACTGTCTTCAGTCACCATCTCATATTTTCTTCAAGCATTTCTACAGTTGCCACTCTCATTAGTTTCTTTTTGCTTCTGATAAACTGTATGATCTGAGTTGGTAGTCAAATTCTTTATGCTGGATCGTTTTTGTATTGTATATAGTGTTCATTAGATATACGAGACATCCAGCTAAGCCTACCTCAGATTTTCCACTTTTGACCTGAGATTCTACTTAAGTTATGGCATTTGAACATTTTGCTCCCAACTTAGTTAATTTTTTTTTTTTTTGACTCTTATTTAAAGACTCACAGCAGAATTTCTTCAGATTCAGGGAGATGACTTACGAGTATAGTGGATTTATTATTTTTATTATTTTGACGTGACCACCTCTCCTTCTTCAACTATTTTTATTTTGTTTTTGTTCTTAGCGTTCAGTTATTTTCTTTAAGAAAATAACTTAGTACTGGAAGTTATTTATTATTATATTTCTTAGTAGAAGAAAAGAAAAAAAGGAGCATTAGTATTGTCCCTATTTTTTGCCTTTATATCGAAAGACAATTGTTAGTACTTTTAATGTTGTAAAGAGAATGAAGAAAATAATGAAAATCTGTTAATTTCTGAAGGCACTTTATACACGTATACTATAGTCGTAAAAGAAAATTTAATATACTTCGAACTTCTTTACTGGAATATTCATTGAATTTTCAATCCAACAACAGCTTCAACATAATACTTTGACTAACCGCAAATTTTAAGTTATTAATCTTCGAAGAGTAACGAATGGAGTCTTGACATTTTAATCCTTGTTGAAACATATTTTTGCGGCTTTAAATATTAAACTCTGGTACATGTAGATAATTATTGTATTTTAGAATACGAGTATCTAAAAAATAGTCGTATTTTTTTTTGAAATTTTGCATCTTTGGAGGGTCTCTGTGAAGTAGCATAATTAATTTTTCATATCAACTAGTAATAGGATGTTAGTTGATTTTAATTGATTTTGTTAAAAATTTATAATATTGGATGTAAAAACTCTAAAGATTGTGTTTTTAATTTTGAGCGTATATTATGAAAGTAAATAGTTTAAAGTATTATTATAAAAAATTACCAACAGTATTATTTGAAATTTCTAAGATTGGTACTATTTAGGTTTATGATTGCTTCCTAAGTCATTGTTAATATTTCTTTTGATTATTCCTCATTTTTATATCATCTAAAAATGGTTTTAAGTTGAATCGATTAATTATAAGCGATTAGTCATTTTGTTTTTGTTAGATGTATATGCGGTTTTTTATAATATACAAATTCTCTTTCAGAATCAAAAATAAGTACTTATAATGTTCTTTAAGACACTATCAATTTGTTGAAAATATTCTCATGACTGTATGGATAGAAAGTGAATGAGAGTACAGATAAATCATTAACAATTTACACGTCGTATAAACTAAACTGAATAGTGTCCTAATATATTTTTGGTGATAAAATTTTAAAAAAATTGGTGTTTTATGGTCGCCCCTTTGACTGTCATACTTTAAAAAAATATAATATCTCTACAGATCTCATATTATTTGGCATTTAATTATTTTTTATGAATTTCCTCACAATAAGGATCATATAATTTACTAAGCTTTAAATTTAATTAGGTTTCAAAGAAGTACTCATAAAATGTCTTTATCCTATTTTAGAAATCTCAAATATTACGAGTACTTAGCCTCACCGCCTGATGGAACTGCTGTCACAAAAGAAATTTATCATCGTGCAGTACATTCTTTTAGTAGCCTACTGTCAAAGTTTCAGTCGATTCCCTTTATTAGTTTTGTTTTGAGAGCCTTTGAAAGCGAGCGTGTCGGTCGGTTGCACAAAAATGGAAAAAGAACAATATCGTTCGGTGATTAGATTCTTGTTTTTGGAAGGGAAAACGCGCAGCGAAATCAAAGATCGCTTGGATGCTGTGTATGGTGACTCTTCTCCTTCGATGGCGACCGTCAGGAATTGGTCCAACGAGTTTGTTCGTGGCCGCACGTCGGTTTTTGATGAGCCACGCCCAGGTGCCCCGAAAACGGCTGCTACGGAGGAAAACGTTAAAAAAGTCCACGATCTCGTGTTGGCAGACCGTCGATTGAAGGTTCACGAGATATCTGAGACTGTGGGCATCGCAGTAGGAACGGTGCATCATATTCTACACGAAGAACTGGGCATGAGAAAGCTGTCGGCGCGATGGGTGCCGCGTTTGGTCACACCGGAAAACAAGCGCAACCGTGAGACCACATCGGCGACGTGTTTGGCGCTGTTTCAGCGCAATCCAGCGGAGTTCTTGCGTCGTTTCGTGACCGTCGACGAAACATGGATTCACTGGTACACACCAGAGACCAAGGAACAGTCGAAACAGTGGACTTCACCCGGCGAACGTGCTCCGAAGAAGGCGAAGACTGTTCGATCGGCCGGAAAGGTGATGGCCACCGTTTTCTGGGATTCACAAGGTGTGATCCACATCGATTACCTCGAGAAGGGTAAAACAATCACGGGGTGCTACTATGCTGACTTATTGGGCCGATTTGACGTCGAATTAAAGAAAAAGCGGCCCCGCTTTGCGACGAAAAAAGTGCTGTTCCACCACGACAACGCGCCGGCTCACACCTCCGCCGTCGCCATGGCCAAATTGGTCGAATTGCGTTACGAATTACTGCCCCATCCACCATACTCTCCAGATTTGGCCCCCTGTGACTACTTTTTGTTTCCAAACCTGAAAAAATCACTCGCCGGGAATAGATTTGGGTCGAATAAGGAGGTCATCGTCGCCACGGAGGCCTATTTTGCTTCCCTCGAGAAAATGTATTTTTTGGAGGGGTTAAAAAGGTTAGAGCATCGCTGGGCCAAGTGTATCGAGCTTGAAGGAGATTATGTGGAAAAATAAATTGCCACCTTTCCAAAATGTTCGTTTTTCTTTTGTAGGCCAAGTACTTGTTGAATGACCCTCGCATTCCTAACCATCAGTTTCCAAACTCAACAATCCACCATACAGCAACATCATGGCATTCTTGATTTAATTACATACTCTTTTAAGCGAAAGAAGTATTTTCCTGTCTAATTCCTAGATATATCTCGAAATTTTGATCGAATGTGGTACCTTAAACTTCTTTGAAAACTCAAGAGCATCTCTCCTACCATTTATTATAAATTAAAATCAGTTATAATGAATGCGAGGAAGGATGTTCTTCATAATTAAATCCTATTTAATGGAACACTATTTTAAGATTAATGTAAACCACGATTATTCCAAAACTTCACCCATTAAACCACGATTATTCAAAAATTTCTCCCATCTGCTTTAAGATAGCAATTCTTGGTCCCATCCCATGTGGTATTTACGTATATACTGCTGACATTTACTATTAACAACAATTTTCTGCCAAATTTACTTGTTGCTTATTGTAGTGTTGAATATTTAAAAAAAAATTATTAAAAATTAATTAGTTTTTAGCAAACATTTATTTAATTAGATAATTTACAAATATTTTCATACACAAATATATATACTATTGGTTAATTTTCATTAAAGGTCTTATGAAATATTAGACATGAGAGAAAGAGTTTTACTTTTATTTACACACTCGCATTAAATGTCAAATAAAAGTTCAAATACAATTATTATCTTACATCCTAATTTAGATTTATTATCTTTAGCCTATTTTATTAGCTTATAATTATCACTAAGTTTATATATAAGAATATTTTAAGTGGATATATATATACACATATAAAAATACAAATACATAAAAAAAAATACATATCACGAATAGACATGGTGCGGTGCGCCACTGGAGAAAGTCATTAGGCTTACTCACTATTCTACAATAGTTACAGAATTCTAGTAAGAACGACCACAACAAAAATACAGCTTTTCATCATTAAATTTATTAGGACAAGTGTATAGTAAAGCCTACATTTAAGAATAGAAGGGAGGGGTGATGTGGGTGGTATGCGTAGCGAAGATAACTGATTTTGTGATTATGTCTATGAAGAGAGATTGAAGAGGACAACTGGATGGTATACCGAAGTCTTCATCTGCATGTGTTCAATTCACGTTTTTCTATACATGTAGCACACGTAACCTCGCAACACCATTTAAAGACGCAATTGCAGTTGACTTTTTCCTTGACAGTATGCCGATCGTAGCCGCGATTGCAACAGAGCAGATCACATCCATCAACACCTTGGGAAGTTGAATTACACTCCCGTCCTGTAGTGCCCAGCGACCCAGTTCTATGATTAGGTCGACAAAAGTCCGGAGATTCATCGGTATAGATTAGGTCGTATTTGGATGGTGGTTTTATGGTCGCTCCTTCGGGCACAAAACTTGTACCATCATTGTGGGCTATCACCTTGGCCGCTCCATCAAAACGCTCCTTCAACCGAATACCAACTTCACGGAACGATGGCATCTTTAGCCAACATGTTTTCATAGTACATGAACCTGATAGACCGTGACACTTACATTCTAGACGCATAAAATCTCGTACAGCCTATTTTACGGAAGATTAAAAAAATAAAATTAAAATTTTCTGAATTAAAATCACACGTTCTTGATTAGATATTTTATCTTTGTGAACCAAAACATAAAGAAAAAAAAATCCACCAACAAAATAGATTGCATGGCAAATTGTGGAATGCAAAATAATTTATTTTCAAAAATATCCCAATTAAAGATACGTTTTTAATTTTTTTTTAAAAATTAATTATAACTTACCATTCGTCCAGCATTATTATTATGTAGTTTAACAAGAGTTTTTATATCACTCCTACGCCTATATCGTGCATCCAAAAATGCACGGGATTTTCGAAAACCAAAATTCACATTATCACCACAGCCACCCCATTCCCATTCGCCTCCAGGCAAAATAATATTTTTTGTAAATTTTCTATTTTTTGATGTTCGATTGCCACCCTTTTTTCTAGATCTCCTCATTTCAGATTTATTTCTTCTCCTTTTCTTTGAACGGCGATTCTCAATATATTGTCCATCAGAAAAGATGTTACCTGGCCGAGAATTTTCAATACCAACATTCCCAACATTACCAAGATTACTATTACCCGTGATATCGGTATCAATCGTTGGAATTCTATCATTGCTGTTGATCCTGTTGTCGATGGTATTGCCACCATAGCTATCGATGGGATTCGGTTTGTCGTTAACGTTATTGTATCCGCGTCTGGGATGATTCTTATCGCAGGAACATTCAACTAAATTTCCCATTGTGCATGCTCTTGTCACAGCGAATGTCACTCCAGCTGCTGTTATAGCGTTTACGAAACTTGTCTCCCTCGTATCTAGAAAAAGATCAAATCCATTGCGTCAATATGAGTACATGCAAAGTACAGAGGCACGTACATATATATGCACAAATACATTCATATACAAATAAAAATAATAAAAATTCAACTGTACTTATCCAAGGACAGTTGTTAGTTGTTAAATATAGATCTAGGGTTAGTTTTTTTCTACTAGGATAAATTATATTTCGCTACACTTCATCTGTTATTAATTAATAGTATTAACGCTTCTTTAAGCTAGTAAAACAATATTATCAAATTTTATGATTTCCTCCTATAAACGAGTATTTTTTTTAAGATTTACCTGTATTCAATTTTCTATTAAATTTATTAGAAAAAAATATGTATTAAGGAGAATAAACTCTTGTTTTGGGTGTGTAATATTCGCTATTGGCTGTATTTTTTTTTGAGGTTAGCAGTTGTAATTATTTTGTAAAGAACTCATTTTAGTTATTTTAAAGAAATTTTTGTAATACTTCCAGAAATTTATTTAATACTTCTTTATAACTTATGTTATAGTTTAATCGGTATTAAAGTATTTATTTAATAAGTCTAGGTTGGCTTTACAAATAACCTTAAAGAGAACGGTTGCCTCTACCATTTTAATGGAAATTAAAAATATTTTTAAAATATTGAACTGGGAAGTGTGTTGTGAAACTTCGAAATTGAAAAAAAAAGTATGAAATTTCCATGATTATGTTATTACGTTAAAAAATCTAGAATTTTCAGGATATTAACAAAACAACTAGAAACGATAACTTTTAATAGTTTTAAATTTTTATATAATTACATTTGGCATTTTTTTTTACCAAATTAATAAATTTTCCGTTTAAAACGATTTTTTATCACAAATAAATTTAAACGAATGTTCTATTATCGTCCTTATTTAGGATGTAGAATTTTTTTTCTTTCGAAAAATACGCATATTATAATCAGATAAAATAGCCAATACGGATGCAAATATAATTTTAAGAGAACGGATAATTGATGTATGCAGTGATTGTTTAAAAGAGACATTCCTGCAATGGAACCTAAATGCTATAGACCTAAAGAAAAATCGAGTTGAATCACATCGAACCGATTCTACAGATACTCGTATCTCTGCGCAGATTGAGCCACGAATAACTGCATGAATCCGACGACATGCAATAAATTTTTCAATCCAAGTCGAGTTCTTACTTTTTAAGTTACCTTCTCGTTAATAAGAACAGTAGCTGTAACTGCACAGCTATCGCAATGACAGTAGCATATATATTAGACAATTTAAGAATTTTAGGACTTTCGATATATATGTACATACAATACATACATAAAAAGGTAGAGAGATCAGAATTAAAAAAGGGGTAATCTTCAAGTTTATGTGAACGATATAGTCTGTAAGACAGATAAGTTTGGGAAAATATAGCAGATAATTTTATGAGTATGATTGGAATGAAAGTGAATATGTATAAGTCTAGATCTACTTGAGCTTCACCAACACTTGACTGTATTTAAAATTGTGAATATTCTGCACTAGAGTATCAAACTGAATACTATTAATCTGTGTGGGGTAGAGCAGAGTATTATTGCAACTCAGTCATCGGCAATCAACTGAATAAATACTGACTGCACTGGAGTAAGTTTAAATATCGAGCTCGTAAACGGAAAGATGTCACAGCCATAGTCAGAATATATTTTTCTGACTTTAAGGAATTTTATTTCGTGTCTTTGCTGTCATTGCACTTAGATTTATTTAATTTATTTTTTACACACAAAAGGCTTTTCGATTGTCCGTCCATCCTCCGATCAAATGGCAAGAATAATGTAAAGTATGATCATGAGTACGAGCACGATGAGCACATGGCATTTAGTACAGATCACAGAATATTTGATGCCATTGTATAATGGCACCCGATACGATACTCTCATTCTACCCCATTTTATACTATCTGATCCTAACTTGAATGTCACTGAAAACTACTCGTATTTACAAACAAAACCATGAGACGTCAATAAGTCGTACCAAAAATACTTTCTCTAATTGGTTCTATACTTATTTAGGGGATGTTCTAGTTCTTCTTCTTGACATATTTTTTACACATTTTATATTGTAATTATATGAAGAAATAAATTTAACGATTAGTACTTTAGCTGTTATCTCCTATCGCAATATTTATATTTTATACAAAGTCTTATAATCGGGATCATACTTACTAATAATATTATTATGAATACTAGGAAACAAGTCAAAAAGTATCAAATGATGATGAAAATTTTACTGATACATTTTAATAATTGATAAACGTTTTTTAAATCAATAAGAAAAAAATTATAGACCAATATGAACATACACATAAGATCATCTAGAAGCTGTAATTGAGATTGAAAAGAATACAGTATGGAAAACTTGTAACTACCTTGAACTGATCATTAACATTTTATATAGCTACTGTATAATCTAAATTTGGTAATAAATTTCGAATTAGTTAGCTAAGTTGGACATTTAAATAGTATGTACGACCGTTGATGATAGTAGGTAGAATTGAAATCGGTAATATCGCTTTGATTGTCGACAGGATCTTTACGATTAAGTACTTAGTTAGGTTAGGTGCGTGTTGTAGTTTAATAGCGGTAGGCGGAAGGTAAAATGGATCAATTTGCATATATTTATTTGTAATTTATTACTGAAAATAAGTTCTAGTTAAATAGACTATCAAATTAAGGAGAAGTATATAAATTTAGTTGGAGTACTCATATATAATGGAGGAAATAATTTCTATAATGATCGTATTATCTGGAAAATGAATATTTATGATATTAAAAAAGATGTCATCATATTTAAGATTTATTTTACTGCTAATTAAAATTTTGAATGCGATTTTGAAAATTACGTTTTTTGGGCATGTTTATGGTTAATTACAATAATACTCGTATATTGGAATTGAAAATCAATTCATAATAGCGTTTTATTATACGTATTTAGTTTACGGAAAATTAGTATTATTACATTTTATTTTTAAAATTTAAAAAAAAATAGAGTCACGCTGAAGATTTTTAACAATTTATAAGAAAAACTCTAGGTAAACACTCAATTCCGATATACTAGTTAACATTATTATTAATGTCTATAATAACGAAAATAATAGCTAAAGTTTTTGGAAAAATATATAATCATGATTAAAATGAATAGGATTTGTGTGAATTAAATCAATTATTACTAGTATGTATTAAAATTAATTCATAACTTAAAATTTATTTTATAAATAGTATAATTCATGATTAATTCAAATATATTTAGTTCATTTTCAAATATACTTACGCATTCATTATCATTAATTTAATTGGGAAAATCTCATTAATTTACTTAATCAATTGATCAAAATGAAGTTGTACAATAGTATTAAAGTACTTACCTTTCATTAAAATTTTTCTCATGCTCTTTCGCAATGCTGTACAATTCCATCGACGATTCTTGAATTGAAATTCACATTCTCGAAAGCCTAGATTTATGCCATTGATGATTTCTTTAAGCATACCTGAATCAGGTCGGCATATTTCAGCCATTTTTCCGCGTAAACGACGTGTCTTCTTGCACATTAATTGCGGGTCAAGAAGTACATTACTACCTTCGGCCCTGAAATAAAATTCCAATTTATATATATATTCTTATATATATATATATATATATATTCTACTTTAATAGTATAATAAGATTTTTTTATTAAATTTTTATTGCTCAGTATTATTGTATTATCGAGGTAATTTTGGAGAAGCACACGTAAAAGGATATTTTACAGAAGATATTAAAGTTTCCATAAAACATTAATATTCTTAAGATATTTTTTAATAAAATCTATAGTTTTATGAGAGTTCTACAATAATAAAAAAGATATTTTATAGAACCTATAGATGTTTCCATATAATGGATAATATTCTTCAATTTTTTTTTCATATAATAAAAAAAAAGTCATCTTCATCGAAAAAGAATATTTTTCGGTCACAATTTCAAAGAAAATTTTAGTTTTCAAATTAAAATTTATTGACACTAATTAAAGATTATTCAAAATAATAGTAATTGTTTTTTATTCAAATTTATTTTAATATTTGATTTCTTCCAAAATACAATCTGCACAACTTTGTTAACAATACCACAACAGTCATTTTATGGCATTGATCTTGAAATCAATACCACGACAGTAATTTTATGGCATTTTATCGTGAAAAAGGTTTTACTAGTGCATCTCTTAAGGAAGCCATACAAACAGAAACAAATATATATATTTTCATAATCGGTCACAAAAAATTAAATTTGTAGCAGATTTAAAAAAACTTATATTTATGAAAGAATATCAAAAATACGAGGTCTGTTTGTGTTTCTTCAAAAATTATTTGTTTCTTCATGAATATCTATTTTGTCCGCTTTAAAGTAATCTCCACCAGATATTTATACACTTGTCTTTTCATGGGGATCTTCAGTTTCGGGAACAAGAAAAATTCACAGGGGCCAGACCTGGGGAATACGGTGGCTACAAAAGCCAATTTTGTTCTCCACAAATCCGAGCGTTTCCACCGGATTGCATCATGCAACTTACGCATAACTTGCAGGTAATATTCCTTATTTACCATTCTATCCTGTGGCAAAAACTTATGATGTACCACGCCCCTGCAATCGAAGAAAACTGTAAGCAAAACCTTCACATTCGACCGAACTTGGCGCTTTTTTTTGGTGTTGGCGCTTTTTTCGATCTTGGCTCGTGCGGCAGCTTCCATTGGTAATGATTGAGCCTTGGTTTCCACGTTTTAACCATAAACCCATGATTCATCACCAGCTATGACCCTTTGGAGCAAATTTGGGTCGTCGCAGACAGAGTCCAACAGCTCCTTAGAAATGTTAAAGCGATGCTGTTTTTGGTCGAAATTGAGCAAAAATCTGAGATATTCAAAATGGCCGAACTTATCGACATAAGTAAGAGACATGATTTCCAACATAACGCCACAAAAAATTGAAAATCGAATATACGTAACCTGCGGAAATTCAAAATTCGCGATACTTTTTGAACATAACTCGTATATAACTAATAGAAATGGTTCCTGCTCATTGGAGATTATAACCTGTCTTACTTATTGCTCTAATACGTATTAAAATATTGATATACCTCAATAAATTTATGAACGTTAAGGTATATCAATTTTTTAAAATGCATTAGAACAATGAGTAAGAGAGGCTATAATGTATAATTACGAGTAGTTCTTTAGAAAAATTCGACAATACGAGGGTCATTCAACAAGTACTTAGCCTACAAAAGAAAAACAAAAATTTTGGAAAGGTGGCAATTTATTTTTCCACATACGTGTAATCTCCTTCAAGCTCGATACACTTGGCCCAACGATACTCTAACTTTTTTAACGCGTCCAAAAAATACATTTTCTCGAGGGAAGCAAAATAGGCCTCCGTGGCGACGATGATCTCCTCATTCGACCCAAATCTATTCCCGGCGAGTGATTTTTTCAGGTTTGGAAACAAAAAGTAGTCACAGGGGGCCAAATCTGGAGAGTACGGTGGATGGGGCAGTAATTCGTAACGCAATTCGACCAATTTGGCCATGGCGACGGCGGAGGTGTGAGCCGGCGCGTTGTCGTGGTGGAACAGCACTTTTTTCTTCGCAAAGCGGGGCCGCTTTTTCTTCAATTCGACGTCAAATCGGCCCAATAAGTCAGCATAGTAGCGCCCCGTGATTGTTTTACCCTTTTCGAGGTAATTGATGTGGATCACACCTTGTGAATCCCAGAAAACGGTGGCCATCACCTTTCCGGCCGATCGAACAGTCTTCGTCTTCTTCGGAGCACGTTCGCCGGGTGAAGTCCACTGTTTCGACTGACCGATGTGGTCTCACGGTTGCGCTTGTTTTTCGGTGTGAGCAAATGCGGCACCCATCACGCCGGCAGCTTTCTCATGCCCAGTTCTTCGTGTAGAATATGATGCACCGTTCCTACTGCGATGCCCACAGTCTCAGCTATGTCGTGAACCTTCAATCGGCGGTCTGCCAATACGAGATCGTGGACTTTTTTAACGTTTTCCTCCGTAGCAGCCGTTTTCGGGTCACCTGGGCGTGGCTCATCAAAAACCGACGTGCGGCCACGAACAAACTCGTTGAACCAATTCTTGACGGTCGCCATCGAAGGAGAAGAGTCACCATACACAGCATCCAAGCGATCTTTGATTTCGCTGCGCGTTTTCCCTTCCAAAAACAAGAATCTAATCACCGAACGATATTGTTCTTTTTCCATTTTTGTGCAACCGACCGACACGCTCGCTTTCAAAGGCTCTCAATACAAAACTAATAAAGGAAATCGATTGAAACTTTGACAGTAGGCTACTAAAAGAATGTACTGCACGATGGTAAATTTCTTTTGTGACAGCAGTTCCATCGGGCGGTGAGGCTAAGTACTTGTTGAATGACTATCGTAACAAGTCCTTAATTGATTTGATGGTCACCACTTCCTACTTAAAATATTTCTAATCTCTTCCAATAAGAAATTAAAATAATTACATTTGCTTAATATCAATATTATTTTAATAATATCCAATTTCAATATAGGTACATATGGTTGTGTGGCTAAACATATATTACGTATTTACATATATAAAAAATATGTTAACTTTCAATATTTAAAATTACTTTACTTCCATAATTTTATTAGCTGAAAAGTAGTTACAATTACTGTTCGCAATAAAAACAGACCACCATGGAGCTATTTTACAGCAGAAAATATCATTAGGCTTAAGTAATTGAGAAAAAATGGGGAAATAACCTGTCTTTATAATCTAGGTGTCCGATGCTATAAGGTGCATGTATATACCTATGTGCTGCTTCGACTCTACAGAGAATCCGTAAGTATATAGACTATTTTTCTGGACATACATGAAATAATGTAGTGGTCCACTTATGCATATGTTTAAGCATACTTATACCATCCATTCAGTACTCTATATTTTTCTACTATTTGGTTTTAATTTTGTCATTTATTATAATTTATATAGAAATATGGTTAAGAAAAACTGGTACAAAATTTTAACTCGCAATTAATACTTGTTTTATTGGTTAATAATTAAAAATATAAAACGGAGAGGAGATCTCTGCTTACTTTTTCCTCTTTTTCTCGATGAGTATGAATTCACCTTTTTTTCGTTAAAAAAAAAACCAATTCCAAATAGACTTATTTTATGGATTAAGTGGTATAATAATACAACTAGTTACTGAAATAGTAGACTTTATTTACTAGTAGTTATAGACATAGAAAACCATTGCCAGGCATCATTGGCAGCAGGATTAAATAAAGTAAAAGATTTTATTAGACTATTCATTCGCTGATGATGTACATAAAACGCAACATTGACCCAATAAATCCCCAAGATTACGACTTCCTAAAAATAATTGTGAATTGATACGTAAATATCTGATATTTAACATTTTTCTTTTCATATAATTTTATTCGTTTAGAGTATATTCGTTTAATATATATATATTTTTTTTCAATGTAAAATATACTTAAAAAATATAAAATATTTTTAAAAGTAAATATCATCTATTATATGATAGTATAAGTTAAATTTTTTCTGCCATTTCATATTAGAGTTAGTCTATTTAAAAATTTACTAGATTTGTTAATCCATAATTTTAACATAGTTTATTTATTATTATTTTTGTTCAATTTTCTTAATTTTTATGACTTTAACTCGTATTAACAAGTTGGAAATGATACAAAAACAAGAGGAAGAAGAAAACCACCCACGTATATTATGAACGAAAAAAAAAAAGAAATTCATTTATAATAAAAAATTGTAGAAATATTAAAAATGCATAAAATTTGTTGAGCAATAACATGAAGTTATAGTACGGATAATTTTGTACTTTGCTTGGTATTAGGGGGGGGAGAATAGTTGGAACGATCGTTGCCGTTGCTGTTGTATTATATTTGGTATTAAAACCACTTAGAATAACTATTTTATGACTTTGTAACTAGCTGTTGAGGTGATCTTGACTGACAGGACATGTAAACATATCGTTAAGGTGCCAAAACATTTGAATCACATGTTTCCTGGTGTTTCAAATGATGATGATAGCAATGTTGACGATGACGACGCTCATCAACAACTTTATCAGCATTCTTCTGGATTGCTTGGCTTCGTTTTTACTTAGATATGATAAAATGTTGAATGAAATTTTTCGAATGATAATATTTTTTGATTTTCATCAAGGTTAATACGATATTATCAGATCGTATTTAATTCATTTTCTTCGATAGCGTTCCTTAAAGATATTTATAAAGAGTGGTAATAAACTTATTATGGGTCTACCTACCATCTACCTTACTGTTTTTAGTAATTAGTACAATATTTATCTATTTGAACTTGTATACACTTTACGAGAAGTGTACATTATTTGTACACTTGGAGCAGTCAGTATTCGTAGGTAGACTGTGAATAATTTCTACCAAAGTATCGTTCTAAATTTTTTTGTTTATATATCATATAAATAGAAGCTATTTTTTAAAAATATTTCTATGGAGGAAAAAATATTGCGGATATAGTTCAAAATTTATTATAATAGTTCTTTGGAAAAATATTTTTCATTTAAATTAATCTCTGTACTACTTATAGATGCGTAGATCTGTGAGTGTATGTATTTATATGTACATATGAATACATATGAAAACTAGCATATCGGTTCAACTATTTTTATGATATTCGAATCATAATTAATCTCAGTTTTTTGAGACTGAGAGATCATTGAACAAATCATATATTATTGATTTTTATAAAACTTTTTAATTACATAGTTGTAAAAATATATAATTTAAAATTGATATAACATATAGAATTTATTTTAATTTAAATTTTTTTTTTTTCGCAATAAAGTAAATTCATTTTACTTTTCTATAATTATACATTTTAATTATTAGTAACCCATTAATAAGTGCGCTTTTTTTATTTTTATATAATATTCTTTATTTTAATAAATATACTTTTCATATATTCATATAGGTATGTGCTTGTTTTTAACAAGAAATCAATGATATGAACAATTTTCTTTTATTATGATTATACATTTTTTGTGTGCTTATTTTCTTTTAGAAATTTGCTAAGAAGTATTTCATATTAAAGTTCATTAATATAATCGCGTTTGCCCGAATAATTCCTTTACAAAACCTCAGCACTGCTTTAAGTAATTTCATTACAATTTTCAGAAATCTTTGCTCAAAAGTCCTATTGTAATTATTGAATTCCTTGATTTAGCTTTTCAGTCCGCCTTATCTCAAAAATACAATATTCGCTGTGAGAAAGATGTGGCGACTATGGTGGCCATATCATCCTCTTAAATGATATTGGCAGCTTCTGGATAGAATTATTAGTCAGAAGCTGCAAAAATATAATACTTTTTTCCAAAATCCTTCTTTCCGAATAAAAAGCATGGATTTCCAATATGTCCATTTAGTTCTGCGCTGTAAATATTCCCTCAATCTAATGCCTACTACTTTGAGCTTTTTAAATTTTACTGTACTCATGATTCTACGTTGAAATAAGAAAAAAGACTTACTTTAACAAATAAATTTTCACATTTATATAAAGAATATAAAAGAGTGCACAAAGAAGGTCATAAACTGAATACTGATCCTTCAACAAATAACATAAAACGCAAAAAAAACTATATCCTTCCTGAAAATAGACTATATTAAAAACTTGTCTGTATGTAACATAAGGACCAAATGTGATAATTTTATTTTTTATTTAAAAATATTTTAACGTTTGAGGAGCTATAATAAAATATAAAATTATAATTATATGCGTGTAAACACGAAAAATTCGAAAAAAATCGTCAATTTCATCTCTTACATTTACTAATAGTAAAATGCCATAATCTGTTCGTAGGTTCATATCGGCTGAAAAGTTTATAAGGTTGATGTCTAGATGGCGCCTCTTGCAAAAATCTACTTAATTATCACAAAGCACCGTCCTTCAAATGATTCCTGTCAAAATTTGACGGCAATCGCTCAATTGGTTCGTGAGATATAGCATTTTGAGTGAAGCAATTATTTTTGATGCGTAATATATTTTTAATACTTAGTTTCCACAATTAAATGAGGCTAACTTTCACTAAAGATTCTCAAAGGATATGCTAGAATACATAACAGTTCGGCTGAGAAGTTTATAAGGTTGATGTCTAGATGGCTCCTCTTGCAAAAATCTATCACAAAGCATCATCCTTCAAATGATTCCTGTCAAGGAAGGGCAACTTTTGTTATTGAAAAAAAAATGGATAAAGACGAATTTCGTGTATTGATAAAGCATTGCTTTTTGATGAAAAAAAAATACAGTGGAAACCAAAGCATGGTTTGACAAACGTTATCCGGACTCTGCTCCAGCTATTTCAACTGTGGAATATTGGTTTCGTCAATTTCGAACTGGTCGTACGAGCACAGTTGATGCAGAACGCAGTGGACGCCCAAAAGAGGTGGTTACGGCAGAAAACATCAAAAAAATCCACAAAATAATTTTAAATGACCGTAAAGTGAAGTTGAGCGAGATAGCTGAGACTCTGAAGATATCGAAAAAGTGTGTTGGACATATCGTGCATGAATATTTGGGCATGCGAAAGCTGTGTGCAAAGTGGGTGCCGCGTGAGCTCACTGTGGACCGAAAACAACAACGTGTTGATGATTCTGAGCAGTGTTTGGAGCTGTTAAAGCGCAATAAACCCGAATTTTTTTACACTCCAGAGTCCAATCGGCAGTCGGCAGAGTGGAGAGCGAGCGACGAACCGAATCCAAAGCGTGGAAAGACACAACAGTCGGCTGGCAAGGTGATGGCGTCTGTATTTTGGGATGCGCATGGTATAATATTCATTGACTATCTCCAGAAGGGACAGACGATCAACAGCGACTATTATATAGCGTTATTGGATCGTTTGAAGAAAGAAATCGCTAAGAAACGGCCTCATTTGAGGCCACCAAGACAATGCACCGTGTCACAAGTCGATGAAAACGATGGTCAAACTCAATGAATTGGGCTACGAATTGCTGCCCCATCCACCGTATTCTCCAGATCTGGCCCCCAGCGACTTTTTCCTGTTTGCAGACCTCAAGAGAATGCTCGTTGGCAAGAAATTTTAGACCGATTCCCGAAACTGAGGCCTATTTTGAGGCAAAACCGAAAGAGTACTATAAAAATGGTATCGAAAAGTTGGAAGATCGCTATAATCGCTGTATCGCCCTCGAAGGCAACTATGTTGAATAATTAAAATGAATTTTGCAAAAAAAAATATTTTTGCTGTGTTATCTTATAAACTTTTCAGCCAAACTGTATATGATCAATATACAAAAAATTGCCCATATTTTTGCCAACATTCTTTCACTATTTCAAATAAACAAATACAGTAGTAGGTCATAAGTTTAGTAATATTAATAATTTAATAAGAAAAAGGTGTGATAAACTATAAAGTGAATATCAAACCCTAAAAGAAAATAACTTTATGGTGGCATAATAAAGAAATTCTTGGAGATAAAGAAAAATTATAGTACTTTGTTTCACTAAAGTTGCTTGGAAAAAAAAGTATATTCCAAGGTGTTTGAAACCTTGACAGGTGAGATAATTTAGAAGTACCTGTGAACAACATCTTTCTTCAAAATTCGAAATTTCAATCTCAAAAATTCTGAATCGGCAGCTACTTAACAAATATCATATAATATAATTTATTATAAATATTCATTAGCACGAAAGTAGTAGCCTAAAAAAGGGATTTTATTTCTCTATAGTTTAGTATCAGCAACTTTTTCGTTTGCACTCGATACTATTCCGTAAAGTTTATAATCATGGGAAAAGTATTAAAAACAATAATCTGCTAGGTCTAATAAAAAAATATATATTTATCTGATTCTACACGTACTGTATGAAATTTTATGGTAAATATCAAAACATCGGAATCATTTTGATTGGTTATATAAGCATCTGTAAAAATACAAAGATAAATTTCTACAAAATCGTTAAAGTTTTCCAGAAGATCGATCGGAGTTATTGGATCGATTTCTTAGCAAATGCTCAAAATATCTGTCATGTAAATGTGCAATTTTTAAACATCGACAACATTTAAACTTGTAAAATGCATTTTACTGTGAGTTTACGATGCAGCAAGCTGTTTAGTATTTGAAATGCGGAAGAATGATTTATGTTTATAAAACTGCCAAAAAAATGTAGATCGTTTTCATTTTAGCGGATTTAGAGTAATTTTCTTTCACAAATCATGTAGAATACATGAAGATTTCGGTTTCTCCCTGATATTTGACATTTTCCAAAAACTTTTGTAGAATTCGCTGAAGTAGCTTGTTATATGCTTAATTTCAAATGAATATGTTTATCTGTCTTTAACTATCGAGAATGACTACCTGATCTGTTTGTCATGGTAATATTGTGTATTTCTCATATGCGCTTGGATGTAGGACGTGGTACACCTTGTTGATATTCGTATCTGACGGTCACATCTATACACCTGACGGCACTTGAGAAGTGCACGTTTATCGTTTTAAATCCTTGCATTCGTCCATCATGATCAATAAATATTTATTTTTAGGATAAAAAATTCAACAAATAATAATCGGTACTAGTGATGCAAATAAATGCATTAAGTCCACTTTCATAAAGTCGATTCCCGTATTTTGTTGATTGTTTTGTACCTTCATAAACATACCGAATAAATGGAATTTTATTTTGTTTTCTGTATTTACAAGTGGATATTTGAAGAAAAGTAACAAAGATGTGCTATGAATAGAGTGGAAGCGAAAAAAATATATATATTGTATTGTAGAAGGGAAGATATTATTATGAAAACTATTGAGCAGTGTAGACGATTGATCAGTACACATATGTTGATATTGCACAGATTGAGGCGGTGAAAATGTCAACGTAAGTGCATCTTCAGGAGCACTTCAAATAAAGTCAATTTGTTTACACACTTTCGACTGACTGACTAGGCTTTAAGATGCTGTCTTAATTCTGAGTTGTAAATAAAACTTAAGCGGCTGAATAATAGCTTAACAATATTGTTTGTGTATTTATGTAGTAGAGTGAAGACGTTGTATGTGGGCTTTGCTCATCCAAATGGATATTTTGTTATTAGGAGTATAGTCAACCATCACCATTAACTTTTCTTGATTAAATTCTATATAAAAGATATCCATGTTATCGTGTCAAAATAAGAAATTTTACTTTGCAATTAGAATTGTTTATATTCAATTTAAAATTTGAAAATATTTTCTTATTGTTTTTGAATCCAAAATAATTTCTGTTCATTTAACTTTATAATAAGTGTTTTTTTTGAAAAGACACTAAGATACTAATTGTAAATATTTGTTTTTGAAATTTTCTATAAATTGAAATATCACAGATGAAGTATTAGGGTAATGTTGATAATTTAATGCTTCGTAGCCTTTTAAACTGCCGCAACATACTACAATATTAATGACAATATTCACCAAAAGGCTACAAATACATGAAGGCCATAAAGAACATGTTTACAGAGACAGAAAAATCGGGATGAAGACAGTAGAATCGGGATACCAATCAGTGTGTTTTCTTTTAAAAATGTTCAGGTAAACAATTATCGAATGTATGATAGATACCACTTCGTATTTTGATAAAGTCCGATTTGTTTTTAGAAAATTTTATTATCGACAATTATTTGCATAACAGTATAAGTTTGGCGTTTGAAGAAATGAATCTTTTCGTGAAGAAGCCAATATTTACGCATGCATATCAAATATGCCCGAAAATGATTTATTTTCTAATTGCACTTGATTTTCTGGCACATAAACGAACACCTTTGAATTTTAAGATTTTCGATAGAAAAATAAACCATGCAACTTTTCAATCACCTTCAATTTCAAATGAAATTTGTGTACATTAACTTTTCAAAGAAATATGAATAATTACATTTGGTTTTATGGCTATTTTTAGACAGAATATTTTATTAACATATTTTATAAGGATTCAATTTTATGCATTTGTGAAAATAATTTTCGAAATCAAAAGTGAAAAATCGATTTTGAATAGCAAGTTAATATTTTCTAATAGATGAACTTTATATCCTTTTGTCAAATAAGCTTGTAAATTTTTTTAAATGTTAAATTTCGATATAAAATATCTTATAAAAAATTCCTTTATTTCAATTATTAGTTGAAATTAGTTTTTTTAAATATCTGAAATATGATTTGTTAGCGCAATGACATTTGATGACAACTAAAGGGCATCTCGGTTATATCAGTAGCTAGATTCAAAATCAAGACTGCGGCTCTAAATCAGGTCACAAAATTAAGTTTTTTTCTCACTTTTCCAATTAAGTTTTCCCAAAAATCTGTTTTTGTGATTTCTATAAACAATATGTATTTTTCCGATCAAGCTAGGTAGTGAAGCACATCCAACTTCTTCATTGGAAAACAACTGTTCAAAATGCTAGTCTAACCGGATTTACAAAAAACCAATGTCTTACTTATTACTCTGCTCACACTTTGATCAAAACGGTCCTTATTAATTTATCTTTTAGAAAACAATTTCCCCCTCCTCCTAGTCGATTATCAAACTTCCAGATAGGAAAACGCGATTGTCAGCAGACTTGAAAAATTTCTGCCTCTATTATAGGCTTAAGAAAGCTTTTATTGATCTGTCCACATACGGAAAACTTTTGCTTGAACATTTGAACAGACTAAAAAAAATTTTTTATTAATTTATCGATGTGAATGCCGACGCTAATATTACGTCTTTTTCGATTGTCGAACTTTTTGACTGTAGCACCCGTGTAGTGCCTTGTGGAATCTTTCCTTATAGTGCAGCTTCATATTATCGAGATTGTGATCAATATCTGCAAGCAACTTAGTTCACTAATTTATCAGCGATATCCTTACCTTCCTTAAATCTATTTGGATCCTATCGGGTAACACTGTTCTTAGTGCAATTCGAAAAAGCCTACATAGTAATAGGAGCGTTGTTTTGCGTTGTGTACTGGGGTATGTGGAAATTTTGGAGAATTGAAATGTTCCAAAGCTGGTTTTACAACCGCCTTCGCCAATCTGCTTCGCGCACTAACGGAATGGCAACTGATGCAAATAACCATCCATATAATTAGGCTCACTGGCTCAATACTTTTGGTTGACTCATTGGGAAATCATCGATAAACCAGTCAATTTAACATCAATTTTGGGCATGTAAGCTGCTCAAAACACGCATTCGACATGATTATATTTTTGGTAACAGTAACCACCCTTTGACAATCGGTGGTACTCCGTTCAGCATCAGTCACATATTATGTGAATGCTACCTGACCGACCAAGAATTACTTCGCGAGCAGGATTACTCCTATAGTGGCGTTCCTGAAGCCACAAACTCCATAGCCAAGTCCCCTCCGTGATCTTTTAGAATATCTAAGAAAACTACTCTTACGACCACAGACGTTTTAATTTTAACTTCCTTAAAAGCTGTAACTAAATTTCATAAATTTTGTTGTAAATTTTAAAAATAAAAAATTTTATTATTATTAGTCTATATCATTGCATTTATGAGTACATTAAATCAATATAATAATATGAAATCAATTATATGAGGATCATCTGGCTAAATTTAATTAAAAAATAATTGTTGGCAAACTATTCAATTCAAATTGAGATTTATTTATATCGTTGATATTGGAAAATTACCTAAATTTTTCTAGTCGGAATATTAGTTTTGCAGTGTAAGATATTCTAGAGGTGATGATACCTGCCACACTATTCATGTATACGAGGGTTATTCAATAAGTACTTATCCTACAAAAGAAAAACGAAAATTTTGGAAAGGTGGCAATTTATTTTTCCACATAATCTCCTTCAAGCTCGATACACTTGGCCCAGCGATGCTCTAACTTTTTTAACCCGTCCAAAAAATAAATTTTCTCGAGGGAAATTTAATTAGAGAGTATTTTATATTTTACAAAAAGTATAATTATGGATTTATTGAGAAATTCGTTCGTTAAGGGTATATTTGAGTTTATATTTTCTTTTAGATTCTTTGCTGAACTTACTATTAACTTTTTACTTATATATTATTATAACATACTTTAGAAAATATGAGAGAATTTACTTAATAAATAAATATTGTCTAAAATACCGCAATCTATATTTTAAAAAAATACCATTTTCAATAAAATGTTATCAAAATAAAGCGAAATTTTCAAAAACATCTAAAAATTTATATGAATTTGTCATCCACTTTCATATTTTCCTTCAGGATTTAGATTGGATTCTCAAGATAGGCTTAAGAAGTTGAATATGAGGGTCATTCAATAAGTACTTAGCCTACAAAAGAAAAACGAAAATTTTGGAAAGGTGGCAATTTATTTTTTCACATAATCTCCTTCAAGCTCGATACACTTGGCCCAGCGATGCTCTAACTTTTCAAACCCGTCCAAAAAATGCATTTTCTCGAGGGAAGCAAAATAGGCCTCCGTGGCGACGATGATCTCCTCATTCGACCCAAATCTATTCCCGGCGAGTGATTTTTTCAGGTTTGGAAACAAAAAGTTGTCACAGGGGTCCAAGTCTGGAGAGTACGGTGGATGGGGCAGCAATTCGTAGCGCAATTCGACCAATTTGGCCATGGCGACGGCGGAGGTGTGAGCCGGCGCGTTGTCGTGGTGGAACAGCATTTTTTTCTTCGCAAAGCGGGGCCGCTTTTTCTTTAATTCGACGTCAAATCGGTCCAATAAGTCAGCATAGTAGCGCCCCGTGATTGTTTTACCCTTCTCGAGGTAATCGATGTGGATCACACCTTGTGAATCCCAGAAAACGGTGGCCATCACGTTTCCGGCCGATCGAACAGTCTTCGCCTTCTTCGGAGCATGTTCGCCGGGTGAAGTCCACTGTTTCGACTGTTCCTTGGTCTTTGGTGTGTACCAGTGAATCCATGTTTCGTCGACGGTCACGAAACGACTCAAGAACTCCGCTGGATTGCGCTGAAACAGCACCAAACACGTCGCCGATGTGGTCTCACGGTTGCGCTTGTTTTCCGGTGTGAGCAAACGCGGCACCCATCGCGCCCAGTTCTTCGTGTAGAATATGATGCACCGTTCCTACTGCGATGCCCACAGTCTCAGCTATCTCGTGAACCTTCAATCGACGGTCTGCCAACACGAGATCGTGGACTTTTTTAACGTTTTTCTCCGTAGCAGCCGTTTTCGGGGCACCTGGGCGTGGCTCATCAAAAACCGACATACGGCCACGAACAAACTCGTTGAACCAATTCTTGACGGTCGCCATCGAAGGAGAAGAGTCACCATACACAGCATCCAAGCGATCTTTGATTTTGCTGCGCGTTTTCCCTTCCAAAAACAAGAATCTAATCACCTAACGATATTGTTCTTTTTCCATTTTTGTGCAACCGACCGACACGCTCGCTTTCAAAGGCTCTCAAAACAAAACTAATGAAGGGAATCGACTGAAACTTTGACAGTAGGCTAATAAAAAAAATGTACTGCACGATGGTAAATTTCTTTTGTGACAGCAGTTCCATCGGGCGGTGAGGCTAAGTACCTGTTGAATGACCCTCGTATATTCGTAAATATGCGTGCGAAAAATTAATATAGTATAAGAGTAGATTGCCAAAAAAATAATTATATGGAAACACGTCGAGCATGAGTGCAGTTTCAATAAAAAGAAACAAAAATAAAAATTTACTTAATAGAGTACAGAAATATTTCATTGACACAGAAACAACGTGAGAAATTTAGCGATGACACACTGTATAGACCTATTATTGACAGTCAAGTCTGTATGAGTACAGTATGGCATAGAATCTGTCCCCAATGATGAGATATGACCGGATGCGCACGTACTCATAAGCGATATAAGATGAATGTCTGTCACGAGACATTAAAAAGTAATAGAGATGCGCTAATGAGCAAACTCGTGCAATTGTGTATGGAGAATTCTTAATACGATGCTTTGGGGCAATATATAACTGACATCCTTGTGTCAACATGGGTCGACAGCATAGGTAGGAGAATTTAGAAGAAAAAAAACGCTCGCGATATGGTTCCATCGTTTACTACAATGCCTGTTTGTGAAGATTGGATGGAAAGATCTTCAAAATGCCAACAAAATGATTCGCCGTCAAATAGCAACAAAGTTATTTTATTTCAGATTATAGGTACTCCAGCATAGTATGTAACCACCGAAACTATTTATGCAATTCGTAATTGCAATATGTCTCTACTACGTATGGCAATGACTATAACTATAAGATAAAATATTTATGCAACTATTTGAATGAGGGATAAAATTGATTCACGTTTCAACTTTGAATTCATAACGCACTCTACAAATACAGGAAGTTTTATTTAGTCATTCATTATTTTTATTCAATATTTCAATTCTGTTTATTTAACTTTACTATATTTAATAGAAATTTGATTTCCATAAGTGAAACATTGTTAAACTATAACGACCTGCCATTACTCAGACTCTGAGTAAGACTGATGATTACGCCACTTTAAATGAGGCTGATAACAATCGGTTGCTTATGTTGACACGTTACAGTGCATTTTATCGTATCCCTCGAGGGAAGAATTCCTCATGGACGACACCATTTCCCCATGACTTATATGACCATATCTTTGTATGATTTAGTATGGTATGTTGTAGATACGGTAAACAATGGCTTCAATTTATAAGAAATCTTACTGATTCAATAGCATCGATATTAGTCAGCGAGAAACCTACGGAAGAAAGGCATCCAGTCATTTGGCTAGGCTGTCATTTAAACCAGTATTGGACAAATCCCATTCGTATGTAGAAGAAAGTCTTCTTCAATGGCAACTTGATGGGGACCAGTTCAGTTCGCTTTACTATGACGTAACAATTTTGTCGTCTCCGATACTATTGTTACTTACTATAGATATCCTTCATTTTTCTTCCTTCCTCTTTTCATTATTTTTCCACACAACCTTATCCTTTCTCTTTCAGCTGTATAATATGTGTGGGAAAGAATTATTTAACACGTTCGTGATGTCAGATTTACCTCAATTGAAGTTTTGTTCTCCATCGATTAGCTATTACAAAGTCACTTGTAAGAAAAAATATAACAAAATGACAGAAAACAAATAAATAAATTATTATCTTAAAAAATGTCTAGTTTGTAATTATGCAGATTACTCGTATATTCATTAGTTAAATGATATATGCGGTCTATTATATTTGTTCATAGAATAAATGAATTGTTGACGGATTGACATGTAAATTGGGATCAATTGACAAGAAAAAAATTCATACTTTTTCTCTATAATATAAACATAAAAGGGATTTTTATATTTTCCCACATATTTTTAACGATATAAATTTTTCTTTGTTTCTCCAAAGAGTACATCATTTCTTAACAAAAGTACACTTCAGAAACTTTTAGAAATTTTTATTTAAAGAAATATATATAGTCTGAAAGATTGTATTTATTTATCGGATATTGAATTTGGATTCCAAACTAAGAGAGCATCCTAAAACTGCAGATAATCCTTATGAGAATGTTCTGTAAGGCTATTTTAGGTTAATTTTTAAAAAAAATTGCACAAATTTTATAATAATATTGGACGAAAGTTATGGTATAAAAGTGAATTAATTTTTTTCTGATTAGATGAAACTAGATATAAAATTTAGGCAAGTTTTTATAACTTTTCTATAATATTAAAAACATCAAATGATCATCAAAACAAAATGTTACAATTATTTATGGGTACTGATCATTATTTTTTTAAAGTATGACACTTTTTTTTATATAAATATCTTGTCAATCATTATCTTTTTTGACTGCATTTATTATATTAGGCGATTGATTGCCAATAGTTCAAATTATTTTTACATGAAAATCAAATTTTAAGAATATTTTTTTATTATACTTATACTAGAAGAAAAAAATTACTATGATACGAAATCATACAAATTTTAGCTTATTGATTAGTAAATTTATTCACGATTACTACAGAAATTATTCTCTTAAAATTTTAAAATTTTATTAAAAAACAAGTATTTTAGTACCTTAAAAATACCTTTTCTAATAATGGTGGATAAGGGGTGGAGTAGTTTAACAATATCCACTTTAAATAAAAAAAAATGTTTTGATCATAAATTTTTGTTCATTTTACTTTTATCTTTTTTTTTTTTTATTAAAACTAAACTTTTTTTAAACTGAAATTAGTCACGATTGCATTCAAAATTTGGTTTTTATGTTTAATGGTTTTTATTTGAGATTTAAAAAAAAAAAATTATACTCACCATCCTGAACCAGTTATGGGCATTGAAAAAATAAGTACGGCAGCAATTATGAAAAGCCGCATATCGATTACATGGAAACTTTTAGCCAATTTTGAAGAAGTCTGTGGTATCTTCTTCAAAATGGCCTCATACGAAAGTCTTCAAGTTCGTATTCGATTTAAATTATTATCGTATATGTTATAGGAATAAATGCACACACAAAAAAATAAGAATGACTTAATTTTAACAGAGAATTGAATTTTTAGAACTTCCTTCACAAATTGACTATTGTAAATTTTCACTTTCACTTTTCCGATAATTTTATTTGTAAAATTTTACAAAACTATGATTATTGTTAAATATTTATGTATTAATATATAAATGTTATATTATTTATTGTTTGTCACATTTAAATTAACCGTATTACTATTGTAAGGTTCATTTTTGCATGAACTTTTTTAAAGTTTTAGAAAACTTTCACTCTTTTAACCACTTAGCTTAGAAGCCAAATAATAGGCGAAGCATATAAATATGTACTCGTATGTACTAATAATTAGCCTTTCATGAAAAATTAAAAATAACATGTTCACAATTAATTGACAATGAAAAATAAAACAAATAAAAATAATTGATAAAAGCTAAAGTTTTATAAGAAAAGCACATTAAATAATTAAACGTGGATTTTAATTAATTTACTCCATTTAATACACAATTATTACCAATTCGTACTTATAATAGTACGCGGGACTATATTGCTTTCGGCATTGCCTCCTTTCGGCAATTAATAATTATTAGACCGCTTGCGAGCACTTGAAAAACACTAACCCATACACTCGAATCATATCTATACGACTGTAGATTATTTGATAGAGTATAAAGTATATTTGAAGTGGGCAAAATTTTTATTTAAAAGTTCGTTTTTTTTTTCTAAAACACAAAATTAAAATTAAAATTAGAAAAAATAACCACAGCAAATAAAAACAGTAATATTAATAATGAACACTGGCAAAAAAAAAGTTGCAATCCCTGACTTAAAAGCTTTTTTTTTTTAAAATAAACTTTTTAAAAAAAATATCTTTTCTTCTGAACGATGTTTGTTTTTGTTTGTAGTAGTATGGGATTTTTGTAGTTGCGCGTTTTATAATATTTTCATATACCGACTAGAATTTTTAATGTACACAATATGATCTGCATGCGCATGTGTAGAATAGTTTCTCATATAATATCTTTTGAATGTTTGGAGTAGATAGACGGATACCGGGGCACATAACAAAACTTGCACGATACGCGCCACTTCGATTACGTTTAATCAAATCCGCGCGAATATTTTGCGTTGCGCTCTTTCATTTTGATACTCTCAGATAGTGGTTGGTTCATTGGTTGGTTGGCTGGTTGGTTGTTTGGTTGGTTGGTTGGCGGATATGTGCCCGCGATACCAATTCAACATTAAACATTCACCACCAACTAACTACTTACTATTATTGTGGAACGGCAGTCGTACCGGTTCGATGGCCAAAGTTTTCCAGCTGCATGGATCAGTAAGCCTGCCTCAGCATTGGATCTGTTCCCATTGTGTGGCTGTTTGCCTTTTGGGTATCCGTTGTCCGTCCGTAAGATTTTACACGCAGGAGTATCTACTCCAAAAAAGCTAAGAAGTTTAATCGCTTCTAGATTTGTTAGAATTGAAAGGACAGTCGTTTCACCCACGAATGTTTGAATATTTCTTAATTGAATTGAATGAATACGCTTAAGAGGCACAACGGCTATCCGTAACACTGCTATCGATATGGAAATTGTTATTCGCACTGTGGACTCATTCGAGAATTACCATACACTAAACTTAAAATTGCTGCGAAACCTCCAGTTGGTCGTCAAGATGCCGGACAGATATAACATAAAGCGGTGTTCATCTTTCAAGTTCGTGTAGCTATTCTGCTTGTATAGACAATGTGAGAAACTTGGCAGTAAAATTTTGTTTATCAACATTGCTCGCTGTTGATGAGGATATCATGTTGATGAAAATAATGATGATAATGAATAAAGTAGCAGAGCATACATATATTTTTGATAAAACTGCCGAGTTGGAGGATGACAACAGTTAACTATAATTTCAGCTGATACTTTTCTGGTCCGTATTTTAATGATTGGAATTTTGATAATAGTCAAAGTCGTCTTTAGATACTGCGCACGTTATGTCTATGTGTCTGTCAACAGAAAACTGAACCACCATCTATGTTCGTACAGTTTCCTTTCCCATATGATTAAAACTTGTTCCCTTTTTCAGTATCAGGTACAATGTTTACATTAACTGATAATATCTTTCTGCGCCCTTCGTCGCACTTTATTAATTCTTCTTTATCTAAATAAGTCCTTAACATATTACTATCCTCTGATGAAGTGATGAGATGCTCACAGATACTGTTGATGTTGTTGTTGATTATGATGATTGCAGTGAAAAAAATATAATCAATTTTACTCAGTCCAGATACAAAAGTCATCGCACCTATTTTTTATGCTTAACACTTAATTTGAATGTATGCATATCATCTAAAAAGAGAATATTTTGTTAACTGCTTAATGTCCTAATCTCAAATTAGTTGAGTCAGTCGTAAAAATTTTATTATTGTTAGTGTGAAATGAAGTTTTCCGTCAAGTTTTAATCAATTTTGACAGGTGTCTAACAAACAATCTACAAAACTGTTCATTTAAAAAATAATTTTGCTTTTTTATCATACCATAAAATCAACCTTGTTGATTCTACTGTACTCTTAGAAGGTTTGTTTAAAAACTCTTGAAGTAAACTATAGAACAACTTCTTTGTCTGTGCAATGAAATTCATTCAGAAATTGAAAAACCTCCAAAAGATGCTCCAGTTTACGTCAAAATATATCCGCATAAAAATCAAAACAAAATAAGTAGCAACTGGTAGCAGTCTTTCTATATTGTTAGTTTTGAGATTTTAGATTTATGTAAAACATTCAAAATTTCAGAGTACGCGTATAATACCTACTATGAAGAATCCCATAAGTGCTGAAACCCTTGGACTCTTGAAGAAGATTTCAGAAGAGAAATCAAATTTCTCGGTATAGGAATACGTTGTCAGGTGGGATTGGGATTTCTACCTTGAAAAAATAGTATTGTCTTGTGATCAAGCTTAGAAATTTTACAAAAATATTCATCTTATTTTTTTTTTTAAATATATGAGAGGAGATTAAGTACCTATTACTTCAATACTCATACTTAGTAATATATTTGGTCGACCTAAAAAGGTTACCTACAATCATTTTTGGATTGTTTTCTTATATAATATTCTGAAGTCAGATTTGCTTTTTAAAACGTAAGACAATATTATATGCATCAGAGAATATTTATGCAGAGAAAAAAAAACTGTTCCCGTGTAGTGACTTCAGAAATTCATTCTTTTAAATAAGATTTTTTTATTCCTTAAGATGATAGACATAACATAGGTGTAACAATATAAAATTAATCTACTAATAAGTAAGTTAAGAAAAACATATAATCAATATTAAATTGAATATTAACTAAATTTGTTTGGATAAAAGTTAAAAAGGAAAATTGTTGCGTTTTAAGATTTTCTGTTTTAGTGAAGTACTGAAATATTTCAATTCACTATCTTCATTGTCTAGATTTTATCTATTTTATTTCACCTATAACCACAAAAAAAAAATTTTTTAACATAAATCTTATCTGGAAATAATATTTTTGAACATTTTTATATTGCGAAAAATATTTCCGGAAAAATAGAACAAATTCTGTTAAGGGTTTTTTTCTTTCTGAAAATTATCTTTCAAGGAAATTGAGCATTTTTTTTTTTTGGAAAAATTCTTTTTTTTTATTTTAATAACTGACCAAATAAATTCCGACTGCCATTTAAATTTAACTTTTAAAAATTACCTTTTTTCGTATTAAATTTTTATACACCACTGTTGATTGCATTGTTTCTAACAATAAAACAGATCGAAAAGACAAGCTAATCTGATGTCTCGTTTTTGTACAGTGTGCGCATATATTAATGCCAACGTGTAAGATTTATTACATGTTTGCAATGTAAATGGTTTATGTGGATTAAAGACCACGTTCCTTAAGAAGAGGAGGAGAAGATGATGATTATGATGATATTGAATGTGTAGAAGTATATTTAGATCTTGAAATTCACGTTTTATCAAACAGAAATTCGGTTAAACTAAATAAACACAGGCTACCTAGATAGACTTCTGAGGTGAAACAGCGGGCGGATATTATAGAGTAGTAGATGGAGATAGAAGGAGAGGAAACTTTGGTAGTGGTGATATTATTATATTTTCTAAAATGAACGAAAAAATATCCAGAATATATATAATTACTATTGTTATTTATATTATATTTTATGCATTGATTTGGAAGATGTTTAAATAATCTAAACAATTTTATTGGAATCAACTGAAACCATCGATAAGAAGTATTACTCATAAAGAAAAGATTGAAAGATTGCAACAAGAATAATGTCTTATTCGAAATTAAAATTTTTTTGTCAATTATTTTATTTTGGGAAAATACCTAAATTGATGTTAATTTGCTAAAACACTTTTTTTTTTACTGATTAAATACTTTTGGAAGCAATTTACTAATTGCACAATATTGTCATTTGCGAACGTATCAAAAATGTTCTGAAGTTGATAGTGTTTAGAAAAAGTTGTCAATCCGATTTTATAATTTGATATATTATAGTAAATTTGATGTATTGTTCTTAATTAAATAGTTCGTTTTTAATTTTTCACATTTTTTTTTTGGTTGTTGATATTTCTAATTCAGCAAAATTTGTCAATTTTTAATTATTTTATTTTCAGATGTCCACTTTTGTCAATGACTTGTTAATGATATGATGACCAATCTTATTATCATCGAATACTACAGCGGTAAATATACTAGAGTAAAATATATATTTACAAAAAAGATGCACTTTTATTTTGCAGAAATTCTTTCACGTTTAATTTTCACTTGACAAAATTAAAAAAAAAAAACCTAAAATTTTGCAAATAAAAATTGTTTTTATTGTACGAAAAGAAATTGTTTTACTTTCTATAAACTACCGTGAAAACTTTTCAATCTAGACACTTGATGTGATATGATTTTCTACGAACAGCTTCTGATTTGTATGTGACTCAGTCGTTGACTAGATATTAAAAAATAAATGAGTACGTATACGTCCTCTGGTCTTAAGATATTATCTACCTAGTGACATATTTAAGATAAGAGAAAATTTGTAGCTTCCTTTAAGGTAATACACGAAAGTATTTTTGGAATGGAAGCAGAGACGAAGTAGATAAATTTTATAAAGTTGTAAGAAAAATTATTTTTTCTCAATTTAAATGAAATTTTTGTTGGAAAAACGATAAAAAGCTGTTAAAGATATTTTTGATAGTAGAATTTTTAGCTAAATTATATTTTTATTGTAATAATATTAAATTTATTAATAAATTAATAATATTAAATTTAACCTTAATATATATGGTATAGTAAAAAGTAATCCATTATTTTTGCATTAAATTAAAGGTTTTATTTAGCATAGGTCAAATATGCTCCGTTTTGTTCGATAACTTGTTGCCATTTTGGAGGTAATTTTATAATGCCTCTTTCATAGAAACCCTCGTCCCCATTGGCAAAAAACTGGGATAGTCGATTTTCACAATCTTCTCTTGAAGCAAATTTTTCACCTGCAAAATCATTCGTCATAGACAGGAAGAGGTGGTAATCACTTGGTGCCAAGTCCGGACTATAAGGTGGATGCATAAAAACATCCCAACCAAGGTCCCGGAACTTCTGGCGAGTCATTGTCGATGTATGCGGCCTGGCGTTGTCCTGATGGAACACAATTCCTCGCTTCTGGGCGATTGCTTCTTTCAGACGGTCCAATTGTTGACAGTATAGGTCCGAATTAAGAGTTTGGCCGTAGGGGAGCAGCTCATAGTAGATGATTCCCTGCCAGTCCCACCAAACACACAGCAAAACCTTCCTGGCTGTCAATTCTGGCTTGACCACCGTTTGCGCCGGGTGACCGCGATTTGACCACGACCGTTTTCGTAAGTGACCCACTTTTCATCACCAATAACCATCCACTTCAGAAATGGATCGATATTGTTGCGAGTCAGCAGCGATTCGCAGATGGAAATTCAGTCCATGAGGTTTTTTTGCGATAACTCGTGTGGCACCCATACATCGAGCTTCTTTTTGTATCTAGCCTTATTTAAGTGGTTCCAAACGGTTTTTTGTGCAATGTTTAGCTCCTGGGCAATCGAAACAGTGCTTACGTGACGGTCGGACTCGACGATTTCCATTATTTTATCGACATTTTCGACAATTGGCCTTCCAGAGCGTGGTGCATCTTTGACATCAAAATTACCGGAACGGAATCGACGAGACTAAAATTGCGCGTAATTGGCTGTTACAGTATCAGGACCAAAAACACTATTCATATTTTCAGCTGCCTGGCTTACGTTTTCGCCTTTATCGAAGAAAAACTGTAAAATATAGCGTATTTTCTCTTTGTTGGTGTCCATCTTTGATGCGTGCTAAAAAAATACTGAGTCAAGTAATCACAAAACTGTATGAAAACCTATTTTAGTATGAAATCTTATGTTTCTAACGCCATCTAGTGCAAGCCGATCGCACTCATTGACCACATGAAATTTCTCTTAAAAGTTACAATCTAGAAGTTACTTCTTTAAAATATGAAATAAAGTTTGACATTAGTTGCCGTTATTGTTTAAATAAGAAAAGCAGAACGCCTCAGGGTTGTCAGTTAGGACGTGTGGTGTTTCCAAATAAACGTTATAACATAGATGAGAGCAGTATGTTTTCTCCAAATTCTGAGCAGTTTTCGAGCCTAGAACTTCGGTAAGAATGCCAACTTCAGTAGGAATGATGGGATTATTGGTAGTTGACGAGAGAGATGCTAAGAAGATCTCACTATTGGTCAAATCTCATTTTCTACGTATGGCTAAAAATGTTGTTACCATTCTATTAGCAGATATGCCATATTAAAGAGATAGTTGTGATCACCGAGCATCGGAAAGTTTCTCTAGCTAGCTGATCAGTACGTTCATTTTCCAAATTCCCAAAAGTCCCGGCATCCAACGCAACTCAACACTTCTATTCTTGAGTAGGTTATGTCAAATCTGGTTGAATACAGGATCATTCAATGGGTCGCAAATTGCTTTCGGTGCAGCTTAGTTAAAGGGCCGATTGCAAATTCAACCACAGCTCTCAATAGTACGGAGCTGGCTTGTACGGGAATATACCACAATGAAGATCATGGGTATGAGTTTCGTTGACCTCAATAACTGTAAATAAAGTTGTTAAGGGTATGTCGTCCATCCGTGAATAGGAATAATCATTCTTCGAGTACGTCCAACTGTTCGAAGAAATATTTTCTGTATGTAGACGGGATACGTATTCAACTTCTTAAGCCTATCTAGAGAATCCAATCTGAATCCTAAAGGAAAATATGAAAGTGGATGATAAATTCATATAAATTTTTAGAACGTTTTATTGAAAATGGTTTTTTTTTTCAAAAATATAGATTGCGATGTTTTAGACAATATTTATTTATTGAGTAAATTCTCTCATATTTTCTAAAGTATGCTACAATAATGTATAAGTAAAAAGTTCATAGTAAATTCAGCAAAGAATCTAAAAGAAAATATAAACTCAAATATACCCTTAACGAACGAATTTCTCGATAAATCCATAATTATACTTATTGTAAAATATAAAATACTCTCTAATTAAATTGTCAAAATCCATTAGAAATAATGCAAAAATAATTCTACTTTTGCTGAATTTCTCACGCTTCTTAAGTTAAGCAAGCTAGTATTAAAATATGCTTCGTAATATATATACACTCTTTTATGATGAGTGAGAGTGCTAAAATTAAAAAAAAACTTACCTGTAGTGTTAAAAATGACCAAAGGAAATATCAAATCTTATTTGATTCTCTGTAAACTTCTCCTGCTCTATCATGGGTAAATCTCGCTTAAAAGTCGATTGTTATCTGAACAAAGATCGGCTTTGTAATTTTCAATGTTCACAGGTTTAACCTTTTTTTTTGATGTTCCGTTTCGGTTATAGGTAGTATAATCTGAATGGGTTTATCGTTCTCTCAATTTTGATTTATCTTTGAGCATCTATTCTTGTAAATCAATGACAACTAGCATTATTTTGAGATCAGTTTATGGATACATCTTTAATTTGTTGATGAGTTAAGACATTTGGTAAGTATTTTTTTTTTTACTGTACTTCTCTCAAACCATTTTTTTAAAGGACAATATAACTGCAGTTTAATCTAGAAGTAATTTTTACTACAATAATTTTTACTGATTTTTAGCCAAAAACCTAATTTATAATACCTGCCATTTGGAACGAATATATTTCTGCTAAATTATTAGAGAAAAAAAATTTTCTTTGTTGGTAAAAACAAAATTTATTTAATTAAAAAAATTCAAGTTGCATTTTATATAATATAAGAAGAGAACGTCATCTTATAAGCAGTATACAAGGTTAATTTGTTATTTAACGTTTGTAGAATCGTTCTCATTTTATTCGTGTGAGACTATGATTAATTTTTTGGAATGTGTTTAGACATTTGTATAATTAATTGAGTTTTAATTTGTTGTCGAAATTCTTAAAGTAGATAAGATGAAATTGGTTTTTTCTAAAAATGACTATCACCCAAGGCGTAATCCAAAAATTCCTTGGAAATGTCCACTTACTTATAGTCATTTAAAATGCGATTTTTTTTTCTCGATGCATTTACATTTCTCAGATTAAGATACTGAATCTCTACACAGTTACAACGAGTAATATTTTGGAATTTCAATAGACCACACAAAATTTTTAACTAATTAATAAAACAGCGCCACCATAACCGGCAGCAAGATGTTAAAGCCAAATTCATAATAATAACTACACATACTCTCCACTCTGTTATTATATTGGCATACTAACCAAATATGAATCTTCTAACTAAGATTCTCATCTTTGCATGTTAGCATGGCACACTAATCAAATATGAACCTTCTTACTAATATTCGTAAGAGTAAATATTAAACAAAATATGATTAATTTTTTTAAAAGTATATTCTTCTTTTTTATCTATATTTTTTATTATATTCATATATACTGATTTACCTTTAGTCTTTTTATATTATAGTGTTAGATAAAGGGCTGAGGGCTAAAATATTGATACTGTTGATTTAAATCATTCTATTAGCATTTATATGAAATTATTCATTTTTAGAGAAGATACTCGTACCTATTATGGTATTTTCTTAAATTCTTAGGTTTCTTTTTTTAATTTGTTTGAGTTTTCGGTTTTTTTCTTGTTGCTCTCTTTTGATTTTATTTATTTACAACTTTATGGTTTTTGAGGTTATAAAAGTCATAAAAGTGAATTTTTTCATATTTTTTGTTTCTCTTCTGTTACTGTCTAATTAGCACAATCTGGAATTGCATAGTTTTGTGTTGTTTTTTTTAAATATTTTTATTTATAGAAATCGGAATGCAGTCAATGGAGATGTGTTATTAAAAATAAAAATTCCTTGAATAAAACGTGGTGGTTTTCATTATTGTTTATTAAACGTGTACGTACACCCACATAATATGAATTTTTGAAGCCTTTTAAAAAAAATGCTAAAACATACAATATTA